>LR990615.1:17500000-18750000 GCA_905147815.2 Phalera bucephala
TCCACATAATTATCGGTAATTTTTTGATAATAACACCACACTTTGTCCGACCTAGCATTCGAAACCATGGGCTCGTGGTCACTACTCACACTATGCACCACTAGATGAACAAGGTAGTGGTATTTAGGTTACATACCTTATATGATAAATAATGTCATAACTTGCAGAAAAATCTGTGAGATTGTATACATATATTTCTTTGATACATATTTACAAATCAAGCAAGCACAAACAACCGTAGTTGGTTGAATTTGATTTCGAAATAGACAGGGTGACCGGCAATTGATGTGCTTATAATGGCGAGAGTTGTTGCATTTACACGTCTGTCTAAATAACTTTCGTCCTACAAAATTTTATTTTTGATCGAGTAAAATTGTATGGAACCCGATAAAACAAAAATTTGTAGATCAAAAGTTGTGTATACTAACATATAAATGCAACAGCTTTCGCCATTATACACCAACCGGGTCTTCCTGTAAAACAATCCTTATTCTAATTAAAATATGATCAAGACCAAGCATCCTAAAATACACGAATAACAAATCAAAATAAAAACAAACTTTTATATATCCCGTGATATCATCCCCGATTTACACCATTTGCTCCTACACTGCTCGACTCCCGCGCAGGTGGCTGGCACGCGCCGGCACGCGCGCCGCACGCCCCTCCCTTCCCACTGCTCGTACTCGTGATTAGATACACTTGCCACAAACGTTTGTCGCCCACTGCACTTCAAATGGGGAATGAAAACATTCATTGTCTGTCCGAATTGAGTTTTATTGCGCGATCAGACCATAATAATGTTATTATTGGTTGACTGTAATATTTATAATGTTTGGGTCATAAATTATGTGATTTAATGGTGGTAAAACTTTAGCTTTCTGGACTGAAAATTAATGTTAGCTCTCATATCTTAAGAGTTACTCACACATATTTGATGGACGATTTAGCGCAGTGGTTAAGCGCGCTCCGCCCACTGTGTCTAATAGTCGCGGACAAATCTTTGTGTTACCCACAATTATTTGTTTCGGTCTGGGTATGTGTGTATGTGAATTTTTATGTTTGTAAACTCACCCACAACATAGGAATCAATATTAGAGTGGGGCTACGATTTTTCTTTTCATCATCTGGCTGACTCATCGACATCATTAGTCAAAAGAGGTCCACTGCAGGACAAAGGCCACCCCCTAAGATCGTCAACACGACCGGCTTTGTGCTGTACACATCCAGTTTTTACCTGCGACCTTCAGCAGGTCATCGGTCCACCTTGTGGGGGGGGCTGCCCACTCCATGTCTTCTGGTACAAGGTCTAGTAATTATTAGACATTAATTAGTAGCTTTTTATCACTCAGGTGATTAAGTGGGATAAAGCACAGATATCATCACTTCTGGTCACAGGTGGTTAACCTAATTGTCGTTACATAATGTAACCGCGAAATGAACTACTACATCTAAGACGTTAAGGGTATATAATATTGAAGCCTTATGTAACTTTCACTCGCGATAAATCAATATGGACTAAACAACAATAATTTCAATTTAAAAGTTCCTTTTTAAAAACATCCTTTTATAGCAAAAATAACGTATTAAAACAACAAAAATATCATGCGTAGTTGAGGAGCGTGCGAAGTTGAGTCCTACGGCTTTTTTTCGTCTTCATCAGTAGACCCTGGACACCATCTGGGTCTAAAGTCCTCGTCAACACAAATCCGACGAGCCTAAATACGGCGAGGTTATATTGAGTAGTTGGGTAGTTCTATTGGCCTCCTTTTGGCGTCACAATCGGACTCTGAACACTATCTGATTGCATAGTACTTGTCAATACCAATCTAACAAGCCTAAACACGAGGGGGTTATGTTGTATATTACACATGTTTCCCTGGTCACCTTCCGATTGCATCTTCAGACCAGAACTATGGTACTATATTATTGTATTGTCACCGACTTTATATAGGTGTGACAAATACGAGTATCAGCTCATTCGGATACCCGCAAGTGCTTGAAAAATGGATCACAAGATTTGAGCCGGAAAGACAGACATGCGAACATTGAAAGTTAAATAAAAGCTTTTATAAATAGCTTAGGGGCCTAGTTATATATACTGAAATTAATTGAGGCTTACAATACATTCGTTTGCGATGTTAATTATGGCCTACAAGACTTACAACACTTTCGTGTGTGATATACCAAATAGTAGCAAAAATAGCTTATAATAACTAGCGGCCGCTCGCGACTTGATGTATGTATCTTTATAAATTATAGCCTATGTGTTATTCTGATGTATAAGCTATATTACCGTGAAGTTTTATCAAAATTCTTACAGTAGTTATTACGTAAAAGAGTAACGTACAAACATCCACCCTCACAAACTTTCGCGTTTATAATATTGTGATAGGATACGTATGGGAAAGATTTCAAGGACCCTTAATTAAATTTCTTAATTATATATGTATATTATATATGAATATAATTTTTTCAAAGAAATAATGTTTCTTTGAAATAAATATACTCATTTTCTTTATCATTTAGTTGCTGTAATATAGGGCTTCCAATATCGTCTATTAAGCGCTTAGTATCTAAATGAGGCTGGAGCGTTAAGTAATGTAACGGTTCAGTGTTAACCCCCAGTTAATCGCGTTGATTGCCGCCGGTTCAGGCCGCGATACGACCGGATTAAGTAATCACTTAGTGGCGGGACTCTTGTCTAGTGATTCGTTGCCAGTAGGGTACGTCGCGGGTCTAATGTGTTTTTGAAACTTCGGGTATGATTAAAGTTTTGTAGCGCATGTCTTTGGTATTTTTGATTTATGAATCACTAGTTACAGCCGGCGACTTCGTCCGCGTTGAGTTTAGACAGGAACCTTATATTTTTCCGGGATAAAAAGTATCTAAACTTCCAAACATACAAGCTTTCACATTTAATCATGTAATTAATGAAAATTTGGAGCTGGACTTGACGGCAATAACGACAAATTTATAACAATTTTTACTAAAAACCTATTATAGTGGAGGATGATATGGTAGCGTCTATGAAAATATGAGTAAATTAGTACACTTTATGTCACCCCCGCTTGGAGATTATAGCCGTGACGGTGTATTTTCATTTTTAACCGACTTAAAAAAGGAGGAGGTTCTATGTTCGGTTGTATGTATGCTTTTTTTTTTTTTGTATGTTCAGCGATATTTCTGTCAATTGTGGACCGATTTTGATATTTTTTTTTGCATTGGGTTCAGTATATCTCCAAGGTGGTCCCATATTAATTTTATTGACATTGGACCTTGGACTTAGAAGATACACCAGGGAACTCCTTAACGACAAACAATAGGCATGTGTCAATTGAGATATTATGGGTATTACGTCAATCCTATAGGTACCCTACTATAGAATAATTCACTGGTCACTTAAAATTGGAAAATAACCGACCACTGCCAAGTAACCGACTGCACCAACCAGCACCGACTTCAAATATTTATTTTTTTGCTTTTTCAAGACGGTTTACCTTTTATTATAAAAGATTTTTTTTTAAATCGTTTTTGTGATGAAAATCTTCGTTGATTTTATTCTTGCTATTTAATAAAACTGTTTGTCAAAAAGTGACAAAAAGGTGGCATAGTCTAACAGGGCACCATTTCTGCTATTGCAAATAGTAAAGTTGTCGTTCTTTGACTTCATATTGTTGGTTTTGACAGTTTTGATAATCTATTAATTCTTTTTTTTTGGCGGGAAGTCGAAGAGTGATGTATAAATTTGTTTTAATTTCCAAAACCTGTGTTATTTCGACTAATAATGTGTAATGTTGGTGGAATAATAACCATTATATGTTCTTATATGGGCATAAGTAAAGGTAATTGTGACAAAGTGATATACGTGCCTTTTTGACTTCCCTCAAAATGGCTGTCGCAATTGGTATGTAAAGTATCCACCGCTTTACTATCCAGGGTGGGGTACTTCATTAATTTCATTATCATGGTTATCATCAAGTTCATCGGGGAGTTGAATTAATTTAAACAAACACGATTATATATCTCACTGGACACTGACAAAATACACTTAAAATTAGTTCTTCTTCAAGTTATGACTTCACGTCATAACTTGAAGAAGAAGAATCTATTAATTCAATGGTGCACTTATGGTTTTCCATAGACATACCAGTTGAAACATTTGTCGGTATTTGTTAATAAGACCATATAGAATTTAGTAGATTACGGACTTTAGGCATAATTGTAATTAAATAAATGTTATAGCATGTCATAATTACAAATCACGTTAAAATAGCAGACTTGGGGCCCAGGTATTATTTAATATAGTGGTTTGTATGGCTTATTATTGACTTGGTCAAATTATTACCTGTCACCTGTTATTGTAACTTTTATTTGAATTTTATTAACAGAGTCTAGTAGTAGAAATAACTATTATTATTTTGTTTTCAAAATATCATCACTTCTCTAAACATTAGAACTAAAAAGATACCATTTGACTTGTAGATAAAATCATCAAACTGAATAACAACAAAAATTATAAACAAAATAATAAATTAGCATAACATATCAGTTCATAGCACAAAGGCAGTTAAGCTAATCATAGGGTGTGACATTTGATACGACACAAGTAGGGTACATCGCCGGACAGACGTGTCACGCGCCGTGGGAAGATGCGAGGAGCTCGGCTGATTGCGCGCGCGCACCGTGACGCGACTCCCACGGCTCCACGCCTGCGCAGATCATGCGATAATTCGCCTCGTCTCATTGATTAACATCTAAACTTGATTTTCACACGATTAATGAGATAATGGAGTATTTTTCGTTTAGGTGAAATGTTTTTGTGGAAATATAATAACTTAATCTTTACTACTTAATCATCGATAAATGTATACATTTATAAATTTTTATTACAGTATTAAAACACGGTCGTGCCTATATTCCCCAAACTGGGGTGGCAGCGGTGTACCAAGTACACGCACTTTTGGCGGACGATGTCAGGTCCCATGTAATAGGGGGCGCCTATTGCCAAATACCGGGCACAATTCCAGACTCCGGACTCATACTGGGAAGCTTTCCTTAGAAAAACTTCATGTGTCTGACCTAGGATTTGAACCCAGGACCTCGTGATCACCAAGCGATGCGCTTTGCCACTAGATTAACAAGGCAGTCAACAGCAGTCAGAATTATTACGGTACATATATTTATTAACCCCTGGCATGCGTTGTTATGGTGATTTGACGCGATAGTTTATTTGAGCTTGAATACGGAAAGTTTAAAATAATGGGACTTGAATTATGTACTAAGGGTGGTAATTACAACTCGAGATATTATATCTTTACATTTCAAGATACTAATTAACTACTATTGAAATACTAATAGTAATTGATTCGGTTATAGGGCCACCTTTTACACATAAAATCTCATACCTATAGAAAATTACAAACATTCAATAAAATAGCAAACAACGTTCCATCATTCAGCTAAGGTATGAATGGAGGGATTAATAAAAAATATCTGTGATTTCTTTACTCAACAATTAGTTAAATGTCTATACTGATTCTCGAAAACATTCAAAATAGATGTTTTAGTACCGTTTCACTATAATAATACAGAATTGATATTTATCTTGCAATAGAACAATGAATTTTGAATTATGACTCCCGCTGAAATTACTCCGTTTTAGCGTACAATCGTATTATATCTGGATAAAACACCATTCTTCTTCTTTAGCTATTCACGATAAATAAGTGTTGGAAATCCTAGCAAGCACTTAAAGCGATTAAAAAGTGCCTGGAGGTCGTACGTAGACGATCTACGGAGGGTTGCTACGCCGTAGCTTGTTATACTGATTTGTATTCATATACAAAGTGTTTGTTATTAAGCGTTAGATAATAATGTCCTTTGTTAATAGGGTTCATTTTAATACCACTCTTTATTAATAATTCATCGATGTTATAAAAATACTATCAGCATCAGAATGTTTTTATTTATGTAAAGCATTATAGTATTTATGAATCGTCAGAAAAGTAACAAGACGTTACCACCCTTTCGAAATGTCATTCCTGTGGAGAAGAAGGGTAAGAAACTCCACGGTTACAGTCAATATACATGTCTCGTTACAGCTTTAACACACATAGTAATGAATTGTTCAGAACTTATCACATTTTACACTTAGATTCGAATACAAATCAGGTTTAACCTAATTTTTTCGCTATCAGAAGTCTAACAAATAGGACCGAGGTCAAATGAAACTTGTGAATAAAATATGTACCTACTGTTGTTTGAGTGAATAATCTTATTTGGGAAGTATTTGCGATCAGAGGGCTTAGCACGAAAAGATTGACGAAGGCGTTACGCTAGCGAGTTGATATGCCATTTTTGTAATACTACAAATTCCTTTTGGCCGGTTTCAATATTTAAATAAAGGATAGATTTGCCTACTCCGGATAGAATTTTGACATATTTTGTATGGGAAATCTGTCAAAATCCTACTGACAGGAAGCAAATCTATCCTAGAGTTGAATATTGAAACCGGCCTTTAATAAACATGAACGTGACAGCACGTTTACTCACTATCGTCAAGCTTTTCGTGTTAAGCCCTCAGTTTGAAAGGCCAGTCATCTTTCGTCGAAACAAAATCATCGTTTCTATAATTTCCCAACCCTATATCATAACGTGCGAAAATAGTTCTATTCACAGTTCTCACATTAAACATGTCCCAAAGGTTTCGAAGTTCGCCCACTAACAATTACCCAACTATTTATTCCTTGTCCAGATAGAATACTACTTGCGTTACGAAGCATGTTTAGAGCATAATGTCTCTTTTAAACGTTGCTTATTTTCCATATTTCTGTCTCTGTCACCGATATGCCACCCTTTGGTAAGAGACGCGCAATTATTTTTCATTTAGCTCGCGAGTTGTGTGGTCCTGAGGGACGCCGTGGGATCAAGTGCAACTATTGTCCCCGAAGGATAGAAATACAATTTGAATGTGAGAAAATTGCTTTATAACGTAACGGGGATGCATAAAAATGTCCTAGGACTTGTAATTTGGAGTTTCCCATGGTGTTCAATGGGGAACTTTTTTTTAATTACGATTTGTTCAGAACTCAGAACATTGTCATGCCTGTATTGGCCATGCGAGGGTGGCAGGGGTGTACCGTGCACATCCACATTTCGTCAACGATGTTAGGTCCCAATACAGGGCGAAAACCTTAAGAAATATTTGATATTGACTGCAGAAGGATAATTGCACGAAAAGATTGGTTAGCATGACGCTAGCGGGTAAGCCTGCTGTCACATTCATGCTTATGTGGTAAATTCAACACGCCAACGTTAATATTTTTGTGCTAAGTCTTCAATTCCCGAATACGGTTACATTTATCATAATAAGGGAAATTTTTATTCCTCCTTAAAAGTAGCTGTATCAAGCTAATGGAGCTTTGAAACCATTTAAAATACTATTTATAGCACGTAATCAATTTCAAGCGATAAAGAAGATAGTGTTACATAGCAATTAACTTACAAAATCAATAACACACCAAGCTCTCAATGTTGTGACAACTTCTCAATACTATTAAAGTTTACATCCTAGAACTTTGTCCATACAATATAGAAATATTACAGCCAGTTCATCTTTATTCCATTCGGTCCAACTGAAAGTTTTGTAGGGAGCATAGGCGGGGTGTCATAGCCGATCAAGTAGTACACAATATATGGTTATGATAATCGATGCGCCGTGGTTGTGTGTCGCTAGTGGAGAGAAATGCGGACTCATTTCCTTGTTATTTATTGGATATATGTAATATTTAATCGGGAGCATAGAAACATCGTAATTTATAGTGCTTTATTAATTTTTGCAAAAGAGAATAGATCTCACCTATGGATTTTAGTAGAGAGAGACCTATACTCTGAAGTTGGTAGAGATGCGTCATTGATAAATAAAGATGGAGGCAAATACCAATCGGACCACATCACCCGTATTTCTGTATTATTCTTTCGTAATGATAATTTCACAATTTATTACATCGTATTATCTGTTCACGTTAGCATATAAATATAGAGAAAAATTAAATCAAGACAGAACTTAGTCATCAGTCTAAAAAGTCCGTAAAATACAGTTTAATAGCATAGGTACCTTGCATTACTGTTTTCAACCATAACATACTTAAAGATACATAATCTTCTAGGTCCCCTATGATCCACGTTTGGTCGATGCAAAGTCACTTTTCGCCTCTCACGGTCCATTTACCAATGAGCAAGGGACAAGTGACGTTATTGTCTGTGCATTAACTGTGTATAGTTTATTTTATTCATTTTTTTTTCTCGTCCCTTCCTCAAATCATTTATCATCCGAAAAATCGCAACTCATTGAGCGCTCACTCCGTTTATTTTATAGACTAGTGTGATCTTTGTATGGTTATGAAAATATTAACGCACATGTTATCATTTTTGCTTTTCTAATTTATAAATGATATAGAAAGGACACAGTAAACTGTATATCTATGCCACTTCGTTTGGGAATAAAGACCAGGTGTTTATATTTTTTAAAGAAATAATCAGGTACAAGGTTTTTGTTTTCATAGACAGTTACACCTGAATCTATGATTTCAAATAAATGGTGTCATACAGATACCTAAAGCCTAAGAAATGTGCATTCCAAAATTTAAAAGATTTTGATTTTATACTATTTATTATATTTCAAACCATTTTTTACATAAACCGAATACATTTTGTTATCTCTTAAGTTGGCTAGTGGACTACCACTCGGACCGGGACTCGGTACTAACCGAGGATATAAAATATACGTTTTACAATTAAAGTTCATTCAAGGTATCAATAAAATGACTGATGAAATCAGACCAGAGACAATACTAACGAAACATCTGCCGATCGCTATCGGCTATTTGTCGTGTCGCGTGCCGTTCGATCCAATCCGTCTGATTGCGAACCATTGTGTCGAGGAAGCTAGAGCACGACTCGGACACGTCATGGTGATTCGTCAAATCGATTCAAATCTGTTACATTTTTAATTGAAAACATGAGGGAAGTGAACGAGCGGTATAGGGAAGTGTGTGATATTGATTACGATTGATTAATTGTTTTGGTGTTATCTCGATTTTTGATTTTGATTGTTGCAACTGCATTTAATTTGTATATATGTAACAGTTACGTAATTACATA
Source organism: Phalera bucephala (assembly GCA_905147815.2). Classification (NCBI taxonomy): domain Eukaryota; kingdom Metazoa; phylum Arthropoda; class Insecta; order Lepidoptera; family Notodontidae; genus Phalera; species Phalera bucephala. The sequence goes on from LR990615.1 coordinate 17,509,166, forward strand.
TATAAAATTAAAAGTAACGTATAAATAGGGTTTTATGCTACTGCTGCGGATATAATGTGTCTGGTTAACTGTATGTAGACATGTTAAACTACATAAAATTTAAGTACTAATAATAATAAGCCCTGTTAAGAAACTGTCCCACCGTTGGGCTCGGGCCTCCTCTGAAACTGAGAAAGTTTAGACTATAGTCCACCACGCTGGCCCAGTGCGGGTTGGCGCATTTCACACACCTTCGAGTAACTCTTAGGCATGCATGCATGCATTAATTTTTAATACGAATGTTCGTACTTTTGAAAACATGTGTTTTCAAAAAGTCAGAGGTGCGCGCCTGGGTTTGAACCCGAGACCTCTGACTTTGCAGTCCAATAGTCTAACCATTAGGCTACTAATCTTAGAAAGTAAGTCAGTAAGTTCTCTAGTGGTGGAGGTTATGTATACTTTGTACCTTAAGACGTAAAATACGTCTAGTTACTAAAATAGTATAAGTTCTTTTTGTGATTTTATAATTCTAAAACAAGCAAGCAATAAAAAAATTCTAATTAAATATAGGAAACACTTTTAAAAATTGATAAAAGAGGATGTGATTTGTTTTTATCAAAAATAATACGTTTTATAGATGGCAAGTTCATATCAATGTGTCCTTTGCAAAAGTAGTTAATAGTAGCTGTTTATTTACGAAAGGACCGGATAATGGGGGACGCTGCCGAGTAATGGAGCGTAGTGCGCCCGCGCATCTGTCGCTTCGAACTACCCTGCATAGCTTTTGAAATTCATTGCCATTAGCCTATTATTTAGTCATTACAGATATGACTTATTCCGAGACTAATATAAATATCACATACTCTATCTTTTTATTTTAGAGATGTCCAATTGATTCCATGTTTTATCCGTAGAGTACAAAAGTATAAATCGGTTTAAGATTGAAACATTAATCTACGTTTTTGCATACCATATTAGCATAATATACATATAAGCGAGGCGCTCGTAGCGCTGTGCGACCGCGGTTTTCTTACCGATTACCAAGGTTAAGCAGCGTTCTACTCGGTCGTCCTGAGATGGGTGACCGTTTGTGGCATTTTCATATTAGAGCGTCTTCGTGCTTCGGAAGGCACGTTAAGCCGTTGGTCCCGGTTACCACTTCATGTGGTAGTCGTTAAGCTAAGTTGGAAGCCTTAAAGGCGGCTTGATAAACTTATCAAGCCGCCTATAAGGCAGCCGGTTACCTACAGCAGGTGGCCACAAACCTGCCTCCACCAATCCGCACTGGGTCCGCGTGGTGGAGTATGACCTAATCTCTCACACCTCGATTTGTGAGAGAAGGCCTTTGCCCAGCAGTGGGCTGTATAGGCTGATATTATAAGCATACCATAATAGGTATCTTAATGCATTTAAACAAACTATTGTTTAACGGTCTTCCAAGGGTATGATCAGAGATAGAGAGAATATTTCTTCAAAATGATTTCATTCACAGGATAGAGCCGGCATTTAGAAGCCTGTAGTTTGCGCTATAAGACATTATTTGATAGTTAAATGTGATGTTATTTTTGACTTACTTTTGTGCCTGTTAGTAACTTTGTAGAGTTTCTAGTGATTTTGTGGCCGCAGTGAGTGATAAAGCAAATTAATTTTGGCGGCACAAGTATAAATTAATTTTGAACGTTGAATAGGCACCAAGCAATTTTAGGAGGACTGCTGACACATTTCATTTTGCCTATGCCATTAACAAATCTGTCGAGATGTAATGCAAGTCAAAATAAAAAAATATTACTTATTTATTTACCATACGCAAGTTTTTAAATAGAAAACTTGTGTAAACAGTACGGTCGGACATGACTAATCCTATTAAAATTAAGATAAATAGTTTATAATCATTAAAACACTACCAATTAAATCCAACCCAATCAAACAAGATGAGTAGCGTCATCGCACCTGTCATTCGTACTAAATGCTGTCGAATAGCCGACATACGGCCTGAATAAACCGAACATTCATCTCTTTATTATGATGTGTTAATCCAGGATTATCATCAAATGTTAACACATGTTACCAGTTAGTATAAAAAAATTAAACTGTATAAAACGTAGTAAGTGACTTCCGACTACAAAGGGAATTGGTTGTTGATGTCCGAAGATAAAGTTCATTTTCGAACGATGCTCGCAGAGGTGATAGATTTCAATGGATTATTGAGGGTAGCTAATATTATTCCGGGGCGTTCGGTGTTGCCTTTTCATCCTCTAAGTATAAACAGGGGGGTGTGTTCGCGATGTTTGGTCGCTCGACCGCGCCCGCCGGTCTGACGGTTGATTTATTTTATATTAGCGATAGGTACTTACACTGAGTTTGTTGTTAATTATTTTTCCATGCTGCTCATTTTTATGGATGTAATCGAGATTATATTTAATAAGTATTTTCTTTTTTCTTTCAATATAACTGTAGGAAATTGGATGTAGAGACAGAAACTGTAGAAATATACTTAGATTTATTTCAGATTAGATTATTGTTACATTTTTTTAACTAGTGGCTTAAAAATAGTACAATATTTGTTATAGCAAACCATGTAATGAAAACGTAACTAATCACAATTATTTATCAAAATTACAGTGGCCCCAAACTAAGCAAGCGCTTGTATCTTGGGAGCCAGAGTTGTGTTGGCAAGTTCTAAACAAATTTTCGTAATTATGCTATTTTAAGTCGTTATGTTAGTAAGTAGTTGGTAAAAGGAGATAGAAATAACCGTTGCCGCCGTGAAAAGCAAAATCATAATAAACATTGAGAAAAGGCATGTGCTGGTACTACTAAAATCGAGCACAATCGCGAATGTGTGTGTGTGTGTGTGTTAGTGTGTCTCTGTGTGTGTGTATGTGTATGTGTATGTGTGTGTGTATGTATGTGTGTGTGTGTGTGTATGTGTGTGCGTGTGTATGTGTGTGTGTTTAAATAGAAAATTATGACACACTAAGATACAATATCTTCAGTTTGATCATAGGAAAGAGAAAGTAGCCATTTTTTATCACTTTTTTACACGCAAAGTTTAAAAGACTTATAATGTTACAGTGTTTACTGGTAATATTATAAATATGAGGGTGTAAGTAGGATGAACTGCGACGGGCTATGAGAGAATTTACGTGTGGAAGAGGAATGGAAAAGACGCGCTTTGAGATAAGAATATTATAATCAGATCTATTTTTAAGATTTTTATGAATATTGAGGACAGCTTTGGATATAAATAGCTGTCGAACGCGAAGTACTGGGAATTCTTTGTAAAGCAAATCTGTAGGGTGACGGAAAGGTTTATGCAGCATTACTTTAATAACTGCTCTTTGAGCTCTTTCAATGCCGATAAATGTACTTTTACTGGCACCTCCGCAAACAGAAATTCCGTATTGTAATATAGACTGACATAGAGCGTAAAAGACTGTACTGCGGGTTTTAAGAGGCGTGCAATTGCGTATCTTTTTTGCTACATAAATAAATTTCCTCACTCGGTCAGAAAGCAGCTTTATATGATTTTTGTAGCACAAGTTCTCGTCTATTTTTATACCTAAGTACCTAATGCAGTTAGTGCGTTCTATAATGGGACAAGTACAATTATTAAGTGGAGTGCCATGATTGTTGCAGGAATGATTTTTCAAAACTAAGTGATTAGGAGGTTTTGATTTTTAGTTTTGTAGAAAGTAATGATTTTAGTTTTTTTAATATTTAAAGTTAGTAAATTCCTGTTAAGTGCATTAGTTATGGTTGATAATCCGTTCTCAGCAAGGCAGTATACTTGTTCCCAAGTGTTAGAATGGAATAGAATAACTGTATCGTTAGCATAAGAAGTAGTATGTGCGTTAAGTAATGGAATATTGAGAAAATCGTTTATGTAAAGGATGAATAGAGATGGACCAAGTATGCTACCCTGCGGAACGCCAAACGTGATTGGAAGTAGCTCACTTGAATAGTCGACTCCAGCTTTAACGTATTGGTTTCAATTGGAGAGGTAGCTTTGAAACCATTCGAGAGGAATACCCCTGACACCAGCGTGTTCCAACTTTTTTAGGAGTAAGGAAACGGGAACTGTGTCAAAGGCTTTAGCTAGGTCTATAAAAACAGCTAGTGAGCGTTCACCTTTTTCTATGAAAGTTGACACTAAGTTAGTAAATTTCATGGCTGCATCTTCGGTTGACCTACCCTTCCTAAAGCCGAATTGTTTATCAGAAATCCAGTTATGCTTTTCAAGAAATGTAGTTAACCGTGAATTAACAACTCTGTCGAGTATTTTTGAAAAATATTAAGTAGCGCAATAGGTCTATAGTTGTCAGGTCCTTTGAGCTATTTTTGTAAACGGGGCTTATTGCAGCAATCTTCCAACTATCGGGAAATATACCCGTTTCTAAAGATAAGTTAATTATATAGGTAAGAGGTTTTAAAATTGATGGCTTCAAAGCTTTTATTAGGCGAGGTCTGATTCCGTCAGGCCCCGGAGCGCTATCATTTCTTAGCTGGGTGATCAGGGTTGCGATTTCAGATTCATTTGTAGGAAGAAAGAAAAAGGAGTTGGAGTTGGCAGATCTGTCATGAGGCCTGTATTTGTCAGCAAGAGACTCCACTGTTTCTGAAATCCTAGTCAGGATACTATTAGACAATGTCATCCCTAGAGTGGTGAAGTGCGTATTGCGTTTATTTAATGAATTAATAGGATCTTCTCCGTTTATTAAAAAGTTAAAGGAATCATTCATTTGAGCATTGGGTTCGTAAATTGATTTAAGTGTTCGCCAAAGTTTTCCGTATTATTTTGATTTTTCTGTATTTTTTGGGCATTATATTGGGTCTTTATTTTATGTAATAAATTATTACAGAAGTTTCTGTATCTGATATAAATATAACGTCGCATTTCATCATGAGGGTATTTCCGGGAGGCCAGGTGCAGTTTACCACGATGTCGCATACACCTTATGAGACCTGGTGTAATCCAGGGCTTTAGGTTAAATTTGGCACGGCTAATTTTAACATTACGGGAATGTTTGTTTATTGAATTTTCAATTATGTATGTGAAAGAATTTAGGGCTGAGTTTGTACAACGATCATTTAGAACTTTAGACCAGTTAACATTACCTAGTTCTGCAGCTACTGCATCTTCGTCGGTAACGAGTTTCCAGTGTAATTTGTGTGAGTTAATTTGTCTAATACAAGTAGGTATAATACCGATTGCCATATCATGATCAGTGATAGAGCTTTTACAGACTACACCAGTACTTTTTAAGGATGATTTGATGAAAATATGATCCAGGCAGGCTTGACCTCTAGTTGGAAGGGTTATTGCTGGAATGAGAGCATAAGCTGCCATGAGGTTCCTATAATCATTATTTTTGTTATTTCTGATATTGCAAATGTCAATGTTTAAATCGCCAGCAGCGATTACTACCGGGAATCTCTGAATATTATGTAGTGTGTTTTCTAGAGAATGAATAAAATGATCAAGATTTGTTAAGGAGGGTGAGCGATAGATACCAAGAAGCGCCATATTGTTGTTGATTACTACTAGAAGGCTGTCTGTATCTACTATGTGCGGTTGAGTCACTGGGATATCGTAGGCATTTTTTGTATATATGCCTCCATTTTTATTAGTTTGTGAGTGCGTTTCAGTATGGACCCTTCATTTAACCAGCACTCAGTTAGAACAATGGCGTCAAAATCATTTTCAAGGCGTTTTAGAACAATTAAAAATTTATCAAAATTACGTTGGTAGCTCCTAATGTTAAGGGTTATAATGTTAAAATGTTGTTTTGAACTATGCAATACATTCTTGCAGTCTTCTAGTTTATCATTAATGTGACATTCTAAACATAGGTTTGCGTCGATATCATTAATAATATTAAGTAACGCCATTGGAATAGGCTAAACAGGATGAGGTTAAGATAATTATAATCAACGTCACATAAAATGGTATACAAGATTGCAGAATTGCAAGAAGATTAGTAGTCCAACTTTGCGTGAAAAACATTTTGTATATGAATGTGCTTAAAATATTTGTGTGTGAGTAAAGGTATGTGAATGTATGTGTGTTTGTGAGGTGGTTGTGTGAGTGAGTGTAAGTAGAATGTAAGCGCGTTTCTAAGACATCAGAGTGAGATTTGCTAAATATACTATGAGCAACTATCCAATTTCTGTAAGAGTATAATATGTGTATGTATGTTTGTAATATGTGAACACCTAAAACCCCAAGTAAAATAATAAAAACAAAATATAATTTGAAAAGTTTCAGAAGTATAAAGTCGTGAAAGTTAAAAGTATAGGAAATAATGAGGTATGGGTACTTGGTATCCGATACCGTAATATAGGACCCTCCAAAGGGGATTATTGTGAATTTTGTAAGAAATGTCATAATAATTATTATGTACGTTTGGAGATATGTGGCGTTTAACTTGGTAGTGAAAATATAATAAGGATATGTTATTGTGTGTGTAGGTATCATATGTGAGTTACTAATTGTATATGATGTGTAAACCCCTAGTTCCCTAAGAAAAAATATTAATACAAAATAATGGCATATAAAAAAATTAAAAAACAAAACAGCGAGAGATTTAAGAACAAAGGACCTACACGTATTAAGGTAAAATATAATTATGTGTATGAGTCTTATGTAAGAGTTACAATTTTTATATGAATTTTGCACCCCTAAATCACTAAATAAAACAATTAGTACAAAATTAAGACATATAAAAAAATTAAAGTTAGAAACATAGTCGTAAAAATTAATAGTCAAGGAACTTATAAGGTTAATGTACTCGGTATGCAATATCGTAGTATGAGATCCATCGAAGGCCTGTTGCGGAATGTCACTGAGCCGTGTTGGTGAGGCCCAAATGACGGTCCAGGTCCGGTATGTTCCGAATGAGTATAGATGGGTTACCTTCTTGCTTGCGTATAAGTATAGATCCATTTTTAATCCAGCAAAACTTGTACCCGTTTTCTTTAGCGCGTTGTTTAGTAACTCGAAATAAATGCCGGTTAGCAGAGGTGAAGCGTTCGTTAATATATACGTTCCTGGATGTGCCGGGTACCTCAATCTCTGAGGACAAGAAAGCGCGTCTACATTTTGCAGATTTTAGAAATTCATCACGCTTGAAGCGCCGTACAAATCTCACAACGAGGTATCGTGGAGGAGGATCTGCAGATTCCTTGGATAGATGGCGCCGGGGGCCGACTCTCGTGATGAAATCGATGTCCTGGTCTTCAATGGAGGCGCCGACTTTAGCCGCCACTACACGAATAATATGTAAAGGACTTTCATTTGGACGTTCATTCACACCAGAAATCTCCACCTCATTCTTAAGTGATGTTTGGGATTTAGTATCTAATTGTTCACGCAGATCAGAAATTGTAGTATTTAGAGATACAATTTCGTTCTTGTACTTTTCAAGTGAATTAATCCTTGTTTCGTGGTTGTTAAGCCGGCTGAAGCATTGGGCTAGGTGATCGGTTAGGGTTTTGATGTGATTTTTCAAGTCTCTTACATCCTCGCGCAGAATTTTCATATCAGAGGCGAGCGTGGATAAAATACCTGAATCGGCTTGGGGTGCATTTCCCAAAGTATTGTGCGGCGTTGTAGATGGGCTGAAGCTCTCGGTCCGGAATTCGTCCCAGTTATCATTATTTGGATTCTCACCAGGACAACAGGCACAAACCCAGGAACTTTTTTGTTCTTCAGACAATTTGGTGATATTTACACATATCAGGGGGTAAAAATATATATAATAATAGCCACATTTAGAGCATTTAACGTAAGATGATCTTGCTGTTTTATTACACGCAGAGCAAATATTAACCATTTTTGGAGTTATCTTTTAAAGCACTTTCTAAAAATGACTCTTGAAGGCTAATAAAATAAAATAATGTTACCAAAAATTCACACTGACTTGTATTATTGTTTTATTAAGCCACATATGGTACATCGAGTACTGTTATTGTCTTATTACAGCTTGCATGTATTCTATTCCTATATAATTAAGACAAGAGGTCTTAAAAGTATTCGAAAAGTTTCGGCGTTTCTTGACCAACATACGTTACATGGTCATACTTAATTCTAATCTATAAATTTCGCCACGCGAAGGTCACACAGACCACTGGAGTAAGTAGTCACAGGTTTGATCCTCGCAATCGGATCTTTGTCCGACTCACAATTATTTGTTTCATGCTGGATTTCCGTGTATGCCAATTCCATATTTATTAACCCTCCCATAATACAAGAACAACTCCTAATCTTTTAGGAACTTAGCTTTTCATCACTGTTCACCAACTTCTTGGGATCTTAATCAATCTTTTTGTCTAGAAGAAGAAGTATTCTAAAGAATGACTGATTCTATCATTTTTCATCATCCATTTTCTTATAAAACTCTAACATCACTTCAAATATCAAACCGACAAAGAAAACCAAACCTTAGTTACCTACATATATACTAAAATCATGATCAAAGCTATGTGTCGCAGGTCGCGGGGCAGTTTGCCCGAGGCGGCGGCACGGCTACAGTCAATATTTGCGCGCCCTGCCCGGGCTAATGAATACAATTAGATCATTCCGCGCGGCCTCACGTTTTTCATACGCCTCGAGGGCCCGCCCTCCGACGTGTCGGATAAAGACGAACTACCTTCGCACATAAAGCTAGTTTGATGCGCAAACATTGTCGGTTTGTAAAACGGTTAGATTAAGAATTAGTGTGACGATTGCTTAGTAAATGGCTAGTGGTATGTAGAAGTGGAAAAAGATAATTAGATCCTTCCCCGCGGCATCAAGTGTTTTATACGCCTCGAATCCGCTCTCTGACGTGTTGGATAAAAAGGAACTACCTTCGCACATAGAGCTAGTTTGATGCGCAAACATTGTCTGTTTATAAAACGATTAGATTAGGAATTAGTGTGACTGTTGCTTGGTGAATGGCTAGTGGTAAGCAGAAGTGGACAAAGATAATTAGATAATTCCCCGTGGCCTCACGTGATTCATACGCCTCGAGGGCCTGCCCTGCGACGTGTCGGATAAAGACAAACTACCTTCGCACATACAGTTAGTTTGATGCGCAAATATTATCGGTTTGTAAAACTAACGAATGCATTAAGAATTCGGGATAAGATTGTTGGTGAATGGCTAGTGGTATAGAAGTAGGTTATAAGGCCGAAGTGATGAGGAAGGCTTCATTAAGGTGGAAAAGAAGAAGAAGCCTCCTTGACAAAACCGGTGTGGGACTGCGCCGGTCGATGATGGCATGCTCCTCCGTTCAGCAGTACTAACGACGCTGCTGTACGTGTCACGGTTACATTACACCGAAGGGTGTCGTCTCCAGGAGATTTCGTGGGAGACTGCGAGACGCCCCTGCACAGCGCAACATGTCGCCGAAATCACATGATACTTAGTTCATAAGTTTAATATATTATATGTATGTTAGTCTGTAAGGTATATATTATATGGGCCTGTAAATTGTATAAATTCTGATGCCTGAAATAAATAAATAATTATTATTATATTATTATTATAAGATGAACAAGCTATATTTAAGAAAATTAAATTTGGAATGTCGGGTTTTAAAAATGTCTACAAACAATTTTATTATTCTTAAAATAAAGGCAAATGTTTATTAAGATCGATGTATGGGTGCTTGTTATTATTTCACATAATACAAACATGACAATAAATCTAAATTAGTTATAGATACGATACGTAGAATCACTAATAAAAATGCTGTCCCCACAAAAATTGCGATCAGTTAATTGTTCAAATATATGGAGAAAACATTTTTGTTTGTTATTGCCAACGTCATCTATTGTTTCTCTAATTGTTATAGGATGTATTGTTTTCGTGGGGAAAACCAAAGTAACTATAAATGTTAACAGTAACAATTTAGAAACTCTACCAATCATGGATTGATTTTTGTTTCATTCAATAGAAAACTATTCACAGATCTTGACGCCGTAATAAACAAAATATAATTGGACGTCTTCAAAAAAATAAGGGTCAATTTCCATCCTACGCAAGATGTGATCCTAGTTGTATTTTAATAATTTGTGTTAGAGGACACTTAGTTTAATTTATTCTTGTCACTGTAAAAACACAACAAACTGCGCATCACCATTATTTTCAAGAAACCAAGAAAATAATTCCTCATTTCAGTTACAGCAAGTGCAAACATCAAAGCGCTTAATAGGTTTTAGTTTCCGCTACGTTAGTCATGAACTCATATTTTTTACATGCAAGTGCCAAATAATGGGCTAAACACATGACTTCGTCGTCGGTTCCCCTCTCGGCTAATTTTATGAAAAATGATCAATGCTTCGTGACCCTGCCACAGGAAATCGGTTGATAGAAATGTCAGTGACATCGTGCCAATTAGGAAGCTGTGCTGATTTGTTGGAAAGCTAAAATAATTATTTCAGTAAATAATGAGTTGAAAGAAAATATGAAAGCCAGTTGTATCTAGACTTTGATTTCATTTGACGCTGACGTAATTACAGTGGACAGTAAATTCATACTCATTAAATATGATTTAATTCATTAACTGCTCCTTGGCAAAATTAAAACTAAGTGTAAATTAACATTTCACAAAATCTACTTATAAAATAGGTATATGATAACTTACTTACCTATTATTGCTTATAAAATATTTAAGTTGTAGTATTATTAGCCCTGTTAAGAAACTGTCCCACCGTTGGGCACGGGCCTTCTCTTAAACTGAGAGGGTTTAGGCCGTAATTTGCCACGCTGGCCTAGTGGGCGTTGGCGAACTTCACACACCTTCGCTAAACTCTTAGGGATGTAGGTTTTCTCACGATGTTTTCCATCCTGTTAAAGCAAGTGATAATTATTTTTTAATACGCACATGTTTTTGAAGAGACAGAGGTGCGTGCCTGGTTTTGAACCTGAGACTTCTGACTTTGCTGTCCAACGGTCTAACCACTAGGCTATCACTGCTTTAGAATATCGAATATTCTAATAAAATTACAGTTTTGTATTCGAGTATTTTTATAGGCCTTTGGGCTAGTAATACAATAGTAAGAGTATAAGAGCTTCGAACGAAAAAAATCCTTATAAAGACGTTACTCATTTAGGCTTTGGTTTCATTAATTAACTAGACTAACTAAGACTCTTAACCCGGCTAAAAATTCTTATATCTGAACTAAAACACATAGCCCTGCCGTACTTAGAATTACAGGATTTTAATGCTGTTATCTGACTTTTCATTCTAAGGTAATATAATAAGCGTGGGCTTGCTTAAAGTTTACAATATAGTTAATATTTACTTATAGTTTCAAATCCCTTTTGATTTTTATTATACATAATATAGAAAAATGTAAGGTATGTGCCTATTTTTATCTGCATTCATATAGAAGCTTTTTAAGTTAAAATCTAAATGTTTATTGTTTTGTCCGCAAACATGATGTCTGCCCTAGAATGGTTGCCAGCAGTAAGCGGTGCCGGATAGACTGTAGTACAGCGCAACCCACTGAATACATTAGCCGGTGTTTGGTGTTTGTTCGTTCAGACGCGCCACATGGCGAGGCGACGCTGTTTATTTTAATACTCAACCATTGTTGCTTGCCGCTGTTTGTCGAGGGAAACTCTATTAAACTACCCCTGACGGATTTGTATAAGTTGACGGCTCTGTCCTACAACTCGCAGAGCGAAAATTGCAAAGTCACAGCTTATAAAGTCTGCCTGAACATTTTGCAGTTAATTGTTGTTTGTATGATTAAGGTTATGTAGGAAACAAGGTGTTATGTAGAGTCGTTCTCTATAATCAATGTAGTTTGCAGCTATAGCCTCTGCCAAATCCGTAAATATCCTATATTTCATTTAATCTCACCTTATATATAAAGCTACATACGAAATATGGGTTATAAAACAGGCAGCTTTTCAATGATTTACCTATATTTTATTATTTTAAAAATGTTCATCGGATTGTTCAGGACAAAAAAGAAATCCAAATTTATTTAAATATACATTTATTTTATCACCAAAATTGTAATTTGATTATGTGATCTCATGGCAATAGCATGTGCGTTTTCTACTTAATTACATTTTGCGCAGTGAGCCACCTCGATTGCCACGCGTTGCCCTCTACGGCCAATTCGGTTCATTTGCAAAGTGCATTTCGATGCTGCTCCGATCGTCCAACCCCGGCTTAATTGCCCGCCCGATATTTATTATTGCCCGTTTGTTTGTACATTTATGCGCCTCTATTTATCGAGAGTCATTCAATTTACGGCTGCAAAACTCCGATCGTTAATTTATTTCGAGGGATCACCTCGGTAAAATTTAACTGCCCCACATCGGCGGAGGAAAATTTGACGAAGTATTTACATTACGGGCACGCATCGCATTCGATAAACATCGCAACGAATTCCTACAAACACATCGGCGGACGTTTATTTGCCTCGGGCACACGCTCGGCTTCACTTCGACTTCGCATTCCGCTCGCCATCGTATCGGTACTCATTTGTATTGGTGGTAGCTTTTGTATTATTTGTTTGTTTGCGGATGGCGCATACGTTGTGGGAGCTTTGATTTTTTCCAATTCGGAAATAATGCGGAAGGCGTGGTGCCCCGGGCGATCGGTCTCGTGACTAAAGCTCCAATCAGGCGAGCCGGTGTTCGTTAGTCGCCGGCGCCGGCGAGTCCTGCCGCTTGGTTAACCCGGGCACGTTCCTACGTGGGACCTTTCCACTCGGCAGCACTGATTTTATCTTACATCCGACGAAATGATGAACTTCAGCAATCTTCGACTTCATTTGCTGAACAAATCAACCGCGAAAGCTTTGGACTTGTTCACGAGAAAGCACAAGTCTACTACTGAAGTGGATTTACAAAAGCTTTTTGGTGATTAGCCTTTGTGTCTAAGTTTTGGACTATTGAGTCTGATATACAGGCGTTTTTATTTAAAAAAAAAAGGTATTGCAGGTTACTATTAAGTCCAGTTTTCAACCGTACCGGTCTAACCTGGAAAAAGAATTTTCGTATTTAGATATTTTACTCCTAAATTATATTGAATGTTTAAGGCTACTTGAAAATTTTAACTCAGATAATGCGAGTATTCTGTAATATTAAAATAACAGCACTTCATCGCAATTGAAGCTGTAATGACCCTATCGTTATTACCATATTTTGTGCATTTTTCGGTAATACGTATTCTGTTAACTCTTCCATACTACTAAGGTATTAACTGATTTTATTATCTAAATGACATTGGTTTATTCCACACACCGTCACGCCTATATTCCCCAGAGGGGGTGGCAGAGGTGTACTGAGTACACCCACGTTTCGCCGACGATATTAGGTCCCATGTAATAGGGGGCGAGCCTATTCCCATATACCGGGCACAATTCCAGACTCCGAACTCATACTGGGAATTTTTCGTCAGAAAAACTACATTTGTCCGACCTAGGATTTGAACCCAGGACCTCGTGATCACAAAGCGATGCGCTTTGCCACCAGACCAACGAGGCAGTCTATTGGTTTATTATATGCGAAATAACATTGGTTTAATGAATGAAGAAGGGTTCCACACACAACCTGTCTAATAATGTTAATTTATGCTATGTTAAACAATAATAAGCAGCGAAAATTGACGGAGAGCTAATTAAAATATGAATGTATCATGGCTTAAAACTACGTTTATGGCACAATAATACCAATTTATTATCATTAGTAGGTATTTGGGACCTTGTAATCTTGGCGCGATTATCGGGTGTAAATTACGAAGATGTGATGGGTATGGAATCGTCAATGCGACGTGTACGAGTGGGTAGAGCACACATTAGCGCGCTATAACGAGATCAAGGGGTGAACACATTAATATGTCATAATCGTGAGTACTTCGCGGCACTGGAATTAATAAATAATACAATAAAATGTCGCCACATTATTCACCAATCATGTGCCCACAAACTGTGGTATCTTTTAATGCAGCGGACCAACAAAGTCGTTATACGTGTGTGTGTGTATCCGAGTGACGCACCTACAAAAGTGTAAAGCAATTTGAAAAAAATATCATGTGAAAAATGGTATGAAAAACCCTAAAAATAAAATAATCTTTGAAAGAAAAAATCTAATCGAATAAAATATCAATAAACACACACACCGTTACGCCTATATTCCCCAGAGGGGGTGGCAGAGGTGTACTGAGTACACCCACGTTTCGCCGACGATGTTAGGTCTTTAATAAGCTTTTTCCTAAATATGTCTAGATTTCCATCCTATTGGTCTTTAGTTCTGCTTATACGACATTTTTCAACGTACCAATCCATGGATACGCTGTCCGGTTTCAAATACATTATTTTTATCTATAAAATCTTAGGGTCATCTTGTCAATAAAAATGTATGCCAGGCTAGTCAATATATTTTGCATTCATTTTTCACCAATCCGAAAATACCATGAAGTTTGGTTACGATTGCCAAGTAATTTGCACTACCGTGTAGTGCGTCGTGCGCTTTCTCATGTAAACAAATCAAGTGCATTTTACGTTGAAGTGAAATATAGATTCTCGAGTATTTCTTCCGGATTGTGGTATCGGAGCTGGCAACATTGGTGTTAGTGCAGCGATGACATACATGCGGATGCATGCGCTCCAGCCGGCACGCACCTGTGCTTCGTTATGACATATGCCCAACTGCCTACACAAAACAAAAGTAGCATCAATATATCTTCTGCTTCAATGTCAATGTCCACACGCAAGTTTTCAGCCACGTTTAACTATGACTGGCTCGGAGAAACAAATATTTATAGTTGTGATGACCAACTTTGGGTATCTCGCAACAACTGTTAAAATAAAACAGTAATAAAGCATTCCAAATGTTTCTAGAATATGAACATGCGGGTCATTAACGTTGTCATGATCACTGCCAAGGCGAATTTACGTAGAAACACGTAGGCGGCTTGTAATAATTAATATTTGTTAGTTTGTGCTCAAATACTAGACACAATTTATCGGCCAGTTTATGTCTACTAAACTTTTCAGCTTTACGGGTGCATTAACGATATACAAGCTGTAGTTACAGTTGGCAACAATGCCGGCTACATGCAGTGTTATAGGGTTGATTGGCAAGAATAAAAGTAATTTTTGGAAATTAATTTATATAGCATTGCACGTCGCAAAATGGGGTCGCAACTTCTATTAATTCGGTTGGCTTAACATTAAAGTAATTGAACAATGTACATTGTTCAGTCATTGCCGTAAAATGAAGGAATATGTATAAAGATAAGCAGACATCATCAGCGTACACTGCGATGAACAAACATCAATGCGTGTGATTGTTCGGGTCGCGAGTGCCGGCGGAAAGCGGGCGGCTCGCGCCACCAACGTTTTTTACTCGTAACTCTGCTCAATCAGCGCCAGTGGCAGTTGCAATTATCTCTCGCACCAAATCGAATTATGATCAATTCGGATTTGCTCGCATCGGGACGAATATAAAACGGTTTGCATTAAAATTTGGCGCTCGATGCATGGGATGCGTTCCTATTAGTCCGGTCGCGCTAACTTTGTTTGTTTATTCAAGCCCATGTCCGCTGCGTTTTCATTATTTTCTTTTTCCAGTTTTTGAGTTTGTTTACGATGCTTTTCGGTTCATTGATGTTCAGGTTTTCATTTACGGTACTGTTAGTTATATATTGCGCGTTTTTGTCCATTTATGAACATAATAGAAATGTTTATGTTACAATGTTGGGTTTTTTGTATAAAGATTATGCGAGTTCTTTCTTTATTGCTTTTTACGATAAACACGCTCCGAGTTATTTATATGGGTAAATGACGCGGATTATATGTACACATTATTTAAGAATAAGATATTTAACATGAGATATATTCAAGCTACATTAAACTATGATAAGTTACACCGTGCTTATAGGGTCCCTTAAATTTTCAGGTGTGGTTTCAAAATCGCCGCGCGAAGTTTCGTAAGCAAGAGCGTCTAGCTCAGCAGAAAGCGGGTGAGGCGCCAGTGAAAGCTGAGGGCAAGCGTGACAAACCGACGTCGCCAGCAGTGTCACCGCACCCCACAACTACTGCGCCCGCGCCGCAGCCTGCTCACCACGCCTTACCACACCTTTCGCCACCGGATCTAAAGCCAATTACTTCAGCAGGTGAATTTCTAATATGACTTTTTTACATTTAACTCCTTTTTATTGTTTACGTATATCAAAACGGTAAACACCATGATCATGGACGTGGGCCTAGTTAATGATCTATTAATATTTCAACCTTTAATGTCTCACAGCTGGGTAAAGACTTCCCTGTATGGTATACATCTACACTAATATGTAGAATCTTTCCTAGATTTCTATTTTTGTATGTTTGTAACGAATAAACTCAAAAACCACTGCATCGATTTTAATGATTCTTTCACCATTAGAAAGCTACATTATCCAGAACTAACATAGGCTATAAAAATGGACCCGGTGGGTGGCGCTGTTGTCGACCGGGTACGAAGTCGCGGGAAGCTGCTTGTAGTTAATGATTTGACGAAAAGTTGAGTTTCTGGACTATACGAGTATAACGTTATCGGAGCTAAATGAAAGCACGTCGCCAACAAGTATAGAAATGTACAGACCAACGCACGACTATGAGTCTCATCCAGAAAATTAAAAAACAAAAGAACGTTAAATTTAAATTTAAACGCTTATTGCTTTCCGTAGTGTTTATAGATGGTTAAAACATTAATTTTGTAAAATTATGGATCCTGTTGGGCGCAGCAAGTTAAGAGAGAGGAAGAGGGTCGAGTATCTGAATTGGGACCATTATAGAATATATTACATCAAAAAATCTACATTTATTATTAAATATTTATTTATTATCATACACCGCCACGCCTATATTCCCCAAGCGGGGGTGGAATAGGTGTACTGAGTACACCCACGTTTCGCCGACGATGTTAGGTCTCATGTAATAGGGGGCGTATATTGCCATATACCAGGCACAATTCCAGACTCCGGACTCGTACTGGGAAGTTTTCGTTAGAAGAACTACACTTGTCCGACCTAGGATATGAACCCAGGACCTCGTGATCACGAAGCGATGCGCTGCCTCTAGACCAACGGGGCAGTCAATATTATTATTTATTATATTTGTTGTTTATTTTTTTAATTTATATTATATTATACATTATATTTTATTTATTATGTTTATTAATAATTTTATCCTTAATTTATTCTTACTTATAATATATGATATTATATAATATATGATACTATTAATTTTAAAATTAAAATTTATCATTCAGGTATTCATCTATAGTGTAGTAGGATTTATTTATTAAAAATATCTTTAACTTCTTTATAAATGTTGTGTATTTAATATCTTCTAACGGACCAGAAGAGTGATTTATATTCGTGAGATTGGGAGGTTTAATCGATTCGATATCTTAAAGTATATTTTGTGGAGAGGTCGTCGCGTCTTGAGTAAAAGTCAGGATGTTTACGAACGAATTTGGATATCTCAAAAATATATATACATGGTAGGGTTAAGATTTTTAAATTTTGAAAGTAGGTTTTGCAACTGTCTGTCTCTTGTATACGCGGCATGCCTTTTAAGTTTTGTCGTTTGAAGAAAAAAACACAACTAGAACCTTATAGTACTTTTTATTGTTTTTCAAAGTATTCACCATGTAGCTTAATACACTTTTCCATTCGCTCAAACCATTTATTATAACATTTATTCCACTCTAAAGTGGGGGTGTACAAAATGGCTGACTTGAAAGCGTCGACTGCTTCTTCACCGGACTGGAAAACTTGACCACGAAGACTTTTCTTAATTTTAGGAAATGTAAAGAAATCGTTAGGGCTTAGGTCAGGACTGTATGCAGGATGGACAAGAATTTCTACTTTTTCCTGCTTCAAATACTCAATCGTTTGACGAGCGCTGTGTGAGCTTGCGTTGTCGTGGTGCAGGATGATGCGTCGCTTTGAGTTATATTTTCGAAGTTCGGCGATGACTTGTGGTAAACAAACTGTGGTATACCACTCTGCGTTAACCGTTCTACGATTTTCAAGTGCAATAGTCGCAACATGGCCGGTTTTTTCAACGAACGTGGCCACCATCTTCTTTGAAGTGCTTCGAAAACGAACAACTTTAGTCGGCTTTGGCTCGTCTTGAAAGACCCAGATTGTAGATTGTTGTTTGGAATTAGGATCGTAGGCATAGATCCAAGATTCGTCACCACTGATGATGTCGTAGACGTGATTTGACTCTCCTCGGTTGAACCTTTGCAGAGTTTTCTTACACCATCTGACGTGGGCCGCCTTGTGATCGTCGGAAAGCAGAAGCGGTATCCAACGGCAAACTAGCTTTCTCACACCAAGCGCTTCATGCAAGATCTTCTGAATGGTTGTCCCTGAGATGCCTAATAGAGCCTCTATCTCACGATACGTCACATGACGATCTTCGAGTTTGTCTCACAGCAATGATGTTATCTTCGGTGAATGCGAATGAATTTGAATGAATTTAATTTGTGAATTTTGGGCGTCCTTCACGAGATTTGTCACTAACACTAGTATGTCCTCGCTGGTCTAAATACCAGCGTTCGACAGTCCGCAGACATGGGGCTTCATCACTGAACACAGATGTTAGCTCTTCAAAACACGAACATTTTCCTTAGAAAGATTCATTTTCGTACGTAACCTGACAGATTCCAATCGACGCTGTGACTAAACAATAGCATTAATCCTAATACTTTCAACTGTTTTGAAATTCAACATTTAAACACATTCGAATATAGAACAGTTCCAAATTCACAATTGCCGGGAAATATGGAAACGACAGAACTTAAAAGGCATGCCTAGTATTCACTAAGATCCTAACTAACTTTTTTTGAAGAGTGAATAGAGTTGGCGAATCTGTGTCATTCCCCCATACAAATATCTCATATGTAAACCACAAGTAAGCGTACGCATAGTATGTGATAAGACCTCTTTGCAGATCAATAGTGTTTTTATTTTCGTACAGAGCGTAGGAAAATTTAGAAATTTTCACTCTTACCTTTTGTATGTGCGGTTTCCAACTAATGTTAATGAAGGACGATTTAGCGCAGTGGTTAAGAGCTTAAGCCGCTCAGCCCTCTGAGTCTAATAGTCGCCGGTTCGATTCCCGCACGGGACAAATCTTCGTGTGATCCACAATTGTTAGATCCGGTCTGGGTATTTATGCATGTGAATTTTCATCTTTGTAAACGCACCCACGAAACAGGAATAAATCCTACGTTTATAAAAAAATGTGTGTCCCATAACTAGGCCAAGCAAAGAAAATTTATTCACTACTTCTAATTTCGATTTGTTGAATTTAAAGTGTACCTGTTGGGGTTTAACGTGGGTGGAAAGTCATTAGAATTGGACCTCTACTAACTGTTCTCTATTATTTAGGCATGACGCAACCCAGCTATGAGCTTTTCCACGAATCCCTATGCTAAATATATTTTTGAGTAAAATGACAAACTGTACTTTATCGCATGCTTTTGTCATATCCAACAGTATGCCTATTGCGTAGCCTTTGATATAATATAATTATATCAGCCTATACTGCCCACTGCTGGGCAAAGGCCTCACAAATCGAGGCGAGAGGGTTAGGTCATACTCCACCACGCGGACCCAGTGCGGATTGGTGGAGGCAGGTTTGTGGCCACCTGCTGTTGGAACTTATCAAGCCGCCTTTAAGGCTTCCAACTCGGCTTAACGACTACCACATTAAGTGGTAACCGGGACCAACGGCTTAACGTGCCTTCCGAAGCACGGAGACGCTCGAATATGAAAATGCCACAAACGGTCATCCATGTCAGGCCGACCGAGCCGAACGCTGCTTAACCTAGGTGATCGGTAAGAACACCCCGGGCGCACAGCGCTACGAGCGCCTTTGTTATTGATAGTGTTTAGGGCTTTCTGCATGTATTTATAGGCTGCTAATGTTGTTGATTTATTGTGCCGGCAATCATTTTGAGATTCGTGAAATATTTTAAATTTTTGACAAACGTTCGATACGATGTATCGTACATTGCTTTTTCAAAAAACTTTTGAGGCAAATGGTAAGAGAGCGATAGGGTGATAATTGTTCGGATCTGTTCTGAATTTTTTCTAATGAATAGGTTTTATTACGGCTTTTTTTAATTGGTCAGGGAATGTGCCTTCTTCAAATGATTGGTTTATTAATGTACAAAAGGGTAATTTGAGTTCGTCTGCACAGTCTTAGTAGGATAGGCGGTATCTGGTCTATACCGTGGCTCTTTTTGGATTTCTTAATGTATTATTCACTTCATTTAGACTAACAGGTTTGAGGAATATGGTTGGTTAAGTGTATAGTTTTGTATGTAGGTATCATTTCGTGGGATATCCTTGGAATAAATGCTCCCCACTCCAATTGATGCAAAGAAGCCGTTAAAAATATTTGCAACGTGATGGGATCTAATGAAATAAAGGGTGTATTTGTAGTTTAATTTAATATTAAATTTCTCGTTTTTTATTTGTCCGTTCGTTTATAATGCCCCACGTGGTTTTTATTTTGTTGTTTAAAGTGTTTATTCTGTTTTTAAAATGGTCATGATAGTCGTTAATAAGCTCTTGAGAGTTACCAACTAATCTTTACCTTTATACTCTATTTAGAATCACTATTCTATATTAATAATATCTATATCTATATAAATCTAATGCAATTGCGACATACTCTGAACTAAAATTATATCAGGAGAAGCTTCTCATTGGTATTCTACTTCTCTAATTTTATCTTTGTGTACTATCTGTAAGTTTTTTGCAGAAATCAAATAAAAATAATACCGATCATTAATGTTTATGTTATCTTAGTTGTGTAAATTCCTGTTACAACCATATAGTCGGTAGACCGGATTTCTAAGAATATGAATATACAAAAAAAAAAATTACGAATATACGAATGGCGAGGCAGGTTACGTATGATTTCCACTTGAAGCGATAAGTTTTTTGTCTATTTTTTTCCTTCTTTTTTTAACTTGTTCCCTCACTAGGATTAATTCCTGTGCCGTGGGTACGTTTACAAACATGAACATTCACAAACACCAATACCCAGACCGAAGCAAATAGTTGTGGGTCACGCAAAGATTTGTCTCGTGCCGGAAGCGAACCCACGACTATTAGACACAGTGGGCGGAGCGGCTTAAGCTCTTTACCACTGCGCTAAATCGCCCGTCAGACGCACAATACAATTACCTTTGTGATTTACATACTTATAACTGTAAGACACTATATTTACAATTCAACAAGTTTAAAAGTTATCGAGTAAATTCTAGCGGTTAAATTAAGGTAATGAAATTCCACTTCATTTTGTAATGTAGTAAAATAATATTCGTTAGCGTTACGGCTTCTCAATTGATATGAGTCGTTTCAACTGAATATAAAACACTTGGCTAATCTATTTGGGAAATTTCTCACTCTTGAGCCTTAGAAATAGCAATCACTCACTATTCGAAAACCGTATCTACATGATGTTATCGATGTTTGTAATTCCTAGAGATCTTGACGTCATTACCACATTTAGTACTTTACGATCGAGTATTTTTGGACTTTAATAACGTCTAAAGATCGTGGAATAACACTGTATCCGATTTGCGATCGGAGATTGGGGAAATATTTTTAGACTTATTTCATCGATATTTAGAAAGTAGTGAATTTGGTTTAAAAAGTATAGTAGCAAAAGATGGAAGGGTTGACAGCTGTATTTAAACTACAAAACTCATTAGTCGTTAAACTACAGTTACTTTAATTTAACTTCTATTTTAAGGTTCGGTAAAGGTAAAATCGGAAACCTTTAAGACCACTCGTGCGTCTGTCTATCTACATATCTGATACAACCGTTTTTCTCAGGAAATGTAAGACGTAGGAGCATACATTTGGTATACCATAGAACCGTGTGAAGCGCACATATTTTAATAGTTTTTATAAATCTGATAGATTGCTAAAAATCATTTAAAGTCCATAAAAGTAGTTCTTCCAAATGCTGAAAAAGAAAAAGAACATGGGCTAAAAAAAGACAAAAAATAAGGAGTCTAATTTACTACTTATCCAAATAAAAAAAACTATATTTAAACTATTGGGATATACTAACATCCCTAAGGCAATCACTACGAACATTTTAAGGCAACTAGGACACTTCCTTTCCTTTTTTTGAAAACGATAGCTCGTATCTAATAAAAAGACCGGCAGACAAAGAAACAATCTTAACTAAAATATTTTCACATGGGACCCTCATTGCGCCAGTCCAACTCGTGCTGTACCGATTATACATACCTATAGGTATGAAACAAATAGTACAATTCTACTTAAACAGGTAATGATAAATACAAAAAGAATTGAAACAGATATCATGTCTAGAATGTTAAAGTTCTTTGCTTAATCTTTTCATAGAGAGAACTTTACAAATGTTTGTAATGGCCTCTTCGACGTCTTTAAGTAGCACAGTCAGCAATTTAAGTCGCTCAATATTTAATTTTTTTTAAATTATTCATGCTTTTTATTTTACAACGTTATTGCATCTTGATAAAACCAAGTTATTAGTTAGTTATATTTACATCAACAAACTAATCGATTTTATGCAAGAAAAATGTATGTAAGTGACTTGAAAAAGTTAAGCTACTTATGTTGTTGACCGTACGTAGATTATGAGATACGTAGATTCAAATAAATAAAAGTCTATTCTCTCCATTAAATTTTCATCGGGCACACACAGATATCATGTAGGAGTAAAGAAAACGAAGCAATAAAATTATATCGATAATATTGTACAATTTTAAGATTGAGTAACAGGTTACATTAATAGCACATGTACTGGATTTCTGAAAATTTAAAGTTAGTAATGGTGCATAAATAATTTGTGTTATTAAATTGGTAAATGTTACCTCAGCCTGACTTCTATTAAGTGCGCCGCAAGAAAATTTATTGTTGATATAATAATATTCGTGGCGTAAGCCCATTCCTTTGGTTCTGTGATTTATCTGCTATGTGAAGTAACAATTATTTTTATATATTTTGGCAAACAAATGACGTGGACAATGAAAAATGAACGTTTTTTTAAGATATCGCAAACAAAGTTTGTTTTTTAAATAGAGACGTAGAGTCTCTAACACTTATTGCTGACAGGCATGAAATTAATGAGTCCGTTCAGTATTTATGAAAAATTAAGAATAGAAAATAATATTAGATATTAGTGCAAATAAGTATAGACCTATCTGAAGGGTTTTGCGTCTCTCCCAGCTGTAGAAATTTTAAACGTGACTGACAGATTATAAAAAAGTGGATCTTCTCTGCCACATTTTCTTAGTAAAAATAAGCGTCACGGTGTTTATTTTTTAAATTATTTGATAGACTGTTTATGATCATTTCGTTACATTACAAAAATTTCCAAAAGATTTTAAATAAAAGTCAACGAATACTTATTCAATACAAATAGTATACATATTTTTGGTTTAGTCATGATGTCACAAATATATTTAGACAACATATCTTACGTGTGTAAGGTACATTGATCGTTGAATTATAGCTGAATGAGTCATCTTCACTAACCAATCGCAGAGCGTTATAAACTATTTCAGTTCGTGTGTTTGCGTGGGCGAACATAACAAGGCTGCTTTCGACAAAATATATTTGTCTCAACGAATTTGTGTACTTTAAATATATACCGTATGATTGTATTGTACGAAATAGTCATAGAACGCTTTGATGTTATCGTAGACAATTTCAAAACTCGTTTGAAGATACGTGTTAAAGAGTGAGTGTGAAGAACTTCAAGAGCCGTTGTTATTCTAGAATAACAAAGAAATTCAGTAATGTAAAAAACAATGTTGTGTTTGCATTTTTAATTAAAGCCGTTTCAAGAGAATTTAACACTATTTACTAGGCATATTTAAGTAGAGATTTCGCTAAGTTAAGAAAAATAAACCATTTTTCATAATTAATGAAAGGAATTAATGAACAAAAATTATGTCTGATACGATATATTTTCACTACTTTTTTGTTAATTTAATAGGCTGGTATTGCAGACATTATTTATGGCGGAATAATATATTTTAAAAAGGCAATAGTAAAAACAGTCAGGTTGACGTTTTGCATGGGTTTAACTAGACACAGTGGTTCGCCGGCTAATGGCGGACTTGTGGCCGTATTAATCACATTACCGCCGCCCGCTGCCGCCGCCAGATTTTCACTTCGGCTCATTTGCGCTAATTGTGCGCGCGATTGTCACTCAGGCCTGAATAAACAACGGAGCCGCGCAGCAAGGATTAGGTGATTAGCGCATAATTGCGTTACCACGATTATTTCATATTTGCCCCTCGAGCTGCAGTCTGATTTCATATTCGAGATTTGTGTGCGCGAGTTCTAGTTATTTGGTTGTGAACAACGCCACCTCACAATTGTTAGAATATCCTTGCAAGTAGCCTTCATAACAATGTGCATTTATCGACTGCAATATTACTATAAATTGACGTCAAAATATTTAATGTTAATCTGCGGTTTGTGTACGAGACGGCTCATTATTCAATTTATTTATATTTCACAGCTAACAAACTGTGCGAAGAGCTGAACGGGATCGGCGGTGGCGACTCGGGGTTACCACCGGTTAGCGGCGGCGGGGGCAAGTGGGCCGGTGGCTGCGGCCTGCTGCGCCAGCCCTCAGGCTTTCCGCTCCTCGGCGTGGCGCCGCCTAACTACCTGCTGTCGGACCACCTAGGCACCCTCGCCAAGAACAACCATCTTTTCTAATGGGCGTAATACCGCCGCCCGTTGACTCACCGTCCGTGCCGCGATGAGTCCGCCGCGCGCCGGGCCGCCCATTGTCATTTCCTCACCACGCACGCCGCGTTGTTACAGCCCACCGGCACCACACTTGCACCACGCGAACATTCCATCTCGAATTATCCAGTGAACATTTAGTGATATTTATTAACGAGACTATGTTGATCTCAATTGTGCAACGAACATTCCGAGTGCCAAATCGTGCCGATTAAAGTGTATCGTCGCAATAAAGAACGCTCTAAACATTTTTTTAGATGCATGTATTGTATTAAAGCGGTCAACATACATACATTACCTACTTGTATGTACGCGGGTGTATAGTTCTAAATAGTTTATGGTATAAAATTGACTGTAGGTATAAATTATAAAACTAAATATTTTGTGTGATATGATTGTAAATATACATTCCAAACATTGTATACGTTTAATCGAAGTATACCTATTTACATACTCTGTGAACGCATTCATATATATTTATGGAAAGATAGCATTAAGTTTAAGTATCGCCCTGTAGAATGTATTTTAACTGATCACTGAACTGATTATTGTACATGTTTAATTTTATAAAATAAAGTTGTTATTTTCTAGTCACTTATTATTTTCTTGGAGCTAATTTATTATAATTTGTAAGCATATAGAATAATAGCCGTTGTAAACGTTAGACATCAAAGCGGATTGAGCGATGAGCGATACTGTAAATATGTAATAAATTACGTTGTAAATATAGATTTTAATAGTGGTGTACCCGAGTGTATGTAACTATTGATGAATTTGTGGAGGGTGTTTTAATAAAGCGAATAATAAAATCATCGAAATTTTGTTTTATTTGATTTTCCGTTTTTCTAAGTACACTATAATGATAGGTTGAATATAGGGCTACCTATATTTATATAGATAGAAGCAAATGTTGACCGAAAATGTAGATAGCCCTTTATTTAACCTGATGGACTCTCAAATGGATTCCTTTAATGCATTTATCCATGTCATGAATAGTCATGACACGGATAAACGCATTTAAGGAATCCATTTGAGAGTCTTTTACGCTTAGTAGAGATCGAAATGAGACAAGTTTCCAGTTTACATTTCATTGCCGATTTTAAGAAATAAATTAATTTAGCAACCAGTTGTTTTTCCAGTTTCAGAGGATATTATACTATTTCTTGGCAACTATTACAGCTATGATAAATAAAAAGTAAAGCGGTACAAATATAATTATGACAAGATTTTAATATTAATTATAACACTTATCTTGACTACTTGACTTATTATACTTCTTTTATCACAGATATAGTTGAAATATTGTTATAATAATGGATCTTTTTCGTCCAATATAGCAGATATAGATAATTTATACGAGTTGTAAGGTACAAACATTCCCTCAATTAGATTCTTGCTTTACGAATTCAACACCAAAACCAAGCTGCAATTTTTAAAGATTTTATTACATTTTATAATATTTTATCAAGGAATAGACCGTGACCAAATAGACCATGTCTTATCTGAAGAACAAGTCAAGAGTCTCCGTAACCGAAGAGCGTGTATAAGACGAACCATGAGAGTGAAAGAAGCCAGAGAGGTATGAAAGGAAAGAACCTGTTGGAACTCTGTACTCTCTGCCTACCCTGCAAGGGATCTGATGATGTAGATAGATAGATCAAGGAATGTGTTTTAGAAGTGTAATTAAAGTCGCCGTAATGCTTTTGTGTTTGAACTATGGTTATTTATTATTTAATTGGAACGATTGGAGGTAGTGACAATTATAGCAAAAATTTTATATTTAAAAATAACATAATTATATTATAAACAGTTGAAATCGATTCAATTATATTTGATAATTCCGGTTTACAGATATGACTAGTATGGTATGATTGCTTCATTGGCATATAATGCTCGTAGCGATCTCGAGATCCTGAGTCCAAATCCTAGATCAGACAAGCACTAGCAGATTTTCTATTAAAAAAATCAATTAGTTATCGGTCTGGAGTCTGGAAATGTACCCGGTGTAATGGCAATACACTCACGCCTTATTTTATTTGGACCTACATCGTCGGCGAAAATTGGTACACAAATAGTACTTCTGCCACCCCACTCAGTCACTGTCTCGTACTTTCAGGCCTTGCAAGATGTATAAAAATGACATTGTAAGCTTTTAAGAGTGCGGTTACGATAGAAATACACCTCATCTCTATATCTGCCCAAACAATCTTGATACTGGTCAGTATCAAAGATCACTCAAAACGCAGTTTCGGCAACCTTCAGAAAGGTCTATAAATATTAATATATAGCAATTAATAAACCGATGAGGACAAAGGATAAAAATACAACCGGCAGCGAGTCATAACAGCGAGTGATGCGCCTTGAGTGCCAGTTATAGTTACGGCCGACCTTGTCAACGTAGGGCCGTCGACTCTTGCGCATACCCGTCGTAGACAGCTTTATGTAAAACTAGCTTTTGCCAGGATTCGCTCGTGTTAATTTGCTGAGTGATATTTACGCACGGAATGTGGCTTTCGTTGTTATAATAAATATTTGATACTGTAGGTACAATCTCTGCTTGCAGAATTTTTAAATGAGTTTAATTAACGTAAAATTATTATCAAAAATTAACATGTAGATATATATCTATATCATCACGTCTGATCATTGCGGGGTAGTCAGAGAACAGGTTCCAACAGGTTCTTTCCTTACAGATCTCTTTGGCATATATTATTTTACAAACATTATAATAAACATATTTAAAAATATATTATAACTCGCTTTTTTAAAACTAGCTTCACACTAGGATTTATTCAGGTGTCGTGGGTGCGTTTACAAAAACATGAAAATTCACACACAAATACCCAGACCGGAACAAATAATTGTGGATCACACAAAGATTTGTCCCGTGCGGGAATCGAACCCGCGACTATTAAACACAGTGGGCGGAGTGGCTTAAGCTCTTAACCACTGCGCTAAATCGTCCGTAAATATATTATAACTGGCATAAAAGACGCACTCAGTGTGGATAGGATCCATTGTGGGATCCTACTAATCCTGCTTACATATTCTATATATTAGTAACGCAAGAAATGCAAAAGTACCGATGTTTGTTACTTAATCACAATTAAAAGACTGAAAAGATTCATATAAAATATAGCAAACAGATAAGCAATAAGCTGAAATAACATATACACTATGTTCATTACCTCCAGAATTTATTTATTAAGGATCCCCAAAATGAGATATACATATCTCCAACAAGAGTTCATGATTCGATCGGTATAGTATATGATCTAAGTCATGAGCTACGTTTCCAGCTTTGCTTATCACGAATGATATGATACACACGCACAGGCGGAGCGCCGGAAAAAATAGTGTAGTCAGAATAGTTACTAGTAGTAAGTACTAATAAGAATAGTAGTTAGTATTACATAATTATCATCACAGTGACATCTCAAATGGGTAATTTTATACGTTGGAAGCACTCTACACATCCTCGTTTTACCGAAATGGTCACAAACAGGTCTACCACTAGCGTAATGGGATGTTTGATCGTTATTAAATCCTTGTACTTTTTTACTCCTGGATTGTCTCGTTGGCCTGGGTGGTATATAGTGCGGCTGGGGATCGCGAGGTCTTGAGTTTGAAAACCTATATCGGGCAGTGCATTCTTCAGAAGCATGCATGTATCAAAATAATCTCAGAAGCACTCTACAGTATCGAATTGTGTCCGGTATAATGCAATAGGCCCGTCTCTTTTTATATTGAAACCAGTATTTTTCCTGAATAAAAACATGGCAGTTCTGGACTAAGTCCTAAATTGCCGTAACTTTAAAGAAAATTTAAAAATTGCCGCATTTCGCGAACATACTTTTACTTTAGGTTCTAAACTCTACAAGTTTGGCCGTATATAGTAAAGGTTGTTAAATTTCTGCCAGCCATTATCAAGAACAACACTGATTGGAACGTAATATCGTCTGCGTAATGTCCCCTGAAACAACTGTTGTAAAGATGTTTATTATCCCTAGATTACATTCAGCCAAAACATCCAACAGTGAGCTAAGAAATGCCCATTAAATAAGACAGGAGCCGCGGAAGTAAGCAACACCTAAAAATGAGCCAACATGTAGGCCTTAAATGCTCATACTTCTTGGCAGAGATGGGCAAAATGTTATCAGATTAATGATTAACCACCCCCACTTGGGGAATATAGGCGTGATGGTGTGACGATTAACGATTACATTTACATTTTGTAATCTTCAACGGTTACGATTACTCTTTCAATCTTGAATCATGACTGAATATTACAAAATGCAATTGTAACCATTAATCGGATTACATTTTGCAAATCTCTGCTTCTTGAGGAAATTGCCCTTTGCAATATCCACAGAAGAAAAGTAGTAGCGTTATTCAGTTTTCCCAGTACATGCCCAGTACAAAGAAATTGATATTCTTACATACATAGTGACATATAATACATATACAACTCATTATGTGAACATGACATTCGAACTGTTTAAAAACAAGTGCATTGGAGCACATTTAACGTCTGAAAATGTAGCGGATGATTAGTCGAACACATATCTTCAGCCAAAAGACGTTCACCATATAACAGAGGAATAAATATGTCTTTACCGCAATAAAGTGGCGATTATTTAATAATCCTAATAATATATCAAAAACGTGAAAGTTTGTTATGATGGGTGTATGTGTGTTACTATTTCACGCAAAACTACTGAACGGATTTTAATGAAATTTTATAGTTATATAGCAATGGCATCAGAATAACACATAGGCTAATATTTTATTAAATATTTTTATCATTTAGCGCAGTGGTTAAACGCTTAAGCCGCTCCGCCCACTGTGTCTAATAGTCGCGGGTTCTATTCCCGCACAGGTGGAATCTTTGTGTGATCCACAATTATTTGTTTCGGTCTGGGTATTTGTGTATGTATTTTTCCTGTTTGTTAACGCACCCACGACACAGGAATAAATCATAATTTAGGGCTACGCTTTAGAAAAAAAAAATTATAATGATACATACGCCGACGAAGTCGCGGGTGGGCGTTAGTAGCAGATATTCGACAAAGATCTATAACAGGCATATATTATTTTATATATATAATATTTTGGCTGATTGATGTCAGTTACGTAATACAAAGCCATGCTTAGGTTTATTTCATATACATACAGTCTTTCGTATTTACCTAATTACAAGTAAAATTTAAATGAAGAAAACCCCGACTCAAATGAATGATATAGCTAACTAAGACCACTCTCGATCAAGATACCTTTGAAACAAAAAAAAACTAAATCAAAAACATTTCCTCCGTGTAGGAGCTACGATGCCACAGATAGACACTTACATGATGACAGATACACACGTTTAACTTATAAAACCCCTCTTTTTTGTCTAAGGTTAAAAAATTAATACATCTTATAGGTTTTAAAATTTATTTAAAAATATACAAACACCTAGTAGATACGTATGTGCATGAAATTGTAAACACCCAAAAATACTCAAGGAGTCTCTATGAACTTTGTGATTACGGAATGATTTATGTGCTTATATTTTTAGTACAAATGTATGTTCGAGTAATGTGCTGCGAATTCTCGTGTAAATAATCACTTTGTTTATAGCATTCTGATGCCAAATTATTTTGAATAGAACCAATGTTTATTGCATTTTTTCAAATATGGCATACTAGCCACCTGCAGCGGTTTCACCCGCCTAAATTTTAGATGAGCGCACTCGTCAAAATTCAAGTCAAAAATTTTTAGTCCAATGAAGTATTTTTTTTAATAAAAATATCTCTACAAAGTTGTGCTAAACAGGGAAACTCAGAAAGCTCTTACCTACGCACATTGTTTTCCTTTAAGGGTTCATTACATTACGCAATACAAAACTAACGAGAAAAATCTTTGGCATTATGTGTAGTGAGTATTCTACGCTTTGACTAATGACTAAATGCCAGACAATTTTTTTTTATTCAAGGCGCAGTCACATCAATACGAAGGTAAAGCGCAATTTTTCTTTAGCCCGTGAGTAAGAATTCGTTGTATGCGCGTGGGCAACGGCGACAATGATAACTCAGCGGGTTCTCATGTCAATGGCGTGCGCGAGCGCGGCGTGGGCGGCGCGTGCGCACCACCGGCGTAGCGCCCGCCTACGCCTCCGCTAGTGCCTTATATGGAAAGTTTTGAAAAGTTTTCTGTATAGCAGGTGGTAGCTTGAAATAATGGGATACGTTGAAATATTTACACGCTTTTGATAAAGAAATGGTCCTGCAGTAGATGGCTGATGATGATGATTCTCACGCTTACCAAAAGGCTAATTTTTTAGGCGTGATAAATCCAAGGTTTGATTGAAATATGTGCGTGTAGATAATAAAGGTGAAGCTTACGATACACCTTTATTTTCTTGAGGTAGGTATACAACCTACCTAATAAGGGAAATTGTCGCCATTGTTTAGACATAATTTTCATGTATTTTTTTTTTTTTTGAAACGTGGTCTAAGTGTGGGCCTAACACTAGGATTTATTCCTGTGTCGTGGGTGCGTTTACAAACATGAATATTCACATACACAAATACCCAGACCGGAACAAATAATTGTGGATCACACAAAGATTTGTTCCGTGCGGGAATCGAACCGACTATTAGACACAGTGGGCGGAGCGGCTTAAGCTCTTAACCACTGCGCTCAATCGTCCAGCTAAATTTTGTATAGAGGTAAATATAAATCAATGTAATTTTCTGTCTTTCAGAAGAATATTAGGCTTTCCCTATCATGGAGCTTTCTTTAGGTTTTTGTTTAACGCTAATAAATTACAACGCACATAGATTTCTATGAACCCAGAACGTGGAATATCGCAGTCAATATTTTCAAGTTAATATTTTCAGTAAAACTTAGATTATTAATCTTGTTATTAAGTTTTTGAAGAGTAGACGTTAATCATTTATTTTTTATCTGATTAATCCCTTTGAAATATGGTTGGGAACTCGGATTTATTTTATGTTCACGTTAGGATTGAAAGGAATAGCGATTTTTCAACTATTACTAGATCATAAAAAAAAAATCTGATGGTATAGCTATAGCCTTCATGATTAAGGGCATAGCTATTTACTTTAAGGTTATAAACAATAGTAATAAAATAATAAACACCGTCACGCCTGTATTCCCCAAACGGGGGTGGCAAAGGTATACTGTATACACCCACTTTTCGTCGACATATTAGGTCCCATGTAATAGGGGGCGAGCCTATTGCCATATACCGGACACAATTCCAGACTCCGGACTCACACTGGGAAGTTTTTCGTTAGAAAAGCTTCATTTGTCCGACCTAGGATTTGCACCCAGGACCTCGTGATCACCAAGCGATGCGCTTTGCCACTAGATCAACGTGGCAGTCATTAACAATAGTGCATAATTATTAACTTTAATTAATGGGTCAAAAGAATCTAAAAGTTATATTCTTTTGGCCATTTTATTCGCCATTTGAAATATTCACGGAAAGAAAGAAATGCGTTATTCTACGTGACGTCACTATTTTCCGCGGATCCTAACTGGCACATGGGGAAACTATGTTATTCTAACGCACTTCAGTTTTTTTCAACTTTTCACATTCCGGTTTTTTTCTAGAACTTATAGTATGTACGTAGTAAAAATATTTGAGTAATTAGTGCGCTGCACGTTTTTTTTAATAACACTGGCAGTATTTACAGGTGAATACTTCTTATAAAAATAAATTTTTACTAAGCGATTATAATGTTACTTGTTTTAGCAACTTTTTATTTAAGTAAATAATGACTATAAGTGAGCTGGATTCAATTTTATAAAATTATATACATATACAGGGACTTATTTAAATGAGTTTTGATAGGGAAACTGAATTTTACTCTAAAAAACCCAGTTTTTAATACATTTAATCGATGGTTTTACGACCAAATTAGGCCACATTATTCTTAAGTGAATTATGATATATAGATAACCATTTCAGAATCCTATCGGAATTGTTGTAATAATAATATTTAAGGCTGTTGAGTCAGATGGCTATTTTGTACCGGGCGGTCATCGGGTGGCGTTGCGCGCGAGTTTTCCAGAAGGGCGCAACAAGACTTCGCGCTCTATAAATACGTGCACTCAGCTTTTAGGAGTTCAGTCTAGCGGTGCTTTGAACGTCGCATCATCTCACACACGCCACACACACCACATACAACATGTCTCTGGAACGCCAAGTCCGCGCCAAGGTGAACATTTTCATTCGAAACACATTATTATTTTTAACTTGAATTTCCTAGCGTTCAATTTTGAATTTCATATTTAGATTTTTGTGATCATTTTATTAAATTTTTTGAAATTGCATTGAAAATTTTAACTGCATTCCAAACAAAAACATTCTTCAGAAATTAGTCAAATGTAAAATTCTTTAATTGCTTCCAATTTGCTTCGTTATTATTAATCTTAATTCCCCATAAAGTTGTTTCAAAATTATAATGACAAAATTTAAAAATAATAGAATTAATATTTCATTTCATTCTGTCGCACTTGCATATTATAAGGAAGGTCTTAAAAAAATTCTTCATCTACAGCTCGCTTCCAAGCGCAACCCTGAGCAGGAGAAGGAATGCCAGGAGTGGATCGAAACCGTCCTCGGTGCCAAATTCCCCCCTGGTGAACTCTTCGAGGATGTCCTCAAGGACGGCACTGTCCTCTGCCAGCTGGTCAACAAGCTGAAACCTGGCTCGGTCTCCAAGATCAACACCTCCGGTGGACAGTTCAAGATGATGGAGAACATCACCAAGTAAGTAGATACCGCATTTTATATTATAGTATAGAAATACACTTTCTTATGTTATTAGAATTCTCAGCCACAATACGAATGGCACTTGTTTAAAGTGTGAAAATTGTTTCCAAGAGAAAAGCCTGGTAGATAAAGTAAGCTCATACTTACGTGAAAAATCTTTTTATTATAAAGTAATTTGTATATATTTTTTAAACTAAAACTAGAATTCCTTCTCATAATCTGAAGTTAACTAAGCAATATTTACAGTAATAAATTACATAATATATAAAATGTATAATAACGTTTGAAAAGTACCTGCTTTTCAAACATTATTATAAAAATTATTATTATTTTAACACGCTTTTATTAGTTTGTTATTTGCTTGCTAAAAATAGAAGCTTAAAGGCGAAATCCAGATTAATCTAAAAAATGTACCTAAATAATTTCATAAAATTATTGCATCGGTGTAAAAATCGGACATAAACATTAATTATTGTAATGTTACTTGCAGCTTCCAGGCGGCAATCAAGGCCTACGGTGTTCCCGACATTGACGTGTTCCAGACTGTAGACCTTTGGGAGAAGAAGGACATCGCCCAGGTCGTCAGCACACTCTATGCTCTTGGCCGTGAGGTAAGAATCACTATAGACGTCAAATTATACAATTACAAAAAACAATTACGAAAAAGACCCTTGAGATTCAGAATTTTTTTCAGAATTTTCAAATTCATGGGCAGAATTCTACGATTTGCAAGCCTAAGTTTATTGATATAACACAAATTTAGATAACCGTTTTATAAACATCCTGTGAATTTAATCATGTCTTCAATCAATCTTACTAAACAGCTCTATCTACATAGTAGATCAGTAACGTTATTCATATATACGTAGGCCCAAGAATTGAGAATTCGCATCAAATTAAATACTGCGTTCACAGATTGTTTGGTTTAAGATACATTTAGTAGAGTTGGCGCCCCGCCAAGTTTAGCCAAATTTTACGAGCATCGTGCAACATTACCTCAGTTTTCATAAATATCCAAGGTCACGCGGTTCAGTAGAGGCCGGGCGGGGATTATTCAAATTTTGTACGTTTCCCACATTCTAGCGATCTCTTTAATGGATTATTTTCTTTGTCTATAGACCTACAGGCATTCCGAATGGAGCGGCCCATACCTTGGCCCCAAGCCCGCTGACGAGTGCAAGCGTGACTTCTCTGACGAGGTCTTGGCTGCCGGTAAGACCGTGATCGGTCTCCAGGCTGGCTCCAACAAGGGCGCCACCCAGGCTGGCCAGAACATGGGCGCTGGCCGCAAGATCCTGCTCGGCAAGTGAGCACCTTCTCTCCACCAAGTGATATTATTATATAAGATATATTGTACAAAACTGTATGAAAAGGACGCTAATGTGGGACTGTTAACCTTTGTGAATATCTAGTCTAGTCAAGCGTGATATTTATGGATGTCGTCTCCTGCTGATGAAATTATTTGTACCTTGCAACATTTGTTGTGTTAATTGGAATAATGCTGTACACTCCATGTAGCGCCGAATGATTTTGTACATAAGAGTTTAGGATTAAGTTATTTATTTATTTCCATTTTATTATATCCTTTTATAATAAAATATTGATATAAACATTTGTTTTTTTATTTAGTTGAATGTTGACTTATTTTGATGCTAAGACTCTACACTAAAAGAGATAAATAGTCACTACAACCATAAGTTCAGCAGACGAATAAAACCTTCCCAAAAACCACCAATCGAGGTTTTTTTTAATTAATTTATGTTTTTTAAGCCTAAACTTACCATATTAAGTTTCCCTTTTTATATGCATAAAAAGGAAATCCTACAATACAAATATCTACGTAGATTCCTCATGAATTAATCAGTTAAAAAATTAAAAGCTTTTGAATAAACTGACCTTGATCAGAAGTGATGAACCCTGTTTGTCTATAATTATCACGCTCAACATCATTTTCCATAATATTTCTTTTACATAAACATTTTTCCTATATCATACTACTGAATCTACCTATATCATCACGTCAGATCCCTTGAGGGGTAGGCAGAGGGTGCAGAGTTCCAACAGGTTCTTTTCTTACAGACCTCTCCGGCTTCCTCCATTCTCATAGTTCACCTCATATACGCTCGCCGGTTACGGAGACTCTTGACTTGCCCTTCAGTTAAGACACGGTCTATTTAGTTATAGTAGGATAGTCTACGTCTTCTCTGGTACCTACATCCTTCCACTTTCGCATTGCATATCTGTTTTGTAATTTTTTCTTCCGACATTCTTTCTTTATGCCCGAACTAACGGAGCACACCATTTCTTATCTTTGTTGCATCTGTTGCGAATTCGGTCGGGCACCTTGACTGCGCACATATTTGGCAGGGCTCGCATTTTGAAAGCATTTATCCTGCTTTTATTCTCTTCATTACATACTCAACTCTCACTGCCATATAACAGCGTTGGGACAAGCACTCCGTTATGCATGGCCAGCTGCGCCTTTTGGCTTAAGTGCCGGCTTCCAAGTAGCTTTCCCATCGCACCATTCATTCTATTCCCTGCATTCACTCTTCCATCTATATCAGCGGCGTATTGTCCATCCTTACTGAAGGCGCATCCAAGATATACAAACTCATTCACTTGCTCCAGCACATCGTTATTATTACATATACTATTGCTGAATGATAAACATTATCAGACCACGATGACAGGTGTTGAGAATTTGAATTATTTAGTAAATAACATTGATTAATATTGCTGAAACATTGTAATAGCGGTATATGGTTCATTATTCAAATACAAAGTCTAGCATATTGTGTCGACCTATATTTCTCAAGCGGGGTTGACAGAGGTGCACTGTGTTCAACCACTTTTCGCCGACGATGTTAGGTTTTATGTAATAGGGAGCAAGCCTATTGCCATATACCGAGCACAATTCCAGACTCAGGACTGATACTGGGTGTCTTTCGATAGGAAAAATACATTTGTTCGACCTAGGATTTGAACCCAAGACCTCGTGATCACCAAGCACATTATTTGCCACTAGACCCCACAAGGCAGCCCAATGATCAATCCACAGAAAAATCAAATGATTTTTTTGGATTGCAGCTATGGTGAAAATTCACCGACATAGCTTTCAAAATTGCCAAACGTAAATAGCAATGAGCGGAGTATATCGCTTATAAAACTGAATGCCGTCGTGGCGAAAAGTTTCTCTTATGACGACCACGTACCGGAGGAGGCGTGGAGTGGACAGGCTTAGATTTTTTTTTTTTTAAACGTAGCCCCACGCTAGGATTTATTCCTGTGTCGTGGGTGCGTTTACAAACATGAAAATTCACATACACAAATACCCAGACCGGAACAAATAATTGTGGATCACACAAAGATTTGTCCCGTGCGGGACTCGAACCCGCGACTATTAGACGCAGTGGGCAGAGCGGCTTAAGCTCTTAACCACTGCGCTAAATCGTCCGTCAAAGTTAAATTAACATTTAATCGTCAGTGTTAAATTAACATTTAGTTCAAAAATGTTGTGTTCACATATTGGTTACATTAAATTCATACTCACAATAAAGAAGGATCTTAATAGTTCAATATCTGGATTTTGTGAATTTATATTATTATAAAATATAAATCTTGTAACAAAAACTAATTACATTAATGACCAAAAATAAAAATTTATCTATAGCCCAGTAAATGAACTACCGTTCATTCACTGACTTTGAATTATCAAATTTTTGGTCCAATTCAGGGGCACCCACATATCCCTACAAGTTGGCTAAAAATTCAATCAAATCGATTTGAAATGTATTAACAACTGTGCTTTACAACATTCAACAAAAAACTCCATTGCATGGAAATAGGTAACACAATTTCTTATTTTTTTGGAAAAAACGGCGTTTTGTCAATTCACTGGGGTGCGTTCATCTACTGGAACACTTACCCTATTACCTAAGTATTAGGTATTTATGCATTTAATGTTATGCTGGCCTTGCGGGGCTGTAGAGATACGTATTAATATAGGAGGAATGAAAGTGCTCATGACGGTATACTGATTGCAATGGTGTGTTAATTAGCCTTCAAGGCTAAGTTTAATTAAATAATTATTTTCCAAACACGAAAGTTAGTCGAACTTTCGTCCACTGTCATCTAAAACACAAAAGAAAATACTGTACGTTCACTTCAAACTATGCATTGACCGCCATCTAGCGGTCGTTACTAAAACGAAGTATCTAGCTACTTACGACGATAACGAAATTATATTACCAAAATACCGTTTTATAACGGTATTTTGGTATATAATTATTGCAAGTAACAATCAAATCTTCCCAAGACTTGGGATCCTTGCGTGGGGACATGGTTTCAACATGAAGATGCCCTTTGCCTGAAATTAATGTTAGAAGATTTTCTTATTAATAACAATATCTGAAAGTAAAGAAGCCTGTGTGAGGGTTAAGACTATTGTAAGTTAAGGGAAGGACTTACAGGAATGAGGTTTGTATGCATAGGATTTCTAAGGAATACACGAAGAGAACATGTATATAGTCGTATAATTAATCATTTATAGCGGACAGTAACTCGATGAACCCTCAAACCAGTCATTATAAGACAACTGAGGGTAAGTTCGATGTGAGCATACCAAGGGTGTCCAAAAGTGTAGTGAGTTCTCTTCGAAGTCACTCACGGCATGATATTGTGATTATGCCTGCTTCGAAGCTCAAACAGCCTTTTCTTTGGACGGCAAGTAAGAGGTAAAAGCCCAGTGGGCCCCTTTAGTTTTCATTTGCACGATTCTATTTAGGACATAATATTAATTACATTATTAATTTAATTTGATTCTATTCATCTATCTATATCACCACGCCAGATCCCTTACGGGGTAGGCATGTTAATATGATTCATGTTAGGTATATCTTTAAAATACTTATACTTATTAAGTAAGTAAAAATAAGGATTTAAACCAATTGACAATTGACTGCCTCGTTGGTCTGGTGGCAAAGCACATTGCTTTGTGATCACGAGGTCCTGGGTTCAAATCCTAGGTCGGAAAAATATAGTTTTTCTAACGAAAAATTCCCAGTATGAATCCGGAGTCTGGAATTGTGCCCGGTATATGGCAATAGGCTCGCCCCCCATTTACATGGGAACCTAACTAACCTAACCTAACATCATTCGTCTTAGCGAAACGTGGGTGTACTCAGTACACCTCTGCCACCCCTGCTTGAGGAATATAGGCGTGACGGTGTTTAAACCAATAATTGAAGTGGGCACAATTATTAAAAAAAGATAAGCTTGTAAAAACTCAATAAAAATATATATTGTGTCATAACTAACTACTTTAGTTTTAATTTACAGTTTTTACTTATATTTTCACTTGTTAATGTTCAAAATCCAGTTTCGATCTCATCTCAATCTCATCAACTTTACAAACGGTATTCTCGTAACATATTCGAATCCTTCAATGACATTTACCGAATCGAGATCGGACCGAAACTTGAAAAACATGTAAACGGTATTCTGGTAACGTTTTGAACTAACATAAACTACAAAATTGGTATTCTCGTACAATAACAAACGTCAAATTTGAGATTGAAATGACACTGAAGCTTGACTCAAAGTTGACTGAAGAGACATTGTAAATAGTTGGTTTTGCACATAAAAATAAATTTTATTATAAGTTTTTACGCAATTATTTCACGTAAAATGAGTGGATTTGGCTTAAGGTGGAATTATCTAATAGCTGCACTACGAGCAGACGACGAAGCAGTGTCGGAAAGACGTAGGCAACGCCGATGTACATTACGTGATCGTCGTTTCGCTTCAGACGCCTTTTCCATGAGCGATTCGGAGTTTGTAAGAACTTACAGACTCACGAAACCGCTAGTGGAAAACCTTATTGACGAGCTGAAGCCCCATATGCCCAGAGAAAGACGTAACGATGGACTGGATGCTGCTGTAAAGGTTAGTTTAAGTACCTACTACCTATACACAACACACATTTTTACACACCCGAGGTAAATACTCAATATATGCAAAATGAAAGCCATATATTTATATATCTATATCATCACGTTAGATTCCTTGCATTGTATATTCTTAAATATTAAAAAATGATGCTAATATTATCTTTTTTCTAGGTTTTGGTAACAATATGTGAGTGGTTCATACCAAAGTTTTTTGGGACAAAGCATTTCACATGCTTTGCCACAACCCAGTGTGTCGAGGGCTGCGCAGCAAGTGACAGATGCTTTAAACCACCCGGCAGTCTTGAGCAAGTATGTTAACTTTCCTCTGACAAGAGAGGCAAGGGAAAGAATTAGAAGCAGGTAAGTTATACTAATCATTGTAATATGAACCTATCTATTTAAATTTGCTAATAATAACAAATGTAAGATTTTTTGTATTTTAGATTCTATTCCAAATATGGGCTACCTAGAGGTGTTGGCTGCATAGATGGTACTCATGTCTCGATCATACAACCTTCAGAACATGAGGAGGCATATTAATGCTATAAAGGCTATCATTCTTTGTATGTGATGATAGTAAGTATAAATTAAGTAATATGAAGCTATAATTATTAAACTTTAATAATATTGATTGTTAATAAAAAAAAATCTTGCTTTTCAGATTTGTGATACAGGCCAAAATATTCTCCGTGTAGACCCATTCAGCCTGGGAGTACCTATGATTCAACTATTTGGAGGGACCACCCATTAAATGGTTATCTAAATGAGGTCACTGATGGTGGTGAATCAATTTCTCTTTTAGGTATGTATGTTTGCAGAAGTCACATTATAAGATAACTAATATAAACACTGCATAATGTCACATTTAAATTGCAGGGATAGTGGGTATTTGTTTTGTTTTACTGAAAATTGGTTTTACCAAAAACATATTGAAGCTCTGAATGTGTTGGAATAGATTATAGGAGTTTCAAAAGGGAGATTCAGGTTTGTAAATATAAACATGTTTAACTAAATCAAATAAGTGCTTATTTATTCATATAAAACATATCAATAACACTCTATAATCAAATTATTAATCAACAATGTGTAAACACTTATATGTATTATAAATATAGAATACACTAAACTAAATTATTTCTACTCACTAATCAACATTGGTTTATCTTCTTAACAAATATTAATTAACAATGTTTAAAATTATTACTTTTCTAATCCACAATGGTATATATTTATTAATCAACAATGTTTATTATTATAAAGAATGGTTGTAATTTTCAATTTTTTTTTCTTTTAGGTGTCTATTAGTAGTAAGGCAGCTGCAGGCTTGCTGTGTTCTACACAATGTGGCCAATTAGGCTTGGCTTAGAGCACCAGAGCAAGACCGTGACGAGATGCTCGTCCCGGCCATACCAGCTGCTGTAAGCACATCCACCGATGACAGGTGCAGCTGTGCAGCAAATAGTCATGCAAACCCTGTGGGCAATTAAAGATAATACATTTTCTGTTTGACATGTTTACAATAAAACTATTTTAGTGGTTATTATATTGTTGGTTGTATACTTACTCAAAATTGACCTACATGTCTCCTGTTAGGACATGGCCACTCATGCCCTAATTCCCATCATTCCCGCCACTGCTAGTATTCAGTTCAACAGTCTATAAACAAATCACACACATTAGAATATTTCAAAATTTCTTGATAGAGTTCTACATAAATATTACCACCGATATAATATTTACCAATATATCAAGTAGATTATGCCTGCCAGCAGGCAGCTGAGAACTGCATCCTCCAATAATGCCAATGAAGCGTTCCTCCAGAGGTGTTAAATGGACCTCGTCAGCTGGCCCTTCACCAGTTTTCAAGACTCCCATTTTATGGCTTCTTTGTTTAGCCTTCGTGCGGCTCTTGTATTGATTGTAGTACTAGAAATATAAAACGGCACTTTATCACTAAGAATAGTAATATTGAGCAGATCTATATAAGACGATAGATTACTTACCTTTTTCCACTCTTGCGCTGACTTTTGGACGTCTCCGACGTCGGCATTCAAAATCAAAGCGCACTGAGCCCACAATTTTGTTGAAAGCGTGTTTCCTTCTTTGCCTTGTTTAGCCATAATATTATAATGGAAGACAATGAAATTCAAAACACTTTGTAAACAACATCAATTTTCGCGCGATGTTTTTTTCTTATACCTTATGAATTTTTATGGCCATGGGTACTAGCTCGAGTGCGTGGGGTGGTCATGCACCTAAATGAAAATACCCAATTTTCAGACACGTCAAACGAGTATTACATGAAAATTAAATCAAAATTAGAACGAATTGATTATATTTATAGTATTTTTTATCTGTTTATACGTTTATATTTCTATTCCTGTGTGAAATATAATTATGTTTTTATTTAAAATTACCGACACTTGCGGTACTTGCCTACAAATTGGCAACACCGATATTTATAAGTTTGACATTACAGTTAATGTTTTTTATTTAATCTATGTCAGCTGTGAATCGACGTGAGATCGATAATAGATCGAAATGTGATCGACACTAGATTATACTGAGATTAGACTGAGATGATACCGAAATCAGACCGAACTTTTAGTGTAACAGAATACCAATTTCGAGTCAATTCAAAATTAAATCTCAATTCAGTCAGGATCCAATTTCAGTGTCAATTAAATACGAGAATTGGGGCCCAGGTATTAGGGAACCTATAGGACTCAAAATTTTTAATCTTTGGTGCAACAGGCTCCAAAATTCTAAACATTTCTGACTACCAGAAGAGAGTAGATAGTAGTAGTAGTAGATTTGTAGAGAAAGTATGGTCGGTATAGTAAAAAAGTTTTAATACTGTCTATCCCCAATATTCGTTTTACACCACCAGTTTGACTTCACCAAAAATAACTTATACATCTCCATTAACATTCCTTTACATTTCGAACAAGGCTAGATTTGAAATAGCCAAGGAGATGTACTAAAATAAAAAACTGCGTCGTTAAATTCGCAGGTAACGACGGAGCTACGGAAATAGCTCGCCATCTGCCGGCCACAACGACGAACGCCCGCTCCCACCTAAATACGGCCAAGATAACGACTAACGAAAATAACGACCAACCAGCGTTCTAACGGCTAGCGAATAGCGGTTCAGCAAATCCTCGAAATAGGTTTCGCGTTCTCGATTTCTTCGTGGGTTCTTATTAATAGAGTCGTTGAAGCCTACGCGGCTCAGTCGGGTAGAGTCGGTGGAGCCTTCCGCACCGATACTCGGCTGCCCAGATGGCGCAAATGTGTGTTCAGAGTCTGTTAGTTTTGTTAGGCTCCGTAAGATGGAGCTGCTAGAAGCCCAAAGGGTTTTCTTAACAAGTTCCACACTTTAACGATAGATAGAGTTACGTGCAACAAAAGACTGAATATTTTAGTAAGTATTTATTTTTAGTTCTGACCAGTTTTTGTTTTTCATCGCTTTTGTTTTGTTTTTGTATGGATGTTTAGATTTATAACTTTACTAAGGTGAGACCTGAACTGAGAAGCCATGGCCACAAATTTATATATAGATTTTTTATAGTTTTGCTTACTAAATTTGTTTATTGCGTTAGCAATGCAATATTTTATTTTCTAAATCTCTATCCCTGAGTATGTGACTAGCTTTAAGGATAGTGTTACAATTTTAACTTTTCTATATTTAGATCTTGTGAATATCGCAGAAAGTCGTTGGATGCAGGTGGCATCGGACTGGTTGCGGTAGCTTTGGGGAGGCCTGTGTTCAGCAGTGGACAAGTATAGGCTGAGATGATGATGATATTTAGATAAGTAAGTTATTATGTAATCGAAGATGAAATTAATTAAGTATATGAGAAGATTTAGCTCATTATTTTCACATTTTTTTAATCGCCTTTAATCACCTTTCATTAATAAATAATCTTAACCATCATCCAAATTATGGTTTCTTCATGATGTTGTAATCATGTTTTTAAACGTTTTCTGCTCCTAAGACAAGATCTATGAAAAATCTGCATAATACGGCTTTCAGCGATTTTTGAAAAACGTTATATCAAGGAGTTGGAAAGTTTTCTCCTATATTATATTTAGCTTGCCTAGTTTTATGTCGGAGCGAATGACGTGTCCTATTTCTCTACACAACGATCTTGACGCTGCTGTCTCCATTATAATTATATCAGTCATCATAATCCTATGGCAAGACCTCTATGTAACTTTTTAATTATCAGTTCTTTCATAAATATATTCCCTCTACATTCATCGTCTCCTTGATCAATCATATTTTACGTACTGAAGCATTGGGTGTATTATACTGAATGAAAACAACTCACAGTAGAGTTAACTCTACCATGAGTTGTTGTTCTTTTGAGACACGATTTGACTAGGAAAAACAACATACGTAGAACGTTAACCTTAGTATAGAAATCTACGTATTATACTTCCTCAGTAGATCTACCACGAGTTATAGTAGGTATTCTCACTAGTAAAAGCGTTATTAATGACGACAAGTTTATATGAAAAAAATAAGCACATCTAGTAGAAACGCGGGGAACAATACTTCCATACTCTATATAGTTTATATACTCAAAAATATACGTACATTGCAACAAAAACATGATAGAGGTGCTGATATTCACACAGGGTTCAGGCTTTCGTAGTAGAGCCATTGTATTCTCTGTGTACCCCGCTTGGAACCTGGCGTTATTTATTATAGATAGACTGCCTCGTTGGTGTAGTGGCGAATAATGCGTTTTGCGATCACGAGGTCCTGGGTTCAAATCCTAGTTCGGACAAATTTATTTTTTCTATCGAAAAATTCCCGGCATCAGTTAGGAGTCTGGAATTGTGCCCGGTATATCGCAATAGGCTCACCCCCTATAACATGGGACGTGACATCGTCGGCGAAAAGTGGGTGTTCACAGTACACCTCTGCCACCCCCCATTTGGAATATAGGCGTGATGGTGTTTATAAATAAATAGTGGAGCCACTGATGTGGCTACCATTGTTTGTCGTTGGTTTCACAGACCTCTTATTCTAGACACCGCATCGCCTGGCATTCCTGCACACTTTCTTAATGCGACTTATTCCCAGACTTCCACTATTTTATTAGCACCACTTTCATGACTCTTATTTTGATATACTATTCAATTCCCAGGATATCCAGGAAATATACAGTACAATCAACATGAGAAGAGATAATAAAATTATCTACATACTTTAAATCTTATGCATGGATGTCATGGGAAAAAATATAACATTTGATATACATACATACATACACTAAGGTAAATATATACCTATATAGAACTAATTTATGACAGATTATTTTTCGAAAGCAATGTGCTGCGGGATGTGGAT
This sequence comes from Phalera bucephala, assembly GCA_905147815.2. Classification (NCBI taxonomy): domain Eukaryota; kingdom Metazoa; phylum Arthropoda; class Insecta; order Lepidoptera; family Notodontidae; genus Phalera; species Phalera bucephala. The sequence continues at coordinate 17,554,028 of LR990615.1, forward strand.
GTCTAGGAACAAACCCCTTAAAGCACGCCTTGGTTTTAACCTGTCAATGTGTAACCCAATTAGAAATATACTAAGTATATAATAATAATAATAAAGGTGATAACACTTTACTGAAGAATTATAGGCCCATCACACTGCTGAGCCATGTTTATAAGTTGTTTTCGAGAGTCATCACGAATCGTCTCGAACGCAGGCTTGATGACTTCCAGCCTCCCGAACAAGCCGGTTTCCGGAAAGGCTTTAGTACCATAGACCACATACATACGCTGCGGCAGATTATACAGAAGACCGAGGAGTATAATCGGCCACTATGCTTGGCGTTTGTGGACTATGAGAAAGCCTTCGATTCGATCGAGACTTGGGCGGTTCTTAGATCTCTCCAGCGATGCCGCATTGACTATCGGTACATTGAAGTGTTGAAGTGCTTGTATAATAACGCCACCATGTCAGTCCGAGTACAGGGGCACTGCACGAAGGCGATCCCCATAAAAAGAGGAGTAAGGCAGGGAGACGTCATTTCTCCGAAACTGTTTACGGCCACCTTAGAGGACGCCTTCAAGCTCTTGGAATGGCAAGGACTTGGCATCAACATCAATGGCGAATACATCACTCACCTTCGATTTGCCGACGACATTGTGGTCGTGGCGGAGTCGCTGAAAGATCTAGGACGAATGCTCGGTGACCTCAACAGAGTATCTCAACAAGTGGGTCTTAAAATGAACATGGACAAAACGAAAATAATGTGTAACGTCCATGTCGTACCCACCGCACTCACCGTTGGGAACTCTACTCTTGAAGTTGTCGACGAATACATTTACCTGGGACAGGTAGTCCGGTTAGGTAGGTCCAACTTTGAGAGAGAGGTCAATCGACGAATCCAACTCGGCTGGGCAGCGTTCGGGAAACTGCGCAACATCTTCTCATCCAAAATACCTCAGTGCCTAAAGACTAAAGTTTTTAGTCAATGTGTGTTACCAGTGATGATATATGGATCAGAGACGTGGTCTCTTACAATAGGCCTCATAAAAAAGCTCAGAGTTGCTCAGCGAGCTATGGAGAGAGCTATGCTCGGCGTTTCTCTACGCGATCGAATCAGGAATGAGGAGATTCGTAGAAGAACCAAGGTCACCGACATAGCCGTTAAGATTAACAAGCTGAAGTGGCAATGGGCGGGCCACATAGCGCGTAGATCGGACGGGCGTTGGGGCGGAAAGATTCTAGGGTGGAGACCACGTATTGGCAAGCGCAGCGTGGGACGACCGCCTGCCAGATGGACCGACGATCTTGTGAAAATCGCAGGAAGTCGTTGGATGCAGGTGGCATCGGACCGGTTACGCTGGAAAGCGATTGGGGAGGCCTATGTTCAGCAGTGGACAAGTATAGGCTGAGATGATGATAATAATATAAGTAATTTTGAAAAATATAGCGACATTCATCATGTAAATACACGAAACAAAGATGATCTTATTGTACATTCCACTCGTCTCCACAGAATTAGTAATTCTTTCATGGGGCAATGTATACGCTTCTACAACAAATTTCCCATAGATATCCGAAACATGCCTATAATATAAGTTTAAAAAGGCAATTAAAACAAGAGTGTAAGAAAGGGTATTACAAAATTTCGGATAATCTTGACGATAAAACAGATTGGGTTTGAGCAGCTCTTCAATCAGCAACATTAATCAATGATGTATAATACAATTTTGAAAAACAACAAAAAATGGTTATCAGAAAGACCAGACAAATTAAGTTATAAGACTAGCCCGCTGAGTTTCTCGCCGGATCTTCTCAGTGGAGGCCGCATTCCTTGTAAGTGCTTATGTATTGGCCTAAACAAATAAACAATTTTTGACTTTGACTTTATAAAAATCAACATCCCTTCACCCTGCTTAAAAATGCAATGATTAGTTATTCTGGTTTAGACCAAAAGATATATTTGTAGGTTTAGTGATTTGTATTACATATTTGATCATCATCAGCTTTCATAACTCACTGCTGAGTAGAACCTTCCAGCTTCTATATCATTGTAATATATTTACATTACCTGTATTCTAGAGCATTCAAAAAGATTTTCCCGATATCTTTAGTACTTACCTACCTACATAAGTAGATCTAATTCGATGTTTATGTTTCACATACGTGTAATATGTATCGTAGCTTTCAAGCTCTGAATCAGCGTCTGGTGCGAATAGCAGGGTAAATATTTATAATGTAGGTACTAAAGTATTTATAGAGGTGGTTACATGAAATACATAGTGTTAATTAAACTATACGTACATAGGTATGTGATAGAGATACCTTACTGTGGAATTACGCGACTGAAGTCACGTACGTATGGAAGCGACAGAGGCTTTAGCACGAAAAGATTAACTTTATCGTGACACTACCTAGAAAGCGTGATGTCGCGTTCTTGCAAATATGTTGAGTGACAAAGATAGCACATCAATTCGCCAGCGTCACGTTATCGTCAAACTTTTCGTGCTAAGCTCGCCAAGTCGCCGTTAAGTCTAAAGAACGGAGTATGATAGGAAATTATAAAAATAGGGGCAGAAAATATACTGTGTAGGCTCTTTTTATTAATACCACTCGCGGAGTAATAAGTAAGGAAAAAACATGCAACTGGGCCACGTTAGTAGTTAACACTATGATAAACTGACTTTTAAGTTGCTTTTCAAAGAAAAAAATGCTGTCTTAGTGCATTTAGTCAATCAGCAGAGGGCTCGGCACGAATATATTGACATCAGTGTGACGCTATCGGGTTGTTATGTGATACTTTTAACACTACAGATTTATAAATAATGATTAACGTGACAGCACGCTTTCTTAATAACGCTACTGTAACGTAAATCTGTTTATGGTAAGCCCTTTGATCGTAATTCCTTTCCTAAATGGCTTGACAGATACTGAGTTTCTTTTTGTTCTTATGGGGTCACCTGGATGATTCGTAGCTATATTTGGGTCCGGTAGGTGGCGCTATTATCGACCGGTCCGAGTTAAAATGAAAGTGTGCGAATCTACGGGAAACTGTGACTAGATATAACAATATAATCTTCTTGACAAATTTATGGTTTACACTGTTTATAAATATAAAAGATACATGAAATACGAGTAGTTAATCGCCCATCCATATTTATTAATTTGATACTCATCGCTATAAGTGAGGCCCTCGAACGAAACAGCCTGTGAAGTTTGGCTTCATTGTGGTCTGGCTCGCTGCACAACTAATTTTGTTGTAGATAGGTAACATACAAATCTTCAGGACAATAAGGTTGTCAGAGAGATACTGAAATCTGACTGTAATTCTCTTTCGCGTTTTATAGAGGAATACCTAACAGCCTAATCGGTGATAAACCTTGACGTTGTTAAATGATTTTTACTTTTACGGCTATCACATGGTGAAACAACCTCTCCTGAGATAGAATAGAATAAAATAAATTGATTCATTTTCAAACTAGACGGAGAGTCTGTATCTTGGAGTTCGTTGAATAAAAATAATGTGCATAGGTTAAGTATTACTAAGCAACATAAATTAAATGTGTGTGATGAAAGTTTTGTAACAATTAAGACTGTATGTAAACATTATTTATATTCGAACTTCATATCAATAGCAGTCAAGACTAATTTCATCTCTTTAAATGTATGACATACTACTAGTATACCCTAAAATTAAGTAAGTACTTATAATTTAAATACACTGCATTAATTACGACATAATAAATTTTAAGTACTTACTAGTTTGAAATAAAATGTATTCTTTTAAATTTGGGTGCAGGATTTTTCACCTGCTCACGTAAAATAGGTGTTGTTATATAGTCACTAAGTATGCATTTCTTATATCATCATTATCATATCAGTCGAGAAATGTACACGACAGGGAAAAGGGATATTTATTAATTTAGTTGCCGGATTTCAAGGAATTTTGTCCCTTCAAGTCTGGTTAAAAGTCACAATACATCACCACTTTTTCTAAAAATTCACCGTTGTTCAAAAATTAACTCCGTGTCTTTCTAGAAACGATTGACATTTAGTAATTCTTTCTATATTTGGACACTTCTTTACGGCAAACAATAAAGAGCTTGGTTCGAAAAACAAAACATATTATTCCTTAATTTTTTGTTTCTCTTTTTTTTTAAAAAATAATTTGGTAATTAAAAACAATATTTCTCTAGAATCTTAACATCAATCAACACATTTTTTGTGAACAACTAGTATCTTAGCGTCAACATTGCAAAATAACTACGGTGAAATCATCAATGTGTAAGTAACTTATTGTTGGCTCAGTTTCGAACACAAAATAGTTTAGCTATCCGTCTAATGGGTATGTGCCGAATTTTGTGGATGACGCACTGGGCAGGCATCCATCGCGTCACCAGGTGCTGCCGATGAACTCGCCGAGACGCGGGGTCGAACCAAAGATATCTCCATGACAGCTCCCTGAAACAAACTCTACCATCACGGTAATTAGTCATGAAAACAACAATATTGGAATATTCCAGACGCGTTTCAAGTCACTGCTTTATTGCTATCTATTCGGAATGATGATGAAGTACCGGAATAGTGTCATATGTGAATAGAATATCTGCATTTTGTACCAAATTATTTAAGCAAATGCTTAAGTTAATTTTGTTGGAGATGACATATTTAAATATAGATTACGGTATTAGAAGCTAACGAAAACATTATACTTTGTTTTTATACGTAGAGAACGTTTAGAATTCAGCCGGTTTAGAGATGGGAGAGTATGGTGCGTGCACAGCAGTCGTGTAAACAACGATTAATGGACGTATTTAAGAGTATTATAGTGTTATTAAATTAATATGCGGTGCTGTAATCTGGATTTTCCGAGAAACCATCGGACTCCAGCGGCGGCCACCGCCCGCGCATTCTGCGGACCGAAATAGCGCCCGTTGGCAGGCGAGTTTCTACGCCGCGTCCGTTCCTGACTCCACGGACGACGCAGGAAACTACTTTTTATTTCTATTTTTCTAACCCAACCGACAATCCTAAAACGCGGTTAATGTCCCCCTATTGTGTAGCCGCATTCCTCCAAAACGAAACACACAATAACTCCTTCCAAAATTAAGTTAATTTACGATAATTGTTTATCGTATATTACCTTAAAATTAATCGCTTACGGTAGACAACAAACAGTTAAACCTATGTAGGTTAGGAGAAATAGGAAACGTTTCTTGTAGAACGTTCTATTCTAGCGATTGGATAAAAATAACTGCTATAATACTTGTGAATTTGTTGACGAGCGCGTAGCAACATCGTCGGCACAAAGCGAATGATTTCTCTGAGTTTATATCAGCCAGTAAAGAAATCCATCGCGTAAATAAAACCGTAAATAATGACGTCTGTGGCTAAGTATATAAACATATTCGTAATCGCGGGATCGGGAAGTAAATAAGTCTGAAAATGATATATTATTAAGATACACAAATAATATTATCACCGATATATTTAATAGAATCATAATATTTATTCTTTAATTACAAATAGTTAGGTACCTTCGGAGTGCCGAAAGTTGCGATTTTCATGCATGCAATGCATCAAAAGTTATGAACGCTGTGCAATAATTTAACAGTCCTAATGTTGTTTATTCCGATATATAATTGCCACTTGAACGTTAAACATTATTGCACCACACGCACAATCTATATGAGATGCAATAAAATCAAAGATTGCCCAAGATTTTCACGTGCCAGCTCGGTACAGGAAATTTATTAAATAGGTCTCTGGTACTTAAACTTTTTTTAGCATCAAATAAATTGCATCATGTTTGATCTTGAAAAGTGTAAGCTGTTATACTTTCTAGTTCATTTCATCTGCCAACTGGGTTATTATTATTCTTGAAAGAAATTTATACGTCGACGATCACTTGATAACGCTTATAAAACAAAGACGCTATGAAATTACTTAAAGATAATATTACAAAGTAATGACTTCTATAGTCACTAGAATCTCATTGTTATCATTCCAAAAATTTCAGGTACTCTTGGATATGTCAGCCACCTAATTAATTTAGCCATATAGGTAAACGGCTAGCCAGTTAAGTAGATGTCATGTTTAATTATACCACCATAAAGATAAAAACGTTTAACTATTTAGCGAACCAAACGCCCGATTTCTGAAAAGCGGTAGCGTTATGGAAATCGATCATTACTATTCATTATCCTTTTTTAAATATCGCAAATCGAACCTTATCTACCAAAATATTTCAATACTGGTGTTTCGAGTAAAAATCGATAGTAATTAACAAAAAATAATAGGATAAATTTGTGAACTGGTTGTGAAATATGAAATATGAATATTTATGTAATTTATGTACTTACTGAAATGGATTACAGGGGGTGTACCTAATTATGGCGTTTAGCTTACTGACTAGTCATACAATTATTCACCCAAATAGCAGCAATGGTTAAGAATTGTAAAAAAAAATGTATATTCTAAAACAGGGAGTCATCATGAAACTACGAGTTGATAATTTCTCCTATGATAATGAATAAAATATTTACGAATTTAAAACAAAAGCAAATTATAATAGTTCGATATTTTGTCACTTATTCGAAATCGACAGAACTTCCGGTTAATGTTATTATTATTAATTCGGTTGTTTGGAAAATGTTTTTTAACTGGCATAATTACTAGTACATTAACCTTTTGAAGACGCTGTTATCTGTCCTGCGTACATAATATGTATCTACAAAAAATACAATGATATATTTCTGCGTGTATCTACGCATAGGTACTTTATCGCATCGACTGCATTGAAATTAATATTATTCATGCAAACACATACAGTGGTAAAAACAATGTTAATATAGAATTCCCGTCTCAATATTCAACCATTAAAATGTCGATGACATAAATAATTATTCGCTAAAGTTAATGCCTTCGGTTATTATGACGGCATCGAACGCATCATATTCTAGGCGGTTATTCTTGTAACCCGTAGGTATCTGTAACTGTTGGTTGAGTTTAATTATATCTCTTACGAAGTATATAAACAATATTTGCAGATTTATTTATGTTATCGTTAACTGTTAACTGCCTAGTTATTCTAGTGCTATAATAGCAATAAGCTCTGTTTTACATCGGTCACGACGGCAGACATCAGACTGATACTGGGAATATTTCATAGGAAAACTGCTCCTTGTACGCCCTAGGATTTGTGAGACTCGTGGGACCTCGTGATGGTATGATGCGCGTACTACACCTTACACGCTTCAATGTCTTACATGTGATTTATATTTAACCCACTCGCGTGGTATTGAGCTTGAAAGTGTACATGAATATAAAGCTGCTAAAAATTCTAAAGCGCTCTGGAAAACGATCAAAACGGTCACTCACTTTAAGGCTACTAAATCTCACTGTAACGAATTACTTCACAATAAACATTCTCCTGTCGATTCTCTCAATTCCATAAACAATTTCTTTGCCAATGTTGGTAAAAACTTAGCTAACCACATACTAAACAATTCTCAAACTTCATTAAGCAACACTAGATCTAGGCTCAATTTGAACTCATCATTTGCTCTTTTAGAAACAGACCCCCAAGAAGTTAGTAACATAATTACAAACCTCAAAACTGACAGTGCCCCTGGCTGGGACAACATTCCAATCAAATTTCTTAAAACTTGCAGCTCTTTAGTTGCCCCTATTATTAGTCACTTAGCTAACTTATGCTTTTTATTAGGTGTGTTTCCGGTGCCGCTTAAAAAATCAATTATCATTCCAGTGCACAAGGGTGGAGAAAAAGGTGAGATAAATAATTATAGACCGATTTCTATCTTACCTGCTATCTCAAAAATTCTTGAAAAATTAATAAATTCTAGACTTTTCTCCAGAACTATCTTGAAAAATTTAACATTATATCTAATTCACAATACGGATTTAGACGTGGCCTTTCTACAGAAGATGCAATCCTTGCTTTAACGTCTAGTATTACTAACCAGCTTGACAAAGGACAAAAATATTTGACAATATTTCTAGACTTAAAAAAAGCATTCGATACCGTATCCATCCCCACTCTTGTGAACAAACTGGAGAACATTGGTATTCGAGGAACACCATTAAACTTGATTAGAGATTATTTAAATGAACTGGGTTCGTTCGTTACGTGTAAAAATTGGAAATTATACGAGTCAAGACCTAGATATAAAGTTTGGTGTTCCTCAAGGGAGCGTTCTGGGTCCGAGCCTTTTTTTAATATACATAAATGAACTGACTAATCTCGATATTGAGGGCGGTGGAGTATACTCTTATGCAGATGATACGGCTATTGTTATTTCAGGTAAGACCTGGAACTCAGTATATGAGAAGGCTGAAACAGAATTGGCTAGGGTTTCTAACTGGCTAAGAATCAACTTATTAACTTTGAATACTAATAAAACAAATTACATGTATTTTAGTATTAATGAAAAATCGCAACCTAGGCAAAATCTATCATTAAAGCTACATACATGTGACAAACTGGATTGCTTAAACTGCCAATGTAAAGTTATAGGAAACGTAACATCAACTAAATATCTTGGAGTGGTACTAGACAATAAACTGACCTGGCATGATCAAATCGATTACGTGAATGATAGAACTCGAAAGCTTATCTGGATTTTTAAATCTCTAAGACACATCGCATCCCATAAACTTATACGACAAATTTATATCTCTCTAGTCCAACCTGTTCTGACCTATTGCATTCCTATTTGGGGAGGTTAATCAAAAACAAAATTCTTGGAAGCTGAACGTGCACAACGTTTTTTACTCAAAATTATGCACTTCAAACCACGCCTATTCCCCACCTCAGATCTTTTCAAAATATGTAACTTACTAACCGTGAGACAATTATATATTGTATTAGCCACTATAAAACTTCACAAGAACCTACCGTTTGACCCCGACTTACTACTAAAGAGAACGGTAGGCAAAGTCGTTACTAATTATCACACTAGAACTTCTTTTGCTGAAAGGCAATTCTATGCAAAGTCTGCGATTATATACAATAAACTAAATAAACTACATAATATACACAAACTGACCCACCATGAGCTTAAGAAAACTATTACAAACCGGATAAAAGCTTTAAATTACGATGAGACGGAGGCACTTCTAAACATTCGTCATACAACTTAACACTTACAATATAAAATTATGACCAAATTAGGCTAGTTATGCACAACACACATACATACACTAACATGCACACACACATAACACACACACAAGCACGCAAGCGCTCACACACACACACACACACACATACACACACACACACACAAACGCACGCACACACATACATTTTAGATTACTAGTTAATTAATTTACCTTATTTACTTACCTTTTTGATTTGTAATTAATTTCAAATATTTATATCTATATTTGTTAGAGATATAGAAGAGCGGGGACTTCTGACACAAGTTTTTTATAAAACTTACTAGAAGAACCCATGTACTGTTAATATGTTTGTAACACATTTATAGAAATAAACAATTTTTGATTTTTGATTTTGATATAACCAGTGTGGGTGTGTCAAGTATACATAACAAAGTGTAAAAATATTTGATGTACCTTTATCTTCTTTTCATTTCAATAGTTGAAATTTTTCCAGCCAAGTTAGTGGCCCTTCATTGCTGCGCTCAGCTCTTCCCTTGAAAAGGTAGTGAAGCACAAGGGACAGACCAGCAGATGCGACATAGTTTGTGAGGACACAGCGCAATCTCAGGCTGTTAAATGGAATATCCCCGCTGTCTAGTATACGGGATATTTTTTTTTTCACGCTGGCCAGTTTAACTGCTCAACGAACAGACTGAATGTCATCCTGGAATAATTTTACCATGGCTAAATTTCATGACTTTGGTATACGACAAAGGCCAAAAATAACCCACAACAGTACGTTTCCTAAGTCTCATTTAGAGTCGCCGAAACGCCACCTGGAAAACTTGAGCTAATATTTATGTGCTGTTCCTACCTGTTATATCGAATTGACTTGATGGTAGTTGTTAAACCGGATCTATTTTAATATTATTTGATTAACCGTACTGCTTTCATGGACTTATGCAAATCACTTGTTAAATAAAATAGATAAATTGCATATTACATTTTAAAAAAACTGAGGCGTAGCATGAATAGATTGACATAAGCGTAACGATATCGAGTTGATAAACCGTCGTTATTACACTAAAAATTACTAAATAAAGAAGCTCATAATAGAATGCTTTCCTGACAATGTTACGGCAATCTCAAACTGTTCCTACTAAGCCCTCCATACCTGAAGAAGACCTTAAGTCTATCTATATTTATATAATATGGTCTTCTCCAGAACAGCAGATTTTTTAATCAGATTAAATATCAATAACGTGTTTAGTTCCGTTCTCTAAGTAGGCCATAACTCTGAAAAAAAACGGGTTTCCAAATTGTATACATTCTACATACTATCTAATGACGGCTTTTTCTAATGGTTTCAGCGTAAGCTATTCGGATCAATAGATCGAGTGGTAGTAGGGATCGACTCCGCATGGGATAAATATGTATGACAAATAGTATGACTTACAGTGTCTGTCTGGGTATTTTTCATGTCAAACTAATGTTTGAAAACGTACAAGTCGTGGACTTAGGAATAATACCTAGTGTGAGGAAACTATCTGTTTTTTTTTAATACCGTAGTAATAACTCTTAGCCTAGGTGGTTAAATATTCTTGGGACCTTTGAGTATTCCAAATCTTCAATTAACAAATTTTAAATAGACTATGCAATAGAACTGACCATACTTCAAAATGGTACGCTGTCTTAAAAATGGTACGATGATTTTTAAAGAGAATCTCCCTCAAGACGCTATATAAGTACGTAAATTTAGAGAAAAGAAGTGCAGCACTGTTCAATTATCCGATCCAAACATTGACCCAGGCATCGGTAACCCCGCAGGGAATATGTTTAGTACTTAACCATGGCATATTCTCGTGTACAAATAATTCAATCTAAAATTAGGCAGCCAATTACCGTAGGTTAATAAAATATTTCTTAAATCAACAAAAAGTATTCCTAAAATCATTGTTAGATTTGTTAATCTAACAAGATTGTTTTTCTTACTAGATATCTGTCTTGAGAAAATAAATAAAAAAATAGATTGAAACAGATTTGAAGAAGAAAACCAGTTCATAGAATAAATATAAAGATTCCGATGCTATTCAGAAAGTAAATTAATGAAAGCGGACTTACATGACTCTCATTCATCAACTGTGGCTATGTAGGTATGCACACAACATTGATTTATGGTGATAGAATATTCGCAAACGTGCTTTATTTATTCTGACTCCAAAAGTTTGTCGAAACGACCCAATTCGCGAGTTCGAATGCTAATTCTCTAGCGCTAACAATCGTTCAGATAGAGTTTCAGAAGATACGTCTAAAAGTGTACGTACTTATGAAATTTTGATATGGCGTGGGAGTGCGGCTACCCACGGCAGCAGCATGAGTAATGCCCGGCCGGCGAGTTTTCTGGCGTGAGTAACTCTGCTGGTGGATGCTGTGCTTCCATTTTATTTTAGCATCGCCCACACGCCGCTCCATGGAGCTGCCACACCTGCAGCCACCGATTGACTCATAAACACCTGAATGTTATACAATCCCGGATTCATAACATTCCGATGCTATAAAATCTCAACCTTTAGGATTATCTCATTGCAAACACTCTCTGATGAAAGTGATGATCATCTGTTTGGGTTTTGTTGTATATGTGAACCGCTGTTATGCTATATATACCTGCCTACTTAATTAACTGAATCCAGGTGCCGAGCAATTTAATTCAGTCAATGTCCGTTTCGAGCGATACGTAATTATGTTTGACAGGTGTTTACCTCACCCGATAAAACACGAGCAGTTACAAAGGGGTGCGATCGAGATATGGACAGGTTTGAATACGTGCCAACACAAAATTTTCACGTAACACATTTTTCGAAGACCATTTCACGGCCATAAAATTTATGTCGCCCGTGATAAAATTTGGTGCAAAAATAGCGATGCTCTCAGACTCACGTTTGAAATATTAGATAACGTCGTACCTGCGTCAGGGTGCCTAATGATCCGGTCAGAAATGAAAAATCACGTATAATATGTTTCATGTAGGTAGAATGTCTCGTAATTTACAAAAATAATCGTCGATTACAGCTATCATTTCGTTACTTTAAAATAGACTGATGCGAGTATAGTTACTTTGTACATGTTTAATTATTACTTAAATTCTTTGCGTCAACTGTGAACATATGGTGGTTTAATGCACTTGACCTATAAACGCATATATGGCGTAGAGTCATGAATGAATCATTACACCCGTTAGCCTTTGTTGACATTAGTAAAGTTGTTCTGTAGACACGAAAACATTATAAACAATTATTCTAAGAAAACACCAACTATTTACAGACTGCATCTGTTTAATCGTGTTTATTTAGATTACGTCTGTTTTACTTTGTGTGTTTTATTATAAAAAATAAGATTTGTAGCACTTAAATTCTCAAAATCAATTGCATTAACAGTCGAATCGGCGTATTAACGTATAGTAGAAAACACAAACCCCTTCGCCTTATCTGAGCCAGTTTACTGACTCCATAAGGATTTATCATTTCAAACAAATGCGGTAGTGATCATATATTCCGGAATACGGACCTGTTGATATAATATTACGTGTACAATTATTTCGATGCTTCTGTATTTCCGTTGTCATTGTAACGTCCTGCCCCGACAATTGGATTATTCTGTTCCTAATCAGAAAATAGCACAAGGGGTGACATTGTTATTTATTTGCAAGTTCGGATTAAATCATCTGATAAAAAGTTAATTCCGTTCGATGTTATTTTTATTAAAAAATATTAATAGACGGGCAGGTGTATGCAAGTTGGCAAGAGTGTTGTTAGGCCACAATGTGACACGCTACTAATTGTAAATGTAATAAACTCTAGGTGTATTTTGTTGTTTATTTCGGTCGCTGTGGTTGGTGCGCCCCCTTACAGCATCACCGTTCGTCCCCAATCATATGTTTCATTTGTTTACACTTCAATACTAACACTTTGTCCATTAACTCGTCCCTTGTTCATTGCCGACTGATAGATATGGACACGAGTTGCTTGCCAAAATTATGATTCACGCATGTTCCTAGTTATATATATTTGCCAATGTTACCAGATTTGGAATGTGACTATGTATCATTATTTTATATTTGTTTCAACTGTCTCATGCGTGCTCTATTATTGTTAATGAGTGATGTTTTTAGAATGTTCTGGCGATTCGCCTGATTTTTGGTTTTTTAAGAATACATCATCATAGTAAGCGGCCAAGTGATTTAAACTCTTTTTAATATGGAAATAGACATATATTTTGAATATAATTGAGTTCTTGTGTAGATTAGAGATAATTTTAGTATTGACTCATAAGTCTCTCCATAATCATGATTAGTACCGACATTAGTAGCCCTAACATGAGGGTTGGAAAGAAAATGGCAAAGGTGATGCAAAAACTGATATTTACTAGAAGTTCACAGGCTCTTTAAATTCAGCTATTTTTATTTGCCCATAGAATTGATAATTGATTTTTAAAATCCATCAACATGGACCAATAAGGTAGGCACTTATTTAAACCTGCCAGTTCGATACTAGACAAGGATATTTCGTAAATATAGTTGACTATTACCAAAATGGTTATATTCTTGAGAGAATCAAATTAAATTTGTTTTTTTCCTCAATATCTGTATTGAAGAAAAAAAAGTAATTTGATTCTCAGAAACACATACAGAATGACTCAATCTGTTAAGTGATTCTGTATAGGTTCTTCTTATGCACTGAGTTTATTATGGTATTTTACCATAATATTTTTTTTAAATTTAGTTTGCGGATGCTGACTGAGATTTAAAAGCGTCGATTGTTGTAATCTCTCCTTTGCCTGTTCTATATTTAAATAAATACCCTCAAGTATGCAGGCGCACCCATGTATATCTTTTTAAATACATGAGATTCTGTATTTATTAATTTGTTAAGAACAGGCAAAGGAGGGATTATAACAACTGAAGCTTTTGAATCTGACAGCGCCTAATGTATTTAAAAAAATATACATCGGTACGCCTTTATTACTTGAGGGTGGCAGAGAAGTCGCCTCTAAATATTTCGCCGACAATATATGTTTAAAATATAATAGAAGACAAGCACATACCGGGCACTTACAGATTCCAAATTGCTATTTACTGAGAATGTTTCTATAGATAAACTCCAATAACACTAAATGCGACCTACTGGTCCTTGTTCTAATCGACCGAGACTTCATTATCGTCAGCCTCACCATACACTACTAAACCGATGCATTTTTTTTCAATGACGGACGATTTAGCGCAATGGTTAAGAGCTTAAACCGCTTCACCCACTGTGTCTAATAGTCGAGGGTTCGATTCCCGCACGGGACAAATCTTTATGTGATCCAAAATTATTTGTTCCGGTCTGGGTACTTGGGTATGTGAATTTTCCTGTTTGTAAATGTACTCACGACACAGGAATAAATCCTTGTTTGGGACTACGTTTTATAAAAGAAGAAAAATGTGAACAACATTTTTGTTTTGCAATATCTCCAAGTTTCGCCAATTATATAAATAATGGCCATGATAATTCGCTGAGGCTATCCTAGGACCCAGCTACAGGAACAAAGCTCCAGCAAAGATCCTTTCAAGAAATTGTCCCATACGAAAACTAAGCTCGCTCAGTGCTTGAATAAAACTAGTGAATATATCATTTAGTGGATAATGAACATGGGACTCTCTTGAATTTGAATAATAAATATACTGAATGAACACGTTAGATGAACATTTGTCTAAGTTGAACACTATATTTTTAAAAAACCACGTGGAGGTACCTAGGTATTGCAGGGTAGTGAATTTTCGTGTTAGCACAAAACTATATAGACAGCAAGCATGCAAGTGACTTTAGCAGAAAAAGTATTTTTATGTTATTCAAAAGATAAGGCGTGTTGTAATAATCGGCAATATGAATTGATATAATACCAATCCCTGCCTGCGATTTCGTCCGCGTTTACTTTAGACAGGAACATTACATTTTTCCGGGATAAATAGTTATATGTTAATCCAGGTAATAAACTGTGCCAAATTTCATTCAAATCCGTTCAGCTTTTGCGTGATTGAGTAATAAACATACAAACATACAAACTTTCACATTTATAATATTAGTAGGATAGGTAACACGATAGATACCAACTGAAGTGTTTAAAATTGGGTTTTCAAAAGAGATTCTAGGGGGTTACCCACTCACTTTCACACAATGTCTGAATTTTCGTCATCTTAAAGAAGGAATTTTATTTTAACATAATATAAACTATAAAAATAAAAATCTTTTCCTGAACGGCAAAAGCTTAGCAGTTGAACCAGGAGGTTCCAAAATCCCAATACAGGTATATACAAAATATTTGATGTAAAATTTAAAAAGAGAAGTTTAGTAAGGTTCAAGGATTTACTTTTTATATCGGATCATCAACCGCTTCGATAGATACATTGTTTTAAAGATTAAAAAAAAGTTTCTTATTAAACTACAAAAATACTTTCTTGCATAATATCCACTAGTCGCAAAATAATTATCACTTTTAGAAATTACTGTTAAGTTTCAGGGACAGGTATAGCCGCAAGCGTCAATTTATAATATATTATGTTTTTATATGTACTTAAAAATCTACAATTTTTTAATTTAAACATTATTGTTATTAAAATAGTCGATAAAATACAAGAAGCACTTAATCTTATTCATACAAATGTTTAAAGTTCGGTTGTTATCTTGCCGGTCCAAGTCTTGTCTTGTACCAGAACATGATACTGTATTAAATTACCTGGGTATGGAGGTAGTTTGAAATAGCATTTTCTTCATTCGTTTACTTACTGCTAATGATGTAAACATTAAATCACCACGCCCGAAGCTGAAATATTTATGGCATATTAACAGAAACTCAAATTCAAATTTCAATAACATCACAAATCATGCACTGTCAAAAGCCATTTACAAGTTTGATCAATATTAGAATAATTAAGGAAAGTATGGGACTTACCTGAGATTAGAGGCTGAGGGATGCGGTGGTGGTGGCTTACTAGTTGGGGTAGCGAGGGCGGTGGCGAGGGCGGACGCGCGCGCCCCTCCACTGGGGCCGTGTGCAACCCGCGCATAGACTACGGTCGCGCGCTGCCCTCGCGCATCATTCGAACCTCGCGCTCCGCAGTCTCGGCATCTTAGCCCTGAACTGTTAACGCGTACGGGAGCTCGACTCTCGCACCGACTTCTACGAACAGGTCCTTATTCCAGTGAAAGTGTACTATCCCTTTCTCAATACTCTAGTCCATCGCGAGTGTACATGCGACTTCCTCCGAAGTGACCTATAATTAGCGCTGCAACGGCACGCTCCAGCGACGTAACTTTACCTGAACGCCCCAAATTAGGAGCGCAGGCGCATCGGCCCACGCCGCCCGCCCTACGTTCCATAATTCGCTACATTCTTACAGTGAGCGTTCCTTGCATTCGGAGGAAGAGCGCGTGGCAGATATATCGTCCGACATTTGTGCACATTGAGCAATAAAGTGTCAGTTCAGATGCGGTTGAAGTGGTGCAGGCGACTTGGATTTCGGCCAGCTACCGATGCATTTAGAATAAAATTTGACAACGTATCCAATAATGCTGTAATGTGTTGAGATATGTGTGGCTACAAAATAGTGTTAAGTGGATCTCATATACTGAAAGGATTGATGGTGCAGCCATACCGGGGAGTCCGGCGCCGAATCACAAGTCGTCTACATGACTTAGCCCTGATGCGGAACATTGACTTCTCTGACATGTAAACTGAAATACAAATATTTTGTTACAGGATAAGTTAAGCCAGCACAATGCCTTTCAAACCAGCAGATAACCCCAAGTGCCCGAAATGCGGCAAATCAGTATACGCGGCCGAAGAACGAGTTGCCGGTGGACTCAAATGGCACAAAATGTGCTTCAAATGCGGTAAGTTTTAATAAGACAATAACAGGAAAATTATTACAAATAAGATTTTATTCTAAACGAATAATAGGAATGTCGGTAATTAATATCTTACAATTTCTATTTATAAGTAGAGCAATTCATAATTTACATTTCAACATAGGAACTTAAGTCTACTGAGTCGGAAGTTTACGGTAATTTAGAATCAGAATAATTTAGAAGAATGAAGGTATTTTAGATTTGGAAACTAAATGAAATTAACTATGAAAAAATAAATGAGTTTGACCTCATACGTGTCCTAAAATAAAATATTTTCAAAAAAATCAAGACATAAATATGTTTATTTATAATTTCTTTAAAAATCAAGTTCATAATGATAATTTGTGGGAAATATAACAGAGAATATATAATTTCCTATTGATTTCATTACAATTCAAAAAATGGTAACCAGATATTTTACCCCTCGATGTGTTTTTTTTATAGAGTATGTTACATTCCACCAACTTTGTAGTTAGAACCTCAATGATAAAAATATATAAGTAAATAAACACCGACACGCTCATATTCCTCAAGGGAGTGGCAGAGGTGTTTTTTATATGCCCAGATTTCGCCAACGATGTTAGGTATCAATGTAATAGACGACGGATCTGTCATTATAAACCGGGTACATTTTCCGATTTCGCACTGCCATTGTGGTTTTGTTGATAGAAAACCCCGACTAAGGATTCGAATCCAAGACCACGTGATCGCTAAACCCGTACCAATGGAGCAGACTTCGTTGATGGACCGTAACAACGGATAAAAGCCGACATAGAACATATATGAAATTTCATTTTGCATCCATATTTATACAATTGATCTGTGTTTTTTGTGCACATTATACACCAAAGTACCGTAGGTGACTATTAAACAACAAACTTGATGTAAATGACGCCTGTTAACTTTAAATATACAGATATTTACCCTTATCAATAAGTGTCCAGCTTTTACCTGATATCTTTACGTAAAATACAAAAATTATGGAAAAATTCCAAGTATGAGTCCGGAGTCTGGAATTGTGCCCGGTATATGGCAATAGGCTCGCCCCCTATTACATGGGACCTAACATCGTCGGCGAAACGTGGGTGTATTCAGTACACCTCTGCCACCCCTGCTTGGGGAATATAGGCGTGACCTGCTATCATTGGGGAGGCCTTTCTTTTGCAATGGCCCTCTTTCGGCTCATGATAACCCTAATCTATTTACCTGTACTTGGAAGTGAACATGCAATATAAATATATCCATGCCGACTTAGTCAGAGCCAGTATGAGGGTAGTAATAACCTATAAGAAAATCTGTCGTCAAGAGTCTATCTTTCAAAAATATAAACAACATATATATTAATATATCGTTTATATGTTGACGCCGTAAACGAAGAAACGCTGTTTAAAATACTGTAAGATTTATGTCACTAGTTTGGTAACAAGGAAAAATAGGTAGGTACAACAAGTATATACAAAATGGAACACGATTATGCTATGTAAATATCTGTTGTAATGATGCAAACAACTTCTTGAATATGTTGACGCAAGTGGTCACATATGACGAATGATATCTAAGAAATAAAATTGCGCATTTTGATCTTTATTCGTTGACGACACGACAAATTACTCATATTTTAATGTAGCAAATGGTTGTCAAAAGTACAAAAAAGAGTAAAAAATACAAACTTATTATATATAGACTTGGGGCCAAACCATACGAAAAAATAAAAATTTTACGATCTTTTTTTCCATATAGACCCTTGTACCTGTATGCTACCACTGAACCGCCAATTTAACTCCCGATGAAGATAATAATAATATTGATACTACCCCTACTACAAATTTTAAAGTGTGGAATACTTTAAACTGTCTATAATGTGTCCCCTACATATAACTACTACCATAAGGTTTATAGGCCTTACGACTTAGGAAGACTGAAAAATATCACGATTAATCACTTGTTACATTACCTTTACTCATGCTTATAAACAAGTTTTGGGAATTGAAAATAAAAACTCCTTTTTGGTAAGAAGGTACCTGTACCACTAAAGTGGTTTTAATTTTTACACCCACGTGAACCGAATCTGTTATTGTAAAGTTTCTGATATAGGTACCTGTTATATAAAATAATCTTTGCCTCATGAGCCATATTCTTCTGTTCCGGTAAATAATCCAATGTATCTCCTTCTAATTTCTTTTACCTTTGTTGGTAGAGTACATACCTAGGTAATCTGACGGCCTAGACAAGTAGCAACCGTTTTGTTTCTATTCTCTTGTCGCAATCGATAGCCCATTATTTTCACCACGTGACTTTTCGTTGCAAAATGTCATTCCTATGCATTTTTCGGCTTTCTATCAGCGTTAACGACTGTAGATCGTCAACTTGGTTATAGGCGCAGACTTTAAAGACAGCAACACTATTAAATGGTCACTTAACTTCTCTAACTGGCATTCAGACTACCTAAACAGTCCATAAATTTTTGCGAAAAGGATGTGAAAGCCATTTCACCTTAATTTTTGCATCTATATGCAAACACTGGGCAATACATTTAAAGATGGGAATTTATGGAACCGTTGATTACTTTCAAGGTATCTTAAGGGTCTAAATACTTTTTTATTTACGCTATATTTAAATTATTTATAGTTAAATGAAATCAATTCAAAACGTTTTTATGTCCAGGTCTGTGCCAGAAGTTGTTGGACTCTACCAACTGCTCAGAACACGAAGGTGAACTGTTCTGCAAAGTGTGCCACGCGCGCAAATTCGGACCAAAAGGCTACGGTTTCGGTGGTGGTGCCGGTTGCCTGTCCATGGACGCGGGTGATCACCTGAAGGCTGAAAATGCGTAAGTACCTACCCTCTTAGCACTCCCGCCGCCCGCGCCACTGAGGGTCTTTCCTTATCTAAGGTCGCCACGGCGACCGGCCTGCGGGCCCGTGCGTAACAACATTAACCGCGTGTATATAAACTCATACGTATAAAGTAGACAGCGCGCGCTGGCTGTACATTACGCGCCTGACACGTGCATGACCAGTCTCCGTTTATGTCGCAACAGGAATTGAGCGCAAGCAGCCGCCCAGCAGAACTAGCGGATCGCCGACACACATCTCGGCCACCCAGCGACGCCTCGCGAACGCACGCCATACTGTACTTTAAAATACTCTAGTTAGGTTTATTTATTCGCTATCGCTTAATTTAATTTGTTTATTGGTATTATATATTATTTATAAAAAAAGTAAATAAAAGAGTCGACTCCAAACTTGAGTTAGTTATATTGTCGGGCCGGGAGCACGGTCGCGGCCCCGCGCAGGCGCGCGCGGCCCGAGCGCGCTCCCGCACGATCGCTTCCCTGCCCAACGGGGCGACCCGTACACATCGGAGCCACGGTGAGAAACCACTATGTAAGCCTTGGCACGGCTTCGCAATGCTCCAATCGCACCTAGATAGCATGCGCAAAATGAATACCTTATGTTTCATAACTTTCCACGCTACTGACACTCTCTTTCTAATACTCGATTAACGCTTCTTGTCTAGCTTTACTGATAGATATATGTGATGGGATAAGGAAAGCGCCCTCTATGTCGATATGTGTAGTGCTACCTGTAGCGAGGCCGGTGCGGAGCGGGCGGCCGGGAGCCCTTACCTTCTCCCATTACGGCGGAGGTGCGCCGCCGGCGACAACTGCTTAGCCGCGATCCGTGTGGCCGATACTAGACTGTAGAGGCAGAGGACTCTCCACTGCCTGGCAGGCTTTTAACTTCTCTTCTGTCAACGTTGCTTGGTTATTACCTTCGCCGAGCATTTATTGATTGTCGGCCTGTGTGCAGGGGTGTAAGGACTAACGGAGCTTGTCTGGAGCCTCGCAGTATCGCCAAGGCGCCTCCCGGCGAGGGATGCCCGCGTTGCGGTGGCTATGTGTACGCCGCCGAGCAGATGTTAGCTAGAGGACGGGTAAGTTCTTTTCAAACACTGCATAACATTCTTTATCAGAATCATTTGCTTATAATAACTAAAGTCCTCAACTACTTACTTTTAGGTAATAGCTGAGCTAATTCAGTAGTTAATTACTTTTTACATAAATTTGTAACCATAAAGCACTATAGTATTTATATATATTATCATCAAAAGTAACAAAGGCGCTACCACTACTTTGCAATTTTAGTTATTACTGTGGAGAATAAGGGCAAGAAATTCCACGGTTACATTATTAAAATATTTTTTTACAATTTTTTCCATCTGCATTTTACAGTGGGGTATGGGAGAACAATGTAGACTGGTCATCAAGGGGTTCTTATCGTCTCTACTCTTTTGTCTTATAACTTTGTTACTAAAATGGAATCATGTTTATATAGAATACAAAGATTAATAGAATTGTTATTCCACCATAGGGCTATCACAGGCGATGCTTCAAATGCTTAAATTGCAACAGGACACTAGATTCAATGATGCATTGCGATGGACCCGATAATGAGATATATTGTAGAGGTATCTTAATGTTAAAACCGCACGTTAAATTCTAAGTTCCCACGTTATATGCGATAACTTCATGTTTCATTGTGATAACACGAGTGCTCCTCTAGGATAGTATACCCGCATGCTCTGACCTCACTGTTCACTGTATGTCCAGGCGTGGCACAGGGAGTGCTTCAAGTGCGGTGACTGCTTTAAACGGCTGGACTCCACAAACTGTTGCGAGGGCCCAGACAAAAACATTTACTGCAAAGGTTTGTTTCACGTCCTAATTTCTGAATTAAATCTTTCATTAAACATTTTTTGTTACAATTTATTAACTTGCATGATCCTTATATTCGTGGTTTTAATACAATATTTTTCTCTATAGTATGTTATGCCAAGAAGTTTGGTCCTAAGGGATATGGTTACGGAAAAGGAGCTGGTGTCTTGCAGAGTGACCCTTACGCCAATGGGTAAGAACCGCTTATGGAACGGACGTTTGACTCATCTGGCGAGGGCACAGCTTTTGACACAGTGAACATTAATTTCAGAAAATCGCTGTGAACTCTTCAGATGCAATAATAATGCTTATTTGCTTTTGCTGTAGGATGCTACGCACAAAGATTTGGCCCAAGAGGTGTAGGACATGGGGGAATGTCAAGCCTGGGTCTTATGTGTGATATAAAGGACTTGGAATGGCAAAGGTATATAATCAATTGGTGTGTCACCAAGGTCCCGAAGAAAATGGTCTATAGGACTGTACACCCCATGTTTTCATATTTAACCGAATCATCTAACTCAAGCCTATACGCTTATAGAATGCTTTGGCAAATGGTTTTTGTTACCATCCTAAACTGTTGTAGAAAACAAAGTCATAACAATCATTACTTAACTCCATGTTTCATGTTACGCGAGTTATTTTTGTTTGAATCTCTAGTAACATTACGTATTAAACTTCTCGGGTTACATGACAGGTTTAGGTTATTTCCATCGCATAGTCACTTTCATAAAAACAGCTTATAATACAAACAAGAGATGGCAACGTGCCAATGCGAAAATAGAACGCGCTCTCCGCTCTCGATCGGACTAATTTTAATATCGGCGAGACTGGCCACGCGTTTTGAGCAACATGCACTAATCCACAGTAGACCCACCAATATATCTTTTTAATGAGTCGCATAATGTTAAGGCCGTTCACTCGTTATACAAATGATTACATAACGGGCTTATAGCATTCTTCTTTCAACTATGCAGGTTGATTACAGCATTGGTTTATAATTTACCGTGTGCAATCGTTTCTTTGCATGTTTTACTAGATATTTACATTATTTCGTAACGTTGAATATGTAACGTTAATGTCCATTCAATGTTAGACAAATTCTTTGTTGAACGGTTTCTAACATAATATTCAAGTATCTAGATAGACCTGTCTCTACCATATAAGTATAATTTATGATGTCTTTAATATCCCTTCACACACCCACAAATAGTTGTAACTAACCTATTTTTATGTCGTGGTATATAATGTAGGTACCTGCAGGGCATAGATTGATCTTTTTCTTTCTTTGAACAGTGAACAAGCACCAAAGACTACGGTAATCGATACCGCGGCCATCCAGGCTCCCCCTGGCAAGGGTTGCCCGCGATGCGGTGGCGTTGTGTACGCCGCCGAGCAGGTCTTGGCTAAAGGCCGCGAATGGCATCGCAAGTGTTTCAAGTGTCGCGACTGCACAAAGACTTTGGATTCGATCATTGCTTGCGATGGACCAGACTCCGAGGTTTATTGCAAGACTTGCTACGGCAAGAAATGGGGACCCCACGGCTATGGTTTTGCCTGTGGTTCCGGATTCCTCCAGACCGACGGCTTGTCGTAAGTTTATTGATACAACGAACCTAGGAATTAACTTCGTTTCATATTCGATAAATGTTTCTAACAAATGTGTTTACTTCTAAAGTGAGGAAGAAATTTCGGCCAGCCGTCCTTACTACAACCCGGACACCACCTCCATCAAGGCGCCCAAAGGACAGGGTTGCCCTCGTTGTGGTGGTATGGTGTTCGCTGCTGAACAGCAACTGGCTAAGGGCACGGTACGTACCTACAAATTATCATCAGAAGAATTTGTACCTACTTCATTATTTATTTTATTACCACACCAACTAATAGGTGATCTTTAATTTCGTCTTTTACCAAATGAAAACATCGCCGTCTACCTGGCCCCTAATAGGTACCAAAGTTACGACATAGGTTTATTACGTAGGTGCACATTGAAAATATTTTTTTCTATTAGGTACCGAAACCTACTCGTTAACCGATCTAATGCAAAGCGATCAGATATTTTAATTGGAATATAATGTACTAAGTTTCCACTTTTGAATAAAAAAAAACATCCATAATAATATTTTGAACTTGTAACTCGGTCTGTTACCTTTTAACGTCTAAACCGCTGAACAGATTTTGATAAAATTTGGCAAGGGTATATTGCATCCTAAGGAAGGACATAGGCAACCTTTTGTCTCAAAAAAAGCTTTAACGGTTGCAACATTGTTTTTGTTTTACTATTGAAAAACTTCACCCTTCACTAGGCTAGGAATTACTCGTGTCGTAAGTGCGTTTACAAACATGACATTCTTGTACACAAACACCAGACCGAAATAAATGTTCCGTGCGCCGGACCCGCGACTACTCGATCCAGTAGCAATAGACGAAGTCGTATGTCAAAGTTAGTTGCAATAATAAACTCAGGACGTTTTTGTTTGTCATTAGATGTGGCACAAGAAGTGCTTCAACTGCGCGGAATGCCACCGTCCCTTGGACTCGATGCTGGCGTGCGACGGCCCCGACAAGGAGATCCACTGCCGCGCCTGCTACGGCAAGCTCTTCGGGCCCAAGGGATTCGGTTACGGCCACGCTCCCACCCTCGTCTCCACCGACGGCGAGCCCACCATTTCATAGTTAGTATTATTTATGCATTCCCATAGCTGGACGCGTACACCACAAAGCAGGTCGTCGATATTTTGGAAAAAAAATGTCTTGTAGTGGAAGTCATTATAATGAATCCATCATGTATTCAGGAATCTGTATATTGAAAATGCAGGACTTCATTCGTAAAGGCTACTAGTGGTATAAATACCAAATATAAAGTTGGCAGTTGTCAAGACAGTTATAGTCGAAGTGAAACACTTGAATTTTAGTGGTTGGTTTTGAATATTTTGATGATTAATTTTAGGAATACCTTCATGACTATAAGTTAAGAGTTTATGAGTCGAATTTTTGAACCAGTTTTTAAAAATAAATGGAAACTGGGATATTCCTTACATTAATAATCTATAATGAATAGAATAACACCAATGTTAAAAATAGGAATTGTTAATAGGAAAATTAGGAAAGCAGAGGCAAGTATTTTACCCACCTGAGAGTGGGGACCGTCAGATGGGAATAATAATTGCCAAGGAAAACAGAGAGAGAGAGAGAGAAAGAAAGAGAATGGCACCAATGTTAAGGCAACTAGACCACTTGAAATTTCCCTATTTCAAGACATTTGTTGTTACAGCATGGAACAGCTTCCTTTTACTGGCCAGAAAGCTGCCAAAGGTCAGGGCTGCCCTCGCTGCGGCTTCCCAGTCTACGCAGCTGAACAGATGCACTCCAAGAATGGCACATGGCACAAGCGGTGCTTCTCATGTGCGGAATGCCATAGATCTCTTGTAAGTATCAATTAATAATATATAATATTAGCCCTGTTAAGAAACTGTCCTACTGTTGGGCACGAGCCTCCTCTCAAACTGAGAGGGTTTAGGCCATAGTCCACCACGCTGGCCCAGTGCGGGTTGGTGAACTTCACACACCTTTGAGAAACTCTGAGGCATGCAGGTTTCCTCACAATGTTTTCCTTCACTGTTAAAGCAAGTGATAATCAATTTTTAATGTGCAAGTATCAAATATAGAAGTTAAATAACATTTTATCAAAATCACGTGATAGGTATGCTGACACAATAGGTGAACACAAAGTTACTGCTCCACAAGTATAGAAGGATAAAAGAAACTAAATAAAAATGTGATTATAGCTATATTATTACCAACTTAAAACTACATTAAATTTGATTAGTCTTTAAAAAGTCGGGTTCATCATCTTTTTCGAGATGTGTATTCAAAAATTCTTCTACAGAGTCCGTGTTCCATTTTTCAATAGCAACAGTGTCTCTGACAATGCCATCTTTGTCCAACAGTTTGATTATAGGATCCAGTCCTCGAACATACTTGATTTGTAGGTTAGGGAACTTCGCAGGGCGATCGCTCTTCACAAACGCTTGAATTTGAGGATAGGCGGGGAACTTACAAGTGCACACTTCTAGAATGGCTCGAGCATATTTTTTCTCTTTAGGTGCTGTATCATCTTGATGACAACATTCTTTACAGTGTGACAATAATTGCTCCAAACCAAAATCTTTGAGTTGATCGCAGGAGGAACATAATAAGTTAGCTTTAATAAAACCTAAAGAGGCACAATCTTCTGTAGAAAATTCTGCATTGGTGTTACTTGAGAATATTAACGAGCAACCTAACAAAAACACTAAATAATACATATTTATTGTAATAACGTCTCTCAATGTATTTAACTATAGTATTTTTCTCAGACTTTTGAAATTATTCAGTAATTGGTTGCCTTCCTTTCACACTACTTGACTTGACACTACTGTACTTAGGGTTGCCAACACTTAATGTTTTTACCCCCTACATAGATCTATCTGTGGGTCCGTCATGAATTGATGGATAGATGTGATCTTAACCACTCAGTCGTCCTTTAACAAACTCAAATAGTATATAAGTACGTATATATAAAATATATAAGTACGTAAAGCAAAATTGTAACTACTCTTCGTATATGAAGTTTTGAAAATTTCAAATCAATTGATTTTTTTTATTTATCACAGATTTTACATTGGTAACCTCAAAACATTAACCCTGGTAACTTTTCCTCCCATTTTTTGGGGAAAATCTTTAAGTTGGTAGCGCTGACTGTCCCGCAGACTTACGACTGACGTGTATTTTTCAAGAGCCTATCCTTTTCTAACTATGAATAAATGAAAAAGTTCAGTATAAAACTATGCTTCAAGTATTATACGATAAACATGGAACGCGCTATTGACATAAAAATAACTTGTTGTGGGTATTAATTAGGACTTTAACCTAATTCGATAATATTCTAAACAAGTACGAAAATGGTTTTTTGCCGTAATGGCGACAAGAAGCCAATCTTTATAATTTACTGTTATACTCTATTACTACTTGACATTGGCGAAATACACTGTTAAAGTGTGCGGCCATTAATTAAAATAAGAAGAAGAAGAAGTACGAAAATATCTTCACGACATATTTAGAAACATGGTGCTCAGAGATATAAGGAACACTTATGTTACCAGATTCAATAGTTTCTATTTTCATTATTATCGGATAGAAAAGGGCATGTGATGAGAGCTCATGGTCAGCAGTTAACAATAAGCAATTATCTATTTTGTTTCAGGACTCTACCAACTTGAATGACGGACCCAACGGTGAAATTTACTGCAGAAGTTGCTACGGCAGGAATTTCGGTCCTAAGGGTGTAGGATTCGGTATGGGCGCAGGCACATTGACCATGGCATAAATAGACTATAAAGCTGGTCTTTATAGGAACCACTTAGGGGTAATGGTAGCTTGAAAGGAATTTAATCTATCGCATATCGCTACCTGTCATAACGTAATATCATACCATATATTAAACTGGTTTTAATAATGGTTGATACCTACATTCAAACTTTGTAAGAGACTAATAAAATAATTAGCAAGTCTATAAACGAAAATATTTTGTTACGAACGTATAAATTAAAGGTTACATTCCTTTCATATATTTATGTACAGATTGTGATGAATGTGTCTGGCCCTTAGTTTACAGATTCGTCATAAAATATTGTAGTACGTAAGGTAATAGACTTAAAATGTAGGTATGTAAGAGTTAAAAATAAATCGTTATATAAAAATGATAAAAAAAAAACAATCAAAATTATTAAAAAAAAAAAAAAAAATGGCATTGTGATTACATATACCTTATAGTATCACTTTGTGATACGGAGGTATGTGCAAAAACTATCCTGTAAACGCGGACAAGATTGCAAATAATTGTAATCGTTTCGACCGACCAGATCTTGATGTAAAAGGTCTGAAGTGTCTATACATATTTTTATACACCAAAGATTTTTGTACATATTTTGTAATTTACCTATTTCATGCACAAGCTGTGCTAGAGTAAATTCTAACTACCTACGTATATGCTTTTGGGGCTTTCGCTATACCTAACATGCACATTAAATGACGTTAATGTAAAGATTTAAGGCAGCTTCATGCTTAATTATGATGATAATGGACAAAATTTGTATAAGTTATAAATTTTATTAAATAAATTTTCGAAACCGAGTGTTTTATTTTATAAAGGAACATTCTAAGAAAACAATATTTCTTTTAAAAATGGTTTATTCTTTCTCGTCTATGTGAAGGAAAAACATAATTTTATGGATAAAAAAATTATAACATTATTTTAATTATTAATATTACATTAAATTAATTAGGTACAATTGTCACTGGTAGGATACGAAAAAACAGGTAATAATATGCATTGTGGAATTTGAAATAAAGGTTTCTTGCATTTATTTGGGTAGGTATTAGGCGTAGTCTTAAAAACAAGAAATATTATGATATAGTCACACAAGGATCTTTTGGCCCGCGGCCAAAATCGAAACTAGCGCTGTCATCAAGTAAAATGTCACTTCATGACAGTCGTAGAGTATTGCAATTTACCAGTACTTTTTTAAAATAAGTAACCGTACGGACCCACCTGTTGAAATATCTCCGTGGAAGTCGGAAAATTTTACTACATGATAACCCTAATTTCACACTAACCTGTCAATCCACGTGCCAAAATATCCTTGACGCAACATATATTTTTTTTGTGGCAATTGCGTTTACCTTATGCCATTGTACAAAGTTTACCAATATTCATTTCTAAATTAATTCAACTCCCCAATGAAATTGACGACAAAGATGATAATGAAATTGATGAAGTGCCCCACCCTGGATAGTAAAGTGATGGATACTTTACATACCAATTGCGACGGCCGTTTTGAGGGAAATCGAAAAGGCACGTTTTATCACTTTGTTACAATTACCTTCACTCATGCATATATAATGGAATACATAATGGTTAATATTCCACCAAAATTGCACCTTATAATTCGAAATAACACAAGTTTTGGAAATTAAAACAAATTGACAACATCACTCTTCGATTTCCCGCTAAAACTCCACTATATATGTTAACTCGTGGAAACTCGGTTGTGGCAGTTATTATTGACATAGGTGGCATTTGGTTTCTTGCAATTACGTACCCTTCAGTCAATATTTAGAAACACTCATTTCTTGTAATTTATTAAGACCACGCCATTATGATATATTACACTAAAAACGCTGCGTTTGATTGTGTTACCGCAGAGTAGCTTTTAAATATTATTTTTTGTATACATATTATTTCACCTGATGATTCTACAACTACGAATTACGAGAATCATACTCAAAAAAAAATCATCACACCTATATTACCCAAGCGGGGGTGGCAGAGATGTAATGTGTGTACCCACTTTTCGCCGAAGATGTTAGGTTCCATGTAATAGGGGGCGAGCCTATTGCCATTATACCGGGCAGAATGCTAGACTTCGGACTCATACTAGAAATTTGTATCTGAATATTACATTTTGGCCGAACTAGGCTTCGAATCCATGACCTCGTGTTCGCTACTCGCATGATCGCCACTAGAGCAACGAGGCAATCCTTATTAAGATATTTCTTATTGTATAATTAATAAAATGAGATATTGTATAATAGATAAAGCAGTGATGGCCTAGAGGTTAGACCGTTGGACTGCAAAGTCAGAGGTTCGGGTTCAAGCACGCACCTTTCTTGTTTCGAAAGCATGTGCGTATTAAAAATTAACTATCACTGGCTTTAACGGTCAAGGAAAACATCGTGAGGAAACCTGCATGCCTAAAAGTTTCTCGAAGGTGTGTGAAGTTCGCCAACCCGCACTGGGCCAGCGTGACGAACTTTGACCTAAACCAAGTTTGAGAGGAGGCCCGTGCCCAACGCTGGGACATATTCTTAACAGGTCTAATATTATTATTTATAGATAAAATGAGGTAGTTACGATATACTCGGGCGTTTATCAATTACAAACAATAACATCAACAAAGGAAGTAAAAACTAAATTAAAAAAATAAGGCACATAATAGCCGATAACAACCTTACATTTAACAAATAAAAATAAACATGCAACACAAATTACAAACATACTTATTGAAACATCTGATACTGAAATGTTGTTCGATATAATTGAAATTGTTATTTTTTGCTATAAATGTTGAGAAAGAATACCGTAAGTGATCAAATGTTTCATTTTAAAATAGGCGGTATCTTATTATTATTCCTAATCATATTAATTAACATTAAAAAAAGTATTCGTTTCGTGATTGGCGACAACCGCTAGCAACATAAAAAGGTTTAAAATTATAATTGGTGCATGAAATTATTTATCAAGATTATACTGCATCAATCATGCTGTATCTGTGAAAGCATTACAATGTACGAACCTACTATTCGGGCGGATAAAGAATGGGATTAGAAATTGCGTCGCCTCTATTCACCTCTCGCACACACACTATCGCTGTCTTTACTCATACTCGTTGGTAGTGTGTCGCCATTACTTTTTCGTGCGGAGTAGTGGCTACACTGAAAACAAGATGGCGAAGAAATCAACGACGTATGGTGCAACAGTTTTATACTTTTTTTTTCTCTGCGCTTCGAGCTGACCATAGGTCGAGATATATAAATGGTGGTATTATTGGCTTATGGTCAATTGTTTGATTTATATTTTGGTATGTATAATCATGATGAAAAGAAAAATATAATATTGTCTATGTAGGTTTATTTACTAATGTCGTGTTTTTTGAATTAGTAGTGACTGTAAAAATAAAAATCACTTTCGTGTCGCGTTTTTTGTGCCTAGCCTTAAAATACTTAAATAAACTGATATCACCAAAAACGTTATTTTCATTATAAGGATACAACGTTTTTATCGTTTTTGTCGCTTTAACGACTGTGTATGCGGATAGTACAAGCCTGGATTAGCCGCCATTTCTAATACCATTCTTCTTCTTCTTCTTCTTCTTCAAGTTATGGCTTCACACTAATTATAAGTGTATTTTGCCAGTGTCCAGTGAGATATATAATCGCATTTGTTTAAATTAATTCGACTCCCCGATGAATTTGATGACAAAGATGATAATGAAATTAATGAGGTACCCCACCCTGGATAGTAAAGCGGTGGATACTTTACATACCAATTGCAACGGCCGTTTTGAGGGAAGTCGAAAAGGCACGTTTTATCACTTTGTTACAATTACCTTCACTCATGTATATATAAGAACACATAATGGTTAATATTCCACCAACATTACACATTATTAGTCGAAATAACACAAGTATTGGAAATTAAAACAAATTGACAACATCACTCTTCGACTTCCCGCCAAAAAAAAAAACAAATACCATTCTTCAAAAATAGATCTTAAAAATATGTACTGACTGCGCGGATAGTTACGAGAAATAAATTTTATTATAATTTTTACGGCGTTATTTGTCCTGGATAAGATAGCAAAACACCGTTTTACATTTGCGCCAAAAAACACTCGAACCAGCGAAGAAAAATTGTTACATTAGTTTTTTATTATACAATAATAGTTTGCCGCGGCTTCGCATCCGGTCGACAACAGCGTCACCTACCTATGTCTATGTAACTTTTGGATAACGTAGCATTCTAAATTATTAAATATTTAATCGCTAAAATAATTATTCGATTCAATAGTTTCAGAGTTCAGAACAAACACATCTTTCCTCCATAATATAACAAGGATTAGTATTGAGTTTTCCTGAAGTGTAGAGCGGCTTATAAAATATAAATGTTACATAAATGACACTCATGATTTTTTCTTAACGACTAATCTTGGCCCCTTTGATTTATTCTTACTGGACTGTGATGTGGATGGTTCTTCGAAGCCGTATTTATACTTAAGTCTTTCACGAATCAGCAGGCCCTTGATGAGCCGTTTCCAGTTCCCGTAAACCCTTATTTCAATCTTCTCAAGTTCCCTTCTTTCTTGCTCCTCTTGATCCTGGATAAAATTCGTTTTTATTATTTTATATTATTCGATAGTGTTGTAAAAATAAGCGCTGAAGT
The DNA here is from genome assembly GCA_905147815.2 of Phalera bucephala. Classification (NCBI taxonomy): domain Eukaryota; kingdom Metazoa; phylum Arthropoda; class Insecta; order Lepidoptera; family Notodontidae; genus Phalera; species Phalera bucephala. The sequence goes on from LR990615.1 coordinate 17,585,826, forward strand.
CGAGCGTTTAGCCCTGAGTCGCGACGCTTACGAGCGTTGAAACACGTAGAAGACGCGAGCGTTTTAAGCGGCGACTCAAGCGTTTTTACAACACAAGTATTCGACCGTTTGACAACATTACTTATCACAGAAGCGGTGGTAAGAGTGGGTAATTCGAAAAATAGCATTTCGTCTGTCAGCACTATGCAAATTTCGGGTTATTTACTAGACCAATGAAAGTAACCAAATAGTGCTGCTGAAATTAAATAGCGTATCTAATAAAACACGTGCGTTCTTTCGATGTATATTACTAGTCAATGCATGGATGCATTGACTAGTAATAATTGATGTTTTCGAATCATCTATGCTCATTACAATATTGAATTTAATTTTCATACATTAAATATATAAAAAAACATTTCTTAAAAACAAGCTTTTATACAACCCAATAACGGTGCAATTCAAAAAGGCCAATCGAAATTAAATGTGTGTACAAAATTCGTATTTATGCTGTTGATCGTTAAGGAGTTCCTTTGTCTGGAGCCAATCCACTCAGGATTAAGTCATGCGAAAATGTATTTAATCGGAACTGAACCAACATGTCAGTTTTCAACTCGGTAGGATAATAAGAGGAAGTGGTTCTGTTTTTTTTTATTAAAACGAATCCTCACACTAATATAATTCCTGTGTCGTGGGTGAGTTTACAAACATGAATTTCACATACACATCCAGATCGAAACAAATATTTGTGTCTCACACAAAGATTTGCCGCGTGTGGGAATCAAACTCGCGACTACTCTATCCAGTGGGCGGAGAGAGCTCAGTGGTTACACTGGACCAAGCTGTCCGTCAAAGTAGTGATGCGACTCGAGTAGGATTTTGTGACTCGAGTCACTCGGGTTGTTTTATTACGTCACTCGAGTTATACTCGAGTTTTCGCGTAATTCGTGTTCACTATTTACAGTCCCGGCAACTCGAGTGAAAGTTATCACTCGGTTTGAGTTTCGATTACTGTGGTTAAGGAATTTTAAAATAGGTGCCTTTATTAAATAAATAATATGAACAATCAATAATAGCACACCACTTTACAAATCAAACTAAGTTCATATTTGTTTACTTTCCAATATGCAAGTTTGAACGTGTTTATAACCTAGTGACGTAGTGAACAAGTAAAGTGACATCTATCTAGCGCTCACTGAATCTACTCGGTAGCTCGAATGCAAGCGGACTGGAATAAATTAATTTTTACTCGAGTTCCGAGTTATATAAATTTACTCGAGCGAAAAACTGGCTCGAGTCGCATCACTACGTCAAAGTTTGTTTAGTTATAAACAAACTAACAAACATTGCAAGTTAAATAAAAGCTTGTAAGAAAAGTACCAACGCACCTTCACCCAGGCATCAGTGACAATCTCTTCAAACTCCTTGCAGACCACAAACCCGTCGTACACGGGGTGGGACCAGCCACCGTTGAAATCAAAACCCGTCATGGCCGGCGCACAGTCGATATTCAACTTCTTCGCCACTCTATTTAGTCCAGGCACTGAAAGAATTTACATTTGTGATATTAACTCTTATAGTAAATCTTATACAAGCTTACTTATGAAGACTTAACTTGCGAGATAAATCTGCAAGAGCATGTTGGAACTATATATTTAAAGTCTGTGGCGTGATAATAATAATACGTTTGAATAGAAATTGACTCTCACGGCAATATCTATGCTCCAGCAAAACATCTTGTTTCCCTCGATAGAATAGTCAGTGGTGTAAGTAGGGCATTCACATTTCGCTGAGTAATAACAAATGTCAACTAGCGTCGAGCGCGACAATTTTCTTATCTGCTCCTGTAGCCAATGTAATTTTCTACATTTGTTTACGGTAAAATGGCATACAAAGTCAATGATCAAAACAAGGGAAAAAATAGATACAAAATGCTTACAAAATAGCTACGCTTAATAATATCAGACTACTGTCCCAATGTTGGGCAAAGGCCTTCTTTCACAAACCGAGGTGAGAGAGATTAGGTCATACTCCACCACGCGGACCCAGTGTGGATTGGTGGAGGCAGGTTTGTGGCCACCTGCTGTTGGAACTTATCAAGCCGCCATAAGGCCTTTAACTCGGCTTAACGACTACCACATTAAGCGGTAACCGGGACCAACGGCTTAACGTGCCTTCCGAAGCACGGAGACACCCGAATATGAAAATGCCATAAACGGTCATCCATCTCAGGCCGACCGAGTCGAACGCTGTATAACCTTAGTGATCGGTAAAAATACAGCGGTCGCACAACGCTACGAGAGCTACGCTTGCTGACTGACAAATTAAGACAGTGCTAAGAGATTGAATCGAGAACTTTAGAGCTGAAATTGCAGAAGATTTGCATCAGCCAACTATCTAAATTATTCATAGATAGAGTGGAAAATGAGTGTTCACTTACATTTTAAATGTACAGTCCCTTTAGGCAACATGCAGTCCTTGAAGAGTTCAACATTGCCGTACGCGTTCCGAGGTACTATTCCATTTTCCGCCACAGGAGGCTCATACTCTTGTACTTGCCATGGTCCAAAAACTTCGAGAGGTTTGTCAGTGATCAGTTTGTTTGAAAGCTGAAATTTATGCAGTTAACTAATTTTTAGTCTTATAATTATGAATATAAGGACTTATTTTATTTGTTTGTATTTTATTTTTATAGGTGAATACATTGAAGAGCAGTCCACTCTTAAAGTTATTGCGAATGGTATAAAGCAGTATAATTGTTCTAAGTTTAATCCAAAAAGAATTTATATAGTTTTATGTAATATTTAGATGTTTTGTGTAGTTAAGGCGTGGAAACATGTTCTTAAAACAGTCCTTTAAGTTTTGGTTGTAATCTGTATTGAAATAATCGTGTAGTTGATACCAAATGATAGTGTATAAAATGACTGTGATAAGCTGTTGGGCGAAGTGCTCAATATTCAATGTTCAGTTCATCAAAAATGAGTATTAAAGCAGTTGAATCCTTAAGTAGTATTCAACGCAAATAGGACTGCTTAAGCCAACTGAACTATATTATGTATATTTGTATATGCACTTTACCTTATCCCACTTAGGGCGTGCCTTCACAACTTTGTAAGGCTTCTCCCCAAGTTTCACAACCTTCGCTTCTTTGAGCCACGTGTCTCGCGAACGGCAAACGTAAACGCACTCGCGGGCATACACCGGCTCTCCACGAACAAAACCTAACACCGCGGCATCGGGTGGGTAGATAGCTTCGAATTTCAATAAGTGCCTTTTCAGGGCGTATAACGGATGATTTTTATATCTGCAATGATAAGTAAGGCTATATAATATTCTAATATTGAACAAAACAATCTATCTATCTAAATAGTTTCAATTTAAAATAGTATTACTTGCATATCAGGATGACTTACAGGATGCAGAACATTGTATTCCAAAAATGTATAAATAATAATCTAATATTAGCCCTGTTAAGAAACTGTCCTACCGTTGGGCAAGGGCCTCCTCCTTAATTGAGAGGGCTTAGGCCATAGTCCACCACGCTGGCCCAGTGCGGGTTGGCGAACTTCACCCACCTTTGAGGAACTCTTAGGCATGCAGGTTTCCTCACGATGAACCCTCACCGTTAAAGAAAGTGATATTTAATTTTTAATAGACGATAGAGAGTGAAATGACAGAGGTGCATGCCTGGGTTTGAACCCGAGACCTCTGACTTTGCAGTCCAACAGTCTAACCATCAGGTTATCACTGCTACAAAAGTGTATACTTAACAAAAATGTAGACATAGAGGCTATCTGATAGAAGATTATCCTAGTTATTAACATCAATATATTATTTGTATCGATGATTTAAGTCTATGACTACAAGAAAAAAATATAATAATACACAAATTCACGCCTATATATTCCCAGTGAAGGTGTCGAAGTGGTCTACTCACATAATATCACTGATGGTGTTAGATTCTAATATAAATAGGATGAGTCTATTACCCTACTGGGCACAATTCGAGACTCCAGACAAGCAATTAAAGAATTATACAAAAATACACTAACTCAGCAATACTCTTAGGCAATGGTGCTTCCAGCTGCATCCGATCCAGGTTCTCATTTTCCTCCCTATCCCTAGCAGTCTTAGGTCCAAGCCAGGGCTTTACAGCTTTATCCCACCAAAGAGGCTCCGCGCGTAGTTTACGAGTCACGGTGTTCCAGTGGGGCACATATCTTCGAGTTAAATCCTTTAGGTAATTGTTGTTATCCCAGCCTACAATGTAGCAAACTGGATGTGTGGCGTTGTTCTGTGAAACATAATTAAGTGTTAAACTTCTATATGATATATAAAAATCAATTGCCGTGTGCTAGTTTCGTAAAAACTCGAAAATGACTATAATGATTAAATTTTTTTTTGTTTGTGTTCGCATGTTTGTTTTTGTTCGTCTCAATACAGGGGTAGTTTAGCAAAAAAGAAAATTAGAAAAAAGCCAAAGGAATAGCCAAAATATCGAAAATATCGGATTACTTTCAATAGATCGCGTTCATATGAAAAGTTAAAATCAAATCAATTTTGGGTAGTAAGTTCAACGGGTTACCTAGTAATATATTTATGCGAGGACGGGTCAATAAGTATGTGACTTTTTGAATGAAACACAGGTTTTTAGATAAAAAGTTATTTTATTTTTCAACATAGCCTCCTTTGAGTCACTTAGTCCAACGTTTCTCCAATTTTTTTATCCCTTCCGAAAAATATGACTTGTCGATGTCATCAAAATAGGCATTTGTTTGTGAGATGATTTCGTCGTTAGAGTCAAATCTTTTTCCGCCAAGCAAATTCTTCAAGTTTGGGAACTAGAAGTAGTCACTCGGGGCTAAATCTAGAGACTAGGGCGGATGAGGGAGCAATTCGTATCCCAATTCATAGATTTTTGCCATGGAAACTGCACATGTGTGGAAACCCTTGCATTGTTCTGGTGGAAAAGAACTTTTTCATGGCCAAATTCGGTCATTTTTTTTCAATTCCTCATTGAATCAACCCAATAAGTTGGTAAAATTCGCCATTGATTCTTTTCCCACACCCACCTTTGCCTTCTTTGCCGCCGATTCACCCCGAGAAACCTACTGTTTTGACTGCTGGTTGGTCTCCGGTGTGTTGTGGTGGATCCACGTTTCGTCCACGGTTACGAAATGGCGCAAAAACTCGTTCATATTGCGGTTGAACAACGCCAAACATTCCTGCGAAATTGTCACATGGTTGCGTTTGTGGTAGATTGTGAGCAAATGCGGCACCCATCTTGCGGAAAGCTTTCTCATACCCAAGTGATCATTCAAAATTGAAACCACTGAGCCATGTGAGAGGCCTATGGCTTCCACAATCTCTCTCATTTTCAATCTCCGATCGCCTCAAACCATATTTTTTTAATTGTTTCGGATGTAGAGGCCTCAACTGGGCGTCACATCGAAATTCAGTAAACCACTTCTTTACCATGGAAATGGATGGTGCAGAGTCCCCATAATATTTATCAAGCCTTGGTTTGAGTGGTGGTTTTTTTCCCGCAAAAAATAATGCTTAATGAGCACAGGAAATTCACTTTTTTCCATTTTCTTCTCAAAACGCACGGTAGTCTGCTATCAACGGCTGCTAAACACAAACTAAATGACGCAGCTTGTTCAAATTTTGACAGGAGTCAACTGACAGTTGCCTGTTGACAGGAGCAGTGTTGCCATTTCCATTAAGAGGCGGGAAATTCAAAAAGTCACGGATTTATTGACCCGCCTTAGTATTAATATCACCCTATACTGTTCCAATGTTGGGCGACGTCCTTCTCTGACAAGTCGAGGGAGAGAGAGTAGGTCATATTTCACCACGAGGACCCAGTGGGGATTGGTGGTGGCAGATTTGTGCCCACCTGCTGTTGGAACTTATCAAGCCGCCTATAAGCCTTCCAACTTAGATTAACGCCTACCAAATTAAGTGGTGATTGAAGCAAGATGTTCGAATGTGGAAATGGCACAAACGATCATTTGTCTCAACCCGACTGAGCCGACCGCTGCCTAACCTTGGTGATAGCTAAGAACACCGCGGTCATACAACGCTACGAGCGCGTCAAATTAAATGTTAGACCAGGTAAATAAGTACTCGTATATACCTTCCAAACTCGTTAACTCCTAGGGGATTTCTGGGAGTGATTGCGTGTGCGTGTGTGATCTACGCTGCTGGCCGCGGGGTCTTTACAGGTTCACAGGACAAGAGGGCGAGCGTGCAACCACTACGCCCGAGCTAGAAGGGCACGGGGGCAACTAGCTCAAGGGCGCCTCAAGGAGGAACGGGTTTGGCTTGGGAAGTCGCTATAGGGGCATATACTAGGTGCTCGCCGTGGTGCTCTACACCGGCCGGCGGGCAAGGGATTCTTTGACCTCGCCGGCGAGGTCGGTGTCTGATCCTGTGTGCAGTATCTGTATCCGAAAGAAGGGATGTAAGGGCATCGGGAGAGTCGGTGAGAACATACTGCGGATGGCGGTAGCGGCTGATAGAAGGGTAGTTAGGTAGTGAGTGGCAGCTACGATTAGCGGATTCCTATGATTGGACGCGTTCGCGAAATATCGGGTTGTCACCTTTTTAATAAAGTCGCGAATAGGTTTGAGACCGAGATCCGAATGGGGATTTCTGGGGCTTAAAGTGCATAATTCGTAAAATTATGTTAGTTACAACGTTGAGAATTTTCGTAGTAATTATTCAGAGGTGGGCTGTACAGAGACCAAGGAATCGAACCTCAATGGATGGCTTAGCCCGGTGATTAAGAGCTTGAGTTACTTCACCTACTGCATTGAGACGTCCTGGGTTTGATTCCCGTACGGGACAAATCTTTGTGTGACTCACAAATATTTGTTTAGGTCTGGGTGTTTGTTTGTGCATGTGAATTTCATGTTTGTAAACGCACCCACGACACAGAAATAATTACTAGTGTGGGTAGCAGCCACGCTATTTAAAAAAGAACTTAAAATGAAGTGGGCATCAATCAAAACCGATGCGACCGACTAATAGATCGATCAAATGAGGCAACAACTAGGCTACTTGCCCTTATTCGGTATGAACAATTATAAACGTAACGCAGCGCGTTACGATAACGTGAAATGATAGTTTAATGGTACTCAAGATAGTGTTGTAAAAACGCTCGAGTCGGCGCTTAAAACACTCGCGTCTTCTACGTGTTTCAACGCTCGTAAGCGTCGACTCAGCGCTAAACGCTTTACTTCAGTGCTCATTTTCACAACACAACTTAAGAAGCATACAGAATACCATTACACAATCATTTCACAAATTTATCGATACGTGCCGCGTTTGGTCATAGCGAATAGGGTCCCAGCTTTTAAATTAAAACTTACATAAAAGTCGTTAGCATTGAATATTTTTCCTTTTATTACATCTACTGATATCCATTGTTCAAGTTCTTCAATAAATATTTCACACCAAACATCAATTTTCTTCGAAGGCACTTCAACATCGGGAGTCAGTACTCTCCGATCTATTATTTTGCGGCTTGTACTCGGCTTTGGACTTATCTTTGTCGGCTTGAAGTCATCGTCGCTGTCCGATTTACGGCTTTTAGGGTCCTCCACTGGTAAATAATCACTGTCTTCATCTGATTCTTTTTTTATTTTATCTAGAACAAACATGTCATCAATGATAATAGACAAACAGTCATACAAAGTTCTTTTGGCTCGCGGCCAAAATCGGAACTAACGCTGTCATCAAGTGAAATGTCACTTCATGAGTCACACAGTTGCCGTTTGCTATGAAATTTACCCAAGTTCATTTTTTAATAAGTAACCGAGCGGGACCCATCGGAAACTCGAACTTTTTACAAAATCTAATTTAACTACTTATCTACCACCGGATCGGAACGCGGCCTCCACTGAGAAGATCCGGCGAAAAAACTTAGCGGGCTTGTCTTTTTTATTTAATTCTCTTTCTCTTTTTTAATTATATTGTGTGGATACAAAATTTTTTTTTTTTTTTTTTATTATGTTTACTAATCAATAGTTTATCAATAGTTTACGACCTAACTCCAGTGTGATGCCTTACGACCGAGATATGAGACTAATGGTGTTATTGATAAGGAGTGCCTAAAGGCTTCCAGATGGACCAGCCCCCACAAGCAGCACCCGTTCACGAGTACTACCGGAACAGCCATCACTCCCTTCGACCATATTGGAGGGAAGGGAATGACCCGCGCCAGACAGCCACCGCAGCAAAGACATTATAGTGAGCATGACCAAACCAGAATCCCAAAGACAGGTGGTCAGATTGTGTCTACAAAGCAGCAATACCCCAAGAGCGTCAGGCACAACACAAACCTGTTGAAATGTTTTCCTGGAAGTAGAAAATTTTACTAAATGATAACCCTTATTTCATATCAACGCCCCCCAATGTCATCTATGGGCCAAAATCCTTGTCGCACCATCATATGTTTATTATCAGGGTCATTTTATCCATGTGCAGAGTGAAGCTGACTGACCGTATTCGCAACAGCGTAGTAAGAAAGCGAGTAGGTATGAAAGATAGTATCGGTGTAAAGATGAGAAAGGGTATGCTCCGTTGTTTCGGGCATATAGAAAGAAAACAGGTATACAACGCGAAAGTGGAAGGATTTAGGTACCGGGGAAGACCTAGGCTACCTTACCACGACCAAATAGACCGAGTCTTATCTGAAGGACAAGTTAAGAGTGTCCGTAACCGGGGAGCGTGTATGAGACGAACTATGAGAGTGGAAGAAGCCAGAGAGGTCTGTAAGGAAAGAACCTGTTGAAACTCTGTACTCTCTGCCTACCCTGCAAGAGATCTGGCGTGATGACATATATAGATAGAGATTTTACCTATTCATATTGACATAATAAAAAAGTCATAGCGAAGGTTAAGCGAACAACATAATCACACAATAAACCATGATTAAGTCCTTTACGCGTACTATTAGCTCTTTAACAAATTTTTTATTTATACTTTACTGAGGAAAGATATGTTTACATACGCAATTTACAGATCTGTTTCTTATTTACGGAAAAGTAAGATTGACATAGTATTACGTTGTAGTTACCTCCCCTGATAATTTACTGTATCATATAGATAACTATGCAATATTTAAGCTTTACCAACCTTTTACAACTCCTTTTTTCGCGTCTTCTTTAGCGTGTTTAATTCTACTCTTAATGATGTTCACTAAATCACCAGTTACATCATTATTCGCTTTAGCTTTTGTCTTTGTAAGATCTCGATGGCTTACTCTCTGCTTATCTTCTAATGCATCATCTTTAGACTTTCGGGAATTCCTTTTAGGCGTGGTTTCTGTGAAATATTTACTTTTCTCTGTATTAGCCGGAACACTCTTTGTTCTGCCTTTTTGTTTTGTAACTGTTTGTTTCACTGCTATTTCAGTTGTACTCTGTGAGGTTGGAGGATTAGCTGTTTGTGACCTTTTTCTAGATGATCTAGGTTTGCTTAATCTTTTGTAATCTTTGGAATTTGAATTTTCAAAATATTTGCTGGATACATTACTTTGATCTTCATTAGTTACTGTTATTTTGGGTGGCTCTAGTTTATTGTCAGCATTAACTGAAGTTTTATTGTTCTTTGAAGCTTTACTTTTAATCGAATTCCCGGCTTTTGTAGTACCTTTGTCTGAAGTTTTAATTTTGACTGATAATGTATCAGCATTTATCAATTGTGACTTCTGTCGGCGGGTCACGGCTTTAGTGGACTCTTTAGCCGGTTTATCAATATTGTTTAAATAAGATTTGTCTTCCTGAGCTTCATTTGTATCATTGTTTTCCCTTTTTTGTGTTCTTTTAGGTGGTTTTTGTGTTTTATTTTCTTTTTCAGATGTAGGTTTCGGTGACTTGCGGCCACTCCTTTTGGCTATTTTTGGCGGTGATACATCTTCTTGATCTTTATCATTATCATTTGCAGTGGCATTATCTCGTTTCGTAGATCTTGTTCTTCTAGAACTAACGGTTTGTGGATCATTACTGCCATCCACTTGCATTATGTTTTCATAGTCAGTATCGCTACTTAAATCACTGTCACTACTAACATAATCATCATTGCCATCAATTTGACTTACATTTTGTTTTTTAGATTTTGCCTCATGTGAAGTGGGATTTCGTTTTTTAAGCTCACACTTTTTCTTATTTTCTGGTTTAACAGCTGCTGGTTCAGACTTGTCACCTTTATTACTTTCATCTTTTGGTTTTGTGGAAAGTGAACACAATTCAGAAGTAGGTGGCTTAATAGGCAATGTTACGAAATTAAACATAACTCTACATTGTAAACCTAGTGCTCTTAACATAGTAACAAATATGAAAACTAGATATTTCCTTGTTGTAACAACTCTGGACTTTATCTGTTCCAATAATATTTTTATAAGAGGTGGTGCTTTTGGTTTGAATTTATCTTCATGTTTATCTTGTTTGAGCGTCATTTTATCTTTGTACCAAGTAGTTATTTGTTCAGCATACTTCATATCAACTCTTTCGCCGGGATAGCATTCTTTGGACGGAACTAGCGAAAGTGCAGCTGCCATAAGTTCTTGATCGTTTAAAATACAATTGATATAGTTGCCATGAGCCAAGTAACACAAAACATGAACTTTATGCATGTACACTTGATACTCTTTTTTTACTCTGTTAATCTTTCTTCTCATCATCATTTCAACATCAATCTTCTTTGATTTTCTACAAGCTGCATCAGGAAACTCGACAAACAATTGTATGCCTTGTTGAGGTATTTCTTTACACTCTGAAATATGAATAAACGAACCTCTACACATGTAAATATATAGAATTAGCTGCTTATAATATGCTTTGTGCTCAAAAATCATAAACAGTAACATACTTTATTTCTTTCTGGCTATTATTTAAAAAAAAAGCAGTTTCCTACAAGTTTTGCTTTAATAGCCAAATGGCAATTCAACTGTTGATCTTTTCCACATGCCATTTTTACAGAAAGTAGTTCATTTTATAAACTTTAAGATAATCAAAAAATCCTAATAATATTATAAATGCGATAGCTTGTGCAAATGGATGTTACTCTTTCGCGCAAAAAATACTTTAATAGATTAATGGATTTACATGAAACTTTACATGAAATAAACGCGTGCGCAGACGCGGGCAACAGCTAGTATATAATATATCATTTGTTATGCTACATCATATTTGTTAACATAAATAAATTAAATTAAAAATAACACTCACCATTTACTTCCTCCCAATCTTCCATTTCTGAATCGCTATCATCTTTTCTCTTTTTCGCTTTAATTTTCTTCTTAACAATCTTCTCTTCTGGCACAACTTCTTCACCAAGAGCTAAGAGATCTTTCACATCTGATACATTTTCTGAATCCAATTTTACTGTGTAACTCTGTAGCGAAGCCTTTGTCTCTTCAATCTTGGATTTATGCTGTTCGAGTTCCATGAATGTCTTCTTTGCAATTTCCTCACTGTCATCTTGAATGTTGCTTGACCATACCTGAATGTAAGATATGAAGCAAATAGAAAAAATGTGTGTAGTTTTACATTGGAACATGTGCTTCAGATATATATGTATTTAAAAACTTTTATTTTAGCCCGCAACTACGTCCACAAGGATTTTAGACCGGAACCTCACATTTTTGTGGGATAAAAAGTATTCTATATGTTAATTCAGGTGATAAACAATCTCAGACGGCGCGCTGGGCGAAGGCGCAGGGACTACGCCCGAAACGACCTTCGCCCACCGTAATCTCGGCCTGCAGGCGTCGGGGAGGGCACCCCGGCGCCCTAGCACTTAGCAGGCCCGCGCCGGAAAAGCGCTGTGTCCGCGCAGCCTCCAAAAGGCGGTAGGGGGAAACCGAACTCCCCTACACCTGTCGAGGTCCGCGCCTAACTGCGGACCGAGCCCGCCGGTGCCACAGAGGTCATGCCAGATCCGGTAAAAGGGCAGTAGGACGCCGAGGGGTTTTAGTGGGTGCAAGCCCCACATAACCACCCGGGCCGCGCCCTCGGCCCGGGGGTATGCGTTAGGCATTTCCCCCCGAAAAAAAAAGGTGATAAACGATCTGTATACCACATTTCATTCAAATCCGTTTGGCTGACTTTGCATCATTGAGTTACAAACATACAAACTTTCACATTTATAATATTAGTAGGATAGTAGGATCAAAACTGGACATTCACTCCTTCAAGCTTATTATATAGCAACTATTGAACTGTAGTCCCTGGTATACCCCAATCACTAGTTTAATTGATTATGAAATCACAGCCATTTATGGTATTTGTTTATAAGGAAATGTTTTATATATATAATTAGCCACTCAAATATCCTAAACTGAGGGAAATATTAGGATTAGTAATATATTTTTTTAAATAAATCTAAAATTCACCATCCTTTTTGAATTCTGAAATATCTACCTACCCTGAAAGGGATCTGGTATGATGATGTATTGTACAGATAGATAAAAAACCAAAGATTAACCGACATACACCAAATAAATTAATAACACACTTATGCTCATGTTAAACCTCTTATTAACATTACTCTTACAAACATTTTTATATGCTAAGAGCCATAATCTTTTGTTGAGGTAACAATATTTTTATAAAAATAAAATTTGAAAATTTATATTCAGGTTTTTATAGATATACACCTGGTTGACAATAGGGCCACCTACCAGGTCCAACTATAGCTCAGAACTGTCCAGGTGACCCCAAGAAGTATTACAAACACACCCACACTAAAATGTTATACATAAAGGTTGCTATTTTATACATAAATTTTGCAAGAAAATATTGTGAATTCGCAGTCAATGGTCTGGTTGTTAAAAGTTATATATATCCTTGGAATAAATAATAGTTACTCACATCTTGATATTCCACATTAACATCATTGTCGCTGTCGAAACCTCCATCTGTTTCCATAGGTGTGGCTGTAGAAGGTACCTTAGTAGATACCTTTGGCGATTCATCATCACTACTGTCTGTCAAACAAAATCACTAACAATATCAGCCTATTCTGACCTTTTAACTAATATTATCAGTCTATTCTATCTCACTGCTGGGCAAAGGCCTTCACATAGAAATCGTGCTGAGAGAAAATAGGTCATACTCCACCATGAGGACCCAGTGCGGATTGGTGGAGGCAGGTTTGTGGCCACCTTTAAACTGCGTGACTTTCTATTGGTAATCAAAATTATTATATAAGCTGTGATAACCTAGTGGTTAGACCGTATAGTATAGATCCAGGCAAGCACCTCTGTCTTTGCAAAAGCATGTGCGTAATAAAAATTTACTATCACTTGCTTTAAGGGTGAAGGAAAACATTGTGAGGAAACCTGCATGCCTAAGAGTTTCTCGAAGGTGTGTGAAGTTTGCCAAACCTGCACTGGGCCAGCATAGTGGACTATAGCCTAAACCCTCTCAGTTTGAGAGGAGGACACGTGCCCAACAGTGGGACAGTTTCTTAATAGGGCTTATATTATATACTTCTAACTATTACAAGTAATTCTAGTGTATTATAAATATTTGTTAGATATTTTATATCTTATACATTAACTGTTTTATAGCAAATAGCTAAATAAATGAATTAAAATTAAAGAATATGAGGTTGTTAAACAATAAAGAAATAAGTAATTATTTGTTTAAATAATTACTTATTTCTTTATTGTTTAACAGCCTCATATTCTAGTCAGTAGTTTTACTGACTCCAAATTCAGTAGATAAATTAAAGTATAAGAATTGGAGACCTAAGTAAGCCGGTACTAGATATATACATAAAATCAGAAACAATCTTATTTAGAAAACTTTTATAATACAAGAGTTATGAATAAGGCTTTAAAATGATTTTATCACACTGAGATAACGAATTTAATCCTGTTTGAGATTGCGCAACTATTTCATGATTATATACGTTAATAAGTATATACACTAACCACTTTCAGACAAATTGAGAATGGGGGGCAGTAATTTATCTGCTTCAGAAAGATCCTTGACGGAGAAAAGTGCAGGAGTAACATCAACATTTTCACTTTCGCCGGAAGATTGTTTGTTTATCTTGCTAATGAGCGTCTTCGCAAATTTAGGTTTCCTGACCGGTTTACGATTTGGTTGTTTACTTTTCCCTTTTTTATCGAAATCATCGCCTGACGATTTTTCTGATTCAATAGGTTCGTCTTCCTCGGAGCTGGACACTGCAGAAAATTTCGCATCTGAGCCCGAGTCACTGAAGTCGCCGTCTTGGCCTTCGCTGTCTTCGTCTTTGTATACGGTTTTGATTACTTTTTTTCGGGTTGTAGGCATTTTTCTAAGAAATACAAATAATAATAATTTACAAATATACAGCGGTTAGTAGCGATATTAAGAGGATTTCTTTCAATAAGATTTGACTTTTTTTTTTATTCAATTCTAAATGTGTGCATGCGAAACAAAGCCCGCATTCTCGCGCATTCTTGACACACCCGGGTAAATAGAAACGTCAGATTGACTTTACTGACAGTAGGCAATGTACATGTCTATGCAAAGGAATCAAAAGTCTATGGATAAATGGCGTTTTTAAAACATGATATCCTTGTACAAAAACTGCAAGACTACGGAATAAGGGGAAATCCACTTCAATTAATTAAATCTTACCTAAGCAACCGATATCAAATAGTGCAAATAAATAAAATATGCCCAAAAACGAAGATGGAACAAAAATATTATTCAAAATCAAGAGAAATTCACTATGGCGTACCTCAGGGTAGTGTATTAGGACGATTACTTTTCCTGATATACATAAATGATTTACCTCAAGCTATTTCTTTTCCAATGATTTTGTTTGCAGACGACAGCACAGCTATTTTTACTGGTAAAAATTTAAACACACATGAATCGGACATAAACACTGCTTTAGGTAATATCATTAACTGGCTGCCAGACAATAACTTAAATATCAATCTTGACAAGACTAAAATAGTCACATATCCTCAAAGTTGTAAATCTATAAATCTAAATATATATTATGAAACGAAACAAATTGAAAGAATAGACCATGTTAAATTTTTGGGTTTGTGGATTGATAATGACATGAAATGGAAGTCACATATTGACTGTTTGTGTTCTAAATTAAATCAGTACTCATTTGCGTTGTACAAGTTATCGAAAATTGTAGACCAATCGACTGTATTAACAGCATATCATGCTTATGTATCATCAAACATTAGATATGGTATAATATTTTGGGGTAATGCACCCAACAAGGACCTAGTCTTGAAAGCTAAAAAAAAATGCATACGAGCAATTACTAAAATTAAAGTGCCAGAAAGTTGTCGGCCTTATTTTTGTAAGTTAAATATACTTACATCAATATCTGTGTACATTTATGAACTGGTGGTATTTATTAAAACAAATAAGAATTTATTCGGAACCTTAAAATCGACAAGAAATAAACATAAAATTAATTCATCATCACATAAAACAGCTTTATTTACAAATAGTATTCTAGGGATGGCATCTAAAATTTATAATAAATTACCAAGCTTTATTTTAAACACTGAAGATCTGAAAGCATTCAAGAAATTGGTACATCATTTACTGGTGAAGAAATGTTATTATACTCTACAGGAATTTCTAAATGACACCTTTTAATAATACATCATAACATATTTGTTTTTATGGGACTAGCCTCGCTACGCATTTCCATCATTGTAACACGTGTAATATATGTATATTAATTTTGAATTCTTCCCGTTTTTGATTTTTTTTCTATACAATAAATTATAATTTCTAATTTTCTTTTTGTGAGCAATAATATATTTTAATTTCATGTCTTTTTAAAATGTAATGGTTATGTATTTTTCTTTTTTTAGAAATTTGAGTAATGTTTAATTTAATTAGGTTATCTTGATATTATTGTATGCCTGATTACGGGTAGGACATAGTGAAACCTACTGTATTATGTATAATACAACACATACCATCTTTGTAACCTATGACCACAATAAATGCTATTTGATTTGATTTGATTTTATTGAATAATAAATCCATGTTTTTTTATAAGCCGCAACCATAAGGCGCATACTCGCATGGCTGTATGTATCTATCACATGATTTGCAAGCGGAGTAAAACAACCCTTAGGATAAGGTGACACTTTACATAATTATGATTTATATCATCTAGCCGCTATCGCCGGTCGCGACATACTTTCACCACCCCTTCCATCGGATCAGGGCATCGGCCCTTATCTCCTTCCCCCTTAGACTCGGGAACGTATGATTTCATACATGGAGGTAGTCGATGGTGTTTTCGATTTATTGTGGGCCAACACTAAATTATAGCCATATAAAATGTTCTTACGAAATGTAGAGGATAAAATTTACGTTCTGTTGATGTATAATAGTTGGTAGTCTGTGTTTGTGATTACGTGATCGGATAACGTAAACATCAGTCAGACGCGGGTTGTTTGTTTGAGATTCTTAACGAAAAGAGTAACCTTATCATCGGTAAGTCACCCTTGTCTCAGTATAGGTTTAATTACGTAAAATAAATGTTTATTAGTGTCTATTTATGTCTATAATAGTAAAATAGGATGTATTCTTTCTATTTTTGCTAAAAATTAAGTCGGAAACCTTTATATTATTGTAAAAACAATTGCCTAGATTTGGGCCCATCAAAACAAGAAATCCAGGCAAGTTTTTTCGTAGCTTACGAGGTATTTTTAGATGTTTATTTGTTTAGATGAACTAAAATTAGATGTGCATGATTATTTATTAGGTATTTACGATTAGAAAGTGCAATAAACCATTTGTCTAAGTGTCAAATATTTGTTTACGTGAAAACAGGGTATTTTTTTTGAGATTATCCGGGTGTTTATGTTCAAGCTAATAATGTAAATAGTGCTAACGAACAAACTTTTTAAAATTGTACGTCAATAAAACACGTCAATATCATAGAGTCGTTTACTTTTTATTTCAAGTGAAAATTCGCTACAGTTTTTTAATTATCATTTTTTTTTGCAAAAAAAATCGCACGCCAAAAATAACTGGCGAGCCAACTCCGAGTCTAAGGGTTAAGATATAAATACCGCATATAGAATTAGACGATGTCGATGAATCCCTTGCCCACCGGCCTTTTGCAAAGCACCACAGCAAGACTTAGTATATGTCTTTCCCCACAGTGACTGCATAAGCCGAGGCCGTTTTTCCATAAGGTATCCTTGAGCTAATTGCCCCTCTTGCCCGTCCGACTAGTGTGAAATTGTTACACGCTCGCTTTCTGGCCCGGTAAAGTTGTCAAGAACATAATGGAGTAAGATTCCAGAGCCGCCAGACCACGCGATTTTATGAAAACTACTATGAACGTGTAGTCTTATTTGCGACAGCAGGATTACTCGCTACCTTGAAATCGGGGCCGTTATAGAGGAAGCAGGTAAAAGAAGGTAGTATACCTATATCAATATTATTTTGCTAAGTCTTATTATGAGAGCTGGTTCTTATATAATAATATGTTATTATAGAATATTGTTATAAAATATAGAATGTTATTATAAACTAACGCTACTGCCAGGTACTTTCTGTGGGGCTCAGACGATTTAAAGTTAGAGCTCGTGAGCGCCGTATTTTAGCGTTCCTATTTTCATAGCCGCTTTTATTTTGTGATTTCATACAACCACCATAATCCATACAACCAAGTTGTTGTGACATTCTGGGGCAGTTGGGGGAAACGAAAAAAGAATTTGTCTTTGGCAATTTAGACTTCGTTGCCAAATTAATTATGCGCCTGTGCCACACCGGTGCAGGGCAGTGAGACCCAACGAGTATATATCTACCTACCTAATGTTATCGATCTTAAATAGGCATGTCGATCTCAATGCTGGGATTCATAATTTAATTCATTGATTTTTTAGACCCACTGGTTTTAGTAAAAAAGAAGTTACAACATAAAGTCGGCTGTCTGCGAAACGATTTGGGGGAGGCCTATGACCTGCAGTGGATAACTTTTACCTCAATATGTTGGTTCTTGTTGCTCCTCTTATTGCCCCATCCCGTAATCTGAAAGTGTTGAGTCCACATCACTCTTATATAACTTACCTATCAAATTGGTATTAAACTTAAAAATTCGGACAGAGGGCAAATAAAAAATTAAAAAGCACAAACATAATTAGGAACAGATAAATCTGAATATCCTATTCTTGGTTTGAGTTGTGCAGAGAAACAGCAAAAGCCCCTAGATGGCGTTGGTTGCTACTTGTAGAGTGCGGTGTATGAGTGTAATATTCGGTACTTATACCTAGATTTATATTTTGAATTCAATCTGTATAATCATTCATACCTTACTGCCATCGTTATTTTCCAGAAGGCTATAATATTTTTATAAACTACTTATGTTACAGTAAGCAGAATAGGCTACCTACCTATCTATATTTTGATTACAGACGTGGTTATCCGTAAGGTGGTTGATTCTTTGGGTCTCTCTCGTCTCTATGTCTGGGGTCAGGGTTGTTTTTTTTATTTTCATGAATGTTACGTGTGTACTTCGTGTGTAATACTTTCAAGACTAATAATAATATCTTATTTAAGTATACCTGAACCAATTTTAACATCCATAGGTGAGACATGTCAATCTTTTACTCTCTTACGCTAATACATTGTATGAAATAGTTTATAGTGATTAGAATTTAAGTTAGTACCAACCTACAGAGCCAGAGAAGTATGTAAGGAAAGAACCTGTTGGAACTCTGTACTCTCTGCCTACCCCGCAAGGGATCTGGCGTGAGGTTGTGGATGGTGGTGGGTGGATGGACCAACCTACATTTTTGTCACATCATGGTAATAAATATGGGCATGTTCCGTTGGTTCGGGCATATAGAAAGAATGCCAGATGAAAGAATTACAAAACAGATATACAATGTGAAAGTAGAAGGATGCAGGTACCGGGGAAGACCTAGACTATCTTACCACGACCAAATAAACCGAGTCTTATCTGAAGGAAAATTCAAGAGTCTCCGTAACCGGCGAGCGTGTATGAGATGAACTATGAGAGTGGAGGAAGCCAGAGAGGTATGTAAGGAAAGAACCTGTTGGAACTCTGTACTCTCTGCCTACCCCGCAAGGGATCTGGCGTGATGATATAGATAGATAGATAGATGGTAATAAATATAAAAAGTATTAGTTATTTGAAACAAATAGGCAATCAGCTAGGAAACTATAATAACTTTCCTGTAGGTACCTAATGGTACCTACATACCTTTCTAACCACATACCAAGTTATTTGAAACCAGGCTTTAAGTTGATAGGTAACGATAAAATCTTACCTTTCAGAATTTATCATAGGCCAACATTACAAGATTTAAAATTAGATACATAATTTTATTCAGCGCTAGACACCAAGTTGCTTATTTAAATAATATCTATCCAATAACGTCGATGCAGACCGCTCCTTTTTCTCCGATTTCGATTTGCTAAAAGGTTTTATAATTTACCATAATGGAAAGGTTGTGTTTGTTTATAGAATGGTAAATGGTCTGAATCAATCCTGTTAAGTGCTTTTCAACAGAGCTTTATTGCCTGTGTGGCGTCGTCGAATGGATGCCTCTTCGGTGCTGCTCATCTTGTACTATTCAACATTATAAGAATCTTGTCCGATTAGGGACCACATTAGTGCATATAGAAGGTAAATAATCCGTGTCATTCCGACTGTAAGTGGCCAAGTGGCTAAGTACAGACTCAGGTTTTTGTACCTAGGTTCACACTAGGTATTTATTTCCTGTGCCGTGGTTTATAAAATATGGAATTCACATATATTTTGGATGTTTACCCTAACATCTGTGGGTCACACGAAGATTTGAAATGTCACAAAGGTGTCGTTGCTACCATACGTCTATCTCCAGATACACGTACGGTAGCAACGACTCCTTTGTCCTGAGGTTAGAGCTTAGGCCGCTCTACTCCTTAGATCGAGTAGTCACGATATCGATCCCAGCATGGATCAAATCTTCGTGTGACCCACAGATGTTAGGGTAAACATCCAAAATATATGTGAATTCCATATTTTATAAACCACGGCACAGGAAATTAATACCTAGTGTAAACCTCCAGTGGTATCAGCTAATTATTGATGTTTAAGAATTTCAAAAAAACGCGTTGTATATATTAAAATAGGTTGCAAAATAACAAAGAAAATTATACAGATTCACTTAATTTTTAGTACACAAATAAAATTCTAGCATCAAAATGTATGCTCTAGTAGGACATATGTAACTACTTAAAGTAAGTATGCATTCAAAAAGACAAAATCTTATATCACTACAAGTTAATAGCAGGACAATAATATGTAGATAGATAAGTCAGGATTTCAGCAATACAACTCGGCTTGAGTAAATCGCATTTCCAACGAGCATCCCGGTCGCCATAAAGCATAAACTAACATAAATAACTTCAATTGTTTGCTGCCTTATTGTTAACTTTAATTACATTTTGAATTAATTTTGTAATTAAAACGGAAGCTAGAAGCGCGCCGCGTGAAGTTTAAGTGGCTGGAAACGGATCGACCCCGGGGGGAGGGGCGGGGGCTTCAGGGTGCGCGGGGGCAGCGGGGCTTTTAGATGCAATCTCTGAGTGGATTAATTAATTCTGAGGTGCCGGTTATCTCCTGTTATCATTTAATAAAGTTACGTAAGGATGTAGAAATTTCGCTTTATGCTGAAAGAGATGATTTCCCAGCTTTCTGCTCGACTCTCGGTTATTTAAATTAATACTTACCTACATATGTACATATTTATAAGCGTCTAGTTCAATACTAAGATCGATTGTCGTATAATATGATACAGGACTAGTCTCCTCCCTTCGTTCATGGAAATATTTAATCATGACATTGACATTGTATCCATTTATTCCAAATTTCAGGACTTCAAAAATACAAAAGCAGGCGTATAGTGGCATGTATATTTATAAAAAAGCAATTTTAAAAAAAAGTTACAGATTTTTTCGTAGTCTGATGAAAATAACATCGGAGAAGATTGATGTTAGGTATGACCAGACTTAATTAAATTCGTTCGCAAGTCGCAAAACTTGGTAGGGGTCGCATGTAGCACTTATCAAGTAAGAACGGCATAGTGTAAGTACATCGATACGTCGTTAAATGTTTCATGAGGTGCCTGGGCATCACCTGGTGTGACGAAAATAACAAATTCAGAACGCTTTTCAAAACAACACTCAGCCTGCGCTACATTATGCATGAAGCACTCCATTTGCTGATCCGCTCAGGAGTCCCGCTCGCGGCTCGTTAAGCGCTTACATTAGCTACAAACACTTATTGATTTTGAGAGATTGATATAATTTATAAGAAACGAATGCTTTCTTTGACATTTTTCGTTCTCGCCGCTAAGGCCTTCTGTAGGCAAACATATGCCTTTAAAAAGATCTCCGCAGCTACCTCCCTATATTTGGTTCAATATGGCTTTTAAAATGATATATCCATTAATATTACAAATGGGTAAGTTCTGATGAAACTTTGTATAGAAATGGATTATGTACTTCATCTGGGCAAGGGCGAATTAGGGGGTTGGTTTAAATAGCTACGTCTTTACAATGTTTTAACCGACGCGCTGTGTGTGCATTGTATGCTTACTTATTAATTATTCACCGTACGCATGCGATGTATATGTACATTAACATTGTCTATTAGCTTTTATTCTTAAAACCTGTAGCAGTGTCCATAGGGGGGTCGCGATCACAGGATAGGACCGGTGGGTAACGGGTGGCGTTAGAAATGCAATATTAATGCGGTGCCGAGTGGCGGCCAGAGTGCATTTACTTAATGGATCGTAGGCAAAATGTTTACACTGTGGTCGAACACAAAAAAAACAACCATGCCGAAGTTGAATAGAGAGAAGCTCTTTGATGGAAAGGATTATAGTGAGCGACTGGCGACGTGCTGACTCACACAAATAAAAAAAGTTGCCTACTCTATCCATCCGTTCGAAAAAAGGACTTATACGACACCTTCCACTACAGACGTAGGAAAGTGTGGGATACATTACCGGAGTGGAAAAGTTAAAAAGCTTAAATGTATCTCCGGCGCGGCTAAAAGTGTCTGACAAAAGTTCGACTTCCATTTTAAAAAGCTCCATTACAAAACATCGAGATTCGCTTCCGCCACGCCGCCGCGAGAGCGAACTGATGGCGGCTTGAGGAACGGAATTAAACTCAAAAACTTTTCAATTTATTTTATATGAAATCGAGCATGGCCGCGTATTCGCGAGGTGAAGAAAGCGAACTTAGTGGTGTTTGTTTTGCGGTTTTTTAAGGAAATGTTGTTGAGAGTTGGTGTTGTAGGAAGAGCTGGTAAATAAGGTGGAGTGCTGTGTTCAGTAGCGCAGTCCGCTGCAGCCGAGTTCCACGGTCTCAGCCCTGAGCGACAGTAAACTTGAATTCGTTACGTGTGTTCTGTGTATACTACGTCTGCAAAAACTTGATCCTTTAACCTGTGCTTTTTGAATGTCATCTGTCGCTCTTGATTGGTTAAATCCACAGTAGTCATAGTAATTATCAAGATTTCTACAGGTACAGTCATACAAGCATCTTTTGGCCCGCGGCAAAAATCAGAACTAACGGACAGTCGCAGAGTTGCCGTTTGCTATAAAATTTACCCAAGTTCTTTTTAAATTAGTAACTGTGCAGACCCACCTGTTGAAATATCTCCTTAGAAGTAGAAAAAAAATACTAAATATTAACCCCGATTTCACACCAATGCCTTGTAGCACTATACTTTCTTTGTGAAAGTTACGAGTTATTAAATTGTTTCAAGTAGGTCCAAGAAGTGTTTGTTTTCGTTGAGGAATATTTTTGTTGACAGCATAGTAACTTGTTCGTAAGGAACGTATAAAATTGAAGACACAAATAGGTGATGCAGTTTACGATTTCTGGCTCGAGCGTAGTGGTTGCACGCTCGCCCTCTTGTCCGGTGATGCTGTAAATGCCCCGCGGCCTACAGCGTAGATCATTCACACACACACACACACACGCAGTACACGATAGGTGTAGGCTTAGTTATCATACAAAAATCTTAGTCAAATCATTATTATAATATTTTATAGATGTGCCATTTAATGTAGAAAAACACCAAGTAGATATATGTGATATTATATGAATATTTTAATAGCACAAGGATCTATTCCACCACACTTTTTTCAATATATGCTTCTACTGACCAATCACATGTTCATGCCATCGAATTTTTGAAATAATTTAATGTTCAAAGTACCAACTAATAGTCAAAGGTAAAAAATAGGATAAATATCATAAAATACCAAAATGATAAATCAGCGTATTGAACATCTGTACGGGCACCTCCACACAGAGCAAAGTAAGTTGAATTTGAGAAGAGTTGTAAGGCTTTGGCTCCGAGATAGTGCTTTTAGGCCCTAACCCCGAGGGTGATGCAGTGGGTCCGCGGAGCTTCTTAAAATGTTTTCACTTATGTATATATGGGAATACATTACCCTGCCTCCGGGTTACTTGAGGCGCGCACACTTACTTTAAACACAAAATTGAAGTGACGTAAAGCCTTCACTATGCTCTCCTGTGTATCTTCACTTAAATTACATTTTATTGGAAAGCTGAAACAAGTTGTATCGGTAGTAAAGAAAAAAAACCAATACCAAATTGAATTTGTTTTCTTTTTATCGCAAATGAATGTTGAAAGTTGAGATGCTACGGTTTATACTAGTTTATTATGTCATTATACATTTCTCTAAGATTCCAATTAAGCTCATCATTGAGTCGTCATCACGAGTGCATCTAACGTTTCGCGTACTAATAATCACTTAGCTTAATTGCGGCCGTTAATTACCACCGATCTCGACGGTTCAAATTACGTACTCTAAAACGCATTAGCGTCTGACAGTTGGAGATTATCCGTCTAAGCGACGGTCCATCCCGCCGCCCCCCCGCCGCCCGCTGGCGGGACCATTCCAGTAATGAAATTTAATGAGGCTTAATTGTTGACGACTTAATGCAGGAACTGTAAAGATAAGTGCTTACTTACGCCCCTCGCTGGGCAACTGAAACAAAACAACGCTCTGTCTAAGCGACTTTTTCATCCTAAGTGAAGGAACGTAGATGATGTACTGTAATCACCTGTGGGCGTTTAATTATCCGTTCAAATGATAAGATACTAAATGGCTTTGTCATTCACAGGTCGGATATGAATTGAACTATTGTTGCCTCTCAGTACCCTACTCTTTTTTTTGTTTATTTTATATTAGTCATATCAAAAATATTATCTGCAAGAAAGTAAGTACAGAAGCAAATGTTCATCAATCAATTTATTAATGTTAAAAATGGTGTCGCTGCGGTGCCTTGTGAATTCTCGGAATAGTAGAAAAGTATACTTCAAATATCCTTATAAGTCATTTTGGGAAACTATTGAAGTAATACCTATCTATTGCACTATCATCACGGTACTTAATAAGGCCATCTCGTTTTGTTTGTTATTTAAGGTTACATTAGTAAAGTATGACCATTCATAAAAATAGTATACCGTAACAACGCTTCTATGAAGATAAAAGAAGCTTATTATTAGCTTAGTGTTTTGATTGACATTATGCTTTTCGCGTGGGTAAAGGAACTGGTATCCATAGGTGAGCTTCTTTCGCATATATTTTATTACTCATGCTTTTAATTTCGTTAAGGTAAGTATTAACGTTATTGATAATTGAAACGTGGAATTCATACCACCAAAACCGATGACATTGTAGAGTATACTCTGAGGGTCGTGAAGCTAAATTCGCAACACATTGCGGCTTTTAATTCCTTTGTTGTGCAAGTTCCCACTGCCAAGCTGGAGATCTTCATGAGTGAGGACTTCTGGCCAAGGGGTGTCGTATTCAGAAGATGCGCAACATGTCGCCGAAATAACATGTTATTTAGATTATAAGTTATATTTATTTTATTTAGATTATAAAGTTCAATATATTATTACAAGTTAGTTTGTAAGGTATATATTCTATTGCCCAGTAATTGGTATAAAAATATTTTTGTCAATTTCTGTTGCCCGAATTAAATAAACTATTATTATTATAGCTATTCATTATTTTAATTAGATCTAAAATATTTTGTTGAACGCTCATATTTAAGTGAACATTTCCATTAATGATAAATGAAGCGTGTGATGTTGAAGACAGAAGCAGATGTAGACAATCAAGCGGAATCGTCGACCGAGCTGGCATGATGTGTGGCATGTGTTTACGTATCACAATAGACTGTACCGAGTTTCTTGTTAACTGATTAGAGGCTGCCGAGTGGTGTCATCTCAGAACGTTCCAATTACTAGGAGCCGGGGAGGCGCCGCGCCGGGGAGAACAACCGCCGGGGTGTGAATGATCCATTTCGAAAACTAATTTAGAGTTAGCAACTAAACAAAGAGCACTCCTCACAGATAATAATTAACGCTTGCGGTAAAGTTCCACTTAGCCTGTATTGGTTAAACTTCACTATACCGATAGCGGAGTTAATTAAATGTTTTTTTTCCGGTCCCTTTAATTTTGTTTTAATAAAAAATTATTAATCCGTTGCCGCATGCGTTGAGAATTATAATTTTATTAATAATTATTTGTAGCTTCATACATTTCAATGAATGATCGGTAGGTGACAGGAAACGTGCGGGTTTTGTAAATTACCTAATATCCGAATTTGATAATCTCTCTCTCTCTCTCCTTGGCAATTATTATTCCCATCTGATAGTGGGGGTCTGCCTTCTTAATTTTCTTCTTCCACTTCGCTCTGTCGGACGTGTCGTGTTCGGAGGCATTGCAGATACACAGGTCTTTCTTGACCAGATGTGCCGAATTATCCGAATTTGATAATAAAAAATCTTAATGATTAACAAAAATTGTATACCTACAAAGCTGTTATTAAAATCCCAATAATTGCATTTTTTCAATTAACCACTTTTGTACATTAACGAGCTATACTCGTAATCAGATGTTATCTCAAGCGTTGCGTTATTAGGTCATCTCCAACATCTCGACATCGGAGTTCCAATGACGTAACTCGGAACAATTAAAATAAAATCAATGTGTGTTTACGAAACGATGAGTGTGGGTGGTAGATAGATCGTGTTATGTTAAAGTGAATGTCTCTGTCCTCTGCTTGTTTGTGCTACGAGTATCCGACCGTTGTCCAGATAAAAGCTCCTCCATAGCACGAAAAAGCACTCACTCCAAATATTGATTTGTTACTTCGCCGGTCCTAAAATGGGAGAGATATGTCTTGGCTTTCGTGTGCGTTCCTATATTTAAAACAAGTAGAAGTTATTGCTTGAAAGCCACAATGGTAACGTAGTTGACCTGTCCCGAAATACATTGTCTATATTAAAAGGAGTGGTTAAGTAAAAATATTTGGGAGTAGATTTTATCTATGGCTAGAAATTCACATTCCTACATTGGCTTAAATTAGTAATCAGCTTATACTGTTTCAATGCCAGGCAAAGGTTTTCACTACCAACTCAAGGTGAAAGAGAATATGTCTAGTAGGTCTCCATTACTCGGAACCAGTGCGGATTGGTGGGAGATTATTAATTTTGTAAGTATTATTTTACAATATCCAACTGAATCCAGAATGATGCCAGGCGACGTCTGATTCTCTTAATTATAATTGTGTGAATGAGACTCTATAATCACTATAGAAAACTTTAGAAAAACACAGCGACCTACATTATAGCTCGATTCATAGTCACGCGGTTGAGACGCGCTCTCTGCTACGTAAAGGTGCCTTTACTCGCTATTAACCAAATGCGGCGTGTTACCATAACTTAGCGGAGTAATCGTATAATAGTACTAAGAATAAGAAAGAATAAGAATAATTTAATTGTTGAAAAAGACTTAGCAACTAAGTGACATTATCTAAAAGCCCCAAACTAGACGAAAAGTCTGTGTCTTGGGACCCCTTAGAGTTAAACTATGAGTAAACTTAATTTAGTTACAATTACTAACGCGAGCTGGAAATTAATGACATATTATAATCATCATCATCATCTCAGCCTATACTTGTCCACTGCTGAACATAGGCCTCCCCAATCGCTTTCCAGCGTAACCGGTCCGATGCCACCTGCATCCAACGACTTCCTGCGATTTTCACAAGATCGTCGGTCCATCTGGCAGGTGGTCGTCCCACGCTGCGCTTGCCAATACGTGGTCTCCACTCTAGAATCTTTCTGCCCCAACGCCCGTCCGATCTTCGCGCTATGTGGCCCGCCCATTGCCACTTCAGCTTGCTAATCTTAACGGCTATGTCGGTGACCTTGGTTCTTCTACGAATCTCTTCATTCCTGATTCGATCACGTAGAGAAACGCCGAGCATAGCTCTCTCCATAGCTCGCTGAGCAACTCTGAGCTTTTTTATGAGACCTATTGTAAGAGACCACGTCTCTGATCCATATATCATCACTGGTAACACACATTGACTAAAAACTTTAGTCTTTAGGCACTGAGGTATTTTGGATGAGAAGATGTTGCGCAGTTTCCCGAACGCTGCCCAGCCGAGTTGGATTCGTCGATTGACCTCTCTCTCAAAGTTGGACCTACCTAACCGGACTACCTGTCCCAGGTAAATGTATTCGTCGACAACTTCAAGAGTAGAGTTCCCAACGGTGAGTGCGGTGGGTACGACATGGACGTTACACATTATTTTCGTTTTGTCCATGTTCATTTTAAGACCCACTTGTTGAGATACTCTGTTGAGGTCGCCGAGCATTCGTCCTAGATCTTCCAGCGACTCCGCCATGACCACAATGTCGTCGGCAAATCGAAGGTGAGTGATGTATTCGCCATTGATGTTGATGCCAAGTCCTCGCCATTCCAAGAGCTTGAAGGCGTCCTCTATGGTGGTCGTAAACAGTTTCGGAGAAATGACGTCTCCCTGTCTTACTCCTCTTTTTATGGAGATCGCCTTCGTGCACTGCCCTTGTACTCGGACTGACATGGTGGCGTTATTATACAAGCACTTCAACACTTCGATGTACCGATAGTCAATGCGGCATCGCTGGAGAGATCTAAGAACCGCCCAAGTCTCGATCGAATCGAAGGCTTTCTCATAGTCCACAAACGCCAAGCATAGTGGCCGATTATACTCCTCGGTCTTCTGTATAATCTGCCGCAGCGTATGTATGTGGTCTATGGTACTAAAGCCTTTCCGGAAACCGGCTTGTTCGGGAGGCTGGAAATCATCAAGCCTGCGTTCGAGACGATTCGTGATGACTCTCGAAAACAACTTGTAAACATGGCTCAGCAGTGTGATGGGCCTATAGTTCTTTAATAAAGTGTTATCACCTTTCTTGAAAAAGAGTACCACCACACCCCTGTTCCATGCTTCCGGCGCTTTTCCTTCGAGCAAGACGGAATTAAACAGCCTCTGAAGGACTTTAAGTACCGGCGATCCGCCCGCTTTCAGAAGCTCTGCAGTAATTCCGTCTTCACCCGGCGCTTTGTTGTTTTTAAGTTGGTTGAGAGCCATCCTAATCTCGTACAGGCTGATGTCCGGGATATCTTCAGTGTAGTGTCGGGTTAGCTTGGCTCTTGGGTCTTTTACCAAGTCAACAATAGGTTCAGCTACTGAGGTATACAACTGTCCATAGAACCTCTCTATCTCCCTGAGCACCTCTGACCTATTCGACGTTACGTTTCCGTCCTCCGTCTTCAGCTTCGTCAACTGGCTTTGCCCAATCGACGCGGCTCTTGCGAACACTTTGGAGCCCTTGTTCTGCTTTATGGTCTCCTCAATACGTCTTGTGTTGAAGGACCGTAGATCGTGTCGCAAGGACTTCAATATCTGTCCATTGAGCTGCCTATAGGACTTAGCATCATCGGAGGTTTGGAGTCTCATGGTACGTCGCTCAGCCATAAGGTTTCGGGTGTAGTCGGATAGCTTTTGAGGCCTATTTTTACGGTGGGGCTTAAAATGCTTAGACCCGACCGTATGGACAGTCTCTACCAACCTATTGTTGATTTCGTCCACTGATGCGCTGCTGTCTAGCAATTCGAAGCGGTTTGACAATTCGAGTTGAAAGTTCTCGGGGTTTTGGATATGTGTATATTATAATAGTAAAATAATAAAAGAAAATAAAACTAAAGTAGTAATTAATACTTGTGAGCCTTGCGTGCCTGGTTATGTGTATGTGATTATGTGTGTGTGTGTATGTGTGTATGTGTGTGTGTATGTGTGTGTGGGTGTTCGTGTGTGAGCGTGTGTGTGTGTGTGTGTGTGTCAACGAGTGTGTGTATTAGAGTATATGCGTGAGCGAGCAATTATATAAGTGAACAGTTAAACGTCAGTTACTGAGTTGGATTCTATGGTCATGTCTATGTGGTTGATTCGACTGTGGCCCAACTTTCAAATAAGTTTCTCGGTGTCGTCGTATCCCATATTTAACAACATACTCTTTACAATAGATTTGCACGAGTACAAAGAACAGGGTGTGGTGTTTATTATATTGTAAATATTATTATAGGTGTTAACCAGAGCAGTGATAGCCTAGTGGTTAGACCGTTGGACTGCAAAGTCAAAGGTCTCGGGTTCAAACCCAGGCACGTACCTCTGTCTTTTCGAAAGCATGTTCGTATTAAAAATTAAAAATTAATTATCACTTGCTTTAACGGTGAAGGAAAAACATCGTGAGGAAACCTGCATGCCTAAGAGTTTCTCGAAGGTGTGTGAAGTTCGCCAACCCGCACTGGGCCAGCGTGGTGGACTATGGCCTAAACCCTCTCAGTTTGAGAGGAGGCCCGTGCCCAACAGTGGGACAGTTTCTTAACAGGGCTAATATTATTAACCAGAGCATAGATAGGAGCATCTGGCCATCTGGAATACTCGTCTAGAAATAATTAAGTTATAATCATCCCTGTTTTTTAAACTTTTATGTATACCACCGGATTATAATTAAAAGAAAGAAGAAGAAATAATGTCAGAAGAAAGAATGACAAAACATATACAATGCGAAAGTGGAAGGATGTAGGTACCGCGAAAGACCTAGACTATCTTACCATGACCAAATAGACCGTGTCTTATCTGAAGGGCAATTGTGTGTGTGATTGATCTACGCTGTTGGCCGCGGGGCCTTTACAGCTTCACTTCACTCATCTAAGTACTGACCGCGCCTGACGTTGGTTAATGTCGGTGATCGGACGAGAACCGGTGTATTCAACGAGGTATGGACGTTGGCCTAAAGGGAAAGTCAAGTCTCCGTAACCGGCGAGCGTGTATGAGACGAACTATGAGAGTGGAGGAAGCCAAAGAGGTCTGTAAGGAAAGAACCTGTTGGAACTCTGTACTCTGCCTACGCAAGGGAACTGGCGTGATGATATAGATAGATAGATAGATAAATAGATTATCATGAAATAATCATTTCAAAAAGTTGTCGTAACGCGGTGCGCTACTTATTTAGTCATAGCGAATAACGACCCTAAATAGCTAACGGACTTTGTTGATAGCGCGTTTTAACACGCGTTTTGACGGACGATTTAGCGCAGTGGTTAAGAACTTAAGCCATTCCGCCCACTGTGTCTAATAGTCGCGGGTTCGATACCCGCACGGGACAAAACTTTGTGTGATCCACAACTATTTGTTCCGGTCTGGGTATTTGTGTATGTGAATTTTCATGTTTGTAAACGCACCCACGACACAGGAATAAATTCTAGAGTGGGGCTACGTTTAAAAAAAAAAAAAAGAAAAACAGTGTGGCAATGAAACGTGTGGCACTCACTTCTAATATTAATTGACAGATGGACGACAATGACGGACGGCTTGGTCCAGTGGTAAAGAGAGGCTGTTCCACTTTCTGCTTCGAGTAGTCGCGGGTATGATCCCGGCTCAGATATTGGTTTTGGTATGGGTGTTTGCGTCTGCGAATTTCATGTTTATAAACGCACCCACGACACAGGTATAATGTGTGTGCTAACGTTTCTTATAAATATAATTAAAAAAAATATTATATGCGCAACATATTATTTTAGATCGCACGCAGAAAAAGGGTGCTAGTTAACGGCGTGTCTATGAAAGCTTTTGTCGTGTGACTAAGGCTGTTTTCACACACACACGTGGTTGAGAAGTGTGTACTTTATACAGAATTAAAATCATGTTAGTGCCGTCACTTGCCGGATAGAACACTTGATGAGTTGAATGACTTTTCTCTTGATTTTTTTCTCTTTATAAACATAGACCCATTCTTGGAATAATAACTGTGTGGTGGGTGCGTTTACAAACATGAAATTCACATGCACAAACATCTAGACCGTAACAAATATTTGTGGGTCACAGTAACATTTGTCCCGTGCCGGGATCAAACCCGTGACTGCTCGACGCACAAGGTGGAATAGCCTCATAACATTAAATCTTACGATAATCTAAATAGGGTATAGGCAACTTATACGCCGTATGTTACGGTAATTGCCGTATCAAGAACACTGATTACCCTCTAAATGTTGACTTCATTCGTATTAGTATAATACTCAGGTATTAAGTTATGTACAAAGAAAATAATAACCTATATAATAATTCAGACGAATTTTAATTAATTTTACTTAATATTAACTTTATCATTATGAACAAGTCGGTAAGTACGGGCCGGGCCGGGCCGGGCGCTCGCCCGCGCTAAATCCTAATTAACTGCTTGATTAGAAGTGAAATAAAAAGCTCGTAATCTTAATTGGTATTTTTAATCAAAGCTCTCTGA
Organism: Phalera bucephala; assembly: GCA_905147815.2. Classification (NCBI taxonomy): domain Eukaryota; kingdom Metazoa; phylum Arthropoda; class Insecta; order Lepidoptera; family Notodontidae; genus Phalera; species Phalera bucephala. Next base: position 17,617,524 of record LR990615.1, read on the forward strand.
GCGTCGACGGACTCCACTACGATGGTATTTAGACGCACCAGCTCGGTAATACTTTATAGTTAATTAAAAATAAAATACTTGTAATGTAGAGCTGTATGATAATATTACAATGCTTAAAAACAATCAATAATAATAGACCGAGTCTTATCTGGAAGACAAGTCAAGAGCCACCGTAACCGGCGAGCGCGTATGTGACGAACGTGTATGAGAGTGGAGGAAGCCAGAGGAGAGAGAGGTATGTAAGGAAATAACCGGTTGGAACACTGTACTTTCTGCCTACTCCGCAAGGGATCTGGCGTGATAATATAATATACTAAGATTATACTGTAATCATAGTATATTATACCATTATCACAGCCTGTACGAGATTACGATGGCTCTCAAACAACTCAAAAATAACAAAGCACCAGGCGAAGACGGAATTACCGCAGAGCTTCTGAAAGCGGGCGGAACGCCGGTACTTAAAGTCCTTCAGAGGCTGTTTAATTCCGTCTTGCTCGAAGAGAAAACGCCGGAAGCATGGAACAGGGGAGTGGTGGTACTGTTTTTCAAGAAAGGTGATAACACTTTACTGAAGAATTATAGGCCCATCACACTGCTGAGCCATGTTTATAAGTTGTTTTCGAGAGTCATCACGAATCGTCTCGAACGCAGGCTTGATGACTTCCAGCCTCCCGAACAAGCCGGTTTCCGGAAAGGCTTTAGTACCATAGACCACATACATACGCTGCGGCAGATTATACAGAAGACCGAGGAGTATAATCGGCCACTATGCTTGGCGTTTGTGGACTATGAGAAAGCCTTCGATTCGATCGAGACTTGGGCGGTTCTTAGATCTCTCCAGCGATGCCGCATTGACTATCGGTACATTGAAGTGTTGAAGTGCTTGTATAATAACGCCACCATGTCAGTCCGAGTACAGGGGCATTGCACGAAGGCGATCCCCATAAAAAGAGGAGTAAGGCAGGGAGACGTCATTTCTCCGAAACTGTTTACGGCCACCTTAGAGGACGCCTTCAAGCTCTTGGAATGGCAAGGACTTGGCATCAACATCAATGGCGAATACATCACTCACCTTCGATTTGCCGACGACATTGTGGTCGTGGCGGAGTCGCTGGAAGATCTAGGACGAATGCTCGGTGACCTCAACAAAGTATCTCAACAAGTGGGTCCTAAAATGAACATGGACAAAACGAAAATAATGTCTAACGTCCATGTCGTACCCACCGCACTCACCGTTGGGAACTCTACTCTTGAAGTTGTTGACGAATACATTTACCTGGGACAGGTAGTCCGGTTAGGTAGGTCCAACTTTGAGAGAGAGGTCAATCGACGAATCCAACTCGGCTGGGCAGCGTTCGGGAAACTGCGCAACATCTTCTCATCCAAAATACCTCAGTGCCTTAAGACTAAAGTTTTTAGTCAGTGTGTGTTACCAGTGATGATATATGGATCAGAGACGTGGTCTCTTACTATAGGTCTCATAAAAAAGCTCAAAGTTGCTCAGCGAGCTATGGAGAGAGCTATGCTCGGCGTTTCTCTACGCGATCGAATCAGGAATGAGGAGATTCGTAGAAGAACCAAGGTCACCGACATAGCCGTTAAGATTAGCAAGCTGAAGTGGCAATGGGCGGGCCACATAGCGCGTAGATCGGACGGGCGTTGGGGCAGAAAGATTCTAGAGTGGAGACCACGTATTGGCAAGCGCAGTGTGGGACGACCGCCTGCCAGATGGACCGACGATCTTGTGAAAATCGCAGGAAGTCGTTGGATGCAGGTGGCATCGGACCGGTTACGCTGGAAAGCGATTGGGGAGGCCTATGTTCAGCAGTGGACAAGTATAGGCTGAGATGATGATGATGATGATACTGTATAGTTCAAAGTTGTAGTTTTAAATAATTAATAAGGTTCTATTAGAAGATTTTATTTTATTATATAGATAAAAAGTGAGAAAGGTCTGTAAGAAAAAAAACCTGTTGGAATTCTGTATTCTCTGCCTTCTCCGCAAGGGCTTGATGATAAAAATGGTTTGATAAATAAATAGTTTGTGCAAGTATTAAGGCAGGCCCAGGAAGCGGTGGCGCGATGACCTCGACGCGTATCGGAAAGAATGGCCATCATTGACAGGGGATAGAGATCGTTGGAGAAAGGAGGGGGAGACCTTTGCCCTGCAGCGGGACACCTTAGGTTAATAAACAAACAAACAAGTATTATTAATTATTATTTAATAAAGCATATGACGATCATACGTAACACTTGTTTAAAAGATTATATAGAAGATATATAGAATAACTTAAATAACATACACAAATACTCAGGCCGAAACAAACATTGTTCATTTTTGCCGTTGGGGGATTAAAGCTGCTACAGATGATTCAGTACGTGGCCAACGCTTTATCTACTAATCCAAACCGTCTTCTAACTTCCAAACATATAATAATATATTATAAGCGGCACCCCCACAGACGCTACTAGACTACCCACCATTTTGTATAAAAGTGGGAGTAGTCTAAGATTTGCATCCCCCCCTCCTATCAGCCGCTACCGCCGTCTACGGCATGTTCTCACCAACCCTCCCGATGCTCTTACATCCCTTCTTTCGACCTCACCAGAGAGGTCTAAAAATCCCTTGCCCGCCGGCCGGTGCAGAGCACTACGGCGAGACACCTAGTATACGCCCTCTCCCATAGCGACTGCCGAAGCCAAGGCCGTTCCTCCATGAGGCGCCCTTCAGCTAATTGCCCCTTTGCCCGGAGAAGCTGTAAAGGCCCCGCGGCTAACAGCGTAGATCATTCATACACACACACACACACGATTTGCACCATTTGCTTGTCGTCAATGGTCGACAGACCAGTGGCTCGTCGTGGCGGTCGGCGCTTTAAGAGGCTGCATAAGCCACTTTAGAATTACTTGTTTTTCCTTTGTTGATCAGTGTTGATCAGTTGAATTAGTCACCATTTGTTATCTTAATTGCCGTTATACGTTAAATTAAGTTTCAAAGAAACTTATTTAAAACGTATAACGACGTATAACGACATTAGAGAAATTAATAAATGTTGTGTGTAGTGAATTGTATTTCTTTAATCAACTTCCTCTTCTGATCCCAAAAGTATTTACTCGTACTATGGTATCGAAGTTTTCTTTTTAACTCTGTCTTCTTTAGTCTTCAGTGTAGATTTAAATGTAGTCATGCACTTTACTCTCAATGCAGTCAAAACAACAAAAAATCTATCACGAATTCTCTGTATCTACCGATTGGTAATACCTACATACAACCCCGCTGAGAATGCCTAGAATTCCTTCGTTATAGAATTACTTATGTTATGGAAGAATTATAGGATTTCTTTATTAATACCGTAAAGCACTAATTGCATGGTAGGCAATCTTCATTTTGCCGTGAAGCCGCTTTGGGACACGTCAGTGCCGTACTTGGAGTCCTTCATTTTTAGTTTTCTTACAAAAACACACCGTCACGCCCATATTAAAATGAATGTGACCGTGTCTTATCTGAAGGGCAAGTCAAGAGTCTCCGTAACCGGCGAGCGTATTTGAGATGGAATATGAGAGCGGAGGAAGCCAGTGAGGTTAGTAAGGAATAAAACTTTGTACTCTCTGCCTACCTCAGAAGAGATCTGGCGTGATGATACAGATAATTTGTTGGGGGATTTGAGTTTGAGTTGGTGTAGTGGTGATATAGAGCAGCAGTACATTCGGACAGAACACTGTCACCAAAATGTAAGTGTATTATGCTTCTAAGCTTATATTAAATTTAGATTTGACGATGGCTTGGTGCAGTGTTAACAAGTTTAACCGCTAAGCTCTTGGTCCGAGCAGACGTGGGTTCGATCCACGCACTAGACAAATATTTATCTAACCCACAAGTATTTGATTCGGTTTGGGTGTTTGTGCATACGAAGTTCAAATTTGTAATCGTACCGTATCGTGTACCTTAACAACAGGTATTATTAGTGTGGGGTTAAAAAGAGCTCCATTCTTTTATCAGTGAGATCGGCAAACCCGCAAGTACTTAGTATCGAACTAAATTTTGTTTTTAAGAAAACGTAGCCCCACGCTTGGGTTTTTTTCTATATCATGGGTGCGGTTATAAACATGAAATTTCACCTAAACAAATACCCAATAATATTTATTAATATTATTAAATACCCAGAGCAAAACAAATAATTGTGGGTCATACAAAGATTTTTTCCGTGCGGGAATTGAACCTTAAGCTCTTCACCAATGCGTCAAATCGTCCGTTAATTATTCCCTTTTTTCAGATTTATTTTTTTATTCAAATTCGAGTATCACCCTAACTATACTATATATATTACACACTTTTAGAGCTTACATATTGCTTACAAGATTGCACTATTTTAGATGTAATAAATTTGCAGAGCGCGCTCTACTAAAAGGTTATTTATTTATGACCGTTTCCTATATTTCATTAACACATAGATTTGCTTACTGTATTTTGATATTTTCCATACCTCAAAATTCTACTGGTAGGTAGGAAAATTTATACTTGAGTAAGGTCAAGTCAAGAGTATCCGTAACTGGCGAGCGTGTATGAAACGAACTATGGGAGTGGAGGAAGCCAGAGAGGTCGGAAAGAACCTGTAGGAACTCTGTACTTTCTGCCTACCCCGCAAGAGATCTGGCGTGCTGATATAGATATATAGATTAAACATCGGAACCGGCCATTAGATAGTGTGAATGCGGCTCTGGCTAGTAATTATGGTACCTATTACTTATTAACTTTCAACCAACCTTAATGGTTTCCGTATTACAGGGAGAGTGAATTGTTGATTTAAAATATTTAGTCGTATTTTAATTACATTTAATGTTGATGTTTATACTCGTAATCGTCGTCGAAAATATTTTAACATATTTTGCCAGTATCTGTCTTAGGCAAGACATGTAGTTACATGTCTTGCCTAAGAAATTCCAGTTGGAATTAGCTTTTATCTGCGGCTTTGCTCGCGAATGAAAAGCAATTCCCACTAGGTCCGCGTGGTAGAGTATTATTACCTAATCGCTTACACCTGGATTTGTAAGACAAGACTATTGCCTAGCATATGGACAGAATAGCCTAATTTAAGGGACTCTACTCCTCCTTTCTCACCCATTCATCATTATCAATCAAAAGACGGATCAAGAATACAGTTTCCCCACCGCAAGCTGTACTAACAACGGGTCATAAGAGGCGACCAAATCCAGCAACAAATACCGCAAGCGTTAGCTCAAGCGAGGCAGTAGCAGGGCACCACTCTCTAGAATGGCGATACACATGGCATCATCAGGCAACCTGCCTGCCAAGCGTGGCTATAATGTCATCTTCCTCCTTATGATTTTCACAAAAAAATTAAACGGTAGCAGCAACGGTAACGGCGGGGCGGGGGGTGCTAAGAATCCCGGATCGACGAGTTAAAGGGAGGACTGAGCAAGTTACACAGGGATATTAGAGAATTATCTGACGTCCGAAGAGAGGGTGAGGACTCGATAACACTTAAATGGGTTAAAGGTGTCTGGTTTATAGTACACAGGTCTCTCGTGAACAACGTTGTAAAGATCGAGAGTGTGTCGACCGGGGTAGTGTACCTAATACTGAAAATGACCGAACGGTATTCACTGAAGATTATACAGGTATATGCACCGACTTCAACAAACCCTGACGGAGAGGTAGAGTTTATGTATGAGGATATATCGAGAGCCATACATACCTCTCAAACTCACTAAAACGTTGTCATGGGGGACTTTTATGTGAAACTTACGGACGATTTAGCGCAGTGGTTAAGAGCTTAAGCCGCTCCGCCCACTGTGTCTAATAGTCGCGGGTTCGATTCCCGCACGGGACAAATCTTTGTGTGACCCACAATTATTTGTTTCGGTCTGGATATTTGTGTATGTGAATTTTCATGTTTGTAAACGCACCCACGATACAGGAATAGATCCTAGTGTGGGACTACGTTTTTTAAAAAAGAAAAAAAACTGGGCAAATGAGGCGGCAACCTATGGTACTGGACAACGGAATCTTCGGGGTCAAATGCTAGCTGACTTCATAGAGAAGGAGGGGCTCTTCATGATGAACTCCTTTTTCCAGAAGCGGGAACACCGTAAATGGACCTAGGTGAGCCCCGACGGTGTTACAAGAAACGAGATCGACTTCATCATGTCGACGAGACGGCACATATTCAATGATATCTCTGTGATCAACGCAGTCCACAATGCAAACTAGAAGTGATCACCGACTATTAAAAGGCACATTGAATATCAATTTCAAGAAAGGTCTAGGCTGATGAAGTCTACTCTCCTTCCAGCACCTGTCCAGATTCAGGAGCCCGATAGCTTTCAGCTCGAACTGCAGAATCGCTTCGGAGGTCTAGGTGAGTACATAAACGTGGACGATTAAAGCAGCAGGGTAGTGGACACTGTCCATACGGTCGGGCATAAGTTATTTAAAACCCACCGTACAAAAAGAACCAACAAGCTCTCAGGCGTTACCCTCAAGCTTATGGAGGAAAGACGCAGGATGATCCTGCAGACTCCAGAATAAGTTTCCGAATGCCAGCGGCTCAATAGGCAGATCTCTAAGTCTCTGACTCACGATGTACGCGAGTACAATGAATACAAAATAAAAGAGACTATCGAGCGCAACCAAGAATCGGCGAAAAGCCGAAGATATCCTCGATCGATCAGTATGGCTCTCAAGCAGCTTCAGAACAACAAGGCGCCAGGCGATGACGGCATAACAGCCGACCTTGTGTGAAAAGCCGATATAGAGGGCTCTCCAGAAGCTATTCAATACCGTCATCCTCGAGGGCAAAACGCCACAGTCATGGCGCGGAAGTATTGGTTATCTTCTTCAAAAAGGGTGATAAAACCCTCTTGCAGAATTATAGACCCATCTCATTTCTGAGCCACGTCTATAGAGTGTTTTCGAAGTCATTACGAATCGTCTCGCGCGCAGACTTGATGACTTCCAGCCCCTCGAACAAGCCGGTTTCCGAAAAGGCTTCAGCACCATAGACCACATACATACGCTGCGACAGGTCATACAGAAGACTAAAAAGTACAACCTGCCACTATTGTTAGCGTCTGTGGATTATGAGAAGGCTTTTGATTTGATCGAGGCTTGGGCTGTACTACAGTCTCTCCAGCGATGCCAAGTAGACTGCTGGTATATCAAAGTGCTGTAGAGTTTGTACGAAGGCGCTACCATGTCAGTCCACCTTCAGTACCAGAGCTCGAAATCTATTCAACTGCAGCGTGGTGTGTGACAGGGAGACGTTATTTCTTCGAAACTGTTCTCCGCCCCGCTGAAAGATGTCTTCAAGCTTCCGGACTGGAGAGGACTAGGTATCAACATCAACGGCGAGTACAACCCTCACCTGCGATGTGGCGATGATATCGTGCTCATGGCTGATACCCTGGATGACCTCAGCTACCATAATCGATGTGCTCAGTTGTGTCTCTCAACAAGTAGGTCTTAAAATGAACATGGATAAGACGAAGATCATGTCAAACGTCCATGTAGTACCCACTTCTGTAAAGGTTGCAGACTCTTCGCTCGAAGTTGCTGACGATTATATATACCTGGGACAAAAAATCCAATTAGGTAGGTCCAATTTCGAGAAAGAGGTCAATCGACGAATCCAGCTCGGCTGGGCGGAGTTCGAGAAGCTACGTAACATCTTCTCGCCCAAAATTCCGCAGTGTCTCAAGACAAAGGTTTTGGACCAGTGCGTGTTGCCAGTAATGACTTATGGCACTGAGACATGGTTGCTTACGATGGGCCTCATAAGATGGCTTAAGATCACCCAAAGGGCGATGGAGAGAGCGATCTTCGGAGTTACCCTGCGAGATCGATACAGAAAGGAGATCCTCAGGAGGACCAAAGTTACTGACATGTCACTCAGAATTGCTAAACTTAAGTGGCAGTGGGCGAAGCATATCGCTCGTAGAACTGAGGGCCTTTGTCCTGCAGTGGACGTCTTTCGGCTGAAGAAGAAGTCAAAAGACGTCCACCAATGGACATCTCCCATTGTTTATTTTAAATAAAAAATAAAACGCATTGTGTAAGGAACAGCAATCCTACATATAGTATAAATACTTTACTATCTATCCATCTATAACATCACGCCAGATCCCTTGCGGAGTAGGCAGAGAGTACAGAGTTCCAACAGGTTCTTTCCTTACATACCTCAATACTTTACTAATTCTGCAAATATCTACCATAGTGTTGAGAGATCGTCTACAGTTTAATATAGTGTGTAAATATTGTTCAAACCAATTAAAACAAGAGCAAGCGTTATTACTTTAGTTCGTGCTAAAAATAATATAAGTGCTCAACAATAGTGTTGTACAACTACAATAGTGCTGTAGAACTTGCTGCGCTCCGTTCGTAAGTGGCTACAATAAAGCTCTCGGTACATTAAGCTTCCGCTAGTGCGCCGTTACCGAGATAACGAGACCCACTGCCCGCCGCACACATAATTTATACCGTCCGAGCTCGTTAAAAACTTATAAAGACGCACATTGTTAGTGCGGCCAATATTCGCGTTTATCCGAGGATATACGGCCGCCCTAACGACTCCTTGCCCGCTTTGTGCGAACCATTGCACAAACGACCCCGTTTCGAATTTCGAATGCAGCCAGACCAAACTAACGTGATGATGGCGTGAACTCTAAATAAATATTAATATTTAAAACGACTTATTTCGGAACGAACTCACTGAAATTACTTGTTGATTGAGTAAACTTAAATGGAAAAACGTTATGGCATTTTATTTAATTAAAAACTGCCTGTTAAATCATCGACCCTTACTTGGTTCTCGAAGTAATAAAGAACTAGCGGGTAATGGAAAATCCGTGTGCTGATGCAATCTGCCGCGAAGCTTTTAGGCCGTCCGAGCTTCGTTTTTCACTTAGTCGATATACGAGCAATTACTCGCTTCACACGAAACTATTTTTAATATATTAGATGTTTTTTACATTTTAGTTTTCACAGAGAATTTTGTTTTTATTTTGTATGTATACTTTCGGCGTCGATATTAAAACTTTAGTTTTATTCATCTATATCTTCCCGCAAGATATCTTGCAGGATCCGCAGAGAGTAGGTGCAGAGTTCCAACAGGCTCTTTCCTAATAAATGAAACGCCTTTCCTTTGATCACCAAAAATGAAGCAATCATTTTCAAAACTTCAATGCGATCTTATCAAAGACGAGGCAAGTAAACTGCAGTGATTCTAGCAGTTTATTAGCTTTAGTCATTTGCATTCTAAAGAAAACAGGGATGACATAAAGTAGTATGTTTGTAGTGTTTGTAATATTGAAATTGTTAAAGTCGGAGGGATGCGAACCTGTGTGGAGTACGGCGGACGCAGGCCGGGGCAGGCGTGGGCCGCGGATCACCGACTCGTGCTCGGCTAAACACAAATCAACACCGATTCTCCATTTGTTAGACACGAGAATGTAATTATGGCCGGAATACTTGGCGGGGGGAGGTCTGCAGTGCGAGCCCACCACGTCATTCAAGCTTTTAGTTCGCTGCTCGACAACGATCGTTACTTTGGTTCCGTAATGTACGTTTCGGAAAACATCACCTTTTCCGCAACAAAAATTATTAATAATCATTTTAAAGCACGCCTGAAATTTTAACCACAAACTCGTTGCACACTTTAGTATTATTTTAGATGATAAAGTATGTAAATTCGATACTGAAATAATGCGTGCAGCATTTGTTAGTGGTTTTTAGTAGTATATAACTTTTTCCTAAGGCGGGGCGCTAACTGAACGTTTTAAATTAAAAAATACGGTTGTGGCGAGCGAGGGCGGGTATCTGCAGGGCCGGTGCCGTGACACAAGTTAAACTAAATTAATAAACTTGCAGCAGTCTCCGGCTTTATTAAAAAACACTCATTAAAGCAAAGGAAAAGTAGGTGAAGTCGCCGGCGGGGACAGCGCCGCTAATTGCGCCGCCTTTATTGCTTAAATAAAGTTTTAGTGGGGGAACACAAGTTTTAATTAAAAATGTGAGAATAGTTTTTAATAAAGGACGGGCTCGGTGCGCGTATATTGCGAAACTTTGAGCGATGCGATACGCACAGCTTACAGGAAGTCCGACGATATAGCGTCTTGCGCCCGGTTGCGCTCGCCTGGCCCGCTCTAGTGTTGTGTAATTAGAATTGTGGACTTAGATTAGGATTTACTCATATATCATCACAGAGTCACAGGTTTCCCTGATCCTTCGGAAGACTTTTGTAGAAACATGGGTCCATTACGTAGAGACCTAAGAGCATGTAGTTGCAGAGTTGCAGGCTTGTAGAGAACAGCCGCTAAAAACGTAAGACTATCGCCAATGATCTGATCGCGACAGTTGAAGAAGCTATCGTACCCCAATGAAAATAAGGCTGAGATAGACCCGAGAGTTGAAAATTGAAGCAACCCCAATTATATAATTTCTGATTTATAGTTATCGATGTTTAAACCTAATAACATGGAATTTCTTCGGGCCGGTGTATTCCCACATCAATATAAAGTGACAAATGGCACCAGTAACAAGAGAAACTAATAATGCTAGTGATTTACGTCCGCCCTTGTTATTACGACTCATGTGAAATGTAATTTCGGCATACGGCGTGTAGAGTCGGCACACACATACACGGGAACTCTGTAAGTGTGCAATACGTTTAATAAAGGAGGGACGCGGAGTAAATCCTTCAATTTCGCCGGCACACAACGGCGTATTCTCGTTAACCGTGGCAATAAGTTAAACGGGCGAGCCGAAGCTGCCCGCTACGGTCGCGTCGCACCCGCTCCCGCTTTCCTCCGGGGTTTTCCGGGAAATTAAAAAAAAACAACTTTTGACATATTACTATAGACAGTTATGTCTTATTATCCATAATATAGTATTTACCTGTTTTTTTATTTTCAAGTCTCTACCATCTATCCATATCCTCCTCTCTCAATCTCTCTCTTAATCCTCTACCAATGTTACTGGGTTTTGATTACATCTGAGGGATGAAAGAAAATTACTTTTTTATAGATATAATCTGTTTCAATCTACGTAAAGAGTTTTAATGCTTTCCTTTCTAGGCGGTCGACCTTTACCATCGTATAGAGGCTGAAAGAAATTTAAAGCAAAATAATAGCGTAAGGAAAATTTAAGATGTTATCAAGGTTTAAATTAATACGTTACAGTAGCAATGCAAGCGGTCGATTTTAATCAAAGTTCGTTCATTTCGAACTTAGCGCGGCGGTGCGCGCGGTGTAATATAGGCCGAGTGTAATATCTCCGGAACAAAGAATACACACGTTCCCGGCCGGCGGCCCGACTGCACTCCTAATTAGATGTTCGATGAAAGTGTAATCAGACGTTGGCCGGATCCGGGACGTAATTAAACGGCGCAGGCGAAGAGTGATTTATTAATAGAAAAGCTCGAGCCGTAATGAAATACTGGGCGGACAATGGCGGTGAGGGCGGCCCGTGGAAATTAAATTCTCAGCGACGGTCGCTGGACACACACTTGCCGTTTCTTTGCGGGTCACCGCTCTGTAGGCGCTAAATAATTTAGCAGAACGACCACCGGTGTCTCCGGATCGGCCACCGCTCCTCCGCCACCGCCAGCTCTTATTAGGGACGACGTATGGAGGTGTATAAATTTGTCGGCGAGGGAATGTAAAGAAGATTGGTTTCCTAGTCGAACGGGCGCGGAGAAAAGGGGTGGAATTGAATTTAGGCCGGAATCTACTAGCGAGGTTGTTTGTGGTATTTCTTACCTATATATAGTGTCAGAGACGTGACGCACTTGCAGATTACTTTTATTATGTATCGATTTTGATTGAGTCTTTATGTGCATGTATGAAGTCCGTGTGCGGTTTAATGTAAAGTGGCGTGTATAATTTGCGAATTACAATACAACACGATATCAACTCTATTTCCAAGATTTCTGATATTATAAAAGGTTCATAGTCCGCAGAACGTCGAAATAAGCTATGTTGACGCCTAAATAGCATTGTCATTAATTTAATAGCACGCTAGAAAACAATAAGGAATCTAAACAAAGCCGCCCGAAGGCGTTGCATTTTCTAGCCGGTAAAACCGCTGTGGAAGCGTAACCTTAATTACACTTAAAAGCTGTCGGAGTATACTTTTTCAATTAGAGTATTAAAGTGTTCCGACCCTGTCATTATATTAGAGTGTTGTTCCATTCCACCCCGGGTCGGCGGGCGCCCTCGGGCCGGCGCGTACACTCGCGCTCCTCACTTCGCCGCGAGTTCTCCTCTGAGCTGCACGTGCTGCGCTACCTCCTTCGAGTTTCAAACTTTACTCGAGCGAGCGGCTTCTCGCTCAAAAACGTTCCCTTATCGTTTAATTACAACTTTAATAAATCATTTTAATTGGCCGCCGGGCCACGCTACTCAAACGTATCTAACATCATTTTGCCCGACTCTATAAAAACCATTTTCGCCATAAATCTTCCTGAAAGTGACTATTGTTGGAGTGGACAAGTATTATTTGATTTTGGTGATTCGATATTTTGACTGTGGATTTGTTTATCGTGCATATTGGAGACGAGATTTTTGGAGTTTATTGTTTTTGTGTCGACCGGTAGATATCGTTAAAAGGTAAACATTATTTTATTGCCCGCTTAATTAATTTACAAAATAAACACCTATTTATGTTAATTGTTATCGTCTTGTATTTTTTGTTGACTTAATTATTTTTATGATATGCTGAAGATATTTTTATGTTAATTAATATAATAACCTATTTCACGTTATTTATTAATTGCATGCAGTAAGAAAACTGGCAGAGATGAATGAAATGAATGAATAATGTTATGTTTTTAATTAATGTTTTATTATCATACTGTGTTGTTTAATAAATCAGTCGGTTTGTATTATTTACCTCTATTGTTAGATATCGTTATAGAGAAGCTAATTAAAAAGTCAGTTGTTTAAATTTTAAAGTAGTCGACTCATTCATACTGATTGTGTGTTGTTCAGTGCGTGAGGTTATCAGCCGGCACCTATTCTATCAAAAGTAGTGCGTATTGGCGGTAACTTAGTGGGCACAATCACAGCCGCGCGCAATCGCTTAATTACGATCTCATTCATACAACTGCGCGCCTTTCGGTGTAATTTCTGCTTGTTATTATGAATAATTACTTAACATTTACATGTAACTAAGAATTGGTGACACTGTGCAAACGTTGGTTTTATTGTATTTAAATTAAGTGTCAAGGCATTTGACACGATAGAATACAAATTTATTCGAGTCTACATAATTTCCGTAACCGTATTTTTAGTTGATCAACAATTTGATGGACAGCTTGGTCTAGTAGCTAGGAGCTTAAGCTTCTCTGCCGATTGAATATAATAATATCAGCCTTGCCCACTGCTAGGCAAAGGCCTTCTCTCACAAATAGAGGTGAGAGAGATTAGGTCATACTCTACCACGCGGACCCAGTGCGGATTGGTGGAGGCAGGTTTGTGGCCACCTCCTGTTGAAACTTATTAAGCCGCCTTTAATGCGTCCAACTCGGCTTAACGACTACCACATTAACGGCAACCGGGACCAACGACTTAACGGGCCTTCCGAAGCACGGAGACGCTCGAATATGAAAATGCCACAAACGGTCACCCATCTCAGGCCGACAGAGTCGGACGCTGCTTAACCTTGGTGATCGGTAAGAACACCGCGGTCGCACAGCGCTACGAGCGCCTCGGCGGACGGCTCGACGGACGGCTTGGACTAGTGGTCAGGAGCTTAAGCTTCTCTGCCGATTGAATCTATCCTATAAATATGTTGATCTTAGCATAACCGACGATGAAAGTTAATCCTTTATAAAGGTTTAGCGGCAAAATGCGTCAGTGCAGACAATAGCTGCATGGTCCAAGAGCGGAGGTGTATAATGTGGCCGGTGGATTAGTTACGTGTATGCGCCCCCACGATCCTCCGCCTCGCATACTGATGCGCCACCACGCCCGGCGCTTGTTATTTTAATTATTGTGTCTTAATTAAACTTCGGCCGAACCACGCCGACACTTCCTCAAACCCTAAAAGATGGTACACTCCAGACATCCCTAATGAACCCTTTTGTTATTCTAAAACTGATTAATCTTCACTTTGAATCATAAATACGATAGTCTCTACACCAACTCTACATAGTATACGTATCTCTACGTACTTGAAAAATAATCTTTCATACATTAGTTCCCGCTAAATCAATGCAAAAGTTTTAAAGTTGCAAACACCGTCACGCCTATATTCCCCAAGCGGGGGTGGCAAAGGTGTACTGAGCACACCCACTTTTCGACGACGATGTTAGGTCCCATGTAAAAGGGGGCGAGACTTTTGCCATATATCGGGCACAATTCCAGACTCTGCACTTCATTTGTCCGACCTAGGATTTGAACCCAGTATACCGTGATCACCAAGCGATGCGCTTTGCCACTAGACCAACAAGGCAGAAAAGTTTCTAAACTTATATATTGCTAACAAAATTTTAAAATTTCTCTCTATCTCAATTTCTTGCATGTCCTAGAAATTAAGTAGTATACCGAAATAAATGTCACGTTTTCGAAGTTGTGGTTAAAATAAAATTATGGAAGTCTGGGAATAAGCCATATGAAGCGATATATCCAATTATATGGATACAGTACACTTCTGCTACTTAGGGTTTGTAGGCGTGAAGATGTTACATGGATTTTGACATATTGCTTTGTATGTAGAGACTGTAGACATACATATATATACATACATAGTTTTGTCTTCGAGAATATGTTAACATATTTATTAACGCAAACAAAATCTAAATCGCATTTAATTGCTTCTAAAATAGCATACTTATATTCAATACTTATCAAAAAATCAATTGTTATTCTCAAAGTATTATGAATATTTGCACTAATTATAATATTTGGAACTTGCAAATTGCCCTCGTCTATGCTAACTAGGTAAATTAATTGCGTCACGATAATATCCAAAGTGCCAATTAATATGCATTAGTTTACGTTCACTTCTTATGATTCAAGAAGCATTTGCAATGACTGGAAATCTTTTAATTTTAAAACTTCTTTTGGCCATCGTGCCTGAGTACGTATATACTAATTGAAATTATTTTTATTCATAAAGACCAACAGTCAACAGATATAGTAAATACTTAAGAGTCTAACGCCAGTTTAGAAGTTATTCCTTTGAAGAAGGGCAAGAAACTCTACGGTTCTTCTTCTTTAGCCGAAAGACGTCCACTGCAGGACAAAGGCCTCCCCTAAAGACCGCCACAACGACCGGCTTTGTGCTGTACGCATCCAACTTCTACCCGCGACCTTCACCAGGTCATCGGCCCATCTTGTAGGGGGCCTACCCACTCCACGTCGTCCGGTACGTGGTCGCCATTCGAGAACCCCGCCCCGCCCACTGCCACTTAAGTTTAGCAATTCTGAGTGCTATGTCAGTGACTTTCGTCTTCCTGTGGATCTCCTTGTTTCTGATTCGATCCCGCAGGGTACCTCCGAGCATAGCTCTCTCTATCGCCCTTTGGGTGACCTTGAGCCTTCTTATGAGGCCCATCGTAAGCGACCATGTCTCAGTGCCGTAAGTCATCACTGGCAACAAACACTGGTCAAAGACTTTTGTCTTGAGACACTGCGGAATTTTGGACGAGAAGATGTTACATAGCTTCCCGAACGCCGCCCAATCGAGCTGGATTCGACGATTGACCTCTTTCTCGAAATTGAACTTACCTTATTGGATTCTTGTCCCAGGTATATATAATTGTCAACAACTTCGAGCGTACAGTCTCTAACCATTATAGAAGTTGGTACTACATGGACGTTTAACATGATCTTCGTCTTGTCCATGTTCTTTAAGACTTACTTGTTGAGAGACTCTACTGAGGTCATCGAGCATGGTACTGAGGTCTTCCAGGGTATCAGTCATGAGCACGATATCATCGGCAAATCGAAGGTGAGAGATGTACTCGCCGTTGATGTTGATACCTAGTCCTCTCCAGTCCAGAAGATTTAATCTTCCAGCGCGGCGGAGAACAATTTCGGGGATATAACGTCTCCCAGTCTCACACCACGCTGCAGTTGAATAGGTTTCGAGCTTTGGTCCTGAAGACGGACTGATATAGTAGCGTTTTCGTACAAACTCTTCAGCACCTCGATATACCGGTAGTCTACTTGGCACCGCTGGAGAGACTGTGGTACAGCCCAAGTCTCGATCGAATTGAATGCCTTCTCATAATCCACAAACGCTAAGCATAGTGGCAGGTTGTACTCTTCAGTTTTCTGTATAACCTATCGCAGCGTATGAATGTGGTCTATGGTGCTGAAGCCTTTTCGGAAACCGGCTTGTTCGAGAGACTGGAAGTCATCCAGTCTGCGCGCCGAGACGATTCGTGATGACTCTCGAAAACAGTTTATGGACGTGGCTCAGAAGTGAGATGGGTCTATAATTCTTCAAGAGGGTTTTATCACCTTTTTTGAAGAAGAGAACCACCACACTTCCGCGCCCTGACTGTGGCGTATTGCCCTCGAGGATAACGGTGTTAAATAGTTTCTGGAGAGTCCTCAATATGGGCTTTCTACTAGCCTTGAGAAGCTCGGCTGTTATACCGTCGACGCCTCGCGCTTTGTTGTTCTTGAGCTGTTTGAGAGCCATACTAATCTCGTACAGACTGATGTCCGGGATGTCTTCGGTATAGTGTCGGGTCAATTTGGCTCTTGGGGCTATGGCCGGATTGCAGACAGGTGGTTGAACTGATGTGTATAGCTGGCCGTAGAACTTCTCGACTTCCCTCAAGAGTTCCGGTGTAGAGGATACAATCCTGCCGTCTCCGGTCTTCAGCTTACTCAACCGGCTCTGTCCGATAGACAGATCTCTTGCAAACACTTTAGGGCCTTTGTTGCGCTCGATAGTCTATCTTATTTTGTCAGTATTATACTCGCGTACATCGCGTGTCAGAGACTTAGAGATCTGCCTATTGAGCCGCTGACATTCGGAAACTTCTTCTGGAGACTGCAAGATAATCCTGCGTCTTTCCTCCATAGGCTTGAGGGTAACGCCTGAGAGCTTTTTAGTTCTTTTTGTACGGTGGGTTTTAAAGAACTTGTGCCCGACCGTATGGACAGTTTCCACCACCCTGCTGCTATAATCGTCCACATTTATGCACTCACCTAGGCCTTCGAAGTGATTCTGCAGTTCGAGCTGAAAGCTATCGGGCTCCTGAATCTGGATAGGTGCTGGACGGAGTGTAGACTTCATCAGTTTAGACCTTTCAAACTTGAAATTGATATTCAATGTGCCTCTTACTAGTCGGTGATGACTTCCAGTTTTAACTGCGTTGATCACAGAGACATCATTGAAAATGTGCCGCCTCGTCGACATGATGAAGTCTAACTCGTTTCTTGTAACACCGTCGGGGCTGACCCAGGTCCATTTACGGTGTTCCCGCTTCTGGAAAAAGGAGTTCATCATAAAGAGTCCCGCCTTCTCCATGAAGTCAGCCAGCTTTTGGCCCCGGGGATTCCGTTGTCCAGTACCAAAGGTTCCCACTCTCAGCTCATCGTCGCCTCGTCTGCCCAGTTTCGCGTTGAAGTCCCCCATGACAACGGTGTAGTGAGTTTTAGAGGTATGTATGGCTCTAGATATATCCTCATACATAACCTCTACCTCATCGTCGGGGTGTATCGAAGTCTGTGCGTATACCTGTATAATTTTCATTGAATACCTTTCAGTCATTTTGAATATCAGGTACGCTACCCTGGTCAACACACTCTCGATCTTGATAACAGTTCACGAGAGACCTGTGGACTATAAACCCGACACCACCCTGGGACTGCTGGTCGCCCTCCCGGTAATAGAGCAAGTTACCGGATTTAAGTGTTATCGAGTCCTCACCCTCTTTTCGGACTTCAGATAATCCTATGATATCCCAGTGTAACTTGCTCAATTCTTCCTCTAACTCGTCGATCTTTTAGTCAGTTCGCAGTGTGCGCGTGTTAAAAGTTGCCAGGGCCAATGGTCGCCGTTGTCGGTAGCCATGCCTTTTCCGGGGATTCTTAGCACCCCCCGCCCCGCCATTACCGTGGCTGCTACCGTGGCCAGGACTAGCGGGGCCGCCGGGGACTGGGGGCCGTTTAATATTTGTGGATATCATTAGGGGGATGATTCCATAATCGCCACGCTTGGCAGGCGGGTTGGCGATCGCAGTATAGCGTTAGTAGGTATTAAGAGGACGCTGCTACCCATCCTTTCGTCTTATAAGCCCCTTTGGCACCTCTTACGGTTCCTGTGGGCTATGATCTCCTAGCAGTAACCCAAAAACTAGGGCTTTGGATGCCATGTGTATCGCCATTCCAGAGAGTAGTGCCCTGCTTACGGTAACACTCAGCCCAAGCGAGCCCTCTTCCGGTGTTGCACCAGAGTACTGCCTCGCTTGAACTACCGCTTGAAGTATTTGTTGCTGGATTTGGTCGCCTCTTACGACCCGCTGTTAGTCCAGCATGCGGTGGGGAGACTGTATTCTTGATCCGTCCCCACACTCCACGGTTACTTCTTTTATATAGCGTTCTCCATGGGGTATGGAAAATGTAGAATAAATTATCTAGCTTTAGTATTCTAGTAATTACTAACTATAAATGTACATTTACTGGACAAAGTAAAACAACGTCAATATGTTATAGAGGTATGTACCTCGGGCCTATTTAATAAATGCTCATAAAAATAATCATAAAACAATAGGCATTATTGCTCATAACTATAATACTTGAGATAATTGTACAGGCGGGACCCAATAATTAAATTAATGATATCAATTAATTAATACAGGAAATCGGCAGTGACATTGCATTCAGATTACATTCGAGCGTACACATTAAAATTTAATTAATCCTACTTAATGACTACAATTTTAAATGCGTCATGATTTCCATTTGCAATTAACGTATGGCTACATAAATACATTTGGAAATATAAATTATAATGTGTGGAAATCCCGTAGAAGATTAGAATTAGAGAAGATTGCCTATTTCATATCGCGATTAATTTAATTATTCCTACGTAATGACTACAATTTTAAATGATACATCATTTCTGTTTGCAATGAACGTGTCCCTGTAGAAATATATTTCATAGTATAAATTATTAAGGGTTGCAATCCTTCAGAAGACTAGAATACTATTTTGTATAGCGATTTTGGAAGGTTCTATTTTATATACACGGTTTGTCTAGAAACGATAAAAGAAGGTCCTAATTTTGTAGTGCGATTTTCTTTGGCAATACTAGAAGGACCTATGTTGTATCGCGATTTTTTTAAGAAGCGATACTAGAAGTTCCTATTTTTTATCGCTAGTAATACAATACCTTCAAGAACACCACACTACGCTCCATGATGCAAATTGCAGACGTAAGTCAAAGAGCCGCCAAGCTTAAATGGGACTGGGCCGGCCTCATCTGGCACATGAAAAATAATAACTGACTGGTCCCCACGAAATACAAAAAGACAACGCAGTGGACCCAGGCGGAGTTGGCGGGACGAACTGGACACCTTTTTGAAAGACTGGCCTGACATAGCAGCGAACAGAGAGGAGTAGAGAAATTGGAGGGAGGCCTTTGCCCAGCAATGGGACACAAATGCCTCATAATAATAATACAAAATAGAGTCTTTTAGTATCTATAGTACCCGGAATTATACACTTATTTTGTATAGGTGATACTGAACGGTGACAACTCAAGAGTGTCACGCTTGCTTTGGGGAACTACGGCCGAGATTATTAGGTGTACAAGAGATACTCATTAGAGGCACCCGTAATGATCCGCTGACGGCCCACGTAATGGCAGACTCTCGGTAATGAAGACAGCAATATCTACTCAACTGAGAGAAATGAAATGAACACCGAACCCATTTGTTTATCATTTATTCCGCTATTGATACCCGCGCACCACAATGGTTGCGTCCCCTAAAATTATTGTGGTTCCGTCTTTCCGTTATTTTCATTTACGATATTAATAAAGATTTTTTTTGATTATTTAACCCGTAAGGAATCTGAGGCAGCGTAGGACGACCGCCTGCCTGATTGACCGACGATCTTGTGAAAATCGCAGGAAGTCGTTGGGTGCAGGTGGTGTCGGACCGGTTACGCTGGAAAGCGATTGGGGAGGCCTATGTTCAGCAGTGGACAAGTATAGGCTGAGATGACGAAGGAATCTGTCGGGATATAGATAGACAGATTTTTTGATATACAGTGTTGTTTTGTAGTCTTGCAGAATTTGCAGGAGTGGCTATACTTGTGAAACTGAACAGAAATTCATAAAAAAAAACTGGTTACAAGTTTATTAGTTTTTTTTATTCTATCTATATCATTACGCCAGCTCCCTCGCGGGGTAGGCAGAGAGTACAGAGTTCCAACAGTTTTTTTTATTGATTTAGGAATTAAACAAAAATCTTGTCCAATGTGTACCCCACATGTGTGGTAAATAAACCACACAGTCTGGCAGAGTCTGTAATAATGTACCTACTCATAATTTTACTTTTTATATGAAGAAAAATAATACAAATATTTTTGACAGCGGAATGGTGGCATAATGAACGAAAATGTGAAGTAACAAAGAGTTCGCAATTAAAATAATAACACTCCTAGCAAAGAGACCTTTAAACGGTATACTTCCATTGTGTTATTCTTAATACTTATCATTTTATAATTGTCTGTACAAAACAAAAGTAAATTAATTACCGCGGCGTAACCGATGTACTGTTACGAATAGGCTTCACATTGTGTCCCAATTATAATTGATTTCATTAACAATGCTTGGCCCATAATTGAAAGTAAGTAGACAGTTTCGGCAAAAGGGAGGGTAAGGTAATTACAAGATCCAATTTAGAATTGCCGAGTCTACACTTTGCTGTTAGTTTCAAACAAAAGCTTAATTAATTAAGTCGAGAACAATTAAGTTCAGCGCCGTAATATTCTCAGCAATTATGCGGAATTCGATGTATTTTGTATTCGTCCGTAATTGCCGACGAGTCTCGAATCAGATTGTATCCGAAGCTAATACAGCACATATCCATTAATTACACCGCGAACACTAATTAGGGAATCTATTAATTACATTAACAATTAGTGTATCGCGAATTAAGGGGTTCAAATGTATAATAAATGTCGCATATCGTAGGTTCTATTTCTATAAAATACTAAAAAAAAGGCCCGTACATGTAGTATGCGTTTTATGTATAAACTATCATGTAAATATAAATGATGATTTATATATATTAAAAGCTACTGAATAGGCCAAATAATATTTTGATAGTTTTCAAGATAAGTCCGAATAGGTAGACAGACAGACGCGGTGGGGGTAGTTTGTACTATCTTTATGGAAGTTAGCATCAGTTTTTTTATACACACCGTCACGCCTTTATTCCCCAGAGGGGGTGGCAGAGGTGTACTGAGTACACCCACGTTTCGCCGACGATGTTAGGTCCCATGTAATAGGGGGCGAGCCTATTGCCATATACCGGGCACAATTCCAGACTCCGGACTCATACTGGGAATTTTTCGTCAGAAAAACTACAATTGTCCGACCTAGGATTTGAACCCAGGACCTCGTGATCACAAAGCGATGCGCTTTGCCACCAGACCAACGAGGCAGTCAAGTTTTTTTATAACATTAACTAATACTATTTGAGGTATTTTGGTTAAGCGTGCTGACATACGAACCATATTGTACACTGTTGTGACATAGTATACCATCTTGATTGAATAATTACATAATTATAATAAAAACTTTGATTACCACCTATATAATCTAATAGACAAATATTTTTTTGTTAAAATCTCTTTAATTCTCTATAAGTGATTCGCCACATTTCCACCTTATATCTATAACAAAACGTGAAAGTGACACCCACTCATCATTATATACGTTGTGAGTCACAATGACCATTTTTCCACTCAGACGCTAACTGGTTTTTAAAAAAACATATTTGTTATTTATATGCGTTACCTTATGATGAAGAAAGTCTGAATATGATAATATGTTTCACAGCATAAACAGAGGCTACTGACGATTTTTTAATAAAAAATAAGATAATTTGATTATTTTATTGCTTTGTTAAAAGAGTAAAGGTAGAAAAAATCGACTCAACTCTGAAAATCGTTCCACCTGGCTCCAAAACATGTTTTGATAATATTCGACCGTTATAATACTATAAATTGAGTTTCTAGTATTCTAAAGGACCAAGTCGACGAAGAAAGTTTCTCGCGCTCTACAATTCCTCATTAGTCATTGGTCTTAGCACAAACCATTTGACGCTATCGTATCATTGTCGAGAAAAGGTGCTGTCACGTTCATATTGATTTAGTATATTTGAAGAGTTAAAAGAATTGCATATCAACGCGACAGCGTTACGTTAAAGTCAATCTGTTCCTGCTAGTTCCGTGCTAAGACCTCTTGTTCTTGTTGCGAAAAACTCTTCACCTCACTACTCTGGTTTATTCTATCCAATGAATACCGTACTTTACTCCTATCTTCTTTTACTCTGGTTATCTTTTCGACTCGACACGGACGTCACAGCTTGGGTTTCGGCTGTCAATTTGAATGTATTGGCTCTAATAAATCAGTGGCATCGTTAGCGAGCACCGAACAGGTAGGCGCCGCGTGTAACGAGACACATTTCCGGACGTATCCTTCCAATTAGTGGTGCGGTGCGGTCGTTAGTGTAGCATACGGCTGCGCGCGTCCGAACAGTACGGATAACTTAAGCAATTGTTGTTAAATACTTGATATCTTTGTGCTGTATGCATTCAACTTTTACCTTCACCAGGTCATCGGTTTATCTTGAAGGGGGGTTGCCCACTCTACGTCTTCCGGTACGTGGTCGTCACTCGAGAACTTTTCTGCCCCAGCCGCCGTCAGTTCTACCAGCAAAGTGCCATCCACACTGCTACTTAAGTTTAACAATTCTGAGTGCTATACGATAGTGACTTTGGTATTCGTAGCGATCTTTGGGGTGGCCCTTGTCCTGCAGTGGACGTCTTTCGACCAAAGATAGACATATACACATAAAATATCTTTTACACACAAAGCCTAAAGACAAAACTATACAGCCAGTGTGTTCTGACGGATTACCACAATATTTTAGCAGTATTATTGTAATCTTCCTTCTCCGTAAACTGCGTACCTATGTGAATTTTCCACGTCAAAATAACATTGCACTGCACTGCACGCACACATTGCACAAAATAACACTGCTAAAGAGACTCTTTCCAGTTATAAATTACGGAGTCCAAACATGGACACTCGCTATCAGGCTCAGGTCGGAGTTTCTCTCAAGTTTCATACATAGAATCCGGAACGAAGAAATATGCTGAAGTGACAAGGTGCTGGCAACATTAGCTAAAAAACTAAGAACTGCTAGGGCAAACGAGTTAAGGGGAAACCATGGATCGGCAAACGTAGTGCAGAGCACCCTCAGTTAGGTAGATGGACGATTTTTACAAGGCAGGTGACAGAACGTGGATGAGAGCAGTCAAGGATTGTACCTACCCAGTGATATGAATATGAAGAGAGACCACAGCTGAGAAAAGTTCTCCCGTCCCACGGTAAATCTGCATGCTTAGTCAATGTAGTTCAATTTGAAATTGTGACAAGTTATTATTATAAAATTCCACCAATAAATGTGGGATAAAATATCAATACGAGAGTCTCGTCTTTGTTATTAGGTACATTAAGTTTCAAGTGAAAACATTAAAAAGAACAAATGTACAGAATAGTTATATTTAATTTCCCCTGGTATTGGGGCCGATACTATATTTTTTCCTGTATGATCGTATACGCATCATGTGGATGATTTATATATCCATAATTGGTAGCGAGTGATCCGGGTAGCGGGCGGGCGCCGACCAACGCCCGCGCTCGTTACGCTCCCGCCTCGTTAGGAGAATTGTTTGTTCGAGTATGTAAAAATGTGTTTATTTGCACGTACGCTCCAGGCTAAAAAATATATGAAAAGACCCTTTTAAGACTTTTAATGATTTCCCGGCAAAGGGAAATTGGGTTAGTTATTTTCCCCGGGGTTGCCCCTCGTTAAGTTTTAATGGGGCAGCTAGCTACGACGTAATCAAACGTACTTATTTAAGTTAACGACGTTTGCCGGGACGTGAACTTTGTCAATAGCAGTTATTTAAACGCACACACTTAGTACTTTGTGGCATGCCGTGGACTGTTCGATTCGTGGTAAGGGACCGTTGTCCGGCTCGCGTTGCATGTGAGACGATACGCTTTATAGTTTACACTTTCCAGGAAATTTTCTTAAGGAGTCGGTAACAAGTTAGAAACAGAGGCCTTCCGGCACAACCGGGACTACCTAACTCGGCGTGTAGGTAGAACGCCTAATTAATTTGCAGTAAAATGTCGACGTCGCTTGTTTTTGCTAGGAACTCGGCTCATTAGACCGACGAGGCATGTTGATTACATTCTGCAGCGCTTATTAGCGCAAACTCTCATTAGGGGCCACTATTGTTGTAATTAAACAAGAAGCTACATCAGTACGGATCAGCGAGCTCGGATCGAACAGAAATCACCTTTGTATCCGCTGCATAGCGACGGGCTTGGCTCAGCTCGGCCGGCGATTATACTGTGCGAATTTAATTAACAACTCAATAGTTACACAGTGGAAGAATAGGCCGAAGGGGAGTTCTTGTGCCGTCTGACATGATTCCATTGTTAGCGTCGGTGCAAAAAAAGCGAAGGTTTGTTTTGAAGTGGCTTACGCAATTACGAGGTGGTACTCTGTTCCGGCGGCCGTGGTGCGGCGTCGGCGACGGCGGAGCGAGTTTAATTGGACAGCCGAGGGTGCGCGGCGCGGGGCGGGGGCGTTGCGGGTGCTCCTAACACTTCTAATTGGCTCGCCTCCACTAACAGGAGCTCTTCTCAAATTGTGTACTCATCGTCATTACTTATAATAGGCTCCGACTCTACACGAACACCTGCCGCCAATTTCTTTACTTTACTAACTAAGGTACTTACATCTCGATTGTTAAGGGGAAATTCCGCATGACACTTCTGGGGCCGTAGGCTGTGCACTGAAGAGCTTATTATCTAAACAAATAGAGCTTATTTTATGTACCATAGATTTATGTAGCACCTAGTACCTAATAAATGTATGTTTATTGGGCATTTATAAACACTATTGAGATATTCGAAACTATCATCTTTTAGTCAAGTTGTAATTGCTATTAAAATGACCTGTTTCATTCATAATAGTAGAAAAGGTTTATTAAATATTAAGTGCTTAATTATAATTGTTACCTAATAAATAATTTAGTCACTTAAGTTTCAAGTACATATTGTATTCAATATTGATTTAATATTCTAAGTAGAGATTTAAATTATTATAAAAATATTTATTATAATGTGTGTACGTTTTTTAATTATTTTATAATACTTGATTAATTATTACAATAAACATATATAATACACTTACTTCTTGTTCTAGTGGCGCATCGTGCGGGTGATGGTTACGAGATCCTTTGTTTTTTCAATAATAACGTAGCCCCACACTAGGATATATTCCTGTGTCGTGGGTGAGTTTACAAACATGAAAATTCACATACACAAATACCCAGACTGAAACAAATAATTGTAGGTCACACAAAGATTGATCCCGTGCGGGAATCGAAACTGCGACTATTCGACGCAGTGGGCGGAGCGGCTTAAGCTCTTAACCATTGCGCCAAATCGTCCGTCGTTAGGTTGGAAAAACGTATTATTGGTATTTCTCGATCAAAAAATTCTTAGTAGCAGTATGAAGTCTGGAATTGTGGCCGGTATAATGGCAATAGACTTGGCACTAATAACAATTGGAATTAAAATCGTCGTTAAAATCTGGGTGTATCAGGAAAGGCCTCCTCGGGTGCCGTGGTTTATTAATGGCAAATTTAGTCGTAATCTGTTAGTAACAGCTTTCAGGTTGCGTTCTGGACACATGCCACTAAAGGTGTTCGCATTTCTTATGAAAAAGATTAATTCCCCTAATTGTGAAGTTTGTGGGACGGTGGATGATGTGCAGCATATTTTGGTGAAATGCGTAAAGAACCAAGCTGAAAGAAATAACATAATAAATATTTTAAAAATAAATGGGACTCAAATAGGATCATTTTTAAGCTTCCTCGAGGAACCATTGTCGGATGAAGTAAAAATGTTATATAACTTAGTTATAATTAAATAGGTGTATAATAAGAAATAATTAAGGACAACCCTGTACTTAGGATACGATGGAGCTGGCATGAACTAATGTTCAAAAGCTCCTATAAGAACAAGATAATAAAAAAAAAAAAAAATCTGGGTGCACACATTATTCCTCTGCCATACCCGCTTCGGTATTGTAATGTAATGTAGGATTGACAGAGTAAAAATTAAATACAGTAAGAACCTACTTGCATACCAGCCCACCCAAATATATACCCCCACACCAAAATTTAGATTGAAAAGAAATATATTTTTTTAAACAAAAGCCTCACACTTCGAATTATTCGTTAGTCGTAGGTGCGATTACAAATATGAAACTCACATGCGCAAACACCCAGACTGAAACAAATATTTGTGTGGCAATATTTGTGGGTCACACTAAGATTTGTCCCGTGTGAGAATCGAACCCACGACTACTCAATACAGTAGGCGGATCTACTCAAGGTCTTAACCATTGGACCTAGCAGTCCGTCAGTCCATCAGTACTATTTAAAGGAGTAACCGTGGAGTTTCTTGCCCTTCTCCACAAGAATGACATTCCGAAGTGATGGTTAATTTTCTGACTATTTATAAATACTATAAGGGTTTATTTAAGTTTCAAGTATTGTATCTCCTATCCCCCATACCCCAATACCTAAAAACGAAAGTTTTTAATCAGTGCGTCCTACCTGTAATGACATACGGAGCCGAAACGTGGTCACTCACTGTGCAGTTTGTCCACCAGTTCAAGGTCATTCAGCGAACTATGGAAAGAGCTATGCTCGGAGTTTCTATTAGGGATCGAATCCGGAACGAAGTTGTTCGTCAGAGAACTAAGGTTACCGACATAGCTCAGCGAATTAGCAAGCTAAAGTGGCAGTGGGCAGGTCACATATGCAGCAGAATCGATGGCCGTTGGGGCAGACTGGTTCCTCGACTGGAGACCGCGTGTCGGCAAACGTAGTGTAGGACGCCCTGTAGCTAAGAGGGGCGACGACATTCGTAAGGCAATGGGCAGGGATCGGAGGAGGAGAGTTAAAGATCGAGCTCAGTAGCGTGCCATGGGAGAGGCCTACGTCAAGCAGTGCGCTGACACGGGCTGATGATAATGATGATAATGGTTTACACGAATAAAAAATATTTTGCCTGCCTCGTTGGTCTAGGGCATCGCTTTGTGATCACGAGGTCCTGGGTTCAAATCCTAGGTCGGACAAGTGTAGTTTTTCTAACGATTAACTTCCCAGTACGAGTCCGGAGTCTGGAATTGTGCCCGGTATATGGCAATAGGCTCGCCCCCTATTACATGGGACCTAACATCGTCGGCGAAACGTGGGTGTACTCAGTACACCTCTGCCGAATATAGGCGTTACTGTGTTTATTTTATTTAAAAATGTTTTAATTCTGTATGTCTATGAATAGGTACATCTCGTTTTAATTATCACTATGCTCCAATACCAATTTATTATGAAATCAGCGTTGATAATTGGTTATAAACGAAGCTTATTTAGATCGCGTAATCTGACCGTACGGAGTTATCAGTGAACGCTTTTGTCTTTGATTTAAACCTAATAATTAGGGGCAGCGTTAATTAGTTCAATTAAGAAAAAATAATGCCCACATTTGCGTCGGTGATTTGTATTGATTGGTGTAATGCGGTTGATTGGCAGTTCACGCTTCTTGCGCGTGCGCTGCTACTCGTTTATGCGTTGCCTGATTATACGTATGTATGTGAATTAAGGCTATTGAAAAAACATTATGAACTGACTTAATGACTTTAATAGGTATTGTGTTTGATCAAGTTCAAATGGTTACACTCTAGTCTTATAAAAATAAGCGCTGAAGTCGAGCGCTTAGCGCTGAGTCGACGCTTACGAGCGCGTCGACTCGAGCGTTTTTACAACACTATTACACTCCCTAAAACCCATCCGCATACTACGAAGAGGATAAACTATATCTCTAGTTCTGTCTAACCGACTTCGATTAAATATAATAGTATTTTTAAGGCCCACTTGCCCGACCGTAACTAACTCAGTGTTATAGGTTATAACGTTAAATTGCCTTAAACTTAACGTTATAACCTCGAGTTAGTCAGTAGGTAACGCTAAGGCTAACCCTGGTTAGTTAGGCTATAAGTCCAGATGAAAATTTCCCGTCAACATCAGTTTAATGGTTTTTGTGTGGTGGTCGAACAGACTTAAATTATAGAACTATTATTATAGCCTAACCGTTGGACTGCAAAGTCAGAGGTCTCGGGTTCGAACCCAGGCACCCACTTTTGTCTTTTGAGAAGCATCTGCGTTTTAAAAATTAATTATCACTTGCTTTAACGCTGAAGGAAAACATCGTGAGGAAACCTACATGCCTAAGAGTTTCTTGAAGGTGTGTGAAGTTCGCCAACCCGCACTCGGTCAGCGTGGTTGACTATGGCTTAAACCGTCTCAGTATGAGAGGAGGCCCGTGCCCAACGATGGGACAGTTACTTAACAGGGCTAATATTATTACTATTATAGTATACAAATGATAAGATGGATAATTAGTGATAACGGAAATTGGTAGTTTTTATGTTGCAAATAGATAATAATATTAGCCCTGTTAAGAAACTGTCCCACTGTTGGGCACGGGCCTCCTCTCAAACTGAGAGGGTTTAGGCCATAGTCCACCACGCTGGCCCAGTGCGGGTTGGCGAACTTCACATACCTTCGAGAAACTCTTAGGCATGCAGGTTTCCTCTCGATGTTTTCCTTCACCGTTAAAGCAAGTGATAATTAATTTTTAATACGTACATGCTTTCGAAAAGACAGAGGTGCGTGCCTGGGTTTGAACCCGAGACCTTTGACTTTGCAGTCCAACGGTCTAACCACTAGGCTATCACTGCTTATAGATACTTAATTCTAATAGTCCCAAATATTCATCCAATTTAGTTCGTAGTCCTTCGTGTTGTAGGTTGTCAAAAATCGGCTATTTAGTAAGATATGTATAGTATTTACTTATTTTGCCTTGGCATATATTCCTATTACTTACATGTTCCTAGTATTTACAGTATAACAATATGTATGACCTCAATTGATACATTTAGAATGGTTACAATGATGACAATACAATGATGAGGGGATGAATTTCTTTCATCTATGTATGTATGTATTTCTATTAAGTTCAAAAAATTACTATTTTCATGGAGATAAGCAACAGAATCGCGTACGTATTATGATAACGATTCTTAATTAATTTTGCTCGAGTAGGCGGCGCTATGTTTAGCACAAGGATCTAATCAACAAACTATGTTATGTTTATGTAGAACGTTGTCATTAGATACTTTGCGTCCAGGGGCTTAGCATGAAAACATTGACGTGAGCGTGACACACGCGCGTTGATGTGCCATCCTTTTCACACAATAAATTAACTAAATACAGATGAACGTGGCAGCACGCTAAGCCCGCAATTGCTTCCACAAAGGCTCTTGGACTGACGCCGCGACATCTGACATTTTCTATAACAAAGCACCATTATAGAAAACTACCAGGAAAATGTTGTAGATTTATTTATTAATAGTACATTAATCATGACATTATTCAATACGGTACGGGATACTTAGGTAGTATTCAATATAGTTTGTAATAGTTGGTAGAACAAAATTGATATTTGTGACGATGTATTTCTTAGAATTAACTCATTTAATCATCAGGTTTAATAATTAGGTCTCTTTGTAACCAACTGCAGAAGGAGGGTAATATTCTTTTAATTGCGTATGTTTTTTTATTTCTTTGGCATGCTACGTAGCCTAAACGGCTTGATGGATGGTGTTTTTAGATTTGTTTTAATGTGACAATAAAATATTATAATTATAATAAAAAAGTTATTAAAACAATACGAGTATCACATAAAAGCTGATAAATGCTACCATTTTGACACGAACTATAAATTAATAATAGTGTAAATTCATTTTATTTTATGGAATTGGGTTTTTTTTTTGTTTTTTTTTTAATGGGTCCTAATCCATGCGAGGAATTTCTTATCGTTTCGACGGTAGACTTGCTGTAAATAAAATTTTATAGAAGCGCGACAGAATGTGGCCACTTCGACTGCATTATCGTAGGCAACCATTAAGTCTTGCTGTGTGCAGATGTTGGGGTAAGCACAGCACACATCCCCCTAGCCCTTATTCGCCATGAACAATTAAACACGTAAAGCGACGCGCTACGATGACTACTTTAAATCGTCGTTTAATGGTACTTAAGCATACAATATAACCAATACACCATTGTTTCACGAAGATATCGTGACATGCCGTGTTTGATCACGACGAATAAGGGCTCAGATTGGTATAGCCTGTGAGTCTTCATCTGTGTACATTAAATGTGAACTAAATTCAAGGCGATAGTTTGAAAAACGGCTCGAAAATAAGAGCAGAAGTATGGACGTGGTGTTATTTTAAATTAGTTCGATCCTACCATAGCCGACGTAAGGACACGTTAAATGCTTTATTTGCTGAAGCTACCTTAATAAAAAGATCTGAGGTCATTAATAATATAAAACTAATTTCTACAGATGTTAGTTAGTTGCGTTAGTATACAAATGCATGTCGTATTCTAATCCTGAAGATCGCAGTCAGTTAATGGAATGTCAAGCGGTTATTTTCATTTTAGTTACCTTTTCATCTTGTTTATAGACATACGCTATGCCTTTAATAATTACTTGAGTGTGTTTAGTTATGTTTAGTTATGATGCGATGACAGATGACAGTTGTCAGATGGCGATTGACCGATCGAACCCATAGTCGATGGTAAGATGGCAGACGGCGCTGCGTTGTTATTTGATTGGCAACGGGGCGAGCGGTCGGACGTATCGCGGAGGAGCTAACCTCACTGCATTTTATGTGACAATATTAATCACCAACTCGGATATGTTGCTATCAAAGTTTGGATATCGAGGAAGATCTGTGTACTGGACCAGACCCTAGAGTTATTTTAAGATATCCTTCATGCTCGGGCAACATGCGGACGACTATAAAAGTGGAGATAAACCACACTTAACCGTTACCAGCATCGAAATTGGCAATTCCAAAACCCAAACGCCGACGTGCAATGGCTGCATTTTATTCGTGATCCGTAATCAAGTACGAATAATATATACATGCCTGCAGCCGAGCTGAGGTCAAATTTAGGCACTAAAATCTTCGTTTGAAAGTGTGTATATGAAATATACACTCTTGCGTATGTCTCTAATTGTTAATAGAGACAGCCGTAGCTTATGATCAGTGCCAATGTTGTTCAGCGTCAGGATGAGACGGAGCGCCAACACCGCACTCGCCGCCCGGATATGAGCGGGTATTTAATTTCCGCGCTTTCAATGATCATTCCATATTCAACTGTAACTGCTTGTCAGTTAGCGAGTTGAACGGTTTGGAATTATGCTGCTTTGATTTTATGGTTTAATTAGTTTAGTGAAATTCTTTTGTTAGTTTAAACAAAGCTTTGCGGTGAAGTTGATGATATGAAAGGTATGAGTTAGAAAGTTTTCGTGCTAAAATTTTATGTATGTTTTGACGGACGGTTTGGTCCAATGGTTAACAGCTTGAGCCAATGCGCCTATTAGATCTATTAGACGCTGATTGATCCCCGCAAAGGATTATTCTTTGTGTTTCGGTCTGGGTGATTGTGTATGTAAATTTTATGTTTGTGAAGAGGGTGCAAAACCGGAATAATTCCTAGTGAGTGGCTACGTTTTTTTATATCAAAATACGTCTTTGATAAACGAATTAGATGAAAAGCGTCTTTTAACTTTAAGCTGTAAGTTGCAAATATGACACTTTAATAGGATTTAATTTATAGAAGGTTGATATACAATAATATACAAATATATATATATATACAATGTGAAAGTGGAAGGATGTAGGTACCGGGGAAGACCTAGACTATCTTACCACGGCCAAATAGACCGACTCTTATCTGAAGGACAAGTCAAGAGTCTCCGTAACCGGCGAACGTGTATCAGACGAACTATGAGAGTGGAGGAAGCCAGAGAGGTATGTAAGGAAGAACCCGTTGGAACTTTTTACTATCTGCCTACCCCGCAAGGGATCTGGCGTGATGATATAGATAGATACATAGATATAAAAAAATCGATAACTTTATAGTAATTTATTTCAAGTTCCAAAAGTTCACGCGATCGCCAACAGATTTGCTGCACGCCATTCTTCGCGCGCAGATGGACTGTTCAAGCAATTAAATGCATTCGCAACGTCTAGATTGTTTCTGAGACTATATTATTTCTGATTGTTCACGCAGATTACATTGTTTCGGTTCTTATAACGGACTCAACGAGATCAGGACGTGAAGAAATGTACACCATTATGTATAATCCAATTAATGACTCGAGGCTTTTTGCTAAATTTAATCTAACTTAATGTATTCTTTAAAGAAAACATTTACTTACCAGCAATTTGAATTACGCAGAAATAATACCTTATGAATAAATATTACTGGGCGTCTGTAATTGCATAAAACTTTAATTACAATGGGTTAATTGCCTATAACTCAGAACTGTGTTTATTATGGGCACAAAACCAAACAACATAAACTCACTTTCGTAGGAAGTGAACGTTGCGAAACACTATGTAATACTCAATTAATTTTAATTAAGGTTTTAGATTATTTTGATTCGTGTAGATCGTTCGGTGAACCCGTTTCCGTTGCAAATAAACCTGCAAGTAGGAATATTGACTATCTATCTATATCATCACGCCAGATCCCTTGCAGGGTAGGCAGAGAGTACGGAGGTCCAACAGGTTCCTTCCTTACATACCTCTCTGGCTTCCTCCATTCTCATAGTTCGTCTCATACACGCTCGCCGGTTACGGAGACTCTTGACTTGTTCTTCAGATAAGACTCGGTCTTATCGTTCGGAATATTGACTTGGTTTTTATATTTACATCTTTCTTTGTACAGGGGAGTGTTTTGGTGTATTGTATCAACATAATCAACTTTCTTACTCACTGTAGCCGAGCTGACTCCATTGTCTCGAAAATCCCAAGTTTCTCACCTAACATTGTCAGCAAAAAGTGGGTGTACAACTGTACAAAGCACATCTCTGCCACACCGACTTGGGTATATATACGGGACGGCAATTATCTCGAGTTTCTTAAAAAAACCAGCCCATACTAGTAATTATTCCTGTGTCGTAGGTACGTACGTTCACATACACAAATATCCAGACCGAAACAAACATTTGTGGATGAAATAAAACTATTTGAATATCGAATTTTATCGCGGTTTATTTTTGATTTTTAAGTTCCTGAAGTTTCGAGTGAATTGCAGCACCCATGATCACGGGAAGGACTGAGGTGTTAGACGTCCAAAAGGCATAGTTGTTCCGGGGTACCCTGAAACTTCTTAATTATTGTTGCTGTTCCGATCTACGCAGAATGAGCTCACGTGCTTCCCGTGACCATGGATGCTGCAAAGCCCTCGAAACGTCGGGAACTTAAAAATAAAAAATAAACCGTGATAAAATTTGAAAAATAGTTTTATTTCATGTGTAATATTCGCGTAAATCTAAGAACTCAGTATACATGTGTGGGTCACACATTTTTTTTCGTGCGGAGATTAAACCCGCGTCTACCTGATGCATTGGGCGTAGCGGCTCAAGCTCTTAGTCACAGCACCAAGCCGTCCACATGTGCCATTCATCGCATTCTCAAGCCAGTCTATCCCTTACTTCTCTTCTGAGTTTAGTATATAGTCAACCCACCAAACCATTAATTTGTCTTTTATCAATCTTGGTTCATAATTCGTCCCGCTTCTATCAAATGAAGTACATCACCAAAAGTATCATCAAATCGCAAAGAAATGGTATGTAAGTGAAGCGTAGCGGGCGAAGGGTGGTCCCACCCCAATCCATTATGCGTGATAGCAATCGGTGCGTATCACTAATAAGAGTCAGTGTCAGTTGCCATTCATTCCTCGAATTGAGTCACGTGCGGGAATAATCCATGTTGTCTTAGTGTTTGAAATGCTTAGTTGTCTGCTTGTAGTTTAATTTGAGTGTAAAAAATAAAACAGCCAATCTTTGTTTGAAAAACTACGCCAACGTGCAAGGATGGCAGAGGACTGCTGTGTACATTTCGCCGTAGTGCAACATTTTGCCGAAAAAATAAGTTAAAATAGGAGGATGAACCGATCGCTGTCATAGTAAGCACAAATCGTGAACACTAAGAAATTTTTCATAGTTTTTGAGAGAAACGACCTCTTTCGGCGGTATCACTTACATTTGCTCTATATATTCCATTCGTCAGGAGGCACTCGGAGCACTGTGCGACCGCGGTATTCTTACCGATCACCAGGCTTAAGTAACATTCTGAGATGTGTAACCGTTTATGACATTTTTATATTCGAGTGTCTCCGTGCTTTGAGAATAACGGCATAGTGCCTACTATGCCGTTATTCCCGGTTCTCACTTAAAGTTATTGTCCTTAAGCCAAGTTCTCCTAACTTGGCTATGACCTTATGGGTAGCTAGATAAGTTCCAACAGCAGGTGGCCACAAATCTGCCTTCACTAATCGGTATGGGGTTCTCGTGATGGAATATCTAATAATCTTTCATTTGACGGACGATTTAGCGCAGTGGTTAAGAGCTTAAGCCGCTCCGCCCACTGTTTTTAATAGTCGCGGTTTCTATTCCCACACTCTCATCTTTGTGTGATGAACGATTATTTGTTTGTGTATGTGAATTTTAATTTTTTTAAACGCAACTACGACACAGGAATGGATGGGGCCACGTTTTTAAATTAAAAAAACCTCTCTCATCCATTAGGATAGTGTAGGCTTATATTATTAGTCGTATAGTATTCCTTTCTTTAGTTGTCTGTCACTCATCCCTTTCATATGCCCACGACGTAATAATCGATCTAAAACAAACACTATAATTCTTCATGCAATAAATGCTGTAACTCCTTGTAGGAAGGGTAGGGGTGTCTCCACTTAGCTGTGTAACCGCGATACCAGTACCCCACTGTTATCGCCAGATTGAAGCCATCCGCGCCCGTCGCACGTGCCTACAGTAAACACACCATATTGAACAAGATCAAGCCAATTTATTTATGTTGAAGTAACAAACACTTTTTAGAGCTCTACTCAATAGTGCACTTATAATTACGACTGTTAACCGACAGCAGTGGACAGAGGCTAATATGGCTTTAATTTTTTTTTAAGTTTGATTAAACAAATATCGATAGTCTATTTCAATCAAACTTTAAAACTTTTTTCATGTTGAGTGAAAAAATATCAGCAATCATTCTTGCTAACAACGTTTTCATTTCGATGTCTTCGGAAATACTGTCGCCTTCATATTAAACTTGTTGTAAATTTGCAATCACAGCTAAAACATCTAAAGTTTTAAAAATGTGTTAAAATTTGATTGGCCATCAAAAGCCCATTAAAGAGTAGAATCGAAACGATGGAGGAAGTCCTTTGCCGTGTGACATCAATGGATAAATATAATAATATCGTTTATTATAACGGATATTGACGTTATCTACACACGCATGTAGTCATGCCATTGAATTAAGTACCTATATGTCGCGATTACCCAAATTATGCGTTCTAAAGATGGAGACTGAATTTCGCCATTGGTTAGCTTCGTTCGCTATTGCCTAATTTTCGGCAGTAGATTGGCATACTAAGTTCCACTTACTAATGCGCTTTGTGCACTGATTCATGCTACTCTGTGATATAATTTACGTCACAGCAAGCTTCACGTTTATAAAATAAATTTATGAATTAATATATTACAACTTCGTTACGTTACGTGTAGACGAAACTACTAACTTAATCAAAACTTCATTTATTTGACATTACTTGATGTTATAAAAAGGACGTATCGCCCTTTTCTAAAATATTATATATAACCGTGAGAATTGAAGGTAAATAAACTGAATATGAGCCATGAGATATGTATTTATTTTTTAATATTTTAATGCTCTACATAACAACGTTTATAAATAAAAATAAAAGAATGGTTACAAAATGTATGAAATATTATTATTTTTCTGAATTTTATCGCGGTTTATTTTTGAGTTTTAAATTCCCGACGTTTCGAGTGCTTTGGAACACCGCAGCCACGGGAAGAACTGTATAGTTTTATATATTGTGTAATATTCTCTAAAAACTCAATATTAAAACTGCCTCTGCCATCACCTTTTGCGTAATATAGGCGTGACGGTGTATATGAATATACAAATTGTATTTTATATAAAATCCCGAGCTAAGGATAAAACGATACAATACATTCATATCAAAGTTGATAACCTTATGTTTTGAGTGACATACCAATTTTATTCTCGGCTGCCCCTCGACCCGCGCCGCCCCTCGGACCGATCAGACCTTATCCAAATTGGATCTTGAATAATAAAGAATTGGTGCGATTGGATTTTATTCCTTAAATTCAATTAGCACACGAGGGTCGTGTGTGTGACTGCAGAAGAAAGATAGAGGCATATTATCGTATTAGAAGGGATCCTGAGGGTGTGTTTGGTAGGAAGGAGGTTTTTAATTTAGTTTTAATTCTATGGATATGGATAAAGGAGATACGCTATTGTGCAAATATATTTCTCCTATAGCTTGAGTGGAAACTTCTGCGAAGTGAAGCGTGACGGAGCGCAGAGTGTGAATTCGGACAAAAAATAAAATATTTGTAAAATAACAACCTTTTTATAGTACGTAGGTAATTATCCCGACAAATCCAATGAGTCAATATGAGTTTGTTGTGTAGTTGTAAGGTTTATGAAGCTATCTTCTGGGTAAATTATTAGACCAGCTCTATAGTAGCATATTATTATATTGCCACTTTTATCTGAATGGGAAACTAGTTAGTTCTTGAAAATGAATGGCAAATTATGAACCGGAAAGACATACGCTAGAGGCAAGTTTATAATTAAACGTGACCGGACGCTTATTTTAAAATTGTCAATTCGGAAATGGATCAATTGAAACTATTAATTAATAAAAAATAAGCTAGTACTACCTTAATGCAAATATAGTATATTAATATATCGATTAATAAATGGCCATTTACGATTACAATCTTAAAACCTACAGGTTTTTCTACATGAACAATATAACACAAGAACTTGGCATTATGAAACGCTATATTTTATGCTTAAATCCATTTTAATAGCGGCTTATGTCGCCAGATATTTCGTAACACAATTCATATAACATATGTTAAATTATGGAGAAACTTAATAAAACACATTATTTTAATTTATTGATATAATGTAAAGTATAAACAAAACCATTAAATGAATCTTTTTGTTAATAGAAGTTGCAACAGGTATGTCAATTGAAATATATTTGTATATTATGTTAAATATGATATTGGTTGGTGGATTTTAAAGGGCCGCCGCACACCTAAAGCACTCAAATCCCACTTGAGCAAACCATTGAAATCTAAGCTCTATATCATGGCGCATACAGTAAAACTTTCAAAATTTAAGTGGAGACACGGACCACGCTTTTTCCACGAAGATGTGTTTTGAAATGCTACCTTATTTGACACGCTATAAAGCTGACATTTCAATGTTTTGTTGAGTAGAATTGGTGTAGAGTCGTTAGATGTGGTATGGTCATTAATGAGCTACCAATATCGCTACCTATAATCGTTAAAACATCACAAATTTACATAAAACTTTATAATTAGCAAATATGTATATTATTCCCTTGAAATGAACTACTATAAATAAAAACTTCGTATTATAATTGCATTATGTCCGCCCTGTAGTAATTTGCATTTAAATTGAGAAATTTCACACATAGGGAACCAAGTTTCTATTGAATATATCAAGGTACTTAACCAATGGAATGGTTATTTATTTTATGTATCAAGTTTTCGCTAGATTCTTTTAATTATACGATATTTGATGTTTGGTTTACACAAAAAAGTGGTGTGTTGAAGTGGTGATATGTAAATGGCTTTTATTGTTATTAATTTATCAGTATTGTTAGCTGTATACCCCCTAAAAAAACGAGCGATCCTTACAGTAGTCGCATATGATGTGTAACATCTGCCATGTTATCCTACTATGAAATTGAGATTACTCATTGGTCAAATCAAATAGCGCGCGGTCATTGGTCAAATCAAATAGCGCGCGCTTTCCCGGTTCCACCGCGCCCGCTCATCGGACAAATCAAATAGCGGGCGCTTCCCCGGTTTCTTGTAACACATTTTCGTCCCTTTTCCAAAATCACTCCCACAAAAAATATCCAGCAACCGAGAGGAAAGATGAACATGTACATGAAAGATGTACACATCAAAAAAAAAATTTTTTTTTGTGTGTATAATAATAGTAGGCGCTCGTAGCGCTGTGCGACCGCGGTGTTCTTACCGATCACCAAGGTTAAGCCTCGTTCGACACGGTCGGCCTGAGATGGGTTACCGTTTGTGGCATTTTTATATTCGAGCGTCTCGTGAAGCCGAGGCGGCTTGATAAGTCCAACAGCGGGTGGCCACAAACCTGCCTCCATCAATCCGCACTGGGTCCACGTGGTGGAGTATGACCTAATCTCTCTCACCTTGATTTGTGAGAGAAGGCCTTTGCCCAGCAGTGGGCAGTATAGGCTGATATTATTATATAATAATAGTTATTTATTTAATTCAGGTAACAGAAATTGACACCGTCACGCCTATATTATATATATTTTTTTTTTTTTTTTTTTTTTATAAAAAACGTAGCCCCACACTAGGATTTATTCCTGTGTCGTGGGTGCGTTTACAAACATGAAAATTCACAAACAAATACCCAGACCGGAACAAATAATTGTGGATCACACAAAGATTTGTCCCGTGCGGGAATCGAACCCGCGACTATTCGACACAGTGGGCGGAGCAGCTCAAGCTCTTAACCACTGCGCTAAATCGTCCGTCTATTAAATATTTTATACAACTTACGGGCCCATATAATATATACCTTACAGATTAACGTACACATAATAATATGTTTAACTTATAATCTATATAACATGTAATTTCGGCGATATGATGCGCTGTAGAGCTCTCCTATTTTTATAGTAGATGACCTCGTTACTCCAGTGACGAATAATGTCCTTTGCGATAACGAGGTCTAGGGTTCAAATCCTAGGTCAGAAAAATGTAGTTTTTCCATAGAAAAAATACCTATATCAGTTCGGAGTCTGGAATTCAAGTAGATTCAAATTTTTTCCCGTTTAATGACTATAGGCTCGCCCCCTATTACATGGGACCCAACATCTTCGGCGCAAAGCGGGTGTACTCAATTCACCACTAGTATAGAGTACACCTCTGCCAGTCCCGCTTGGGGAATATAGGCGTGATAGTGTTTATTTTATTTTTTATAGTCACTCTTCTCTTAGCGACTATGCACGCACAACTACTCGGAGAAGCTAACTTTAATCCGTCTAAATTAAATTGCGTACTATAACACTATCACTTAAACCTGGCTTTTAAAGCAATATACTATATAGTACTAGCCAAATTAACCAATAAGTTTGTCGTGTAGTTGTTGAGTTTTTGAAGCCACCTTCTGGCTAAATAATTATGCCACCTCTATGATACCATATCATTAGTTAATGGAGGCCAGCAAATTCTTAAAAATGAATGACAAATTTTGAGCCTGAAAAACATAGGTACGATAGAAGTAAGTTTATGTGGGACGCTTATTTTAAAAATGTCAATTCGGAAATTATTCATTTGAAACTATTATTCGGCCAACTTAAATCGTGCGTACTGTAACACTATCACCCAAATCACCGACGCTTAAAGCGTTATAACTAGAACTATTATTATCTGCACGAAGCTAAAATTGACGCATCACCGACCTGCTCCCCATTAGACTAAATGTGTTAATAAAATAAATTGCGACATTATCGCGGTCGCGTTTGACATAAACATCGAATTCTACTTAAAGTAATGGAAACGATTTAATGTATTCGAATCAGAACGGCTGATAAGACCAGTTTCCTTACTAATGTTCACAAATAGATATTAATTTTCGAAGTGTTAGCGTTCACGATATTTGAATAAATCCTTTCTTTATTTAATGTTACAGTTTAATGTGGCAATAAATATAGATAACAGATCTGTATATCTATTAGATTTATTTTTACATGTTTATAGGTCAATTTATACTTAAGGCAACTTTAGCGTAACACACAAATAACACAACACGATAAAAGTAACAAAACAAGTTTCCTTTTTTTTAATTATAATATAATTCTGCATTTTCATAATACAGAAGATTAAATAGTGTCATCAATATTGTATCTTTTTGTATGTTCGGCCAGCATCTTAAGCAAATCTCTCTCTCTTTCTTGAATTAAATATGTTGCTTGTATTTGGTTTCGGTTTCACCATAGGTGCACCAAAGTTTGTAAAAAATATTCTTTTTTTTAAACGTATCTCCACACTAGGATTTATTCCTGTGTCGTGGGTGCGTTTACAAACATGAAATTTCACATACACATATACCCAGATCGAAACAAATATTTGACCCGTGCGGGAATCGAACCCGCGACTATTTAGCACAGTACGCGGAGTGTCTTAAACTCTTAACCACTGCCCTAAATCGTCCGTCATTTACAGATATAAACAAAATTGAAGATTTTCAGAATCTTATTTCCCTGTATATACACCAAAACAAATATAGCTCACATACTTTACAAAACATACATCGAATAAAATTTAACATTACGGTCGTGTCAATAAAGTTACCGAGACTTACCACTTAAATCTACAGACTTATTGAATTTTCGAATATAAATTTAATAGAACGTAATAAATTACGACGTACATACGTATGTGATATAGCCCCGTTTAATTACAAAAACAAACTCGTATTTTATAGCTAGAACAACAAGCTGAACAAATATACATAAAATAATAAAACGTAATTACATCACGAAGTTTCCTAACATCCGAGTCTAATTGAAACCGCATGCTTATCCCACAGTCACACATAATACTTTTTTAAAGTTTTTGTCTATTAACATGGCGCTATTAAGTACCATATGGTAATCATTAGTGATGGTATAAAAAACAAAACACGAAACATGCATTAGAGGTTTTATTAAATTCACACGTCATACAATATAATGTGATTTTCTTATACACGTTGTATTGGCGTTTTAGAGATTATCTAGTTGGTAAGTGTATTTATTAGTCATCTAATTGTTGTGCATTGTAATAGCCAGTGGGTGTCGCTTAGTCTTTTTGTCGTGTCACTTATGTTTAGGAATATAATGTAGGTGTATTATTTAAGCTTGAGCCTTAGCGCATCTCTTTAAATAATTTTATAGATTGTCCCTATACTCGTATTTTGCTCGTATCCTATTAGCTTCAAGCTGCGTATTCAACTTATCTCAAGCGTCATTTCAATATTTTTTGCCGATTTAGTCGATTTGATTGATTTTGATTTAAATTCGAGCGGTCATTTCCTGTCTATCTATTCTATATTATCACGCCAGATCCCTTGCGGGGTAGGCAGAGAGTACAGAGTTCCAACAGATTCTTTCCTTACATACTTTTCTGGCTTCCTCTATTCTCATAGTTCGTCTCATACATGCTCGCCGGTTGCGGAGACTCTTGACTTGTCCTTCAGATAAGATTCGGTCTATTTGGTCATGGTAGGATAGTCTAGGTTTTCCCCGGTATCTACGTACTTTCACTTTCGCATTGTATATCTGTTTTGTCATTCTTTCTTCAGACATTCTTTCTATACGCCCGAACCAACGGAGCATACCCTTTCTCATCTTTACACCGATACTATCTTTCATGCTTACTCGCTTTCTTACTACGCTGTTACCATGTCCTTCGGCCCGCACATCAAGCGGGTCCGTCACCGAGCATCCTTTGTGCTCGGTCGTCTCCATTCGTTAATCTGCAAGCGGAGTAAAATGCCCCTTAGAAATAAGGTGACGCTTTACAAAACTTGCGTTCGACCAATCATGACTTATGCGTGTGTTGTGTTCGGGCATTCGGCCCACTCTCACATCGATAAACTCCAAGTGGTTCAAAACCGCTTCCTCCGTAAAGCCGTAGGTGCCCCCTGGTTTGTACGGAATGTTGATCTCCACTCCGATCTAGGTCTCGAACCTCTTCGCGCCTATATTAAAAAGGCGACAACACGACACTTCGCGAACGCATCTACCCATGCGAATCCGTTAATCGTAGCCGCCGCCGACTACGTTCCTCCCTCCCTACGAAATTTTGTGATCCATTTTTCAAGCACTTTCGGGTATTCGATTGAGCTAATATTTGGCATACGTATGTAAGTTCATTGACAATGCAATAATATGGTACCATGGAGCTGGTCTGATGATGGAGTCGGAAGGTAGCCATAGGAACTTGCCAACTACACAACATTACTCCCTCGTGTTTAGGCTTGTTGGATTGGTATTGACAAGTACTGTACAACTAGATGGTGTTCAGGGTCTGATGATAAAGCTGAATGTTGGTCAATGAAACCAACCAACTACTCAGCCTAATCCTACCGTGTTTGGGTTCGTTGGA
Source organism: Phalera bucephala (assembly GCA_905147815.2). NCBI lineage: Eukaryota > Metazoa > Arthropoda > Insecta > Lepidoptera > Notodontidae > Phalera > Phalera bucephala. The sequence goes on from LR990615.1 coordinate 17,660,293, forward strand.
TTTGTCTTGACGAGTAGGTACTGTAGACACAGATGGTGTCCAGGGCCTGATGGAGCCAGACGAAGCCATAGGAACTCCTCAACTGAGTAAGATATATATCTCTCTTGTGTATTGGCTATTAAAGCTTGGTTTGAAAAGATCTTTTTAAATTAAAATTATAACCTTTTTGGCAGGTATTTAATAATAAAAGTCTAAAAAAAATAATTAATTATACCGAATTATTAATGAAAGCGAATTGCACTGAATTGTAACTAAATAATTAAATTGAATAAAGCAAATTATTATTAATAACAACTACACACTTAAGTGGAGAGTTTGTATTTATTAACTAAATACAAGTTTGTATAAGCTATACAGCTTTCCTGATCCATAGCATTTGCATTAAAGTACTCGACACTAACTAATAAAGCGCATGTGTCGCCCCCTCCGGCTGAGTCTTGAAGATGCCAGGAAGAGAACTGGCTTCGTCGCCACCTGCTAGCCAATATCAGCAGTTAGATTAATGTTTTTGGCGCTAAATTTGTAGAGACCTAGTCTAATATTAGACAAGTGTTTATTTAAGTGGATTCCGTATTGGATTAATTTTAGTAAGTACTTCCACTAATATAAATATCAAATTAGCCGTTATCTCGCGGCGGCACAAACGTTTTTTTTTGTAATATCTTTATGAATTATTACCATTATTTTAGGCCGAAATCTTATTATTAGTGATATAAAAATTTAATTTGACTGCTTTGTTCCTAGTTCCTAGGTTCAAATCCTAGGTAGGACAAATGTAGTTTTTCTAGCGAAAAATTCCCAGTATGAGCCCGGAGTCTGGAATTGTGCCCGGTATATGGCTCGCTCGCTCGCCCCCTATTACATGGGACTAACATCGTCGGCGAAAAGTGGCTGTACTCAGTACACCTCAGTATCCCCGCATGGGGACAGAGACGGGCAAAATGTAATCAGACTAATGAATAACCACCCCCGTTCACATTTTTTAATCTTCAACAATTACGATTACACTTTTACAAAAAAAAAAAACTTTTAATCTTGAATCATGATTCAATATTACAAAATGCAATTGTAACCATTAATCTGATTACATTTTGCCCATCCCTGCTTTGGGAATATAGGCGTGACAGTGTATATTTTTTTTGCAATAAATTTATTTTATTTCTCATAATGTAGCTTTCGAATGATGAAAATATTAATTTATCTATCTATCTATATCATCACGCCAGATCCTTTGCGGGGTAGGCAGAGACTACAGAGATCCAACAGGTTCTTTCCTTACATACCTTATTAATATCGGTTAAGTATATTTAGAGTTTATTAATTACAAACGAAGAAACGAATCCCTCCTCTTTATAATATTAGTATAGATTATTTCTTATCTTAACTTCAATAAGTTAATCACAATCAAGAATGTAAAATGTATTTTTTTTATGTTTGAATTGAGTGATTGATTCTGTTTTCGTCGATGGCCTTTAAAGTTTAATCGATTAACAGGGTCGAAAGGGTAAAATGAGCAATGCCCTTAATTGTTACCTATTTTAGGAATAGATCAAATGCATTATTAAGTTCGCCAACCCGCACTAGGCCAGCGTGGTGGACTATGGCCTAACCCTCTCAGTTTGAGAGGAGGCCCGTGCCCAACGGTGGGACAGTTTCTTAAAAGAGCTAATATTATTATGTATATATTTATTAAGTATAATTTCTTATAAAATATATATACAAATACAAAATACAAATATTCTTATCTATATATTCTATCTATCTATCTTTAACCTCACGCCAGATCCCTTGCGGGGTAGGTATATATATATTGTAGAAACAAAAATGTTCTCCACCGACAGCAAGGTTCACGACCCATGCTACCGGTGGTCAGGGAGAGGAACCTCCAAAGAGAGGAACCTCCTCACAATGCGCGCCGTATCCAAAATTACTGCCTTCTGCATCAGGCTCCTCACCCAACTGCCTAGCGAGAGCTTCTCAAGGTGTTTATCGAAGCTCTTCGCTATAAGGCCGTTGACTGAAACGACTATCGGAATAATGATAGTTGAATCAACATTCCACATGGCGGTAACCTCATGGGCCAGGTTCAAATATTTAGATAATTTTTCTTTTTCGGCCTTTACAAGGATCTCATCATGCGGAATGGTGACATCAACAAGCATTACACGACGCGACGATCGATCTATTATCACGATATCAGGTTTATTGGCTACAATAGTCCTGTCCGTGATAATAGATCGATCCCAGTAGAGCGTGATATGACCACTTTCGAGAACTAGAAGAGGCTGGTACTGGTAGTACGGTACTTTAGAGTCCACAAATTATTATTATTATTAAGTAATAAGAGGGAGGGAGCTGGCGTGATGATATAGATAGATAGATTATTAAGTAAGCCGATTTAACCGTGCGTCTACGTTAACACATGCAGACATTCAACGAATATGGGACAGTGCAGCGTTGTGGAAGCGCGGCATTTAAACGACCACTAAGGTTTGCGGTCACACAGCGGTCGACTCGGTCAGTCTGAGATGGATGACCGTTTTTAGAATTTCCATCTTCGAGCACGCCCAAGCGTTGTCGTTAGTACCGACTACCACTTAACATGGTGGTTAAGCCGTTTAATGAAAGTCTCATAAACTGTAACAGCAGGCGCCCACAAACCTGCCTCAAACAATCTCCAATGTATTTGGTTTGTAGAACACGACCTGTTCTCTCTACTTAATCTGTTAGAGGAGGGTTTTTTTGGGCAGCAGTGAGATTTTAAAGCTGATAAACGAATATGGAATAAATTGGAACACCGAATAATCTTATAATATGGCTAAACACATCAATATACAGAATATTCTAATCCAATTTTCACGCTATTATAATCCATTTCACAAGCGATGTGAGCGTACAACGTTCGATGTAAATGTAACTCCACAGAAACTGTACAACCAAAGCAATAGTCATTCGCCGTTGCTCTTAAATTGACTGTCCATCAAATCGAACGGGTCGGGACACGATCCGCGACCGCTCCGCTTCCCACCACTACACTGGACACTGCACTCGCGTGATGTTAGTTAATTAAACTTTAAGCTTAAGGGAAAATTTAATTTCCGGAGCGGCTCCAGGGGATTATGTTTCTCGTATTTTTATTTCATGCCGCTGCTCTTCAGTGGAAGGATTGTCTTATAGTACAATATTTATGTATGGTATGGTTGTTATTAATATAAGTTTGTTAGCCATTTAGATTTTAATATCTTAATAGTGTGTCTGTAAAAAAGTGATTTCGAAAGAAAATTAAATAAAAAAGTTGCAGTATAATAGATGTAGGTGTCATTGTACAGCCGCTAGCGGGTAGCGGAGCGAGTAGAGAGGTATAATGCGGGTGTGTATTGCGGAGCGATGGCGTGCGGCGCAACCTTAAAAGCAATATCCGGCGCCGCGCGCGCCGCCCGGAAATGAACCGGAAACAGCGGTGTATTAAGCCGCAGGTACCAGCCCTTCAATTTATAAACGCTTGCGGGCGCACTACAGCTTTCGCAGCTTATTGGCGCGCTCTCCTCGCTCAGATATCCGGCGCGGTTAATTTGTAACTTGCACTTTTTACAAAGCAAAAACTAACTTATTCTCTCCCGCTCAAACCTTCCGCACACACGCGCACTTTTTAATAAAATCTTGAGCTCCGTTGAATACAAATATAAAAGACTTATTCAAAACATAGACGGGAGGACAATATCTAAAATTACATTCTCTCGGCCTGAACTAACAGTGAAATGAAATAAAGTCCGCAAACAAAAGTTTGCAAATCCAATATGATTTGGCGCGTCGGTAAACATCGGCAGCATCCCGGTGATATCGCGAACGAATAACATTAAACTTTGTATGGATTGAATGTAGAAAACCAATTTCGGTGCTCGGCGAGTGCGAGCCGATGGGATGAGGGTGTCAGAACGCTTTGACAGCTCTCTGATTGAAAAATACGGAAACCTGTTTATGGAGCAAGTGAGCTCGCGCAGCCCCCGGTCCGACCGCGGCCGCGACACGCGTGGGGATTTGCAATTATATCGCGCCATCAGCATACATATTGAGGTGCCGGCGCTTATCATAAAAATGTAGTCAACCGTCGCCGTCGGCCGCTTCGTACAAATCGCGCAGTGACAATCATTGCCCCCGTGAACAGTATAATTAGCTGAAAATTCAATTGTTTAAATGCGCATGCACGCTTCACCTTCGAATATATTGATGGTCTCCTAATATTGACCGAGAAGAACATCGGACAAATTATTATAATATGTTGGCACCTATTGTAACTTGTGTCTATTGTTGGCAGCACTTTTAGCAATTTTCATGTGTCTGTCAAAAGGCGACGGCAGCGTTTGTTACTTTTTGCCGAAATTGTTTCATTAGCGACATCACAACGTTTTGTATGGCCATTAGCACATGGTTAAGAAATATTTTCTTGTTCGTGTTAATAGCTACAGACGGCATCTGGCATAGCCATATTAGAACACAGAAACTATTGTTTACTCGCAGTTTTACGTTATTGTTTATCACTAAAATACCTAGTTGTGTAAAAACAAAATAATATTTACTACTGCAAGCCCTTCATAACTATGTTATCTTCTGTTTATTACAATGGCGAACACAGTCTGCTCAAGATAAGTCACTGTGATCCCTATTGCAACAAATTGTTGTTCCAATGTACTAACCACTATAATAAACGAGCTCGTTGGCAATCGTAAAATCACAAGGCTTTTAACAGATAAGTTTATTTTTCTAACTTTTTTTGACCTACTAATACAATTCAAGAAGGATTCTTCTTATGTTCACCGTCCAGTTTACCGTCAGATGGGAACTCTTAAAAAAACTTCATCAAGCAAGGTATCGATCGCCGATATGAAATCAGGGATGATAAATGATGGAAGAATTATGCGAGTTATGAAATATCTCATAAACAGGCGCTCCCCAAACGATCTTCGCCACGATATATCACGAATTTGGACATCCAGCACCCTGCTATTGGAATTCTGCAGATGATTTTCCTTCACAATTTATACGGGCGGTCGAACCTATCTCAGCAAGGATTTCGGGATGGGATATGAGATCTGCGATTCATTTAAAACGACGAAATTAAACGTCTGCGAGATTACCAGCCGGTCGTTCGAGGCTCACACAGATAACTAAGACGTTTATTGAACTACTTTGGGAAACTTTTATTAAATTTATAACTTATCAGTGCCCGCAGATCAGCTAATAGGAAATATAATTTACAGCCTTTTCGATGGCCCGTTCAGAGTTTTTCCAACTTGGATTTCGGTTTTAAATGTTAAAATTTGTTTTTCGGTTTCTAAACCTTTGAACTGTTTGAGCTTGATTACAACAATTTTGATCGGATAAAATGTAACGTATACAAACTACGCTTTCGGTCCTCTTTGTGCTCTTGTTCTCAGCATCATTTTAGTAATTGTAATTAAAATGAGTTGCTTTATTAAAATATGCACCTATGCATATAAAATCCTGTTTACTTGTAACTTGTTGTATGTTTCAGACCATTCAGTATCAGTCATTTTCCAAACCTTTTAAGTAATAAAGATGTTTATAATAAGTTAAAGTATCACGTAGAGCTGTGCGTTCGTGTAATGTGTATGCATTTAAATTACGCCCAAAAGCGGCGTACATATGTGGCACCGGCCTCAGGGTTGCCGCTTGCCGTTCGTCGTTTTGTACGTTCGTGCACGAATTCTGTCATGTCTGTCTTATCTGGATGAAATGAACTCAATAATTAGTATGTTAAAATGTTGAGTTTGCGTAAGCGCGTACAATTTATTTTAATAACGAAACCGTTCGTCTATTAATTACATATTTTAGCGATGGAGGGACGTAGTTTTAAGCGAAACCAGAGTCGTTTTGAAATCCGTGTCCTGAAGATGACAGATTTTGCAAATAAAATGGACTAATCGCTGGCATATTTTGTCACAGTGTATTGACTCGATTTTGCGTGTTTCCACAGCCTATGGGTTAAGTACCTAGCACCTATCATTATTGTTATGCTTATTAGGTAGGTACCAAGACATAGAGAAATGTTACAGGGTACAGTCCTTATGATTCGTTAGTTAGATATACTAAATAAAAAAGTATGAATATCTTTTCCCACACACACATTCCAGTAGAATAAGAAGTACACAAGTCTTCTAGTAACAGACAGTTCAGCGCTCAACAATATTATAAGAGGTAGAAAGTACAAATCAAAAGTTAGTACTGTAATTATGAAGCTTATCTTATCTACCCACTAAATGTGTCAAATATTTAATTGAATAGAAAACAATCAAATAATATTCAAATTAGATAAAAAGGCACAAACATTATTATAGTTATTTTAATGATAAAATGTAATAGGTATGTGTCCATATTCTCGGACCGCGAGCAACAAATGAAAAAACAATTCACGGATTTCTTTAAAAATCCTCACGAAACTCCATTGCGCTCAATTGAATAGCATCTTAATTACGAAACGGGTGAATATTTAATTAAAAAGTTTCCGCACGCGAGTAATTCCTTATTCCATGTATACCAGATTGAGTCAGCGTCGATTCCTCTTTTCTGCGAAACGAACATTCGACAAGGGCCTTTAATTGAACGTCGACCCATTGTGCTCGTTAAAGCGATTCTGAGTTAATCACCACGTTTTTCGTTCGGCGTAATGGAAGAAAGTAATTATCAATTAACTGCTCGATAATGGATTGTGGCAGCTTATCCGGTGGCTTATCGCGACGTGTAACGACCCGGCCTCGGCGTTTTATCTTTTTAATAATGAATTTAAATCATCAATCATTCTCGCGGTTTGTCAATTTCCGGTGTGTTGTGTGATCGCGAGTGAAGTGATTTGCCGAGTTTATTACTGTGATATAAAAACTGGTTAAGTAGGAACATCCACGTTGAATTTGCACAATCAATGTTTTTCACGATCAAATTTTGTTTTTAATGTAGCTACACGTCTTATATTATTCAAAGTACTTAATGTATCCGTGATATATTTTCTTTAGAGTGTATTTCATTATTTTTATTTCTGCAAAGATCGACAGCTGAAAAATTCAGGGCCGTAATTCTATTAACAAAAAGCTGCTCAAACCTAATCTTAATCGCCGCTGATCAACAGCGTTTAGCTGTTTACGTATACTACTGGAATACGAACTACTAATGTATACGATTACGAAATACTAAAATCCAAAAAATCTGATCGACAGCGGTTAAGGTTCAGCTTTAGCGAAATTTTGTTAGTAGAATTGGCGCCCCCGTACATGTAATTACTTTTCTATTAAGTTAAACAAATACAGCCCCTATTGGTGCGAAAGTGGCGTACCACAATTTGTGAAATCGCTTTAACGCACGCCAGGCGTTTGTGAGACGGCTCGGGCGCAGCGGTGGCGATGGCGTTTGTGAAAACGTAAAGCGACACCAGGTGACGTGATATGGTGCCGTGAATTAGCATTGTAAATGCAATCATAGGTGTCACGCTGAAACCCGCTCCTCCAATTTATGCGCCTTCCGCTTCGGCCACTACGAACAAACAGTTTATAAACTATAAATAACGATTAGCATCCAACTTCTCTCGTCTAATGAAGATATTAAATTACACGTTTCAGGCGAGACGTAAATACCACGACGCCTAATCGCTACACCTACCTCCGCATAACACAAAATTAATTCTACTAATGAGAAGAATGCCCACTCGAGTCTATAAAGTTCCATATCAATCAGTATTATCGTCATTGAAACCGGATTTTGTTATTGTGCTTTGTCCGACAAAACAACCATTAAGCGGATTAATCATGTACGGAACCAATTAATGTCTTAAAGTTGCAGACTGCTACACTCGACCGAGCCTGGCCGCTGCTATTAAATCTTATTAAAATACCTAGTGAACGATCACGAACACTTATTTACAGCACTGTACTTAAATTATTGCGGGCCTAGTCAATGTAGCAGTACAGTCGGGCCCGTTCGTCTCTGGTAATTAGCTCCATTATCGTAGAATCTACAGCGATGTGTAACAAAGACAATTATGCGGGGAACTGTAGCGAGAGGAGGCATCTATACACTAAATTATGTGTAGGCATAGCTTATAATTAACCCGGTATCATGGATACGTTTGTTCATTAATTATTTACGTTCAAACCACCAAGGCTTCTAGAAAAAACATTAATTAATAAGCCATTTTTTGCATCAGTATTGTATTGCAAAAGAAATATAATTAAATTACTTTTGATTGAATGGTTAGTCACTTCTACGTCATGGAGGATAATTATTTGAATTAGCAAAAAGTAATTATGTTTTTTGTGTGTATTTTATTTTATTAGGAAACGATTGTAATACAAGTAGGTACCTGAGTTAAAAACTAGCGTTAATTAATAAAGTAAGGTGTAGATTTTATCTTTTTCTTGTTAAATATTGTGAGTAGGTAGAACTGAGTGACTTTATTATTCGTATTATATATAAGAAATTCTTTGTGTGTAACTTTTTTGAATGTAGGCAAAATTACAATCACAATAACATAAAGTTTTTAGATGCTGAAAATGTGTATCTTGTTAGTGCATTATACCGGAGTACATGAATGGGCTATGTTGAAACCCCTGGTCCATCAATCCTCGGCACGATTCCGGCTGTCGAACTGTATACCGTCTAAAAACTCTCGGTGACATCTTCTGTCGTAGATATCAGGGTTATGGGCACGCAAAACCTTTCGTCAAACCAGGTTCTGGTAATCTAGTATCTTCTTTGGCTTATACTGGACGCAGGATCCCGGCTTATAGGAGTTACCCTACGTTCCCACGAGCGCGTTTACATCGCGCTTTAATCAAGCGCTGGAATAAAACAAACAGCTTATAATACATTTTTTTAAGTTTTAGCTTAACGCGTAAAAAAGCACCCTTGCGAACGAGGGGTTACAGTGGTGGGAATATGTGGTGGGCTTAGTCCCAACTAAAATAAAAAACAACGCAATTAACCATTCATGCATCCTTAACCGACTGCAAAGTCAAGTTAATTCGTAAAATACGTCCGCCGCAGATAAATTCGTGTCGCAAAACATTAAGTCGAGTTCCACTCAATTATAATCACCTTTATACGTCGGCGTGTTGTGTTCGTTAAATTATGCACACTGTCGAGTTAACTTGCGCACAAATTGCATTTCAACCGGCGGCTTCGCGCCTTGGCCGTGCCGTGGTCGGATTATGGAAGTCTTATTCACCATACCACTACAATAATAATAATAAGTAGCCTGCATTGTCCCAGTGCTGGGCAAACGCCATCTCCCACAAATCGAAGTGAGAGAGAACAGGTCATACTCGACCATATGAACCCAGAGGGCCTAGACAAGTTGCAAGCGTTTTGTTTCTATTCTCTTGTCGCAATCGATAGCGCATTGTTTTGACCACGTGACTTTTAGTTAAAAAATGTCATTCCCATACAATTTTCCGCTTTCTATTAGCGTTAACGACTGTAGATTGACAATTTGGCTATAGGCGCAGGGCGGATTGGTGGAGGCAGGTTTGCGGCCACCTACTGTTGGAACTTATCAAGCAGCTTATAAGTCTTCCAATTTGGCTTAACGAACCACTATGAAAGGTTTTGCTGTTTAAGACCATGACGTTGGGATCTTTACTCCTATCGTTGTAGAGTGAAAGCTCGTATTCGATGTTCGATCGACCGTTCTGTTTTTGAATGTGTAAAATCAATTCCTATTTATAATTTATAGGTATGTCTCGATTCGGAAATCGATTAAGTTTTTTATTTATTTGGAATCGAATTAATCTAACCAGTATGGTCAAACCGATAGACGAGCCACCGTCGAAATATATACAGCTTTTATTTAAAAATCAGTTTTATTAAAAAAAAAACTGTATATTTGTGAGTGTTTTCTTAACACACTCGTTCATTCTTCTGCCGATTGGGTCATTCTTTCATTAACTAATCAATTGTAATATAACATTTGACTAACCTGGTACATACACCTCCTGAATCTATGAAGAAATTAAAACTTACGTGGCTTTCAAGACTGTTTTATACCTATTCGTATCTACAGACTTACTAACGTTTAAATATAGCTATAGAAAAAAGATGATGGTGTTATGTGCAAATGAACATGCTTAATGGGCTGTCTCAAAAATTGGCTGTGTGTAACTAAATGGGCCATCACACTGAATACTTGAATGCCTTTCATTATTTATAGCATATACTGTAACCATACAAGTAAAATTAAACCTGTGTTGAGTATTACTTGTTTACTTAATGAATGTAAATACTTAGCATTACAAGCTAGGTTAATATAAAAGTCGAAACACCCGCCCGGAAAATGTATTCTTTCCATGCAAGTATTTTTAATTAGACGTAGAAGAATTTTAAGTAAGGACAATAAACATGAACGCGGTGCAATACCGGCTATGATGAATATTGCATTAAACCTTACGCTTTGTTGCCCGCTCTATGAATAACGAATTAGATTTCGAGTCGAATAACATTTAGAAACATTGAATAATACGCTAATAATCGTAGATTCGATAGGAATGGGCACGCAACGTCGCGAGGCAATAAAGGTAATGTAGGCAAGGTATTTGCCAATATCCTCGTGGAGTGGCCCTCCCAAATATCTTGAGATTGTATTCCCCCTACATAAAAATTGTTCCGGAATAGAGATACTACCCGGATAAATATTCAATTTCACTACGGACGAAAAAGATTTGATACCTTTGGTACCTACCAGGTTTATTGGATGATAACCTTTGGAATGGTGTGGATAATCATATTCATAGTTTTTCGACGAAATATAGATGAGTTTTTAGATGAAAATAGTTTTTGCGCGCGCATAGTGACCCTAGTTTCCGATAGTGATCTAAATTCCATCACGGGATTATTGTTGACAGCGGTGTGGGCACATCCTAGCCCTCATTCAATTCATTGGATGTTTTTATTTACTTTATTGAGTGTTCAAAGTTTAAAACGACTATGGAACAAAAATAATTAACATTAGACGTATCACTTACTTTTTTCTACTGAATAAAGAAAAATAGATTACTGTTTTAATATTAGTTTTTTTTGACTACTATAACCAGAAATAAATAATATCAGCCTATACTGCCCACTGCTGGGCAAAGGCCTTCTCTCACAAATCGAGGTGATGTTGTGTAGCAATTATATCGATAAATGTTTTTTTTTACTATTTCCTTGTATTTTAAATACCTTATTTCCGGAGAAAGTTAATGAGAGTACGTAGGCAAATTAAAACATGAATCACGTTTAACAAGTATCAGTCATTATAATGATTATTTATTTTTATTACTTTGAACTCTTTTACAAAATTTCCTGTTAATATGTATAATAGTATTTCTGACATTGATATAATATTTGTCCAAATTAAAGGTGAGAATAAGAGCACAAGTATGGGTGTGATCTTATTTGGAATTAGTTCGATCCGAGCCTAGCTAAAGTGAAGACGCGTTAAAATTCTGCAGTTCCTGAAACTGCAATAATAAAAGGGTCTGAGGTCATTCATAATTTAAAACTAATTTCTATACTTACTAACGACGAGGTGTAGATTTCGTAATTATACACAAACGTGGCCATTTTGTTCGTGATTTGAGGGCACGAAACTTTTAACGTCAGCTTGACGTTAGCGCGTTGGTATGCCATCAATTTCACACGACAAATTTACGAAATAAATATGAACCTGACGGCATGATTATTCACTACTGTTATGTAAATGTCGATATCTTCATGCTGAGCTCTCTGTAATCTGGTACGTATAATGTATCGACGATTTCTCAATCGTATTTTTCGGGCCTCCGGTCGATCGGTCAGAGTAAAATGTTGCGACGTCCGCGGCATATCCACTAGTCGCGACCCTCTTGAGAGGTAAGGAGAGAACGACATGTAGATGAAAAGGGCAGCTGAATCTAATACAATCGGGGAAAGCGATACTCACTGCCGTTCTAGGGTTGATTCTTGTCCGATTGATGTAATATATGGCGCTACGGGTTTATTTGTTTTGACATATCTATATCTATATATATTTTTTTTATCTGGGTAGTGATTTTTCCGGCTGCTCCGCACACTGGATCTAATAGTCGCGGATTTGATTCCCGCACAGGACAAATCTTTGTGAGACCCGCAATTACTTTTTTCGGTCTGAGAATTTGTGTATTTGAGTTTTCATGTTTGTAAACGCATCCACGACACAGGAATAAATGATCCGAGTGTGGGGCTACGTTTTTATAAAGAAAAAGGAAATCATATTTATTACGTTATTGTTACGTAAATGGTAATTGATGATTTTTTGGACGTAAGTTAAGAGTGAATTATCAAAGTAAATTCGCCTAAAAGCTTTCACATGTCCATAAAACTAACACTCAACTTTCTATCTACAAACTAAAATAGCAAACAATTCTATATTTATGCCTCATTTCGTATCACACGCTGATAACTACAGCAAAGTAGTTAAAGAGGAATGTAAAGTTTTATTGCGTTCCGTGATAGGGGCGCGCACAAAGTATCGCATTGTTAGCAACCCTAGGTGTAGCGGGTGGGAGGGGGCGGCGGGCCGCCGGGCGGCCGGGTATTGAATGAGATTGCTTCTTACTTCGGCAAATGGATCACGTAGTGGATGAGATGTCACAGTGTTTTAAGATCCCAATTCGGCCGATCCGCTAGATAGTTATTGTCTTTACATATAAGCATGTAGCTAATACCCTTTGGATGTTATTAGTTTCGCTACATTATAACATAAGTAATCGATTCTCCTTAATAAACTCGTAACAGTTCATATAAAGTCTGCGTAAATGTGAATGACAGCATTGCATAAAATATCAAATGCGAACTTTGAGACCCATTAACGGCAAGTTACGCCTTCAAAATATCTATTACGTAATCAAGTAGATACATTCGCACCCAGTAATTGTGAAATTCCCGAGCCGGGCCGCCCGCCATAGCCGCGCCGGCGGCGGGCGGGTGCTGAAAAACAATTTCACGCCAGATCTTAGCTCGTGTTTTCCTATTTCCCTTTTATTTATCTTTTAGTCTTTCCTTTTCTCGAGAATCAATTTCACGGATGAGCGTCGCGATGATCTCAGTTCAAAAAGCGCGAGGGTTCGACTCGATAGCTGCACGCGTGCACTCTGGCCGTCCCGTGTCCGTCCCGAAACGGATTGGGATCGTCTCATTCGCTCTCCTCATTACCCGAGCGACGCAACGTCGCGTCTCGATAATAAGCTTTCTGCTCGCTGCTTCTTGTGATTGGATGGGTTATGCGTGTGTTATCTGCCTCGACTGCTCCTGATATATCTGACCCAATTTTCTTTTACATCACTCCCCGACGCGTTTAGCCATTTTTCAATCTGCAAACTTGTATCGGGATTGCGTACCGACGGTTGGATGTAATTAAAATTTAATCACAGAATCGCTGAATTAATGACTGTGAAACAATGTTGTGTAATTTACTGTATCGTACGGCTAAGTACTGAATAACAGTGATTGTTTTGGCGCTCACCCAGATGGCAATGCGCGTTCTGCTGACGTGTGGAGGGTGAGCTGCAATACCAACTTTACATTTATACTACTGCATTCTAATTTAGAGAAGATACATTTTTTAAATTTATAGTTCATTTAGCAGTGGATATAAAATGAAAATAAAGTGCCGACGTGAGGCGCTTTTTAAGCATCTACCGACTGTTGAGTCGGTAGATCAGCGGACCCGTTGGAACCGCATGCTTCAAAATTGTCGGGCCCAGGCACCGCTCCCTCGGAATTGACAATTTTACGGGCGGTTTATTTCCGGACACCGAACTTCCTTGGTCAGGTTCGCTCCCGCTGCCCGCCCGAGACACCCCACAACCCCTTCGCTTAGCGCTATTTGTTCGCATTTACTTTTGAAACAAATACAAAGTAACGTGTTAAGATATTATTAAAAAAACTCGTACAAATATAACGCATTAAATAAAAAGGTCTGCGTGTTTTAAAAGTTGCTAAGATACACTTACAAGGTTGATAGCTATCTACATAAAATTTACATTGTATGTAAGTGTCTTAAGCGAAAGCTTCCCACTTAAAAGCTCTACAAATGCACTGAAAGCTCTTTCGCGCACTAATCCCGAACCTTTTAGCTGCAATCAAAAGCCCCGAGCGCTCGGCGGCGGCGCGGGCGGCGCGGCGATGTGATGCTTGTGGAAGCGACTACGAATTTAATTTACATTTTTAATTAAGTTAAATTTTGTTCGAAAAGCTTTCACGGAATACGAGTTTTCTTGATTAGAGTTCAGCTCAGCTGAAGTTTGAGATTGATTAGTGGATGTTTAATTGCTCTCCTCCAGTGAATAATGAATTCGATCACTGCGGAGTCAGAAGGGAGTGTCTAACAGATTACATTTATATTATTTAATCAAAATGATTTTGATATGGTTATCATATTAACTGATCTGTTATTTGTAAGATGCGGATTTTACAGAAGTTTTATTACGGCTAAATAATACATCTATTTGTGTCACGCTATGGCGCCTATAGTGTTTAAATATAAAGATTTACAGATCTTTATTTACAAGGTGTATTGTTTTTTATTCTTAGTCTATAATAGTAGGACTACTTCCTGCAATGAATATAATACTGCTTTTAAATATTTTTTCACACTTTACAAGGTAAGGCATGTCTATCCTTCGCCTTACGTCGTGTAAAGCGACCGCCGGCTGCCATGTAATTGATGGCTGGGGTGAATTTTAACGTAATGCTGCTTAATTGATCGCGTTGATAACGTAATCATAATGGGGATACCTACTGCTGGAAACCACGCACCTTACTTTAAATACTGGTAAAATGGGTTTCCGCCGCACGCCCCTATCGCTGCAGCCCAGTTGATGGATTTCTCTAAAGCCAATCATTTTAATACATTAACCACCGACACTCTATCCATTAGACTAATAGATTTATTTACGTAAACGGAATACGTATTACTAAAGCTTACAACGTCAGAATAAAATTATCATTATCACTCTCTGACTTTCCCTCGTATTATAAAAACATCGTAACGGCTGCTTGTAAATCGGTAAGGGCACAAAGGAGCCATACTATAGCTGACGTAAAAGCGAATAAATAAAAGACTTCCGTGAAGCACTCTCGGCGAGAACAAGTCGAGAGCCGGTGACGTACGATTTGACGTAGAATATTTTATCCGGGCACTACGACGCCCGCCATCCATTCCACTTATCCCGGTACTCTGTTGAATTTTTGACACGTCAACGGGACACTGCCCTTTTCTTTAGGTGGCTTAGTGTGACAGTAGCCTTTAAATTCGAGTTATACACGGGATGGCGCCGTGGGCATCGTTTGTCAGTCTCAGCGAACAAGTTGCGGATTAGCGGAGGGATTGCCGGGTTAGGACGTGCGACTTTTCAGACGGACGATGACAAGATGGACGTAATAAGTTGCTTATTATTTTAAGTATCGTGGTGTTTTCAAATATGACTGAATTTAAGACAGATAGATTTACCAGATTCGTGTGAAAATTACATACAGCATACTTTTTTAAAAAGTTGTTGCACCAATTTATGTTGCGTAAAAAACTGCGGGTGGTCTGCCACCGAAGTACCAGCAACACACCAATTTTCGCGGTCACCTTATTTGGTATGAGAGGTCATTTTTTAAATGTGTAACAACCACCGTACTTGTTAAGGAAAGGAAAGTTTCGATTCACGGCGTTAAAAAGCAATCGTCAAAATTACAGCGTTCGGTGGTACCGCAGCGCAGCTGGCCGCCCCCACCCTTCGATCGGACCGAATCCGGCGCACGGCAATCCATATTAGATTTGCCCGCTCTCTCATATCCATTCTGAGATGTTCATATTTTATTGGGGCCAATAAAACGGATTCATGAATATGAGAAATGCATAACGAATACCGTATTTATGGATGGAGGCGCCGCTCCGCGCGGATATGTCGCGGGTAATTTGATAGCCGCCTTTGTAACAGGTGCTGATGGGAATTTCGATGCGGTTATAAATTTTTTTTTCATCCACTCGAATTTAATAGCGTATTCTGTTTTTATTTAACATAAACACGGTGTTATTCACGATTCATCTTATTTTATTTTAAATATTTTATGTAATTGGAAACCGTTGTTAAATGATGGTGCTGTTTTCTGTACGGATATTTATTTGTCTTTTATTGAAGTATAAAAGTGAGGATCGTCAGATTGTCGTATTTTATAGCTTAGACTGAGTGACTCTAATTCGGAAAGTTTTGGTCATGCTTGATATTCTGTGAGTTAGTCCTAAATTTCCAATATGAATAACAGTTTTAACATCAAGTTAGGGCCTCCCCTAGTGGATTCAACAATTCTTGCTAAGCGTGTGAAAAAAGAAGGCATATGAAATAATAAATATTTATATGAAGTGCTATAGTCATTGCTTGTAACATAAAGGGAGTTATCAATAACAGACAGTCACTGAATTATATAACTGAATAATAGCGTTTATTTATCTCCACAAACAATGTGTCATTATGTTTTCCTATGACCTCTTCAGTCTGTTCATAGTTTAGGGGCATTAGCCAGTTAGTATGTTTTTTCTTGCATTCAGCTTTACTATGTTATTATGGTATATATTTAGAATTTTTTTGATATAGTTATATATCCTCCCAGCCTTGAAAACATGAAAACTCTGTGCGAATGAAACTTGACAGTTTAGAGTATTACAGACGGTGTAGTGTCTTCTCAGTGTTAAAGGACATTGTCGAAAATTGCCCCAGAACCAACAAATATTTGATCCATGCCGTCATTACTTATCTATTTTAATAAAATAATGGCAAATATCTGTATCTAACGGACAATATGCAATCTAAAACTAATATTTCAAAGTATTGTAAGTACTTTTTTTTAAATACTGAATGCCAACACACAATATAACCTCATATGTATTAATGGATACTGAATTATAACCTCAAAATATAATACTTCTTGTGCAATATTGCGATTCCCCCCTTGTCCGTTTAATAATAAATGCCTTAAGAGAATTTATGGGTGATTTGAAAACATACAAGTATTTTTTCATTGCTGTTGGTTCTAGGGCAAATCATGTATGGGCGCAGAACTATGTCCTTTACTAATATATTACAGGAATGTAATGTTAGCAGAGTTTGAAGTATGTACATTTGCCTGACAAGTCCTGACAACACTGAGATTAAATATTCAGAGCAGGCCGAAAGTGTTTAAGGGTTCGCATTGAGTGCTTTACGTCTACGGACTGGTCTATTACGTTGTAGTGCATTCAACGTTGCGCCCGCGCCGGCGGAAGCCGATAAATCGATCTAAAGTATTCCAAAGATGGATCGCTTCATTGCTACCACAGGCCCAGATGATAAAGGGGCGATTTCCGACCTTTGTGTATTCGTTAGTCGTTCGTTCACTTTATTTACGACTTAAATCTTCTATGGTGGCCGTTTTATACACTAGGAAGATTTATAGAGCTATTTAAAAAGGCCAAGTGCTGTTTTGTGCTTTAATCATCTGTGTAAATATTTGGACATTCTTAATGAAGTATTTGGTACTTAACTTTGTTATTTGTTGTACAGTGATGTTACGTCTACGGTTAGTAGAGAAGCAATCCGCAAGAGATATTAGCGCCTCCCTTGAGTTTCAATTTACAGTGTTGAATGGACGTCTCAACCTTTATGGAACGTTGTTTGATAGTGCGTTTGTTATTCCCATCACATTCAAAATTCGACTCTATAGTGAGTCGCTACGGCAGAAAATTATTATCAGGACACTTAGATCTCACATGGTTATTGAAAACAAGATCTTGGAGGCGGGATCGTAGGGTGTAGTTTAGGTTGTATGGTCGTTACTTGGTTTATGCCGTTTGACGGCAGTTTGTCGGAGTAATAAGGTCTCGCGGAGTGGACGTAAGGAGAGGATATCGTTTATTCTAATGAGGTTTCGTAGCGAGACGCGTGCTGGTGTCCGCTCTCGGCGTATTACTTACCTTCTAGCTTTGGACAGGATTCTTTGTAAATAAGGACCTCTTTCAAATGCGGTTTTGGACGTAGATGCCAATATAATTGGATTTTCAGTAGTAATTGGTACTTAAATGTTCTAAAGCGATAATAGGCCCCCTATTGACTGAAAATAAGTTAGCTAAGCTAATAGAAGCTTTTATTAGGTGATTCATAGTAAATATTTTCAGAATTTGATCGTTTTAAATGTTCATTATAAAATAATTTATTTCCTTAAAGATGTTTATTGTCATAAATGTTGGGTTTTTCGTTATTTAATAGGTACCTTGGAATAAAATAATAGCCTGCATTCGTAAGTTATGAAGCATTCAGCGCGCTGCGGGCGATCTCTTGTTACTAAATCCATTTATGAATTATTTATGCATAGTATCTACCTACCAGCTATAATATTTACGTAACATTTATGTTTTTGCCGAATGTGTAGGCGGCGATGTACATAGTACACTCACACTTCGCCAAAATTGCACATTTATTTTGATTCCGATGCGGTAAAGGGCGAGCCTACTGACATTCATTGGGTATCGGCAAAAAAATCGATAGACGTAAAATGATGTAGCAATTAACACGTCTATAGATTTTTTGCATAAATTTTACTAAGAATAAAATATTACTTTTCTTAATTTTTCTTTCTCCTTTTTTCAGGTTTTTTCTACTTTCCCATACACGTTCACTCGATCAGTTGTTTAATTTGTATTGGAAAGATAAAAAAAATATTCGACAAAAATCAAAAGTTCTAGAACAAAAGTTCGGCATGATAGCTACCCTAATTCCGGATCACTATGTATAGATAGAACATTAATTTCCTTAAAATTGTGCACAGGAAATTTCCTAGCCCACATTCGCACGAGTGTTTTTTAAACGGGCTATTTGGAGCGCTGTAACCGCTTTTTAAAAATAGTATCGTTAGCCATTCCTTTTATTCCAGCGCTTTACTGACACGCGTTGATAAGCGCTCGTGTGGATGAGGGGAGTTACAATTACAATGTTAAGCAAACTTCAGTCTTTGTCTAACGTCGTCGTATATAAATGTTGGTATAAATAGGTTTGTTTGTACACCCACGAGGCTAGCAATTTTTGCTGTGCCTAGCGCGGGCCGACACGCATCGCCCACTAAATATACGCATGAGTTCATTTTTACACGTTATACGGATTTCCGGGAACAAACGTGACGGTATGTGTGCATCCCAAAGGGCTATATTGCATGGAAATATCCACACAGATTCCACTATGAAAAAAATAAAAGCACCGCTATGCCTATATCGAATATGATCTATGCGCTCGTAACGCTGTGCGACCGCGGTGTTCTAACCAATCACCAAGGTTAAACAACGTTCGACTCGGTTGACCTGAGATGGGTGACCGTTTGTGGCATTTTCATATTCGAGCGCCTCCGTGCTTCGAAAGGCACGTGAAGCCGTTGGTCCCAGTTTAGCCGAGTTGGAAACCTTATAGGCGGCTTGATAAATTTCAACAGCAGGTGGCCACAATCCTGCCTCCGCCAATCCGCACTGGTTCCGCGTGGTGGAGTATGACCTAATCTCTTTTACCTCGATTTGTGAGAGAAGGCCTTTGCCTAGCTGTGGGCAGTATAAAACAATTTTTTTGGTACAAAAACATCTTACAGTATTATATCCAATCATATTTTTTAGATAAGTTACTCATTAAAATTTACAGGTAATAAAATTGTTATTTCTTTCTTTGCAGGATATAATTAGTGTTGTGTGATGCGCGAGTGACGATCACGCCATGATTCGAGATCCCCCGGCCATGCACAAGCCCGACAATACTAGCAGTGAGTTTATTTATTACTATATCCTATAGGTATACCTAAAGAGTAATCCGATGATTCGGTGGGTAGATGACATTGAGAGTTGGAGGATGAACTTGGAGTAGATTGGCACAGGACGGCAAAGAATGGCACAAGAGGGAGGCTTATACCCTGGAGTGGGTTATAGAAAGCTGATGATGATGATGATAACCTATATGCTATGATGTCGTAACAACCAACATTTAGACTACGGACCGCTTACGTACTACGGCGGCCACTTTTTTCGCGACGCGACAATTGCTGTCACAATTCAGATAACGAGCATACTAACTGACATGAGTTATATCACAGGAAACATGTTATAAGGAGTGAAACATCTTAGTACTAGCGTTCCGAATAAGAATTAAGAAGAAGAAAGAAAGAAAGTAATTTTTACTTGTAACAGCATGAAAAAAAACGATATAATTATTGTATTTATCATGTAGGAAAGAAAATTATACGTTATTCAATGGCAATAAGAGGGATGACATATTTCTATACTTATGGTTTGATGCCTTAATACCATTGAATTAAATATTAATTTCATTTGGCACTTGGAACTGTCACTACCCATTTTAATGAAAAATGCATTAGCTGATATGACACATATATAGGAAATATAACCATACAATTACAAAAAGAACAAACGATTAACAATGTCACAAAAAAAATACACAAGAGGAAAAAATACAAAAAAGTAATACACATGAATATGTGTCTCACGGGTGAGCCAAATAGGTATCCAGATCGGCTTCATGTCAGGCACAAGTGCGAGACGCTGATTTTCATCTGAGTCTTTACAGATGTCAATCCAGTATCAACGGACACAGACTACTGTTTTAGTGGGGTCGTACACCGCGCTTATGTGTGCGTGATTTGTATGTGATCTGCTATTACTAAGAAGTACTGCTGTGGTATATTCTTTCTTTTCCAGATTTATTTTTTCGGTGGTAGTCCAAAATAAATGTTTACTGCGGTAGTACTAGCTACCAGTACTGTACAATCTGCAAAGATACCGCCACCCTTTCTCCTAATACTTTATGATGCAAGCGTTTAATGTTCTCCTAGAGTATTAATAGTATCGGTATTTACATTGTTACACGTAACGATAGGACGAACATACCAGAACAATTTACATCATCAGCTCAAAGTTTACTGCGGAACTAAGACCTGGAGAACATTGCACAATTGTATTGTAAGCTATGGAAGAAAGTGGGTATGCCTTCGTGAATGAACGATCTATAGTCATCTAGAAATGCATTATTATTGTTTTAAGCTCATCGATATCTATATCCTACTTGAGTGTATCCAACTGTTACCAAAACCCCCCAAATTGATATGTCGGGGCTCTAACAAACATCCAAACATTTTACGACAAAATATACAAAAAACTTTGGACAACAAAACTAAATCAAAGAGCAAAATAATATAAGCAGCCGAGACGTTTTCGTTTTGCTGACGTCAATTTTTTCATAATATTAGGACAAACAGGTCGCGAATAAAACGCTGGAAGGGTTGTGCCATAAACCGCCCAGCAGCGTCCGTCGCGATATTAAAAAGGGGACGAACGATATTGCAATATCACATTTATGGAAAATGTCCGACACCCAGATCGTATTGATAAAAATAAGCGATTTTTTATTGTGCCCCACAAACTTGGAGTATGTTTTTCTACATTACTGATTGTAGTCTACGTCCGTTTACGTATCTAATGCAAATGGCGACGCTATTTAGAGACAATAAAAATGTAAATATAGCAACGACGCTAAGTGGTAAATTGTATTTAACAGGAAGGAGTTATTGACAACTTTATGCATATAAATAAACATAGCTAAATATAATTAGCGAGCTTTCGATATTTTGTTGTTGCTAATGAAAACGCAATCGACTCCTAATAAATCGTGTCGTCCGCCGTCTCAACTAGTTGGTCCTTGTTATTAACATTATATTTCTCCTTACAAGAACTAATGAAAAGTTTGAAAATAAACGTTCTAAACAGTATTTCAAACACTGCAATTATGTTGTATATTGAAGTTAGTTATTATGGTCTTGAGTTCCGAGACGGAGAGTGTCGCAGTGGCCATCTGCGAGCCAGCCGATATTACTACCTACATAATTCATGATGGTTGCGCGGTTATCCATGAGGAAGATTTCAATTTCTGTAGAAATAACAAAACAAATTCACATGAGCATCCACTGCACCACGAGCTGTGGCGGAAAATTGCGGAAAGCGTACGAGTGCAAGCGCGCGGTAACGCAGCGTAGCGCGACGCGCGATGCGGCGCGGCGCGGCGCGGTGCGGCTGCTCTGGGCGGCCCTGATAAAATTTATGGCCACTTCCCCTTTAAAACAATATTGAGGGCTCAGTTGGGATTTATGTCTCGCCGCTGCTGCAGCGACTCAATTTATTCTTCAATTTTTCATACAATAACTCACACACGTATTACGAGTGATGGATGAAAAGGACTAACTTTCGGGCTTTAATAAGAGCCTCCAGATGCGAATCTCCAAATTGGCTGAAGTTTATTGCCCACTTATGTCAGGCTTAAGTTTCGCCCGGAGCCTTTCTCTGAGAAAATAATTTATGACGTAGATTGTCTCGACTTTGTGTACGTTTGATTGTCGTTTAGGGATACGATGTTATGATATTAGGGATCTCGTGTACCTTTTATAAACATTAAAAGGTAACAACACTACGCAGATTTCGTTTCGTGCAGTACTTTTACCGGTTTACTGGTTGTCTGGAAGAAATTGCTCTTAGCAATAAGGCCGCCAATTGTGCCTCTATCTTAAGATATTATCACATTGTATTTTTCTGTTCGCTGGTGTACAATGAAGAATACTCTATCCATCTATCTATCTTTTTCCAACATTTATCAATTAGCTATCAATTTATTAATTACACGTTGTATATCTCCATGTTAACAGAATATAAATAAAGATAAAATTCTTCAATATTAATCAACGTTCGATAATCTTAAATGATACTCGTTTAACACTACAAGCAATTGTAATGATATTGGGCGTGCGGACTAAACACGAATACAAACAAATAAAAATTTGTTTGATTTGTATCTATTATACTCGTAATTCGAATTCAATAGAACTGCGACTGTAAATTTGATAATAACTTATTTTAGATAAATGAGTTTTTTAATTTTTACAATTAATTTGTGTTCAGTATTACCTACCAGTAGAAACAGATGTAGCTTCCGCGAGGATACAAAACCTTTATATAGACCCTTGCGAAATTTATAACTCTGGTTTAATTTAAAAATCCCAGTCCCAAAAATATAAAAAAATGGAATGACTAGGGAGGTATTATTAATTTATTTATAAACGTATATCAAACGTATAGATATATGTCAGAAACAAATAACCTACAAAAGAATCTACGCATCTTATTAAATCTAATTAAAATGATTATTAAAATGTAATGTTTAACTTGTAGTAAACCGGATGTTATTATGGGCATTTATATATATATATATATATAGATGCCAACTTCCTTCATTTAATCTATTTGTAAGTTTAAGATGATAATTTCCTGTCGAGACTGATTAATCGTTTGTTAATTACAAATTTAAGCCGATCTCTTTTATTAATACCAGCAATGAAAAGCAATTAAGATACGGTTTGCTGCCATCAAATAATTGAAATTTTAATTGCTGAAAAACTCTTTCCTTAGGAATCGTTTACCACTGCCATTAGGCTTAATTCAAAAATTAATTTAAACTTTCACAAGGTTGGGAAGCGGGCACCGGCGTAAAGCAATATCAATTTCATAATTTTAATTAAAAAAAAACTAACTTCTCTGATGACAAAGTCTCGTACTTTTTTAATAACGAGAATGTTAACGATGGTGGCAATAGGGGAAGGCGGGGCGTTCTAGGGTGCGTCTGGCGGCGTAGGTCACTGGGAATTTTAATAAGGTACTGCCCGCTGCCGGCACCTTTACACCTCGTTATTTAGCATCGCGGAACAGCCAACTAATAAGATTTACTCCATCTATTATTCCGCCGCAAGCAATTACCATAACAAGGTTGGTGTGCACGGCAATGCCTAACGGAATTAAACACTAATACTGCGTGAACTTTGACAGAAACGAAATGAATTTATAGTGGAAATAATATGCCACATTGTTCTCGAGTTTTTTTTCTTATATCCTGTGTTAGGTAGGGTTGACATATTTTAATTTAATAATATTTTGAACAATGTGTTTAGGTTAAATAAGGCGACAGATCTATTTAATGTTTACATTGCGTTGTTATAATTTAAGTTACTAATGCATTTTAAAAGTCAACTCGTATTCATATTTAGTATGAAGTTTATAAGAAAGTTCTTGTAATTAGGTAATTTTCTATTAACTCTCATTAATTAAAGGGGCGAAATTAAGTCAGGAACAAGACGTGTAAAAAGGTTTAAACTCGTGTTACTAAATCAACGAAAATTACTTCATATCAATTAAATAAAACCAAGGAACAGATGCAACGAAAGCATCATGTTGAATACATTATTTTGTGAAACAAAAATCTGTTGCGTTCATCCCTGACTCAGACGGTAATGAAGACATATTTCTACCAAACCAAACGCAATAGATTTTATCGTGAGTATTTAGAAACAATGTGTTATTCAGGCCGAGCATCCTGCTCGTTATTTTTTTACGTTTTATTAGCTATTAATGCAAAACCCGCATTTGGTTAAATCTAATTACTGCCCGCATAATGTTTATCGCAACGACGCAATCAACTACATTGTTTAATGAGTGACCGACGACTAAAACTAAATAATATGCAGCGTGACCATTTAGAACAGCTGCAACCGCAGTCATTATACAAACCCATTAGTATCGCACTTTAGATTATACTATGTGATTATTTGTTTTCGTAATGAAATTGGATAAGCGGTTTGCATTGGCGCTGTTTACTTTTTTAAAAGTGAACAAATAAGAAAGTGGAAGGTGATATAAGGCTGGTTAACTATTAATATACGGATGTATTCATGAAAGTTATCTTGTTAATATCTGTATATAATAATAATTATATCAGCCTATACTGCCCACTGCTGGGCAAAGGCCTTCTCTCACAAATCGAGGTTAGAGAAATTAGGTCATACTCCACCACGCGGACCCAGTGCGGATTGGCGGAGGCCGGTTTGTGGCCACCCGCTGTTGGAACTTATCAAGCCGCCTTTTAAAGCTTTCAACTCGGCTTAACGACTACCACATTAAGTGGTAGCCGGGAGCAACGGCTTCACGTGCCTTCCAAAGCACGGAGACGCTCGAATATGAAAATGCCACAAATGGTCACCCATCTCGGGCCGACCGAGTCGAACGCTGCTTAACCTTGGTAATCGGTAAGAACACAGTTCGTCGCACAGTGCTACGCCTTAATCTGTATAGGTACTACCAAATCCCTTTGTTCCACTTACTGAGAGTCCCGCACCTGAACAGGAATTATCATGGCCAGTCTGGAATTCTTAAAATAGACTTCGGAACCAGGTTCACGGGATTCACGGACAGTACTAATATGGGGTGTTTGTGCGGTGTAACCCAAACGATGTCCCACCTTATATCATGCTCTGCGTGCCCTAACACCTGCACGCGGCAGGATTTGATGTCTGCTACCGACAATGAAATCGGTGTGGCCACCTTTGGGCTGCATCCAAACGGACGATTTAGCGCAGTAGTTAAGAGCTTAAGCCGCTCCGCCCACTGTGTCTAATAGTCGCGGGTTCGATTCCCGCACGGGACAAGTCTTTGTGTGATCCACAATTATTTGTTCCGGTCTGGGTATTTATGTATGTGAATTTTCATGTTTGTAAACGCACCCACGATACAGGACAAATCCTAGTGTGGGGCTACGTTTAAAATAAATAAATATATAATCATGTTTGCCGTCGAAACACTAAGAAGAAGATATTTTAAATAATCTGTACTCTCTGCCTACCCCGCAAGGGATATATAATAAATCAACCTAATACTGTGCCTCTCCTCCACGAAGGCTATCTCATACAAATCGAGGTGAATACAGCACTGAATTGGCGTGATCAAGCTCTACAATGTACACACAGAGTGCTGATTGGTGAAGAATTTATACGTACTTACATAATTACCCATAAATTAAGGACAATAATAGCCTGTATATGTTACGCGGCCTTCATTTCAAAACCTATAAAACCAATATCACGTATACCTATATATTTAAAAGAATAACAAATTTGCTAGTGTTTTATTTTTTTCATTTTTAAAACTTATATACCAAACTTAACGTGTTTTATACTACAAAATGCCATTAAGCAGATATAATTTTCAGCAGAGCATCCCTAGCACAATAAGATGTCTTTTATAAACTTAAACCCAACAGTTGTTACGATGCCATTTGGCAACCGGTCGTAGTGTCATAGTCGGCGAAGCATCGATTCTGTTTTAAATAATACTTAGGAACTGTAGCATAATTACATTTCCAAGAACATAATTTATACACTCTATGCAGAAACTTGAATAAGCAGTAAACGGTAATAGTCTAGTTGGTCAAACGTGTGCATTGTTATTACCAAGTGGATAGTTAAAACAATGGTTCATATCTGGATTTTTCCAAGTTCATGTACGATTCTTCCTCAGGAAACTTTAATGACCGAGTGATCTTGATTATATTGAGCACACTCGCGTGGCAGTGTACAAAGTAGACATGTAAATAAACAGGGCAAGTATGTAAACATTCCAGCACATGGCAGTTTCGTGTCCATTTCCCCGTTCGCTACAACCGTTTACATTATACTCCTATAAATCGCCTTGCGGTTGCGGTTGCCTTCTCTGACAACCACCCAATCGGGACTCAGTGCGGATTGATAAAATAAGGTTGATAACTGTCCATAAAGATGCTAACTTGGCTTAAAGACTACCAAATTAAGTGGTAACCGGGACCAACGGCTACAATGGCTTCCGAAGCACGGAGACGCTCGAATATGGAAATGTCACAAATGGTCCTTCATCCATCTCAAATCGACTAAGCCAAACGCTGCTTAAACACCATTTTATTACTAGCTGTTGCCGGCTTCACACGCTGTAATTTTGTAAAATGTAATACGCCTATAACACTCAGGAATAATGTAGCTTCCTGGCAGTGAAAGAATTTTCAGAATCGGCCCAGTAGTTCCAGAGATTACTTCCTACAAATATACATACATACTTAGTTGCATAAAACTTTTGTTCTTTATCTATCTCTATCATCAAATAAGATACCTTGCGGGATACTTCTTCATAATAATAGTATAAACGAGAACAGAATAGTTATATGCTTAAACTTGAGTGTATGTTCTTCCTTCCCAACAACAATACAGTGGCACACAAACTCGTCCGCACCATTCGAATTCCTTGATCATGCATTAATTCCAATAATTCACAACACTTATGGAAGTCGTGTACGTAGAATGATGAATAGGCAACACTGAATAGTTGCGTTAGCGTATAGGGATGGCGAGTTAATTTCGAAGCGATTGTAAATTGCACGGAATGAACGCGGTGGTCGTGATTCAAACTCATTAAGATAACGTGGCATTTAATTAAATCTTTGGAATTTACTAGTTCTCTGTACCGTTTAGTTAGATGAAAAATATTAAACGAGTTATAAGGAATGTTATTATTACAGAAGAATAACAAAAATATGCCATTTTTTATATTAGGTCGTGCGGATATGAAAAGAAGTTAGGTACTAGCCTCTCTACAAGTTTCGCTTATTTGACCTAACCCTAACTCCCAAAAATAGGCTTTATTTACAGAAGATTGTTGATAAATTTACTGCGTATTTGTTATAAGAAATTTATTTAAAAATGAAGGTGAAAAGGTGATCAATTTAATGTATGGAATAAAATTAAATTTTACGTATTTATTTTCCAAAATAATACTATTAAAAATCTCTATCTTAAATATATATTGCAAATGTTCTATTCAATGGTAGATTAGATATATATAAAATATACAAGGAAAAAAAGCTTAAGATATACTCTATAACAAATTTTAAATAAATGAATTGAACAAAACCTGCATTTTAGGTCGTCCGAGCACACTCTTCACTTTTGTCAAGGTCATCAGACAAGGGAATTTTTAAAAAAAAAATTTCAAAGTCGTTGATGTTAGTAATTCCCTTTACCAATAACACGATAAAGATCGTCTAGCGCTTCCATTCCGATCTAAGTCTCGAACCTATTCGAGCCTTTATTAAAAAGGCGACAACCCGATATTTTGTGAACGCGTCCAATCATAGGATTCCGCTAATCGTAGCTGCCACCGACTACGAACCTAACACCCCTGTGTTACCCACGTGGCATGTTTTCACGGACCCTCCCGATGCCCTTACATCCCTTCTTTCGGATACAGGTACCGCAAACAGGACACCGACCTCGCCGGCGAGGTCAAAGAATCCCTTGGCCGCTGGCCGGTACAGAGCAGCACGGCGAGACATCTAGTATATGCCCTCCCCCATAGCGTCTGCCCAAGACGAGGCCGTTTCTCCTTGAGGCGCTCTTGAGCTAGTTGGCCTCTTGCCCTTCAGGCTCGCGCGTAGTAGTTGTTGTGCGTGTAGTTGCGCGCTCGCCCTCTTGTCCGGTGTAGTTGTAAAGGCCCCGCGGCCAACAGCGTTGATCATTCACACACACACAATCGACTAGCGCTATTAAATGCAATGTTACTCTGTAGAGATGCCGTAACTTATTAGCTGACCTATAATTACTAAGTTATTTATTAGTACCTACATTTTTAAAATTAAATATTCAGTATTAGGGATAACCCTGTAATAGGTACATCACACATTCTCAAGATATTTTCGGAACAAACGGAAATGAGTTTCGCGGCTAAGAAAGGATTTTCTAAACAAAAGTCCATTACGGTTTTAATAAGATCCCATGTTTAGAAGTAATTTCGCGGTGCAATTAGAAAATTAAGTAAAAAATTAATTATGCATGAGAACTTCGAGGGAGTAGCGGGTGCGGAAGCGGGGCCAGACAGCTCAAACTATAACACTCACAACACTAAAATATGAAGCCCGACTTAACAGGAAATAGTCAAAGAAAGATGGAACCTAATAAACTGTCATAAGTTTGTCGCTCATTATTCAAACTTACTTCATTAAGGATTTCTTTCACCACCCTCGAGTAAAGTCAGAAGTAGTCTAATCGACAATTAGTTGCAAGTAAGTCTATGTCCGAATTTCACTATGTTTGAATAGCCCTATCCGACAGTTACACTAGCCAGTGGTAACGGCCGAGTTACGTTAATCGAGAAGTAACTTACCAACGTTTTACTCGAGGGTGGAGAGAGGTCCTAAATCTTTAGACTTAATATCCTCGTCATAAGTATTTAAAGTTCTATGCAGATGCAGCTGTCAAATTAGATTTCTTACAATTGCATTACTATAAGTACTTTGTTCTACAAAACAGCAGCGTGTCCCACCATTGTCACCCACTCACGCCAAAATAAATTACTTTTCATCCATTTCCGGGTGTCTTTTCATTTCGGCGCCTTAATACGTCGGCGGCGACCAACCGGCTGTGTCGGCGAAATTATACCACCGGCCAGCAGTAGCCAAGTCTCTATCGAATTCTCCATCCGAAGGTAATAAAACGAAAATTATACGAAACGCCTTCGCCCGCCGACGTATATTTATGTACAGTCCACATTATTAACACTGCTTTTATTGTTTTTTTTTATTGACCCATATATATCTACAGCTACAGAAGGTCTATCGATTGATTTGGAATATAATATAGAAAATATTACATCGTTACCCCCACGGAAGAGAAAAACTAGTTTTTTCGTGTTTATGCCTATATTTCTCTCCACAGCCACATTGGATACCCACTTATCACCGACGATGTAAGATGTATGTATAAGAGGCAAGCCTATTGTCATTATACTGGGCACAATTCCTCGTGATTGCTACATGCATTATGTGCCACTATATCAACGGCAGCCTATCTCGTCAGATCCTTTGCGGAATGGGCAGAGTTTCAAAACGTTCTTCCCTTACATACCTCTCTGACTTCCTCCACTCTTATGGTTCGTCTCACCTCTCAGGGACAGATAAGACACGGACACACTCTTCAGATAAGACACGGACTATCTGGTCATGGTAAAATAGTGTAGGTCCTCCCAGGTCCCAACGTCCTTCCACTTTCGCATTTTTTATGTATTTTATCATTCTCTCTTCCGACATTCTTTCCTTATATACCCGTCTACCAACGGTAGTAAATATAGCTTAACCTTAAAATGGTGTTACAGCTTTTAGAAATCCACTCTGTAAATCAATATAATCGATCGGACTATTAGAACAAGTCGCACTGCGCTGTAATTATAGCATTAACAACATGCACAGCCTGAAATGGACAAAACACGCCAGCGCGCGCACGCCCTCGCCTTCATGCAGCATTCCACGGAAAAACACCGACTCTTGAGCAGCTCCGGGTAAAACCACTAATATATTTTATCTGAAAGAAGACTTACCCCTCATTCATTCGAGCGCTTTTTAAACGTGCTAACCATACCATTTTTACAAACTTTTATTTAACTTGCACCGTTCATATGCCTGTCTGTCTTACCGGTTCAAATTATGGTAGTTTAATGTAATAATGTTTCCATTGAGCTGGTCTGATGATGGAGTCGGTAGGTGCCCACAGAAACTTAATCCTTTCGTGTTTAGGCTTGTTCGATTGGTATTCACCACTACTATACAATGGTGTTCAGGGCTTGGTAATGAAGCCGAAAGGTGGTCATGGTGGACCACCCAAATACTCAATATAACCCCGCTGTGTTTGGGCTCGTTGGATTTGTCTTGACCTGTACATGTTTGACGATAAAGTCGTAAGGACTCCTCAATCTCTGTGTGACCCACAATTATTTGTATCGGTTTGGATATTTGTGTATGTGAATTTTCATCTTTGTAAACGCACTCACGACACACGAATAAATCCTAGCGTGGGGCGACGTAAAAAAAAAAATACTTAGTAAGATATCTCCGTTGTGTTTTGCTACAATAGCTTGTTTTAAAAAGATCTTTCTCTCTAAAAAGCGCTTCAAAAACATGCGTTCAAAAAGCGCTCGTGCGTCTGCAGGCTTACTTGCGCATATTCTAAGAATATTAAGGGAAACCGCATGATTACCTTTCAACGTTTCGTATGAACGGGTTTTGCATAGCAACCGAGTAAGCGGAACTAATTTTATTTTTACAATAACAAACGGCGTGTAAATGTGATGTAGATTATATGAAAATATACATATTAAATGCTAATTGGAATATTATTTCAGCGGGTGTATAATGAGGTGTATAGTTGAAGTCGTCATTACACGGAGTGTCGTGAGCGTGGGCGTGTGAGTTTGGACCCCGGGGTGCGGCGTTCTTAGCCTTAAACCTCATCTTGATTAGGGAACAAATGTCCCACGATGTCGCCGCGTCACATTTGTTGAGGAATGGATCAAACAAAAATCCACGTATCCACGGATCTCTTGTGGTTAAATGCTACGACCGACTATATTCATTTGGAAGACATAGGTCGCTAGATATTTGTCGACGTCGCTCAACTACGCAGGACATTTCATGCGACACATGTCGCGGAACATACGGAGCATTAAGTTATTCATTAGGGCTCGAGATGTCGTACGAAGTCGAGCGTGTCGCCCAACTAATGTCTCACTACCTTTGTCTTCCACATATATTCAATCGGCCATGGGCCGCCCGCAGCAAGGCGCCCCAAGAGGTTCCATACATCGTTTAACCATTATGTTGCATAACGCATGTCTACTCTCTGCAACTTTTGTTCTTCAACAAAAGCGACGCCGCGACAAGGAACAGAGAAACAGAGAGAGAACAGAGAACAGGCTTATCCTGAAAAGATTGACATTAGTATGACGCTCGCGAGTAAACGTTTATGTTTATTTAATAAATTGTAGTATGACAATGATGGCATATCAACTCGCGAGCGTCAGGCTGACGTCCAAATTTTCGTGTTAAGCCTTAGGTCGTGGAATGTCGCCACACCGTCGCGGGACATTTGTCGCCTAATGAATAGGAGGCTTTATACTTAGGTACTATCAATTGCGAATCGCGTCGCCCGGCGGCCGTCCGTCATCTTTATTATTTTATTATTAAAGACCTATCATTAATATACCCCAATTAACTTTATTGTCGCGACGTCGGCTCCAATAAGCGGGACGTATCGGCGGCGGGCGACGATGCGCAAGTGATCGATTGCGATGAGTTATGTCCACCTAGTTACCCCTTCAATTGGATCCTTGATTGGTTTGACGTACGCACTATTATTATGTGGACCGTGTGCCGATAAATTGGTACTGATTGTTTGCTAAATGGCCATCGGTTTATTTATAACGACGCACTCGACGTTGGCTTAATGTAACACAGTCATTTAAAGTATGCTCACGCAACACTTTATTTGTTTAAAAGGAAATAAGAATTGTAGTTTAGCCTTTTACGGCGCGAATGCTCCATAAAGTTTTATTGGGTGCTGTTAATGCACATAATGAGTCCGCATGTGTTTCAATGTTGCTGTTTCTTTTGTTGTGTGAGAAAAATGCGTATGCGCATCTTAATGACGTCAGCGAACAACGCCTGCATGTCACGCGGCGTGCCTATGCTCGAATTAATTGGCGTAATTACACAGTAGAAAACAATCGCGACTAGTATAATGCCGTAATGGGTAGCGTATTATGGGCAATTACGCCAACCGAGTGAAACGCTTCTTGTGCACTAAATCCAAACTCTTAATTTGATGAGAGAGCGTTAAAATTATTCTTATGAACGTTAATAATGAGATTGATTTCATATATCCGCTTCAGTAGCTGATTTCTTTTTCCATTGCCTGTATTAAATGCAACTGCCAGGTTGTGGGTGGCACACACTATCAATTTAATGATAGTGTGTGCCACCACAACAAAACCGGTTGAAATCTGAATAAAATAAAAGGCAAGAAATCGTGCGCTAGCACCCACTATTTCTTATCAAATATGAAAGATCTCTACAACCATATTCCAAATGTATCAAACCCAAAATCTGCCTCAATAGGCCGCCTACAATTAGCCAATTAAGAAGAGCTACAAACCTTTCTCTAAGTTAGTTAGTTAGTTGAACAGCCTTCTAAGTATATACTATTATAGAATATTTTCTCTATATAGGTCAACAAGATGACAACAAATACGGGCTCACCACTAGCGTCACAGCCACCACAGGAGGTGCCAGGCTTTGCGCACAATGCGGAAAGGTCATCACCGAGAGGTTCCTGCTCAAAGCGATGGAGCGGTTCTGGCACGAGGACTGCCTCAAGTGCGGCTGCTGCGACTGCCGCCTCGGGGAAGTCGGCTCCAAACTCTACTACAAAGCAGACCTCATGCTCTGCAAAAGGGACTACCTTAGGTAACAATCATATCTCTCACCGAAACGACCGCACATAACGACTTTACATTCCTTATGCTCGATTTGCTCTCTTAAAAAATACTATAACGTAAAGTGCTCTTGATATTTATAAGTCGTAAGTATTTTATGTTTATAGCCCTGTTATTTTTTAACAGGTTATTCGGTGCCACAGGCAACTGTGTGGCGTGCAACAAAGTCATTCCCGCCTTCGAAATGGTTATGCGAGCGAAAAGTTTCGTTTACCACTTAGAGTGCTTCGCCTGTCAACAGTGCAATCATAGGTGAGTGGGTAGCCAGCGAGGGACTTATTCGTTCAAGTATAAACAATAAAACCTCTGATAATATCGGAATGATTGAGGGTAAACTGAGGATAAATTATGTGCAGGTTCTGCGTAGGCGACAGATTCTATCTGTGCGACAACAAGATACTTTGCGAGTATGACTACGAGGAGAGGCTGGTGTTCGCCAGTATGGCCGCCAATCCCAGCGGACTGGCGCACATTCGCCGCCAAGTGAGCGGACTACAGGTGAATATTTATGGAACAGCTATTTCTGAACGTCTAGACTGCCTGATTATGAACAGCTTCGACGATGAATAGCAACAATTTTTGTTCATCGATTGACCCTTTTTATGAATATTAACACAGCTGTTTAAATTCAATAGTTTGCTCATTATTATTTCATTTCTTATAGACGTAGCGTGTTGTCTTTATATAATTTGATCCGTACATGCTGTGGTTCCCACCGTTGGAGCTTACGTGTCGCAACCCGGGCAGGCTACGCTGCAAGTCGCACGGTTCAAGAGATGACGTGGGCCAATACGGTTTACGGGACCACAGGCCTGTCTAGCGGCTCTATACTTCACTAAATTATAGTTGAACTTAATAACCGCAAACCGACGCCATTACCGACCTCTGCAGTGTGGCGACTAACCGACAATTTACATTATTATACGCTTATCGATTTAATACGGACTCTGTTATTGCAAACGCCTGTTTGCAGTTTATTACGAGACAAGATTTTATCTTATTGCTTCCTTCACGCGCGTAGTTGACCTAATTGTATATTTACGATGCCTAAAACGAAAAAAGTTTTTTTTTCAAACGTCTCCATTCCAAATAAAGGGCACGTGAAAAAGTCGACTCGGCGGAGTAAATAACTCCCACAAGGACACTGTTAGTGGGAGATTCTATCTCTACTTTATTATGTTTCTTTTGTGATCATTAATCTTTCTCGTACGAACGCTTGTCGGAATGCGAATGTGGGGGAATCTATTTCATTTTATGAGTCGCGCGAGTGGAGGAGCCCATTCAGCCACACGACATTTCTAATCGACTTTTTGATTGCGCACGGTCCTGTTCGAAACATAAGTGAATTATAAAACTAATAAGAATGATTTTGATTGTTGTTTTTTGTTTCTAAGTTTTATATATTATCCAAAAAAGTTGATATTTCCTTTAAATTTTGTATTGCCATAACAACACTATAGATAAGTTAAATTTTAGAAGTTATTGCACTTTTATCCGCAAGAGCGTGTTCTGCCAGTATGTATCACGGCTTTTTTGTTTTTTCCTTATCTCGTCCCATCTAGGTTTGAAAAGAATCATCATTGATCACTTTTACTAAAGTGAATATTAATCTGGCAACAACATTTTTTTAAACCTTAAATTACCCAGCCAAGGCATATTCGTAAAATCGACGTAAGTCGCAGTAGCGTGCAGTTGCTGCAAGCCGATAATAAATCAGCCTATTCCACTACGAGGCGAAGCCCTTCTTTCATAAATCGACCTGAAGTAGAATGCACTGGAGTACCTATTCTCCACCACCATCCACGCGAATCCTGTGCTGGTTGATGGAGATCAACCAGCACAGGATTCGTACCAATCCGCACTGAGTCCACGTGGTGGTGAGTATGACCTATTCCTTCTCATCTCGATTTGAGAGAAAGCCAAAGCTAGAAAAAAACAACCCATACTTTCCTACTGCCGGGCAAACCCAGCAGTAGGAAAGTATGGGTTGTTTTTTTTGTGATCAAGTCCGCCACACATTACTACCATTTTAACTCCTGTATGCTAGACTCCACAGTGGTCTCCTTAAATGAAACCAAGATTTAAGCTTTGGCTAAAATTATTGACAAAATTGATTACATCTAGTCACCGACCGCCGGATACGTCGGGGGTGTGAGCGGTTGCGCCGGCGCGGCGGGCGGCGGCCCGCTGGTGGACAAGGACGGTGGCGGGTGCGCGGGCGCCGATGACGCGTCCAGCGGCTACGGAAGCCCGCCCGACCCAGATGTGTGCGACGCCGCGCGATGACCGACGGTGCCGCGCCGACATCTCGCCTCGGTATGTGTATTATATATTCTAAAGGCAAAAGTCTCTCCTTCTCCTTCTATCATTGGTCAATGGTTTTGCGTTGAAGTCATCGCGCCACCGCTTTTTAGGCCTGCCAAGTCGACGATGTCCGTGTTCTGGAACCCATTCTGTACTTATTCGGCCCACTGGTCGACGTTAGATAGGGTGTAAAAACCGCTATCGCTGGTCACCTAAACCAGCCCAAATCTACTTAAGTATAGTGGTTTTTACCGTAGCGGGGTAGGATTTTTCGATAGAAAAACCACACGTTGATCGATCTCTGACCGATTGAACGCAGGACCTCATGATCTCCACCTGCACCTCTACCAATAAGGGAATATAGTCCTAACGTGTTTCTGTGTGTTCCTTCTGACATACTAGATTTAACCATTCCTATTTCTACATACTGGTAGTTCTATCTTAGGATATTCTGATTTGACTATCGTTCCAGATATTCAAATATCATTGTAGCAAGTCTGCGCGCGACTAAATTTGAAACGGAATATTTTTATAACAATGACTACGTTATGACAATATCAACCAAATGCGTGTTATATTTTATACCTTGGCTCTTATTCGCTGTAACAAAATGAAACACGGAATGCGCCGCATTATAATAATTACGTGAAATGATTGTTTAATGGTACTCCAATGGCATACATAATACTATTACACGCTCAATTCACGAAGTTATCATAACGCGCCGCGTATGGCTATAGCGGATAAGGTAATTTATCAGTGCCTACCATCAGGAGAGACTTGGGTCAAAATGAGTTTAAATTGAAATACAAAAACATCCACCGATGCTAGCCGCGCGCAGACTTATCTACCGCACAGTTTAGAATAATATTAATATAGTATAATAAATAATTTTAGCCAATACTGTCTCACTGCTGGGCAAAGGATGGGTAGTGACAGTTCTAATTGCCAAACGAAATTATACTTTATTCAATCGTAATAGGATGTATGACCCGTTTCTATACTTATGGTTTTAAGCCATAATACCATTGAATTAAATATTAATTTCGTTTGTCAATTAGAACTGTCACTACCCATCCTATGTGAAAATTACTATAGGTCATACTCCACTACGCGGACCCAGTGGATTAGTGGAAGGAGGTTAGTGGCCACCTGCTGTTGGAACCGGGGCTTAGCGTGCC
Source organism: Phalera bucephala (assembly GCA_905147815.2). Classification (NCBI taxonomy): domain Eukaryota; kingdom Metazoa; phylum Arthropoda; class Insecta; order Lepidoptera; family Notodontidae; genus Phalera; species Phalera bucephala. Next base: position 17,697,061 of record LR990615.1, read on the forward strand.
TTCCAAAGCACGGAGACGCTCGAATATGAAAATGCCATAAACGGTCACCCATCTTAATGACAGGTTAGACCGCGGTCCCACAGCTCTACGAGCACCTCTTTATATATTATAGTATACGCGACGCCTAATATGACTTTATTGTGCAGGTAAAGCCCCATTGAGTGTTGGCAAGGCGCACAGGCCGCTTTGAGCGCCACAGGAACTGCAATGGAGAGTGCACTTCAAAATCGGCTAACGTCTCACAAGACACGTTAGATAGACATTAGTGACGTTCTACACTTTCACCCACAAACTAGCCATCACCCAACAAAAACCTACCTAAAATAGTAAATAGAGTTGTCTATAGTGCTTTATTTTTATATTAAGTTCATAAAGTTTTGCGAACCTGAAACTTGTTATTGTATTTCTCGAATGTAATTGATTATAAGAAAATTTTAAAACGTTCGCGGTAAAGTGGCCGCATATTCAATAGTAAAATTTGGCTAAGTGCTGAATTGTAAAGCACCCAAGTACTGGGCTTGGTGTTGCCAAGTTCCAAACGTTATAAGATTCCTACTAAATATTGTTAGGTCAAACGCATGGATATTAATTTTGATATTAAAGTTGATGCTTAGTCTAATGTGCATAATTTAAAATGTTGCTTCCTGTACATACAATATGCGCTGTTTAACTTGGCCTGAATAAAGTAAGCTGTACGGAGCAGTTCCGCATCAAAGTCGTAAAGCAAAAAAAATATTATTAAAAAACCTTACCCATACTTAATTTCAATTACCTTATTTCGTTCAATAAGGAGTAGTGATGAGATACTCTTAGCAGTGAATTGGGTGTGAGACGCGCATCCTTATTGCGTAACGTTTATTTCAACCCAGCTAAATTGCATCGCGCACTTTGCACACACTGTCCTTTTTAAATGTTTACTGTGTTTTCATCTACAAAATTCTATAAACTGGCACGTGACTGGCAACACCGAGGTGAGGGCGCGGGCGGCGAGTCTCGCCATGGATATGTGGCCACTTTACAAAGTGTCCGGGATGAGACGCGATAACGTTGTTAGAACACGATATTTCCATTATGTATACGATTTGAGCACTTGTTTACATGTTAAGATAGCGGCGGCGCGTGGGTAGGGCCGTGCTCTCGCTTACTTTATTGTACCTTCTGTACCACATCTTGAGCTTAGCCAATTTAGTAATGCCCCGTACCGATAAATAAATAGATAAATAATGCTCATTACGAAACCACGCTACATCTAAGATTTATTTGAGTACATTTCTTTGTATTAGAGTCCGGTGTAATCGATACTCTTCGATTCGATATGCCGACGTACGCGGGGGAGTTAATCGAGTGGATTTTTTATCGAGTGTACAATTATTATACGTTTTTCATCGTGATACAACGATTCAGGTCCAGACGCTAAAATATTAATTGATAAAATCGATCTCATTGTTATGGATTGTATGTATGTACTAAACGTAATATTGTTATCATACAAGGTATGAAGTTTTATTGATGATAATTTCTTACTTTTTATTTACATTTCATTGGTTAGGTATGTTAATGTTATTTTTATTTTGCCAAAGATGAGTTTCCGTTGAAAGGATTTCTGAATAGGAGAGTCTACACGACGAGCTAATAATGTAGATGTATAGTGATATTTGGTACTCTGAAGTGGTGCAATGGTTAGTTAGGTATCCTTGTATAATATTAACGTTTAACTGTTTAACATTTTTGTAAACGTTCTCCTCACTTATAAATGATGTTTGTGATGGATAAAGTGTTTGATATTTAGACAATGGCTGTTATGTTCTTCTATACATTTTGGAACATCCCAACAATCAAACGACATTTATAAGCGAAATGGTTGATGTTTAATTTTTCCGCCACACAGCTTCAGTGAATGTTGTTAGCGCATAAATTATAACGGTACATAAAATACAGAAAAGATATGCTAAATATTTTTATTTTGTCTAATAATAAAATGAATTGAATCCTCTATATGTAGATAAATGCTAAAATTTTCTAAGATAGAATGAATACATAATGTAAAATAAAGATTTCTACGATAAAATATGTATTTATGTAAAAAATTTGAACTGTCGTTAATTAGTAATATTGGCTAATTTAAAATGTTTGGTGTAATAATAATGAAATGGACATTTAAAAATAAATACAATAAAGCCGGTGTACTCACTCAATGTTTTCAACTTTCATAAGACATCGACAGAATCCTTATTTCATTTTGCCGTTAACATGTAAATAAATATATTTATTTAATGATTACTCAAGTTGTTTTATTACTGTCTGTCTCGGTACTTGATACATTGAAATTGATCGTATATGTTGTTAATGATAAGTCGAGAATTCAATGAGAAGTAGGTATGTATGAGCGAAGTTATGGCAGTAGTGAAAGGAAGAATACCTAATGACCTGCACAGAGCCTGTTGGTAATTTTTGTTTATATATGGTTTATACAAGGTGTTACATAAATAACGCAAGACTTCAGACACCCCAATTAGATTATTGCTATACGAATTCAGTACGAAAATCAAACTTCCAATTTTAAGGAGTTTACTACCATTTTTTAAGCTTACTAAACTTTTGTATACATATTAAAGTGTGCGTAATAAAAATGCATTTAAAATAGCCGAGATGAACTAAATAATTTTTAAATTTTGTTTAATACAGCGAACAGAACGAGTAACAACATTTTTTGAAAATTAAAAAAAAAAAAACTAACTTTAAAAATAATTGGAATCGATTTAGTTGCCGATTTAGAACAAACTACTTTCAGGTCTTGCGTTAATTATGTTACACCTTGGATATTGGATCAAAAGTATTTTATTCTATGTAGATATATGGGGGAGGTACGGATGTAAGTCACTTATGAAAAGAAATGGAGAGACAATGCAGTGGTAAAAAGGTATCGTTTTAGTTCCTTTGCCAAAGGACAGTTTCTGATATCATTCTCAGCTCAGGTAAAGTACTTAAGGACCTACTTCCTTTGACCTATTATCGACTGGGGGAGAGACAGATATACAATTACTTTCAAAATGAATAATAAGAGACGGATATATTGGGGGCGCGCTCAAAAGTAAACGACGTATGTTCGAAAGCAAATTATATCATTATCTAAAAATACTACATTATAAAATAAAAATACTGCTTTACAAGAACTTTGCTACAATTATTCTCTATGTTTGTAAAAAAAAAATATAAACTAGTTCTTAAAAGTTTTGCGTTGAAATCAGAAAACGTAAAGGAACAGAGATGGATTAAGACTTTTTTCTATCGAGAAAATTGCGTTTAATCGTGTATTCCTCTTCCAGATCCTAAAATATAGAGTCAAAAATAAGTCTCTAATCCATATACCTCTTGAAATGCATGGTGCACAAAACACGTATTTATTGCGACAGCCCTTTAAGTACGAACTTTTTAATTTAACTAGAGAATTTTTGAGATGTGTTGGTGTGATGATGTAGATAGGTGGAATTTAATGACTAGACCATTACGATGTTAAAATCTTATCGAGAAACTGCTATTAAATATTAACATGTGACACATCCCACAATTTACCTTATCGGTAATATAAATTACCCATTATGTAACTTGCAATGATAAAATATATGATTATAGTTCTCTAGATAAACACAGTGCCAGAACAATGGCAAAAGGCAATCCCCTTTAAAATAACCTATACAAATAAAAAAATGAATTTGGCGGACGGCTTGGTCTAGTGGATAAGAGCTTAACCCGCTCAGCCACTAGATCGAGTAGTCGTGGGTTCGATTTCCGCACGGGACAAATCTTTGTGTGACCAACAAACGTTTGTTTCGGCCTGGATGTTTGTATATGTGGATATCGTATTTGTACACGCACCCGCGACACAGGAATTGTTCCTAGTATAGGCCTACATTTATTAAAAAAAGAGAAAGAGAAAATCTATCAAACTATGTCATCACGTCTAGTCCCTTGCGGGTAGGCAGAGAGTTCAGTGTTCCAACAGGTATATGTTCCAATAATTATGATCAATGACCAAAAGTCTTTTTTTCTGTTTTGCTAGGATTATCTAAAAAGTAGATCTAATACCCTAACTTTATGTGGATCATAACGCAGGACTTCACTGGACTACTTACGACTACCATACATTAATCTCACTTCAATCACTGGAGCAGTATCTAAATAATATCTGTTAAACCGTGTGCGATTATCACTCACTATACTGGTATAGTTATCCTTCCTCACATTTTACTTTTAAATAATACGTTTATACAAAGAAAATAAATCAAAAGCCAGATTTAATCAATAACTCGTTGGTAATATAAATATAAAGAGCCTCCTTGAATACGATGCCAGTAAACTTGCAAACGAAACTCGTACTTAGAGACTACCGTTGCGGGTCACAACATTCGAGTTATGGTTTTTGAACTCGATTCAAGTTCGATAACTGGTGCGATTTGAAACACTTGCGTGGACTAATTGCAGTGATTATATACTCTTTGGGCTGATTGTTAATTATAAACACACAAAAGTGCAAAGGACTTGGCCATAAGTTTATGATTTCATAAAAATAAACATTAGCTTTTCCATACATTTATTAATAGGATATATTTATTGTTATTTTTAGGTACTTTTTCTTATAAAACACAAAGTCACAACAAATTTTAAGAATAACAGAGATAGGTACAAATTTCTTAAAAGGAAAGGATGTTGCTCACAAACACCTGAGCAAGATCCTTGTTTACATTATTATATTACAAAAGCTTTTAACTTGATTACCGATCAAATATACTGGTCCATTCGTGAAAAGCACTTAAAACAATTCTCATGCGGAGTGCCGAGGTGTTTAGGCACTCGGAGTAACGCGGGGGGCGTGCAACACTGTGCTAATTGGCCAGGAGAGGTATTTACACCGCAACAAACATCTTTTTAAATTCGTTTAAAAATACATTATGTTGTCAAACAAAAAGTCACTATAAACGTTCGGCGTGGAGAAACATGTGGATGTGCCTCCCTTAAAACATACAAAAGTTAAAAGAATTAATTATTGTGGTAATTGTTTTGTCGTATGTGTACGATAATCTTTTATTTCGTTATTCTGTCTATTCCACCATTTCTTTGATTGAGCCTGACTGCACGTGGGTTATTATAGCGTGAGCGGTATCAAAAAACAGCTACTGATATAACAAACTCGATCATAACCGCGTCTAAATAGACGCATAAATCGCTACTAAACAATGGCAACTATGTGATAGCAATAATGGCTTTAGAAATGCGATAGCTACTGGCCTTATAGAACAAAATGAGTAGTTCTTTATCGTATATCACAGTAGTAATTGTACAGTCAGCTTGAGGATTCATCGCTTACTCATAAGAATCTGCTGCGTAAGAAAACGCACCATAGGCTTTTATTTTGGCAAACATTCGTTCCATATTAATGTAGAACCATAATATCATATCGCATGAATTAATTGAGAGGCACTTAATATTTGTATTGATATGGTGTAATAAAATAATTATATATGAAGAAATTATTCGCATACATATTTATTAATGTAAACATAGTCGTAGAGCAAGATTATACACTAGATTTTTTAATTTAATTTATCTCAAGCCTACTTTGTTAAGTAAGACTAGTAGTAATACGATTAGTAGTAGACTTGGTTAAGCACTGGAATAAAACAAATGGCACTATACATTTTTTTAAAAAGCACTTGCAGCTCTTTAAAAACGCACGTAGAAAACGGATAAGGATAAACTACCCTACAAGAGAAAAAATAAGATGAATATGAGTTACATTGCTACTTAAATTCATTAATTCGACCCTACGCTAACTCATAAAATTGTAATAATAAAGCATTATTTTGTAGGTAGGTATTTTATTTATGATAATTTTAAATAACTTCCTCATTAAAGACTATAAACGTATTATAACCCCGAAGTTTTAGTGTTTACTGGTGGTGGGATTGTCCATAAAATTCTCAACGTCGAGACGCATTAACGAGCGTCGTTTAGTTGTTTGCTGTTTAAATAAGAGCTGTAATGTAATTTTAATGAGCTCACAAAAATGTGTGCGGGTTCCGAGTATCCGCGGCGTCGTCTGTAATGACTGACGCCGCGTTCCCGTACTGTCACTATTCACCTTTATCTCAACATTTTAAAGGATTATCATACTTTATTGTATGTTCGAGATTATAAGGAAAACATTTCAGCTCTTTGTTTTCTTTTTAATAAGCGGTTTCCTTGGGTTTGTCTCTACATTGTATTATAATTAGCCTACAAAAAGCAATCTACGCTCAATTATAAGAAGAAATATAGCGCGATGTGCCAAAAATCAAAAGTGTTTTATTCATGTAGATCAAGAAGTACTTTTGAGAGAGAAAAAATTAGTGATTACTTAAGACTCTACCATCCGTTCGGAATGTTATTCCTATAGAGAATAAGGGCAAGATCCACGGTTAATGAGAGAATTCGAATTCTTTTTTTGTATACATTGCGTTCATGGGATATGGGACAACAATGCAGTACGAGTAAGGCAGATAGGCTTAAGTATAGATTATACGTAAATGTACTTACACTCTAATAGTGTCTACAAAGTCGTCTCATTTATAAAATAAAGACTGTGTAAAGTTGTATAATAAAAAGTAAAAGGACATTTAATAATAATAATAAGAAAAAAGAATCTGCTCACAATAAAATACATAATGAGTGCGAACAAAATACTTGGTTCTTCTTCTTGGTTCAGCTTCAGTGTGCTGCTGAACGAGCCAAAGGTCAACAGAACTACAGGCTTAATCGGTCAAAGGATAGAGGACGGACCTGTCCCCACCAGCAGCACCCGGTCACGAGTATGACTTGAAAAGCAGCCATCGCTCCCCTCGACGATACTTGAAGTAAGAGATGAATGCCGATTGTCGGTTACTTTACATCCTTAGTTCCCAAAGTGGTCCAGGTGGACCCCCAGGGGCCCACGGGAGACTCCACGGGAGTCTACGTTGGCGTGACAATAAAATGGGGGTTCACAATGCGTAAGCGGGGGTCCACGAAAGTGGACGAAGTTACTTTCGATAGTGAAGAACTAAAACGTTGGCTTGACTTCACCTATCAATGTAGGCAGATAATATTTTAAGAAGCTCAGCCACTGTTACTTGTAAAAACTTACATATTCCATATTCAGTACAACGTGTCGAGACTTGCAAAGCGCCGCCGCCGTCCGCAACGCTTGTTCAGACGTGCAAAAGGATGAAATACGACTTGTGTGTGTGTGCTTGCAATCTTGCATGAACTTGTTTGTTTCTTCACCAATATAAATACGAATAAATAGAACACAAAAAAAATACTATTTTTCTTTTTATTTTTACCATTCCGAATGGGGAGTGTTCTAAATGAAATAAGTGAGAATTGATTGGTTTCTTGTGCTGTGAGTATATGTCATAAAAGTAAAGTTGGTTGGAATCACTTTTTTGATTGGCCAACTTTACTTTTTTTGACATCCACTTACAGCACAATCAATTAATTAATAAACCAATCGATTCTGATTTTTTTTTCGAAAACTAATAATTCGTGGTTGGAACTAAGCCTCAACGCAAATTTCCAAAGTTAGATCTAATCTTCACCTTTTTTGTCGAGTTTTGGGAATATGGTAGCTGCAAGTGGTCCACCGGAACCAGCAAAATTTTGAAAGTGGTCTATTAGAAAAAGGTCTGGGAACCTCTGCTTTACCTGTTGTCATTATTTTAAAAACTATGTCTAATTTTAATTCAACCGGCCACAACAATAGTAACGGGTACTACATTAGGATGTCTATCACTATATAAAATAAAAAGATACATAGTTTTTTTGTAATAATCAATCGAATAATAATATCGATATTTTACAAGTTAAAGTTAAATACATTTGTATGGCACATATCAATTTCATAAATGAAAATTCTATTAGTTTATTAGCACGAGAGTATCGAATACTTTAAAAAGTATGATACATTACTCAAATATTAATCTGCTAAACAATATACATTACTTTACCCGTTAATACCTTTACAAGTTTGGATTAAAATTAGTTAATTACAGTTCATAGGCGATCCCAAAGGAATTTGGTTGTTAAAGAATAGAATTTAGCTGAATTATTGAGGGCCGGAGGGCGAATGCTCGCCCGTGAAAACTCACTTAAACTTTTTTAATTAAATTTTGGATTTTTTTCGTCGCCGCCATAAGGAATCTTATCCCGAAGCTTTATTCAAAACGTTGTATTAATTAGGCCGCGAACAGAAGACTAATGACCGTCGTAATCGACTTTTACGGAGTCGTGCACTCTGCTACTGGTATACCAAAAGTGATTGGAAACTTCCACTCTCTATAGATCTGTGAAAGATTCAATCGATGGCCTAAATAATCAGATGTACACACCGATGATGGCTTTGGTTAGAGCGTAGGCAACTTAGCTCTTTTTTTGAGCATTTGATGATATCTACCTTATTCTGCATCGTTTTCCCATATCCATGGATTGTAAGAGAACGACTGTATTTTCTGTATACAGAAAATGATTGTAAAACTATAAGGTTTTAAAAAGTGACTGTGGAGTTTTAAAGTCATTGATTTGTATGAGCCAAATAAAAGTACTCAAAAATACCAAAATTACTTCTTCTTTCAAGAAAAGACTTTTCAAACGAGTGGTAGAGTCTTAAGTAATCACTAGCTTTTTCTTTCTGGACGATGGGCTGCGCGCACAAATAGGCAAAATCACTGATATAGTTGGCCATTTCCTTACCACTCTAATATCGACATAAGTTTTGACACAACATATTGCGTAAGCGTATATCATTGCGCTTATCAGCCAACAATTCTGAACTGTATTTATAAAATATCTATCTATATCATCACGCCAGATCTCTTGCGGGGTAAGCAGAGAATACAGAGTTCCAACAGATTCTTTTCTTACATACCTCTCTGGCTTTTTACAGTCGCATAGTTCTTCTCATACACGCTCGCCGGTTACAGAGACTCTTAACTTGTTAAATATATTAATAAAATAATAATATTAGCCCTGTTAAGAAACTGTCCCACGCTGGCCCAGTACGGGTTGGCGTACGTTACATACCTTCGAATAACTCTTAGGTTTCCTCACGATGTGTTCTTTCACCGTTAAAGCAAGTGATAGTTACTTTTTAATACGCACATGTTTTCGAAAAGACAGAGGTACGTGCTTGGGTTGGAACTCAAGACGTCTGACTTTTGGAGTCCAACGGTCTTACCACTAGGCTATCACAGCTTATTGTATTTAATTAATAATAATGTATTTGTAATTTAGCTATTCGTGTGGATAAAGGAGGGTAAAACCTTAGTTCTCTCTCCTAACAATTCCTAACAAGTCCTTGAGGGACGATTTAGCGCGGTTGTTAAGAGTTTAAGCCGCTCCGCCCACTGCGTCTAATAGTCGCGGGTTCGATTCCCGCACGGGACAAATCTTTGTGCGATCTTATTTGTTTCAGTCTGGGTATTTGTGTATGTGGATTTTCATGTTTGTGAACGCACCCACGACACAGGAATAAATCCTAGAATGGTAGCGCCGTTTAAATAAAAAAGACTTAACATATTTATGCATTTTTACATTTCGAAAAACATAGATACGTCTCATCTATATAGATAAGGCATATCTATGTCTTTCGAAATGTAAAAATGCCGAACATTTTTCATATGATAGTTGATTACCATAACTAATTTCCGTAGAATTTAAACTTCCATTTCGAAAATGTGTCCCAAAAATAAACATTATAACGATAGAGCAAATTCGTGAAACTCTGTTCCCAAAGAAATAGCTATAAGTGTTAGCAAATCCCCGCTAATGTGTTTGATCATAACTAAGTGAAGTCAGCCGTCTTTGTTTGCGTTTAATTAACGAAAACGCCGCGCCAAGCCGGTCATTAAGCCGACCGATGGATTATTATAAAGTTCGTGCAATCAACGTTGCCTGCTTTAATATAATTAATTAAACATTAGCAAGTATGTTAAGTGGAAGAATGTTTGTACTAACGACCGGAGCAGACTTGCTACTATTAGCACCAAGGATCCGCGATTTAGTTGCTTTTCGGAAGCTCAATGTCGCAACTGAATGATTCCATTACATACATACAGGCCTGGTCGCGGCGATCACGTCGGTTTTTAAACGCTCGATGCAGCGACGGAATGCTACACTAAGCTGATTTAAATACTGCGATCGAACGCAGCAAGTCACTAAAATGCAATACAACATTGATGAAATCGCTCAGACGCGCGATTTTGATACGCCTAAACGAGATGCAGCTACGATACAATCGCAAAATCGTCGGTCGCCCATACAAAATGTCGTGTGAGCTATGATCCGAAGCTGAACGGAGGTAACTGCGAGACAGAAGAATGGAGGATAGAGAATAACGTTGTCAAAGCCCTCAGAGCTCTGCGTTGCCGAATAGGAAACCACTTTAAAAGTGAACGCTGCTCTGACACATGATCGTATTTACGCATATTGAAGACGAATCGAATGCAGTTATTGAGTAAGCGGTCTAATTTATTGAGTTGATCTGCATTCAGGTCGAAGTAACACACATCACCATAGTCGAAAATAGGAAAAATTAAAGACTGCACAAGCATTGCTTTTGTATTGGGTGGGAGATTTTTTTTTAAACGATACAGATATCGTAACGTTCCAGTAACACGTTGACTAACGGATGTGACTTGGGTCTGCCAGCTAAGCGTGGTGTCGATATGTAACCCAAGATCTTTTACGCTAGAACTTAGGGGGATGACTGACCCATTGAACTCCAGTGCAGGCAGCGTACTAATGTTAATTTTGCTAATAAGCCTAGAGCTCCCGACAAGGATTGCTTGACACTTCTTTGGATTTACCGCGACACCAAATCTGTCGGACCAATTTTTAATTGTCTCAAGATCCCGATTTAATTTGCTGATGATATCACAAATTCGATCAGCACTATCCTGCGAGTATAACTGCAAGTCATCGGCATACAGATGATACGCACACCGAAGTTCGAGTGTTATCAAATCAATGAAAATGGAAAACAAGAGAAGAGAAAGTATACCGCCTTGGGGAACGCCAGTGTCGAGGCAACGCCAAGCTGACGACGTCTCGTCACATAAAACTGACTGCTGGCGTCCCCGTAGATAAGAGGAAAACCAATCCAGCGACGGCGACGGAAACTATATTCGGTTTGGTCTATTATGAAATATATCTTAAAACATTCCCTATCAATGTGGCATCGAAAATTTAATAAGTGACTATAAATCGCATGTACATGGGATGATTTCAAAGTTTGAAATGCTATAGGAAACGGATTTAGGTAGTCTACGGAGGGCTTACTGCCATTATAATTAAAACACTTAATAAAAAAGGAAAACCGACTTCAAAAAACAAAAAAATAATATTTGAAGTCGGTGCCAAGTAACCGACTGGACCAACCAGCACCGACTTCATATATTTATTTTTACAATGGTAAGTATTGAGTGACATTATATATATTTCTATACCTTTATTATATTATTCTAATTAGTTCTACAGTAAGCCTTACAGGATTGATATAATACTCATAGTCACTGACTTTACACATTCGTGCTGTTTACGGTCAAGGAGTCCCGTGGTGTACCTTTAAAGTTCCAGGTCCAATATAGATAAAATTAAAATGGTACTACCTCGGAGCTATATCAAAATCGGTTTATTACCAAAGAAGACATGAAAAGCAAAAACGAATTGTGACCCGCCTCTTTTTTTGAAGTCGGTTAATATTCTACTTAGTTCTATAGTAGGGTACCAGTAGGATTGACGTAATACCCATAATATCTCAATCTACACATTCGTATTGTTGGGCGTTACGGAGTTCCCTGGTGTATCTTCCAAGTCCAAGGTTCAATACCAATTAAATGACAATGGAGCCACCTCGGAAGTATATTGAAGCCCATGCAAAAAGGATCATCAAAATCGGTTTACCACCAAAGAAGTTATAAAAAAACAAACAGACGAATTATAATCCTCCTTCTTTTTTAAAGTCGGTTAATATTCAGCTTAGTTCTATAGTAGGGTACCTAAAGGATTGACGTAATACACATAATATCTCAATCTACGCATTCGTATTGTTTATCGTTAAAGAGTTCCCTAGTGTAAGTCCAATACCGATGAAATTAAAATGGGAACCATGAAGCTATACTGAATATCGGTAAACATAAAACCTCTTCCTTTTTAAAGTCGATTAAAAATAATGGTTTAATAAAAAAAATACATGTAAGTATAGTTGTGTTGTTGTGTGTAAAAAATACATGTTTTTGTTTTCTTTGTTGTATTGTTCAAAGAGTGATGTCATCAATTTGTTTTAATTTCCAAAACTTGGGTTACTTCGAATAATAATGTGTAATATTGGTGGAATATTAACCATTATGCATTCTTATATGTGCATGAGTGAAGGTAATTGGTGATAAAACGTGCCTTTTCGATTTCCCTCAAAACGGCAGTCGCAATTGGTATGTAGAGTATCCATCGGATTACTATCCAGGGCGGGGTACTTCATCAATATCATTATCATCGTTGTCATCAAGTTCATCGGGGAGTACAATTAATTTATACTTGAAACACGATACTAATACTTGTGGTATATCCAGTGAAAACTGGATACTGGCAAAATACACCTAAAATTAGTTAGAAGTCATAATTTAAAGAAGAAGAAGAGGTAGACATGTACTATTTACATGTAATTGTATTGTAAATCTTAACTCACAAAATTAATTGTCCTGAAATTTTGTCAAAATTTAAATTCAACGTTCCATATAAAATGCCTAGAAAACCCATTAAGCTTTTATGCCCACCTTTTCGAAAGTCCGTCTTAGGTAGTAACTCACCTGTGTCAAGGCTATGCAAATTATATAACAAATACGACAAGCTCATTGATGTGTTTGGCATATCGACTAAAAGTCTTAAGAACCAAGTCCACAATTTAAGTATGTCTAATAAAGTTTAATCACTCAATTTGTTGCTCTGTTTTTATCTTTTTATTTTTGTTTCTTTTTTTTTTTTGTTCATTCTGTCTGTCACTTTGTCACTTTTACCACTTCAGTTGAATTGGTTATCTTTTATTAATTTAACAGTTCCATAACTTTGCATGTTGTGTTTGCCCATTAAAATTGTGCACTTAGATTAAGTAAAAATGTAACCCTAGTTAATAACATAAGTTATAGTGTAACATTTGTTGGTAGACCAATAAAAAATAAAATAAAAATAAAAATAAAATAAAATGTCTATCTCTTCTTCTATCGAATATTTTGGATTCTATATTTTCAAGGTCAAACACCAACAATAAGCTAGTGAAGTAATTCGATCGATTAAGAAAAAAATATCAAAATACAAATTTTACAAATTGATACCTACAATCAATTCAAGTAAACCGGTAAACCGGTGATAATAATAACGATATACCTACATGGGTTCAGAAAAGCGTACCTACTTGCCTATTGATCGACATAACCCTATATCATACATTGTGTTGATATTTGCGAGCTGACACACGATAAGTAATTAATTTTACTACACGGACCGATACGTCATTTTGAAATGAATCGAGCTACCCACGTGAGATAAGATTAGATATTAAAATGTCAAATTAATTAGATCCGCGATGTTTAAACGAGCAAGGTTCGCATATTTTATTAAGAACATACAATGTGCTATTATATAACCGAAAAGTTCATAACAGCTACTATAAAACTCAAAAGAATTTATTTCTATAAATATACACCGTCACGCTTATACCCCCCAAGCGGGGGTAGTATTACTATAAACATATCAGACTATTTCTATATTTAGATTTTAAACCAGTTGGAGCTCTGTACTCTATGCCTACCCCGCAAGGAATCTGGCGTGATGATATAGATAAATATAGATTTTTGAATATATCTAGATTCTTTGCCAATTTAGTTCCACGTAAAAGCACAGAAAATTTCACTCAGCAAAATAATATAAAATTGCATTAACCTTTCATTATCTTATTCCAATTAATTATTAAAAAATACACAACTGACACTCTTGATAAATTGATTCTATTTATGGAAGAACTCCGTCTATAGAGGTGATGTGTTCGATCGATAACACGATACATACATATATGTATGAGGGCAAAGTATTCCAACCAGGCATTAATTGATACCTTGTTAACGCTGGTTATGGAGTAAATTGACAATAATGTTCGCATAACTCTTCGTGATCCATCAGCCCACGACTGCTGATTAAATAACTTTAAAACTAACATGACGAAAAATCAATTATACACAAAAATTCAAGCAACTAAGAAGTTTCAGCCTCTGTGCGCGAGTCGTGAATGGTCCATTAACCCTTGATTTATTTAAGAAACGACATGGTGCGCGTATATTGTGAGGCGCAAGAAGTTTCCGTCGAATCATTTAAATAAACGAACTCGCATCATTTTGTCAGATCTAAGGATCGAACAAATTGCCAATTAGTGGCGCGCTGGGCCGGAGGTGCGGGTGTCGACGCAGCGGGGCGGGCCCCGGCACAGGGATGTAGGCACCGACACACTCCACACGGCATCAGTCTCCTTCCAAATACTTTACTCTGTCGGTAGTACTCAATGACTTAAGATCACTCTTAAAATAGCGACCATTAATGCTTTAATTTTCTTGAAAGCAGTTTTAAAAGACTTTTCCGTTCTAAAACTTTCACATGAAAGACGGTGACAAAGGAACAGTGATTTGAATGGAGCAGAAACTAAAACTATCAAATAGTTAACTTACGCATATTCCCACTTATGGTTGGTTTCAATATTTAACTCAAGGATAAATTCGGTTAGAATTTTGACTTGTTGTATATGTAAAATCTGTAAAAATACTACTGACAGCTATCTAGTCAAATATTGAAAACGGCATTAGTGAAATTAAGATGCTATCGATTTATTTACAAATACTGTGGTAAATGGTTAAACATTTTAACATGAAAAGTGTAAAATAAAATCAAATAACGGAAAGCAACAAGCTTTACCGTACTTAAATAATCAAGAAGTCTGTATTTCCACCGATCAGAAGCATTAATCTAATTTGAACAATAATGTATTCCATCAACACCACTCCACCGCAATCTTTGTTCTACTTCGTAGGGAGGTGGGAGGTGTTGGGAGGTCCAAGAGCGCTCAGTATTCAGAGTATCGCAAATGTAACTTTCGGTTCTTTTCATGGCTAAAGTATGTTGGCGGCAATCCATAATGGGATCGCCATTATTCTTGCCATTAATTCGCGTGGCCCGGCTTCCGTGCATTAGCGGGCAGTGAGGAGACTGCCAATCCTAGAGAAGGGTCGCCATGTGAACAATAATTTGTGGCACAAGTAGGACCGCGTAAACAACATGACGAATGTATTTTTAGGTGTTGTGCATTTGGTATACAAGCTTATGTAGAGTTCTTTAATGCATGTGAAATGGCGATGAAAGTTTTGTTTCTTTAGGATGTCTTTCTGAATGGTTAATGGAGTTGAAACAATTTTCAAGCCAGTTTATTAAGGATATTTGAATAATGAGTTATTTTTTACCTATTGTATTACTATAGAAAAGGTAAAAAAAAAACTTATTATTAGCGAAGTCACTACATAGCGACACTAATTTTAATAGTTTAGATTTTTTGATTTCTTAGTTTAACTTGCTTTGACAGATTTGTTGGAAATAAAATATACTTAAATAAGAAAAAAAAATACCAATATATATAAGCTTTATTTATTAATTCTTTTCCTAAATAACGTATTCTGGAATACACCAGTCCCTTAATGATGTGATCTAAGATAAAGGAAATTTGATCTAAGGATGTAATCATTCTACATATATTTGATTTAACCTTTCGCAGAATTTTTAAATTAAAACTTATTTAATATAATAGAGACAGGCAATAAATATACATTATTAAATCCCACTGTTATACCCATTTTTATTTTTCTGTAAAATAAATTTGTCAGAGTCTATGAAGTGTATTCCGTTATAGCAACTGTATATAACTGCGCTGAAAATCTAATATACTTATATACCTGGTATGCAATAGATGTTGGGAATCTGTAAAATTAATTAACATTGTACGCATACGGGAAATAAATCCTTCATTTTCCCTCGCAGATTGCATAAAAATAATCAAATAAGTGGCATGGACATTACTCAAAGTGTTGCATTGCATTCGCGCGGCAGAAAGAGAGGCAACGTGCACCTCTCGCTCACACGCTCCCCATACTCCCCCTTCCTGAAAGAAAAACTCTCGAAAAACTAATTACAAGTTGTAATTGAAATTTTGCGTGTTATATAATCGGATACTTGAGCCGTGAGTAATGTATAAATGCGCCGGGGAGACGAATGGACGCCGCCGTGGGTGGCCCGGACGAGATAGGCGGGCCTCCTCAATTTTTAGATTAAGTAACTTTGATACAATAATTCTTAACAATATATTACAATTTCCAACTTTTTAACAAACATTTTTCAATATAGATTTTACATAAAAGCTTTCCAATTTTTAAATTTAGCTTATGGATTTAATTACATTAAATTCCTATAATTAGCGAAAATTAATATTATTACCTCATTTTATTCTAAGTAACTTCCGTAAGTTGCATGCGGGCGGCTGCTCCACAATACAAGTACAAACGAAAAGGAACCATTCATTCTCTAAACAAGCATTTTTAATTAAAACCCCCTTCAAAACTCGGCAACAAAAAACGCGATACACAAAAGCAACAATCTAGAAAGCGATCTAACTGTATAAACACGCGAATAATGCACAATCAAAAGGGCAGCGGGCAACCGCTGAGGGCTATGCAACTAGGGAGCGACACCCTCGCCATTCCCTTTACCTCCTTCTGCGAATTACAGTTTTTGATTGCTTTGCTACACAACTAGGCACCTTTCATTTTCGAATCAGGTGTTGAGCGGGTTGGTTTTTTTTTACTAATGATGGGACGCTGATTGCTTGCCTTTCTGTACTCGTTGTATAATATTGGTTTTGGTCTTTAAAAGGACAACGTTTTGAAAGAGCTTCTATAGTAACAGTATTTTAGAATATGCTCAACTATTATAAATTTATTTATAGACAGATGGTTTTAAGCATTTATAGGAATACAATGTAAATATAAAAAAAGAGATTGTACGGATAGTGCATCTACGTTTAGCTAATATACTATCTGATCCCAAAGAGATAGTGAGCTAAATCTCCATTAATTAACTTGTAAGTTTATCGTTTATCAAAAACAGTAAGCAAATTGCTAATTGCTTTAAAACGGCAGATTAATTTATAGCCGGTTTCAATATTCAATTCAAGAATAGATTTGACATTTATTTATTTATTATTTATGCACATAATATGTATGTACAAAGGCGGACTTAATGCCTGAGGCATTTTCTCCCAGTCTACCTTAGGTTGAGTGGAAACATGTGTGGTAGGTGCGAAAATACGAGGCTAAAAATATAAGAAAATAAATATAAAATAAAATATATATATATATATATATATATATATATATATATAAGCTGTAACATAATAAACGCAAGACCTGAAAGTAGTTTGTTCTAAATCGATAACTGAATTGATTCCAACAATTTTTAAGGTACGTTACATTTTATTTAAATTTGCAATAAATGCATTTACTCCTACAGTGCGCTATAAAAAACTAAATTTATACTTGATTCATAGCAATAAGGAGATAGATTACAAATGCATTCCTAACCCGTATTTCTCAAAATATACACATACAAGTTTTATTGTTAATTGGGGTATAAAATTGCTTAAAAAAGGGGTAAAAACCTTTAAATTTGGAAATTTGGTTTTCGTTTTGAATTTATGAAGCAATTCTCTAATCGGGATGTCTGAGGTCTTGCGTTTATTATGTTACACCTTGTATATATATACATAAAGACGTAAAACTATCATTGAGAGGATTCTGCCAACATTTTGAGTAGGTACTCGTGTAGTTTTTTTTTTTTATAGAGAGACGGTTCTTTACTATCCTGAGTTCCTGAGGCAATGCATTCCAACGAAAGATAGATTGGACGAAGAAGGACATTTGTCAGTAGAATTTTGACTGATTTTCCACACAAAATATGTCAAAATTTTATCCTTGAGTTAAATATTAAAACCGGCCGTTAGACAATAAGATAGTGTAGAGCTTCATTATCTTTCTCTGCATTTAAGTCTTAACTCAATAGTTCCTTTTAATACCTCCAAATTTTGGTTTGGTCCGGTTTAAAGCTTGAGTTGCCCCCACTGAGTTGAGTAGTCGCGGGTTCGATTCCCGCACAGGAAAAATCTTTTTCTGTCCCACAAATATTTGTTTCCGTCTGGGTGTGTGTGCATGTGAATTTCGTGTTTGTAAGCGCACCCATAACATAGGAACAATTCCTAGTGTCTGTAATCTTTCTTTCTCAGATATGTGCTTGTTTTTCCTTTTCAACTCGATTGTACGGTATGAGACCTATTTATTATACCTTTAGATAAGTATTATAGAATTATTTGTCATTATTATGTTTAAGGGGTCAGTCGTTGATGGTCTAAATAAATATTGATTTTCCTAATGTGTTTAGATTCCTATTCAGTCGCAGTGTGTTATTAAATAAATCTATGGTATTAAACCAAAAAAAGAAAATCAGCACTTTATTCTTTGCGTCTTTTATTTGCGATTTATGATATTTGTCATACAGATCATAATTTCAACAAACGGTAAACCAGGCCTGTTGTAAAAATTCCGAATTGCTACCAGTTGTCAACTGATGTTTTAAGTGTGTCTCAAAAAACTCCATTATTCAGAGCTTTGTTGTCGATCCGTAATCTTTGGCTGTGTTGACGGCCCTAAGTGGGGAGGTAGACGGTATTTATTCAGCATTAGAAAGCATCCACTCTCTGTTGATGCGGCACTGACATATCCGTTAATGCTTTTTCCATTTCCCCATCGCCCCGTGCCGCCCTCTCTCCTTTTCTGTTTCAACGATAGTTTGCCGAAAAGATACACACATTTGATTTAAACGTGCTGTGTTTTTTTATCTTGTGATTTTATCTATTCTACTAATATTATAAATATGAAAGTTTGTATGTTTTGATGTTTGTTACTAAAAACACAGTCACGCCTATATTCCCCAAGCGGGGGTGGCAGAGGTGTATTGAGTACACCCACGTTTCGCCGACGATTTGAGGTCCTATGTAATAGGGGGCGAGCCTATTGCCATATACCGGGCACGACTCCAGACTCCGGACTCATCTTCATTTGTCGGACCTAGGATTTGAACCCAGGACCTCGTTTGTGTTACTACATCACGTTATGTTTATGTTTGTTACTAAATCATGTAAAAACTAATTACCGGTTTTAAATGAAATTTGGTACACACATAGCTTATAACCTTGATACAAACATAGAATACTTTATATCTCGAAAAAGATTTAGGTTTCTTTCTAAAATGAACGCGAACGAAGAAGCGGGCGGGTGATAGTAAAAATATAAATTTGAAATGTTATAGAAACATGATATAAATTGTGACTAAGTAAATTAGCATAATGATTCTGAGAGTTTTATGGCACAGAAATTGGCTTATTTAATTCTAATATATGAAAATAAATTTGATACGTTTATAGCCAACTGCTTGTTCAAATTAGCATACACAGTAGGAAGTGATAAAAATCTAACTGCTAGATCACTATCTCATTTTTATTATGATCTAAAATTTGATTTCTTTTTGACAATAAATATTATTAGGTATCAGTTACACAGATATAAAAAACAAGATTCCTAAGCAAAGAGTAGACAAGTCTTAAAGCGGGTTAAAAACCCAGTTTTTCAAGATTTAGATCAATATAATTTTATATCACTTTTTCTTTGTATTGTTTAAAATAAACGATAACTCATACTAGAATTGGTGCGTTTAAAAACATGAAATTCACATACACAAACAGCCAGACCTAAACAATTATTTGTGGGTCACACAAAGATTTGTTCAAACCCGCGACTACTAGATCCAGCGGCTTAAGCGCTTAACTACTGGACAAAGCCCGTCTTTTGTGTTTGGATAAATGTAGAGCAGCAGAGATGATCATTTATCATCTCTGCTGCTGTAGAGCAAGAGAATGTAGAGTCTGTAAATGAATAAGCTGTTTTCAAATCAATGAGAACAGTGTTTATTGCAATCACTGCAACACTATCTATAATAACATACTGCTATTGTTTAAGCTAATAACTTTGTTACCTCCCTTTAGCATATTTGATCATAACATCATCTGAAGTTGTCAAATGTTGTAAGTCCAGTTGGGACTTTGTACTCTTTGCCTGCCCGGCAGGGGATCAGGAGAGGATCAGGGAGGATCAGGGAGTTGTCAAATTAGGATCTATTGCTTTCCATTCCTATTGAAGTATTACGTGCGATCACTTACCGAGTAGACAAGTTAACTAAAGGTTTGATCAAATAGCCGATGCAGCGCGACGGGAGCGCAACGGAAGCGCTCGGCTACGTTCGGTTGTAAAGTTTGCCGTCGCGCCAAGCGGGGCTGTGCTATGTAGCGTCGTATATTTCAGTGCATTACAACTGTCTAAGCCGCGCCGCCGTAGCGCTCCCGTCGCGCTACGTCGGCTATGTGGCAAAACCTTAAATATCAATAGATCCAAATTCTACATAGTATATCTATGTGTTTCCAGCTAAACACAGTTAAATTGAATACGCTATAATCTTTCATCGTTGTTATATGTTATTATGTAGTTTCTAACACGGATCCGTCATAATACGAGCATTATTTCCTGTTACATTCGGACGTAGATCAAGACCCTTATTCGCTCCGACCAAACGCGGTGCATTACGATAACGTCATGGAATGATTGTGTAATAGTCTTATGGAGTACCGTTAAATGACCATTTTACTAAGTTATTGTAACGCGTTGCGATACGTGTATAATTGATCATAGCAAATAAGGGCCCAGAAACGTTTTAGATAGATCGGTATCCAGATTGGTTGGTATTTATAAGGCATGCGCCTCAACTGGTCCATTAGTAGGTTTGCATAAGAGTTATACCGATTGCACTAGGTCCGCGAGGTGGCGTATGACCTAATCTCTGTAACCTCGATTTTGAGAGATGACATATCGGTGGGACCGCATGGGCTGCATCATTATATAAAAGTAAACTACGGGGTCCTAATTAATTAATAAAACTCCTCTAAAACTGAATCTTAATTGCCGCCGATTAGCGGTATAGCTGTTTTTATGTACTACTGGAAAACGAAAACCTTAAGGCGCGTTAACAATGAAATGTGAAGATAAGGCTGCGGTTAAGATTTGATCTTGGCGCAATTTTGTTTGTGCAATTGGAGCCCAGGTAGATCTTTTCATATTATAGATATATCTTGGATACTAGATATGATATACAAGATGTAACATAATAAACGCAAGACCTGAAAGTAGTTTGATCTAAATCGGAAACTGAATTGATTCTAACTATTTTTAATGTATTCTTGATTTAAAGCAATACGGAGATTTCAAATTCATTTCTAATAAGTATTTCTGAATACGCACACATGCACATACATTTTTTATAGTTAATTGGGGTATAAAAGTGATTAAAACCGGATAAAAAACATTAAATTTGGAAATAGGTTTTCGAATTGAATTTGTGGAGCAATTATCTAATTGGGGTGTCTGAGGTCTTGCGTTATTTATGTAACACCTTGTATAAACTATATATAAACACAAATATGAATAACGGTATACCTTGTATAGGCCTACTACGTGGCATTTAGCTAAATTATAAGATTTTTTAAATTTATAACAATAATAATAATTTGCTTTACTGTTTCCAGTGAATAAACAAAAATCAAATTAATATCTCGGCGAGATAGAAAAGAAAATAATAATTAATTAATTTAAGTTACAAGGGTAGCTTTCGACTTTGTACACTTTATTGACCTTGAACAGCCCTTAATGGAACCCGTAATGGATGATGAGTTTAATGTTAAAAAAATAAGTGATCGACAATCACAGTCGCCTTTTGGATTATTCCCGGGAAGAACTAGTGCTAGTGTCAACAGTTTTCAGGGTCTTTATTTATTATCTGACTGGTACGAACTTTACAACTGTCATTAAACTTATTTTCATCAACTACTTTTATGCAAATTAAAGAGAAATCTAAAACGTTGAATAAGGAAGCCGGCGTACCAGATTCCGCGGGAGAACGTAATTGAAAGGTAAAACTTAAATGAAGGGCGATCAATTTACGTAAACATCAACAAAATAATTATTACGGCACTTTAATTAGTGCTGACAAAAATGGTCAAGCTTTGTGATAAACAAGCTAGCATGTTTAACATGTTTTAATTATTTCCTGGTACTTCTGACGTCACAACATTCCATCAAGGGATGATGAAAATCCAAATCAAGCTACTCGAGATGTCTCTGACGTCTCGAGTAGCTTGATTTGGATTTTCAACGATCACATTCGCCGAAGTGATCATACGCCGCCTTATATAAAAATAATATTAGCCCTGTTAAGAAACTGTCCCACTGTTGGGCACGGGCCTCCTCTCAAACTGAGAGGGTTTTGGCCATAGTCCACCACGCTGGCCCAGTGCGGGTTGGCGAACTTCACACACCTTCGAAAAACTCTTAGGCATGCAGGTTTCCTCACGATGTTTTCTTTCACCGTTAAAGCAAATGATAGATAATTTTTAATACGCACATGCTTTCGAAAAGCAGAGGTGCGTGTCTGGGTTTGAACCCGAGCCCTCCGGCTTAGCAGTCCAACGGTCTAACCACTAGCCTATCACTGCTTCACTCACGCCGCCTTGGATTGAGCTTATTGCCGTTCCATACTGCTTTGTCAGTGTTATTGGATCTACTCCTTTAGATGTTGATGTTATTCTACCCAATAGACTACGAGTAGGTCGCACCACATGGCCACGTGTTTTTTATACATTATTTATCTACTGCATTATTGAAAAACTTTAGTTAATAGCACGAGTTATTATTACACGTAGTTTTAAACGTATAACGTGGTATCTGCGTAATTACACGGGCCGCTCCGCTGTGTCAGTGTCGGGGGGAATTTATACACGCCCCGAGAACACCACCAACTTATGTTATTAACCCGCCCGTTCCGTGCATACTTTCACTATCACCATCTAGTTTTAGATCTCGATTATTTCATTACGGTGACGTAAACCGTTTATAGTTACCTCCGCCTTAAGATAAAGTATAAACACGAAATTAAACTTTAAGCCGTAACGACGCGGAGTCGACGCAATAATAAATTAACAAAACACTGAATTTAAAACACATTTTCTTCGTAGCTCTCATTATTTCGCTTCGCTTGTCGTAAAAAATTATAATGCGCTTGCAATGTGCTCTTTCTATGTTTATTTTTCTTTTTTAAATTATGATTCCTCGCACAGTCGTCTTAATTAATTTCTAGAGTTCGAAATAATGATTCCAATAAACACAGCGTTCTAATAAGCGATGACCGTAATACGAAACACAAATAAACAATTCCAATAATAGCAAATAAAACATCAATAATCAGAATGGATTATTGTTACTGACTTAGCTTAATTAAACAAGCCGGGAGTCGACACTCAGACGCATAATACTGCTAATTAAACGCGGGTTTACAGAGATCCGAAAAAGAGCCACTCCAACGCGCTTAGCCAGTATTATTACAGTGTATTCAGGAGGCTCGGCAAACAGGCCCTCGTCGCTAAGGGTGCTACTCTCAAGTTTCGCGTTTAATTAGACAGATAGAGGCGCGGACGGCCTTATTAGTATTGTCTACGGGGGCCCAATTAACACCCGGGAGGCGCCAACGTGGGTGGTACCAAGTTCGTTTTATAATCAAGGGATACCCTTGGCTTCGTTAGCCGAATAATAGGATCGGGTAACTTCGATCATCCAGTTCGTGTGTTTCTAACCGGTTTAACGGCGTGTTAACTGAGCGAGCTACAGGTGTGAAGTGGCCATTTATTTCGTCGGCCCGCTAATCGAAGATTACGTATGTCTAATTGCCGACTTCGGGGATTATTGTTTCTTTCCATGTGAACCTTTTGTCGAGAATGTTTTGTTAATATTGTATGAGTTCATTAATTTATCATTATTAGTTCTTGACTCATTTTGTTGTTATAAAGGATATATGTCTGCGAAATGCTATTGTTGCGTTTGTATTGAGTTATCTTTTTAATTAATCAAATAGCCAACTCCGAGAAAAAGAACGCTGTTTCTGTTTTATTTTTATTAAGTAGTTGTTACAAATTTACAATCGTTCCTTTTAGTACTACACTTCTGGAGATATTAACGTCACAAAAAATCTGTAATGTGACTAGTCTAGTTATGTAGTATGTCTGTAAATTTGTATTAATAAAAGTTACCAATTTTAAACAGTAACTATAGTGTAGAATCTCCACAACTTGTTTATACAAAATGCTTTTAAATTCCATTACCGTAACTGGAAAATAAAGAAAGTCAAAGTTGAATTTTCATTACCAGCGCAATGCTGGCGCGATTATTTATATGTAGGATGTGGGTATTAATTAATTAGGAGCTAGCTCAACACGGCCAGCAAATTGCGCTATGAGTCTTGGTGCTTCGGGGAGCTGCATCCCGGCGTGCCCATAAAACTCTCATTACAGGACCAGCAATTTCTCTCGTTAATTAAAGCTGCACCCGCTTGTCAATTAATAAAACGGTCAAGTTAATCAAATAGTTTGCTTACTTAGAATAAAATGTTGCTTGTTCGCTTACGAACTCATTTGATAGTATCGCTGCATTTCTATGTTGTTTACCCATTTCCGATCCATTTAAAGATGGGTGGGTGGGATGGGGACCATTGTTTGGCTATAATTATGTGTTGTAAAGGAGGCGAGTCTATTGACGTTAAGCCGAACACTATTCCAGACTCTGACCTGCAACTGAGAAGTTTTCGACTTTTTTAACCCAGGATTTGATCCGTGTTATTACTAATTGCACGAAACGCCACCAGCGAGGCAATTTTTATTTTTTTGACAAGTGCCTGCCTAGCATAAGGTTGGCACTGGTCTTGTTTTGAATTAATAATTTTTTATTCAATAATGTAAGTTTACGTGCAAACCTCTTTTTCGAGTGTATAGTTGAGCTGATGAATACAATGCAAATTCCTTTTTATCTGCATTTTGACCCAGAAAATTGCGAACGAAAATGCAGGCCCATGCGCACGTCGTCTACCTCGCATGACTTGTCGGCACTAATAACTTTTTCTTAAAACACTAATGAATAACTTGGTCTTTATTACTGGGCACGTTTTGCCACTCGAGTTCTCTGCGGAGCGGGTGCTGGGTGGGAGCGGGACGGCGGCGGTGGCGGGACGGCAGCGAGACGAGTACGGGGCGGAAACGACGCCTCGGCTGGGCACTTATTCGGTAACCAATAAAAAACGACAACTTCGTGTAATTATCATTTAAAAGTGCTCCAGTGGCATAAACAGAGCTTCCCATGAAAACATTAACTTTAGCGTAACGCTATCGAGAAGGCGTGCCGTGTATTTAGTAAATTTGTTGTGTGACAAGTAAAACTTAAATTCATAACATTAAAAACATTATCCATCATGTCATCTTTCAAACAAAAAAAAAGAAATTAAAATCTGTTCATTCGTTTAAGAGCTACGATACCACACATAGAAACAGATACACACAACTCCTTGTTTTGGGTCGAGGGTTTCAAAAGGATTGTTTACCAACTTGCCAGCGCTACGTTAACGTCAATATCTTCTCTCTATGATAAGCTCTCTGAATACCATCACTCGATCATTTCACTTAGTTATCGTAACGCGCCGCGGTTGGTCACAGCGAATAAGGACCCCGTTCCGCCGTTCGCGCCTATCTTACAAGTTACCATTAAGCAATTTTCATCAAGATTCATGTTTTACTTAATAAACTTCTTGCTTGTAATTAAAATGCAGTTTCTCATAAGAATTAATAATGGCAAGGACCGTGTTTAATGTCCTGTAATTTGTATTTCTGCCTTCTATAAAAAGCTTTTATACAAGGTGTAACAACTCAAGACCTGAAAGTACGGTTCTTCGGCAACGGAATCGATTCCAACTATTCTAATATATGTTACATATTTTTAAACTTAGCAATAATTGCTGTTCTTCTTCTTATTCTTCAAGTTATGGCTTCACACTTATTATAAGTGTATTTTGCCAGTGTCCAGTGAGATATATAATCGTGTTTGTTTAAATTAATTCGACTTCCCGATGAATTTGATGATGACGATGATAATGAAATTAATAAAGTACCCCACCCTGGATAGTAAAGCGGTGGATACTTTACATACCAATTGCAACGGCCGTTTTGAGGGAAGTCGAAAAGGCACGTTTTATCACTTTGTTACAATTACCTTCTCTCATGCACATATAAGAACACATAATGGTTAATATTCCACCAACATTACACATTATTAGGCGAAATAATACAAGTTTTGGAAATTAAAATCAATTGACAACATCACTCTTCGATTCCCACCAAAACTCCATAATTGCTGTTATTCTTCTTCTTTAAGTTATGGCTTCACACTAATTATAAGTGTATTTTGCCAGTGTCCAGTGGGATATATAATCGTGTTTGTTTAAATTAATTCAAATCCCCGATTAATTTGATGACAACGATGATAATGAAATTAATGAAGTACCCCACCCTGGATAGTAAAGCGGTGGATACTTTACATACCAATTGCGACGGCCGTTTTGAGGGAAATCAAAAAGGCACGTTTTATCACTTTGTTACAATTACCTTCACTCATGCACATATAAGAACACATAATGGTTAATATTCCACCAATATTACACGTTATTAGTCGAAATAACACAAGTTTTGGAAATTAAAACAAATTGACAACATCACTCTTCAACTTCCCGCCAAAAACCCATTGCTGTAATTAATTCAATCCGTAGTATAAAAAAAACTTACCTCCAAGAAGTCTGTAGATTTCAATATAATTTCCTAAAAATATTTCTCAATACATACACAAAATACACAAGTATGGGTTTTGGCCCAAGGGGTTTTGTAGTCAATTTGTACATCAAAGAGCTGAAAACAATTGTATGTAGATATATAAAATTTGTATTAAATTTGCTAAGCCATCATTGGGGTGTCTGAGATCTTGCGACATTTATATAACACCTTGTATAGAAACTGGTTTAGACCTAACATCATAATATTGAGTGCAGTATCCACCTCGCATTGACTTTTACTTAGATGCTTCCAATGAACCAAATGGCGTTGCGTACCTCATTTGAAAGGACTTAATTGCGTCCTGATTGGCCGTGTCGTCACAATCATGACATTCGATGTGTCCGGTCAACTTACTTCCAGCGCTCTCTTCTGTCTGGCCTACACACAAAAGTAAACTTTTGCCTAAACTTTTGATATTAATTATTATTTAATTGCCTCGTTGGTATTGCATAATGCTAAACTATATCAAAATCTTGAAGACTTTTGTTTAAGGTTAAAGTAATTAAATAATAGTCAAGAACAAGTAAAATAGCGATCACAAACTGCAAATAGGGTCCAAAGACAGACGTAATTTTTTATAAGCGTTCATTTCCAAGAACATTACCATGTCAAAGTAACACTTATAGCTACTTATAGTGCTACAAGGATATGTTGGCCAGTTGATGACATTTACAGAGGGTTGTTTGTGTGAAATTAAGGTTTTCATTTAGTAAAATTTTTCTACTTTCAGGGAAATATTTCAATAGGCAGTTCCGCGCGGTTACAACTTAAAAAAAAAACTTGGATAAAAGACATAGTCGAAAATTGACCCAGAACCAACAAACATTTGACCCATGCAATCATTTTTATCTACTTTAATAAAATAATGGCAATGGCAAATATCCGTATCTAATATTTCAAAGTATTGTAAGTACTTATATCGTAGTCGCCGACATATTTGTCTATGTCAACCCACAATCTTAGAGTAACAATAATCCAGAAGTCGCGGGCGGCATCGAGTTGAAGCAACAATTAGTACCTGCAAAGCCAGTAGTCACACCTTTACGCAAGTAGTCACTCGGCGACCATCGCGCGAAATAACGTGCTCTACGCGTGTAAAAATTGCTAATGAAATCGTGTTGTATTTTAAGAAGATACTTAATTACATATATTTCTTTCGTTAATATAATATTAATGTATTAATAACATGTTATCGCTAAAAATATACAATAATGATTTTATCATCTCTTACTGAAAATTTACCCAAAAAAGTGGTTAATAATTTTTAACTAGCAACATTATGCGGGTGGGAAGATCGGTAAATGCGGGACGTTTGTTGATTTCCTGGCTTCACCGCGCAGCGTGTAATTATGACTGAACGCAGCTTCTAGATTATTGTTATTCTAAACCCACAATATAACCTCATATATACTGAATTATAACCTCAAAATCTAATACTTTTGTGCAGTATTGCAATTCCCCCGCTTGTCCGTTTTTTAATAAATGTCTTATGAGAATTTATGGGTGATTTGAAATCACACAAGTATTTTTTCATTGCTATTGGTTCTGGGGCAAATCATGTATGGGCGCAGAACAATGTCCATTAAAAGCAAACGGCAACTCTGCGATTGTCATGAAGTGATATTTTTCTTAATGACAGCGTTAATTCCGATTTTGGCCGCAGATCAAAAGATCTTTATGTGACTGAACGAAGTTGTCTGTATTTTCTATCAATCGTTCTTACCCGTTGATCGCATTCTACAAGGTTCGCAATCACAGCGTGGTGGACTAGCCTAAACCGTTTGAGAGGAGGCCCGTGCCCAAAGGTGGGACAGTTTCTTAACATTAAAAAAAGAAATTAGGTAAATTTCATAGCGAACGGCAATTCGCGTTTTGATGACGGCGTTAGTTTTCACTATGGCCACGTGCCAAAAGATCCTTGTCACACTATACAATCGTAAAATTATAGAAATCATATTTGAGAACGAAACGTCACATGGCCATAACATAGCGCTATCGCTTGTTTATTGAAAGTGTTATGCACATGACATTTAATTAGAGAACAGTGCCAGTTACATTATATATTAAACGCGGTACGTATAAGGAATTAATGTAATTGACGCCGGTTTTAATGGAGCGTTTATACGGGGTTGGTGATTATGGCGGCCATAAGAAGTGCAATTCCCCGAGTTGACGTAGCCGGAGCCAATTTAATTTACAAAGTTGTCGGCCGAGTCCGGATTAAGTGCGAGCCGGTGATCGACTCAGGGATCCTATTTGCTACCGATTAAACACGTAACGCGACACGTTAAGATATATTTATGATCTAAATATTTATCATCAAATGATTATTTGACGTCTCGTTGGTCTAGTGATGAATAATGCGCTATGCGATCACGAGATTTGTTGATTGATTCAGACAAATGTAGATTTCTATCGAAAAAATTTGAATGTCAGTCCACAGTGTAGAATTGTACCCGGTTTATTTATTTATTTTATTTTAATATTTGTTTATTAAGCAGTGATAGCCTATAGTGGTTTGACCGTTGGACTGCAAAGTCAGAGGTGTTGGGTTCAAACCCAGGCACGCAACATCATTTTCGAAAGCATGTGCGTATTAAAAATAACTATCACTTGCTTTAACAGTGAAGGAAAACATCGTGAGGAAACCTGCATGCCTTAGAGTAAATCAAATGTGTGTGAAGTTCGCCAACCCGCACTGGGCCAGCGTGGTGAACTATGGCCTAAACCCTCTCAGTTTGAGAGTAGGCCCGTGCCCAACAGTGGAACCTTTTCTTAACAGGGCTACTATTATAGTGTAGTGTATAGAATACCTTTACACGATTATTTCACGAAGTGAAGAACGCACCGCGTTTGGTTATAGCAAATAAGAGCCCTGGCCTTAATAATGACGTCTGCGCAGACAGATGTCACAGATTTACACCGAACCCTGAGAGCCTTCGAGACATGTGACACTGCCATTAAAATGACGTTATAATACATGTTAGGATGAATGTAAAGGATGTTACACGTAAGTGATAAAATGAAGCATAATGACGCATATATGTAAATAAAAAAGAAATGTGCGGTCGGGGGACCCCTGTCAGGAACGAAGTTCTAATCAGCGCCTATAGCCAAGTTGACAATCTACAGTCGTTAACGCTAATAGAAAGCGGAAACATGTATGGGAATGACATTTTGCAACGAAAAGTCACGTGGTCTAAACAATGCGCTATCGATTGCGACAAGAGAATAGAAACAAAACGCTTGCAACTTGTCTAGGCCCTCTGACAATGGAAAGCACTGTTAATAAAATTGTTAGTTATTGAAAAATGATTTTATTTAACGATAGTATACACTGACCATCGAGCACATTTAGCTAACACGTCACAAAAACTACCAATCACCTATTACAACTTTTATTAACTCGAAAATAACTTTTGTTTCTGTTTTACAATTTTTGTAGGCTTATAACGTTGTTAGGTAGTCGATATTCAAAGGCTTCTATAATATGTAATTACCATTTTCAGCTAATAAAAAATATTCGAAATTATATTCATTAAAAAATATCGTTCAAGGGTATATTTTAGTATTAGCAATACGTTCAAATTTAACTATTTCCTTTTTTAGTTATTAAGCGTTAAATCCGAAATGAACCCAAAAACACCAGATAATAAACGAAATTCCCCAGTAAATGAACCTAATTAAACCAGCAACGGTAGTACACTAAAAAGAATTTTTAAAGTTAGATAATTTCTTAAGGTTTCATTCACTGGAGCACCTACCCTAGTATGGCGGCCGGCGCTTACGATAACATCCGAAGTACGCCGGACAGAACCGAACGCCTTGTAACGTTTATTTCGTTATATTACGATTTCTACCTGTCAACTCCGCAGCCGCGTTAAGGAACTTCGTTCCAACAACTATGCCTAAAATAAGGTTGTCTTGTGTTCTAAGCGGAGCTCGGTGTATGGCAGGAGAAGAGATAAATGTAGAATCAAATCGTTGAAAGCATTTTAACATGTCCACATATTTAGTACAGCACTGCGATAGCCTAGATATTTACTAAAGCTATTCTGTCAATCAGAAACTGGCATTAATGTTGTTAACGATTTACATACTCTAATAACTCCATGGTCTTATTTAAGTACTTTGTCGATACCTTTGCAACCTTAGCTAACAATAGTTCATAAGTATAATAATAAACAAAATTAAACTTTGACATTTAAAAGCGATCTCGAGAAAACTGATTTATGGTTTGCTTACGTAACTAAACATTTCTTAATAAGGAATAAACGTGCTAGTACGAATTATTCGCGTCACGTTTTAACACCGAGAAATCATGCTATTATTTTCATTCTTATTTAGGTACTAATCTTGCAGTATGAGCAGGATCGCAATTGATTTCGATGTCCCTAAGATATGAATATTATTCATGGTACCTAAGAACTGAGGACTTAGGACGAAAAGATTGACGTAATCGTGACGCTAGCGAGTCAATATGCCATCCTTGTCGCTTATCAAATTTACTTAATAAACATGACCGTAATAGCACACTTACTTAGCTAACGTCACGCGAACGTCAATCTTTTCGTGTTAATCCCTCTGAATAAATAGAAGATTACACCTAAAGTTCACTTAATAACAAATCTATTAAATACTAAATAGAAACAGATTATAAAATTATGAGCAGATTCTATTATAAGTATTTTTATTTTTCAATCGCTGTCAAAGACATTTCTTAATTGTATGTATGTATAATTAATATTTATTTCTATCTCTAAGCACGCAATGGCTTATTAAGATTAGTTATACAAATTAAAAATTTCCATTATATTTCTATTCAAAAACGTCGATTTTATCAGCTTATATTTTTTTCACTTCTGCGTCATATTACGTTAATTGAATATCATTAATTAGTTTTTAATCTCTCGCCGCCAATTAGTTGGTACGCGCTTGTCTTTCATCTTTATACTCATAATTGTTTTCTTAATGATTACCTATACAAGGTGTAGCGTTAACGACGCAAGATGTCAGACACCCCAATTATATTATTAATAATAATATAAGATCTGTTAAGAAACTGTCCCACCGTTGGGCACGGGCCTCCTCTCAAACTGAGAAGGTTTTAGGCCATAGTCCATCACGCTGACCCAGTGCGGGTTGGCGAACTTCACACACCTTCGAGAAACTCTTAGGTAAGCTGGTATCCTCACGATGTTTTCCTTCACCGTTAAAGCAAGTGATAGTTAATTTTTAAAACGCACATGCTTTCGTCAAATGACAGAGCTGCGTGCCTGTGTTCGAACCCGAGACCTCTGACTTTGCAGTCCAACAGTCTAACCACTAGGCTATCACTGCTTGCAATTATATTATTGCTTAACAAATTAAATACGTAATCCAGAAATCGAATTTAATTATGCAATTTTTAAATAATTTTCATATTCAGATTAACTGGGAAACCTGTAACTGTTGTGTGCGTCAATACGCACATAAAAGTACTGATTTCGTAGTTAATCAACGTAAATTGCATTTCTAAAGCATTTTCTTCCTATAAAGGAAAGGCTTAAGAATGTTAATCATTATATTAATACGTGAAGCGAAAACTTTTTACGAAAATTGCGCAGACGGAGGAGTATGAATATTTCCCACACTTATAGTTTATATAAGGAATGCAGAATGCTAATATTTTTTTTTTAATTATGCTTTAAAAATACATTAAATCAATAAAATAAACATTACACACACTTTTGTTTATTGTAAAGGCTGTGGTCAAATTCAGAATAGATTAATATTGTTTGTCTTTAATATTATTTATCTATAGTCTTACTGAATGTCAAACATAACCAGCAAACGATGAAAGAGTAGGTCCAATTTCGACCAATGGGCGACCACTAGTATGTATTAAAACTGCAATTAAAATCCCCGTATTGCTTTAAATCTATCTCTATCTATCTATATCATCACGCCAGCTCCCTCGCGGGGTAGGCAGAGAGTACGAAGTTCCAACAGGTTCTTTTCTTACATACCTCTCTGGCTTCCTCCACTCTCATAGTTCGTCTCATACACACTCGCCGGTTACGGAGACTCTTGACTTGCCCTTCGGATAAGACACGGTCTATCTGGTCATGGTAAGATAGTCTAGGCCTTCCCCGGTACTTACATCCTTCCACTTTCGCATTGTATATCTGTTTTGTCATTCTTTCTTCTGACATTCTTTCTATATGCCCGAACCAACGGAGCATACCCTTTCTCATCTTTACACCGATACTATCTTTCATACCTACTCGGTGTGTGTGTGTGTGTGAACGATGTACGCTGTTGGCCGCGAGGCCTTTACAGCTTCACCGGACTAAAAGGCGAGCGTGCAACCACTACGCTCTAGCCAGCCAGAAGGGCAAGAGGCGACATACTCGAGGGCGCCTCGAAGAGGCGCCCTCGGTTGGGACAGTCGCTGTAGGGGGACGGGTGCACTACTAAGTGCACCGGTCAACCGCCGGCTATGGGAGGGGATAGCCGGCGGTTGACCGGTGCACTTAGTAGTGCACCTACTCGGTTTCTTACTACGCTGTTGCGAATACGGTCGGTCAGCATAACTCCGCCCATCTTCCGCAGAGATCGCATTTCGACCGCACGTATCCTGCTTTCGTTCTCCTTCTTACATACCCATCTCTCACTGCCATATAACGGCGTTTGCCATATTGCTTTAAATGATGTATTATTTTCGTCTAGCACAGCGGACTGATGGAATCATAGCATTTTTTGCTATTAAAAATAATTGAAACCGATGCAGTTGACTATTTGGAACATACTTCTTTAAGGCCTTTTGTTAATTATGTTACATTGTATGATGCACTCAAAATTGCGTAACTTAAGTGGCAGTGGATGGGGCACATTACTCGTAGAACTAACAGTCCTTGCGACAGAAAGGTTCTCAAGTGGCGACCACGTACGAGAAGACGTTGAGTAGGTCGGCCCTCTACAAGATAGATTGAAAATCTGTTGAAGGTCTAGTCACTAAAAGTCACTATGTTGGCCTAGTCGCAAATAGGGCGCGAAGCGATCACAAGATCCTAGGTCAGGCGAAGTGTACATTTTCGATGTCCAGTGTCAGTCCGGAGTCTGCCATTGTATCCGGTATAATGGGAACAAGCTGGCCCCCTATTACATTGGGACTGAACATTGTCAGCGAGAAGTGTATTATATAAAAATATAGAATAACGTACGACTGTCTCGTTGGTCTAGTGGCAAAGCCTATTGCTTTGTGATCCTGGGTTCAAATCCTAGGTCGGACAAATGTAGTTTTTCTAACGAAAATTTCCCAGTATGAGTCCGGAGGCTGGAATTGTGCCCAGTATATGGCAATAGGCTCTCCCCCTATTATATGGGACCTAACATCGTCGGCGAAAAGCGGGTGTACTCAGTACACCTCTGCCACCCCCACTTGGGGAATATAGGCGTGACGGTGTACAATAAATATAGAATAACGTACACAGTATATTGTCTACACGCACTTTTCGCTGACGATGTTAAGTTGCCAGAAGTGTACCTCTGGCACGTTTGGGAAATATAGACATCACGGATTTATATTTTTTTTATTTGTTCGTAGAGTGACCCAGCTGATTCTTATATGCTGCGGGTTTCCGTCGTACGGGCCGGATGCTCCCAGTGTCTCTCAGAACACTTCCGGCACTCGATCCTAATTACAGATAAGGGAGAAGGCTTTCCCATTCCGTCTCATCTCGTTTACTTCTCGTGGATGCTCGCTCGGATATGCCATGTTCATGTTATAAACGAGTTGATGATATAAAACTTCCAACCACGTTGGGCTTCTAGAACTAAGATAAAGATTATTTCCTTGTGGAACAAGCAGGTAATGAATAAAAACGAGAGGCGCTCGTAGCGCTGGGCGACCGCGGTGTTCTTACCGATCACCAAGGTTAAGCAGCGTTTGACTCGGTCGGCCTGAGATGGGTGACCGTTTGTGGCATATCCATATTCGAGCGTACCGTGCTTCCGAAGGCACGTTAAGCCGTTGGTCCCGGTTACCACTTAATGTGGTAGTCGTTAAGCCGAGTTGGAAGCCTTAAAGGCGGCTTGATAAGTTCCAACAGCAGGTGGCCACAAACCTGCCTCGACCAATCCGCACTGGGTCGCCGCGTGGTGGAGTATGACCTAATCTCTCTCACCTCGATTCGTGAGAGAAAACCTTTGCCCAGCAGTGGGCAGTATAGGCTGATATTATTATTATAACGAATAATGTATTGGGCTATGCTCGTAATATGACGTTAAGGTATATTGGTGTTGTGGTTTTAATAATCATAGCTATTATTAAATCAACTGTCGTCATGTTATATTTTACATATTGATCAAAAAAATTACATCTAGATCTTGTACGCTTAATTTAAAGTCGAATAAAAAACTGAATTTGAGCGTGAGCTTTTATGCACTGCCTATATCACTCTGATTTATCTCTTAAAAACATTTAATAAACATGATCGAGCAAAGAATTTTACTAAATTTTATCTTAGAAGAGTGAGTGCAGGGAACAGAGTGAATGGCGCGATGGGAAAGCTACTTGGGAGCCGGCACTTAAGCCAAAAGGCGCAGCTGGCCATACATAATGGAGTGCTTGTCCCAACGCTGTTATAAGGCAGCGAGAGCTGGGTATGTAAGAAGGAGAATGAAATGGATAGATAGGATAGATGCGGTGGAAATGCGAGCTCTGCGGAAGATGTGCGGAGTGAAGCTGACTGACCGTATTCGCAACATCGTAGTAAGAAAGCGAATAGGTGTGATATATAGTATCGGTGTAAAGATGAGAAAGGGTATGCTCCGTTGGTTCGGCCATATAGAAAGAATGTCCGAAGAAAGAATTACAAAACTGATATACAATGTGAAAGTAGAAGGATGTAGGTACCGGGGAAGACCTAGACTATCTTACCATGACCAAATAGACCGGGTCTTATCTGAAGGACAAGTCAGGAGTCTCCGTAACCGGCGAGCGTGTATGAGACGAACTATGAGAGTAGAGGAAGTCAGGGAAGTATGTAAGGATAGAAGCTGTTGGAACCCTGTACTCTCTGTCTACCTCGTAAGGGATCTGGCGTGATGATATAGATAGATAGATAGATAATGCAACTGATTGTATTGAAAAATATTTTGCAAAAAAAATCGTACCGCTTCGCGTATTATATGAAACACGTTACTTGCTTCTTTTTCTAATTACTTAAACTCCTAATTGTCAGTTGTTAAGAGTAAAGTAGAAAAAAAACATTAATAAAATATTTATTTCCTTTTTATAACGTACAATTAATTAGTTGATTAAATATGAAATCGGAATGCAGTAAAGCTGTCGCGTAGAACGTGTTGTAAACGCCTCGGGCGTAACTGGCCGATTGCACTCGACTATAGTATCGATTATACTACTCGTATAATTCCAATCAGTATTCAAATCGATGCAAATCGAAAGATTAATCGGCGTTTGCACCACCGCTGCGCCGCGCCACGTGTAAGGTAGTGATTACATATTCGTTAGTGTAATCAATTTGACTTTTTGTCGGTTTTGTTAACTGACATTAATTTGTTTTTTTAAATTAGTGATGTAATTTATTGATATAGCACAAAAGTCACATTTTTATTCTTCTTTTTCTTTTTTGTTAACGGTGATTTACTAAAATTTTGTTTGTGTATTATTATAATCAATATACTTTTTAAAGGATGATTTGAATACAGAATATTGTCACTTATTGAAATAATTTAAAATTGGAGATTTAAACACCGTCACGCCTATATTCCCCAGAGGGGGTGGCAGAGGTGTACTGAGTACACCCACGTTTCGCCGACGATGTTAGGTCCCATGTAATAGGGGGCGAGCCTATTGCCATATATCGGGCACAATTCCAGACTCCGGACTCATACTGGGAATTTTTCGTTAGAAAAACTACATTTGTCCGACCTAGGATTTGAACCCAGGACCTCGTGATCACAAATCGATGCGCTTGAAAATTGGAGATTTGATAATAAATTAGTATTAACTAGCACAACGGTCAACCCAAAAAAAATAATATTTCCTGCCCTTCAAAAAACCAGCCGGCTAGACATAAAATGGGAAAAATTGAAAAAGATTTTTCACACGAAACAAGTCTACGAAACCTTGCTGAACTTCTCCTTATCCAGCTGCCGGTTTATAAACTCATCAAATTATAATCCATGTCAATATATTAAAGTGTATTATGATTTTATACTGCTTACCCATTAGTCTCGAGCGAGAACTAGATGATCGTGTTTAATGAGAAACGAGTTATGATGATTATCCCATTCATACATAAATATTTAATTTGACAATAAAGATAAGCTCATTATAATAATGTATGGGATTGCGCTGCGCATATTTCAAGATTTAAAAGATTTTTAAAGCATTTATTTTGTAGAGGAACAGAAAAAGAATTTCACACTACAAAATATACATTTATAATCCTTATTCTCGTTTTACTAAGGAATTATTCCCATAGCAACGACAATTACGTGTTTTGTGTAACTCCTCATCCCTTTCTCTTTCTCTCTCTCTCTCTCTCTCTCTCTCTCTCTCTGAGTAGTCGTATAGTTCTATTTCAAGGTTTAGTTTGTCAAGGTTTAGGTAAAGTTTGTCAGTTTGGATGTTCGGGTTAATCTCCGGTACTACTGATCCAATTTTAATGATTCTTTCACCATTGGAAAGCCACCTTATCCAGAAGTAACATAGGCTATATAACATAGACCCGATAGGTGGCGCTGTTGTCGAACGGGTTTCGTACCCGTTCGAAAACAGCGCCAGAAACTGCTAGTTTTATAATATTTTAGTGGTTACAATAAATGCAGCAAGTAACATCCAGCTTTGATTTTTATCCAGTATAATGTCTGGATTTTTCTTTCCAAAATTATTTTCAGATTAATCTACGATATCAAAGTCATTTGGCATCTTATTACTCAGTTAAACGATTGCAAAACTGTAGAACAAGCCGAACAATGATGTAAAACAGTTAAAAGACACATCGACCTCCACGAAGACAATCAACATCTAATAACAAACGCTATTGTCCAACAAAGATACGTCGCAAAAGAAACAGATCAATCACTTACACGAGATACGGCCAATGAAATTAATCCCGCCAGCTTGCTATTGCGTTGTGTTCTTCTTAATACGCCAATTGCTGTCACCGTGGAGTTGTCCGCCCACGTAGCGAACTGATTTCAGAATAGTCTAGGACGCAATTCCACGATTGATTCTAATTAACGATAGCAGTATTTATTGACGCTGTTTGCAAACGAACTTAATTGATTTCGCTGCTGCGCCGTCAGCTGACATGTTGGAGACTGTTGTTTATTGACTATTAATGATGTTTCCGTTGTAGTTGTATGTGCAGATTCATTTAGCCGGTTATTACTAGCGGTAGATTATGCTAATAGTAGGAAACTCTTGCCTGATCTGGTTACGAGGTCAAGACAAAACGTCACTCTGTAAGAAAGTATGACTTATTAGCTTCTGATAATAGCAATCTGCTTTATGCTGATCGTTCCCGTTGACCACCACCTGCTTGTCCATCAGTGGTGGACACTTACACAACTTTAAAAAAGATTCCCGTATCACCACTCAACAACAACAGCACAACTTTGAAAAGATTCCCATTGTCCTTGTGGTGGATACCGGCACTATTTTTTTACATTATTTCTACTGTCCATCTCTTTTAAAGGTTTCGCCACATAGCCGACGCAGCGCGACGGTGGTGCTACATGGGGAGATAATGTACTTAAATGTACGGGAGACGCCACACAATGCAGCCACGCTCGGCGCGACGGCAAACGTCATGGCCCGCCGCCGTCGCGCCCTTCGGGATTACAGACGAAGCACGGCGGCAGTGAGACCTCAATACATGTGCAATCGGGGCGCTAGTGTTAGGCGGCCTCCAAGCCGCAGTCGGCGCGACCGACGTCACGCCACCAGTGTGACGTGCTCGCCGCGCTGCGGACCGCCGGCCGATCGCCAGCCGCACGCCACCGTCGAGCTCCGTCGGTTATTTGAACACACCTTAAGAGATAATAATCCAAGCATCTGAAAAATCCTATCCCTAATCTTCAGCAAGACGTCCACTGCAGGACAAAGATCGCTGACGACCGGCTTTGTGCTGCACGCGTCCACCTTTTACTTGCAACCTTCAATAATAAAAATATTTTAAGTGGGGACAGACCACCACTGTTGGACAGAACGAATATTTTTGAAAAGTTGTACCATTGTCAAACAGTGGTGGCCAACTGGAATGTAAAAAAGAAATTGTGTCACTATCAATCAAAAAGGAATCATTCAAAAGTTGAACCACTATGCCCCATTCGTGGACAATGAGAACAATTTTTAAATGTTTTTCATTTGTCCACCACTGGTGGACAATCAGGTGGGAGAGAACGAGAATGATCGATTTT
Organism: Phalera bucephala; assembly: GCA_905147815.2. Classification (NCBI taxonomy): domain Eukaryota; kingdom Metazoa; phylum Arthropoda; class Insecta; order Lepidoptera; family Notodontidae; genus Phalera; species Phalera bucephala. The sequence goes on from LR990615.1 coordinate 17,736,503, forward strand.
TGCTATTTAAATTTTAAATAATATAACGCCCCGATGAAAACAATGATAATGAAATTGATGAAATATTTCAACTTCAAACTAGACGAATTTCAACGAGCAATAATAAGGGAAATTGAATAGTCGTGTTGCATATATCCAAACGAAAAATTACTACACTTACAGAAAAAATCCAGACTTTTATGTAGGCCTTCTTCCTTTGATATCTTGACAGATGTTATATACTTAGTTTGATATCCGCGCAACTAAAAAATCGTTAAAAAACCTTTATCTATCTATATTATCAAACCAAATACTTTATTGGTGATCGTTATTGGTTTTATTTTATATTTTTCTATCATTATTTAACGTATGAGCTCGTCAGAATTGGCTCATTGGCATAATAGGGAGAAAGCTTATGCCCTGAGGAGACTGATAATGAATAATATCCAGAAATGGCAATGGACTAATGATAATACTTGTCGTAACCGCTGAAAAAGTTAAATCTGAAGTGAACTGTGCAATATGAATAGAGTTGACCTAAAGTAGACCCTAGGCCTTGGTAGAAAGTTGTTTTATGGTTTCTTGTTAGTTTTTATTTTCTTCATCATCATCATCATCATCATTTCAGCCCATACTTGTCCACTGCTGAACATAGGCCTCCCCAATCGCTTTCCAGCGTAACCGGTCCGATGCCACCTGCATCCAACGATTTCCTGCGATTTTCACAAGATCGTCGGTCCATCTGGCAGGCGGTCGTCCTACGCTGCGCTTGCCAATACGTGGTTTCCACTCTAGAATCTTTCTGCCCCAACGCCCGTCCGATCTTCGCGCTATGTGGCCAGCCCATTGCCACTTCAGCATGCTAATCCTGAGGGCTATGTCGGTGACCTTGGTTCTTCTACGAATCTCCTCATTCCTGATTCGATCACGTAGAGAAACGCCGAGCATAGCTCTTTCCATAGCTCGCTGAGCAACTTTGAGCTTTTTTATGAGACCTATTGTAAGAGACCACGTCTCTGATCCATATGTCATCACTGGTAACACACATTGACTAAAAACTTTAGTCTTTAGGCACTGAGGTATTTTGGATGAGAAGATGTTGCGCAGTTTCCCGAACGCTGCCCAGCCGAGTTGGATTCGTCGATTGACCTCTCTCTCAAAGTTGGACCTACCTAACCGGACTGCCTGTCCCAGGTAAATGTATTCGTCGACAACTTCAAGAGTAGAGTTCCCAACGGTGAGTGCGGTGGGTACGACATGGACATTAAACATTATTATTTTCTTATTTATTACTTTTTATCGTTTATTATTTTATAGTTGTAGTTTATTATTTTATAGTTTTGTAATAATTTTCTTTGTAACTAAATATTTAATTTTAGGTCTTTCAGTTAGGCAATACGCAGATGTGCCGTAGGCATACATAAATAGGAAATAAGAAATAAACTTCTGTTTTCTCTTAATGTCCTATAAAAGTGTTACAAACAGCAATTAGTGAATTAATCGTTTGAAGCTATTAATTATGCAAGAAATCTAAAGGCCATAATGACGCCTACAACGTATTTTAATTAGTGTTTTAAGCTGAAGAAACTTTTGTAATTAGTGAGGTCACGTCGGGTCAAATGCCTAAGAAATCACAGGCTTAACATAGAGTAATTACTGCCCGTGATGCTTGGAACATTTGATATTAAAACTTTAATTATATTAATTAATGGATCTATTGTTAGACAGTTTAGTGTACAAACAGATAAGTCTGTGTGTAGTTTATTCTAATCAAACTTTTGAAACAAACCATCATGATTTTAGATATTTTATTTGTAATATGAAGACGACAGTATTTCCGGGGAAACCCGAATGAAAATGCTGTTAGCAAGAAATCAACGTTTTAAAGTTGAGTAAAAAAAGTTTTAAAGTTTTATTGGAATAGACTATAGTACGGTCGAGTCTCCTTTATATAGAGAATGCAGGGAATTGAGTGAATGGTGCGATGGGAAAGCTACTTAGGAGCCTGCACTTAAGCCAAAAGGCGCAGCTGGCCATGCATAACAGAGTGCTTGTCGCAACGCTGTTATATGGCAGTGAGAGTTGGATATGTAAGAAGGAGAACGAAAGCAGGATAAATGCGGTCGAAATGCGAAATCTGCGTAAGATGTTTGGAGTCAAGCTGACCGACCGTATTCGCAACAGCGTAGTAAGAAAGCGTGTAGGTATGAAATATAGTATCGGTGTAAAGATGGGAAAGGATATGCTGCGTTGGTTCAGGCATATAGAAAGAATGACAAAACAGATATACAATGCGAAAGTGGAAGGATGTAGATACCGGGGAAGACCTAGACTATCTTACCATGATCAAATAGATCGTGTCTTATCTGAAGGGTAAGTCAAGTGTCTGCGTAACCGGCGAGCGGGTATGAGACGAACTATGAGAGAAGAGGGAGCCAGAGAGGTCTGTAAGCAAAGAACCTGTTGGAACTCTGTACTCTCTGCTCACCCCGCAAGGGAACTGGCGTGATAATATAGACAGATAGATAGAGTCTCTCTACTTGTTGTGTAAAAAAATAAAGATTTTATTTCTTTGGTTCTGAAATGGGTTTGGTCCTGAAGGGCGTAAAGTGTTACGTACCGCATCACTGTGCCCGCACCATGTGACATTATATCGTATTGTATTCTCGCAGAAGTTATGGAATACTTAATAGATAAAGTACTAAATAATTTTTCACTTCTTGAAACTGGCTATTTTAGTCCATCTTTTTACTAATACTTATTTGACATTAAATTAATTAAGTAACCTTAGTTGACGCGAAGAAGAAGTCGATATGTACATAGCATTGTATGCTTTCCTTGGCTCGACCGCCAAGGCTAGACACCACTCACGTGGGTAGGTAACTGGACAAGACTTTTATTAAATTTACAAAATCGTAAAATAAAAAGAAGTTTTTTGGCTCGTTTTTTTTGTAATTTTTGTTCAGTATCACCAGTACAGCTACTCCTGAAAATAATTAGAATTCTTCTTTTTACAAGCTTCTATTTAACTTACAATGTTCGTATGTCTGTCTTTCCGGTTCAAATCGGTGATACATTTTTCAAACACTTGCAGGTATCGGATTGAGCTGAAATTTGTGTGTAAAGTCCGTGACTATGCAACAATATGGTACCATGGGGCTGGTCTGATGCTGGAGTTGGAAGGTGGCCATAGGAACTTGTGAACCATACAACGTAACCCATTTGTGTTTAGGCTTATTTATCTTTATATTTTTCTTTTTTTTTTAAAAACGTAGCCCCAGTCTAGGGTTTATTCCTGTGTCGTGGGTGCGTTTACAAACATGAAAATTCACAAACAAATACCCAGACCGGAACAAATAATTGTGGATCACACAAAGATTTGTCCCGTGCGGGAATCGAACCCGCGACTATTAGACACAGTGGGCGGAGCATCTCAAGCTCTTAACAACTGCGATAAATCGTCGTCGTATTAGATTGGTATTGATAAGTACTAACAACTAAATAGTGTTCAGGGTCTAATGATGAAGCCGAAAGGTGGCCAATGGAACCATCCAACTACTCAATATGAGCCCGATGTGTTTGGGCTCGTTGGCTTTGTCTTGTCGAGTACTTTAGATTCCGATGGTCTCCAAGGTCTGATGTATTTGCTATAAAAGCTTGTTTTTTAAACGATCTTTTTTAATTTATTTTATTTTCGATACGGGATCTGCATTGACAATATAATTTCTAAATATTATACTTAAAATCAAATTAAGATAATGTCCATTTAAAAATTATGTGTATATAATAAAAAGAAATAAAAAAAATAAAACGCCGTCACTCCTATATTCCCAAAGGCACTTGTACTGAGTACATCCACGTTTCGCCGACGATGTTAGGCCCCATGTAATAGGGCGCGAGCCTATTGACATATACCGGTCACAATTCCAGACTCCGGATTCATACTGGGAAGTTTATTAGTTAGAAAAACTTCATTTGTCCGACCTAGGATTTGAACCCAGGACCTCGTGATCACCAAGCGATGCGCTTTGCCACTAGACCAACGAGGCAGCCGTTTTTAATGTCACAATTGTGTATGTCACAATAATTGTGTATATAATATCACAATAAAATGTCACAATTCTATTGATATTGTAAAAGGAGTCAACAATTTTCTCTTAATTAATATGGTCTGCATCGACGATCTATACAAAGAGCATTTTTAATCCTAGAATAAATTGTAGTGCGTTCTAAATATTTTGTATCTGTCGAAGCAAATTAGAATTAATAACGACCAACTAGTATTTATAAGTTCCGGTCTATTGGTTGATAGTTCCGAGTGCTATTAAATAAAAACTAAGTAACGAACGCTCGCAGCTTTGCTTACGTAATAAATTGAAAGGTACTTACTTAGCTTGTAAAGTATTTTAAAATTGAAATTATTATTATATGTATTTTTCATTTGTTTTATCCTATCATTGTACCTTGGAAGAAAAGAACTAAGAGAATTTCAAATAGCAACAACCAAATAATAAGAAATTTAGGTACAGTCATGATACATTTTCAGCGAGATGAGATTTTTACTTAATAATTTATTTAAAAGTAGCCATGTGCCTGATGGTATTTTAGTTCAAAATGTCGCCCCACACTTGAATTTATCACTGTGTCGTGGGTGCGTTTACAAACAAGAAAATTCACATACACAAATACCCAGACCGAAACAAATAAGTGTGGGTCACAGAAAGACTTGTCCTGTGCGGGAATCAAACCCGGGACTACTCGACCCATTGGGCGGAGCGCCTTAAGCTCTTAACCACTGTGCCAAATCGGCCGTCAAGAAGGATTCTCATCGGTAACATTTTTAGCCCTCAAAATTACTAAAATTTCCTAACCTTTTAACCGCTTAAGGGATGAACTTTCAAAAATATTTTCTTAATGGTCAATGAGGTTTATAATTTACGAACTTCTATGCAAAATTTCAAGCTTCTCGTTCCACCGCCATAAGCTTTGTGTTATTCCTCAATTAGTCAGTGCTAGATTTTTTTTAAGAAAATGTACGACGACAACAAACGACGATTTATGTTGTAGCCATTCGCGTAACGTACCGTACGTTACGCGAATGGCTACAACAATAATCGTATGACTCCTATATGGAAGAGGATGATCGCATAAGTTTTTTTTTAATAAAAATACTTATCGGTTTTTACATGCTTATATTATGTGTATATGTTACATTACAATCAACATTTAAGGCCCCAAAAACGGTACATTTCCCAAGATGTCATGAATTAAACTGTCAGATGTTTCAATACAACTCAAACAGCTAATTATCTGAATACCTTCTCAAAGTTTCGCCTATGCAATCGATCGAACCACCACACAATGCAGTCTATTAAATTAAATTAATAGACTATTCTGTGTACTGTCCCCAACCCTGTACTGCCTGCTCAGCAAGAGATCTGGAGTGATGACGTAGATAGAAATCACAATTTTGTTTCACAGTGACTTCACTTGTGTAATTTAACAATCAATTATTTTTAATTCGCTAAAGAGTGACATGGGTGGGTACCTGCGGATGGACATCGACGTCGGGGCAGGCCTAGGAAACGTTGGCGCGATTATCTAGATACTTTTCATAAAGATTGGCCAGTGATGGCCAATCACAGATCCACGTGGAAGATTATGGGGATGACCTTTGCCCAGCAGTGGGACAAAACAGGTTAACAAAAAAAAAGAGAGACACTAGTTCTTAGCTACAGGTAATAGAGAAAAGAATTAAATATAAATCGATCTGTCAAACGATGCCATCCGCACAATATGGGATTTCATTCAGGTACGATTTTAGCAGGTATAATTAAGAAAACTAGCAGATATAAACAGCTAAGCCACCTATATGCAATTTCAGATAAAGTATATGAGAGTGGAGGAAGCCAGAAAGGTATGTAAGGAAAGAACCTGTTGGAACTCTGTACTCTCTGCTTACCCTGCAAGGGATCTGGCGTGATGAAAGACATATATTATAACTTTAGCAGCTATTATGAAAAAATAGCAGATGCGCAAAATGAAAAAGCATTTCATTTTTCACAGCTTACCCTGCAAGGGATCTGGCGTGATGAAAGACATATATTATAACTTTAGCAGCTATTATGAAAAAATAGCAGATGCGCAAAATGAAAAAGAATTTCATTTTTCACAGGTTAACCTGTGTTATTTTACATGCCTACTGCACATCAGGATATTCGCTACAGGTCCTCGGGCCGAGCGGCAGACATCTCTTTAATTAGGGCACGTTTTGTCCGCCTCGTAATCTACCTGTACCTGTTAATTAATACAGCTGAATCTACAAACACTAAAACGAGGAATGCGGTATTAATAATTCCGGGTAATAGACCTTTATTATTCGACTACACAGGGTGATATATGAAGAAGGTACGGGGAGTCTAGAACTACCGGAAATATCGATATTTGCACAAGTGATAACGTCAATTTTTGAGAAACAATTTAATAAGTTTGACGGTGTAAAAAACTGACTTATCTCGGTGACCAGCCTGTGTATGAAACGACTGCAAATGTTGGTGTAATTGTTATTATTATTAAGTATTTTAAGGCTGTGACTATTATTGATACCATACGTAAAAAAGGAAAGGATAGATACGTAAAAAAGGAAAGGTATGACTCCTTTGTACTATTGGCTATGTAACCTGTTGGTACTTTTTACGTTTTGCCTATTCTGCAAAGAGATCTGACACAGTGATGTTAACCAGAAACAATACGGTCAAATTATTTGAAATCTGTCTATTCGTTTTCTAAGCTTAAGTTTTTACTAATAAAACCAAGATAAACAGGTACCACGGCATTTTTTAATTAACAACATACAACATCAAGTTTACCATTGCCTTCCCATAAACAAATGTTACATTTATTTAACCCAGATAGTACTAAAAGGATGGACAATTTTATGGTAATTTGAATCCAGGCCTTTAATAATCTGCCTGATATAATTAGAGTTTCGAAAAACTGTATTTCATGTATATGGGCTAATAAAGTTAAAAATTATGATTGTCGGCCCTTTGAAACGTAAGCGGACAATATTTAAGCACTTATGCATGTCCAAAGTGAAAACGGTGATTGTCCATATTTTTTAATAAGCCGAAAACCAGTTGCAGCAATTTGCTTACGGATAATCGTCTAAAATTGCATTTAAACGAAAATTCTTGCATAATGCCGACGATACCGAGAATCAAATGCCATATTAAGTTTGTTCGTGCGGGTAATTAAAAGCGAACCGTAATGAGAGGCCGCTGTGCACACTAATTAGGCGCCCACTGCTCCAGAAACTGAATACCTAACTTTCCCAATTAACAGCTACGTCATCGTACTTACTCTAATTATAATGAAAAATAAAATGCTCGAAATAGTTCCATTAATCCAAATCAATCACTTCCAAAAAAATCACACATGCAAAAAAATCTTTAAATTAAATTCCCAGAATATGTCATTTAATTGCTTCGAATGTAACCTAACTAGTTGGCACAATACACAGAATAATAAAGCTACGTACGGCTGTCTAAACATTACTAGACCTAAATGTTCAATATCAACTAATTATATGAAATGCCGGTGGCATGAAAATGATACTCGGTAAAATTAGTTTTCTAACCATTCTTCCTCCATAAATATAATTGCGTTCCACTTATTGCCCATAAAAGGAAGGGAACGTGCGAACGGCCCTGCAAAATTGTACAAAAGGAAAGTAATATTAGGTAGAAGTAGACACAGTGCTACCCCGGGCGTGTTTCGGTGACTGGGGCGGGCTTTCAGATAAATTATTTATCAACTGTATAGCAATTTTCTTTATGACTCCTCCGACGGAGCAGAGCAATTTACTCGTGAAAGAGATGCGTAAACTTGCAAGGAGGCCCAAATTGAGAATAGAACAATGACGCCAGTAAAGATTTCAATAAGGATACAGGCAGTCGCGGGCCGCTCTTGTCTATAACCCCAGCAAAAAGGAACACGATGAATACTGGTTCTGAGACGTGAGCCCATATGCTTCTCATTAGCAAAGCTTTGAAATGGGCTCCTTGTCGTAAGAATTTAATTGACATCGAGACAACTGAGCGCTGGCGGTAACCTTTAATTAATTTTTTGGTATGTTGCATGAGTTTTTTCTTTGTAAGTTGAGTCACGAAGGCTTAAAAAAGTTTTTAGGTGCACGTTAAATCTGAAATAAGAGTTCGGTAGTGGGGCGGTGGCGAGCGCCGACGGCGGGTGGCGGCGCTTCCAATTTCCGTAATTGTGAGTTCATCAAGGAAATTGACTGGCAGACAACGCAACACAATCCACTCTTTATTTACATCACGCTCGCCATACAGTGATTGCTTCGCGTGTTCCAAAACGGGGTGACAACATCACGTCTGCCGTTAAAACGAAAAGTTTGCAGGATATTTTAACGACTATTCGAATTAACCTTTGCTGCATTTTATTGGTTTATTGCATTATTATTCCCTTGAATTAGTCAAGAATGCACGTATAGTTATTAAAAATATAAATGATGGTTGTGTATATATTTTTTAAATACAATAAGAAAATTGAAACAGCATGATATAGCAAGTACCTAATTTTTTATCCTTAAATATAATCAGAGCAAAATTAATTCTAGCAGTGAGGGAATTTCTGGCCGTCTAAAATAGAATTAGGCTCCACGGTGTTGGTAAACGACACCGTCACGCCTATATTCCCCAGAGGGGGTGGCAGAGGTTTACTGAGTAAACCCACGTTTCGCCGACGATGTTATGTCCCATGTAATAGGGGGCGAGCCTATTGCCATATACCGGGCACAATTCCAGACTCCGGACTCATACTGGGAATTTTTCGTTAGAAAAACTACATTTGTCCGACCTAGGATTTGAACCCAGGACCTCGTGATCACAACGCGATGCGCTTTGCCACTAGACCAACGAGGCAGTCAGACCAATGTTTATTTTATTTAATAAGTGATTGAAGCATTTTGACTGTTGGTTTGCAGAAGTGAGAATGAAATTACATTACCAATATTACTACCATTTATCAATTATTCAATTCATTATCTTTATATTTGTTTAACAATTAAAAAACTTGTTTAATAACTAATGATACCCATATAATTAAAATAGCTATCACCAGTCCACATCACAAAAAATATAATAATAGTTACGATGTCTAATAAAGAAAAATATCGCGAATAGAGAACGAAAACACACCGGTAAATAAAAGCCGGTGTGGTGGTGAGGTAATTGATGGCAAGCGGCAATCAAATTAGGCTCCGCGTCGCGGGTAATCGGTTGAAAGCTGCCCCACAGAGCGCTTCATGGGGCGACGGCTGACGGGACGCGGCCCGTGCTTTTGTTTCAAGCTTGTTCAAGTTTATTTCACTTTTGTAAAACATTTTTATATCTATAATAATATTATTTACCAGTATTGTTATGTATCACTCCTTCATGTTGTGTGTGTTCACTCTTCTTGTTGCGATGATTAGATAATTAATGGCAAGTGGCAATCAAGTTAGGCTCTGCGTCGCGGGTAATCGGTTGAATGCTGACCAACAGAGCGCTTCGTGGGGCGACGGCTGACGGGACGCGGCCCGTGCTTTTGTTCCAAGCTTGTTCAAGTTTATTTCACTTTTGTAAAACATTTTTGTATCTATAATAATATTATTTACCAATATTATTTTTTATCACTGCTTCATGATGTGTCTGTTAACTATTTTTGCTGTGATGATTAGATAATTAATGGCAAGTGGCGATGAAATTAGGCTCCGCGTCGCAGGTAATCAGTCGAAAGCTGCCCCACAAAGCGCTTCGTGTGGCGACGCCAGGCGACGACCGACGGGACGCGGCCAGTGCTTTTGTTCCAAGCCTGTGTTAGTTTATTTCACTTTTGTGCAAAGCTATTGTATACCAATAATAATTTTACTTACCAGTATTGTTATTTATAACTCTACCATGATTTGAGACGGTTAGAATCAATGTGGCTTAATTGATGTTAAAAAAAACGATGTTCACTCTTCTCAGTCTGGTGATGAGGTAAAGGCAAGCGGTATGCTCCGCGTCGCGAGTAATCGGTTTACAGAATGCTTCGTGGGGCGACGGGCGCTTACGGGACGCGGCCCGTGCGGTTCCTAGCATGTAATAGTTTATTTCACTTTTGTGCAAAGCTATTTTATCAATAATAATATTACTTACCAGTATTATTATTTATATCATGATTTTAAGGCGATTATAGCTAGAGTGGATTGAATGATGTTAAAAAAATCAGTGTTGACTTTTCTCAGTGCGGTGACACGGTTATACGGTACGCGGGTAGACGGTTGAAAGCTACCCCACAGAGCGTTTCGTGGAGCGACGCCAGGCGACGGCTGACGCGACGAGGCCCGTGCTTTTGCCCTAAGCTTGTAGTAGATTATTTCGCTTTTATCGTCAATACAAACTACCGCCACTTCGGTTTGTCATTCCTGTAGAGGAGAAGGTCAAGAAACTCCAAGTTTACTTTTTAATTATTAAATCACAATTATTGGGGTCTACATAGTAGGTTATGGGGTATTGGGAGAACAATGTAGAGTCATTTATCAGCCGAATCTGAGATAGACCAACAAAGTTCTGTATTTATGATAACATTACCAACAAACATTTCCTATACAACCAGAGAGATTTAACTGATAGTAAAAACAATTTTGACTTTTCAGCGTGTGGTGATGAGGTAATTGATGGCAAGTGGCAATCAAATTAGGCTCCGCGTCGCATGTTATTAGTTGAAAGCTATCCCACAGAGCGCTTTGTGGAGCGACAGGACGTAGCGCGATGCATCTATATGCAGCAGGGTTATGTCTTATTAATTATGTAAATCAAAAATAATTTTCCTGCGTATTATATCTTTTGAAAGTTCTTTAAATACGTTTCTAGAGACCAACTATTTCAAAAAATGGTAATGTTAACACCACGTTAAACATGCAACAGTATCCCCCATCCGGATGTGACACCCTTGCGGAGTGTATAATGGCAGTTACATAATCCATTCAAGCCGAGTGATGTGCAGGGCCACTAAGCGAGCGGCTCATCGTTAGCGGCCGCGCGCCGCGGACTCGCAGCATCCGCCTCTTTAGCTTTTATCATAATTTAAGTTTTCCATTAGCCGTAATTGACACGAACATCGTTCGTCGCTTACGGCCGCGAATCGTCGCAACGATTGTTATTTTCGGATAGATAAACATTCCCTATTTTCAGATCTTCCGAACGCTATTCCATCTTAATTGACAACACTATTAATATTTAATAAGAATTATTGCGTACTGCTTTTATCTTAATGTGCCTTTTATTAGCGCATTTGTATTCGAGAGACCGTTCCGATGTAATTTCCAACGGCACTACCGGCTCGCTAATGGATAAATATCTAGTTGTTTAATTTTAATTTATGAATAATTCAATCGATACCTGCATTCTATTCGAGCGCGTTAATGGACTATGGGGTTCAATTTCATTCTATAATGACGGAACGGTAAGTATCCATTAGTGTGATTGGGCATTCGCTGGTGAGACGGTGGAGATATCAAAGTGTCCGGCCGGAGAGTACGGCCGCGGCCGGAGCTCTGTCCGGAGCCGCCGGAACGACTATAACTACACAATACAAATTATTAAGAGTGCTCGGCATCACGGGAACGCTTTCAGAAGTAATGAATTAGAAAAGTTGCGCAGCACTCACGCGGATTGAGGCGCGCGCCGTCGTCGGCGTCGACTCGCTACAACATTACTTTAATTAAATCTATTTGAACAACAAACTTTAATTAAATTTCATCCAGCAGTTAGGCGTCGCGGAGGAATAATCGCGCAATTAGAGCGGCCGTGAGCGTCGCCTTACACGCTCCCAGTTAATTAACTCACTTGGGCCGACCTAGCCGGCTAAGGCTGCACCGTGTTTCGACAAAGCAACATGTAAAATAAACATGTCTAAAATTATAATTGAAAAATAATACATAGATTTCATTCGTTAAATGAAAACGCTCGGAGTGCTGTGGCACATCGCTGCTTGTTTTGTTACCGATCAGCAAGTTTAAGCAGCGTTTGGCTCGTTGAGTCTAAGACGGGCGAACGATTTTCGTGTTTTTTTCAATTTTCGAACGCCTTTGCGCTGCAGAAGGCCCGTTATGTCGTTATCTCCGGCTGCCACTTAATGGAGTAGTTGTCAGTCAAGTTACGGGCCTAATAGGCGGCTTAACATTTCCTAAAGGCAAATAGCCACATAACGCCAATCCGAACTAGGTCACCTTGGTGGAGTAAAATCTATTATTCTCTCTCACCTCAACTCGCATGAAAAGGCCTTTGGGATCAATGGGATAGTGTAGGCTGATTTCTTATGATTAATTTCAAATATAAGTCAATCAATGTAAAAAACAATAGATTATAAAAATTTAAAATTATGACTCTCTTCTAATATAAATAAGAATAATAACGACCTAACGGTCGTTATTTTCTTATTAAACAATTGACTTTAGTATTGTTTGTGTAGATAATAAGCAGTAGAAATGATTACACTACAACATTACTTTGAGTTGGAAATCGATTTCTTGTCTATACCAACCGAATTGCAAAGATCACATCGCATAAATATGCAATCTAATAAAATATATCACGAATTTGCTTTTTTTATTCCGTCAAACAATAACGTTAACGGTTTGGAACAAAAAAGTGTAATATCATTCGATATCGAATCGATTACGGAGCACAGCCTTAGCCGGCGGACTTATTCGATTACTACTAGCAACACAATGGGTTGGCGCTTAGCACTATGTAGCTTTCATTGTGCAAGTTTAATTGTTTTTACACACGACACGTACCTATTGTGCGTTTGAAATACTTTGATATTCTCACATGTTATCATTGCTGGGTGTTGGCAAGTGTTAGTTATAAAGTTTAAGATTAGATCATACAGCAATAGTGGGTTACGGTTTGATTTACGGGGAAAATATCCTTAATTTATTTGTTTGGGTATTATAAGGATTATTACTGTACCGATTACTTGTCATAAAATTGTAGGCATGTTTATAGACGACACTGGACTATGTATCAAAATTATTACACTTGCCCTGAGACATTCAGTATAACAATATCATTTTATTAGATAGCTTAAATATATATTTCTATCTAAGCTAGCGGCACTATTGTAGAGGTACGGAAAGTACTTTTGACAGTTTACAATAGTCAATAGCTAAGAAACTTTATAAGCTAGCACACGTCAAAAGCCATGGTGTTATTAATTTGTATGCCTTTACTTGTCATAATTTATACACTAGGCTGGTGTTAAATTACAAAATAAGTATAAAAGATACTATATCCACCATTACGTTCGCGCGCGCGAATCCCAATCACGATAACAAGTGGAGGCGTCTAACTGTATCGATTACTAGAGTTTTTATTTCGCGAAACGAATGCCAATAATATACGAGTATCGCATATCTATCGAGTGTTCGTCTGCTGATCCATTATGCGCAAATAGTTACGTATAAATAAAGGCAAAAACTCACAAGATCTATTAAAAGTATTGCCGCGATAGTATAGAATTGTGTGGATACGTCGCAACGCCCGCGTGTTAAACTTTTAGTACTTGCATACTTCATTTAGATAGATAGAGAGATAGATAACTCTTTATTGTGCACCAATTACATAGATATCAAAACAAAAGAAACACATAAAAATTTACAAAAAGGACGGCCTTATCGCTAAAAAGCAATCTCTTCCAGACAACCTCATTTAATTGGGTGTATATTATTTTATATGTCTGTATGTTATTCTATTACAATCCCATACAGTCATGTGATAAACATAGATTCAATGGTTATTATCACTAAGAATATATTTATTTAAGACCTAACATTGTCGGCGAAACGTGGGTGTACTCAGTGCACCCCCGCTTGGGGAATATAGGCGTGACGGTGATATATTTATCATTTTGTCTTGGAATCACCGTATCCAAAAACTGTCTGTCCTTATTTGACTTGTATTACTTAATACATCTTTAGGAATCTTGATCTGTTGGTATGAAATAACAAATATGCTAGACACCAATCAAACGCAACAGCTTTGTGTAAGGCTGAATACATATTATATAAGTCCCAACAGCGTGGAAGTCATAGAATAACAATGATCCAGAAGCCGCGTTCAGTCGTAATTGCACGCAGCGTAGTGAAGCCAAAAAATCAACAAACGTCCCGCACTCACCTTACTTCCCACCACATAATGTTGCTAGTTAAAAATGGTTTACCACTTTTTGGGGTAAATGTTCAATAAAAAATTATAAAATCATTATTGTTTATTTCTAGCAGTAACATGTATCTTTATATATATTACCGATGGAAAAAGACGCAATTAAGTAGGTTCTTACAATAAAACGCGATTCCATTAGCAGTAAGTTAATAATGTTTATTTTTTTTAAAGTATTTTTTTTTTATTTGTGTCGTTGCGATACAATTACGAAGTTCTGGAATCGATTCTTAGGACGGAAAAAATATATCATATTTAATATCGCTTTTGTTGATTGATTTTATTAAATATTGTCTGAAATGTGGGTGTACGCGGTACACCTCTGCCTCCGCCACGTGGCCAAATATGTTTTTAGTATCTAACATCGTCGGCAAAATGTATGCCTATAATTCATCCGGCTTCATCATTATACTACTAGGTATTGGCAACACAAACAAAATGGACGTATCATTTTCGGTGACAATTATGAAAGGAACATTTAATTCAATATTTAAATAATACGATGTCCAATTGCGCTAGTTACATATGAAATGTAATCCCATCCTGTTTCTTTTTGAGCTTGACGGAATTTTTGCAGGTAGGAACGCCATAAGACGCCATAATTAAATTTAATTTGACACGCGTAGAGCACGTTGTTACGCGCGATGGTCGCCGAGTGACTAATCGCGTAAACGTGTGACTACTTGCTTTGCAGGTACTAATCGTTGCTTCAACCCGATGCGCGCCCGCGGCTACTAGATTATTATTATTATATGGTGGAAGTTTAATAAATGGCTATAACAAGTTGCTCCTTGCATCCCATATGGTTACGCCTGCAGCCTTTCTGTTCTTCTGCAATTATATTATTTTTTTCGAAATAAACTTATATTGAAATTTTAATGGCTATTTAATAAAACTGACAATAGGACATATTTTTTTTATGTTTATGGCATCACGACGACTCGTATTTTGCAAATGTCAAGTATTACGAATATTCATTACAAAATTAATTCAACTCCCCGATGAACTTGATGACAACGATGAATATGAAATTGATGAAGTGCCCCACCTTAGATAGTAAAGCGATGGATACTTTACATGCCAATTACGACGGCCGTGTTGAGCGAAATCAGAAAGGCACGTTTTATCACTTTGTTACAATTACCTTTACTCATGCACGTATAAGAATACATAATGGTTAATATTCCACCAACATTACACTTTATTATTCGAAATAACACAAGTTCTGGAAATTAAAACAAATTGACGACATCAATCTTCGATTTCCCGCCAAAACCACATTTATTCGCCCGTATGGCTTATTATTGACAAATTGACACATTATCACCCGTCATCACCAATTGGCACTGGATCGGCGTGGTGAAGTATGAAGTATTCTTTCTCAGTCTGTCAGTTATTTCTCAGAAGTGGGACAGTATAGGAGCATTTACTATTACATTAATAATATTATAATGTTCATAGGCGTTCCGTTATATTATAAGGATCGATACTTCAATCACTATCAATAGCCATTAGCCATTTACAATAAAAATACTCATAAAGCCACCATACAATCATTGGATCGCTTCGTTTAATCCAAATACTCCAATCTTAAAAGCATTTCAAGTAAATGTATTTACGCTAGAAATATTGTATTTCAAAACTTTATGTTTACGACACAATTTTTCTATTAAAACTTTAAGAGCAATATCATAAAAGAAAAACTAAATCTTTTAAACAAAGCTGATAAGTTAAACTAGAATCTTGCGAAAATAGAAAATTAATGTGTTTTTTCCTGTTCAGTGAATCTTAAACAAGTATTCCGTAGGATCCTGTCTATTCTAGCGTTCGAAGCACTTCCGTTAAAGAGTGAACGATATAAAGAAAGCTGAGTGAGTGCGTTGACCGGCACTCTTCCTGAGCCTTGATTTGACCCCTCCCTCTACTAGTACTCCTCTCGACCAAAGTTTCACATAATTAAATATAGTGCATTATTATGAAGTCTCCAATCCGTGTAGGACGTAGGTATATTAATCGGCTATAGTAAAACGTACCATTAGGCATCATTTTTTTATTGCTAATTAAATCACTTTTATTATTAGCCCAGAAGTGCACTGATATCATTAAAATCGAAAGAACGAGTTCGGAAAATGTCCCTCATATCTTTTACTTTACGCCAAAATTTATTAGTCGTAAAATATCGTCGCTGTATATGTATTTTTAATGGTATGATTGGTCTCATTTTAGAATTGCAGGCACTTGGATGTATTAAGGCAGTTTGCAATCGGAGATCCGTCGTCTGCAAATTTTTTTGGATCTCATTCTAAAAATTATGGTTGGCCGTGGAGACCGTGGGCGGCAAATGTCATTCGTACGGGTGGTCTCATTCAACGATACTGTTATGAAAGTCAATTTATAATCATAATAATCACATATAAAAAAATATTTCGAAAACAGAGTTTCATTATTTTACAAGTTATAATATTGTAACTGTTTTCGTTTTATTACTTATTCTTACAGTTTTATATGCGACTTTTATTAGGTTCATAAAAATTAGCATCCAATTATTCGAAACTTTGCACGATTCGCCTTTGAGTTTTTTTGAAAAACAAACTAAAAATGTTGATTAGATTACATCTGACGATCTACTTTATATGTAAGTATAACACAAAATATCAATTTATAAGCGTATTTTGTTATTCTAATCCATGTTAATCGTAACATAATAAAATGTAGAACACAGTTAAATAATTAAGCAGTGCTTATGTAAGCTACTACGGCATTTAGAAACTGTAACCTTTGAATGGCAACGACCTTATTAAACAAAGAAGTCAGGCTTGTGATATTTTCAAATCTTAATCTTCTAAACTACCTTCGTCTACGTCGTCTGATCAAGGACTTTACCCTCGCACTTACAAATGAATACGTCGATAACTTTGGATTTATATAATATTCGCGACGATTTGATCTAGTGGTAAGAATATAGGCCGCTCCACTCACTGGATCGAATAGTCATCTTTTGTGTGTGTGTGTGTGTGAATGATCTACGCTGTTGGCCGCGGGTCCTTTACAGCTTCACCGGACAAGAGGGCGAGCGTGCAACTACTACGCTCGAGCCAGAAGGGCAAGGGGGCAACTAGCTCAAGGGCGCATCAAGGAAGAACTGCCTCGGCTTGGGCAGTCGCTATTGGGGAGGGCGTATACTAGGTGTCTCTTCGACCAGGCAAGGGATTCTTCGACTTCGTCTGATCCTGTGTGCAGTATCTGTATTCTAAAGAAGAGGGAGTAAAAGGCATCGGGAGGGTCGGTGAGATGTTGAGCAAGTTTCCATTATTCGTGCACTTATTTTAAAAACATCTACTTCTCAGCTAAAACCCTGTTTTAAAAACGCGCGCGTGCCTACATAGTATTGTAAAATTCGCTATTCATTTCTATTTATAGTAATTTTAAAGTACATTTATAAATATGACACATACACAAGACAATTGTTTCGAAATCTGCCGCTCCAATTAATTCTATTTTAGTGCTATACCTTGCTCCAGGTTGGTGTAAACTAGAAACTTCTCTCTATTTTGTAAAACATTATTTTGTATATTTTATTATTTTTACGAAGGAACTTTATTACATACATAGGTACAGGGTTTATGATTCGAAATTAGCGTAAATTATCTGATACTGTTGTTTTTTTGTAAATAGATCGAAACAAGGTGCCTAGGGTTAACGACCCATAGCCAATTAGTAACAAGCAATAACCATTAAATTTCCCATTACTTCTTCGCGACACCAGCTGCTAGTGTTAAATTAGAATTAAATAGTGTATTGAAAAAAAAATATTGATATAGGGCTACTTGTATTTACGCTGTTATACAAATTACAAAAGATGTATTTCCAGACTGCCTCGTTATTTAGTGCTGCATAATGCGGTTGGTAATCATGTGGGTTTGAATTTTATATCAGACACATGTGGTTTTACTATATATCCTACATAGAGTCCGGACTCTGAACTTGTGCCCAGAATAATGGCAATAAGCTCGCCCCCTATTACAATGGGATCTAATATCGTCGACGAAACACAGTAGAAAGTTCTTTTCTTCTAAGTAAACTTAGTTTGACAAATGCTTTCCGTAACATTCTTCGCATCATATTATAATATGAAATGAACTTCCGTAAACTGGCAATATAAAAATGCTTGAAGATACTAAATTGCATACAAATTTTACTTCAACTAATTTCACATGCACAAAACGAAACAATTACGAAAATGTCAGAAATTTGAAATTTATCCTCAATGTAAAATACTACCTAATCGTTATGCTAGCAGAGCTTTCAAAAAGTGGATACTTAAAATAATGATCTTATTCTACGAATTTACAAAATAAAACATATAAGTATGTACCTATTAAGGTAATAACTAAGTAATCGAATTAAACAATCCAATATAACTATACATTTGGACAATACAAATCCAATAGAATCACAAAAAATACGAAGACGGATAACAACTTTCGTAGAATTTATTCACAGTTCAATTTCCACGTTAACAATGCAAGTGCAAAAACTTAACTGCGGAGACGAAATGCAGAAGTTTCTAATTAAATCCGACATTTGAGCGCTGAATGCAGTGATAAAATGTCTTGGAGTTCGCCGAGCTACTTGCGATGGGAATGGCGGCGTAAAAACCGTCGGCATGACCAATAAGTGGGTGCTTCAATAAAATAAACGGTTCCTAATCACGTAGGGCCGACACAACTGTGCTCCGACTGACGTATCTACCTATTGAGTAACGGGCGCTGATGCTAGGACTAAAAAAGCGTAGAGTGGTGCCAGTTGCAATTGCATTTGAAATGTTACCTTGTACGTACATGACAATTTAGAAACAGCTTGAAATAATTGTGATTTTAATAGTAGATAATTAACGTAATCAGCACTTATTTTTGAGAAATTTTACCTTCCTACGGGAAAGCCAAAAGGAAGCATTAGATATATGTTGAGCAATCCGCAGCAGATGTCCGTTTGTATTTACGTATGTTCCACAGTATCACATAAACTACTCATCTGAATTTTGATGAATGAGATGTGTTAAAATTAAACTATTGGATACATCAAGTTAAGCTGTTAGATACACCAAGATAATCGTAGTCATCATATTAACCCATAAGGCATCCCAAAAGTAAACAATTATAAATAATTAACTTCCAGCATTATTATCATTGACGTAACATTTTTATGATGCCTCCTTTGGGCGGACCATTTTTTTATTTAGCCTACAAATTGTTAGCTATTTTAGTAATTCAAACCGTAAGAACTTTACGAAGCGTTATTTAATTGACGAAATTAGTAACCCCTTTAATATCATACCAACATAAAAGTATGGCTCACGTCTCTACGATTATTAAAGCATCTAGTGTTACAAACCGTTCGACAAATCATCCAATTTAACAATTAAAATCCATAAAAAATAATGCCTAGGTTAGTTTTAGTTGTACCAAAAACATTACATTTCTTTATATGGCTTAATAGTTCTACTTCAATTATGCATAAAAGCTTTTATACGAGCAATTATAAAAATTGATGCGTGCCATCTTTTCTTTCTCCTGTTTCATTCTCCGAAGTAATTAAATCGTCGTTCAAAGGCGATCAGTTATTTCAATCTTGTTAGACAGTGTGGCGCGCAAAAAGCTTGGCATCCGCGCCGCGCTCAACATTCGTGCGCATACGACGAGGAACGTGCGCGCAGGTTCTAATGAATTTAGATCAACAGAGAAAAAACGACGAGTACCATCCTGCTTCTCGGACTGCACTGCCATCACTCTTGTAAGAAGCGATTGTTGGTAGTTACCGAGCCTAGATATGGTCACATGAACCGGAGTCCCAGATTTCTCCGTTGACACCAGTATGTAAATGAAACTCATTTACAAGTTGTAAAATATTGTTTAAATCCTGTATAGTGTGTATTTTGTTATAATGTGGTAAGTATTTAGTAATTATGATGTCATTAAATTTTATGGCGACTACGTTGAGCCGGAGCGCCGCAACTTGTGGAATGTGTTCCATTAAAATTGTCACTGTGCGGTTGTGGTTATAAACAATATTTTGCATTATGCTTAGCTGTGCACATTTACCCTTATTATAATTAAAAGCAAACGAAAATTGACATACAAAGTTATACTTAGTTCTTAGATTTACGCGAATATTACACATGAAATAAAACTATTTTTCAGATTTTATCGCGGTTTATTATTGATTTTTAAGTTCCCGACGTTTCGAGTGCTTTGCCTTTTGGACATCTAACACCTCAGTCCCTCCCGTGACCATGGTTGCTGCAAAACACTCGAAACGTCGGGACCTTAAGAATCAAATAGTTTTATTTCATACCAAGTTATACTACATTCCACGCTGGTATATTTAAATGCAGACTTTGTGCCATTATCAGAAACTTTAGCGTTTTTCGTTAGCAAAGTTGCTAATGTTGAAATTTACATTATCAGTATCTTAAGCGATTTTTTAACAAAGTTACTTATGTTGTAACTTAAAATACAACTATAGTTTTCGAATAAAAACAATCTTATTCGTTTTCATCAAATGGGCCCCTACAGGAGAATACCTAAGTTCGTGTCTGGGTTCTAATGAACATATAATAATTCACTTGTATTGGATGATTTTAACTCAATATAAGAGAACCATCCATTATGGTTATTAAATTTCAACCGTCACTGCCCCGTTACTGGACAAAGACTACCTCCATCATTTCCACTAATTTCTGTTCTCATCTTTTAAGGGTCAATCGTTCACAAAAGATTACCCTATCCTGCCGTCCCAGCTCAAATTCCTTTATTACCCTAAACCAAATCCTTATTCCAATTCGCTAGACATTTATCAAACGAACTGTAAGCACATAACAGTGAATAGCGAACTAACGCACTCAAGATAGCGCACCAATTAAACGCACTCCAAGAATGGAAGCGGTCGTTTTTGCCAGGCCCGGCACGCTTTGTCCCCGCCGAACATTCCTGGCTATGCCAGGCATCCGACTGCTTTGAAAACAGCCATTCATTAGCAATGCTGTTTTCGAATATTTTTGGAACTCTAATAATGTTATTGTTAGTCCAATTTGACTTTGGTGCAGGACGTATGATGTGCAGGAAAATGCGATGAGTTTTGAATCAAAATATGAAATATTTTATTTTTGTTTAACATCCCAGCACTTTTATGGCTAAGCTGCGCTAGCGCTTATTGTCACACAAAGGACCTACAACACCTGATATTCTGTGTAAAAATTATTTAATTTAGGTAGTAAATTTACTATAATCATGAAGATATATATTACATTTATTAATTTATTCAAACAATTTAAATTACGTTATCTGGGTTACAAGTAAGTTACAATTGAATTTGAACGAAATTAAAACATCGAGGTGACTTATTGGGTAGTAAAATCAGTTTGTTATTAAATCAGTTAGATATTGGAAGTTTATACCTGTGGTTCTATAATAAAACTAATCGACTATCACCTGGTAGGTTTTATGTAACCTTACCTATTATCAGAAGCTAATGCAAAATTAAATAAAATAATTTTAGATAAGTAAAAATACTCTCCATAAGTATAACACCAGACTATCCAGGACTCTTAACTAATTATAGCAGCATAACTTTGATCATCACCACAAAAAAAACGTTATCAATTTTCAACTTTAAATCATACGTCTTGAGTTTATTTTACTATACAGGCCGTTAGGGCCTGTATAGTGTCTTTTTCATTGCATATTACGTTATGTTCCAACATTATTGTGTTCCTATAATTTAATAAGCATCTAATTTCTTTCTCTTCACCGTACACCTGTATCAGGAGCATATAAAACAAACGTAGGGAGGAAAAGCTGTGAGCAATAAGCGGAGTAAGTAACGGGCGTGGGGTTGCCAGACTTTCGTTTTTTTCTTGATAACGAACTCTGCGAATAGGGAATGTAAATAAATGGTATTATTTATTTTTTTGGCATCTTAACGGCTTAATCTTATAATAACACGCTACTACAGTTAAAATTAATAATTGACCTTATTTACAAGGCTAAACTAACGGTGGAGGAAAACTTCGTGAGAAAACCTGCATGCCTAAGAGTTTCTCGAAGGTGTGTGAAGATCACCAACCCGCACTGGGCCTGCGTGGTGGACTATGGCCAAAACCCTTTCAGTTTGAGAGGAGGCCCGTGCCCAACGGTGGGACAGTTTCTTAACAGGATTAATATTATTTATATTATTATTTACAAGACTGACTATATACCGTTTTTTGTGACAACTTCAACCTTATTATATAATCACTTAGATGAAAGTTAGTATATCATTTATCGTAGAACTTCCACAATGGATTGGGTGGATTTCTTTTTTATGATAGACCGTGTTTCAAAGTGATACCTTTTTACAATAAATTGTATACCATGATAAAAAGTGTATTGAATTTTCTAACTAAACAACATTCTTGCAATAGGTGCATTAACACATCCAAAAACAATTAAGAAGAAATTCAACCAGTACACATATTAGAGAAAAAAAAGAAAGCTTATTAATAATATAATAACAAGACTAGTGCGAGTAGTACTCGCGCTCCGAGCGTTCTGTAAGAGGCCATTAGATGGCGCTAAATGATGTTTTCATTGATTTCAAGAAAAAAGAAACATTTTACTTCTGTGATACAATTACAAATTAACAATTTTCGTGTATGAGACGGACTATGAGAGTAGAGGAAGCCAGAGAGGTATGTAAGGAAATAGCCTGTTGGAACTCTGTACTCTCTGCCTACCCCGTAAGGAAGCTGGCGTGATGATATTTCCTAGGTTCTTAGTTCGAATCATTGTGTGTGTGTGTGTGTGTTTGTTGTACCAATTAATGTAATCCTACGTAACTCTTTAGTTAGGTTGACAACGGTTGATTTCTTTTTTAATTTGCTATCAAACAGTATGAAACATTCAAATTAATTTAATTTATATACTTTGTACACTCATAGGCCTGATGTAGATTTATTTATTTATTCTTGGTATAAGTCACATACCTCAGTGGTTTATATTGTGCCAATTATGTTAACGTTTTATTTTGTTATCTTTAATATTGATAAATTAATTAAAAAAAAAAGATAGATAGAACAATTTTCTATTTACATTTTTTTCCTTTACTTGTATATATGAAAGCTTGCTTCGAGGCACATTTCATAATTCTAGGTCAAAT
Organism: Phalera bucephala; assembly: GCA_905147815.2. NCBI lineage: Eukaryota > Metazoa > Arthropoda > Insecta > Lepidoptera > Notodontidae > Phalera > Phalera bucephala. Next base: position 17,759,947 of record LR990615.1, read on the forward strand.
GGATGTACTCTATACATTTTGAACTCACTCAGAGTTTAAATGGCTATATTTTTAATTGCATTGATTTAAATACTTCAATTTTGTACACCACCAAGACATTAATGTAAAGTTATTTCAACTTAATACTTTCACTCGTTTTTGAGAAATAGGGTCTTAACTGTCGCATAAATAGACACACGGACGGATAGCAAAGTCGTCCTATAAGGGTTCCGTTGCTGACTGAGGTACAAAACTCCACTAATGGAACATAAAACGGTATACTATTTAAAAATAAAACCCATTCAAACAGGTATACCCATGGATATATTTCAACATTATGGCTGGCAATACCGAAAGTATGATTAGCGGCGGGCGGGCGCGGGTACGGGCGGCTGATTGCCGGCCCAATTGGGCTTTATCCGCCCGCACATGGGAAATATTTTTAATCAACACCTCCATTGAACTTACGAGCGGTCGTACGTGAGCTTTGCGGACAGGGACGAATTTAGGATAATTTAAACGCAAAAGGTTCTTAAATGAATACAGGACATAGTGCATAGCGCCCTCAAGGTGCGATGATCTTGTTAGGGCGGTTGGCAGAAATTGAATGAAAGTAGCCAAGGATTATACAGTACGATCAGTAGCTTGTCCAACAGTGGACGGGTGATGATAATGATGAATATAGAATATTAATGTAACGTCATTTAAAGTGTGAGTGGGCCTAGTTTTCTGAGTATCTGAGATTCAATGTTAGTTAAAAAACTACTAAGACATTAAATTTACAGACGATTTAGCGCAGTGGTTAAGAGCTAAAGCCGCTCCGCCCACTGTGTCGAATTGTTGCGGGTCCGATTCCCGCACGAGACAAATCTTTGTGTGACCCACAATTATTTGTTTCAGTCTGGGTATTTGCGTATGTGAATTTTCATGTTTGTAAACGCACCCACGACACAGGAAAAAATGCTAGTGTGGGGTTACGTTTATATTTAGAAAAAAATAATTAGTTATAATCTGTGTATATTCATATGATCCCAAGTAAAATATACCTCGTATCTGAGAACACACGTGGTCCGACTGCTTATTCCTGCGATAGAATCAAGTAAACGTTTTTCCTGTTGGTCCGATTAAATAATCTGACTGTGAATAGTATAGATTTATTAGAACATTCGGAACAGTGGGCAGGACACATATGCCGCAGAACCGATGGCCGTTGGGGCAGACTGGTTTTTGAGTGGAGACCGCGTGTCGGCAAACGCCGTGTCGGGCGCCCTGTAGCTAGGTGGGGCGACTATATTCGTAAGGCAGCGGGCAGGGATTGGAGGAGGAGAACTGAAGATCAAGCTCAGTGGCGTGCCATGGGAGAGGCCTGCGTAGCAGTGGACTGACACGGGCTGATGATGATGATAAAAACATTCGGAACAAATCAATTTTTATTCCTTTTAGTCTATCTATCTATCTATCTATAACCTCACGCCAGATCCCTTGCGGGGTAGGCAGAGAGTACAGAGTTCCAACAGGTTCTTTCCTTACATACCTCTCTGGCTTCCTCGACTCTCATAGTTCGTCTCATACACGCTCGCCGGTTACGGAGACTCTTGACTTTTTCATCAGATAAGACTCGGTTTATTTGGTCGTGGTTATTTATTCCTTTTAGTCCGATTAATAAATCGGACTGACTGACGTTATTTTAGACCTGTTTTTTTCCTCTGCGTCTTTTTTGGTAAGCGACGGCAACGGCGTCCTAATACAGCATTTAAAACCAGTGCTCAGATCGATAGGAGGACGACTTCTTGTTCGTACAATAAAATTAGGGATTTCAGGTATTTGAAACTACCTTCCACGGTCTTGTAAGCAAGTGGTAAAATAGTCGTATAATATATTCGCTTTATTATTCAAATAAAATGTTTAACACGAATTCCTGAAATACGTATGTAGTATAAAAATATGTGCTAAATTATTCATTAATTATTTATTATATCGAAATAACGATTATCGATTCGAGCTATTCGAAAATACTGGCAACATGGTTTTACTCAGGCAACCCTAAATTAGTCTATGTAAATCAAGCAAAATGCTGACGCGGGGCAGTTGCTGTTGTGCTCTCGAGAAGTTCGAATCTAAATTATCGTGATTTAACGGTTGTGCTGGTGTGATTAAGTTGTGATAAATAAATGTGTGTCAAAAGTGCATAATGTGTTTTGTTTACAGTCTGATTTTAGTACTCACATATACTCTCAGTCCGATGAGTCGAACTATGCATACTATGAGAATTCGTAATTCCACTTGGTCAGATTCATCGGACCAATAGGAAAAAAACGTAGCACCACCCGTAGTATAATGACCTCATATTTCATTAACTACGAGGCATGCCTTTTAAGTTCTGTCGTTTCCATATTTCCCGGCAATTTTGAATTTGGAACTGTTCTATATTCGAATGTGTTTAAATTTTGAATCTCAAAACAGTTGAAAGTATTAGGATAATGCTATTGTTTAGTCACAGCGTCGATTGGAATCTGTCAGGTTACGTACGAAAATGAATCTTTCTAAGGAAAATGTTCGTGCAATAATTTTCTACAACTTTAGAAAAGGCCTGACACGGCTTCAGTGTTTTGAAGAGCTAACATCTGTGTTCAGTGATAAAGCCCCATGTCTGCGGACTGTCGAGCGCTGGTATTTAGAATCCTAGCGTGGACATACTAGTGTTAGTGACAAATCTCGCGAAAGACGCCCAAAATCCGCCTTCACTGAAGATAACATCATTGCTGTGAGACAATTAATTCTCGAAGATCGTCATGTGACGTATCGAGAGATAGAGACTCTATTAGGCATGCTAGGGACAACCATTCAGAAGATCTTGCATGAAGCGCTTGGTGTGAGACAGCTAGTTTGCCGTTGGATACCGCATCTGCTTTCCGACGATCATAAGGCGGCCCGCGTCAGATGGTGTAAGAAAACTCTGCAAAGGTTCAATCGAGGAGAGTCAAATCACGTCTACGACATCATCAGTGGTGACGAATCTTGGATCTATGCCTACGATCCTGATTCCAAACAACAATCTACAATCTGGGTCTTTCAAGACGAGCCAAAGCCGACTAAAGTTGTTCGTTCTCGAAGCACTTCAAAGAAGATGGTAGCCACGTTCGTTGGAAAAACCGGCCATGTTGCGACTATTGCACTTGAAGATCGTAGAACGGTTAACGCAGAGTGGTATACCACAGTTTGTTTACCACAAGTCATCGCCGAACTTCGAAAATCTAACTCAAAGCGACGCATTATCCTGCACCACGACAACGCAAGCTCACACAGCGCTCGTCAAACGATTGAGTATTTGAAGCAGGAAAAAGTAGAAATTCTTGACCATCTTCCATACAGTCCTGACCTAAGCCCTAACGATTTCTTTACATTTCCTAAAATTAAGAAAAGTCTTCGTGGTCAAAGGTTTCAGTCCGGTGAAGAAGCAGTCGACGCTTTCAAGTCAGCCATTCACTAGCTCCAGCACATCGTTACCAACCACAATCCTTGCATTCTGGTGTCTTCCCGTTCAAAAACCATAATGTAAATGTAATATAATGCATCATCATCATAACTACGATGGTTTTCTCTCACAGATCGACATGAGAGAAATAAGCCACCCTATCAGATTTCAATTTTAACTGTATTGTTACAGGCAGAGGCAGAGTATAATATTAAGTACCATTACAAATTTTAACTGGGTACGCATAAAACTTTGCAAATCAATTTACTTGAAAACAGTTAAGTAGACTAAGAGTTATAATAAGAGTGACAGCCTCATTAACACTTTCGGATCTAACGAGACGCCTTCAACTTTGCTTGTTAGACTTTAAATCAAAACACATCGGTTCCTCTAACTTATTAAATTACAGTTATTATCTTTTGTTCTGTTGGGTCGTGTGAAAAGTATCAAATTAAATGATAAAGCAAGGAAAAGTATTTCATAAATACCTATTTCATAGAGATTTGTTTCTAGAGCAAGCCGAAATTTGGAAAAGCAGTCTAGAATAGAACACTATACGGGGCACTGTATTATGAGAATATGCACACCTCTTATTACTGAACGTGAACTGTGGACTGTGTACATCTTCATATAGCCGATGTTTTTAAGTCCCAATCTCATAGAGGACTGTCCTATTAACATTTTAACAGGCACAATTCCAGGCTCCAGTCAGCGGTTCTAATTTTTTTACTTTATACTAGATACGGATCACAAACAAAATTACAACCAAAAATAGCCGCGTTTGGATACTCGTATCATTACACATCTATACTTACTCGTAGCTAGCAATTGTAGAAATTAGTTTTAAATTTACAAGGTACTTTGAGCAAACTGTAGCATTTTAAGGGAATTACTAACGTCAATGACTTGCGAATTTATGTTTGAAAATTTCCCTTGTCTGATGATCTTGACTGAAGTCAAAAGTGTGCCCGGAGGATCCAAAATGCAGATTTTTTTCAAAGTATTCAGTTATAATAAATTAAAATAAAAAAGTCATCTATACAAGTTGTAGAACATTTCTTTAGCTTTTTTTCGTGTATATTTTATACATATCCAATCTGCATTGAATAGAATGTTTTATATGACTTATTTTTGAAAATTGGATACGTAGAATTAAATTTTACTCCATACATTAAATTCACGATCTTTTCATCTTTAGTTTTATATATATTTCTTATAACAAATACACAGTACGTTAATCAACAATCTTCTGTAAATAGAGACTATTTTTAGGAGTTAGGGTTAGTTTCCCCCTTAACGCGTTCTCGCGTTGACTAGACTTGGATCGAACTCTTTTGAAATAAGACTACACCAAAACCTGTTATTATTTCTCGGGCCATTTTTCGCTCTCTAACCTTTAATCTATTACAAATAATATATCGATGGATATAGCACTCTTTATTCGACCTCGTGGCGTGACATTATTAATGTTAAGAAATGGTAATATTATAATGAAACAGACCATGTTAAGCAAAATCCGCGCCTGTGTAGGGTGTAGATAAGGGGTGCGACGGCCGCGGGTCGGTACTTGATTGGCGCTATGAATGCGAGTAGATTGCACTCGCCGCCCGCCGCCCGCCGCTGTCCGCGATCGCTTCCGCTGCCGACAAACCCCTTATTTTCTGTAATTGTAAGGATCCATCATTCACTATGTTTTTCAGTTGCTAACCTTGCAGTATACTTAAAGACTCGTACAAGGGCGGAATCACATCTCGAAAACAAAAAAAAATAGGAGAAACATAGCACCACTGCGTTTTATAAGTCGTTTGAAAAAAAAGAACGTAGGTTCTTAAAAACGAACTTGGATGCTCAAGCAGCATTGAGGGTTCTATACCAAAAGATTTTAATTTTTTCATATGTCTATGGAAACGCTCTAGTTTGCTCTACCTTGATTAGGTAGGTACTCCTATGCACTCATATTCTTTTTATTTATCTCAAAAACCAACAAGCAAGTTAGCTTATTGCATAGAAAATTTCATGGGGTATTAAAGTATTTTATACCTACATATTATGAAAACAATTTTAACCCGGCATATATCATAAATAGGAACATGCAATATCTATGAAATGTTTGTAGAAAATTGGGCAACAATTATCAAGAAGCGGGATTCATTTAAGTAAAGCAGTAAGTCCTATTCGAATTAGGCATTTGAAGCGTAGCCATAATGATTAATTTATGTTCCAAAAAGAATGCTAACAGAGCCAAAGAATGAGACCAATTGAAGTTCATGAGGAGAGTCTTCCCAACACTAAAGCAGCATACATAGGTTGAAAGAATTTCGAAAAACGTTTTTAGTGTACCTTTACCAACCTTACCAAACTTTATGTTTTCTATTATTTAAATTCTCATAACTTGTATCTAATATCACTTTATATCCAACCTATTTTGTATAATGTATCTACATATGAAATCTCGTAGAAAGTCTATGTAAATGTAAGTCACGTTTTCAATAACCTACAGTTTTAGCTTCATAATTTGAACCCAGGCTGATATTAGAGACTTCATTTTGTTATGATATTCACAGTCATGCAAGGTAGGATTAACATAAAGGAATATTTATTTTTATTATAATACAAACCTTGGATAATCAGCTCTGTGCTTGCGCACGCTTAGTTATTGAAACTACATAATGAATAAGCACGATGGATAATTTGCTGTGACTATGGATAGGTCGTCGAAAAAAGGGATTCCAGTAAGCTTAGGTCCCATTCTGGAACTCTTTTGTCTTTAAGTATTTAAATATTTCTTTATGAAATGTTCGAAATGTTATCATTGGAAAAAAAAAACACCGTCATGCCTATTTTCTCCAAGGAGAACTGGCAGAGGTGATGTTAGGTCCCATGTAGTAGAGGACGAGCCTATTGCCATCATAACATCGGCATTTACCCCTTCCTGGATCAATAATGGTACTTAACACCCCCCCCCCCCGCAAGTTACCTCGGGCCAGTCTCTTATTAGTCGGACTTGTAATCGGAAATGCGTAGCCATGTCCGGCGCGCACTTGCGAAGATAGTCAGCTGATCAGAGGGTAACGTAACGCTATCGAAATAGCGTGCTGTCACTTTTATCTCTATTTAGTAAAGTTGTGTGTAAAGGATGGCATATTAACACGACAGAGTTACCCTAACGTTAATGGCTTGATAATAAGTCCGCAGATAACCTAGACATCTAGCACCTTTTAGTTGTAATCGAAAACACGTAGTCATGTCCGGCGCGTACTTGCGGAGACAGTCCGCTGATCAGACCGCGGCCTCCCCGCACTCAGCTCGTATTATTAACGACGTGTATTGTAATCACGCGGCGGGCGATCGCCTCCGCCGAAGGTAGGGCGGTATTAAATTCCGACAGCTACGTGATAAATCGAAATTGGAAAAGTTTAATAATGTTCGGTTGCTCCGAAAGCAATAAAACCGTTTATAAACGGGCACGAGCGAACGAGACGGGCAGGGACGCCCGCCTTCTCGGGACTTTTAGGGACTCTTAGGTGAGACGGCTCGGCCTTACGGGCCCTAAATTGATTCCCCTGGGATCTTGATTAAGTGATAAACCGTAAGTTCCTCCGGATGTAGTCGCAGATAATTGAGACGTCGCCAAGTAATATTTTCACAATTTTGTACAGAACGGATTATATTTGTAAGCAACGACAACCCTGAAACGGAATTCTTTTGAGAATTTAATTGAAATACTTGTCAATGTTTATGTTTATAATTGATAAGTAGGTATACATACTGAGTTCTTAGATTTACGCGAATATTACACATGAAATAAAACTATTTTACGGATTTTATCGCGGTTTATTCGCGGTCCCTCCCGTGACCATGGGTGCTGCAAAGCACTCGAAACGTCGGGAACTAAAAATCAAAAATAAACCGCGATAAAATCCGTAAAATAGTTTTATTTCAGTAGGTATACATGTTATTTCCACTTATATTAATAGTTTAGATCGTCGGGAAAGCGATATATCGAACCGCACGCCAAACAGTATTTACGAACGATTAATTTAGAAATACAATTACAATCACGAGCTTATCGTGCGTATATTGATTGTGCCAACTATTAATCAGTGGGTTTATCATTATTTGCTCAGCTAATGGAATAATTACGTCGGTGAGAGGAGGATAATTGCGGGGGCGGCGCGTGCCCCTCCACCGGTCCCATAACGATATATGAATTACTCCCTCAGACGCTACAAATACCTTCTACTACATGCATATCTTATCAATAATATATATGTGACTGCCTCGTTGGTCTGGTGGCAAACCGCATCGCTTTGTGATCACGGGGTCCTGGGTTCAAATCCTAGGTCGGACAAATGTAGTTTTTCTAACGAAAACTTCCCAGTACCAGTCCGGAGTCTGGAATTGTGCCCGATGTATGGCAATAGGCTCGCCCCCTATTACACGCCTAATATCATCGGCGAATCGTGGGTGTACTCAGTACACCTCTGCCATCCCCGCTTGGGGAATATAGGCGTGGCGGTGTAATATATATGTATTACTTATCAATAATTTTAATTTTAGCGAATCACCGCTGTCTACGGATTAGGAATTATATAGGTACCTATCACAAATCGTGACCGATGTGTCGTACCTTTTGAAATGGACCAGTTTTTGGTTATCAGACCTCAGTCGCATAGTCCCTGTTCTCTTTCTCTAGTTCACAATAGTCAGCATCTGCTGAGTTCAGTTCGCTGTTTATGTATCTTTATTTTTGGCAGTTGATCTCAACAGGTTACATAACACTTACTTCTCGCGAAGGGCCTACGTGTTGGACCCTTTTCCCATGCAAACTTTTCAAAGGTCTGGGTAAAACCCGTGAATCTCAGCAAGATTTTAATAAAATTTGATCCAAATCCATAAATAAATGTCCAATGTTTTCCATCTTTCTATCTCAGTTCCTTTATCAAGATGGTGACGAAATATTTTTTTGTAATAAACAATATGCTGAATATTATTTACATATTCAAATTAAGTCTATACGAAACTCCTGTTTTTAATTATAAACTTAATTGGCTTATGATAAATCTATGGAAATTTTTACCTCGAGTTCCAACCCTCTATAGCGCTAAGGGTAGAGTAATTACTTCTTTTCTTCGTAATAAAAACGGATTAAACTTTGCTTAGGGCGGCCCATTCATTTTGTTTACTATTGAGAACGGCTTGTGTTAAGAAAAAACTAATTTACGCTCGCCGTTTGGACATAAGTACTTATCTGATCTGAGATTTAAATTAAATTAGCTGATTACAAGATTACAACAGAATAGTTTACAAAAAATGAAATTGCTAAAGTTTTATTGTTTTCTATTGCTTATTTCATTGATTTTTTTAGTAGAAAAAACTAGCTACACACTATGAATTATCCCTGTGCCGTTGGTGACCCGAACGTAGCCAAATATTTAAGGGACACCCAAATATTTTTCCCGTGCGGAAATCGAACCCGTGACTGCTCAATCCAGGGGGTGGAGCGACTCAAGTTCTTTACCACTGGACCAAGCCCGTCTAATAAGGTGTTTATTTTTTTATTCTCCAGTATCTCAATAAACTAAGATATGATAAACCTAGCCGTAGAGGCCTAGCCGTACTTGCAAAGCTTTTATCATAATCATATAAGTCGGCTTAATATAAATGATGTGGTACATACTAATATTTAATTAAGTCGGTACAGGAAAACCTGGTCATTGATCACGGTATTACCATAGCTTGTATTTCATATCACAAGCTCTACATCACTGTAATGGTTTCTCGACAAATATTACCTAGGAAGTTGTTTATAACGCACCTAGGAAAATACATGTGTAAAGGTCTTAGAGCCGTGCAGACAGAACGCAGTAATCTATATCCATAAAATAAAAGTGTAACCGAGCCAAATCTGTACATTGAATATATTTTGAACATTTTAATCGGGGTACATTTCCTTATCGATAGAAGCCGAAACAATTTTTTTTTATTTATTCTCTGTCTTTCTGTCTCTTTGTGTTTTAATCACGCAAAAACTACCAAACAGATTTCAATTAAATTTGGTATGGTAATAACTTATACCTTAACTTAAAATAATAAATACTCTTTATCCCGTAAACAAGAACCAATCTTGGATAATCGCGGGATAAACCATAAAACTTTATTATTTTTATTATTGTTAGTGTCGAGCTGCAATGTTACGTTAAAATGTGTAATTTTGTCTACACTTGAAGTCCTCCACAAACTGATATTGGACTCAGGTTCGTCTCCTCACGAGAAACTCTTCGGTGGTTAAAAGTAGTCACCTGAAATTGTGTATACACGTTTGATTTAAACACTCAAACATGATTTCGTGCATGAACCGATGATGCATTCATTCTTCTTTTTCGTGATTTTCTCTTCTGGAGAGTGCTCTTTAAAGGTGAATGGCCTGGATATGAAACTTATATATTTATTTATTTAAGATTTCGGAACATGATTTTGATCATGAAAATGAACTATATATTCTTGCGAGAAGACACGACATGTACTGACAAAACCTTGTTACATACTTAGCTCGCAATTTCCCTTTCTTAAATATTATTACGCCAGATTACGATCTTTGGCAGGGTAGGTAGAAAAGATTTAAAAATCAGCCATTAATTGTATAATAAACAGATAAGCTGGTAATCCTTCTCAAAAAGAAAGTACCCAGGTATTGTATATATTTATTTTCATAAGTCGACGTTAGCGTTGAATAAGGTCGCGCTATAGATCTAGAGAATTGAATACGATCGCGCTTTAGAGACCTACCTACCTATGTCAAATTACAAAATAAACGCGTGCGCAGCCGCGGGTAACAGCTAGTAATGTATAATAATGTCCCACTGCTGGGGAAACGGCCTCCTCTCACAGATCGAGGTGAGAGAGATTAGGGCATTCTCCACCACGCCGACCTAGTGCGGTGCGGTGGAGGCAGGTTTGTGGCCACCTCCTGTTGGAACTTATCAAGTCGCCTATAAACTTCCAACTTGACTTAAAGACTACCACATTAATTGCCCGTATCACACCGCACCCCACCACCCGCAGCACACCGCGCCTCGCCGCCAGCTCCGCCCCCCCCCCCCCCCCCGGTGACGTCAAACGTAAACACGACTACTTCTCGTCGTGATCACGCCGCCGCCGCCGCCCGCGCGTCAGAGAAGACAACAAGGCCCGTACGAAGGGTCAAGATGATGAGGAAGGCTTCATCAAGGTGGACATGAAGAAGAAGCCTCTCCGACGAAACCAATGTGGGACTGTAACGGTAGAAGATAGCATACTCCTTCGCTCAGCAGTACGAACAACACTGCTGTACGTGTCTTGGCTACACTACACCACTAAAGCCGAGGACATTGCGGAGTACTCTCTGAGGGTCGAGAAGCTGAACTTGCAAAACAATACGGCATTCAATTCCTTTGTTGTGCGAGTGCCCACCGCTCAGCTGGAGACTTTCATGAGTTCTGGCCGAAGGGTGTTGTCAAAGGAGATTTCGGGGAAGATTACGAGGCGCCTCTGCTCAGCGCAACATGTCGCCGTCAACACATGTGTCTTAGTTTATAAGTTTTTATAAATTATATGTGTTAGTCTGTAAGGTATATATTCTATGGGCCTGTAAGTTGTAAATAATTATTTTTGTGAAACTTCAATTGCCTGAAATAAATGATTTATTATTATTATTAATTATCGATAACAATTTAAATTTTAAGTCTCACATAAATCAGCTTTCTTCTAGAATTAGAAAATTAATGTTTATCTTTAAAAAGCTACGCTATATTGCGGACCAAAATATAATAAAAAAAGGATATTTTGCTTTTTGTCAATCACTGCTGACGTACTGCATAACAATATGGGGTGGGACAGCAAAAACTTCAATGCTCAAGATAGAACGAGCTCAAAGGGCCGTACTAAAAGTAGCCTTTCGCTTGCCGTTCTTACACCCTACTAAAGATCTGTATAATCAGTGCCATGTTCTTTCTGTCCGTCAACTTTACATTCAAAACACAATTTTGCGCATCCACTCTAATCTCTCATACAACCCCACGGCCTTGGCCAACAAACGTCTGAAACATAGAGTCTGTCCAGTCATAAAATTTCGTACAGCCTTCTCGCACAGACACATTGGATTCCTCGGACCATATTTATATAATAACACCAACAAAATATTTAATATTTATTCCTTTTCCAAAACTCACTGTAAGCGGCTGACTTTTTCTTGGCTCCTAAACTTAAATTACATAGAGACCGAAAACCTTTTAATTCCACCAACATAAGCGAACCTATTCACATTATATTTATTATTTAAAAAATTTAAATTTATTCTATTAACTTTTATATTCTCCCCATTATATTTAGTAAGATTTTACATTTAGCAATATTGTTATTTATATTTCATACGAAACAACTTATTTAAGTATGAGCGTGATAATGTGATTAATCACAAGCACACCTGTCACCAGCACACACAAATCTTTATGCCGTACATTCACACGATATAAAGAAGTACCTGTGATATAATATATCTTGAGTCAGAGGGTGGGAGCCTGGTGATCCGTAACACAAGTTTGTCCTAGTACGGACACCAGTCTCTCACAAAGGAACCTTTTCACTAATGTAGTATATTTCATATTAAGCTAATATGAACCTTTGTGAAGAGATAAACCTTTGTGAAGAGAAAATAAATAAATTATTATTATTATTATTATGTATATATTTATTCAGTATAATTTCTTATAAAATATATATAAAAATATAAAAAACAAATATTCTTATATATATTGTATAAAAAAAATGTGCTCCACCGACAGCAAGGTCTACGACCCATGCTACCGGCGGTCAGGGCTCCAAAGAGAGGAACCTCCTCACAATGCGTGCCGTGTCCAACATTACTGCCTTCTGTATCAGGCCCTTCACCCAACTGCCTAGCGAGAGCTTCTCAAGGTGTTTATCGAAGCTCTTCGCTATAAGGCCGTTGACTGAAACGACCATCGGAATAATGATAGTTGAATCAACATTCCACATGGTGGTAACCTCATGGGCCAGGTCCAAATATTTTGATAATTTTTCTTTTTCGGCCTTTACAAGGTTCTCATCATGCGGAATGGTGACATCAACTAGCATTACACGACGCATCGATCGATCTATTATCACGATATCAGGTTTATTGGCTACAATAGTCCTATCCGTGATAACAGATCGATCCCAGTAGAGCGTGATATGACCACTTTCGAGAACTGGAAGAGGCTGGTACTGGTAGTACGGTACTTCAGAGTCCACAAGGCCATATTTAAGAGCAAGTTGCTGATGGATAATCCTAGCCACTTGGTTGTGTCTGTGCAAGTACTCTCCGTTAGCAAGACGAGAACAACCGGAAACTACATGTCTAATAGACTCACCGGGACGGTGGCATGCCCGACAAATGTCAACCGTGCCGTCCTTTAGGATGTGCTTCCGGTAGTTGTTCGTCATGATAACTTCGTCCATAATTGCAAAGACAAAGCCTTCAGTTTCCCCAAAAAGGTTGCTGAAGCGTAGCCAGGTCACGGAAGCGAGCTGGTCCACATCAGGCCCTGTAAGAGCCCGATAGAACCGTCCGTGTAGCTCCTTACCCTTCCATATGGCTGTGCGGTCCGAAGTACTTAATACCTGGGGCCTTCGCCAGTTCCCGTTTGCCAAGGAAAGCGGAGTTAGGCCTTTATCGATTGCGGCAACATCTCGATACATCACCACGGATATACTCAAAAAGTACTGTCTGAGATTATTATTATTATTATTATCTGGTAACCGGGACCAACGGCTTAGCGAGTCTTCTAAAGTACGGAGACGCTCGTATATGAAAATGCCAGAAACGTTCACCGATCTCAGACCGACCGAGTCGAACGCTGTATAAATGTTGATCGCTAAACGAGTGCCTTGACACTATACTACCGTACCTACAAAATAAAAATAAACCTTTAATTTGATTAGTCATCCACACAATCTGTCCAATTTCTCGTTCAATTAGTCGTGGGGAGTCAAGCGGCGATGTAATAAAAAGAAACACTGATAAATGACCGCTTAACTTGTTTCTCTGTTGGACGTTGCGCATTGATATCAATTATCAGGAAGCTAGAGATGGTATTCTATACGCGAATTGTTTCATAAAGCCGCTAATCCGGGCTCCAGCGAGTCACAATTTGTCCAAACGGTTATGTTATTGCGGTCAGTAAGCCCGCACGCGGTTGTTTCACTCGCTACATGACTTTTCTAATAAAATTACTTGTACAAACCGTTTTATTAAATCCAAGTAAGTATTTGCTTTCAATGATTAAAACAGAAATAAATGCAGCCATAATACCACAGTATAAATATTCTATCTATCTATCTATATCACCGCGCCAGATCCCTTGCGGGGTAGGCAGAGAGTACAGAGTTCCAACAGGTTCTTTCCTTACATACCTCTCTGGCTTCCTCCACCCTCATAGTTCGTCTCATATACGCTCCCCGGTTACGAAGACTCTTGACTCGTCCTTCAGATAAGACTCGGTCTATTTGGTCATGATAAGATAGTCAAGGTCTTTCCCGGTACCTACATCCTTCCACTTTCGCATTGTATATCTGTTTTGTCATTCTTGCTTCTGACATTCTTTCTATATGCCCGAGTCAGCAGAGTCATACCCTTTCTAATCTTTACACCGATACTATCTTTCATACCTACTCGCTTTATTACTACGTTGTTGCGAATACGGTCGGTCAGCTTCACTCCGCACATCTTTCACAGGGCTTGCATTTCGACCGCATTTATTCTACTTTCATTCTCCTTCTTACATACCTAGCTCTCGCTGCCATATAACAGCGTTGGGACAAGCACTCCGTTATTTATGTCCAACTGCGCCTTTTGGCTTCAGTGCCGGTTCCCAAGTAGCTTTCCTATCCCAATATTATATTAACACTGTGATAATTCTGTAATTATTATTGATTACTTTACCATCATCGTCGGCCAAAAGAATGAAAACAGTCCTCCCTAAAGGTCGCCACGACGACTTGCTTTGTGCCTTTCTATGGTTTATATAGTTAATTCTAATAGCAATTAAGTTTTCATTGACGAGATATGAGTATTGGTGGTGTGAAGTTCGGAGTGAAAAATTATGCGTCCAATATTGTATATTAGGCGGTTAGCATCATATCCAGCTTCAATGTCAGCGGACTCAATTTGTCGAAACTGTTATTGCACGGGCCGAGTAACCCGTCGCTGCCCAGTTTTATACGGAATCGGCCATAACGGACGGCTCGACCGGCCCTAACTCCCCGGAATGGACACTTGATTAAGATACTTGTATCACTTTATTTCGCGATTACATCTGACATAAGGTCGCAATCTACTTTATTGTTAATTTGGAATAAATCTGGTTGATTAACTTCGTATCTCGTATTCGGTCTAGACGAAACAGATTCCCAGACGTGAACGTATTAGAGTAAATCTAGTTGTAGTTTAACTATAAATTAAGGTGTATAGAAAATAATGTAAAACTTGCACATTTTTTGGACAAGTCGTTTTATTTGATAAATAAACTAGATGTATCTCTAGGTGAACTCACTAATTGTACTGGATTGTTTGGTCTGTGACTGAGGTATATTATAGTTGTAGGCATCAACAATTGGCCGATGGCTATACTAGTCATGCATTACAACAAATCGTCGTCTCTTCTTCTTCTGTCAATAATTCTTTGATGTGATAATTCAAACTCCAGCATACGTTATTCAGCATCCCTGCAAAGATCGTCTGTCATCAGTTTTCAGTACCTACTGATACAGGCATAGTAAAAACTATACATATTTTTGAATCTTTAAATAATGTTAATCATAACGAAATTATGATAAGCGATAAAACGTAGTTATAACTTCCTTATTTTCTATTCACAGTAACAAGATTTTATGATAACAATGCTCTATAAATTTTATTTATAAATCTATATCCTAAATTCACATTTTAGTTACACATAAGCGTCTCGCCTGTCGAATGTTGTATCTAATCAAACGCGGAATCCAACATTAGACGGATGTATGGGTATTCGAAATTGGATCGAAGATTGTAAGAGGGATTGAAGGACAAAGATGGCCGGGAGTGGGTAGGGGGGCGGCCCACGCACCACGTCCGAGCCGTAATGAGTTGAAAGCGGATACTTGTAGCGCACTCAGCCCGCGCGTGTCCGGTTACCCGCCTAATGTTGCCCGGATAAACAATGACGTCCAGCCTTTTAGCGACATTTGTGGACCCACTCAGCACCGAACATAGGCCTAAAAAGATTTTTACTATTTGAGATTCCTTACTTACGCGTTAAAGGAAGCGGGAAAACTGTGATAACATTTACAACGCTTTCCTTTTAACTTAAACCTTTATTCGTAATGGTATTGTTTATTTCAACCCCAGAATAACAATAATAAAATGAATGTATAATAACCACAAATCCATTAATACTTCATACAAAGGTCAATATTTACGTGTTTAAGAAACTATAATTTCCAGCACATAATGTCACTATGTTTGGTAATAACAATGTAATTATCGTGTTACTTATAATCTGACATTTAATGTAATGGGTAGTTACCTGCTGCGTAATAATCTGTATAAGTACGATAAACAATTTTGGTATCCGACTGAAATGGGCCATTATTGACTGGAGAAAACTCTAAGATGACCCGAATAGTCCATTGAAATGACGGTTCAGTTTCAGAAGGGTCAGTTCGATTCTTGCTATGGTATTATTGAGTATATTCAGACGTCTGGCATCTTATCCATTAACCTTATAAACAAAAAATGTTCATCAAGTGAGGTCGCAAAGATATATTCCGTCATCCCTACACGTCACTAAATATAGTATGTGCTCATAAGCATTAGGTAAGTGGTGAGTGGCGATGTGAAAGCCGCCTAGTCAAATGTAGAGTGACGGACCATCATTGCTCCATTAACTGAGAGGGAACGGGCGGTGGGGGCGCCTTACCAGGATGTTTGATACGCCATTAGTTCATTAGCAGTCTTATGTCATGAGCCGATTATTTAACATCACTATACGCGGACGTGTAAAAGCTAATGGATAGTGCTAGGGTTAAATGTCATTTGTGTGGGTAGGAGCGCTGTTCCTGTGTTTTGTTTTGCTATTTATAAAGCTTCTTTGTCACTAGACTCTTTCTAGCTTTTGTCACTAGACAGCTATAAATTTGAATCGTTTCTTTGAAATTAATACTTCTAGCAACTGCTTGTGTAAATATAATGCCGGAAAATTTAAGATCCTCACGGGAAATCATGACTACTGCAAATGGTGCCACGAATCGATAGGTCAATTTAAAATGAACAAAGTTTTTACTGCTCAGAAATAGAACATCAGGTGTAAAACAAACAATAACACCCGATTAAAGTACCTGAATTTGATGAACACTTATTTTGGATATAAATATTAAGTAAGATAAGTTGCGCATATAAAAATATTCTCGTTCTAACTATCTGTATCATAACGCCAGATGGATTGCGGGGTAGGCGGAGAGTATAGAGTCCTAACAGGCTACCTCACAGACCTGTCTGGCGTCCTCCACTCGTAGTTAGTTTTATATGCTCGCCGGTTAAAGATATTTTGATCTCAACATCTATCTCCACGTTTATAAATATTGCAAATTCTTGTCTCGGAGGGGGTGAGAGGGCGTGGGGTGCGGGGAGTGCAGTCCATTATCCCGCAGTGAGGGCCCGCAACAGCAAAGACGTTAGTCCGGCTCTGTGCATCGGCGACTTTATGACGTTATCTCTAACAGGTTCCGTCGTCGGGATGGGGCTGTCCCAGAGTGGTGAAAGCACGGGATCCTCTGTTGTGCCTGATAATTGCCCCTAATGGAAAAGTCTAGTCACTTCGTGCGAAGTGCATTCCAAGTTTTCGCTCCAGCCAGATAGAACTTATTGCTTAAGCAGACAACGACTTATAGATTCAGATAAGTGGGGATCTCTATGCGTTATAGTCACTTTATGTGAATTACACAACTTGATAAGTGCACTTGGTGTTAATGAATTCTTTTATTATTTCGTGTGATGATTTCAGTTTCAAAGAATTTTGTAATATACAGGATGGTCCATTGAGATGGGTCAAATTGGAGCTAAGGCATCTGAAACTATCAGAAATTTAGTGATTTGGTGTATAATACCATACCATAAATTTTCGTGATAAAGAAAATTTCATTAAAAATGCAGGAACAGTCTACAATATTTTACAATACTGCATATTAGGTTATATAAGGAAGATTCATAGCTCATAACTTAAATTATCGATAATTGTAATAAAAATGATGAACGACAAATAATCCGTTCGACTTCCGACTCCGCTATTAGACATTCTTCAATTCTTAGAATGCAATTCAGACATCGATATCATGATTCCCAAAACAAGTTTCTGTATACTTATTTCTGATAGTTTCAATTCTCCCATACCAACCCATCTCGATGGATCATTCTGTATCACTAAAGATAAACTTATAGGTATCCAGGCAAAGTAACCTCACCTTATGAATGTTTCAGAAATAATAAATCACGAATGACCACCGTTTTATATCATAAGGTTGAGTTTCCAGAGAAAGCGTTGGCGCCATCTAACACTGTCATAGCGATGGTAAACGTTATAGTTACTTATATAACTATCTTTATATCATCACGCAGGTAGTACAGAGTTCCAACAGGTTCTCTCCTTACAGATTTTTCTGACTCCTTCACTCTCATAGTTCGTCTCATACGTGCTCGCCAGTATATTATTTAATATTTCTTGTAGTAGTAGTTTCTTTATCACAACGAAAGCACCCATAGTTACAACCGATTTTATCAACGATATTATACGTCGGTCGTTAGTTTGCTGCTAGTGTGCGTAAGAAAAGTGTGCGTAGCACACTTTTCTTAGGCATTTCTAACTGACATGACCGCCGCCTTCTTGTTTTGTCCTAGCAGACATGAGAGAAAGAAAAGCAATTTAAACACGAATCAAGCTTAGCACGAAAAAAATGACGCTTATTATCGGAACGCTAGCGAGATGACATGCCATCCTTGTCACACAAAAAAAATACTTATTTTTCACTATAAACATGAACGTGACAGCAAGCTTACCCTCTAGCGTCACGCTAACCTCAATCTTTTTGTGCTAAGTCCTCTAATCGAATCTCTATGACAAGGGTAACTATAACGGAGTACGGAATAAAAGTCAACTATAAATCGAATGCTATTGTAGACCAATATCTAGCTTTCATGTTCATGTTTATTTAATAAATTTGTAGCGTGACAACGATATCATATCAAGTCGCTAACGTCACACTAACCTCATTTTTTTTCGTACTAGGCTAGGATAAGATTCCTGTAGTTCTAATTAATTTTCTTTCGCTTATTTCTGTTAGTAGTAACGGCAATACGTTACTACCCCAGCACCGCTCTCTTATGTAACCCTATCTTTAAACATGTAGTGCTTTCGCGAGAATAATTTGATGCGTGCGCTGCGTACGTAAGCAAATTGGACGGATATGTTTATACCCAGTGTATGTACTTGACAGAATGAAAAAGCAAGCAAAATCTAATACACTTACGAGCATCTTAGAGCACATACATATTTAACACGCATATTTACCGATTGGCGTGGATCAGTGGAGGCGGACGCCGCCGGGCGAGGGTTGTGGGGTGGGGACGGTCATTCAATGAGATTGCTTCTTGCCGCCACTCTCGAAGTAATGGATCTCCCCGAAATAGACTGGATCAAGGAAACGTCGGTATTGCGCTTGTGCAGCCCTTAATGCACCCAACTAAGTGTTGTGTTGGATAATAGAGATTTTTATCTGTGTACCTATAAAACTCAAAGAAAGTTCAATTTTTTTTATGATTTTCGTATTGAATTTGCAGAGTAATAATCTAATAGGGTGTGGGGGGTCTTGCGTTATTTATATTACACACTGTATACCTAACGCTGAAAGTGGTATTTTAGTATGTCCGAATAAGTGGTTAAACTATTCTGTTCTAAAGAGTAAGTTAACTAAACAGAGGGCACGAAAATTTTGACGTTAGCGTGACGCTATAGAGTTGATATGCCATCTCTGTCGTACTACAATTTATTAAGTAAATATATACGTAACAGCATGCTGACTCGCTAGCGTCACCCTAACATCAGTCTTTTCGTATTAAGCTCTCTGTAAAAAGCGTCATTGTTTTAAACCGACGATCTATCTTCACCTAATTTCTCATGTATTTAATTTCTGACCGTACAAGTGGTACCTACATAGAGCTGTATGAATCGAGCATGAATGTGTGCTGTAGTGAAGATGTCACGACGGCCAGTCAAAGCAAAGTGCATATCGGTGTAGCGCAGTGGACACTCGCTCGGAAATAAACCTGTCCACGTCACTGTACTCTACGCTACACTAATTTGTTTAAGAATAAGATTCGGTGCATTAGGTACTTCTATACCATTATTTTAAAGTTCATTATCCTAAACACTTCAATGACTGAAAGAACTTAATATGGTTTCGGAAGACATGGAAATTATGTCCCCAGCAAAATGATATGTAAAAAAAAGTATAACATAGACTGTTATTTTAAAGTTAATAGTCCTAAGACACTACCATGACCGAAGGAACTTAACAAGCTTTCGGAAAACTTGTGAAGTATGTACCCAGCAGAAACATAAATGTGAAAACGAAATGTATAAAATAAATAGTTAATGTGAAATGAAAAGAAGCCAAGTTCAGTACAAAGGATGCGCAGGATTGTCGGCTTCGTTAAAGAATTGGGATCAAAGTGGACTTTAAGTTCTATAGAAAATCCTATATTGTACAGGCTTATGATTTTACTTGGCAAGTTTTCAAAGACAAATTATTTGTAGAGTAAAATGGCAAATTGTTGGTAAGCGTCGAGATACGCAAGAGTCAAAAGTAGTTTGAAATGGTTTGTATGTACAAGGCCGGTGCATCACTCTGTTCTTTACAGAACTTGGATTGTCCTGGTTTTATTCTAGACATTGCCCTTTATCAAGAATCCGCAGAATCGTAACAATACTCTTGTGAAACACAGTTACTTTCGGGCATTCGGCCCCCTCTCACATCGATAAACTCCAAGTGGTTCAAAACCGCTTCCTCCGTAAAGCCGTAGGAGCCCCCTGGTTCGTACGGAACGTCGACCTCCACTCCGATCTAGGTCTCGAACCTATTCGCGCCTTTATTAAAAAGGCGTCAACACGTCACTTCGCGAACGCATCTACCCATGCAAATCCGTTAATCGTAGCCACCGCCGACTACGATCTCCCCCCCGACCCCTGCCGCCACCGCCGGCCGCGACATGTTCTCACCGACCCCCCCCGATGCTTTGTCATCCCTTCTTTCCGCTCAGAATACGGGCGACGACGACGACGTAGTAGTAGATCCCCTCCCATAGCCGGCGGTTGACCGGTGCACTTAGTAGTGCACCCGTCCCCCTACAGCGACTGTCCCAACCGAGGGCGCCTCGAGTATGTCGCCTCTTGCCCTTCTGGCTGGCTAGAGCGTAGTGGTTGCACGCTCGCCTTTAAGTCCGGTGAAGCTGTAAAGGCCTCGCGGCCAACAGCGTACATCATTCACAC
The DNA here is from genome assembly GCA_905147815.2 of Phalera bucephala. Lineage (NCBI taxonomy): Eukaryota > Metazoa > Arthropoda > Insecta > Lepidoptera > Notodontidae > Phalera > Phalera bucephala. The sequence goes on from LR990615.1 coordinate 17,781,016, forward strand.
ACACACACACACACACACACACACACACACACAGTTACTTAAATTCCCTTAAATACAAAACAAACATTATAATTAGTAATATACATAAGAACAATACAAGTACATTCTTATATAATAACCGCTGCCAATTTTAATTTGTACATAATTCATGTGCCAATTAAACAGAACAAACATAAAATTGATGAACTTTATACATTTAACAATAACAGTTAAACAAATACGGCAGAATCCATTCACAAATATAAATTAATTTGCTACTAACTAATTACCGGTTCATAACCGGTAGTTAAAGCCTATTGAAATACCAAATATTTGCTTATATAGGTATTTATTTTAAATAGCTTTTTATCTAAAGAAGTGGCATCCATCATCATCATCATCATCATCATCAGCCTATAGCAGTCCACTGCTGGACATAGGCCTCTCCAAGTGCACGCCACTGGGTACGATCCTCGGCTACTCGCATCCAGTTTCTGCCAGCCGCCCTACGAAGGTCATCGCTCCACCTAGCCTGAGGGCGTCCTGCATTACGTTTGCCAGTCCGCGGTCTCCACTCAAGAACTCGTTTGTCCCAGCGGTTATCGGTTGTTCGGCTAATGTGACCGGCCCATTGCCACTTCAGCTTACTAATCCGGTGGGCTATGTCGATAACTTTGGTTCTCTGTCGAATGACTTCGTTCCGGATTCTATCCTTCAGAGAAACTCCGAGCATAGCCCTTTCCATAGCTCGCTGAGTGACTTTAAATTTATGAACCATTCCAACCGTGAGTGTCCACGTCTCGGCTCCATATGTCATAACGGGCAGGACGCACTGATTAAAGACTTTTGTCTTTAGGCTTTGTGGAATGGGCGATGTAAATACTCGACGTAATTTCCCAAATGCCGCCCAGCCCAGCCGTATTCTTCTGTTGACCTCTTTCTCGAAGTTGTTTTTCCCCAACTGCAGAGTTTGCCCTAGGTAAACATATTCTTGAACAACCTCGAGAATAGCGCCATGTATTGCAACAGGTTCCGGTACTACATGTCGGTTAAACATTACCTTGGTCTTGTCCAAGTTCATGCGGAGACCTATTTGTTTGGAAGAATCGGCTAGGCTGGTCAGCATCTGTTGTAAATCCTGCAACGTTTCGGCCATAATGACGATGTCGTCTGCAAATCTCAAGTGTGAGATATGACTGCCATTTATGTTTATGCCATGACCTTCCCAGTCCAGCGTCTTAAACATATCCTCCAATGCATTTGTGAACAATTTGGGGGAGATAACGTCCCCTTGTCTCACTCCTCGATGCATTGAGATAGGGTTGGTCTGCTGGTTTTGTAACTGGATGGTCATGGTCGCGGCGTTATAGAGACTTCTTAACACTTGGATGTATCGCCAGTCGACTTGGCATCGTTGCAAGGATATCAGAACTGACCAGGTCTCGATCGAGTCAAAGGCCTTCTCATAGTCCACGAATGCTAAGCACAGGGGCCGATTATACTCTTCGGTCTTCTGTATAATCTGCCGTATAGTGTGGATGTGGTCTATGGTTCCATACCCTCTTCGAAACCCGGCCTGTTCCGGGGGTTGAAATTCGTCGAGCCTTCGCGCAAGACGATTCGTGATAACTCTTGAAAACAGCTTATAAATGTGGCTCAGGAGCGAAATAGGGCGGTAGTTCTTCAGTTGGGTCTTATCACCCTTTTTGAAAAACAATACGACCACGCTCCTACCCCAAGCCTCTGGAGTTCTCCCATTAAAGAGGACAGAGTTAAAGATATTTTGGAGCTCCTTTAGCACGGATTTACCTCCTGCTTTTAATAGTTCAGTTGTAACTCCGTCCTCTCCAGGGGCTTTTCCATTCCTTAGCTGCTCAAGAGCCATCACGATTTCGTCTAGGCTGATTTCGGGCAGGTCTTCCGTAAGTGGCATCCGAAATTTTCAATTACTGGTATGTCTCACTCCTACTCATGATTCTGTTCTCGTACCCATTTTCGCTTTCGATATAAGCCCGTTATTCGCGCGCGCGCTTTTTCAATACGCGTTATAAAAGCGCTGGAATAAAACAAATGGCTAACAATAAATTGTTTAACAAGCGCTTACAGCGCTTAAGATACGCACGTTGAATAAGCGTCCGTGTGATAACTGTTTCAGTCCCCTTCTCAAAAGAACAGAGCTATAGAACAAGTTCACACATATAATAATTAATTATAATAATTCTAGGAGTGTATTTAGCGTGACAGCCCGTGGTCACTCCAAGGGCCTTACCAGAATACCAGCGCTGGTTGCTTCAACCAGCATAACGCTGAGGCGGGGCCATATGTGGTACTCATACCTAAATATACATGCTTGATGGCAGTATGATTTATTTATAATTATGTATCTATCTATCTATAACCTCACGCCAGATCCCTTGCGGGGTAGGCAGAGAGTACAGAGTTCCAACAGGTTCTTTCCTTACATACCTCTCTGGCTTCCTCGACTCTCATAGTTTGTCTCATACACGCTCGCCGGTTACGGAGACTCTTGACTTTTCCATCAGATAAGACTCGGTTTATTTGGTCGTGGTAAGATAGTCTAGGTCTTCCCCGGTACCTGCATCCTTCCACTTTCACATTGTATATCGGTTTTGTCATTCTTTCCTCTGGCATTCTTTCTATATGCCCGAACCAACGGAGCATGCCCTTTCTCATCTTTACACCGATACTTTCTTTCATACCTACTCGCTGTCTTACTATGCTGTTGCTAATGCGGTCGGTCAGCTTCACTCCGCACATCTTCCGCAGAGCTCGCATTTCTACCGCATTTATCCTACTTTCATTCTCCTTCTTACATACCCAGCTCTCGCTACCATATAACAGCGTTGGGACAAGAACTCCGTTATGTATGGCCAGCTGCGCCTTATGGCTTAAGTGCCGGCTCCCGAGTAGCTTTCCCATCGCACCATTCACTCTGTTCCCTGCATTCACTCTTCTCTCTATGTCAGCGGTGTATTTCCCATCCTTACTGAAGGCGCATCCAAGATATACAAACTCATTCACTTGCTCCAGCACATCGTTACCAACCACAATCCTTACATTCGTTCTGGTTTCTTCCCTTTCAAAAACCATAATCTTGGTTTTCTTCACATTCAAGTGTAAGCCATTGATCATGCAGTCGTGGAGTGTATTTAGCGTGACAGCCCGTGGTCACTCCAAGGGCCTTACCAGAATACCAGCGCTGGTTGCTTCAACCAGCATAACGCTGAGGCGGGGCCATATGTGGTACTCATACCTAAATATACATGCTTGATGGCAGTATGATTTATTTATAATTATGTAACTCATTATATTAAGTTAATTGCCATTGTAATTTTTTTTTTTTTTTTGTTTTGCTTGTATGTACCACATTAAACGTTTTTCTTTCTTTCTTTTCTTTCTATATACGGTTTTACCAAATCGGTTTTTTGATACGGTTTATGATTCGGTGTTTTGACACGGTAGTGCCTTATACGGGTTGTGACTGACACGCAAACATTTAAATCCGGATTTAAATGTTTGCGTCTCAACTTTGTTCATTTTTTCTTTTTTGTTACTATTCATAACCTAAAAGGTTTACCTCTGAAAAACATCACATCCTGACAAAATGTATGGATTTCTTACCAGCCAAAAGACATTCACTGCGGGACAATAGCAAGAGAAATGCATAACAAGGGACTCCCCGAAGACTATACATGCCCACCTTATGACCAGTTGTCGATAATACTGGCACAAATTTACTTTATATTCGTAAATCATCTTTATATTTCATACAATGATACAAACGACAAAGACTTAATATATGTACAAAACAATCCATATATCCTTATAACACCGGCTAGTGTATCGCACAATGGATTCGGTATGGATTGAATTATGGAAGACGCGAAACTAGGCCGGTGTAGGGACGAAGGGGGAAATGGAAAATGTGTGTCGCCAAGTTGCGAGCCTAACAGCTCCTGGACAGAGTACCGCCGCCGATAATGGATTGATCAGATACCACTTTGGGTACCCTGTACCGCTAATGTACAGATAGGTATGAGCGAACCATATGTATGGAGAGTATTGGAGAGGTACTGAGGTGTTTATTTTATGTTATTTGTGAAATACTTGTTTGTATAGTGAGATCATTGAGTGAGATGTTATTTGGAAGTATAGTGGCGCATAATGTGGTTAGCGATTACCAGGTCCTCGGTTCGAATTCTAGGTAGGATAAAGTGTAGTTTATCCTATCAAAAATCCTTAGAAGTCTGAAATTTTGCCCGGTATGATGGTAATAGTCACCACTTTGAGTACCCTGTACCTATAATATAAGGTTCTGCGGAACAAAATAAATTCCGCGCAATTAATACAAAAAAGCAACTTCCTTTGCCTGGGAGGTACCCAAGAGGATAAATTACGCCTTTAGTTCCACATTGCGTCGTACCGTGCTAAGATTCAACTCGCCAATTCCTAGAATGAGTAGGTTGTACAACAGCGTCAGTTCCTCAAGCGATGTACACGATGATTCAACTAACAGATTTCGAAAGTGTATCAATGCAGTAGCATTGGTCAGTCGAGAAGACACACACTGATTGTAGACACCCACACTATAATATTATGTACTCTGTCATCAAATCTAACCTAATATTTGTATAGGCTATTACAAATAGTGCATGCTGTGTTCATAATAGGTTGCATTCCTAGTATAAGTACCTAAACACACTTTACTGCAAATCTATGTAAACGTATTATTGTATAATCAATGGTGAGCCTTAAATAAATAATGTACAGATAGGTGGGTACACATAGATTGAGAGGTATTTGTATAGATGTATGTATTTTAGTTTGTGGCGTTTTCATATTCGAGCGTCTCCGTGCTTCGGAAGGCACGTTAAGCCGTTGGTCCCGGCTACCACTTAATGTGGTAGTCGTTAAGCCGAGTTAAAGCCTTAAAGGCGGCTTGATAAGTTCCAACAGCAGGTAGCCACAAACCTGTCTCCACCAATCCGCACTGGGTCCGCGTGGTGGATTATGACCTAATTTATCTCACCTCGATTTGTGAGAGAAGGCCTTTGTCCAGCAGTGGGCAGTATAGGCTGATATTATATGTATTTTAGTTATTTGGGAAATACTCGGTGATCTAGTTGCATATGCGAGTAGCAATCACGAGATCCCGAGTTCGAATCGTAAGTCGGACTAAGTGTGGTCTTTCTGTGGAAAAATCTTCACTATAGTCTAGAATTGTGCCCGGTGTAATGGCAAAAGTCTCGCCCCCGATAACATTGGAACCTAAGGTCGTTGGCGAAATGTAGATGGAAACAGTAAACCTCTGCCACCCCTGCATGGGAAAATTTGTGAAATAATTTTAGATACAATATTAAGTTATATTACGATTTCATACCAAGAAGAATACTGTACTTTTCGTTTACCCCATAATGAATCTAACGAGATAATATAGTACGATAGATAGATAGAGAATCATATTTAGAGTATTTACTCTCTCATCTCTCGCCATAAAATAGAACTAAACTTACAAACTAGCGACACTATACCAATATTAAGACTGTTCTACCAACCTCGCTATGTAAATATTTCTATGGTCACAGCAAACCTACCTGAATATAAAATAATAATAATATCAGCCTATACTACCCACTGCTGGACAAAGGCCTTCTCTCACAAATCGAGGTGAGAGAGATTAGGTCACCCCCTCCACCACGCGGACCCAGTGCGGATTGGTGGAGACAGGATTGTGGCCACCTGCTGTTGGAACTTATCAAGCCGCCTTTAAGGCTTCCAACTCGGCTTAACGACTACCACACTAAGTGGTAGGCGGGACTATCTTAACGTGCCTTTCGAAGCACGGAGACGCTCGAATATGAAAATGTCACAAACGGTCACCCATCTCGGAACAACCTAGTCGAACGCTGCTTAACCTTGGTAATCGGTAAGAACACCGCGGTCACACAGCGCTATAAGTAAGTTAAGCAGCGGGCAAGTAATAAAAATTGAAATCACAGTTAACTGGCAAACAGAAATTACGTAAATAATTTTAAGCTTGTACAGTATCGAACAAATTTACCTCTACGGGAAAACCCTCGCGATTTCTACTTACTTATTACCGACAATAAAACAATTTGGGTGAATTATAATTATCTCGTCCATAACTACATAAAATTCTATAAACGGCGAGGCTTTTACCAGGAGATCGATGTAAACGCATTAATTCAGCGACTTAATAATGCTCTTGCTTAAGATTTTAATAGCAATGTTGTTAAACGCGAGTCAACAGGAATTTAATTACTTATACTTATTTTTTTATGCGGCCATTCCAAGTTATTGCTTTACAGTTTTGGTTTTTTTTTATAAATACCTATATGGGTATTGCCTTTTTTTCAGTGCAATCACGGTGCGTTTTGATGTAAGATAGTATTTAATTATAAGCGACAGGTTTCTTCTTCGTGACACAAATTAAGTTTCGAATATAATATTATGCTTTTACTTTAAGCGTTGTTCATTAAAAGGTTGCCACGTAAATGTAATTAACTGTCGCCTTTATTACTTACAAATTTTTACGAATTACGAAATTATGTACAATTTTAGAAGGTAATTCCCTGAGATTCACAGGTTTAATTGGACCTTAAAAGACTTGCATGGAGTTATGGATCCAACACGTAGAGGCCCATGCGAGAAGCTAATGTTATGTAAGTCACCTGCTGCGATCAATACAGATATTATTAAGTGGGACGGTTCCTAAGATCATTATAACTTAACTACCTAAATGACATAGAGAGATTGCGAAGTTTCACGTCACAATTCCGCTATTAAATGAAAATATCAACCTACTTTGTCTGCCATTTAACAAAAGTATACCGAACGCTTTTATCCAGATACTAGAGTTATAAATGGTTAATATTAGTTATATCAACGACTGCACAATAAAAAGAACTCGGCGAGGCTACAGAGTCGCTAGTTCATTATCCAAATGGACTACAGCTATTTGATCCACTTATGTGATTGCCTGCAAGCATTATCTCTCCTCTACAGAATGGAACCCATAAGTCTACCTCGTAACTCTCTCGCTACTCCTTACGATATTTCTACTTACTTTCTTTATAAATGTGTATGCACATAAATTAGATATTAAAAGAAAAACGTTTAACCTACCAAAGTGTAGATCTCCGTTTAGTTAATTCAGCAGTAAATTGGGAACGAAAATTATACGAGTGGTTTATTTGTATACACAATTATGCACGGTACGTTTGGTATTATTAAAGGTTTTAGGGTCACAATCGTGGTAAATGCCAGTCGATAGTAGACGTTTACATTCGTGGGCCTATTAATTAATTACCTGCCGAAGTTAATCAATTAAAGGTACCTACATAAATAAATGAACTTAATATCAGAAAAGTAAAAACCACATTTTTTGATAATGTTTATTTATTACTGGATATTCTCCATGACTACACTCAATTTATGATATCAAAGTTCACTATATACTACTTATGGCGCTGGTACACAATGCGAGTAACTGGTGCGATTTGAGGTAGATACTTGCGCGAGTCAACCGCATCGTGTAAACGGCCATGTTAATAAATGCGCAATACTAGAGCTCACACACACAATACCCACGGAAAAACTAGCTATGGGAAAGCCCTTAAACTATTATTGTACGTAAGCCGATGCAATAAAATAATCGCCTAATTATTAAGTAATCTTTCAACGAATACATCAAAAGCAAGGTAATTGATAATTGTGATAACAAATAGATAATTGGTAATTTTGATAATGAAATCAAGTACGTATAATGAAAATGTGCATGTATGTACCGTCATGTTACATGCACGATTAGTTAGCGCGTAACTATAGCTCGCATTATTCACTCGCACCGTCTACGGACACTACACACTACACACTACACACTTTAGGTCTTAACTTGCCTCCCTTACATTGGGGCTGATTTTCACCAAAATATGATAATACAGTACAACTATGCCTCCCCTATTTGGGGAATATAGGCGTGACGGTGTTTTTCTACGTTTATTACATTAGTAGGTTCACCATGACATTTTGTTCCTACTTTTATAAATTCTCTATTTTCAATATCAGTGCCGGAAATAAAGCCTATCGAAAATTCGAATCTTATCGAGGCACATAATCACATAACATGTTAATATCAGGCGCTGAGGCAGCGACGCATACCATCGACTTCAATATCCCCTACCCCTAAGTAATAGATAAGAAAACAATTTCATTATAACCGCCGACTATTGCGAGATCGGCTTTCATACATTTCCGATCGAAAAATTAATAAATACCGCATCTGCCGTCTTTGAAAGGCCATAAGTATACACAGTACAGTAGTCTTTTGGCCCGCGGCCAATATCGGAACTAACGCTGTCATTAAGCGAAATGTCACTTCATGGCAGTCCCAGAGTTGCCGTTTGCTGTGAAATTTAAAACAAAAAAAAAACACCGTCACGCCTATATTCCCGTGAGGGGGTGGCAGAGGTGTACTGGGTAAACCCACGTGTCACCGACAACGCTAGGTCCCATGTAATAGGGGGCGAGCCTATTGCCATATACCGGGCACAATTCCAGACTCCGGACTCATACTGGGAATTTTTCGTTAGAAAAACTACATTTGTCCGACCTAGGATTTGAACCCAGGACCTCGTGAACACAAAGTGATGCGCTTTGCCACCAGACCAACGAGGCAGTCTACTTTACTTAAGTCCTTTTTTTTTAATACCCTGCAGACCCACCTGTTAAAATATTTCCTGAAAGTAGGAAAATATTACTAATTAATAACCCTAATATCACACCAACGCCCCCTTGTCAATGTTATCAACTGGCCAAAATATCCTTGTCTGTTGTGTATATTTGGCCCCAACGTAACGATAGTAGATTAACCTATCACCATTATTCGGAGACATTTTAATTTATTGCGTTTTTACGAGCTTTTATTGTTTAACATAAACGTACTTAAAAGGAGTCTCCAACCACTGTCAAAGAATGTTTTGTGGTTACCGAAATAAAGATTTTTGTTTTTTTTCTTTAAGTCAAATCTTGACCTACGAAGTTGACATTTTGACATGTTGGTTCAGGGCCGATGACGATGCATTTTCATGGTAAGCATGATCTAATTACACATCTAGGATTGGCTCAGATGAACGAATTCCTCAATGAACAACAAATATAAAAAAAAGATCTATATAATTATATGCTTATACAATTTTTTTACATGGATGTTGCCGTTTCGGTTACACTACCTGGCTGCATAAAAGCTTGTTTTTAACGGAGTCCTCTTACTATAAATTTATTATAATACATAGGCAAATGTACTGCAACTCCGCCTGTTTATAAAGCTCGGAGCAAATGAACCCGAACCACTGTCTGCCACACGAGATAAGAAACCAATTTCTTTATAACCTATCTTAGGATCGATTCAAATTTTCCCTATCGAAAAAATAAATAAATACGCCATATTTACATTTACTGCCTCGAGTGATCAAAAGAGTTGGATGCTTTGATTTCTTCAAGAGATACAAGATAATGGACCGATCCAATCACTTAGCGAGGTCCACCTCGCTAACTTATACAACTTGATACTACATACATATTTATTCGCAAAGCTTTATGTGATTCGTTACAAATACATAAAATTGTTTGTCGACCAATCCTGCGATTTTTACTTACGCACAATTGTAAAAAAGATGGATATTTATTAAATAAAATTACTTAATCACAAGCCTTGACTTATTGCGTAGTTAGAGGTAATGTTAGTTTAATATCTTTCGCAAATTTACATAATGCAATCATCGATATATCATAACAAGATACACAATCCCGTACAAAATTACATTAAAAAACGGCCCCAAATCTACGTGAGTTGTTATAGTTATGATATATATATATATATATATATATATATATATATAATATCAGCCTATACTGCCCACTGCTGGGCAAAGGCCTTCTCTCACAAATTGAGGTGGGAGAGATTAGGTCATACTCCACCACGCGGACCTAGTGCGGATTGGTGGAGGCAGTGCGGATTGGTGGAGGCAGTGCGGATTGGTGGAGGCAGTGCGGATTGGTGGAGGTTATGATATGGTGGAGGTGCGGATAGTTATGATATAAACATAAATTAGGGCATATTGTGTGTAAAGCGGAAGCCTGTTAATTTTTTAGTTCCGTCCACTTTTGCCTGCCTTTTGGGAGTGCCATTTTTCGTGCACTGGAATACTTTTTTTAATATGAACATTAATTTCAATATTACATTTAATTTGAAAGAATACTTGGGTTCTATGTTGGTAGGTTGAACATGAAAAAAATGTGAAGAAATGTGTGCAGGTACTTATAGAGCTTTTTTAGGTAATAGGTATGAACAGGACGAATAGTACGTCGTGCGCCCTGTTGCTGCTGTGGCTAGTATGCGTCGTGAAGGAGAATTCAAATAAAAGCCGAATAATCTTGAAACAGTGCTCCACCCACCAGTTGTGACCCTCTTCGCGCAGAGTTTCTTCCTATATTTTTCAATGCCCAGTCGCTCGAACGTGTATGGCGCGATGTTTCGCGCTCCTAAATATTATTTTGTTGTGTCACAACTAGTAGGCTTTGCATCGAGTTTATTAATCAAATGGACCAATTACGATACAACTATTCCTGTCCCTTTCCAGGGTTACACTGTTCTAATTATTCCTATCCCTTTCAGGGTTACACTCTTCAATTATTCCTATCCCTTTCAGGGTTACACTCTTCTAATTGTATACTAGTGCTTATGCGCTACGATTCCATGACATTATCTTATTTCTAACTTAAATTACATAATGTACTACAGTAACTTAATCTATTACATAATCTATTTATACAAATCATGCAGACGTCGTCCTGTACAAGGTATGTCTCACTATCATATTCTTTACAGTAAGCTCTACATCTGCGTCTGCGTTGCAATCTTTAATGTCTCTTATTATATAGAATTCCTGTTTAGACTGACTAATACGGTCAGCAACATTCTCAGCTTTTCAATTCGGTCGCACACTTTTGTTTTGCATCGAATCCATTTTTTGTTGACCTGAATATACATGAATGTGTTGCGAATGATTTCGTTCTGACAATGTTAGTAAAATAAAGAGTATTACTGATATGAAAAACTGCGACTGTCGAACGACTTACGTTGACTGTACTAGCATTAGGTGCAACAAAACTCTTGAAATTCCTTCATCAGCTCATTAATACATTCACAATGATGGCTTACATACGTAACTTATTTCAAGCTCTTGTCTCAAGGCCCTGTAAAGAAAACAGGAAGCTACCTACCTAAAAAGACCTGGGTATAAGTGCCTACCTACTTGCTATTTACAAGACCTTGTAAAACTGAGAGCGGAGGAAGCTACAGAGGTATGTAAGGAAAGAACCTGTTGGAACTCTGCACTCTCTGCGTACCCCGCAGGAGATAGATAGATTATAAATTTAACACTTGAAGGAGTTGTTTCAATGCGTCGCGGACGCCGTGAATACCCGCTCCACTTCCTACAATTATTCGTCGGAAATGAGATTTTGGATTATACTGTTGGGGTTGATGAAGACCGCGGCAAAATAGACGAAACGTAAAGAAAATGGCATTAATGAATTTGAGTCGCTTGCAGCTTGAGAGGCCGGATCCCCCATGATTTTTTACTTAAACGTCCTCTATGTGCGATTGTCACTTGTCACGTGCTAATTGAAGGAAAGCGTAGTAAAGACACCTATGAACATGACAACGAAAAATGGCATTTTTCGTGTGGCGTTTATATCAGCATTTATGTTTATATCATAACTATAACTACTCACGTGGATTTGGGGACGTTTTTAGTGTAACTTTAAATGGGACTCTGTATCTTGTTATAATATATCGATGCCTATAAAGATATGTTATAAAATGTGAACTGGATGAGGATTAGGAAATATATGGAGGCTTCTTAGAACATTTGTCCGAGAGAGTCTACGAAATACTTATTCCAAACTGAATATGAAATAATGTACCCAAACAACCAGCTCACCAAATGTAAACGTTATTGGTTTTATTCATAAAAATACTTAGATGAATATAATAAACGGATCAACCGATTTTAATCTTTTTTTTTGTAGTTATGAGTCACCTGGACTGTTCATAGCTATAGTTGGACCCGATAGGTGGCGCTGTAATCGAACGGATGCATAGCCGCGAGAAATTGCTATAAGTAATAAAATTGCATCATTAGGTATAGCAATTATTCGAATAGTCGGCTTGCGTTGTTTTAATTACAAATATTCCATATCTATTGTCTGCGTTTAATTGATCACGATATAAGAGAATCAATTTATACGGATCATCAAGAACTTAATAGTCTGTAGGTACTATTATTGTTTTAACAATAGAGGTATCATAGTACCATGGCCAAATAGAACGAGTCTTATCTGAAGGACAAGTCAAGAGTCTCCGTGACCGGCGAGCGTGTATGAGACGAACTATGAGAGTGGAGGAAGCCAGAGAGTTATGTAAGGTAAGAACCTGTTGGAATTCTGTACTCTCTGCCTACCCTGCAAGGGATCTGGCGTGATGATATAGATAAGTATCATAGTATCAAATTATAGGGTGAACATCTGCCAAAAATGAGGTATGTAAGGAAAGAACCTGTTAGAACTCTGTACTCTCTATCTACTCCAAAAAGCTGACGTAATTATATATATAGAGATATCTACCTACATAGATAGATCGGACTTATAAGTTATGATTTTAAGAACTAAAAATTGTACCCTAAAAGTCCAAATTTATATCGATTTACGTAAACAAAAGTACCTTAGTAATACATTGATGTAACTTATATGAAGAAATATATCCAAGTTCATCAACAACAGCAACGCATTATATCATATTATATACAAGATTCTATACACAACTCTGTTAATTAAAAGTTTACAAAGCAAGGTTTTAATTGAGGTATGTGTAAGTTCCTGTAGTAGTTATATCTACAGGTAATTTAAAGTTACCTACTTAAATAGTCCCCAATAGTATTTTATGAAACATAAACGGTTTAATTGAACCGATGTCCTATGGCATGAAAGATGCCAGAGAGGTCAGTAAGAAAAGAACTTGTTGAAATTATACACTTTCAGCCTACCCTGCAAGGGGTCTGACGTGATAATATAGATAGATAATTAGATAGTAACCGGCGAGCGTACATGAGGCGAACTATGAAAGTGGAGGAAGCCAGCGAGGTCTGTAAGAAAAGAACTGTTGGAACTCTATACTCTCTGCCTATCCCGCAAGGAATCTGACGAGATGATATATACAAGGTGTAACATAAGTAACGCAAGACCTGAAAGTAGTTTGTTCTAAATCGGCAACTGAATCGATTCCATATTTTTAAAGTTTACTTTTTTTTTATTTAAAAAAAATGCTGTTACTCGTCCTGTTCGCTGTAATAAGCAAAATTTAAAAATAATTCAAAGCATTACGGCTATTTAAAATGTATTTCTATTACACATGCCTTAATACGCATACAAAAGTTAATTATTTATTAAATTTTAGGGTTAATTTGGGTACCAAAGATCTTAAAAAATTGGAGAAAAATCCCTAAAATGGGAAGTTTGATTTTCGTATTGAATTCGTAAAGCAATAATCTAATTGGGGTGTCTGAGGTCTTGCGTTATTTATGTTACACCTTGTATAGATAGACGGTGTTACTATTTGGACATAGAGTCACAGATTTGATTGAAGATATAGATACATAAGATCCGATATGAAATCTGGGGCTAATAATAGAGTGAATCCCATATCAAAGTGCAAAATATATGACAGGAACTTCACAAGTGTTGTTTATGATATATGTTAGATGTTGTTCTCTCTGATTTGGACTCAAGCCATTATTTTTGTGTTGGAGGTGTATTTACAAACATCAATTTCACATATCTACATTAACACCTAGACAGAAACAAGCGTCCTTATGTGGGTCACACAAAGATTTGTGAGTGAAGCAACCTACGCATTAGTCACTGGCCAAGCTGTCATCATAGCATGTCGTCGTAACAATTTGTTCAGAATATACGTTTATATGTATTTAGTTTACATCACCTTCAGATGGCACTACCTATCCTATTACAGTTAGTTGAGCTACTACATTGTTCGACATGATGTCGAGCTTTCTTATGTTACGTTGAACGCGGCTTTATCCATTTGGGTTTAGATTTACCCTGAAATCTGCGACCACATTCACCCAAAAACGGTCCATTTGTTACAAGTAAGCCATTAATCCCCCAACCGATATTGGACACAACCGCTACAACCAAATGACCCGTTGAAATTTTTCTAAATTGCATACAAAACGTCTCTTACAGACTTGTGGGTTCTGTCGGCTATTACTTACAACGCAATATCAAATTGCTTTCAATTTATTTCGCAATTGCCGTCTTTGAGTTTCGCTTTGTAGGGGCCTCTGACGTCGGTCCGAGGCAACAATAAAATGTATTCGTCTCCGGAATGTTTAATATGGGGAAAAGTTTAATAACGCGTCCGGGCGGGGGGCGGGCGGCGAGCGGCGGCCGGCCGGTCAGCGCGCCTCAACAGCCCACTGCGATAAATCAAATCTTTTACCTTCTACGTCGCCGAGAAAAATCCCTATTACATTCACAAACATTTCTTCGACCGCCAGTAAAAAATTACCGTCCAATTATATTTGCGACTTCTAACATTCAGCCCTCCGGCCATATTTCATACTGCCTTTTTATTCTGTGCCACAGATACCTGAATTATAACTTTACAAATTATAATATTAGGTACAAAGACATTAGGTACTCATTTACTGTTTATAAATTCACGAGTCTCCAACTTTTTATAAAACAAGTATGAAGAAGCTAATTCATATTTATAACAACGTGGACTAATTAAACTAAACTTGTTTTATCTAACTTTGTTGAAAGTAAATTACATAATAATTATGGCTGAAAAACCATCTAAAATATTTTATCCGCCGGTGAAACAAGACAAAGTATTATTAGAAGCCGACATTTTATTACCACATATTACATCATTATTTACAAACCTAATAAAAACCCAAGCCATTAAACTTATTATAATACCTACACTAGATTTTGGTAACCTTGCTAAAGTTGGTATGACTGTGAAAAGTAAGTCTAAAAAAACTCGGAAATATATTCTGATCAAAGCGACGTCGGGTTGTTTTGAAAAAGCTGTTGTTGTAATTGGGAACATTGTGCCTGGGACTCATCAAGACATAGCAGCAAAGCTTGGCGGCCCTGGTGTCTGCGATGCCGCCGACACAATAGCTCCCTAACGTTAATTAAATGTTAACAAACGCCCTAGTCCTCTAATTGGAACTGTTGCCTATTATCCTTACCTTTCGACACGAAGAATAACTTTCAAGTAGAGGTTCCTACTTCAGATTTTTCTCTCTCACGTATCTACAGATTGTTTGCTTATATTATATTATATACAGATTGTATTGTTTTTGATTTTATTCGTCAGGAAACTAATAGCATAAAAAATCTTCGCTAAAAATTTTACTGAGACGTATGCCTACAATACGTCATTTCTTCTAGGTGAACCTGTAATTTTCTACCGAAAATCAAGCTAAGTATAATTCATACGCAAGTATCAAACTACCAATGTGGATCATAAAAAAAAATTGAATTTTCTATAGTTTAAAAAAACTTTAATATCACTCGCTTTAATAGCAAGCCGAAGTAAAAAGATTAAAATAGTAACGAAATAATTTTATTGTGAAAAAGCGTCCCATTCCCCACGCATTTGTTTGACATCAAATATTATAAATAGTTCATTGGGAAACTGATCGTGAAAACTCAGTACTTAGTACGTACAGTTCTGAAACTATTGGCCCTTACGGTTTAGGTGAAAAAAAATCAGAGAGGAAATCGTCTTTTACAATTTGCGTTCGGACAAGGATTAAAAATATCGAATAGCTTCTTCCCCAAAAAGCCCCAACGTCGATGAACATTGATTTTCCCAAACGGCAATTATAAAAACGAGATCGATTTTGCACTTACCTCTGACCTAAATATCGTCAAAGACACAAGTACAATTAATCGAATCAAACATAATTCAGACCAGGCTGACGAAAGTCCTGTAGAAATAACCATTAATATTGGATTTGCTGCCTTTTAAACCCTTTGAAAGCAAAAGCCTCAATACATACTTTATAACTGTCTGCTTTTCAATTTAGGTGCATTATTCTGTTCTTTCGGAGTTTCTTTGCGAGATCGAATCAGAAATGAGGAGATCCGCAGGAGAACCAAAGTCACTTGCCAAACTTAAGTGGCAGTGGGCGGGGCACGTCGCTCGTAGAATTGACGGCCGGTGGGGCAGCAAGCTTCTCGAGTGGCGACCTCGTTCCGGAAGACGTGGAGTGGGCAAGCCCCCCACAAGGTGGAGTGATGACCTGGTGAAGGTCGCAGGTAAAAGCTGGATGCGTACAGCACAAAACCGGTCGTTGTGGCGATCTTTGGGGGAGGCCTTTATCCTGCAGTAGACGTCTTTCGGCTGATGATGATGATTCTGTTCTACCCAAAATATAATTTTAATATCCCTTTAGGAGGAGTGTATTTCTAAATATAATTAGCGTTGTTTTCTCTATTGCGTTGCATATTCCAAACTGAGCAAAATAAAAACAAGTCGGGTAGGTGACCAGAAAATAATATTTATGGCAAATTACAACTGGATAAAGATCGGTAAGTATGTTTCTGCTATAATACTACGTTTTACATTTATTTACAGTCATTATAGTTCTTGCGGTTCAGATAAATGAAAGTATTAAAAAAATAGTGGTGTATAGTCGTGTTATCGATACCTTTCATTCTTAATTTAAATTTATTAAATAAATTATACTACAAGGTTTAGTATGAAAAATTATTTATTACATTTTTGATACTAAACCTTCTAGTACTACCTTATATGCGTTTTTCTCTTTTATTGACACACAAACTTATTTGTAAAGATGTAAACAATGCGTAGCGGTCTGTGAAATGAGAAAACTTGGTGTATATTTCTATAAAAAGCTGTATGAATGAAATACCTATCTATCTATCTATCTATAACCTCACGCCAGATCCCTTGCGGGGTAGGCAGAGAGTACAGAGTTCCAACAGGTTCTTTCCTTACATACCTCTCTGGCTTCCTCGACTCTCATAGTTCGTCTCATACACGCTCGCCGGTTACGGAGACTCTTGACTTTTCCATCAGATAAGACTCGGTTTATTTGGTCGTGGTAAGATAGTCTAGGTCTTCCCCGGTACCTGCATCCTTCCACTTTCACATTGTATATCTGTTTTGTCATTCTTTCCTCTGGCATTCTTTCTATATGCCCGAACCCTTACTATGCTGTTGCTAATGCGGTCGGTCAGCTTCACTCCGCACATCTTCCGCAGAGCTCGCATTTCTACCGCATTTATCCTACTTTCATTCTCCTTCTTACATACCCAGCTCTCGCTACCATATAACATACATGATGAATGAAATACATTAATATAAATATGTCGGCGTGGTTATTATCTGTGGCAAATAGTGCGCGGGTCGTCCGCTAGTCAGCGCTACGGCCGCGTGCTGAGGAAACGCGAGAGTCAACGGGATTTTGAATTAGGAAGATGGACAGAACATGGAGAACGATGCGATGACGACGTGTCAAAATGGTCATCCTGCCCTTTTGATAATTAAATGGTTGATATTGTGTTTCATGTGGATAAGTGATGTGATTTAATAACTGATGGGCAATTATTGTGTTTAGCTGTTTGGAAACCTAACCCCGCGCATGTCTGAGTCTAAAGATTGAGCTCTTGTGCTAGTTAGTTTGGCCATCTGACGACAAATATATTAAATTTTTGTATGGTAGTTAAAATAATTAACAAAGATCAGTTTGAAGTAGAACTTAAAAATTATTTTGATAATTTAGAAGTAGATACTTGCATAGATCCGCAAACACATTATAATAACATACTTAAAGATATTACAAGAGTAACTAAAAAAAATAAACATGACCGGAAAACCAACAAAAAACTTTGTAATACTACATTAAAACTATTAGAGAGAAGAGAAAAACTTAAATGAAACATTTTAGAATATAGGAAAGTTGATAAATTAGTAAAGAGAAATAGTATAAGAAAGACATCCGCAATTTTAACACCCACCTAGTAAAAACAGCTTTAGTCATAAATACATTACTTCGGATTGCAAAACAAGGTATATATAAAGGAAAAACAATCATCGCAAATTTAAAAGACGATTCCTGCATAAAAAATGGTAATTCTGAAAAAATTATAGACATCGCCACTATCTATCTATCTATCTATCTATATCATCACGCCAGATCCCTTACAGCGCCGCTACATTTTATAAAACTCTATAGTAATCCTAAACAACGATGCAGCCAATCTGCTTATTGCTGTCCATCTTCTATACCCTCATTCGATTCTGATGAAATAAAGAAGGTCCTTTCCTGTATGAAAAATAATAAAAGTCTAGGATAACAATTCTTTTACCATATTTACTACAACAATTCGACTCAATTTTACATACAGGCCCAAATAGCAGCCAATATGTCTCACTCTAACATAATTCTTATTTACAAAAAAGGCGACAAATCGGAAATAGCCAATTACAGGCCGATAAGTCTTTCCTCGCATTTGTATAAATTATTTATGAAACTCATCGAAAATAGAATAACTCCAAACCTTGATGCTCATCAACCTCCTGAACAAGCTGGCTCCCGCCCCCACTTCTCCACCACTGACCACCTTCATGCGGTCAACCAAATAATAGAAAAATCGATAGAATCTAATAAACCCCTTTATTTTGCGTTTGTGGACTATTCCAAGGATTTCGATAGCATATCACATAGATCTGTCTTGGACGCCTTAGAAAACCCAGATATTAATCCTTGCTACATCTACCTCATCCAAACCATATACCGAAACAGTATGGTAAAATTACATGCACCCGGTCCGAAATTTCCGATAGAACAAGGAGTCAAGCAAGGTGACCCACTATCGCCAAAACTATTTACAGCCGCATGACAAGAAATATTTAAAAAGCTTCAGGAATCTTGGCGTTCTCGAGGCATTACTCTAAATGACACACAGCTCACAAACCTTCGCTATGCAGATGACATTATTCTTTATGCCACATCAGCGTCTAAACTTCAGCATATGCTCCAAGACCTGAGCAAAGCAAATCGTGAGGTTGGAGTCTCTATAAACAGATCAAAAACACAATTGATGACCAATAGCATAAAAAGTCGGGTCGAGGTAGATGGGCTTGTCATACATTATGTCGACGAGTATACGTACTTGGGCCAGATAGTCTCGTTTAAAAATAGGCAAGAAAAGGAAGTCGATAAACGGATTGAATACTCCTGGAAGAGCTACTGGTCCATGGAGGATTTAATGAAGGGCGACCTTCCGGTATCCTTTAAACGTCGACTCGTCGACATGTGTATTTTGCCCATCCTAACCTACGGTGCTCAAACATGGTCATTAACCGAGCAACAGATGTCCAAACTCAAGATTTGCCAGAGAGCTTAGCATATTACTGACGTGGGTATGAAATCTGCAAACCTGAAGTGGGAGTGGGCTGGCCACCTAGAACGTATGGACCCGCAGAGGTGGGTAAACGCCATCACCAATTGGACACCAAGTGTAGGGCGCAGGTGATTCGATCGACCTAGAAAAAGCTGGTGCGATGATTTGGACACCTTTGCGGGTACTTCGTGGCCCGAAATAGCAAAAGATCAACAACTGTCGAAGTATAAAGGGGAGGCCTTTGCTCAGGAGTGGGACATTCAAACAGGCTAGGAAAAAAAAAGTTCATTGGTAGGTATTTATAACAGTAGAGTTATTTTAAATATAAACTAAAAAGCAGCCCACGCTTTTTCACAGTAAATTTATTTTCTTCTTTTTAGTTCGGCTTGCTATTAAACTGTGTTTTTTTTTGTTTTTTTAAACTATATGTTGTAATATTTTTTTAGTCTCAATACTTCCAAAATAGATACATAGTTAATATAATTTTTATATTATAGAAACAAGCTTTTACAGCTAAAACTCAATGGAGGTTATCTTGCTTAATTGATGTGTTTGTATGGCCTCCTTCCGATTCCATCAACAGAACCTGGACATCGTCCGGGTCTACAGTACTCGTCAAGACAACTCCAAGGTGGGGTTATGTTCAGCACTTGGGTTGTAAGCTGGCTAAGCCAATGGGGTAAGAGCAGAACATGGTCCTTATTCGCTATGACCGATTAAACACGTAACGTGTGGTACCAATGATCATTTTACCAAGATATCATAACGTGCCGCGTTTAGTCATAGGTGGGTCATAGCAAATTAAGGTCCTGCGCTGCTTTGGAAAATCTGCCTTAGAATTATTCGGACTCAATGTAACCCTACATTACTGGCTGGCAACTCCGTAGGATTCTTGTCAAAGTTCTAACGTCATTTCTGACAACAGCATAACTTGAATTTTAATGTCAGTGTCAACGTCAAAATAACCAAGATCAATTAACGATCGTTGTTTTGCTTTTTGCGCTTTCTGAATGAAAAAGTTAAAAATTCGAAAATGCTATAAAATTTATGAATAACTAAATAAGTTCACCCTTACACGAATATTGGACATATCTAACAATTATGGCAGTATTTAGGCCAGCGGGATTCTCTGATGAAGATTCAGATAGTGATGACTATGGATTTTATGAAAAACCGGTATGAATATATTTTTAAATAATTGAATGTACCGAGAGTATTCCACTTTATTCGATACTCAATGAATAAAGTTGTAATGTTAGTTTGAAAACATAAGAGTTGCTAAAGGAATGTGGGAATATGTACCTATTATTATATATCCTAGTCATCCAAAAATGACAAAATTATACGCAGGTTTCCAGCACCTGCATTTTCAAAACTCGTTCAACCTCTTATGGGACAGAACACCAAAAACATTTTCTCAGGTGGGGTTCATTTATTATATCTAAATAGCAAAATATTCTAATGAGAGGTATCGCTAGTTATATTTTTAGCATAGTTGGATGTTTTGCTGTTTAGACATAATTTGGATCCAAAAGTGTAATATACACCTAATTGAATACAATAAATGTATTCTATTTATGCATGTTACAATACATATCAAACAAATATGGGGGCATTTACAGATCTTGCCTTTTAAATCCCTTCATACTGTTTATAAGATATTGTGCTATTCTATATAAATGTCTATAAAAATTGGAATCAAATTTCAGGCACGAACACAGTATCAACCTCCACAGTACAATGATAGAAAGAAAATAGAAGTGAACTTGCAAGATGCAATCATAAATGGGAATCTAAAGAAAGTTGAGGAGATAACAACTACAGGTCAGTGATCGACTTCTTTAACATTATTATCATCAACCAAAAATCATCTACAAGGACTATCCCCAAAGGTGGACTCTTATGCATCCCGCATTTATCCACAACCTTCAGCAGTTGTTGGTCCCACTTATAGGGGGTCGGCCCACTCTCATGTCTTCTGGTACATGGTTGATGCTGGAGAATATTTCCTCCGTCATGACTGTCAGTTTTATGAGTGATGTCCCTCACTGCCTCTTAAGTCATTGAACGATTTAAAGCCTGAGAAAAATAGGTAACAGTATTTAAAATAAATTATTTACAGTTGGCAAAACACTTGTGCACTATAACATGGGACTACCTTTTTCGGCGAAAAGTATATACTTTTATTTATATACAGTGTTCTTCCTAAAAAAGATTGACACGTGTTTCTTATCTTCTATTTTTATTGTTGCTAATATTATGACAGCAAGCTTCTGAATTGTACACATATTAGAATTCATATATCACAGTAATTTACCCCATATTATGATCTGACTATTCCAACTTCTTTTTCTATTTCCACTGCCTCACAATGGTTTTGTTATTTTAGTCTGAGTATTGACCACTTGGCTCTCTGTACGAGCTACAAATATTTCTTTTGGTCTAAATGTGTGTGCGCATTGTCTCACCGGGGTAGGCAGAGGCTACAGTTTTCCACATACTACGATTCTGACACACCTCTTTCACTTCATCTATGTTCATACATCTCTTCAAACATGGAGCAATATTATAATTAAAGTTTGTTTGATTTCAGAGCTAAATAATAATGTGAATTTGAATCTGGACAGTGGTTGGACTCCTCTAATGCATGCCTGCTTCCATGCGCAGGAAGAAGTAGTGAAATATTTATTGGATCAGGGTGCTGATCCAAATTATCATGCTGGTGAGTAATAGACAATATTTTATAATTTAAACTTTGAGTGATCTTGCATAAGAAAGAGAAAATAGGTAGTTTATTTTTAACTCACACATCACATTAAAAAACTAATATAAATAAATAATTAATATTAGCCTAATTAAGAAACTGTCCAACCGTTATTGGGCAAGGGCCTCCCCTCAAAATGAAAGGGTTTTAGGCCGTGGTCCACCATGCTGGCCTAGCGCGGGTTGGCGAACTTCACACACCTTCGAGAAACTCTTAGGCATGCAGGTTTCCTCACTATGTTTTCCTTCACCGTTAAAGCAAGCACTATTTAATTTTTAATACGCACATGTTTTATACGCACGAAAAGACAGAGGTGCATGCCTGGGCTCGAACCCGAGACCACTGACTTTGCTATCGCTGCTCCGTCTTAAAAATTTAACTGCATAGTTAAGTATAGTAATTAATATCTAATTTCTTTTTTTTAAACGAAGCCCCATACTAAGATTTATTCCTACATTTCCATCCCGGTGCGTTTACATACACAGATACCCAGACCGAAACAAAGAATTGTGGAGTCCACAAAAATTTGTCCCGTGCTGGAATCGAACCCGCGACTATTAGACACAGTGGGCGGAGCGTCTTAAGCTCTTAACCACTGCGCTAAATCGGCCGTCATTTGTTTCTTCCCAGACTCTGTAACTCCAATGATGGCAGTATGCTCAAACAGTAGTGCTAGCAGTGATACAATTTACAATATTGTGATGAATCTTATTGAGAAAGGTGCGATACTGAACATTGGAGACAAGTACGGTCAGACAACCCTCATGAGGGCCATAAGCAGCGGCAGAATCAATATTGTAAAGAAATTGACTGACTTAAATGTTAATATTGAGATGAGGGACCAGCAAGGATGGACAGTAAGTACATGTTATATTGTTGATTTGTGTACATGGATATTTGAGAATTAGAATAGGGTACTTTGCTACTTTGTTAATTGTTGTGTTTTACTAAAGTTCAGGACTTAATAGTACAAATGGATAATAATTGACTGTACTATTAGTAGTGGTAAAAGACAGTATTTTAACTAAAAATCAATCGCTTCTTACCATCAAAGAGGTCAACAAAATTGTATAGGAATCGACAATAGCTGAGCTTGTGGTCATCATCACCTCAGTCTATACTTTTCCACTGCTGAACATAGGCCTCCCCAATCGCTTTCCAGCGTAACCGGTTCGATGCCACCTGCATCCAACGAATTCCTGCGATTTTCATAAGATTGTCAGTCCATCTGGCAGGCGGTCGTCCTACGCTGCGCTTGCCAATACGTGGTCTCCACTCTAGAATCTTTCTGCCCCAACGCCCGTCCGATCTTCGCGCTATGTGGCCCGCCCATTGCCACTTTAGCTTGCTAAACCTGAGGGCTATGTTGGCGACTTTAACGTAGAGTAATAAACGACGATAACGTAGAGAAACGCCGAGCCTAGCTCTTTCCATAGCTTGCTGAGAAAAGGTCTTTCGATAGCTTGCTGAGCAAAGCTCTTTCCATAGCTTGCTGCGCAATTTTGAGCTTTTTTATGAGACCTATTGTAAGAGTGTGTAGCAGTGAGTGCAAAGTCTTACTTTTGGTCGTATTTCGACTATAATATTTCATTTCAATAATTTCTCTCAGACATGACAATTGGCCCTCAATATGGAGGACAAAACTCAAAAATAAGTATAAAGAAAGAAATCAAGGGAGACCTTCTTTCGGCAGTGAGACACTAATGGATATATAAAATATGAACACTTCCTCACAACTTCTTTACTATATACCTTAACTATATAATAATTTAATAAATAATAATATTAGCCCTGTTAAGAACACTGTCCCCCTGTTGGGCACGGGCCTCCTCTCAAACTGAAAGGGTTTAGGCCATAGTCCACCATGCTGGCCCGATGTTTTCCTTCGCCGTTAAAGCAAGTGATAATTAATTTTAATACGCACATGCTTTCGAAAAGACGGAGGTGCGTGCCTGGGTTTGAACCCGAGACCTCTGACTATGCAGTCCAACGGTTTAAGCACTAGGCTAGCACTGCCTCTATAAGATGATAAAATGTTTTGAAAAGCCTAGAAGTGCGCGAGGGGCTTAAAATTTGGGCCTCTTTTGTGAACCATGCAATTACAAGATAAAGGATTCTAAGCAATGCATTCTACTACCTTCGCTATCATAACAATAAAGTATCTATCTATCTATCTATATCATCACGCCAGCTCCCTCGCGGGGTAGGCAGAGAGTACAGAGTTCCAACAGGTTCTTTCCTTACATACCTCTCTGGCTTCCTCCACTCTCATAGTTCGTCTCATACACACTCGCCGGTTACGGAGACTCTTGACTTGCCCTTCAGATAAGACACGGTCTATTTAGTCATGGTTAGATAGTCTAGGTCTTCCCCGGTACCTACATCCTTCCACTTTCGTATTGTATATCTGTTTTGTCATTCTTTCTTCTGGCATTCTTTCTATATGCCCGAACCAACGGAACATACCCTTTAACATCTTTACACCGATACTATCTTTCATACCTACTCGCTTTCTTACTACGCTGTTTCGAATACGGTCGGTCAGCGTGACTACGCGCATCTTCCGCAGAGATCGCATTTCGACCGCATTTATCCTGCTTTAACAATATTTCGCTTACGATGGGCCTCATAAGAAGGCTCAAGGTCACCCAAAGGGCGATGGAGAGAGCTATGCTCGGAGTTACCCTGCGGGATCGAATCAGAAACGAGGAGATCCGCAGGAGGACGAAAGTCACTGACATAGCACTCAGAATTGCTAAACTTAAGTGGCAGTGGGCGGGGCACATCGCTCGTAGAACTGACGGCCGTTGGGGCAGAAAGGTTCTCGAATGGCGACCACGCACCGGAAGACGTGGAGTGGGTAGGCCCCCTACAAGATGGACCGATGACCTGGTGAAGGTCGCGGGTAGAAGTTGGATGCGTACAGCACAAAGCCGGTCGTTGTGGTGGTCTTTAGGGGAGGCCTTTGTCCTGCAGTGGACGTCTTTCGGCTGAAGAGAGAGAGAACAATATTTACTAATAAACTTTAAATAACAATAAAGTACTTGTCTGATAGTACTGTTCAGCCGACTGCAGATTTGCTATTTCATATTATCAACCCTGCATCCCACTCGATATATATAAGGTATAACATAATAAACGCAAGACCTGAAAGTTGTTTGTTCTAAATCGATGACTGAATTGATTCCAACTATTTTTAATGTATATTACATCTTTTTTTAATTTGCAACAAATGTTGTTACTCCCTTAGTGCATTATAATAAACTAAATTTATTCTGGATTCAAAGTAGTACGGAGATTTCAAATGAGTTTCTAAAACTAAACTTTTTCTAAATACGCACACATACACGTACAAGTTAAGCTTAAAATGTGTTAAATTAGGAAAACTGGTTTCGTATAGAATTTGTGAAGCAATTATCTAATCGGGGTGTC
The DNA here is from genome assembly GCA_905147815.2 of Phalera bucephala. NCBI lineage: Eukaryota > Metazoa > Arthropoda > Insecta > Lepidoptera > Notodontidae > Phalera > Phalera bucephala. Next base: position 17,806,763 of record LR990615.1, read on the forward strand.
TGAGGTCTTTCGTTATTTACGATACACTTTGTAGAAGTTTATTACAGGCAATATTCTGGGCGGTACACCACAATCAAGCAGAAATTCTAGAGTTACTCATAACACAAAACGCTAGGCTCTGTGAAGTCGATAAATCTAATCGCAATATCATGGAGATAGCACAATCACATGGTTACGAAAATATCATTGAGATATTAAAGAAGCATCTTAACATTAAAGATGAAGATGAAACAGATAATAGTTATCTTTACAACCAAGTCAGTTCGTGGCATGACTTTTATCCAGGCATGAAAAAAGGAGAAAGGTAAATACTTAATACTTTTAACTCAAAAAATCTTTTTTAAAACAAGCATTTATAGCAAAAACACAACTAAGGATCTTGCTTAGTTGAGAAGTTCCATTAGCCACCTTTCAGCTTCATCATAAGGCCCTGAACACTATCTGGTTGTATAGTACTTGTCAATACCAATATAACAAGCCTAAACATGAGGGGGTTACGTTGTATAGTTCACGTGTTCCTATGGCCACCTTCCGACTCCATCGTCAGACCAGCTCCAAGATACCTTATTATTGTATTGTCATCGAACTTTGCCAAATTTCAGCTCAATCGGACACCCGAAAGTGCTTGAAAAATGGATCACAAGATTTGAACCGGAAAGAAAGACAGACAGACATACGAACATTGCAAGTTAAATAAAAGCTTGTAAAAAAACACACACCACACGTCATGTCTATATTCCCCCAAGCGGAGATCGCATAGTGTACTCTCTGCACCCACTTTTCACCGATGATGGTCCCAAGTAAACGCTTGTAGGAGGCGAGTCTATTGTTATTTTACGAGGTACAATTCCAGACTGAACTGCTTGATACTGGATTTTTTTTACACTTTGACCGTTTTGACGGACGTCTCAGTCCAGTGATTAAGAGCTTCGCCGGTCCGCCCACTAGATCTTGCAGTCACGGGTTCGATCCCCGCATGAGATAAATCTTCGCGTGACCCATAAATATTTGACTCGGTCCGCGTGTGAGTTTCATGTTCGTAGACGCACCTACGACGCATGAAATAATTACAAATGTGGAAGCATCGTTTTTTAAAAAGAAATCAGTCGAACTCAGGTCCTCGTAATCGTTACGCGCTTTATTCGCCAGTAAACCAACGAGGCATTTCTCAGAGTCCAACACTAGTAGTTATTCCTGGATCGGTTGAACTAAGTAATCGGACCACTCGATTCGAGGGACTCCTTCAAGTGAAATCGAGCTTGAAAATTATATCCTAAGTATTGCACTATAAAAGTCACTATTTTAAATAAGTAACTTATTACTTTCGAAAATATCTTCTTTAAGATATGGCTTCACTTATTTTAAGTGTATTTTGCCAGTGTCCAGTGAGATATATAATCGTGTTTGTTTAAATTAATTCATCTCCCCGATGAACTTGATGACAACGATGATAATGAAATTAATGAAGTGCCCCACCCTGGATAGTAAAGCGGTGGATACTTTACATACAAATTATGACGGCCGTTTTGAGGGAAGTCGAAAAGGCACGTTTTATCACTTTGTTACAATTACCTTCACTCATGCACATATTAGAACACATAATGGTTAATATACCACCAACATTACTAATTATTAGTTGAAATAACATAAGTTTTGAAAATTAAAACAAATTGACAACATCGCTCTTCGACTTCCCGCCAAAACTCTCTTCGAAAATATAGTTACCAGTCCACTGATTATAACATTAGTAATCCTGTTTTCAGACCAACCTACGTAAGCGAGATACCACACCTCCTTTACGGTATGAGTTGCGAAAAATTGACGCCACTCATTATTAAAAGTGGGATGAACTTACGAACATTTCTATTACTAGAAGAGAACGACATGATAAAACTGGGTATTGACATGCCCTATGAGAGACAAAGACTGAAATTTGGATTGCACAATTTTCATAAGAGGGGATGGAAGCTCAACGCTGTAGCTGGCTTATACGCGCGGAGAGCACAAACTTTTAGGTATCTTTTCATATACTATCCATAAAAAAAATCGTATAAGACACTAGAATTCTTATAGCCGCGTGAAAGTGTCGCTACAAATTTGAGAAAATTATTATAAAATACTTGAGGACTGCGTGGACCAATGCTTGTCCGGTGAAACTATAAAGGCCCTGCAGCCAACAACGTAAATCATTCACACACACGCGTTGACCAATTTATGTGAAACGGTGACTAAAGTTAGTATGAAAGTTCCAAAGCTTGTAACTGTACTTTTAAAGTACTCGTAATACAGAAAATATTTTTACAGTCGGTGTCTATCTTTTTAAACTGTGTATTTGTGTGGAAAGCGATAGTAATTTCGAACGAAATCGTGCGCTATCTCACTTTTAGTGATAATATCACAATCATTTACCTTAAAGGATAGTTAAAAATCTTGCGAAGCGAAGGAGCTGTCGGCTACTTTTAATGTTTTCTCTGAGTCCTTTGGAATGGCTGCCGACAAGCCTCTTATCGCAAAATATGTGAAATATAAAATGAATCTTTGATACAAAAATGTTTATATTGCTTTTTCCAAAGCATTGGTTATTAAGAAGAAATTTCTTTTAGCAATAAGACAGTCAATTTACCTAGCTGTTTTTTTTATAAAGGATAAACTACCGGGGCTACCCACACAAGGGTCTACTGTGTCGTGGGTGGGTTTACAAACATGAAAATTCACATACACAAATACCCAGACCGGAACAAATAATACACAATATATAATATTCGGAACATAATAAATGGGTCACAGAAAGATTTGTCCCGTGTGAGAATCATACCCGCGACTACTAAGGACTATATCTACACTAATATAATAAAGAGGAAATTTGTATGTTTGTAACGAATAAACTAAAAAAAATACTGGACCGAGGTTCCCCCCGATGCTTTGTCATCCATTCTTTCCGCTCAGAATACGGGCGACGATGACGTAGTCGTAGATCTCCGCCCATAGCCGGCGGTTGACCGGTGCACTTAGTAGTGCACCCCGTCCCCCCACAGCGACTGTCCCAACCGAGAGCGCCTCTTCAAGGCGCCCTCGAGTATGTCGCCCCTTGCCCTTCTGGCTCGAGCGTAGTGGTTGCACGCTCGCCCTTAGTCCGGTGAAGCTGTAAAGGCCTCGCGGCCAACAGCGTACATCACTCACACACACACACACTGGACCGAGTTTAATGATTCTTTCAGCAGTAGAAAACTACATTATCCAATAACATAGGCTATAAAACATAGACCCGGTAGGTGGCGCTGTTGTCGACCGGGTATAAAGTCGCGGGAAACCTCTAGTATAATATATAAGGACTATTAGACACAGTGGGCGGAGTGGCTTAACTCTTAACCACTACGCTAAATCGTCCGTCTTATTTAATATGTTGAGTGTATTAATTTTAATATTACTAGTGTACAATAAAAAGCACTCTATCTATCATTGTCGGCGATATATCGATACACAATACAAGGAGTATTGTACACAATACTCCTTTGTCACCCTCTGCTTAGGAATCTTATAGCCATGACGGATGTTTTATTTTTCCAGTGTTCTAGACTGTTTGACGGCACTGGGCTCTCACCTACATCAAGCTTATGTATTAGAAGCAACACTACAGTACACACTGCGTGAATACAACAGAATCCAAAATCAAATAAAATTTGAGCCTCCTGACTCACCAGTGATCGAAAAAATGGAAATAGCTACGAAGAAACTAATCAGTAATATCAATACTGTTAGAGGAGAAATGACGAACATGAAGAAGGTACTCAGTAAGGTGAGTTTGAATTTTAAAATGTTAATATATTCGATTCACGTGAAATGTCAAAAGAGTCCCCGTAACCGGCGAGCTTGTATGAGACGAACTTTGACAGTGGAGGAAGCCAGAGAGGTATGTGAGAAAAGAACCTGTTGGAACTCTGTACTCTTTGCCTACCCCGCAAGGGATCTGGCGTGATGATATAGATAAATAGATAGTCATAAAATGTAATGATTTGTTGATTTGGGGAGGCCGCACGATTTTGTATAGATACAAGCATGGATTAAATATAGGTAGAGACGCTCGCCGAACGAAAAATGGCAACACTAAAAGGCAGGCAAAAGTGGACGGTACTAAAAAGCCGCGTGGTTCCCGGCTTAGAATAGGACCAACCCATCTCATCCCATCGGGTGTCGTACAAGGCGACTAAGGGAAAACTAGGGAATGGGCAGCAGCATTCTCTTAACACTTCTGCGATCAAAAACTGCGCTCGCCAACCCGCCTGCCAAGCGTGGCGAGTATGGCAAATCCCCCCAATCACTATTATGGAAGAAAAGACGAAAACCAGGCCCCTAGTCCCCGGCGGTCCTGATCGTCCTGGCCACGGTAGCAGCCATGGTAACGACAGGACAAGGGGTGCTAAGAATCTCCGGCAGAGATTCGGCTACCACCAAAAACGAAAATTGGCCCTGGTGACATACAACGCACGCACTTTGAGGACAGATGAGAAGCTTGTTGAGCTGGAAGAAGAGATAAACAAGTTGCGGTGGAATATTGTTGGTTTGTCGGAGGTCCGAAGAGAGGGCGAGGACACGATAACCTTAAAATCCGGCAACTTGTTTTACTACCGGGAGGGCGAACAGCAGTCCCAAGGTGGTGTCGGATTTATCGTCCACAAGTCACTCATAGACAACGTTGTGTCCATCACTAGTGTGTCGAGCAGGGTAGCGTACCTGATACTCAGAATATCCAAAAGATATTCGCTGAAGGTCATACAGGTCTACGCACCGACCTCGACATACTCAGATGATGATGTCGAAGTTATGTATGAGGACATTAGTAGAGCCATACATACTTCCAAAACACACTTTACAGTGGTTATGGGTGACTTCAATGCGCGGCTGGGCAAACGGGGCGATGATGAGTTGAGAGTGGGGCAATTTGGATATGGGCAGCGCAACCCCAGGGGTCAGAGGCTGGCCGAATTCCTGGAGAAGGAGGGACTCTTTATGATGAACTCTTTCTTCCAGAAGCCGCCTCATAGGAAATGGACCTGGATGAGCCCTGATGGTTCCACCAAAAACGAAATAGACTTCATAATGAGCACCAAGCGACAAATATTTAATGATGTCTCCGTGATCCACAGGGTAAAAACCGGCAGTGATCACCGAATGCTCAGAGGCACATTAAATATTAATGTCAAAATGGAAAGATCGCGTCTGATGAAGTCTACGCTCCGACCTTGTAATGCACATATCCAAAACCCCGAGAACTTTCAACTCGAATTGGCAAACCGCTTCGAATTGCTAGACAGCTGCGCATCAGTGGACGAAATCAACAACAGGCTGGTAGAGACTGTCCATACGGTCGGGTCCAAGTATTTTAAGCCCCACCGTAAAAATAGACCTCAAAAACTATCCAACTACACCCGAAACCTCATGGCTGAGCGACGTTCCATGACGCTCCAAACCTCCGATGATGCTAAGTCCTATAGGCAGCTCAATGGACAGATATTGAAGTCCTTGCGACAAGACTTACGGTCCTTCAATACAAGGCGTATTGAGGAGACCATAGCACAGAACAAGGGCTCTAAAGTGTTTGCAAGAGACGCGTCTATTGGGCAAAGCCAGTTGACGAAGCTGAAGATGGAGGACGGAAACGTAACGTCGAATAGGTCGGAGGTGCTCAGGGAGATAGAGAGGTTCTATGGGCAGGTGTATACCTCAGTAGCTGAACCTGTTGTTGACTTGGTAAAAGACCCAAGAGCCAAGCTAACCCGACACTACACTGAATATATCCCGGACATCAGCCTGTGCGAGATTAGGATGGCTCTCAAACAACTCAAAAATAACAAAGCGCCGGGCGAAGACGGAATTACCGTAGAGCTTCTGAAAGCGGGCGGAACGCCAGTACTTAAAGTCCTTCAGAGGCTGTTTAATTCCGTCTTGCTCGAAGAGAAAACGCCGGAAGCATGGAACAGGGGTGTGGTGGTACTGTTTTTCAAGAAAGGTGATAACACTTTACTGAAGAATTATAGGCCCATCACACTGCTGAGCCATGTTTATAAGTTGTTTTCGAGAGTCATTACGAATCGTCTCGAACGCAGGTTTGATGACTACCAGCCTCCCGAACAAGCCGGTTTCCGGAAAGGCTTTAGTACCATAGACCACATACATACGCTGCGGCAGATTATACAGAAGACCGAGGAGTATAATCGGCCACTATGCTTGGCGTTTGTGGACTATGAGAAAGCCTTCGATTCGATCGAGGCTTGGGCGGTTCTTAGATCTCTCCAGCGATGCCGCATTGACTATCGGTACATCGAAGTGTTGAAGTGCTTGTATAATAACGCCACCATGTCAGTCCGAATACAGGGGCAGTGCACGAAGGCAATCCCCATAAAAAGAGGAGTAAGACAGGGAGACGTCATTTCTCCGAAACTGTTTACGGCCACCTTAGAGGACGCCTTCAAGCTCTTGGAATGGCAAGGACTTGGCATCAACATCAATGGCGAATACATCACTCACCTTCGATTTGCCGACGACATTGTGGTCGTGGCGGAGTCGCTGGAAGATCTAGGACGAATGCTCGGTGACCTCAACAGAGTATCTCAACAAGTGGGTCTTAAAATGAACATGGACAAAACCAAAATAATGTCTAACGTCCATGTCGTACCCACCGCACTCACCGTTGGGAACTCTACTCTTGAAGTTGTCGACGAATACATTTACCTGGGACAGGTAGTCCGGTTAGGTAGGTCCAACTTTGAGAGAGAGGTCAATCGACGAATCCAACTCGGCTGGGCAGCGTTCGGGAAACTGCGCAATATCTTCTCATCCAAAATACCTCAGTGCCTTAAGACTAAAGTTTTCAGTCAATGTGTGTTACCAGTGATGATATATGGATCAGAGATGTGGTCTCTTACAATAGGTCTCATAAAAAAGCTCAGAGTTGCTCAGCGAGCTATGGAGAGAGCTATGCTCGGCGTTTCTCTACGCGATCGAATCAGGAATGAGGAGATTCGTAGAAGAACCAAGGTTACCGACATAGCCCTTAAGATTAGCAAGCTGAAGTGGCAATGGGCGGGCCACATAGCGCGTAGATCGGACGGGCGTTGGAGCAGAAAGATTCTAGAGTGGCGACCACGTATTGGCAAGCGCAGCGTGGGACGACCACCTGCCAGATGGACCGACGATCTTGTGAAAAACGCAGGAAGTCGTTGGATGCAGGTGGCATCGGACCGGTTACGCTGGAAAGCGATTGGGGAGGCCTATGTTCAACAGTGGACAAGTATGGGCTGAGATGATGATGATGATGACTAAAAAATTAACAGACCTCCGCTTTTTGCAAATACAATTAAGTGATACGAGTAAGGTACAATATGCCCTAATTCATGTTTATACCATAACTATAAGTATTCGCGTGGATTTGGGGACGTTTTTAGTGTTACTTTTAAACGAGACTGTATCTTATTATGATATATTGATGGATACAAGTAATAAAGACGCACTTTATAGGGATTTTAAAATTGGTACGATATCGTGGATAGAGCGTAGGCAACTCTACCCACTAGGTCAAGTGGTCGCGGGTGCGATCGCTGCACGGGACAGATCTTTGTGTGACCGAATGATTGTTCGGGTCTGGGTATTGTGTATGTGAATTTCATGTTCATAAACGCACACACGACAATAATAACTAGTGTACTACGTACTGAGTTCTTAGATTTACGCGAATATTACACATGAAATAAAACTATTTTTCGGATTTTATCGCGTAACCAAGCATAACACTGCAAGACCTCAAGACACCGTGAGCTCATTCTGCGTAGATCGGACCAACCACAACAAAAATAATTAAGAAGTTTGAGGGTACCCCGGAACAACTATGCCTTTTGGACGTCTAACACCTCAGTCCCTCCCGTGACCATGGGTGCTGCAAAGCACTCGAAACGTCGGGAACTTAAAAACCAAAAATAAACCGCGATAAAATCCGAAAAATAGGTTTATTTCATAGTGTACTACGTTTAAAAAAAATACCAAAACAATTTGTAGGTGTAAACTTATGTTAAATGTAATATTTATTGTATTCCAAAGTAAAATTGAGGTTCCATCTTGATAGAGAGAGATTTAGAGTTTTTTTCAACCGATGAAATGTAGTTAAATCATATATTCTTCTTACCAGAAAGCCAATTCTCGAATCTGATTGACACTAAGACTGAATCTTTACTGACTTAATTATAAATTGACTTACATTTGGTATTCTGCTCCACTAAAGTATCGATCCGATTTCAGGATCTGATTACATTTTGTTCAACTTTCGGTCGGATTTCGATTCGGTCAATATTGATATTTAACGAGAATGCCATTTGTGAGATTTATGACATTGAGATTAGATCGAGACTGCATTTTGAACACTTTTAATTACGAGAATTGGCCCCCAGATTCTAAAATATATAGTCAATCATATTTCTAAATTTAATATTTAGAAATATGATTTCATGTCTCTAATTCAAATACTTCTTGAAGTGCATAGACCACAAAACACGTTTTTATCGCGGTAGCCCCTTAACCCCGCGCCCATCTTATCTAGTACCAGACCCACACAACTTACCAGACTGTAATGAGATGATGTTTTGTTTCAGATAAGTAGGAACAATCCATATCCTGCGAATCTCATAAAAGAGAAATCTGCCAAAGATGTAGCATTAGGTTATATTACTGAAGCGGCTATTGTATGTTCCCTGGGATTTGTAGTGTACCAAGCTAAAAGCGTTCTTAACAATTTCTTAAAGAAATAAATGTTGATGTTCTAAAATATGTCAATGTTTTTGTTCACTACTTATACAAGAAGATACCAGGATAGGAAGGTAAACACATTATTTCTATATGTTAGAACTTTTAGTCTTTCACTTACCGTGATCAGCTAAAAAGTTCCTTACCATTACACCAGATCCCCTGCGGGATAGGCTGAGATCACAGAAGGACAATGATACTTACCCCGCCAGCTAAGAAGTGAAATAACTAAGTAGATAATAAAGAAATTTGAACCTCAAAAAAAGCGTGTAAAAAGATGTTTACGAACAGCACAAAGCCAGGCGTCATGACGCTTTATAGATAAGCCAGTATCCTATCTCTATTCCGATCTCGTTATCGAACCTATTCGCGCCTTTATGTAAAAGGCGACAACTCGATATTTCGTGAACGCGTCCACTCATAGGAACCACCTAAAGGTTTGGTAAAACAGCCGACGAAGTGCGACGGAAGCTCTCGGCTACGGTCGGTCATAGGTCGGCAGCGCGAAGCACACGTCACACTCCGGGAACGACGTCACGCCGGCCGGGCCCACGCCCGACACTAGCGTCCTGCTTGCACCGACACTTACGTCCTGCTATTCGCGTCTCGCTACCCTGTGCTTCGTTTGTAATCGCGTGGAGTACGACGAAGGCGTTCGGCTGCGCTCAGTCAGCGGTCGGCAGCGCGAAGCACACGTCACACTGCGGGAACAACGTCACGCCGGCCAGGCCCACGCCCGACACTAGCGTCCTGCTTGCACGTGTATTAGCGTCTCGCTACGCCGTGCTTCGTTTGTAATCGCTTGGAGTGCAACAGCGGCGGGTCATAACGTTTGCCGTCGCACGGGGCATCGCTGTGTGGCGTCTCCCGTACAGTTCAGTTCATTACAACTCTCTAGGTCGCGCCAACGTCGCGCTGCGACGGCTATGTGGCGAAACCTTAATCGTAGTCGCCGCCGACTACGAACCTAACTGCCCTATCAGCCCGTACCGCCGTCCGCGGCATGTTCTCACCGACCCTGTTGATGATTTTACTACCCTTCTTTCGGATACAGATACCGCACACAGGATCAGTCACCGACCTCGCCGGCAAGGACGAAAAATCCCTTGCCCGCCGGCCGGTGCAGAGCACCACGTCGAGGCACCTACTATACGCCCTCCCCCATAGCGACTGCCCAACTCGTGGCCGTATCTCTTTGAGGTAGTTGCATCCTTGCCCTTCTGGCTCGAGCGCAGTGGTTGCACACTCGCCCTCTTATCCGGTGAAGCCGTAAAGGCCCCGCGGCCAACAGCGTAGGTCATTCACACACCACACAAAAGCCAGTATCGTGCTGTGGAGGTCGTTCGGCTGAAGATGGATAAACCAACTTTAACTTACACAGATTTGTATCTTTTTTATAATTTTGAAACAGAAACTGATTTAGACTGCGCTGCTTATCTTTGCAAAGTTACAGTTTAATTGTACATGTTGTTTGTAAATTAAAACTTTATTACATTGGTCTTAAAACTGTACCGGAAGATTTGATTCCCAGGCATTACGCACGAGGAATAGAAATTTTTAGATTAGGTGTTAAAGTATCTACGATCAACAACTTAAGTCAAATCGCTCGCAAACGTTTGTTTTGCATTAAATCTATTATTTTCGATTGTTCGTGTTGCTAATTTGGATTTGACAATGTTTGCCAACGTTTGTAAAATAAAGAGTATTACTGATTTGTACATTTGCGAATGTAAAGCGACTTATGTTGCTGACTGTACTTATCTATCAACACTATATAAACGCTACATTTAACAAAATCAAATCAATCGTAATTGTAAAAAAATTAAACTATCATATTTCCGTAACATTTACTATAGGTACCTACATTATTACCGTTCATTTGGATACACTGTACTGGGGCAAAAATAACTATGAAAGCGGAGGAAGTAGGGACCGTTAATATTGGCACGCTGTCTGCTCTACAATAAATAGGCCGTGTTAATATTAAAATATATATGCATTAATCAAGGATGATAAAAATGTTACACATATCGTGATATCATTTATTCTATCACCTTTTCCTCAGATCATAGAAATTATATGATATGTTACCTTTTCCTTGACATTAGTATTAGACTATTATGTATTATGAGTCTATGAGTATTAGATATTAGACCTATATTTGGCATTGTTTTACGACCATCTGGCTATCAGACATTATCACTTTTTGAGGTTTAGTGCGAGTAGACCAACGGATTACGACTTTGGATGTTATAGAATCAGGATCAGAATATTTTCTATTTATGTAAACCATTACAGTATTTATGAATCGTCAGAAAAGTAACAAAGTCTCTACCAAAACTTCGGAATATCATTCCTGTGGAGAAGAAGCGCAAGAAACTCCTAGGTTACTCTTTTAAAATAAAAATTTTACATACTTTTTCTTCCACATTTTGTTGTGGGGTATGGGAGAAAAATGTAGGTTGGTCATCAGATGTCTAAGTTAAAATAAAAACAAATTATACTATTTATGAAAATGGCCACATAGTTCCCTCATTTCCAAAAAAATTATTACCCCAAATAATGTCACTATGTTAAATTAATAGAATCTAGCTAGCGTCATTTAAAAAGGTGTGTCTTGCTCTTGATAGCGCCCAATCCAAACTAGCTCTCCTGTGTCACCAGCCAGCTGCCTTGCTTGAACTGCAGCTATTTTTGATATAAGACGGACGATTTCGTGCAATGGTTAAGAGCTTAAGCCTCTCCGCCGACTGGATCAAATAGTCGCGGGTTCGATTACCGCACGGAACAATTCTTTGTGTGACCCAGAAATATTTGTTTCGGTCTGGGTGTTTGGGTATGTGGATATCATGTTTGTAAACGCACCCACAGGAATAAATTCTAGTATGGGGATACGTGTTTTTTAAAGAAAACTAATATATTTCTCAATCTAGTCGCCTCACTGTTATATTGCGGGGAGAAATTACTTTCTCAATCGGTCCACACACGTCGAATATGTTTTCCTTTGCCATTATACCCGGCACAATGCTAGACTCCGGATAATACTGGCAATTTTTCTTTCGAAAAATTACATTATGTCCTCGTGATCGCTACGCGCATTATTCGCCACTATACCAACGAGGCAGTCCGAGACCAATGAAACAATCGAGTTTTACGTGAAATGTCAGATCATTTTGGTGTGATGCAGACATTTTGAACAGAGTGCAGTGTTCCTTTTTATTTGAAGAACTCTTCTGTTCTGGACGACCCTGGTCCCTCGTTTAGGAATCAATATGGTCGTAACTAAGTAATATTCGGTTTTTATAAAAATAAAACAATTATTATGCAACAAATCACGATTACATCAATTTTGTGTTGGCTCGTGACTAGATTATTAGCGAACTGAATGCAATTACCTACCTGAATTCACAATTGATTAATTTGTATGAAGGTCATATTTGTTAGAAATGCCTACATAGGCGAGAAATAAGAGTTTTCGAATAAACTACTACCTCATCGAATACTACTATATCAAATGCTGATACTATTTTCCAGTACCTAATATATTGTCATCTTTATATACCATCTCCTACTTAATTGTTTTTTTATACCAAGAATATTACTGCGGTTGGCAGTCTTTTTTTTAAATTTAGATTTAAGGTTCCCTTATTGTTGGCTCCCTAGCTTAAAAATTGTTAAAATGATAGGAGTTCATTTCAAACCCACAAACCATAAAAATGTAGTAGATACCTATTTTGAAATAGTATTGTTACGTTTGCGGGGTAATTAAATGCCGAATAACGTGTGAAGTACTTTATTAGACGCTTTACGCACAAAACAGTACGTCGAACACTAGTACACTCAAGTACTAAACACACACTAGTACTACTCTCGCTAGTACCCGCTTACTGATTCCAAGTCGCTGAGTCACTCGTAGTATCCGTATATCGTTGCTAAGGTCGCCGGTGTATGCTACTTAGATCGCTTCTTCCCGATTTGATCACTGTCGCTTCCCAAAGGGACTGTGTCCGTCGCTGCGCTGAATGTTCCTTTTATACTCGTATGGAAGTTCTAGAACGGACGTGAACTCACCAAGTACATGTATAGAAAAGTCCAGGTACATCGAACAATAGCCGGCGCGTCACACAAAGTGGTATTATTATTACATACCTATTTGTCCGTAAGTAAGGAGGAACTTGTTTACCGCGACCGCGGTCCGGCGATATTAAAAGGGGAGGAACTTCTAGACGCTTTAGCACTCAAACGCGGATTCTAGATATTTCTTGACGGATGGATAGGGAACCTAAGAGTGAGCAATGCGTTTTAAAATCAACATCCCCCGATAAAGGGTTTTCGAGATATAGGGGTATGTCCAGATCGTAACAGTATATTAACTATTCGAGGCTTGTAGCGCTGTGCGGCCACAGTGTTCTTAGTAATCATGAAGGTTAACCAGCGTTCGGCTCGGTCGGTCTGTGATGGGTGACTGTAGTATATTCATATTCGAGCGTCTCCGGGCCAATGCCTTTCAATGAAGGTACGCTAAGGCGTTTGTCACATTTACCATTTAATAAGCCAAATTGGTAACATTATAGGCGCCCTCACAAATTCCAGCAACAGGTGGTCTCATATCTTCCATCAATCCGCGTGATGGAGTACGACCTAATGATCGTACTCCATCACGCGGACTCTATCTCTCTGAACTCGATTTGGGAGAGAAGGCCTTTCCCTAGAAGTGGGTCAGTATAGGCTTATTTATTATTATGTACAACTGTGTAGGAATTCATAATTTAAAATAACCGACTTCATTCGTCTCTCCTCAAAGTACTTACGCAGACGTTAGTCGCTACACAGGGCTCATCTAATTCAATTTATTACTCGCAATAGTGATAAAAAGCAATCAATATGAGTGAGTAATGCTGTCAGTTAGCCGCGGCCTACTTCGTCTATTAGGTACATCCATTTCTTAGCTCATAACTCATACATTTGGACGTTGACGATTACGTAATCAAGGTAGCTACAAAGAATTATCTGCGTAAGTATTGCCATCTAGAAACAACACTATTCCCTTATTCCGAATATACCTAATTATTAGTGTGAGCGGGATGGCATGTTTTGTAAAATGATTCATGCTCGCTACACGGTATATCGGTCGGCTGAAATTCGAACCGAGTCACCTTGTCACCCGTATCCGCTGCATTTGGCAAGGGCGGCAAATATCAGGCCGGTGTGTATTAGAACTCGTTCATAATTGATTGCGCGCCATGCTATTTGCGTTCATTATTCATAGGACGAGCGTTACACCTGTCCACACATTTGGTGCATCATTGTTTAGTAAGTATTTATTTGAGTAAGTAAGCCAAAGTAAAAATGGGCGGCGGGACAAGAAGAAAAGTGGCATGGCATAGTAGGGCGGTTCCACCAAAACGAAGAGCATCAAGCGTGCTCACTCGAGCGTGAAGCTCACGTGCTAAATAAACTGCTTTCGCTCACATCGCTCATATCTCTTTTTGTCTCCGCTCGAAACAACGAGTCACATCTCCTATGCATTCATGCCACAGAAAATGACACCCCCTCACCGTTTGAACTGTGTACAACCCTTAAGCTAAGCGGAGAAGATATGGCGAAATAATTTTGTTCTCTACGTAACCTCCTTACCACTAATCGCTTTCGCGGGTAACGTACTTAACTAATTTATTCAGTTTTCAAAAACAGTCAAGATCGATTGTCGATACCATGCACGTTTGTTATTTGTAAGCAAAAATCCCTCCAAAACGCACAGCCCCAGCCCACAACGAGAAAGGGGACGGGAGGGCCTAGCCAAGTGGCAAGCTATTTGTTGAGCAATTTGTTTCTATTCGCGTTGTTCTGACCACGTAACTTGTTGTAAAATGTTATTTCCGTACATTTTTTGTTTTCCTTTAGCATTGATGATTGTCGAAAATCTACTTGGCTACAGTCAGGTTATGTCGGTCTCCTAGTTCCAGTGACTGTCAGTACAACTCAGGCCGTCTCCGAAGCCAGTCTGACAATGAAATCTCATCATGTTCCATCTTCCGTTACGTGGTGGGTCATGGGAATGCGGGCAAACTTCGGGCTCCCGCCAGGCATCCGTTTTCCGAACCCTCCTTTTTACATGACAGACCAAACCCTACCTAGTAAGGGCTCGCCATAACGTTTGTTGGACGGCGCCGTCCAACCTCCGAGGCAAATAATTTCGTAGGTTGCCGTTACGGCGGTCTTATGTAGAAGGCTGCCCGACCCTCCAGCGATGGTTTGGTATAATATGGCAATAGGGTTCTCTGCTTCTGATATAACACATGCACTTTCTTGCTAAAGGCCCCTACGGTTTGTCACGACCATGACCTTTCACTGCCGACCATGGTCCAATTATCAAGAGTCCCCCTTATCTAAAGAGTACACTTCGCTGGAGTTTCTAGATTGAGCATACCTACGGAGGCCAGCGTGTGCTGCACAATATTCACAGTGATCCCAGACCTAATAAAAACCACCTAGCTCAAGGAACTCAAATCGGTACTGTAATTACCGTACGAAATTGTAGTAATCGAAACGAAAGGTGTTTTTTAACTTTGGTTATTGCTACTAACATCGGGATACTAGATCCACGTACTACGAGTACAATAGGTACAATGCTATGAGTGTGAAACCAAATTTTGATAACCATATGCCATCGGGAATCAAGAGACATTAAAATCACGGTACCCATAGAAATCGTAATAAAAATACACTTGGTCTTTTCAATGCATTTTAAATCTTATTGCTAGGAATCAAAATTAATTTTATTTTTTAATAGCGCACTGAAGGAGTAAAAGTTTTTTTTTGCAAATTTAATAAAAATGTAATGTACATTAAAAATTGTTAGAATCAATTCAGTTATCCGATTCCGATTTCGGACAAACTACTTTCAAGTCTTGCGTTTATTATGTTACTTACACCTTGTATATATATAGCAATTTATCGTCAGAACAAGAAAATTATCTTACAATAAAAATATACAGTTTGAAGAGTAGAGATTGGATAATACACAGTTTTTTAAATAAAACGTAAGTATTTAACATCCAGGTAGATAAATACATAAAATCAAAAACTTGAAAGTTTTGTTTTCGATTTACAAATGAGGAAGTTTTCGATCGGGCTATGAACCCAATGAATGCTATGAACCCAATGAATCCATATACTAGGGGCCTCTTGAACGAGGCCCCTAGTATATGGAGACGAACTAATACAGAATTACGTTAAGTAAGTATTTACCGACGATCGTACCCAGTGGCGTGCACTTGGAGAGGCCTATGTCCAGCAGTGGACTGCTATAGGCTGATGATGATGAAGTATTTACTGCGGGTATAGGTCACGGAACACATCCATTAATTAATCCATCGCGACTTAACTCATCGCACATTAGACTAATAAAGGGCTAATGTATATGAACACTATGTGCCCTATGTCTGTCACGTCTATCTATAATCATGATCATACATACCTTCATGCGCATAAGTAGTGGTACGCAGATTGCTGAAATGCCATCATATACTATTATCTATATACATATAATAAAACTGTAAGGAAGTCGTGGCTGTACATGGAATATTTTTAGGAAATAACCCAGGGGTGTCATACTATTGATGTAGAAGTTAATTATGCAATTTATAGCTTTCATGTCTGTTTGACTGTCTGTCTGACTGTCTGACTGTCTGACTGTCTGTCTGTCTGACTGTCTGTCTGACTGTCTGTCTGACTGTCTGTCTGTCTGTCTGTCTGTCGGAGGGTATGAACCAGCATCACGCAAAAACTACCAGACGGATGTTGATGAAACTTTGCATGCTAATAGCTTATAATTTTGGCTAACATGTTGTATAGTATTTATTTCGGAAAATTAAAAGGTTTCTCCAGAAAAGACTAAAATAAGCAAAACATTGGATCGCTAAAAAGACACTTTACTTTAAATCTGTTTGATGGATTTCAATAAAATTTTGTGCAATTATAGCCAGTACAAAATATCACAACTCTGTATACTTATATTTTCGAAAAATTTAACTGTTTCCGAGGAAAGTACAAAAAAAGTCGATTTTGATAAATCATTCATTGTTCCAAAACTACTTTTTAGAAGTCAGTGAAACTTAGCACGGAGATATTTCATATGACAGATAATATAGTTAATATTTAAGTTTTCAGGAAAACAAACGGTTTGTATGGAAAAGTAAAGCATCTATATCTATACATACTACATATAATCAGTTCAAAATGACATATTGCTCAAAAAGTTAGCAGTGGTCGGTTTTACTCCGCATCTACTACAATTTTTCGCGAGTTATATGAAAGATAGACAGCAGTATGTGGAGTACGCAGGACACATGTCGGAACCGTATTACACACGATCTGGTGTAAGTCAGGGTAGCAATCTTGGTCCATTACAATTTATAATAATGGTAAACGATCTGCCAAAAGTTGTAAGAAATGCAAAGGCTTTGCTATTTGCTGACGATCTGAAGCTATCTCTTCCTATCAATAGTGAAGACGACTGTCAGAAGCTGCAAAGGGATATAGACAGGGTATCGAGGTGGTGTAACCATAACCTATTGGAGTTTAACATCTCAGTGTGTAGCTATCAGTTTCTCCAGATCGCGCTCACCGATTCTTTGGAACTACACTATTGACGGAAAAACAGTGTTGAGAGTTACAGATGTCAGGGATTTAGGAGTAAAGCTTAACACTGAGCTTACGTTTCGCGATCACATTGTTCAAATATGCAAAAAAGCTTTTAGAAACCTAGGATTTTTGCTTCGCATGGTTCGGGGATTTACGGACATGAAAGCTATTGAAGCCTTGTACAACGCGATAGTTAGGAGCCATCTCGAATGTAACGCAGTCATTTGGGCTCCACATGAAACTAAGTATAGTCTTATGTTGGAGAAGGTACAAAATAAATTTGTTAGGTATATATATATATATGAGACAGTACGGGGTGTATCCGTTTTACCCACTGATGTATCCGACTCTATTTATTTTGGGTATGGTCGGGTACAATGAATTAAGTGTTAGGAGAGACCTCGCACTTGTCTCATATATTTTTAAAGTTTTAAGGGGTAAAATAGAAAATAGGGAAATATTAGTACGTATAGGAATAAGTGTTCCGAACAGGTTCGTGTGGCGGCGCTGCCGGCCACCGCTGGTGGTGGTGCCGCGAGCTCGCACTAACTTACTAAAAGAGGCGCCGCTGACGCGCGCGCTCCGCACCATTAATCTTATTGACACCAAGATAGACTTATTCCACTGTGCTTTGAGTGAATTCACAAAGACAGCTAGCATGGTTATATGTTATAAATAAATATTTTTTTTATAGTTGGTAACACTACTGTATTGGAGTATATACGTCTGTAAAAGTAGATGTATATGTGGAAATAAATAAATAAATAAATAATAAATAAACTGTACATGGAATATTTTTAGGAAATAACAACCCAGAGATATCATTCTATCAATTTAAAAGCCAATTCTACAATTTTTCGTGTCTGTTTGTCTGTCTATCCAAGGGTATAAACCATCATCACGTAAAAACTACCAGGTTGATTTTGATGAAACCTTGCATTCGGATACCTTAAAATGCTGGTTAACACGTTATATAGGTGTTTCTCCCGAAAACTCAAAATGATTTTCCATAAAAGACGAAAATAAGCGAAACATTGGATTTCTAAAAAGACACGTTACTCCAAACCTGTTGGATGGATTTCAATGAAATTTTGTGTAATTGTAGCCTGTACTAAAGATCACTCTGCATACTTATATTTTCGTAAAATTTTACAGTTTTTGAGGACAGAAAAAGAAAGTCGATTTTGTTAAATCATTCATTGTTTCTAAATCAACTTACTACATTGTCGCGGGATAAATCATAAAACTTTATTACTGTTTGTCCCGAACAACAATGTTACGATGTAAAATATGTGATTTTGCCTATACATGAATTCGTCCATAAATTGATATTGGACCCAGGTTCGTCTCCTTATGAAAAACTTTCCAGTGGTTAAAAGCACTCACTCGAAATTGTTCATACATGTTTGATTTAAACACTTAAACATAGTTTTGTGGATTCAGGATTGTTTCTTCTGGAGAGAACTCTAACGATGAATAGGCCGGATACGAAACTGTAATGACGATGAATATCTTACGAGAAGACTAACACAAAATGTACTGACAACACTTTGCTAATGTACCCTTAGATACTATTACGCTAGATTATAATCTTTGACAGGGTAGGTATAAAAAGATTTAAATCAGAAATATTTTATCAATAATTTAAAAATAAATAGATTAACTGATACTCCTTCTTGAAAAGGAAGATATTGTATACGTTTTTTTATGTGACGGCGTTAGTGTTGTATATTGAATAGGATTGCGCTATAGTTTAGTTAATATTTTACAAAGACCACCTGTGCGGGCTAAGCGGGGCTAAGACTGAACCCGGTGATAGAGTTAGTTGATAGAGAAATAAGTCTGGTGGAAGTTGACAAAGTATATAATATATATTTACTACACGGTTCTACCGGAATAGTTAGTCTCCCTGTTAGTTCTTCATATTTAAATGGGTAAATGAATTTAATTGAAACTTGATATGAAGGTGTCTTACATAGTAAAATAAATTAAATACTTTTTATCTCGAAACATACTTCTGTGGAATATCTATTATTCATCTATATCAAACGGTAGCAAAAAAAATATAATACATATTTACACGCCGCTGTCTGATGTTAGTGTACCTAGAACAGATCAAAGATATCGGGGACTAGACTGTCTGTACCATGACCCATAGACCATGTCTTATCCGAAGAGCAAGTCAAGAGTCTCCGTAACCGGCGAGCGTGTATAAGACCAACTATGAAAGTGGAAAGAGACAGAAAGGTCTGTAAGGAAAGAACCTGTTGGAAATCTGTACCCTCTGTCTACCCCGCAAGGGATCTGACATGATAATTTAGATTATTAGATAGTATTAAAGTATCTTAAGTCGTGAAATAATAATTCGAAATAGGTAACTTTATTTGCACACTAGATCATGCCGATATTATCCATCTAAGTGGTAAATAAAATCACACCAATATGCATTTGGTGTATGAGATTGTTCTACAACGAAAATTTAGTAATATTTAAGTTGACTGTATGAATAATTTTGCAAAACAAAGACGACTAGATTTAAGCGAAAAAAGGTAGACTGCTTAACTTACTTTGTCAAATAGTCGCGGGTACGATCTCCGCACAGCGCACGGGAATATTCATTTGGGATTTGTGAGTTTGAAATAAAGAAGTTATTTTATGCGCATACGTGCAAAATCAAATCATGTTTGTCCGTGTTCATTTCCAGAACGGCGGAACCAATTAAATACACTATCACTGGAAAATGGAGGATTTCTCAGAGATTGTTTAAAACTACTTTTTAGCTCGGGAAATGCAGGATCCATGGGGGATAGTTGTTTCTATTTCTCCATATTAACACGGCTGAACGGATTTAAAAGAAACTTAATAAGAAGGTGTCTCTTAAGTCTTGAAATAATGCTATCCCACAAAGTCCTACCTACCTTTGTCAAATTACAAAATAAACGCGTGCGAAGCCGCGGGAAACAGCTAGTACATAATATAAAGAAAACTAACTTTAACCGTAAAGTAAAATGAAGAGTGAGACGCGCTTAAATGTACTACTCCACTCGAGAAAACTTGAACACCGAGTTTCTATTGCCTCAAGATCGTTGTAAAATCACTAGATTATTCAAACCGCAATCTATGAAGATCTCCTGACCGAATCGCAAGCAAGATGGGATACCACAACAAAGGGCCGTCATCTCTACCTGTTCTTTCCGTCCATACGTGAGCGTTTGGCGAGAACATGGCTGGAAGTACCCCACTGTGTGGCTCAATTTCTCACCGGACATGGCAACTTAAAGAGTAAATTATTGTCTTTTAAACTAGTACCTTCGCGGCTATGTCAGTGATCCACGTATAACTGCGAGTATGAACAATCAGCACATCACGTTCTTTGGGAGTGCAGTCTCTGGCACGATCGTACCATTATGTTAAACAGCTTACGAAATACGTCTGGGGTAATCTACTACACGGATCTTGTAGAAACTCGGGATAATTTCACTGCTTTCAAGCATTTTTGCCATACCTTTTACTGGAATCAAACATAAGGATCACAAATAGGCCCTGTTAATATTTTTTCGTATCCGTGATGCTTTACAACTGAGCTTATCATAGTTGTAGTCTCCTTCTCTATGGCTGACCTGCCGATTTTTTTTGTCCCACTTTGCAATGGGTTTGCAAGTGAAATTTTATTTTTCCTACTCCTCCTGTTTTACCTTTCTAATAAATTTGTTGCGGGTTCCATGACAATTAATGCGATTCCCGGGACACCCCAACGTTCAAACCTTGGTGTCATCTAAGGAGACCATTGTGGATACAGAAGTTACAATTGTGGGATGTGTGGGGGGCTTAGACCCAAAAAAAAATTAAAGTGAAGCTGGTGCAACCAGGCTTATATATATTTCACATCCTCAAGAATTAAGTAAGAGACTTAAACTATCTAATTGTTTTAAACAGACACTAAAGATTCAAGGGGAACACTATATACTAATCGTTAATCAAATGTCGAACACAGTAAAACTTGATAAGCCATGTACCGTACATCTTCAGCGTAATCAGCCTTTAACAGGCTATTATGAAACATATGCTTCTCCAATTGCAGAACACCGGGTATAGTTCTCGGCTAGTCCCATGCACTTCCTACCAGCCACCTTACAAAAATCACCGATCCTAGCCTTAAAGTGTCCTCCACTACGTTTGCCAATCCGACTTGTCTCAAACTCTAATCATAACACAAGTCTAGTTATTGTCTGGACGGAAGGCTTGGTTTAATGGTAAGCTTATGCCTCTTCGTTCACTGAATCGAGTATTCTCAGGTCCTATTCCAGCACGGGTAAAACCTGTTTTATCCAAGAATGTTTGTTTCGGCCTGGGTGTATGTGTATTTCAAATTTATATTTGTAAACGCGCACACGGATTATTCGTTAATTGCTAGGATTTTTTAAAAAAGAAAAATAAAACCGAATCCAAATGGAGAGAATGTATTAGATCAATTTACAAAATATCTGTCATTGTGAGTATCATTAAGTAATTAGGTACTATCGAGATCGCGTGTTGGTCAGTTAGGGTCCTATAAACTAGTAACTACTTTCAATCAAACTTTCATGGCCATCATTAGGTATGTGACCGTTTTATTGTTACTCTAGGCGTGCCCGATGGGATTTCTCATCGGTAATTATAACAGCCTTAGAAGTTGAATTTTTTAAAATCCTTTCTTAATGCTCATCTTGGTAAACTATGTGATTGTATAAAGTTCTTCTGAGCAAAATAACATTCTTCTAAATCCACTGGTTTAAGCTGTGCGTTGTCTGTCCAGTCAGTCTGTGTAACAATTTATTAAGTAGATAATTATCTTGATTTTGCACAAGCAAGATAACTTTCAACTACTTACACCTTGAAGCACCGTCAATTTTAAAGAATCGGTCTAATTTCATGCCTTCCGTTGCAGTTTATTAGAAAGTTTATTTTCTGCATATTTTATACTGAACTATTCCGCTACTGATCCATTTGGCTCATATTTAAATGGTTGTGGCCAATCCATACTAATATTTTTAACTCGAAAGTAACTCTTGTCTGACTGCATGTTGCCTTTTAACGTCCAAACCGCAGAACAGATTTTGATCAAATTCGGTAATCAATTTTATCCAGGGGAAGGACATGGGCATTATTATTACACCTTTTATTTAAAAAAAAAATTAAGGGTGTTAAATACACGCCTGAAATTAACGTCAATGAAGTTGCGGATACAGGTTAGTAGGTTCTTCTTTCCTGCTGCTCTGCCCTCTGTGCCTCACCACCTGTACAAGGAAAGAGCTGAGCGCGGCCACGGACTAGCCACTCACTTAGCGGGACAAATATGAACCATTGACACGAAAAGAAGAAGCTAGTAGGTAATAAAACATTGAGATATTGGGGACTTAAACATTGCTTTTTTCTAAAACTGTTTTATCACTATAAACCATTAAATCAATAACCATTGTTAATATTCCCATTACATTTTATAATGATCCTCCAATACGATATCCATGACGGAACGGAAAACAAGTCACTTAAGTTACATATAAACCCACAGAACAAGTATACACCTATGTATGTGTGTACAGTTGTCATTCCCATAAACAATAGTGTTTTCGTTCGTCTGAAGCACAAATAGTTACGTAATGGTTGCGTCGCGGCCGAGGTGAGTCACCATCCGGTCCGGCTTACGCGAAAACGTGTCATAGGATCTACACTGGATTGCTTCTAATAACTGTTTCCGTTTCCTTTATTGTGCATACATAACGGTTAACGAGACGACGTAGGCCCAATTCGCTACGTTTGCATTTAGAACCTAGAAGCACTAGAAGTGCATTTCTTGGATTGCGCTTAAATGGCATGTTATACGCTGATATATCTACGAAGAAGAAGAAAATTGTCCGTTACAGTGATGTTTGATCGCAATATGTTTAAGCAAATTTTTACTGTGATTCCTAATCTGTTACTTATGTAAAACCCCGTCCACCCAGATATTAATATTCAAACCACGTGCATCTTAGACGTGGCTTACGTAAACCATGTAGAGGAAAAAGTATCAAGGTACTTATTTACTTAAATCTTTTGCTTTATATTAGTAGTATTGTAGTAGTATTATACAAAAATACAGTAATCAAAGACCGAAGTCGAACGAACTAATGACAAACGAACACGTGTTCCATTTCTCAATTACAGTCATATGAATGTTGTGCCTACATAAACCTACACGCGAATGAATATAATAATGAACTGCCAATCAATTTATTACCAGCGGCGAAAATTAAATAGATTTTAAAGCCTTGGTTCGCTTGGTCTCTACGAAGAACAAGGTTTATCTATTCGAACTTTATGCATACTACCTTTTTATACCACTAATCCTAGAGTCCATATCGTACATCGTCGGGGACACCTGCACGACTAGTTTATGAACTGGGTGCTTTTGTTCTAAACACAGAACAAAGAAGTTCTTCTTACTAAACAGGTACTTTTTTATTCCGTGGTTCTAAACGTGAAATAAAGTATTTGTTCTATGGTCCTAAATATTAGCGTACATCGAACGCTCCAAAAGACCATACCCACTCATTGTCAATATTAAGAACCAATGAAAGGGCCACCTACCCTCGCCAATTTTAGAAAAGAAATTGACAGGGCAGTAAATATTAAACTACAATAATGTATCTGTCTTTATGTACGAATACACGTAGGCAGGTAGGTACCTATACCTATTCGGTACACTATCTATATATTGCACCGTCACTACTTAGATCCATTCGAAGTAGATTATAAAGCAATACTTTCCCCATAAAACCCGTCATACCAGGGTGTTTGGAATCAATCTTTATTTTAAGTAGGTACCTACCATCTACAGGAGGAAGCCAAGTCTACTGTGTGACTCTTGATGATTAATTTAGTTCTTGTATAATAAAATTAAAAAGTACAATGGCGGGTAATTCCCAGCCCGGGGAAAAAAATAGAAAACAATGAGTTTTTATATTTTATTGACATCTAAAACATTCGTAACAACTGTTTGTACTAAAATATAAATGTGTATGTATCATGTTAAAAGCTGTTATATTGGTGTTTTAATCGAAGTGCTTGTTAACACTGCTAATAGCAGGTAGTGTTAAGCAAAAATGGACTTTTGTACAATAATATATAAGACACTTTATCAATCGTCGTTGTCATCATAGCCTAAAACGCCCGTTAGCCGTTCATAATATCAACGTACTAATCGTACACCATAATACCGTGAACACTTACTAAGCTCAGCTTTCATTTTCAATTCCCAATTAACAAATAAAAATGCACTTTGCCTAATGATTGTATGAACGCAACTTCTAACCATCACCGTGAAAGCGGATGTCCAAAGCAACATTCAACAAGCAGACGTGCTTCACAACAAAGGTTCAAATTTCCGAAAATACTAATTGACCGATTACAGTGATTAAAGTGTTAATAAATTTCGAGATTCTCTATAAGATTCTAAATAAATATCGCCAATTGCTCCTCTTACATAAAAGTAAATTAAAATAAATTATTAACAGTAGTATGGAATAGCTGCTGTCTGGTCGACGGCGAGCGAGGCCGCACGCTCAGTGCTTCTGGATGGGGATGTTCCTGTCGGTAATGGCGAGCTGCGGCAGCGGCGCTTCCACCGTTAGCACACCGTCTCGCGACAGCGACGACTTGATCGCCTCCGGGTTCGTGCCCTTCGGCAACAGGAATTCCCTATTGTATTCTCTGTACACAGACTTTGTGTCCGATTTCTCCTCGTGTTTGGCGTGGACCTGAAATACATGTCGCATAACTTTAATGATTGAAACACAAGAATTCGTGTTTTGGCTACACGCTTCGTCTCCGATGACCCCGATAAAAAACAAAATGCCGCCGGTTTGGTGCACAAAAACGATACTTTAACGTTGGCATGCTGCCTACTTTGAGGATTCTCAGCCACTTTTTTTACATTGTATACGTAAATAAACGCTTCGTTATTTCGTAAATAATAATTCATCTTCATTAGACAGCGATAAGAAAATAACAATGACATATGGTGCTGCGAAAATCTATCCATTGAGCAGCCTTATAACTACCTAGTATATAATATATTAGAAAGTACCGCAATGTCAACGGGTCTATGGGTATCACGTGTACCGGTAGACTGGAATATTTTTGCGGTCAGAATCGCTAGCAACTAAACATCGATGTTCTATTTCTCGATCTGTTGTTCTCAATAATAACGGCTTGGTGGAACCGGACGTTAAACGTGTCAGTGGTGGTGATAACTCTGCCTAAAATAAAACTTGGGAATTCAGAGATGACGCAAACCGAAACTCAACATTGAATATGTATTAACTGCCACATCGCCAAATATTTGTGAAAACGATACACGCCTGAGTATATAATGTGAAATCGATAGCCATAACTGTTCAGAATAATCTACTGGTTCATTTTTAAAGCTAAGATCTGTGGTTTCTAGCGATCCATCTCATATTTATTCATTGTGTAACAATAGTACAGAGCACTATACACACGCTGTACAGGTACAGAGCAGGTAGTACGTACATACAGTACCTAACTGTATCTATGTATGTACCTGATCTGTATAGTGTGAAGGTTATTCCAGCATAAGCTCTAGAATAGATTTTAACTAGGCATACGATTTTATGCCAAGGCTCGCAGGGCATTCAGCTCAAGGAGTGCTAACGAGAAAGATGGATCATTGGTGCGAGTGATATTGTATCGTATAATATCGCACAAAATCTCTTCTAGGAAACTTCAATATCCCCAAAATAAAATAACACTCATGGTGATATCATTTTATTACACATTTATACGACGGCTTAGCAAGTGATATGCAATAGAATATCTTATCCACGAATTAATGAATTCTAATCCAACATTTAAATCGATAGGAATCTGTTGCATCATGTTACCGCGTAGGTATGCAAATGAGCATATTCTAATAAGGAAACTCTGACTGGAACGGTACAATTTGTCATCTACAACCGAACTGATGCATACGGTCTTTCAAAGCAAGGTGTATATGGTCTGACATTTTAATTGAACTGTTCATTGCAATACTAGCGATCCTAAAATCTAGCTGTTCTAACTGGTTCTCGATTGATTTAAGTAACCATTAAATATAGAAATTAGTGACTAATTACATTTATATGGGTCATCTAAGGTGCTCGTTATTTTAATATACTTTTCTATCCAAAGTTCAAAATTTACGACTGGTCTTTTAATTCTTTTAGTTATGAATTTAAATCTTTTATTAATCTAAATAAGTCATCTTCTGAATAATTATAGTGGTCCTTATACTGTTTTCTGATTTATATTATACCTACTCATATTCACGTCTATACATTATCATCTCTTTGCTCTATATTCCATATTGATTACAGGCACTGCAACTGCAGAATATGCAGTATCATTTGCTCTCATCAAATCAACTGATTTGGGCAGGTGTACTATAACATTCAATTCTCTCAGGGAGTCTCTACGCGTTGGATTCATGATTCCGACAAGTCGGCCAGTTCCTATATTCAACTTATGTAGAATCAAGGATAGATTTGCCTACTACGGATAGAATTTTGACAGACAAAATTCTACTGACAGTAAGCAAATCTATCCTTGAGTTGAATATAGGAACCGGCCGTTAAGGACCGAATTAGACCCACATGAATATAATTTGCATAGTGTGAAATTATCGAAAAATATATAGACACATGAACAGGAAAAATTATGTGGTTTCGATGATCTAAAATATAGGCATTGCCTTCATAAAACAAATAATTGGATAGTCAAAAATTATCAAGGATTTACTCACCAATAATTTGTTGTCTACAGTCTTAACGACGATCTCTTCAGGAGTGTACTGGCTAACGTCGAAACGGAGTTTCAGTGATTTGCCGTCGCCTTCATCCTGGATCAGGGGCGAGTTTAGACTGTCCCAGTGGCTGGGCTCTGCCAGCTGTCTGCTGTCGCTGTGTTGTGACGATGTGGTCGTGCTGCAAACGGTAATAACATAAAGTTATATTTATTCTAATTTCTCTTTGCGTCTCCCTTTAACGGGAAGTAAGGAGGTTCAGCGTTTGTTTTATTTTACATCATCATCATCGACGGATGACTGTATGCCAACTACTGAATGTAGGCCTCTCGTGAGATCCTGTGCTAGCTTATTCCACTATTTTCGTGCTCCTTATTTAATCGTAAATTATTTATTACGTTAATATATTCACTTCCACGAGAAGAACTGACTTCATAAGCGTATCAGATCATAGTTGTAAAATAAGTGATTAGGTATTTCTTTAGAAATTTGGTTGGCTGGAAATCCAGTAGACATCAAGACAGATATTATCAAAGTAAATAATAAATCTGTTATAACACAATATAATTAGATACTATTAAGACTTATGTAACTCTTACTCCTAGCTAAACTGAGCATAGTACTCTAACATATCCGGCTGGACAGTAACAATTAAAACCAGAAAGTAAATTTACTTTACAATACAGCCCTTCGTGTGTGTCATTACTAAATATACTGCTATACACGTGATTAAAATTGTAGCCATATGTTTAAGAATTCCATTTAAATAATTAACAACCCGTGGGACTGTTAGTAAGCAGGCACAAGCAGCACAAGTGGGGCATTCAGAGATAACCTTTAAGTCAAGTAGGTAGGTATAATGCTCATTGACAATCTTGTAAGTAGGTGCCGTTCGAGGTGGGTGCCGCTACATTATTTGATAAACACGACATTAATAGCGTCTGCAATATTATCGTGTGCAACTTTCAACAGATTAATGAATTTCTAAATATAGAGATGATGTGTTTGTTTAAACCAGTATTTACGTCGGTGAACCATACCTTATACATTAGGTAAGACCGTAGTTGATTTTAGTGCACAATTTAAGAGTCGAGTATTTTCGGTCATATCAACGCGTTCATTCCTGATACGGAAAATTGTAGAGAAGAGAATAATAGTTTTTGTTCCTTTATTTCTATGAGTATAGGTAGTTAAAGAGTATGCATTGTAGAGTTTTAATTTACATAAATACAAATACGTTTACAAACACTAATTTCACATGCTCAAACACCCATACATAAACCAATACCTGTAGATCACGTGAACCAAACCCTTGATCACTTGATCCAGTAAGTCGAGCAACTTCGATTCAAATCAGTAGACCAAGCTGACTAATATAATCATCAGTGAATATACTGAAGTTATGAAGCGGTATGTACTATACAACAAAAACAAATTCTATCACGTCCTTCTACAAAATGAAATTTCATAAAGGAAACATCGAGGTCGACCACAATAGCATTTTAATATTGATTCTAAACTAACTATGACTCAGTAAAAGCAGCATGCAGTGCAACCATTTGAAATTGTATTTCAATCTGATGCATAAATTAAAAGGCAGTATTAAAACTGGACCAGCAAAAGTGATTACTGACATGCGAAATACCATCACGCTATCCATAATCCATTAACTTTTATATTGCAATATGCTATATTAGTTATGTAAGCCGTTACCTTATTAGAATTGATAATTCAATTACTTTGGACAAGAAATAGTTATATTTAAAAATAATCTATCTATATCTATATCATCACGCCAGATCCCTTACGGGGTAGGCAGAGAGTACAGAGTTCCAACAGGCTCTTTCCTTACATACCTCTCTGGCTTCCTCTACTCTCATAGTTCGTGTCATACACGCTCGCCGGTTACGGAGACTCCTGACTTGTCCTTCTAATAAGATATACTCTAGATAAGACCCGGTCTATTTGGTCATAGTAAGATAGTCTAAGTCTTCCCCGGTACCTACATCCTACCACTTTCGCAATGTATATCAGTTTTGTCATTTTTTCTTCGGACATTCTTTCTATATGCCCGAACCAACGGAGCATACCCTTTCTCAACTTTACACCGATACTCTCTTTCATACCTATTTGCTTTCTTACTACGCTGTTGCGAATACGGGAAAAATAAAATAGGTTGTAATAAGTCTGATTGGATTGGAAGGAACAATTCTTGTAGACATTATAATTTTGAGAATTGTATGTCGCTGCTGGGCCGTTATAGTTATAGGCCTAGTAATTTTTAATAATGTGCAATTAAACAAAATATTGTTTTTTATTCATAGAAATATTTACTTTGCACTCAATTAGCGACATATTATGATAGCGATTTGACATTTGCACGCTTACAAAGTTTCGTAAATAATAATTAATAAACTTAGGCAGTAAAATATTGCCACCACATTATTTATTTATTCACAATTATTAGAGATCTCAGGACTTTACCTTCCATAAATTTACCTTTAGTAGTTTACCCTAGATATATTTTCCATGTTTAAGCTGAAATATGTAAATACTAGTAGATAATTAAAATGGTTATCAGTTAACACCTAGACATGTTCAGAATAAAGAAAAATACATACGTATTTTTAAATAAGATTTTGAATTATAAATATAAATGACCTATTTTAGGTAATATGAAATCGACACCAGTAATTTAACCTACCCACAACAACCCGGTATGAAAACCACATGGCGAAATATTATTGAGAATAATGTGACAGTGGATTGGCATTGGATAGTATATCATTCGAATGTCTAATTATAAAAGGGCAATGCCCTCGGTACTCTATTCTTGATATCTTGATCAAATTCATGGTGGGAACACCTTAACCGGAACGATGTTTGAATTGTCTTCGATTCCCATGAGTGATCTTATTCTCTAGGGTAATCATCATATAAGTGCAACAAGTCCTATGGCAAATAGGGGTTATACTTACTTAAATAATTACTGTCTGTGCACGTATTGTGACACCATATAATGAGAAACGAATAATACACCCCAGTACTTGGGTGTTTTTGTTCATCAGCTACAGCCTTTCTGCGAAATCAAGGGGATTTCTTGCAATTGAAGAGTATTTATTAAAGTGAACAGGTGCGGTCTAAAAAACTCTGTATTAACAGCAAGCAAGAATTATTATAGATTCATCGCTCCTGTTATAAATTTTTGTCTTTGAAACTGTATGTTAAAGGTTTGATTGGTCTGCATTATACCATCTGAATCCATCAAAATTATTTTCACTGTCGAAGACTTTTCTTAACGGTTTGCCCAATCGTAACTGTAAACCTTCGCAGGTGATAAAATGGATTTTTATTTAACCGACTTGATGATGACTTTCTTTCACTAACCACAAAGCGCAACGTCATGTCCCCAGACGATATCACGTATTTAATAGATCGTGGCTAAGTAATCGATTTTTGATCCATTCGTGACTCATCTTCATACATTCACTCACACCTTTATCTTACTGGGGTAGGCAGAGACTACAATTTGCCACATACTACGATTCTGACACACCTCTTTTGCTTTATCCGTTCAAACATCTCTTCATGCATTTCCGCCGATTTATTGGTGGTCATAGGTTCTCCTCGAGCGACCTCTTCCAACGCTTCCACTCACATTTGCTCGGTATATTCCTTTCGTTAGTCGCCTGTCCCACATCTTGTCCTTATGCCGAGACCAACTAAACATACCTCATCCAATCCTAATCACCACGTCATCCCTCAACTTGCATTGGTATCTAATATGTAATCGTGGCTAGGTGTTCGATTTTTGTTTGGTTGCACTCGTGACTCATCTTTACGGCAATAATTAGTAATATGAAATATTTATTTCCTTTTTATGTATGCATACGTACCATTCCTAACTATATGCATAAACTTTAAAACTCTAAACGTTTTGTGACCTATGACCATAAAATAACAATATACCGCTGTGCATAACAAATTTTTCCGCATTTGAAATCGATCATCGCTGATGTCATGCTCGTACTCGTATCATCCTGGGAAGGTCATTGTCAATGACATGAGCTCATCGATATAAAAGTGGACACTTATTACCGGCATAATTGGGTAAATAGCTATTCAACAATTGAGTTTACGAGCGATTGATTTGGTATTCAATCTTTTGCCAGAAAATACGAGATGAATGTGGAAATTAATTGTATTTGACTAATGAGAATTAACTTGGCCACTTTTAGGAACCGCCATATTAACATCAGCATAAAAACAGTTCAAGAACTTTCCGGATTTGAAAGTAACCAAGACAATTTATTCAGATAGCTCCTTATTCATGTTATAAGTACACAACCATTTATATAACCAAAAATATGTAAGGTCATACACATATTTTAAGAAATAAAATTTCATATAATAAATTATCATACAATACGAGTAGGTATGTTTCGTAAGAACCCATTATTATCTGTTATCGGTGCACCAGTATTTAAATTTTACTTTCTAAGTATCCACTTCGGCCTTGGTGTTCGACTACTGAATATAATTTGCATTGCCCCTTTAACTACAAACATTGCACATAAGGTACAAACACCATCGGATACAAAGAGGTTCAAATTGAAAGAGCCTGCAGTATTATTTGCGTTGTTGTTGGAATATTAAGCAAGCACGGTCCTTAGATAAAGTCTTAGACTAAGTGTAGATCAATCGAAATATGTTGACTCTTCATAATATGTAGAGGCCATTTTGAATCTGAATTAAATTGTAGGTAGCTTTTGAATGAATTTCGTACATATCTCCGATATATGTTATGTACTAGTAAAATAGCAAAATAATGCGAAAGTGGAAGGATGCAGGTACCGGGGAAGACCTAGACCACGACCAAATAAACCGAGTCTTATCTGAAGGAAAAGTCAAGAGTCTCCGTAACCGGCGAGCGTGTATGAGACGAACTATGAGAGTGGAGGAAGCCAGAGAGGTATGTAAGGAAAGAACCTGTTAGAACTCTGTACTCTCTGCCTACCCCGCAAGGGATCTGGCGTGATGATATAGATAGTAAAATAGTATTGAAGGAATGATAGCCTAGTGGTTAGACCGTCGGACTGCAAAGTCAGAGGTCTTGGGTTCAAACCCAGACACGCACCTCGGTCTTTTCGTAAGCATGTAAGTATTAATAAATTAACTATTACTTGCTTTAACGGTGAAGGAAAACATCGTGAGGAAACCTGCATGCCTGAGAGTTTCTCGAAGGTGTGTGAAGTTCGCCAACCCGTACTGGGCCAGCGTGGTGGACTATGGCCTAAACCCTCTCAGTTTGAGAGGAGGCCAAGGGACAGTTCCTTAACAGGGCTATTATTATATTATATTATAGTAAAAAATGTCGAACTAAGATAAATTTAAATGTTGTACACAAAAAGCTATCGACGAAATAATTTCAATCTCTCTACTGAAAATAATAGATATTAAATCCACTCAAACAGAATGCAGAATACAACCATTGTTGCAATCCGCCTTTTCCATAAATCTTCTCTTATTTATAAATTTAATGCCATCTATATCTACCTAAGATCTACAATGATATGCATGTTAAAATAAACCATTTCGTAATGATAATAAAGGTTGTTAGGTAGATTGCGCAATATCTGCCAGGCAGGTGCAAAACTCATGTAAACAGTACATTATGTGTACATATGTATACATATTAATAAAATTATCGAGACTACATACTCAAGAATACATGTCCATAGCCATAAATATAAAATGAAGTGCATTATATTATATATTGTTTACATAAATAATTTGTAATTGATAGAATTTTACCTCTCCGACGACTTCGTCACTCCTCCGGAGGAAACAGATTCGAAATTGTAAGACATGCAAAAAGCAATATATGTTGTTAGTTTTAAGCTCAAAACGTTAAAATTTTATTGAACCAACGGTTAATGGTAGTGATGGATAAATACATAAGTTTGTGTATAACATAAATTAGTGCAAGTATACAGTATTCGTGATATAAACGCATAAATATTATGATCTGCGGATTCTAAAATATCATCCATCACTACCGTTGAATTCGTGACATGTAAATAAATATTTACATTTAAAAGCAGGTATTTCTGACTTAGTATGACGAGGGTATATTTAAAAAAGGTAATCCGTAAAGAATATCAAACAATTATAACATTGAAAGATAATCCGAATACAAACGAAATAAGTGGACATTAAGAGGGGTAAAATAACTATTATGATGACATGATAATAATAATGGTTTTCAAATATTATTTTGCTAAATAAATAAGTGTAATATATTTGATCCGATGAAAATATAATTAATATTACATATGTAGCAATAGGTATTTATAGATACTTGGGTGGTATATTACAAATGATAAAAAATAAATACAAAAGCACGTAAAGCGTTTAAAATGTGGGCATACTTTACGTAACTATTGTAACTATGTACATTGTAGACATTGCAAACATAACTGGCATGACGTCAATGTCTCGACAACCGGCCAACCACAAAAGTGAAAAATTGTCTCTTAACTTTTATCATTACTCTAAATAGGTAGTTTTTGTCCGCAGCTGCCGCGACCAAATATGTCCAAATAGTTCTTGTTGGACGCCCACACAGAGTGATTGTTGCCTTAGGTATGGGCGGACCAGTCACTTGAAGCCCACACTTCAATAATTGAGCAAGAACCTAAAAATATTACTGACGGCGTGTTATTGATATATCGGCATGTTTATCTTGTTCGTTATGTCTTGAAAAAATTGAATTGCTTTATAGAGCCTCCACCCACGCGCTGACGAGTCTTACGCGCTTAAATGAAGTGTCGATCAGTATCGAAGGCTGGCATTGCATCACAGATCTACTGAAACATCACAAACCCGCTCCAAGTGGGTCATGTATTCGTGCCGTAAACATAACTTCAGTGCGTTTGCGCCAACAAAACTATATTATTGCCCGCTGTGTTGATAAAACAATCGTAAACCGGCTTTCGCGAAAGCATGCAAGCGTTCTCCATTTAATTCAAGGTGTGATGTAAACGTAACACTCGATATTGTTGTATCTTTGTATTGGCAACGTCTGGTTTACTTGTCTTGGAATTGAATTGGAATGATAATTATTTCTTTTTAAGTCAATTTTGGCAGTAGGTGAATACTTTTAATGAACAATCATATTAAGTGGTAATAAGACCGTCACGATTGCTCTTCAAGCGTATCGTCCCTCGATTTTTAGAAAATGTTCATATAAATACTAGCAGCTCGTTCGAATCGGGCAAACGAAATTCATAGCTGACTGGAAGTCGTTTTTTATGTGAGCTAGTGCTATGTACATACATTGTGTTTACAATTTCACGCGTTCCTGTGTTTTAGCAACAAAATTCTCGTTCAGAGGCGGCGCAACCGGCGCTATTTCTATTTATGACATCATCCCGCGTCGGGCTGACGTATCGCTGCACGCTTTAAATGGAGGCGACTGAGATGTCTGCAGTTGATGCCGTTCCGAACAGTAATCCCGAATAATGCCTTTTGAATACTTTCTTGGGAGCCGCCGAGACCGGCGAGGTGGGCGACTCTCTTGCGAAACCAAACTCATTAATTCAAGATTCCCTTTAAGGAGAACAGGGCCGCCAACGTTACGGACGGAATTATTATAAGAACATACGACGACTCTGTTTGTTCACCCGATCAGTGGATACCTACTTAAAATTAAAATTTGTAAGATAAAATGTACCCTCAGTTGAATTCACTACGAGTAAGTACACGTAACTGTTTCAACAATTGTGAGAGGGAGCTTTTAAGTAACTATATTAAAACAAATGAAATAAATACCTAGACGTGCTCTTAAAGAAGTTGTTGCTTTCTCTGTTCATGAGTTCTGATCTGAATTTGCTCATTTCTTCCTCCATCTTCCTCATCTCGGCGTCGAACCGCTCCCTGATGCTGGAGAACTCAGTATCGATGACAGAAAAGTCACCAAGCTTGATGGGGATATTCCTCTTCAGACCACTGTCAGCCATTTTCACGATGTGTGTAATGTGGAAATCGTCGAAACTAAACAAACACTGAATACGTTATTGTGTAAACACGGATCACAGTGTGGCTGCACACTCAACGGCAGACAAGGCAGTACTGATCATTAGTCGTCGACTCGGCGCCAGGGGGCCTGCGCACAGTTTTAAATAGCCTCACGTTCGAACGCCGTCGCAGACTCGTTCGGCGTCACTCGGCCCACACTATGCTTCTCGCTCATTCCACGTCTGCCCATAGCGTGGCACGCACACTCGATCATCTTCGCCATGATGCAAACGCGCTGCGAGCTGGCGGTAACACCGTAATGTAATTGATGAATCATTTCATCTTGATCCGTCTCTGCTGTTTAAGGCAATCAACACTACCTAAATACGAGCATCTTATTCATTGCGATATTTTTGTCAGTCGCCTTCCATTTGTCTTTTCAACGAATCAATGTCTTGCAATGCGAAAACATGTTGTTTTGCGCTATGAGTAAAGATGAAAAACTGGGTTCACCTTGGCCTCGTGACGTTAAAATTGACGTAGTAACGAAAATTATCTAATCGCCAGATTCCATTAGAATCGTGTCTTGCTTTGGAAGTCCTAATTTCTATAAAATAGGTATCTTCTTATGTCGCAAATTATCTGACCAAGGCCAGGCATATTAAGTTCCCAAAAAACGAGCAGTATAATGTTTCTGTACAGTGACAATTACAATAACTCCGTTTAGGGTTACAATTGTGACAAGACCTTGAGCCTCGTGAGTCACGAGTTTAAAATGCATTAAGACAAAAAGATCCAATTATGTCCACGTTTACCAGTAGGCGACTATGAATATTATTTAACATTGTGTTCAATACAAATAGGATGGAAGTAGGCACTCTCACTCCCACACTGATATCAATCATTGAGATATATTTTCATGGAATTCCGTTAGAACTAAACTGATCTGTGGTATTTTGCTCAAGGTTAAGGTAAGACATTCCGTGTTTGCATGTCTGGAAATGCAATAAATAATATTTTTGACTTGTGTAAGTTTAAATCGCAAGCGACATTCAGTGTTTGATGATATAATATACTATGTCGAAAGGGATACCATAGGAGCGGAAAATATATTATGTTTTATTAATTAAAGGTATTTACATTATAACATTGCTCATATCTTATATTTCTCTAAATATTGACAACATCCTTGTGTGATATACATACATATGTAGTTACCTACCGCCTTAGAAATAATGTCAAATAAGTTACCATGAGGAGTGTTGAGGACTAGCATTTACTAGTAAGAGGGCTTCCTGTTAAAACAATGCCAAATCACGAATATGTAAGTACTTACTGTTCATTCTGTCCATTATCCTAGGAATTATTTTTAACGTTTGTGGGCGTGAATGAGTACCCTGTTAGCCGAGAAGTCTCACCTGCATCGGACAAGAGGACGAGCGTGTAACAATACCGATGTAACTAGAAGGCAAAGAGGTGCCCCATTTGCCCTTCCAGCTGGACTAAAATAGTTCAAGTGTATGTCTGACAATGATGACAAAGGTAGGTATGGTTACGCCAACATACTGTTTGATAGATTTTAAACAGATATACGTCACCGTTTGCCTTTTAAACCCTTGCTGTTCTAGTAACCCGATAAGTAAATACAGGTTCTCAGCAACAATAGGTCAATCCATCATTCGGAGTTGACAGTTTGTATTATTCGAGGTCACCTTAGCACCAGCAACACAGGTGTGTATTCGTGCTATTGGGGGTAAAAGAAAGAACAGATAAACACGAACAACTTTTATTGTGGGACTAACTTAAAATGTAGGTATTTAGTTGCTGATTTTTTTAACAAGTTACTACCTACATTTTGTAGATATGAAGATGATTGTTGAGACTATACCAAATTATTTTTTTTTTAAATTTTCCCATGAATTACTACAGTCCCTAAACCCTCGAAGGTCATCATATGTTTATATCCTTCATCCAGTTCCTTACCATCCTAAGTAGTTTATAGCAAGATTGTTGGTCTCGCACCCGTTCCCCCCTGTTTTCACCCCCTTAACTTAAGTCTTTCGCCCTCTGTTTCTGTACCCGTTCGCCTCTCAGCACGGGGCGAACTTATTTTTAATATTTGTGAAGTACCAGTTCGCGCCTTGTTCTAAAAGCATTATTTTTCAAAATAAATGAATTTTGTTATCTGAATTTTATTTCACTGTAACTACAATTTATTTTGAGTTGATTGATGGCTTTAACATTTTTTCCAAAACTGTATGAAAACAAAACTGATGATACAGACGTCACAGGAGGGGCGAACGGGACCATTTTAAATTTGAAGGAGCGACAGGGTTAAGTTAGGCAATCAGGGGCGAAACGTACGGGGTGAAACCAATCGTTGAGTAAAATTTGTCATAATTATGTCCAAAATGCTTTTTCTTTCTCTCTTTCTTTAAGGGTAAACTCAATAGCTGTAGATTTGTAAAACACATGCAAATTGTAATATCATACTTCACGCTAGACTACCTTCTGATCTGGTCAAAGATATTATGTTAACACCTCAATGATTTACACGATAAATAGTTTTTTGAAAAAGTTCCTATTGCCTATTTATAAGTAGTTACTACCCTAAAAGTGTAAATCGGTTACGATTATTTGAATTCACATCAACGTGCACACCACCTGGGCTCCCAGTAAAATAAACATGCGAGTCATCCTCCTAAAAAGCTTTCACCCTAAGCTTAATGGCGTCCATATTGATGTCGGCAGTTCTATTAACAACAGGAAACTACTTACGGAAAACGTAGAAAGGATATAAGGATATTTTGAAATATTTGGACACTGCACACTATGCATTCTAGCGTGTGCAGACTAAAATATCTAAATAAAATATAGGAGTACCGGAGTACTATGTACACCTCTGTCTACGGTTCTGAAGAGAAAGTATACGATTTAAGTTAGCCGACAACTCAAATGTTTAGATGTTACTGTTATACGTTTAAGAGTTCCCTTGTGTGCAGGTAGGCCATGCCAATTATCTATTAATGTATCGCCTAAATACGTGACCAAAATTTAGACTTCATTTTATTAGTCCACAGGAAGTGGTCCAAAATTACCTTGCACGTTTGAAAATATGCTTTATAAAAGCTTACAAAAACGGATTGTTCGATAACAATCCGTTTTTATACTTTGATATCGAAATACGAATCAAGGATTAAACATTTTAGTTGTTTGATCGATATCAAGCAGCTAAAGTGTTCAATCCTTGTTACATCAGTTACATGCGCTAGTTGGGATTATAACTGCTTGGTTTTGTAATGAGAACGTAGGCCACTCCGCTAACTGGATTGAATAGTCGCTGGTTGGAACCTTGAAAGCGGGACAAATGTTTGTGGGACCAATAAACATTCTTCTCGGTCTGGGTGTTTGCATATGAAATTCATGTTTGTAAACGAACGCATCAACGACGCAGAAATAATTCTAAATGTAGAGGCGTTTATAATATTTCGGCTGTTCGAAACTGCGAAGTCCAATATTTTAATTTATTTGTAACCGCTATTAGTTAATAAAGTCTTTATTATACCTAAAGGAAAAAAGTGTTGTATCTAGACTATATTACCATGATCAAATAGACTGTGTCTTATCCAAAGGGCATGTCAAAAGTCTCCGTCACAGCGAGCGTATATGAGATGAACTATGAGAGCGGAAGAGGCCGGAGAGGTCTGTAAAGTAATAATCTATTGGAACTGCCTACCCCGCACGGGATCTGGCGTGATGATGATATGATACAGATAGATTGAAAAAAATACATAAAACTGCCGCCAAAGGGATCCCTACAATTTTATTATTAGATACAGGTAAGCTACTTGACCTATAGGTGCCTACCTACCTAAGTTTCATGGGCAAATTTGAAGTCGTTCAACTTTTGAAAGTTAAACTAGCTTTAAATCGGCGCCAGTCAGTGCCATGACCCAACGAAATTAAAATAGGTATTTAAGGACAGCTTAATATACATGTCTAGACGTGACATTACGCCTGTGACCATTCAATAACATTGCTTGCACTATTTATTAGTTTCAGATGCCATATGTCTGAAGAACGTGGGTACGTTCCATTTTAGAACATTATTTATTAATAAAACCAACTGTGAACGCCGTTAATTCAAAACACACATCAATGTTTCGTGGAAAATTTATGATGCACAAAAAGGCTCGCAGAAGCCATTTGTAATAAAGTTTTTGTGTCTTGGATGTACAAACAATGATAGTTATGCTATAAACAAAGACTGAGTCGTCTTTACATAATTTTGCCGTGCCGTCATGCAATTAAAAATAGTCCGACCTTACCTCCGCGTAAGAATATACTTATGAATGAATGATCCATGCATGACGTATTTCGATTCGAATCGAGATATAAAAGGGTGCTTTATAGGTCGAAACCCGCATTACCCAAATAGCTTCACTTGTGTGAATCCGGCAAGATGGGTTCCCAGAAACTCTGTCATTTATTCTTGATCATGTTTATCATCTATCATAACATTCATATTTAACATATATATTTTATTCTGCATTTAAAATGTTTGCTTCATTGAAAGTAAACATTTTTTTATGTGATTCTTACATTTTGAAATTTCTATACCAAACCAATCCGATATATCCCAGAATATTTTTCATTTGGAACTTTCTGCATTATTCATTTAATCAAATGGGACGACTTTTTTGTTCTTAAATTTGAAATCATAGTAGTAAAATTAAATAAAAATAAAGCTTAAAATTATTGCTTAGTAGAAAAAGTCACACAAGTTAGATTCGAATAAACCACTTAATTGGGAATGTAATGGAAAAAGGTCTTTGTATTAGGTAAATTTCCTAAATAAAACGCAATTTGTAATTTATCTACTTATATTTACATACATATATTGCATATATTTACTATACAAATGTTATAAAAAAACGCTAATAAAAGAAAATCTCCATTAATTAAGCGAACTGCACCATTTTCGCAGAACGACCTCCTGTAAAAACTCTATCCAAGATTATTTCAGTAGATGTTAAACTTCAGACGAATGTTTTATTGTTACCTCTGGCTAGAACATTATCTTGGAATGTGTCGAGTTACCAGCAAATCCTAACAACGTGCCAACTACTGCTATTCTAGTGCTGTGCTGAACTGTCCGGGTCGGAATGTTGATGAAAGCGATAAACTAAGGGGTCATTCACACCCTGTTTGGCTTCCACCACGATTTATTATATAAAAAACTAATGTTTGGTTTAGACAGTGCCAGTTGAAGCTATGTGCTATAGTGCTGCTACTTATTGTGAACTTGTGATGTATATACTTTAAACTTTACTGTACTTTACTGTACTCTTCGATCAAATATAGATACACGCTCGCGCCACGAGAAATGGCACCACAAAAAGGCAGGCAAAAATGGACGGTACTAAAAGATTAACAGCCTTCCGCTTTTTTTCAGATACTGTTTTAAGTGATACAAGTAAGGTACAATTATCCCTAATTTATGTTTAAACACACCGTCACGCCTATATTCCCCAAGCGGGGGTGGCAGAGATGTACTGAGTACACCCACGTTTCGCCGACGATGTTAGGTCCCATGTAACAGGGGGCGAGCCTATTGCCATATACTGCGGACTCATTCTGGAAATTTTTCGTTAGAAAAACTGCATTTGTCCGACCTAGGATTTGAACCCAGGACCTTATAATCTCAAAGCGATGTGCTTTGCCACCTGACCAACGAGTTTGTCAAATATATTTAAATATAAAATTACTTATGTTTAAATCATAACTATAACCTGCTCACGTGGTTTAGGGGACGTTACGTTTTTCAGAATAAATTTTATTTATTTATTTATTTTAGGAAAACTTACAGCTAGTGTAGTAATAATAATGTTACATAGAAAAAGAAGTCCATTTTAAAGTTTCCACAGGTAGCATCTTGTCATTATATATCGATGTATGTACTGCTTATCCAAAACGTACAATAGGTGCATGCAAAGTATAGTACGTTTCGTAGTTATTTATGCAACGAATAATCAAACAAATGTTCATTTTAAGCTAGTGAGAAATTGAAGTTACCCTAACACTATCGAAAAAGTGGTCTGTCACTTTCATCTCTATTTAGTAAATTTGCTGTGTGAAAAGTATGGGACATCAACTCGATAACGTTACGCTAATGTCAATGTCTTCATGCTAAGCTCTCTGTTCTCTTTTGACCAGTCAAGCTTCCAAGCACACACGACCACCCTATTCAAAAGTCTAAACTAAGCATGAATGCTTTACAGGTTTTTTTGTAAGCAAAATTCTATTGACAGTTCATAAGATAATAATTTCGTTGACTAAATTTTAATAGGCACGGGTGAATGACCACACCGATTAGGAGCTCACCGCGAGACAAGAGCGTGACGTCAGCGAGCCTGGTATCGTTTCACAGCAAGCTTTATTAGGAATGCCGATGGATACCACTTCATAGTTATTTGCTACAACTGTTATAGTTAACTAGAATATATTCATACTCTGAATGCGACATTCTAGAACTGCAATAACATACCATTGTTGGACTTTATTTATGTTATTTCTGCATCAACAGTTTGATCCTGTAGCCTTAGGTACGCAAGTATACTTTACCTACCCATTTCTCGAACCTTTACAGCTTCACAAGAAAAGAGGCAAGTAAGCAACAACTACCTACCAGCTGGGGGTACTAACTCAAGGGCGCCTCAAGAGAAGAACAGCCTTGGCTTGGGCAGTCTGAATGGGAAAGAGCATAACCGAGGTATATCGCCGTGGGCAAGGAATCTTTCGACCTCGCCGGCGTATTCGGTATGTGTTCCAGTGCGCACTATTTGTCTGCGATAGGAAAGAAGGGTAGCATTGTGAACATGTCATGTGTGAAAATTGATTGAAACTGATAAAGAATCATCAGGTACACTCTCAGCGGCGTCTATCAAGAGCTGGTTTGAGTTAAAGATTCATTCGCGAATAAGCGGTTCGATATTGTTTGATACATGCACATATAGTTCTGTTCAAAGCTGATCGAAGTGGAGCTCTACATTCTGCATGCGCCGGATCTAACGGCTTTGCTGAGGAATCGGGACTGGATAACCTGAACGGCAATCGATGTGAGTGCAAGCCACACACAGAACTTGACATACGCGAACACTTCATTCGCGTACCTATATGTAAACAGAGTGAATAAATTGTACAGCGCCCCTAGCCAAATCAGGAGTAACTAAAATTTGAAACATTGTGATACCTATACATAAATTACAATACATAAGCCCATATCTACTATCATATTGCTAGGCAAAATCCTTCTCTGACAAATCGAGTTAGAGGCAGATTTTAGCCACTTGCTATTGGATTTTATCAAACTGCCTGTAAGGCTTTCAACTTAGCTTAACGCCACTTTAAGTGGCAACTCAGACCAAGGGCTTAGAGTGTATTCCGAAACAGATGCTCGAATATGAAAATACCAAAAACGGTCACCCATCTCAGACCGACCGAGCCGAATGCTACTTAAAATTGGTGATCGGTAAGAACACCGCAGTCGCACAGTGCTACGAGCAGATTTCAATCTGTGGAAACATAGGTACGTAATAGAATGACTACAAATAGACTACAATAATTTCATCCTATGGATAGGTATGCTTAAAGGGCGACTTTATTTTTTTTCTGATACTTCTACAAATACTTCGAAATATAAACTTATGTGAAAGCAGCATTATAAAGACTTCACTTATCATCTTCCACCTACCCACTTATAATGTATTACAAAGGACACAGACTGGCATTGCATTTGCATAATAAACAATTTAAAAAATTTAGTAAAACGTGATTTATTACTACGTCATTATTATTATCGGCGTCCAAAGTACGGGAACATGACAATGATTTATCTATTCCAATATTTTTAGAATTATGTGTTTCTGATGATCTTACCAGGGCCCTCGAGATTATTCTAGGGCTAGTTTATATAGCGATTGGCGATTATTACTAAAAACAATCAAATCATTCGATTGTTTTGTTTATTCGATTGTTAGGTTGTTGCTCAGCGTTTCGACCGCGCGCGCGTAACGTTAGTAACAAGTATGCAATCGACAGACGAATCGATTTTGTGTGTGTGTGTGAATGATCGCGTCACCGGACAAGAGGGCGAGTGTGCAACCACTACGCTCGAGTCACAAGGGCAAGGGGGCAACTAGCTCAAGGGCGCCTCAAGGACGAACGGCCTCGGCTTGGCCAGTCGCTATGAGGTAGGGTATATACTAGGTGTCTCGCCGTGGTGCTCTGCACCGGCCGGCGGGCAAGGGATTCTTCGACCTCGCCAGCAATGTCGGTGCAGACGAATCGATCGCACCTTCAATTTTTTTCGCATCGGTTAATAGGTTTGTATCGGGATTTGGTTTTTTAAT
Source organism: Phalera bucephala (assembly GCA_905147815.2). NCBI lineage: Eukaryota > Metazoa > Arthropoda > Insecta > Lepidoptera > Notodontidae > Phalera > Phalera bucephala. The sequence goes on from LR990615.1 coordinate 17,850,449, forward strand.
TTACCAACAGGTTCTTTCCTTACATACCTTTCTGGCTTCCTCTACTCTTATAGCTCGTCTCATACACGCTCGCCGGTTACGGAGACTCCTGACTTGTCCTTTAGATATTAGATACTTTGAAATTTGTGGTAATCTATCATCACGCTAGATCTCCTGCTGGGTAGGTTTAGTGATTATAACTACGTTAGATTTGTTTATATTTATTTATAATTCAGTCGATATTTCCAACCTAAGCCTAATCAACTCAACTAAAAATGAATGCTAACAATCGAAACGTTCCGCCCGTATCGATCCGCCAGGAGTTCTTCATTATGACGTAGATGAGAACTAAGGGCGCCTTTAAATTTGCCGCAAAATACCGCGAGGATGCAAATCCATATATTTAAAAAACACTCGACTTAGCGCTCCACCCACGCTGTGGCCGGACAGTTGAACCAGTTCAACGATCGAACACTCGAACCCAGCGCCACCAGCGCGGTACTTTGTGGCAAATTGAAGGCGCCGTTAGAAAGGACTTTTGAAAATTCATTCTTCTAAGTAGGTTACTTATAATTACAATGGAAAAGCCCATCGAGCACATGGCTAGCTTCCAATGACTCGTTACCTGCCTACACAGTTAATATATTCTAACCACTAAACGTATCACGAAGTTAAACACATCACCAGCGCATAATTTGTATGCCGTAGCAAGGTGAATATTGTGTAAGAGTGTGACGAAACTAAGATCAAGGTTAGCTTTCGTTGGTGTTAGTAATATACTATATCATTACGCCAGATCCCTTGCGGGGTAGGCAGAGAGTACAAAGTTCAAACAGGTTCTTTTCTTACATAATACTCTAACTTCTTCCACTCCCATAGTTCGTCTCATACACGCTCGCCGGTTCCGGAGACTCTTGACTTGTCCTTAAGATAAGACTCGGTCTGTTTGGTCATGGTAAGATAGTCTAGGTCTTCCCCGGTACCTACATCCTTTCTTTGTTCCCAGGCTCAGACACCGACCTCGCCGGCGAGGTCGAAGAATCCCATGCCCGCCGGCCGGTGCAGAGCACCACGGCGAGACACTGCCCAAGCCGAGGCCGTTCTTCCTTGAGGCGCCCTTGAGCTAGTTGTCCCCTTGCCCTTCTGGCTTGATCGTTGTGGTTGCACGCTCGCCCTCTTGTCCGGTGAAGCTGTAAAGGCCCCGACGCCAACAGCGTAGATCATTCACACACACATCATTCTTTCTTCTGACATTCTTCCTGTATGCCCCAACCAACGGAGCATACCCTTTCTCATCTATACACCGATACTATCTTTCATACCTATTCGCTTTCTTACTACGCTGTTGCAAATACGGTCGGTCAGCTACACTCCACACATCTTCGTGTTTGTAATCACGCTAACACTGCAAGTAGGCTATATTACAATAAATTAGCTTAAAGGTACGGTCCCACTGCTGGGTAAGGCTTTATCTCACAAATCCAGAGGGAGTCATACTCTACCATACGGACTCAGTGTGGACTAGTGGAAGCATATTTCTTGCCGCTGAAAACTGTCAAGCCCATAAGGTTTCCGACTTGGCTGAATGCCAAGCTAGAGAGAGCAAAAACATCTGGCCAAAGGGGTCATATTCAGATTTCGTGAGAAACTGAGAGACACCCCAGTACAGCGCTACATGTCGCCGGCAACGCATGTTACTTAGTTTATTCGTTTTTATATATTATATGAATGTTAGTCTGTAAGGTATTCAACGGGCCTGTATGTTGAACAAAATTATTTTTGTAACAAGACATTGTCGAAAATTGCCCCAGAACCAACAAACATTTGACCCATGCCATCATTATTTATCTATTTTATTAAAATAATGGCAAATATCCGTATCTAACGGACAATTTGCAATCTAAAACGAATGTTCCAAAGTATTGTAAGTACTTATATCGAAGTCGATTTTTACTAAATATCAAATCAACACATATAACCTCATATGTATTAATGGCTACTGAATTATAACCTCAAAACCTAATAGCAGGGGTGGCAGAGGTGTACTGTGTACACCGTGTACCTTTCGCCGACGATGTTAGGTCCCATCAAGGACGTATAAAAAAGGCGGACGGAATCTCGCTAAACAAAAAGTGAAGCTCAATAGTAAGTCAGTTCGCGTGCACGTTCGAGCTGAAACTTACACTCACACCATAGTAAGTCTATCGGCCGCCATTAAGCAACAAACCTCGTTTGACACAAGTCGTTTCAGTAATGAGAAAAAAAAAATTGTCGTCTTGTGTGATTAAATACTGCCGTAACCATAGTCAGTTTTAGGAAAAAATGTCAAAGATTTACCTTTCATAGGTGAATAATTTATTACTTATTTTCCGTGTTATGGACATAAAATAAAATCGTATTCTTTGGAACACAAAACTTCGACGAAAAGAGCATGTTGCCAACTATCGAAAGGGAAAAATTCTCGAAAATATGGGAGTTTGATACTTTTTGCTTTTAATTCAATTTCTTTTGTGTAACAAAAAGTAAATTACTAGATATTTTAATTATTAGATATTTTTAACTGAATTTTAGGTATTTTAATTGAACTTAAATAGACAAGCATTTTTTCGGCGAACTGTATGTACTCATTAAAGGAGATAGGAATTGGAAAGTATATACTATGTATAAAAGTGGCTGTATAACATTAATAAATGTATGTATTCATTAGGGATGTGGCAGGAGGGATCAAAAATCGATTTTTTGATAATTGATTGGTTTTTACATTGTCCAAAAAAGATTTTATTAAAATCGATTTATTTTTATAATAAACGATATTTTTGTTTCTTGTGAAGTAATTTAGGAAGTAGAATTTCTCTTTGTTCAGTATTAACTACTAACTATTTAACAACACGTACTGCAACATAATTTATAAATTTTAATTTTTAATAAAACAATAATTTTATCGAAACTTTAATTTCAATTCTTTTTTAGAATCTAATTCTAGAACCGCAGATATCATAAATAGGTAATATCAAAAAATAACTTATAATAACAGTGAGTAAAAAAACGATGATTATTAATTAATTAAATCCATAAAATAATCGATATCTCGATTCTGAATCTACACAAATTAAATCTTGTTTTTTTTTTATTTTGGCGATGTGCATCGCAACACTAACCATGGAAACGATATATCAATCTTTCGAATTGCAAATCGTCGATGTATCAATGTTATTTTGAACGATGCTGCATATGGATGTTTTTATTCACGTTAAACATTTAAATACATCAATGATATATCGATAGTTATCATAAAGACAATTGGATCAATATGTGCCCGAGTTTGAATGCAATTCGAGATAGTGTAATTGTTAACTTAGGTACTAAATAGGTTTCTTGCTGCTAAATAGATAAGATAGTGCAATATCCCCATAAAAAATCTTTTATAAAAAAGGTAAACCAACTTCAAAAAGCAAAAAATAAATTGTTGAAGTCGGTGCTGGTTGGTGCAGTCGGTTACTTGGCACCGACTTCAAATATTTATTTTTTTGCTTTTTGAAGTCGGTTTACCTTTTTTTATAATAGATTTTTATTTTACAATTTTAAGTGACCAGTGAATTATTCTATAGTAGGGTACCTATAGGATTGACGTAATACCCATAATATCTCAATTTACACATGCCTATTGTTTGTCGTTAAGGAGTTCCCTGGTGTATCTTCTAAGTCCAAGGTCCAATGTCAATAATACCTTGGAGATATACTGAACCCAATGCAAAAAAATTATCAAAATCGGTCCACAATTGACGGAAATATCGCAGAACATACATAAAAAAAAAGCATACATACAACCGAACATAGAACCTCCTCATTTTTGAAGTCGGTTAAAAATGGGGAAATTTGGTTACACATGGCAGCCCCTTCATTCACTCACACATACTTGCGCCGCCGCCATTGCAGAGCTTCACTTTTTGTTTAGAGAGATTCTGTCCGCCTTTTTTATACGTTCATGGGTTCTATCTAGTAGGAGGCGAGACTATTGCCATATACCGGGCATAGTTCCAGACTTCGTACTGATTACCAGGACCTCGTGATCGCAAAGCACATTATCATTGAAAAAAATATTTCTGATGAATTACCTTATAAGTACACTTACCTACTAATTTTAGAAGACTCGTACCAATTTTAATCACTGTATCACATACATACATTTGTCTACAGAGTCCTGAAACAGTTTGTCATAATTTTCTCAAATGTGTGGCTCGCGGATCACATTTAAATGTGATCGTTAAATGCATAGTTTTTTTTCTAAATGTGATCGTTCTCTCATCTCATCATCATCTCAGCCTATACTTGTCCACTGCTAAACACAGGCGCCAATCGCTCTCCAGCGCAGCCGGTCCGATACCACCTGCATCCAATGACTTCCTGCGATCCTCACAAGATCTTCGGTCCATCTGGTAGATGGCGGTCCCACGCTGCGCTTGCCAATACGTGGTCTCCACTGTAGAATCTTTTTGCCCCAACGCCCGTCCGATCTCCGCGCTATGTGGCCCGCCCATTGCCATTTCAGTTTACTAATCCTATGGGCTATGTCGGTGACCTTGATTCTTCTACGAATCTTATTTCCGATCCGTAGAGAAACGCCGAACATAGCTCTTTCCATAGCTCGCTGGCGTATCGTGATCGTAACGTTCTACGTTACGTATCTGATCGGTCATAGCGAATTAGAGAACAGGTGGTTACCGGACCATAAACGTACCTACTGCGTGAATAGTTCAGTTTGTCTTCCGCATTTTTCCCCACAAGCGTCTAGTTTCGTTACTCGATACGCGCGCATGATATCACATACTCATGGTCACTGCCCACGTCAACATGTGAACTGCAGGTGGATCTGTGTTTCCCATTATCTATTGTTTAAGTTTTAATGACCATTTTGCTTGTTAAAATGACGGTGGCATGGGACAATGCTTTGTAATTGTTCACAGTAGTAATTCTTAGTCTGTTGATATGGTAAGTAATGGATATAAATTACTCAAGTCTTGTATTAATTCATTCACTAGTCCATACTATTATAAATTCGGTCGAATAGTTGCGGGTTCGTTTTCCGCACGGGTCAAATCATTGTGACCTACAATTATTTGCGTATGTAAATTTTCCTTATTGTAAACGCACCCACGACACCTGAATGAATCCTAAAGAGGGGCTATGTTTTTTACTTTAAACGATTAGAAAATTCGAAAGTAACTCTGTCTGGCTGTTGGTCTGTTACTTTGACGCCCAAACCGCTGAATAGATTTTAATCAAATTCGGCAAGGAAATAGATTTTATCCAGTAAGGACATAGGCTACCTTTTAGTCCCAAAAAAAAAAGCTTAGAGGTGTGAAATACACGCCTGAAAATGACGCGGACAAAGTTGCTGGTACAGCTAGTATTGTTCTAATTTCTTATTCGCTATTACTAATAAAACACGTAACGCGACACGTTTCGATAACTTCGTGAAATGCTCGTTTAATGGTACTCCAGATATTATCTGCATCACTTTTATCTCAAAATATAAACAGTTACTGATTTGGTTACTGAGTGTTTAAACACTTGGTTTATCTAACTTAACGTGTAAGTATGTGTTATACATACGTAAGATAAGTATTTATTTTAATTATTATCTTGACGTGTCATTATCACAAGTATGGATGCATCTAGAAGTTTTCAAAAAAAATAAGAGTTTGGTTCCTTATTGAATATTTTTATGCCCCGTTTTGTACATATCTTAGAACATATATATTATCAATGTGAATGACGCTAGTGTATTTAGTGTTAATAAACCTTCCTTAGTAACCATTTATTTAATAGGCCCGTCGTAGGTTGGTGCGAACAATTAATTTCAACCGTTTTTTTTAAATGTTGGCATACAAATAGTAAACTATTCCTGCATCGTTAGTGTGTTTACAAACACAAATCACATGCTTCAAAAGCCAGACCGAAACAAACAGAAGTATCTGGGTCGCACAGACTTGTCCCGTACGGGACTCGACCCAGGCACTAAATGCAGTGAAACGAGCGGTCTACACTTTCAAACCACCATCAGGCATTATACTACACTATTAGATACAGACCGTTTGGTCGTCTTAATTACTTGGACAGTGATAGTCTTCTCAGTGGAGGCGTTTCGAACCGGTGGTAGATCAGTTGAAGGTTAGGTAAAAAAATAAAAATGTCATTGTGTAAGCGCCCCGAACGGATTATACCATGGTGTGCACAATCAGTGCGTCCTACCTGTCAAGACATACGGAGCCGAGACATGGACACTTACGGTGAGACTAGTCCACCAAATGAAAGTCGCTCAGCGGGCTATGGAGAGAGCTATGCTCGAAGTTTCTCTGAAAGATCGAATCCGAAATGAGGTGATCCGACAGAGAACCAAGGTCATCAACATAGCTCACAGGATCAGCACGCTGAAGTGGCAGTGGGCTGGCCATATTTGCCGAAGGACCGATAACCACTGGGGTAGACGTGTTCTCGAGTGGAGACCGCGGCTTGGCAAACGTAGTGTGGGACGCCCTGCAGCTAGATGGAGCGACGATATACGGAGGGTGGCTGGCAGCGGTTGGAGGATAAGAGCCGAAGATCGGGCTCAATGGCATGCCTTGGGAAAGGCCTATGTCCAGCAGTGGACTGATACGGGCTGATGATGATGTACACAACTTGAGTTTGATTGTATTAGCGCCACTACTATCAGTCGTTACACAGTCGTTGCAAATTTTAAACAACGATCATACTGCTTTTCGGCATGTGAGCCTGTAGAATATGTTTGCGTATTACGATAAAATGAAAACAAATATAAATAGGTGAGAGAAATAGAAGAAATAATAGGGGAGAGAGGTCAATCGTCGAATCCAACTCGGCTGGGCAGCGTTCGGGAAGCTACGTAATATCTTCTCGTCCCAAATACCGCAGTGTCTCAAGACAAAAGTCTTTGACCAATGTGTGTTGCCAGTGATGACTCACGGCACCGAGACATGGTCACTCACGATGTGACCCATAAGAAGGCTCAAGGTCACTCAAAGGACAATGGAAAAAGCTATGCTCGGAGTTTCTGTGCGAGATCGAATTAGAAATGAGGAGATCCGCAGGAGAACCAAAGTCACCGATATAGCTCTCAGAATTGCCAAACTTAAGTGGCAGTGGCACATCGTTCGTACAACTGACGGCCGATGGGGCAGAAAGGTTCTCAAGTGGCGACCTCGTAACGGAAGACGTAGAGTGGGCAGTCCCTCCACAAGGTGGAGAAATTACCTGGTGAAGGTCGCAGGTAGAAGCTGGATGCGTACAACACAAAGCCGGTCGTTGTGGCGATCATTTGGGGAGGCTTTGGCCTGCAGTGGAACGTCTTTCGGCTGATGATGATAGTGATAAATAGGGGATAATTAACAAGGAAAACATTTCACATTTCTGTGCCTTAAAATAGAAACGTTTTAAAACGCCCACACTGTGCCGGCCATTTCCTTATTATGACGTAAGTGAAGCCATTGAAATGTATATTGATCATATTCTGATGCGTAGGATGAAGGAAGTGTAGGTACCACGTGTTTACACATTGTAAGGCCTATATACGGGAACCCTAACCACAGCCCTTGTGTGTAGGTAACTTTTAAATAATATAATAGTACAACATTGTACTTCAAAACAGTTAAGGGGAGGCCGGGGCTTAAAGTTTCACAGTGTCCTAAGTGCATGAACACGGTTATGCTATAATCAGTTTTATTTAAGCGCTTTACATTATAAAGTTGATAATGATAAAAATGGAGGATGTCACGATCGACAGGTGACATGTGAAATTGAAGTCCCACTTGGCATACATTTTGAAGCTTCTTGGGAAGCGCCTAAGTGTGTAGGTATGTGATTAGCTCGAATATTTATCTATACTTATATTATAAAAAGATTTGTATTTTTGTATGTTTGTAACGAATAAACTCAAAAACTACTGGACCGATTTTAATGATTCTTTCATCATTAGAAAGCTACATTATGCAGTGGTAACATAGGCTATATAACATAGACCCGGTAGGTGGCGCTGTTGTCGACCGGGTACGAAGTCGCGGGAAACTGTAACTGTGTGGTAAACTGAATACACCTACTTTTCACCGACGATGTTAGGTCTCATGTATTAGAGGGCGAGCCTATTGCCATAGACCGGGCAGAATTCCAGACTCCGGATTCATACTGGGAATTTTTCGTTAGAAAAACTACATTTGTCTGTACTTAACTATTACATGGGATCTAACATCGTCGGCGAAACGTGGATGTACTCAGTACACCTCTGCCATCCCCGCTTGGGGAATATAGGCGTGACGGTGAAACTACATTAAATTCTTTTGCAATATGGGTAATTGGTTTTTATATAATAATTTTTTATATATAGTTATACCGAAACATGGAACCCTGGCCTCCCCTACTTACGGGCAGACTACACAAATGCGTGATGAAATAAGTGTGATGTCACGCTATCTGCGTGGCAACATTACGTGTACAGCTCGGTATGTTTATGTAGGTAGTCGTAAAAGATGCTTTACCTGACGCCGCTAACAATACATCTCTGTATTACAATACGGGGTAAAGGAGACCCCTCTTGTATTTGAAATGATAAGTATTTATTAAGTACTTTAGAGATCATATAAATAGTTGCAAAAACAGAGAAAGAATTAGCTACAAAGACCTGCTACTGCTATAGGCAACGTTTGCTTCGGTGTAAGCTGTGCCGAAAGGCATTTGGCTCAGCATATGCTGGAGGGAAACAAAGTCTTCTCCAACGCTTGTTTTAATCCAAAGCTTCCTCAATCGCTATTTACAGTTCTGTACATATTTGATATTTGCCACGGTCTCAATAATTAACAAGCAGTCACTGTGTCACTGTAGATGAACCAAAGAGATGTTCCGTCGTTCAGGCACTTCTCTTTCGGTCATCCACAGTGACACCTATATACTTCTACACACATTTGCATCCTATTTAGATACTTACGTTATTTTTTGATGTGATGTGATTTCTTAGGAAAGAACCTGTTGGAACTCTGTACTCTCTGCCTACCCTGCAAGGGATCTGGTGTGATTTTATAGATAGATAGATGTGACGATTTTTGTAAATACACGTCGTCTATCCCTTAGAGTATCAACATATGAAACAACTTTGTTTGGAAGACATTGGAAGAGAAAAAAGTACCCATATAAACTGATTCAGATAGTACCTACCTAAGCAGGTGTAAATAACACCTGCTTAGGTAGGTACTATCTGAATCAGTTTTAAAATTTTAAACCAGTCGTTTTATATAGTCGAGTAATAAGAACATCTGATTTGTCCATAAGTGAACTTTGTACCAAAGAGTTAGTAATCGTAAATGGAGTATTTTAGCGTGGGTACTTTTAATATAGATTATGAAGTACTATATAAATTACAGCACAATACAATAAACCAATAACAGACGCAACGCAAGATGTATTTTTTATTGAAGCGGTTGTGTTGTATACTAATCGAATGGAACCAGATCACAACCAGATCGATATGTTTGCGTTGTTTATTTCTTGGCAACAACGTCGTCCTCAGAAATTTATTTACCTAAAATTGTCTGACATTTAATATGTAGATACATTATTACCAAAATAAAATACAGGTTCCTTAAAGTTTAAAAATGTTAATATTATCTACCTGCCTGTATTAGTTCTACAAAATCTGTTAAGTCTGCATAGGTACTTCTATCTATTTATATCATCACGCCAGATCCCTTGCGGGGTAGGCAGAGAATACAGAGCTCCAACAGGCTCTTTCCTTACATGCCTCTATGATTTCTGGATTATAGGTACTTTATTGGGGGAAATGTAATTTATGAGAATGGGAGGTACCATCTACGTAGGATAAATATTTTCTGATTTTTAAATGTCAACAGTTGTAAATATAAAAAGAATCTTATTTGATGGGCATGTAATTTACCTACACCTACATTTCGAATTTATTCGACTTTTCATGCACTCCATAATAATACATGGATATTGTACGAAACCTATAAAAATCGAATAATAACATGCACGCCGGTAAAGTAAACAATATCAATGACTTCATCTTCATGATATCATGTTTTCTTACTGACCTGAAGGTGAAATATTAATAAACAACAGTATCCAAGAAGTATTTATCAAAATACTAACCCTTATTTACATTTAGCCCAATCGCGGGGTAGTGTGCAAGGTAATGAGCAATAATAAGGTACCTATTTTTGTAGAAGTCCGATGGAATGTTGTGCGAGGCACAGGGAGGTTTCTCTGGAAGAGGATGTTCGGATCAAGTTTTCTCCCTCCGCAACATCGTAGAGAAGAATTTGGCAGTAGGCCGGAAGGTTTTCTGCGGTTTTGTGGATCTGAAGAAGGCGTTTGATAGAGTAGTGCGAAAGAGATTTTTGCCAGAGTATGGTATAAACGGCACTCTGTTGCGAGCTGTCCAGTCCACCTATGTCCACCAAGGCATGCGTACGGGTGGGTGGAAACATGTCACCCTGCTTTGACTTTAAAATCGGCGTCAAGCAGGGTTGCGTGTTGTCCGCTAGACTGCTTATAATATATCTGGATAAAAGTCTTCAAAGGCTGAATGCGATGAATGAAGGGGTAAAAATGGGTGATCTAGTGGTAAACCACTTATTATATGTAGAATACGCGGTTCTAATAGCGCCTACAGCCACTGATCTGCAAACAATGACATACATTTGAATGTGAAGAAAACCAAAATTATGGTTTTTGAACGGGAAGAAACCAGGACGAATGCAAGGATTATGGTTGGTAACGATGTGCTGGAGCAAGTGAATGAGTTTATATATATTGGATGCGCCTTCAGTAAGGATGGGAAATACACCGCTGATATAGAGAGAAGAGTGAATGCAGGGAATAGAGTGAATGGTGCGATGGGAAAGCTACTTGGAAGCCGGCACTTAAGCCAAAAGGCGCAGCTAGCCATGCATAACGTAGTGCTTGTCCCAACGCTGTTATATGGCAGTTAGAGTTGGGTATGTAAAAAGGAGAATGAAAGCAGGATAAATGCGGTCGAAATGGGAGCTGTGCGGAAGATGTGCGGAGTCAAGCTGAGCGACCGTATTCGCAAAAACGTAGTAAGAAAGCGTGTAGGTGTGAAAGATAGTATCGGTGTTAAGATGAGAAAGGGCATGCTCCGTTGGTTCGGGCATATAGAAAGAATTTCAGAAGAAAGAACGACAAAACAGATATAGATATATACAATGCGAAAGTAGAAAAATGTAGGTACCGGGAAGACCTAGACTATCTTACCATGACCAAATAGACCGTGTCTTATCTGAAGGGCAAGTCAAGAGTCTCCGTAACTGGCGAGCGTGTATGAGACGAACTATGAGAGTGGAGGAAGCCAGAGAGGTCTGAAAGGAAAGAACCTGTTGGAACCATGTACTCTCTGCCTGCCCCGCAAGGGTACTAGCGTGATGATATATATAAATAGAGAGAGCTATTTTTGTACTTTGTCGCAGTAACGTCATGTTTATAGAAACATGTTTTACAGACTTTTATTTAACTTGCAATATTCGTATGTCTCTCTGTCTGTGTGTCTTTTCTGTTCAAATCTTGTGAATAATTTTTCAAGCACTTGCGTGTATCCGATTGAGCTGAAATTTGGCATACATATGTAAAGTCGATGACAATGCAATAATATGGTACGGCGCTGGTATGGATCTGGTCTGATGATGGGGTTGGAAGGTAGCCCTAGGAACATGTGAACTATACAACCCCCACGTGATTAGGCTTGTTAGATTGATATTGACGAGTACTTTACAACCAGATAGTGTTCAGGGTCTGATGAAGAGGCCGAAAGGTGGCCAATAGAACCACCCGACTACTCAATATGACCTCGCCGTGTCTCGGGCTCGTTGAATTTGTCTTTTCAAGTACTTTAGACCCGTATGGTGTCCAAGGTCTGATGATGGAGCCAGAAGAAAGCCATGGGAATTCCTTAACTAAGCAACATATTTTCGTTGTGTTTTTGCTATAAAAACTTATTTGTAAAAAGGCTTTTTAAATTAAAATTATTTTAATAGGTACAGTTGGCAGTCCTATGACAAAGTACTACAATACTTTCCTATATATCTTTGTTGCGAATAACTGTACATTAAGTTTACATACCAACTCTTAATTTTCATGTCTGCATCCCTTCTCACTGCTGCGGTTTACATACGTATGCTAGCTGGTTTCACGGTAATTACCCTGCTCATTGCTACGCGAGTTGTCTGGGTTCCGTATGGTGACAAATGAAAACTCTTATTTAGATTTCTATCTACTTATAGGAGTTATAATGTACTTGTTGATTAATAAAAACTGTTGTTTTTTGTAACCTTTTTTCAGTAGGCACTAGGCACTCACGTTAGTTTAACTCACATGTCATGATAATTAGTTCGTGTTTTTTATAAGGAATTATTCTCATAAATTATGATTAACAACAGGCAAAACAACGTCCACATAATTCGGCCTTAGGTGCCTATAGGTAGGCACGTAAGCATTAATATACACGGTAACACTAGATTAGCAGTAACGGCGTAAATGTATGTCGCCTAAGAATATGTCCGCAGCCATGTAACAAACTTCTGTCATTTATTGGCCTGCCTGACGTCTGTCGAGTAACACGTATTAACAAAAAATCATAAAATAGGTAAATGCATGGTGATAGAACTCGATTTGAGGTCACAAAAACACTATAATGCATGCGGAACTACTTTCCATACATAAGTTTATTGTTTTTTTCATATATTAACTAGTAAATAAAATAAAAAAACCGATTTAAAGTTATAATAATAATCTGATATTCAGTGTTGCATAACAACACTATTTGGTGTTCCCGTCTTTATGGGAAAATGTTGGATGATTTTGTCACTTATTCTATACGAATACCTATTTTATTAATTTTGTTGGGTCCCAAAGGGTGCAATTTTATTAGAATATTACGAAAAGAAATAAGCTATTGGCTCAGATAGAATACCGTACATAATTATTTATTACATAATTGCCGTATTAATCCGGTAAAGAATAATAATAATTTATTTAACCATAAAAAACCAATACAACAGTGTTTTAAAATAATCTTAGGCTAATTGACAGGTACTTAAATATTGTGGTTGCCTCTGCCGCCGAACTAGGAAAACCTGTATTTCGGCGTACAGCGCCAATCCCCTCGAGAATTGTTTTATTCAAATTTAACTAGCCTAAACGAAACAGTTGGTGTAAGGTGTTAGTGTGTCAATTAGTGACAAGTGGTGTGACCTCTCTTTGTGTAAGGTGATGGGGTGCGTGAGTGAGTGTGAGAGGGTGTGTTAGGTAAAAGTTTAGTGTTGCAGTAATAGTGCCTAACGTCGCATAATTTACTATAAGTTTATCTTTATTTAGATAACAAGTTTTGTTGTGAAAGATAGGGTAGCTAATATTTATCGGCCCCGAATTATTTGGGTATAACTAAAAGTTCGTTAGTCTCCTCATATGAGAGCTTTTGTAAGTATTCGTAAACTTTTTTCTTACATATCGTATTGTTTAACGGATAAATATTAAGTTTATCATTTATTTTGTTATAAATATATGGTCCAATGAAAGCAATAAAGCGTGTCATAAATTTTGTTTTGAAGGAGTAGGGCAGGCTACATACCATGTTTCTTCGACGTTTATTAAGTAGTGTATAGTCATAGGTTAATTGTCTATCTATCTATCTATCTATAACCTCACGCCAGATCCCTTGCGGGGTAGGCAGAGAGTACAGAGGTAGGTTAATTGTGTATGTTGATAAGAGACTAATAAGAGAATAGCTCCACCCCATTTGTTGTCACGCGTGTCGTAGAAAGAAATTGGGGAATTAAACAGGACTTTATCTCTCCAGTTTTTTAAAAAGCATAAAAAGCTAGTAATTATTCTTGAGTCGTGGGTACGAACATGAAAATCACACAAACAAATACCCAGACCTAAACAAAATGTACTGGTCACAAAAAGATTTGTAATGTGCAGGAATCGAACCCATGACTATCCAGTCCAGTAACCGGAGCGGCCTACCGCTCTTAGCGTCTGGACCAAGAAGTCGTCACTGGAAACAGAAAATAGGCAACAACATTTTCCTGAGTTGGTTGAAGAGATACGCATTTTGTAAATTTGTATTTATTTTACCCGCTCTAAATAGACTGCAACCATCAACCTGCGTATTTTGAAAATAATGCAATTGTGTTTTTGTTGATTACTTATTCAATAAAAATTTAATAGTTTCATAGCCACATACCCTAATAGACATTATTAACTAATATCAAAATAATCCTTATTACAATTCTAGCTTCACATTAAATAAAATCAATTACTATAATAATTCATTTTATTCATTTATGTAATAGATTCTAACTGAAATGTTAGGAAGTTAATTTAAAAATAATCTACATAAACTAAAAATTTATATGTTTACTCCAAATTATTTATTGGGTTCAAAGCGACGCGCCGTAGCGACGTTTTCTTCTCTATTTATTTACCTCAATGCACGTAAGTATTTTGCGATAGATAACACAGGCCTACAAATATTTTTTTTTGGTGCAGCTCTGTTTGTTCCTATGGTCGATAAAGTAGGTAATGTACATATACCATACGTTATTTTTATTCGTCAGCTCTAGTTTACCTTCTCATTTAAATTTTTTCCCGGTCTTTTTCGTAAATAGTCATTATTACAATAACATCGATAAAGTTTATTGTCATACGTTATATAACAATATATTGTCATACGTTATTTTTATTCGTCAGCTCTAGTTTACCTTCTCATTAAAATTGTTTCCCGGTCTTTTTCGTAAATAGTCATTATTACAATAACATCGATAAAGTTTATGTTACTATATCATTATGGCTAGTACGTCCAGATGTTGTGTTAACAATCCTGATACATTTTGTTATGTTTGTGGTGAATACATACTAAAAGATCAGCGTAAGTCGATAACAGACACTGTGAATCGTCTGTATTTTGCTTACTTCGGTATTGAAATTCGACACCAAGATAAAGTGTGGGCGCCTCATAGTGTATGTAAACTATGCGTTGAAAATTTGTGACAATGGGAGAAAGGGACACGTAAGTCTTTGAAGTTTGAAGTGCCTATGATATGGCGAGAACAAAAAAATCATTATGACGACTGTTACTTTTGTATGACTAATATAGTGGACATCAACAAAACAATCGCCGTAAATGGAAATACTCTAATATTTCTTCAGCACAAAGACCTACTCCGCATTCAGAAAATGTTCCAATACCAGCTTTTCACCAGGTACTGCAGCAATCTCAGGAGAAAAAAGCTGAAACACCTATTTATTCTCAAGTAAATGATGACTTTGAATACTGCGGAAACACATCAAATCCTAAGCCATTTTCGCAGAATGAGCTTAATGACCTCATCAGAGACTTAGATCTTTCTAAGGAACGTGCTGAGCTACTAGCGTACAGATTAAAAGAAAAAAAATGCCTTTCCTCAGATGTTCGAGTGTCTACATATCGCACGAGAGAACGACGCTTGTTACAGTTTTTTTCATCTGATAAAAAATTTGTGTATTGCTGTAATGTGAGTGGTTTGCTGATATTCATGGGTTTGACGATCTATCAGCCCAATGAATGGCGTCTCTTTATTGACAGTAGTAAACGAAGTCTCAGAGCAGTTCTTCTACATAATGGAAATAAATATGCTCCCGTTCCAATTGCCCACTCAACATCTGTGAAAGAAGAATATGAGGTAATTTCAATTCTTTTACAGAAAATAAAATACTTTGAACATAACTGGGTGATCTGCGTCGGATTGAAGATGGTTAATTTTTTATTGGGTCAACAGAGTGGTTATTCTAAATACCCATGCTTTATTTGTCTCTGGGACAGTCGAGCCAAATCACACCATTGGACTAAAAAAAATGGCCTATGAGAGATGCTCTTGTTGTCGGAGAAAGAAATGTTATAAATGAACCCTTAGTTTCAAAAGAAAAAATCATTCTTCCGCCATTGCATACAACATTAGGGCTGATGAAACACTTTGTTAAGGCTTTCGACAGAAATGGTCAATGTTTTAAATTTATTTCACAGAAATTTCCTGATTTAAGTACTGAAAAACTAAAAGCAGGTATATTTGATGGACCTCAACATACTTAATATCAGGTCTAAAATCCCCGGCACCAAAATCGTTGTAGGCCTGTGTAATTCATATGAATCATAAATTATCTGATAAACTTTAAAAAATGTAACATATTCCAGAAGGGAGGTATTGTAACATACATTGCCAAAATGTGTAGATGCACACATTGCCAAAACTGATATCTACTTAAACATTTATTAAATGTAAGTAGTTATTTAGTCTATGATTTAATTACGCTAGGTAGACCTTAAATAAATAGGTTTTTAAAACTATAAAATAATAATAAGTATAAACATTTACACAACTCCATTATATTTTTTTTCTATCTGCTGTAAAGTTTGCCTGATATTGCTTACCAAGTGTCGATATCCAATTTACGCCTACGTAAATACTCTGTTTGACATTCATGTTTTATGTCCTAAAAGAAATCAGGTTTCGATTAAACCTTGTAGTGAAAAGCTTACCCAACCCATATCGTCTACCTACGAAAGGCAATATTCATTAATGCTTCAACCAAAAATTGCACTGCTTTTATCGCGTGAAACGATTCAATTTACTAACTTATCTCCAAAGCCCTGGAAAAGACTATGAGCGCCATCTTCTTGAACACCTTAAGTTTATTCACCTTCTAAGGAGTTGTTAAACTATGTGACAGCAGGTAGCCAAGGCCAAAGTAGGTATGTAATGGTATGTGAATGGTACCTATCTCCATAAACCTTAAATTATTTACTTTAATATTTTTCACATACGATGGGTAGTGACAGTTCTAATTGCCAAACGAAATTAATATTTAATTCAAAGGCGAAAAGGCATAAGACCATAAGTATAGAAACGGTTCATGCCTCTTATTGCCATTGAATAAAGTATGTGAAAAATACTATAGTCTATCTATCTATCTATATCATCACCCCAGATCCCTTACGGGGTAGGCAGAGAGTACAGTTCCAACAGGCTCTTTCCTTACATACCTCTCTGGCTTCCTCTACTCTCATAGTTCGTCTCATACACGCTCGCCGGTTACGGAGACTTCTGACTTGTCCTTCAGATAAGACCCGGTCTATTTGGTCATGGTAAGATAGTCTATCAAACATCCTTCCACTTTCGCATTGTATATCAGTTTTGTCATTCTTTCTTCGGACATTCTTTCTATATGCCCGAACCAACGGAGCATACCCTTTCTCATCTTTACACCGGTACTCTCTTTCATACCTATTTGCTTTCTTACTACGCTGTTGCGAATACGGTCGGTCAGCTTCACTCCGCACATCTTCCGCAGAGCTCGCATTTATCCTACTTTCATTCTCCTTCTTACATACCCAGCTCTCGCTGCCATATAACAGCGTTGGGACAAGCACTCCATTATGTATGGCCAGCTGCGCCTTTCGGCTTAAGTTCCGGCTCCCAAATAGCTTTCCCATCGCGCCATTCACTCTGTTCCCTGCACTCACTCTTCTTTATGTCAGCGGTGTATTTTCCATCCTTACTGAATGCGCATCCAAGATATACAAACTCATTCACTTGCTCCAGCACATCATTCCCAACCACAATCCCTGCGTTCGTTCTGGTTTCTTCCCGTTCAAAAACTATAATTTTGGTTTTCTTCACATTCAAATGTAAGCCATTTTTCATGCAGTCGTGTTTCATAACTAGTCACAGTGATTGCAGATCAGCTGTTGGCGCTATCAAAACCGCGTCATCTGCATATAGTAGATGATTTACCACTAGTTCACTCATTTGTACACCTTCATTCATCGCTTTCAGTCTTTGAAGACTTTTATCTAAATATATTATAAACAGTCTAGCGGGCAACACGCAACCCTGCTTAACGCCGATTTCAACGTCAAACTAGGGTGACATGTTACCACCCACCCGTACGCATGCCTTGCAATTCACATAGGTGGACTGGACGGTCCGCAGCAGAGTGCCATTTATACCATACTCAGGCAAAATGTCCCAAAGTCTCTTTCGCACAACTCTATCAAACGCCTTCTCCAGATCCACAAAACCGCAGAAAACCTTCCGGCCCACTGCCAGATGCTTCTCTACGATGTTGCGAAGGGAGAAAACTTGATCCGAACATCCTCTTCCGGACCTGAAACCCCCTTGTGCCTCGCACAACATTCCATCGGACTTCTCGCGCATTCTCCTTTCAATAATACTATAGTGATAACCTTATTGTCAGTGACCAGTTCTTATGCTACATAGGCTTATAATAACTAATAATATAATATCTACCTATATTGTGCCACTGCTGGACAAAGGTATTCTCTCACAAATCGAGGTGAGAGAAATTAGGTCATACTCCGCCACGGGGGCCCATTGCGGATTGGTGCAGGCAGGTTTGTGGTCATCTATTAGCGGCCTATAAGGCTTCTACCTTGGCTTAAGGACCCACATTAAATAGTAACGGGGACCAACGGCTTAACGTGCCTTGCGAAGTACGGAGACGGTCACCTATCTCAGGCCAACCAAGTCAATCGCTGCTTAACCTTGGTTATAGGTAAAGGTACGGCCAAACCAACGCGTTCAGCCGCGTCTGCGGTGGTGTCCCCGGCGGCGATCAGTATCTCCCTGATTGCCTGTGAAGACGAAATTACACCATTACGGAATTAGGAACAGGGCTCTCGACCTCTTGACATCTTATCTCTATAATAGAATTCAAAAGGTCGATGTTAATGGGAAGCGATCTCCCGGTTCTAACGTGACAATGGGCGTGCCCCAGGGATCGATTCTCGGTCTATTTCTATTCCTCATATATATAAATGACACCCTACTATGTAGGGGATAATCAAGACATTGCGCTGTTTGCGGATGATACATCCCTATTATTCAAAATTAAAAGACAGCTGCTTAATTATGACGATGTGAACAGTGCACTGTCAATGGTTGTTCATTGGTTCAACACGAATAATCTTCTCCTTAATGAGAAGACAAAATGTATTAAATTCACAACGCCAAATGTAAGACAGGTTGCAACTAATGTACAAATAAATGTCGTGGATTTAGACCTTGTAGAGTCGACTGTATTTCTAGGTATCACTATTGATGCCAGATTACAATGGGGCCCCCATATTGATCAATTATCTGGTAGATTAAGCTCAGCGGCATATGCTGTAAAGAAAATTGGATTACTAACTGATATTGAAACAGCTAGACTTGTTTGTTTCGCTTATTTTCATACTATTATGTCATATGGCATACTACTTTGGGGATGCTCTGCAGAACTTAATACCATCTTTGTTCTCCAGAAGAGGGCTGTTCGAGCAATATACAATTTGACCCCGAGAGCTACTCTTAAGGAACAATTTAGAGGAATAAATATTCTAACTGTTGCATCACAATTTATGTATGAAAATCTTCTATATGTTAAAAAGAATAATAGTAATTTTGAAAAATATAGCGACATTCAGAATGTTAATACACGGAACAAAGATGATCTTATTGTACATTCCACTCGTCTCCACAGAATTAGTAATTCTTTCATGGGGCAATGTATACGCTTCTACAACAAATTACCCATAGATATCCGAAACATGCTTATCAATAAGTTTAAAAAGTTAATTCAATTTGACGGACGATTTAGCGCAGTGGTTAAGAGCTTGAGCTGCTCCGCCCACTGTGTCGAATAGTCGCGGGTTCGATTCCCGCACGGGACAAATCTTTGTGTGATCCACAATTATTTGTTCCGGTCTGGGTATTTGTTTGTGAATTTTCATGTTTGTAAACGCACCCACGACACAGGAATAAATCCTAGTGTGGGGCTACATTTAAAAAAAAAAAAAACTAGACTCTGTAAGAAAGGGTATTACAAAATTTTGGATTATCTTGACGATAAACCAGATTGGGTTTGAGCAGCTCCTCAATCAGCAACATAAATCAATGTTGTATAATACAATTTTGAAAAACAAAAAAAGTCAGAAAGGCCAAACAACTTAAAATAAAAGACTAGCCCGCTGACTCTCTCGCCGGCTCTTCTCAGTGGAGGCCGCGTTCCGATCCGGTGGTAGATGTAAAAAATGTAATTTTGACGTTTGTGAGTGCTATTTTATTGGCCTATGCAAATAAATGATTTTTGACTTTGACGTCGACTAGAGAACGCGTGCAGGACGCAGGACGCGTTGGTGTGAACATTTCCATACAAATATTACTGCAGGAGCTGATCGCCACTGCGCACGCCATCGCGGACACGGCTGGACGCTTTGGTTTGGCCCTGCCTTAAGAAAACCGCGGTTTCACAGCACTACGAGCGCCTCATGGATTTAACAATGGGTAACAAATTATAAAAAAATAATTAATTATCACTTGCTGTAACGGTGAAGGAAAACATCGCGAGGAAACATGCATGCCTAAGTTTCTCGAAGGTGTGTGAAGTTCGCCAACCCGCACTAGGCCAGCGTGGTGAACTAAACCCTCAGTTTGAGAAGAGGCCCGTGCCCAACGGTGGGACAGTTCCTAACAGGGCTAATATTATTATTATGCATAACAAAATATAAGAACCGGATGTAGGTAAGTCATAATCCTCACAATTATACATTATGACCCCACTAAGTATAAAGTGCATGCTCTACAACTGGCATGCAGATAAGTAACATTGATTACCACCAGTTGCTATGTACTTAGATGAAGATTAATTGAATGCATACATATTTACACGCTCATATACCACGATTTCATTACACTTGGGAGTTCGCTTGGGTTATTTTTAGAAGTTAACATCACTGCAATGATATCCGCTGAAAGTCGGGCCATGAAATAAAACGTTCATGATTATGTTAGTGCTTGCTACATATGTACCCATCTACATATAGTTAACGTGGTGTATTTTTGTACCGAATTAATGGTGATTCAGTGTACTTAAGTAGGTAAAATGTGGGTATTTGACAAGCTGCAAGTTGTTAGTATACTGTTTAATACGAGTACTAATGAAAATTAAAATTCCTTTGCGCGCTTCCACACGAAAATTAAAGGCAATGACTGATCAATCACAAGGTTTGGCGAATTCTCCACGTGAAAACAAAATCAGTGACGTCATAACTGTTGCATTCAACAAGGCCGAAGAACGTATATTGCATGATGGAGCATAACAAGGTGCACTTACTATCAACCACATGACTCCGATTATCAAACTAATAATCAAAGCAAAGTGAGGTAGCCAACTCATAGCAGTCAGCGCTTTCTACGTAAGTGTTGATACTCTCTCCTGTTTTCCTTGTAGGGGGATTTTTGGTCATAATACACAACGTTCGCCTCGAGCGTTTTCTATTTTATGTAAAAAAGCCCTATAAAGGTGGATGCGTACAACACAAAACTGGTCTTTGTGGCGGTCTCTGGGGCTGGCCTTTGTCATGCAGTAGACGTCTTTCGGCTGAAGATAACAAAAAAAACCTTATAATGGCTGGTAATAACAAACAATTAAGAAGAAAATAGGTGTCATATATAACACCTAGATATAGCAATTTTCTAGAATATAGTACAATTTGCGGACGTACGGTCGGCTTGGTCCAGTGGTTAGGAGCTTGAGTCGCTCTGACCACTGGATCGAGACGTCACGGGTTCGGTTCCCGCACGGGACAAATCTGTATGACCCAAAAATATTTCTTTCGGTCTGGGTATTTGTGCGTGTGAATTTAATGTTTGTAAACGCACCCACGACACAGGAATAACTCCTCGTGTAGGGTTACGTTATAAAAAACAAATAAATATAAATTGCGTCGTATATAGTGATTCACATTTAAATACCGATAAAATATTTCATATCAGTTATCAGGGAAAATGCAGTCTAAAATGCTCAGACGTAGCATTTTTCAAGGCCATGTTTATAGCTGTTTTAATCTGGTAATTATTTCATCTTTGAAAATAAAAACCATCATGCGATGGTTTGTGTACTTCCTTTACGCCAACGATGTTAGGTTCCAACATATCTAATAGCGAGCCTTTTTCCATGAATTTTTCTATTAATAAAATAGACTGAGTAAATTGTCTAGTCAGGTTACATCACAGAAATCATGATTTCTTACATCATATTTTTTACTTTATAGAAAAAGTCACAAGCGCGAAAGCAGACCTTCCGACCTACATTTAAATAAAAACCTAATCATGGTGGATTACGTTTTTTTCAGACACCGACAGATACGGAAATGAAACAGGTTGATACCTACTAATACACAAATGAGTAGGACATACATACTTGTTACACAGCCAGATGTTAAATATGAGCAATCTAACTTGCTAAAGGCTCGGTAAGAATTCTATATAAGGATAAAGCGTTATCATTATGTAGGCGGGACTTTGTTCAAATTAATTCAGTACCACCCACACTTCCCCCACTGCTGTATTATTCATGTTATCTACTCCAGAATTATCTAAATCAGTACAGTATTGTTTTTTTAAGAGACTGTCTCGTTGGTCTAGTAAGGAATGATGCGCGTAGCGATCAAGTCCTGGATTCGAATCCAAGGTCGGACAAAATGTAATTTTATGATAGTTCTTCAGAATCAGCCCTGAAACCGGCAATGTGCCCGGTATAATGACAATACGCTCGCCCACTATTACAATGAATCTAACATCGTCCGCGAAAAGTAGGTGTACACAGTACACCTCTGCCAACCCCGCTTGGGGAATATAGACGTGACGGTGAATATTTTATTTATTTATAATTCAATTTAAATATTTACAAAGCCGTCTCTCATGAAAGGAGGTGAAGGATAATACACTTATAATCTACTCCACCGCGCAGATCCAGTGCGGATTAGTGGGGGCTGATTTTGGGCCTCTGTTGGATTTTATCTAGTGCATAAGTCTTACAAATTGGCTTATTTAATTAAAACAGTCGTTGTGCCACTTGTCAAAAACTGAACGGGGGATATAGGCGATAAGACTAATTATAGACCGATCTCGTTGGCAACAGTTATCGCCAAGGTGCTGGATAGGGTGCTGGATGAACGCCTTGGTAAATACATACAGTTGGAGGATGCTCAGTTTGGTTTTCAAGCAGGTCTGTCAACAGAAAGTGCCATTCTGTCACTTAAGCACACTGTTAACTACTACATCAAAAGAAAAACGCCAATTTATGCATGTTTCCTTGATTTATCTAAGGCGTTCGATCTAGTATCTTATGATTTACTCTGGACTAAATTAAGAAAAGAAAGCATCGTGCTCGAAGTAGTAGATATTTTTGCATATTGGTACAGTAACCAGCAAAACCTTGTAAAATGGGCAAATGTGTATTCTGAGGAGTACACACTGAAGTCGGGTGTGAGACAAGCGGTCTGTGGTTCACGTTTACGCAAAAGGCCTACAATGCCCTCAGAGTTCAATATAATAACATTTTCAGGATACTGCTGCGGCTTCCCCGTTACTGCAGTGCATCAGGCATGTTTGCAGACGCACATGTGGAGGACTTTTACGCAATCATGCGTAAGAAGTCCGCATCTATTATGCGTGCAGTGCGGGGAAGCGGGAACGGCATCCTAAAGATGATATCGGATAGGTTGGACTCAGTGGTACTCAGTCGATTCATTAGTTTACATGTGAGAGATGTGGGCTGATGAATCGATTGTGTAGGTTTATTTTATTTTATATTTACTAACATAGTTAATAAGTTATTTTTGTTACTAACATACTATGGGCTTTTTTGTCTGATAATAAATGATTTTTATTTTATTTTATTAACGATAAAACGTGAAACGTAAACCATATGAAGTGGTAGCGGAAACTGGTTCCGAACACGGAAGCAACTTCGACCTACTTTATGCTGGAATATTGAAATTTGAAAACCAGTAACCCATCCTAGACTGACTGAGCTCCTGACTGAATCTGCATTGTTGATCGACAAGAACACCGGTCCCACAGCACTACAAGTCCCTCAAAAATATTTCAAGCTCTAAATGTCTGTAATTCTTAGTCATTATTATGACTCTTGCCTGTAGGTTTATGTAAAGTCCCACGGTGGAGTACCGAAGTACTTTTATAACATTTTATTACATCAGTGAATTGAAATTGAATTACTGTTCCGATACAAAAACCACACCATGGGTTGCAAAATGTTACAATGTTTTGAGCATTTATGGAAAGGTTATTTCTTTTATGTTGATCACAGAATTTATAGGAATTCTGTGGTAACAGAGGCCAACACAAACTAGCCAACCGTAAATCAGTAGTATACGGCACTTTGATTACAGCGCAGTTTCCTTTCAACTTGTTCATAATATGATTAATGGAAAATCTTGTAAAGGCTTTTTCAAACTAATTATTAAATTTGGCCCTCATTCAATCCCAAGTTGAGTTGCAATTAATTCATCAATAACCACACGGCACTGTTCCCTGGAGAAAGTATATAATTTACAACTCTATTTGAGATAGATATAGTCGATATTCAATTATCCAATGAAATCTGCTTGAGCAGTTCTTTATAACTCATGGCGAACATAATTACATACAAATTGTCAAGTGTATTCCTGTACAGAAACACACAGACGATAGTCTTGATTTCAAAATGATTGCCATGCTATTTAAATTGTGCCTGCTTATCATCATCTACAATGCTGATAAGCACTTCGTTAAATTCACATACACATTTGATAATGTAGTAACATTAAGTGGTATGTTAGGCACTTGCACCAGCACAATAGAATAATATATTGCTTTATAATTTTCCATTCTGTGGGTTATTCCTATCCTTTTATCTACAAATTTTCTGTAGGTATTATGTCGAAGCCATTTATAATTAAATGTCATAAAATGGTAGCCCAGATTTCTTGAAAATAGTCAATATTTTATCCAAACTTCAGAGTTAATAACTTATCAGAAAAACTCAAGAACAGTTATCAAACTAGTTCCTTAAACAGGTTGGTTATTCACTCGGACCAATGAAGCATATAATGTGGCATGTTACAATAACTTCATGTAATGATTGTTTAAAGATACTCTAGCTCCAAACAGAATACCATTATACAATAATTTCACTCAGTTATCATAACACATAATGCATAGAGAATAAGGGCCCTAGCAAGTAATGCAAAACTTATCTTGTTACATAACATGATTGTAATAGAATCATACAATATTGAAGAATACATATATTTATTATTTCTTACAGCATACAAAACAACTATGATAAAGATATAACATACATTTTGCATACAACATCAACATTAATTTTCTGTCAAGACCCAATTACTGTAAGGACCTATGATGTAGTACATAAAAAGCATTGTTGGTCCCATTGAAGTCAAAATGAAATGATCAAAATGCAATAGAAATGTGCGTAGGCTTAAATATATCCTCAAACCAACTGATAAGTGCTAATTAACATTAAGTGTGAATGAATACTATTTTACAAACTAAACATTAAAAACCTAAATAATTTGTGCTTTACAACTTTCACATCATAATTACTGTACAAATTAGTTTGAATAGGTCATTAAAACAAACTATAAATATACTTATCTCCAACATTTTGAACCTAGTTAAACAACCCGACAGAAGTATTTTAGTTTTTATAATTTATATACCATTTATAAATACTAGTGCTGTAAATATGAGTGCTAAATGTCACCAATTAGGCTCTGACTTGAAGTTTATGAAGCATGTTAAATACTCAAGTGTTTCTACAACACTAATAAATATTAAATCGAAAACTAAAATTGGTATCTAGCTATAGCATTATGATGTGAAAGAAGCTCCTAACATAGTTTATACATAGTGCTAACACAAACTGGCTTTGAATATATTTTTATCTAACCTAATATATTAATTTTGCAACATTTATAACATAGAACCAATCCCTCAGTTCAAAGCCCTGAGTATGTACAAAATGTAAATGTTTGAATGTGAAAATATCAGTACTTCGTTTTTATTGGTCATTAGAATAAGCTCTGTAATATTATAATTATGTTTAATACTAATTTATCACCAAGTGATTCTTTACAATTCTCCTTAGTTAGCCACTTTTTATTTTTAAACTGTTCAATTATCAATATTGATTTTATTAGGTACTTTAGTGCCATTTCTTAAATATCCTCTGAACTTTATCATTACAATTTACAGACAATAGTCTAATAAAGTGAATTAAATCCACATTATACTAGTGCATATGCTAACAGTTTTTGGAGATTTTATAGAAAAATATCAAAACATTTACCAAAAGTTGTTTCATAGTAATCTTATGTGCGTTTGTTGTATAGTTATTGTGTAAAAGTTGATAGTAAAAAATATATAGCTTTCTTACAAAGTGTTCAGTCGTATTTTGGTCTAATAATTTCATATTTTCCGTTAGAGCAGATTGTATAAGTATCCATAACCATAAATATTTGTTTTTCCAATCAGGTAGACCGACCTGATGACTATTGCCCTGTGTTGGCTGGCGCTTCAGTGACGGGTTGGCTGTTGCTAGAACTGCCCGAACCGGACGTTGCCCACACAATAATAATGATAAGTAGGACTGCCCCTATCGCACCAATTATCAACATCATCTTTAAATTTTGCCACCAGTATTTTCGTTTGAGTTTCCCGGCCTGTTGTTCAAACTGCGCCGCTCCATGCTGTAAAGCATCCGCGCGGTTGTCCAGCTCCGACAACTTTTGATCCCTCTCCAAAACTTTCTCAACATTGACGCGCATAATGCCAACAACTTCGTCGACTTTAGCTTGAGTCTGTGCCAATCGCTTGTCACTTACTCGAGGCGCTGAACTTCCTTGTTGGTCTTCCATTGTGTAAACGATTAAATTAGTTATTAAGGCACAGGATTAAAGAAATACACTTCCAGTAAACCCTATTATATTTCTTTAAAAATAAAAAATCTGGATCTTTCACGTAGCTAGATATAAATATGGCGAAGGCACGGCGAATGAATTGAATGGCCTCGCCTGTCAGTATGACACATCAATGACGTCATTCCTTTATGGCAAACGATATCCACGAATAGCAGTCAATACGAAATAATTTTATGAGAGTTTAAACCAATCATCGTTAAAATGTTGTATTGTGCAGAATGTATGATTTGAACTTCATGGATTTGAACTTATTTTGTCTATGGAGGAAACGGGCTTGACTTTGACTGTGTGCGTCCTGCTCTTTGATTTGATGTACTATTGCTGTACTATGATTATGGCGGCAGGGACCAACTGAAAATCAGTATTGGGCCTCCAAATATATAATGCCAAATATCTGCGTCAAGCACAGCATGCATACACTGAGCTTGTTCACTTGCACTAGCACACATACTGTACCAAGTTAAGTGTAGTTCTACCTGCATTCTTTTTTTCTCGTTTTATGTTCTTGTCTGTATTGTGTATGTAGCTTAAATAAATGGTCTCAAATTACAGTTTCAAATGGTGAATGAATAATAGTTATATTTTATTGCTGAATGATTTCGTAGCAATGATAGCTTTTTTGGGCATCTATCTTTGTATGGTTTCTTCATGAATTTATTACCCAATATACATGGGTTTCTTCCCATAGCCGACGGACCGCGGCGTAGTGATTATATTCTCTTTGGACCGCGGCACAACGCTGGCGCGACGCCTGCAGACAGAAGCGCGGCGCGCACGTCACACTACAGGTGTCCGGCGACCGCCATGTTGCTGTCAACGGCAAAAATTTAAACAATAATGCTAGCGTCCCGCTCACACGCGTATTGGCGCTCCCGCCGTGCTTCGTTTGCAATCGCGTAGATTACAACTCCCCAGGTCGCGCTACCGTCATGCCCCTGTCATGCTGTGTTGGCTATGTGGCGAAAGCTTAAGAGAGTTTAGACCCACTGTGGGGAAGATTGAGGTATGGTAAGAGCACTATATCTGTCTGTGGATATGAGAGACATTTACAAAATTAAACGAATCTCAAAATCTTTGAATAAAACCCTGGTAGTGACTTCCTTTGGTGATGCAGGATGAACTTATATCAAGAAGGTACAAATCTCACAATTATAATTTTTCCATACCTATTTCTTCTTAATTAATCTTTTTTTGTTTCATAATACCAAGTGATATCTCAACATGGTAAAAAGTCCTTATTTCAAAGCATATTATATGTATGTGCTTCAAAGAGCATAATATAATCACTACCTAATTTTTTGAAAGCACTGACTGAGCGCTGTAGCGCTGTGTGACCGCGGTGTTTCAAAGCGTTCGCCAAGGTTAAGCAGCGTCCGAGTCCGTCGGTTTAAGATGGGTGACCGTTTGTGACATTTCATATTCTAGCGCCTCCGTGCTTCGAAAGGCAGCCGTAGGTCCCAGTAAGCACGTAATGTGGTAGTCGTTAAGCCAAATTGGAAGCCTTATAGGTTAGGTACTTGATAAGTTCCAACAGCAGGTGGCCACAAACCTGCCTCCGCCAATCCGCACTGGGTCCGCGTGGTGCCTGACTTGATTTCTCTCACCTCGATTTGTGAGAGAAGGCCTTTACCTAGCAGTGAGACAAATAGGCTGATATTATTACTGACTGAACGACCTAACATCGTGCTCGTCAATGAATTAATTTTTTCCAAATTTTTTTGCTGTGTTCGCGGTGTCTGTACTTCCGCTGGTAAAACGTAAAACCACCTACGGACAACGATGGGAAAAGTAACAGCGTGAGTAGACAGTATGTAACAACCACCTTGATTCCATAATTTCAATAGTGTGATGGTGGCACGGTGGTCTACTTGGTCTAGATTGTCTATGGTTCTTTGATCTGTTCATTCCTCGGATTCATTCAGTATTCTTATCTTTCTCTCCCAGTTTTCTTATTGTTCCTTTCATTCATTCAGTTGGTGCTAGGAGAAGAAAGAATAATTTTTGCCGGTGTTTTATTTAGATATTTTCCTAATCTAGTGAATAGAGTTATCAAAATGGTGAGCATTATTGGATAATTTTTACCAATGACTACATTATCTGATATATGAAACGTATATTATTTAGGGATATCTTGAACAATCTAGAAATGTTTTAACCGCTGTTCTTGCTGCACGTGTGTCATGATCACATGAATTATTTTACACAGGTTTCACTGAACCCTATCAGAATTTTGAAAAATGATGCAGAGGAAGATAAAGCCGAGATGGCTCGGATGTCGAGTTTCATCGGCGCCATCGCTATTGGAGACCTGGTAAAAAGTACACTCGGACCCAAAGGCATGGACAAAATCTTGGTTTCCAGTGGTAGAAATGCAGGCCAGGTTTGTGTCTAGGTCTTTTTTATTATACACTAATTGTTTTACTTGGTGTTCAAGTTCTTTATTATAATGAGTGTGTTGTTTACAATCTTGGTTATAATCTACAGGTTGAAGTAACTAATGATGGTGCAACTATCTTGAAATCGATTGGAATCGATAATCCGGCTGCTAAAATCCTAGTAGATATGGCGAAAGTTCAGGATGAAGAAGTTGGTGATGGTACTACGTCAGTCACAGTTTTGGGTAGGTATTTTTGTATCATTGACCATCCTTGTAGGAGTCTTTCGACAACTATACTGTACTGTATAAATTTAATACATTTGTTAATGTGCATCTCAGATAGCAGACCTATTTCTATTTATCTATATCATTATTATTTGTGTGTGTGTGTGTGTGTGAATGATTTAAGCGCTGTTGGCTGCGGGGCCTTTACAGCTTCACTGGACAAGAGGGCAAGCATGCAACCACTATGCTCAAGCCAGAAGGGCACCCTTGCCCTTGGCAACTAGCTCAAGGTCGCCAAGGAGGAACGGCCTCGGCTTGGGCAGTCGCTATGGTTGAGGGCGTATACTAGGTGTCTCACTGTGGTGATCTGCACGGGCAGACGGGCAAGGAATTCACGACCTCGCCGGCGAGGTCGTTGTCTGATCCTGTGTGCAGTATCTATATTTGAAAGAAGGGATGTAAGGGCATCGGGAGTGTATATCATTATGATCTATGAGTTCCCTTATGGTGTAGGCAGAGAGTATAATTAAAAGTTTATTTCTCTTATAAATAAATGTTCTCAAAGTCCAATTTATGCATGAGAATGCAGGAGGGACATTATAAATCTATAATAATGCTGTTATGTTCTTACTTTACTGTAAGAAGGAGAAGTAAGATCTGTCTCTCTTTTTATGTACAGTAAAAATAGTTTTGCTGAAGGGTATGTGATAACCAATTTGGTGTTTTCCTTTCTAACATGTAATAAACATTTTCATAATTTATTTTCAGCTGCTGAGTTACTCCGTGAAGCTGAAAAGCTTATTGAACAGAAATTGCACCCACAGACCATAATAGCTGGATGGAGAATTGCCGTAGATGCTGCTAAGCAAGCTCTGGCCGAGGCTAGCTTTGACCATGAGAAGAACTTCAGTGAGGCAGCCCTTAGGGCAGACTTGGAAAACATTGCCCGCACAACATTGAGCTCTAAGATCCTTTCAAACCACAAAGAGTTAGTATTATTTTTATTATAATACACAACTGTTGTCTTTGACAAATTGATGGATGATTTAGTGCAGTGGTAAAGAGCTTAAGCTGCTCCGCCCCATGTGTCCAATAGTCGCTGGTTTGATTTTTGCGCATGAAAATGTGTGACCAGAATCAGAATATTTTTTATTCATGTAAACCATTACAGTATTTATGAATCGTCAGAAAAGTAACAAAGACTCTACCACCACTTCGGAATGTCATTCCTGTGGAGAAGAAGGACAAGAAACTCCATGGTTACTCTTTTAAAATAAAAAATTACAAACTTTTTCATCTACATTCTGTTGTGGGGTATGGCAGAACAATGTAGGTTGGTCATCAGGTGAGTCTGAGAATTAAAAGAGCGAATAATACTATAGGTTGGTCATCAGGTGAGTCTGAGAATTAAAAGAGCGAATAATACTATTTATGAGAATGGTTACATGGTTCCCTCATTTACAAAAAAAGTACACATTGTGTTAAATTAATAGAAGGAAGAGAGGGAATGTTAACTAACAACAGTTGAATAGGTTGTCATGACTCAAGTGGAGCTGGAATAGCATCTATCCAAGCATTTTTATCATTTAAATAATCTTCTATTGAATAATAAGCTTGCTTACAAAGTGTTCGTTTTACACAAGCTTTGAACTTATTTTCACTAAGTTTAGTGACGTCAATTGGAATTTTGTTATAAAATCTCAGACAGTGCCCCATGAAAGACGGTGAATTTTTGACAGACGAAACTGCGGTTGATCTAATTTATTTCTATGTCGTGTGTTATAGCAATGCCTATCACCTAGCTGATTAAAAAGATCTAAATTTTTTCTAGTATACATAATGTTTTCATAAATATATTGACATGGGACCGTCATGATATTAGCTACCTTGAACAGTTCTCTTAAAGAGTCGCGACTACTCACGCTATAGATGGCCCTAATAGCCCTTTTTTGCAAGATAAAAACAGACTCAATATCCGCTGCCCTACCCCACAATAATATACCGTAAGACATGACACTATGAAAGTAGCTAAAATAGACTATCCTCGCGGTGTCCACATCAGTTAGTTGTCTGATCTTCCTTACGGCATAGGCAGCGGAGCTAAGCCGTTTACCTAAATTCTCAATATGAGGACCCCATTGTAACTTGGAGTCAAGCGTAATCCCTAAAAAAGATGTATCACTGATGAACTCAAGTTTCTCATTGTTCAGTATAATATCATGTACAGTACTTTTTACATTTGGCAAAGAAAACCTTATACATTTAGTTTTCTTGTTATTGAGCACTAAATTGTGGGATGTAAACCAGTTATGTAATTGAAGAATAGCGTTATTTACTTCG
Source organism: Phalera bucephala (assembly GCA_905147815.2). Lineage (NCBI taxonomy): Eukaryota > Metazoa > Arthropoda > Insecta > Lepidoptera > Notodontidae > Phalera > Phalera bucephala. The sequence continues at coordinate 17,882,293 of LR990615.1, forward strand.
TCAAAGTTATTAACATGTCTACTTACTTTAAAAATCAAAGAGGTATCGTCAGCAAATAACACTATCGTCGCTCGATTTTTAATTACTTCAGGTAGATCATTTATGTAAACTAAAAATAGGAACGGACCCATTATCGATCCTTGTGGAACGCCCATTTTAACTAAAGAGCCTAGAGATTTAGTTTGATTTACTTGAACACACTGTTTTCTGTCCTCTAGGTAAGATTTTAAAAGATTAAGTGCTTTACCATGGATACCATAGTGCTCCAATTTAAGCAGCAGTGTTTCGTGTTTTACACAATCAAATGCTTTGGAAAGATCACAAAAAATGCCAATGGCGTCCTGTGAGTTCTCCCAGGCATCGAAGATAGGCTTTATTAGAGTTACACCGGCGTCGGTAGTACAACGCCCTTTAGTAAAGCCAAATTGCTGATCGTGCAGGATGTTGTTTGCGTTAAAATGATCTAGCATTTGCAAGAGCATTATCTTTTCGAACACTTTACTGAGCACTGGCAAGACAGACACTGGCCTATAGTTGTTGGCATCTTTACTTTCGCCGGATTTGAACAGTGGTATTACCTTACTAAATTTCATTAAATTCGGGAAGACTCCTTGATTTACGCACATATTAAAAATAACAGTTAAGTGTGGCGCGATTGTATTTATAATGGATTTACACACTTTTACCGACATTCCCCATAAGACTTCAGTTACTTTTAATTTTAAATCATTAAAGACTTTAATAACAGACCGGGGATTAGTGTACTCAAACCTGAACTCCACCACACAAACAGTAATGTTGCTTTTAACAAAATAAATTGCAAGGGAAGAATAGCGATTTAAGGATTATGTTGTCTCTACCGGAATATTAGTGAAAAAAAATTCGAATTCTTGAGCTACGTCTCTATCTGCCTGAATGAGCCCACGCGCAGTCTCTAGAGTAAAGTCTACACTGCGTTGCTTAGACCTCCCAGTTTCACTATTAACAATTTTCAGGTGGCCTTAATTTTGTCATGTGCAGATTTAATTCTTTTACTTATATGTAGCGCTTTTGCTGCCTCACATACTCTTTTAAACGTTTTAGAATAATTTGCGACATACCTTGCAAAACTTTCACTATTCGTTTGGGATTTTAGGTCATATAATTCATATAGCTTTTCCCTACTTCTGCAAATTCCAGCGGTGGCCCAATCACAGAAGGTGAACTTCGGTTTGATATTTTTCATTTTAATGGGACAGCTACTAGTAAATTGTACCTGTATAATTGAAAAAAGATCAGCATACAGTTTATGAGGTTCGTTTGCGTTACTCATGTAAATACCTAATTTATTACTCAAAGCTGTATTAAATGTATGCAATGTTGCAGGTATTATATTTCTAGATTTAACTTTAACACTTCTCAATGGTGTAATATTATTGAAAGTGACTGTTTGCCCAATGTGATCAGATTGTAGATAACTAACTACTGCTTGATCTATATAATCGCAATTACAAAAAATATTGTCAATGCATGTAGCAGAAGTTAATGTTATTCGAGTCGGTTCGAGGAAAACATTAATTAACTTAAAAGAATTGAATAAACGTAAAAGTCTGTCACTATACGATGTTTTTTCTAAAATATTTATGTTGAAGTCACCACCAACTACAACAGACTTGTTACTCATGAAAGTTTTATTCAGCACATCTTCCATTACAGATTCAAATGTAGTAAAATTCTGACTGTTTGGGGGTCTGTATACACACACAATAATATGCTTATCCAGCTCAACTCAAGAAATTTCAACACACTGTTCAACTGAAAGCTCAACTATATCCCTACGTTCTCTCGACTTGATATTTTTTTAACCAAAATTAATGTACCTCCATGAAGCTTTGATTTACGAGTATAGTAACTTAAGGCGGAATAATTGTTATAATTTATTAATAATTCATACGATTTAAACCAATGCTCACAAATACACAATTATTTGTTTCGGTCTGGGTATTTGTGTATGTGAACTTTCATGTTTGTTAATGGACCCACGACATAGGCATAAATCCTAGTGTAGGGTTGCGTTTTTTATAAAAAAAAAGAACTTCAAAAATAAGAAACTAATATTTTGTCAACTCCACTGTTAAATTCTAAGGCTACTTGCATTGATCTTGTCCATGTGTGGATTTCAATGTATTAAAAAAACTACATACAACAGATTCATAAAGTATTAATTTTAATCTTCTTTTATTGTCTTTGATTTTTTTCTTTTTAGGCATTTCACCAAGTTAGCTGTTGATGCTGTGCTCCGTCTTAAAGGCTCTGGTGATTTGAAGGCTATACAAATCATTAAAATCTCAGGTGGCTTATTAGAAGAGTCTTTCTTGGATGAAGGTTTCCTTCTGAACAAAAAGGTAAATAAAATATCTACTTTCATTTTAAAACAACCCCTTGTAAAATATGCTCTCTGGAGTCAAAGTAATTTTTCATTAACCTTCATAAAGGAGGAGGTTCTATGTTCATCTGTATGTATTTAAAAGATTCTGATCAATGAATCGAATCACACATCATCCAATCAAAAATCAAATCATTCATCAAGCCACCTTTCAAACAAAACAAAAATGAAAGACACGGACAGACAGATACATACACATATTAAACTTAAAATACCGCTGTTTGTGCATTAGGGGTTAAAAAAGAAACATTGTCACACTTTCCCCATTCAGGGGTCACAGTGATGTACATAGTACAACGAACTATTACCTATTAGATTAGGTTCCAGTAGGCGAGCCTATTGCTATCATAACAACCAGAGATGGGCAAAATGTAATCAGATTAATGATTAACCAACCCTGCTTGGGGAATATAGGCGTGATGGTGATGATTAAACACCGTCACGCCTATATTTCCCAAGCGAGGGCCGCAGAGGTGTACTGAGTACACCCTCTTTTCGCGGCCGATGTTAGGTCCCATGTAATAGGAGGCGTGTCTGTTGCTTTATACCGGGCACAACTCAAGGCTCCAGACTCATACTGGGAAGTTTTCATTAGAAAACTTCATTTCTGAAACTTAGGATTTGAACCCAGGACCTCGTGATCACCAAGCAATGCGCTTTACCACTAGACCACCGAGGCAGTTACTGGTTACAATTACATTGTGTAATCTTCAATGATTACGATTAAACTTTTAATCTTAAATCATGATTAAATATTACAAAATGCAATTGTAATCATTAATCTGATTACATCTTGCCCATCTCTGATAACAACCCGTATTCTAGACTCTGGACTATTATCACAAAATAATAATTTACAGAAGTCAAGTTCATGTATGTACCTCACTTTTCATACCTACGCTCGGCGGTCGCGCTAGGGCTATCAACTCTGGCTTATTCGAAAAAACTATCGTGGTAGTGGCACTCGTATCTAGTTGTTTGATTGATTGTTGAGAATAAAACAGAAAAAAGCGGAAATAAAAACCAATAATACCTAAACTAATTTAATTTTAATGTCATTATTATACCTATCATTATTATTATAATGGAGTTGGAAGTTGGAAGCAGTGATAGCCTAGTGGTTAGATTGTTGGACTGCAAAGTCAGAGGTCTAGGGTTCGAACCCAGGATCGCACCTCTGTCTTTTCGAAAGCATGTGCGTATTAAAAATTAATTATCACTTGCTTTAACGGTGAAGGAAAAACATCGTGAGGAAACCTGCATGCCTAAGAGCTTCTCGAAGGTGTGTGAAGTTCGCCAACCTGCACTGGGCCAGCGTGGTGGACTATGGCCTAAGCCCTCTCAGTTCGAGAGGAGGCCCGTGCCCAACAGTGGGAGAGTTTCTTAACAGGGCTAATATTATATTATTAATGGAGTTGGGACTAAAATGAGCTTCACACACACATTTACGAAGGCAACTTGAATCTATTAAATCTTCTCTATTTATCAATATCTTCACATCTAATCTAATCAAATCTTTATCTTAAAATTTATAACCGTAACCTAAAAAAATATGTAGCGGTTCGAAACGGTTTAGTAAATTTTTGAACACAAGGCTTACATAGCTTATATTGCAATAAATAATATAAATTGTAAAAATATTACAAGGCCACAAACTCATGTTCGCTCTTTCGGCGCGGGGCCTGTGGGCGGCGCTCACCTACCTACTGATCTGTGTTACGTTAAAATTCAAGCAAATACCTACTTACCTCTGATACAACTGGTAGCTTAAACGACAATTCACCGTTAAAAGTAGAATTTAAACATCCATCAACTGAACAGTTGTAATAACTTTTTTTTGTTGCGTTATCTCTGCACAAAAAGCATCACAAGTGGCGTGTGTGAAGCGGACGGCACTCGCGCCTGCACTGTTCCTAACCGTGCCGAGATATCCTGTCCGTGAGCGATGTCTATGTGTGCGTTGCTCGAGCGCGCGTTGTATGTAGCTTGACTTCTGTACACTTATTATTTTTTGCTATTATTGAGTTTTCGATATAAATTTGGCTTTATCTGACCTTTGATTTGACCCACGGCCTAACCTTGTTAAAGCCAATGCACCATGCAGTAAGATAGTCGTTTTTCTATGTAACATGAAATTGCTTCAGTTAACAGATTACATTTTCAGGTAGGAGTGCACCAACCTAAGCGTATTGAGAATGCCAACATTCTGATAGCTAACACACCCATGGACACAGACAAGATCAAAGTGTTTGGATCAACCATCAAGGTGGACTCCATGGCCAAGATTGCTGAACTGGAAGTTGCTGAAAAGGAGAAAATGAAGGACAAAGTCAATAAGATTCTGAGTCACAAGTGCAATGTCTTTATCAACAGGTTAGTTTAGATTTACCTTTTAAGTGAAAGTTTTGGAGGGTACAAAAACTTGGAAAGTGTTAAAAAAGCTAGTACATTACACTGAACAGCACTTAATAATTATGTTTGCATGGGCCAAAGTTAATTTTAAGTTGGGTTAGTAATAACTTGGGAATTATAGTCTCTGCCTACCCTGCAAGGAATCTATCTATATGATAGATAAATAGGTAGTTAAAAATAAGTTTCGTGCCAGCAAATAAGTAAGTAGTACTATTAGTAAATACTAAAAATATCATTAATTTTGTAGACCAAAGAAGACAGAATATTTCAGTGAACAGGCAACTTCTATCTATTTATCTAAATTATCATGCCAGATCCCTTGCGGGGTAGGTAAGGTAAGGTAAGCTAGAGAGGTCTGTAAGGTTCTTTCCTTACAGACCTCTAGCTTACTCCACTCTCATAGTTCTCATACATGCTCGCTGGTTACCGAGACTGTCGAGTTGCCCTTCAGATAAGGCACAGACAAGTTTTTATCTACTTCTGGTAATATTATAACTATAATTAAGTATCTATTGATATTTTACAGGCAACTCATCTACAACTACCCTGAACAGCTGTTCGCTGACGCTGGTGTGATGGCCATTGAACACGCCGATTTTGATGGCATTGAACGACTTGCGCTAGTCACAGGAGGAGAAATTGTCTCTACTTTCGACTCGCCTGAGAAGGTCAAACTTGGACATTGCAAAATTATTGAACAGGTATGATATTCTTCACATTTATAGGGTTCCATACTTTATTTTTGGAGGATCATTTTGATGTCTAACTATTTATCTGGCTGTCCAATTTTTAAGACTGGAGAGAGAGTCAATGTCAAATATTATTAATTATGTATGTAGTGAGGTCAAGGTTTTACAGTACCAGTAAAGCAAAAACTCACAAAATAAAATCAGCACAAGTTACTTATGTCTGAATTCTTTTTTAGTTGTTTACCCTGTGCCTACAACATGTACAAAATAAATCTTTATGTACCATTGTAAATGCTCCATGGTTCTCTAGAAATGACGACTCCATGGAAACCTAATGTGTCAACAGCCCAATTTGAAATAGAGAAGTTCAAGAAGAAATATTCAGAAGGCCTGTCTGTTCATCTCAACACACAGGCAACTCAACTTCTAACTCCATCACTACACAGACTAAAAAGACAAGATGTTCTGTAAGAAAGATAGACAAGGCACTGGTCTTATCGTCTTCTTGTCAAGCTTTACTTAACGCACAAGCTTATAGTTATGTGTCTGATTGCTGATGATAGTAAAAAAAAGTTGTTTACCCACTCACTCACTAGACGGACGATTTGGCGGAGTGCTTTGGAGGCGATTTGGAGCTCACGTCATTCCACCCACTGGGTCGAGTTGTGTGACCCACAATTATTTGTTTAGGTTTGGGTATTTGTGTGTGTGTGTGTGAACTTTCATGTTTGTAAACGCACTCACGACACAGGAATTAATCCTAGAGTGGGGCTACGTCTTTAAAAAAAAAGAGAAAGAGAAAGAAGTAATGGCTAGTGTAATATACTTGTGAGACCTACAATTACCGTGCAATATGTGGTTGTACCCAGATTTTGATCGGCGACGAGTGCTTGATCCGGTTCGCTGGCGTGTCGCTGGGCTCCGCGTGCACGGTGGTGATCCGCGGCGCCACGCAGCAGGTCATCGACGAAGCCGAGCGATCGCTGCACGATGCGCTGTGCGTACTCACCGCTACAGTTAGAGAGCCTAAAGTTGTCTTCGGCGGTGGTGAGTTTAACCTCATTTTCTATCGCTTATTTTACACGGAAAACTAAAATGAGAGAGGGACTTGATTCTAAATATTGATATTGATATGTATATAGTACCTACATAATAATATATAGATTGCTAAAAAATAGCATATATCGAATGGCTATGTGCATACGACTATGACGCCGCAGAAAAGTTATTGCAAATCCCCTCGTAAACAGAATTTTGCTTCATTTCAAAACACCCTTCAATACTCCATTACATACATACACACGCACACACATACACATACGCACACACAGACACACACACACAGACACACACACACACACACACACACACACACACACACACACACACACATCCACACAAACACCCACACAAACACCCACCCACCCACACAAGAAACACACACACACACGCACACACACACACACACACACGCACACACACACGCACACACACGCACACACACACACGCACACACACACACACACCCACACACACACACACACGCACAACAAAACACACACGCACACAGACGCACATGCACATTAACGCGAACACATAGTACTGTATTTTTTTTCTCTTTCGCTTTTATAATTATTTTAGTTACATAATGTCATATTGTGTAAAGCAGAATAGGGAAAACACAAGAGATAGATTTATTGATACATATATTACTGAACACATTGTATTACGTTAACAATAAATTGATTTTGATTTCTTTAATTAACTGTCTGCTCTGACTAAATAAAAGTATTGCTATTCAAAATGTAATAAAATGCTACATCAGGCGCCAGTGAAATGTTGATGGCGGAGGCGGTGTCTCGTGCGGCGGCTCGCACGCCGGGCAAGGAGTCGGCGGCGGTCGAGGCCTTCGCCGTGGCTCTCCGGCGCTTGCCGGCCGCCGTGGCTGACAACGCTGGCTACGACAGCGCGGACCTCATCTCCCGACTGCGCGCCGCACACGCGCAGGGAGAGAACACCATGGGACTTGGTATTTATTTAACTTTATTTTTATCATAGTCAGTGGCGTACATTGCATATACTATAGGCAATTCAGCAATGTCTGCCTCTTACGAATGCAGTTATAGATATTCTATTTCACGATGAAGGTTTGATCTTGGTTGTGTTTAACCGTTCACATGCATGTTGAGTTAGTGTGCGTAACCTCGGGAGCTCTGTCACGATCGCGACGCGGTCCGAGTCACTAGTGTTTTATGTCCGCGCAAAATGTCAGCACAAAGTACCGTCAGCAAGGCAACTAAACTTAGAAACGTCTTCCAGAATTATATGCGATTGAAAATATTAGGGGAATTGTAAAAAAAAATATCGCTTCAAAGAATATTGAGCAAAATATGATCTATACCGAAAAACTTATCAATGAAAGCTTGAACAAAGTTACCAGCGAAACATGGCATAAAACCTGTAGTCATGTTGAAATTGAAAAGGAATACTTGAAATATGTAGACCTGGATTTTGAGTTTGTGATTGATCTGCAAAATGATTCCAATGACAGCGAATCAGAATCCGAATATTATGTATCTGACAGTAATTAAATATACATAGCTAATTATAACAGCTTTATTTTTTGTTTTGTTCTTTTTTCTAAATAAAAATGTATGACTAAGTAATTCTAGTAACTTATTATATTTAATTCCCATTACATAAAAAAATATCATTTTAAGAGTTAAATAATCATTATTTATTAAAAAGCATAAAAAAATATTTTATAACTTAATTTAAAATGCGTTTAAGATTTCTTTGCTAACGCTCTTTCAGTTTACACACACAAACGCGCCTTTTTTTTTTTGTCTGTACATGTCACTACTACAACCAAGGCCAAACCTTCATCGTGAAATAGAATAACTATACACTACTTTTAATTATTATTACACTAGTTTCTGTCCGCGACTTCGTCCGCGCTGACTTTAAACTTACATTTTTCGGGGATAAAAAGTATGTGTGTGTGCCAAATTTCATCCAAATCCGTTCAGCCGTTTTTACGTGATTGAGTAACAAACATCTGAACATACAAACTTTGACATTTATAACACTAGTACTATAAGTAAAATAATATCAATTATCATATTGGGGCAGGCACTGCTAATTCGCCTATTGACCACTGGTCGTAGTCTGCAACGTAAGTCTCGTAACATCAGTTTTTCAAATTAATAATAATTATTTTTTATTTAACAATTATTATTTAACAATTATTATTTAACAAACGTCAGTGACAATTGTGAAAACGAAATCATTAGGAACGAATTTATATAATAATAATAATATTAGCCCTGTTAAGAAACTGTCCCACCGTTGGGCATCGGCCTCCTCTCAAACTGAGAGGGTTTAGACCATAGTCCACCACGCTGGCCCAGTGCGGGTTGGCGAACTTCACACACCTTCGAGAAACTCTTAGGCATGCAGGTTTCCTCACGATGTTTTCCTTCACCATTAAAGCAAGTGATAATTAATTTTTAATACGCACATGCTTTTGTAAAGACATAGGTGCGTGCCTGGGTTTGAACCCGAGACCTCTGACTTTGCAGTCCAACGGTATAACCACTAGGCTATCACTGCATTTATATAATTATTTATATAGTAATTATATAAAATTATATAATTTACACAGAATATAATGAATAAATGCAAAACAAAAGTGTGCAAGTGGTTTGTAAAATAGAGACTGGTAAAGTAGTGTTGTAAAACTGCTCGAGCCGTCGCTTAAACCCTAGAGTCTTTAACGTGCTACAACACTCGTAAGCGTCGACTCTGCACTAAACGCTCGATGTTCTGCGTTCACTTTTACAACACTGTTAAGTGACTTATGTTGCTAACGGTATACAAGTAATTCGGTTTGTTTGGCTGATTACCTCTTGGGTGTTGGTATACACGTGTTGTAAAAACGCTCGAGTCGGCGCTTAAAACGCTCGCGTCTTCTACGTGTTTCAACGCTCGTGAGCGTCGACTCAGCGCTAAACGCTCGACTTTAGCGCCCATTTTAACAACACTAACACATTCCACCTCTGCTACCCTAGCTTGGGGAATATAGGCGGGACAGTGTTAATTTATATTTCCTAGAATTTAGCTATCTATATCATCACGCCAGATCCCTTGCGGGGTAGGCAGAGAGTACAGAATAATATCGAAATGGAAAGTGTTCTACATTTAAAATAATGAGTAGAGCACTAGGTAATCAATGCTTATTTCTTTAACAGACATGCTGAACGGGCGAGTGGGCGACATGAAGAAACTCGGCATCACGGAGTCCTACGTGGTCAAACGTCAAGTGCTTCTCTCTGCGTCGGAGGCAGCCGAAATGATACTACGTGTCGACAATATCTTGAAGTCTGCGCCGCGCCGCCGCGGCCCTGACCGTCGTCCTTGCTAACATATTCAAACAAAAACACGGAGAGATAAACAGAAGTGGTTAAATGAAAAGCTAAATATAATTTTTTTAGGTACAAAATTACGCTTGTGCAAAACGTCTTTGTTAAATCCAGTACACGATAAGCTATAAATTAAACGTGGAGCAATAATTTTGCAGTAAGCTTATTACAATACGATCTATTACATTCAAGAAAAAATGTAGTACTTACTAGGTAGGTCTAAACGTAAAATAATTAATTTAAAAAAAATCCTCTATAAATGGCTAAAACTTAGTTTGATTCGTTAATGCAGGCTTTTTATATTGCCAGATAAGAAAATAATTTATTTGTTCTGTTATTCTTGAGAATTACATTGTTTCGCCACTTCTGTTTATGTTTATTTTCTTTATCTAATGCACTTGCACATGTATGCATAGAGTATGCTTCTCCCAGCCAGTATATTTGCATTTGTCTATATAACAATATGCAACAAGAAACAGTGATAATTTATTTTTATAGCGTTCGCTACACAATTCCAGTGGAATGAGAACTTCAAGAATTTTATGGACACATGATTTATATGATTTCCTACTAGAAATGCTAGCAGAATTCACAGAGAGCTACGCTAGTTTCATTTACATAATTAGCTTTTAGTTTTAACGGCCGTCGATGCCTTGGTATTAATGTATTAACAAATAATTTAATTAAATAATAACAAACATTGTCGTGTTTTATTCCTATTTTAATTAAGTATTATCTTACATTATTAAAAAGCAGTGATAGCCTAGTGGTTAGACCGATCGACTGCAAAGTCAGAGGTCTCGGGTTCAAACCTGCGTGTTCAAAACCGGGTTCAGAAGACTGCCGTCCATTTCGCCGCTACAGAGAAAATAAGCAATAATCTAAAGATTAAAATAATAATACCATAATCCCCTATTCGTCCGAGCGCTTTTTCACCGCGCATTAGTAAAGCATTCGAATCAAACAAATGGCTAACGGTACATTTTTCAAAAAGCGCTCCGCACCTTGTAAAAGCCCCTGTGCTAATGCGGGCTTATAGATAACTAGGTTCTGGTCGCGACTTCGTCCGCGTCGACTTTAGACAGGAATCTAAAATTTTTCCGGGATAAAAAGTACATATGTGTTATTTCAGGTAATAACTTATCTGTGTGCCAAATTTCATCCAAGTCCGTTCATGCGTTTTTGTGTGAATGAGTGGCAAAAATCCAAACATACAAACACACATTTGTAATATTAGTAGGGTGACATACCTTCCAATGGATTAAATACGATAGATTGCAAGAAATCCCGCCGTTTGGTAACGGATCGGCTATCGAGATTTACAATCAAGCCATACCAGACAGATGCAGGGTCAACCAAGATATTATGTGTGAATTTGACGGAACACCGTAAAATATCATCACCCCGCGTAGGTTAGTGTAAGAAGCGTAGGTAATCTTTTGGTCCGAAAGCATTCTGAAGTACCGTGAAATCTGCCGCAGCAGGCCGCTACCTACTGGTCCGTCCTATATGTTAACTATATATTTTATTTGTATTCTAACTGACCTAAAAAAATGTTGACTCCATATAGGTACATAGGGTAAGCAGGGGGTATGGCGCTCACCGGGTAATGGCGCGCACCTCTATAAGTCTATGAAAATGGTGCATAACAACATGACACCATACGTAAAACGAGGGAGGGGAAGGGCCTCTAACACGTAGCGACGCGCAGGGGCAGTCAGCTCGTGGCAAACGACGGTGAATTGTATTTGTTTGTATGCGGCTGTGCTAATTTTCGTCGCGATCTTTCTTTCGGTAAGTTCAGAATTTTGATATTTATTAAATTGTTAATATAGCTTTCCTAGGTACTTAATTATTCTATTTTATGATGAATTATTCAATATTCAACAATTGCTTTTCAATGTTTGTTTAATTTAAAGTTAAATTCAAAACGACCGTTTGGGGTTATCCCGCTCACATGAGTGCCATTACCCCTTAGAGACTTCTTTTTTTATTGTTATAGAAATGCCCAGAAATTGCCAAAGAACAACCGCCAAAGCGGCTTGGAACGAAGAAACCTTAACTCCGCTAAAACTGCGATTGAAAATGGGATGTCCAAGATACAAGCCGCTAAACAATATAACATCCCATTTACTACTTTAAGGGATCGACTAAAAAACGAAAATATAAGCAACCCAAGATTAGGTCGTAGGCCCATTTTCACCCCGCACCAAGAACATGAAATTGTTGAACAAGTTAAGCTGCTGGGTTCGCTATATTATGGACTCAGTGTCACAGACTTGCGTAAAGTGGTTTATAAATATGCTGTGCTCAATAATATCAAAAACAATTTCAATGAACAGCAAAACCTCTGGAGTGGATTGGGTACACGGCTTTATGCGACGCAACCCCTCAGTTTCTGTACGCAAAGCTGAAGCAACGAGCTTGAAGAGGGTTTCTGCTTTCAACAAGGAAGAAATAACAAATTAAACAAACAAGGAGTGGAACAAAACGACCAAAATGTTCAGAATCTCGGAGCTACGCAGTCGTGTGGTATGGCCTTGTTTTCAGAACATTCCGCTCCTTTGGCAGGTCCATCAAATGAAAATTTATGTTCCGAAGCTGATTTGGCAGTCTCTGGTCCTACTAACCAGGATTTCGTTGACAAACAAAGAGAAACTTCTATACCTTTTGCTGCTATAGCATCGACACCCACTATTGCACCATCTTCTAAACCAGCCCAAAGAAAGAGGAAACAACATGCTTCCATATTAACTGCGACACCCATGAAAGATATTTTACAAGAAAATAAAAAGATTGCCAAACTTAATAAGACTACAAAGAAACTAAGCCAACGAATAAAGTAAAAGAAAAAAATAAAAGTACAAAAAAATCTTACAAGAGAAAATATTCCAAAAAAGTTCTTCAGGGAGTGAAGTTGAAGAGCAAGCAAACATTTGTGACGATGACAGTGATGACGAAATGAATGTGGGCGACGAAAATTATAACAAATGCATTATTCGCAAGGAATTTGGAAAAAATAACGAGATGTGGTATCGCTGTACAACATGTGGGCTGTGGTCTCATGCTCATGTTCTGGATGGGATTAAGCAGAAGAATACATCTGTGATTTATGTGCTAAACGATAAAATCATCATCATTTCTATTTCTTTTTTGTCTTTGTTTACCTTTAAAAAGTATGTCGTTGCATACGTTGCTATATTGGTTTATTGTATAAGGCTGATCTCAGGTACAAATACAAATATTTGTTGCTATTTTATGATTATAGACTGTACTTTAATTGTATACTTTGAACTCATCCTTGTTTGCTAATGATAATGGATCTTACATGTTATATAGCAAAGAAACGGGTTTGGGTCTCATTACCCCTTCGCCTGAGCGGCATTACCCAATGACAGGGGCAATGACGCTCAAACCTTCTTTTTTTGATATGTTTACTACTGCTAATAATTCTTAGATAAATACGATTCCTATTAAAAAGTTGATTATTTAATACTTAAAGTTTATGTCAATGTTCTAAATTTTAAAATAAAACAAATAATTTAAAAAATATAGTGTGTTTTCCTTAAGTGAACGCCATTCCCCCTGCTTACCCTACCTAACAATAAACTGTTCTATTTGCTACGTTATAAACTTTAACAAACGAAAGAAATTCTTTTTCGCGAGATATCTTCAGCTATCTGAGCTAGGATAGTAATGGAATTTTCCTTTATTATTTGATTTACCTGCCCCTTCAATTTTATGTCGGTGCAATAGCGTTATCCCCTTGTATAGTCTGGACCTTTTTATCCGGTTTGTTTCAATTTATCACGGATATAGAAGTTAAATCAGACTGATTCCTATATTTAAATCATTTCCTGGCATACATATAATCTCGTTTTGGGTGACTGGAGGGATTTTGTTTTATGCTGAATGGAAAAATAATAGGGTGCATTGATACGATTTCCTATAAAGGGTTGGTGGAATGGAAAACAATTTGAGGGAGTACTTTTTTTTTCTACTATCTACATATCCCTAATTTCTTAACGAATTTGAATCATTCTTTTTTATTATCAAGTTTCCTGGCTTCCAGGGCAGTCCTTTTTTCTGTTTTGATCCAACAAAGAATTTTAGAGATAAAGGTGTAACTCTTGAAAGTGATGTTTCCGTAAGGCGTATTATTATTTTTTTCTAAAAAATATCAACAATTATCATTACATTATCTATATCATCACGCCAGATTCCCTGCGGGATAGGCAGAGAGTACAGAGTTGCAACAGGTTCTTTCCTTACATACCTCTCTGGCTTCATCCACTCTCATAGTTCGTCTCATAAACGCTCGCCGGTTACGGAGACTCTTGATTATTACATTATGCAGAATTAAAGCAATCTGGTTACATGTAAGTCAAGCTATTTTGGTACAAAACCCTCGTGCGCAAGAAGGACTTTGTAGCAATTTCTGATTTAACTAAAAACTACTCGACAGTAGTAACCAGAACCAATGACTTAGCGCTCCGCTTGAAGATTCTCAAACATAGAAAAACCAATAACGGTCACCCATTACAGACTAACCGAGCTGAACGCGCCTTAACCTTGGTGATCGCTTATAGGACCGCAGTTTCGTAGCACTATGGGTGCCTTAAGCGCTAATGGGAGTGTTGCTTTAATGTTCCTATTGTATTACCTAATAACAGACCATATCACGCTGCTGGTGACCTATTTAAACTTATACGTACGTTAAAATAGACACCGAAACAATCATTTTGCCGCATTCGAATAGTTCGTAAACATGCGATTGTTGAATATGGAAAAACTAATTCAAATATTGCTATAATTATAAGCCATTTCGTTTCCACAGAGGCCAATAAAACTCACGTACCCGTGCATTTCAAGAAACTATTTAATTTACTACGAATACATAATTAGGCGGTTACTGCTATTTATGTGAAAATTGGAATAGTTGAACAATAAAACCATACTAAATTTCTAGTGCTCGTAATTGTTTTATTTTTGCCTGTAGAAAAGTATTAAGGTATTCGTGGTCAATTGAAAATGTCAATAAAATAGTAGGTAATAAACTAGAAGTATTATATATACGAGGAGGGATCAAAAAGTAGTGAGAATGAGATAGAATATAATGACTATTGATAACTTAACAATTTATTTTTCTACATAGTTTCCGAGTCTCTCTACACACCGAGTCTAGCGCGTTTCCAAGGCTTCAATCCCTTTCACAAAAAAAGTTTTGTCTTGGTCCTGCAAGAAGCTCTCCACGGCATTCATCACCTTGTTATCGTCTTCGTACCTGTTTCCCCTTTAGTATTTTTTCAATTTGAGGAACAGATAAAAATCGCTAGCCGCCAGATCTGGTGAATAAGGGGGTGGTCAACTAATTCGAAGCCAGCTTGCTGAATGGCAGCCATCGCAACTGCCGACCTGTGCGCGGGTGCGTTGTCGTGATGAAAAAGCACGCCCCTTCGAAGTTTCCCTCTCCTTTTCTCTTTGATGGCATTCCTCAACTTGGGAATTAAAGCTGCATAATATTGGCCTGTAATAGTGGTTCCACGCTCCAGGTAATCAATCAACAATATTCCTTCTGTCCCAAAATATTGAGGCCATAACCTTGCCAGCCTATGCCACGACACGAAACTTCTTCGGATTCGGTGATGATGGCCATTTCCATTGCGAAGATTGCTGTTTTGTCTCGGGATCAAAATGATGGGCCCAGATTTCGTCCATTGTTACGAAACGAGACAAAAAGTTTTCAGAATCTTCTTGAAACTTGTCCTAACAATATCTTCGAAATGTCA
Source organism: Phalera bucephala (assembly GCA_905147815.2). NCBI lineage: Eukaryota > Metazoa > Arthropoda > Insecta > Lepidoptera > Notodontidae > Phalera > Phalera bucephala. The sequence goes on from LR990615.1 coordinate 17,898,029, forward strand.
AGTCGATTTTGTTTCTGACTGTCGGTTAACGGTTCTCGGCACCCATCTTGCGAAGACTTTTCTCATATTTAAAGATTGTTTCAATATGGATTTAATACTTCCATATGAAATGCCCGTTTCTTGAATTAAGTATTGGATGGTAACTCTTCGATCGCTCAATACAATTTTCTCGACTTTCGCAACATTTTTTTGGGTGACTGACGTCGATGGACGGCCGCAACGATGTTCGTCTTTCGTGCTCGTTCTTCCTACTCGAAATTGAGAAGCCTACCTTGCGACAGTGGAATACGGCGGAGCAGACTCTCCTAATGTTGCCTCCAAATCGCAATGAATCTCTTGCGTCGTTAACTTTTTTAAACAGAGGTATTTAATAACGGCTTGCACTTTGTTTTTCTCCATTTTCGAGAACACGTTCCGACACGAAGCAAACAAATGACTACATTCAGAAAAAAACAAAAGAGAATCGAAGATTTTTTTTTTATTAATATTACAAATGTGTATCTGAGCTATGCCTGCCAGTATTTTTTTTTTTACCAAGTAGTATGTCGTTTTCATTACTCTTTGATCCCTCCTAGTAATGTAGGTGGTCTCTTTTTCCAAATCGAGATGAACCTACCTAACATTGAGAACGCTTAAGAAGCTATTTAAAGAGACCTCTGAAACTAAAAGAAATAGAAAAATGTGTTCGAAGGCAACATGGCATCAATTTAAAATTAGGAACACCTGCATACTATACAAATCGAAAGGTGAGACAGGTCATTTTGATAAAATAAAAACGAGTTACTTTAATAGAGTAATCGGCTTTCGATCGGTAATTTTTCAGATTTCGGGTGCTATGGCGAGACAGTCTTCAACACCAGATAGTATGAAAAAGCCACGAAGTACAGAATAGGAGAGAAAAACTGATAGAATCGGGTACTGAAAGGCTATAGGTATCTTAACATAATTATCAGACACTCAAAGTTACATCTTACACCAACAGCAACACATCTCGAAACTGCTATGCCCCCTTAGATAAAATTTAATATTTGTGTCTACCTACCTATAACGTTTTTAATTCCACACGAATGATCATAACAAATTTGTAGCTCAAGATTACACGCGGGGAAGGCTTACAAATTGACTATGAAAACGACAAACATAAATAGTAGGCGCCCTCCTCGGTTGATACAATTTTTTGCGGGGCGAATTGGTGTGAGCGGGGCGCGAGACTGACAGCTCGTCCATTTTTAACTCCCGCCCCTGCCGCGGCGGAGACGACAATTTGGATAAATGGTACATCCGTCGGCGACCGACTGAATTATTCAGGCTACTCCTAGCTGCGCTTCTTCAAGTGACAACGAGAGGATTGCACAATAAAGTGGAATATTTAGAGAGTAATCACGTACCAACATAGGGACTGAGTGGCTCAGTGTGCCGCCTCGCCGCCGCCTGCCGTCTACAATGGCCTTTCTATTCGCGTCATAACATCTATCTGCAGTATGAATATTGCATACGTGTTTATAAATAATGGATAAATGCGTGACTTGAGTAATTAGCTAATAGTTTTGTCAGAAAAAAGTCTTATTTTTTCTTCCACTTATGAACAGAGCAGGATTAATCGATTGAATGTATTTTTAATATGTAAGTCGGTATCTCAAGACTGAAGTATTTTTGAATCTATGTAGCTATTAATTTCCTGATCCCACATGAAAATTACTTACCTACGTAGGCACAACAAAACATTATCATTAATTTACTTACTGATGATCTGACGGTATACTTACATAATGTGTATGTCACATAACATCAATTTGCTTAATGTGGCTAATAAAAGCTTTGTTATATTACTTTACGACTATGAGGTCGCTTACTATCCTAGTAAAACTTGGCCAGAATAGAGGAAACTTTGATTCCCCCGTTCCAAATCATTGTTCGGAAAATAAATAAGCTTTTTGTCTAATAGGTTACGTCGGGGAAAGCTTTGTGTTGGAACTCTTTGAGTAATAACAATAACCATAAAATTGCTTACCTATTTATCTTTCTAACAAAATACCTACTTATAGGTAGATTGGGAGATACGTACATTATGTAGTATGCATAAATTAATAAACTTTTAAGGTGGATCAGCAAAAGAACTAATGAAGCGGTTTTGGACTTAATTCGTCGATGTAATTCGCATAATCATCGAAGTGGCAGTATATAATAACAACAACTTTGATTCTGTTTAGGTTTTAACGTGTTATATAACGTGTTAAACGCAGCAGCTCGTTGGTATTACATTGACAATATGCCACTTCGTCATAAGTTCCCTTTAAGTCTTGACACTTAAGATGGAAATTATCTTCTATCTAATACGTGCGGCACCTAGATTTATTTATTTTTATTTAATGAAAACATTATAAAATAAGATACATGATACGTCACTGCAGTTCGGATTTGTATGCTTCCGAAGGAATTTTAATAATAAAAACGACTTTAAACTTTACTAAAATATAGGTATTCAGATTGCCAACATACCTAACAGAAGGTTTTTAACATGATTACTAGCTGTTGACTAGCTGTTTGATCATTAGCCCTGGAGTCACTTTCAATTGCGTTTAAAGGAAGGACATGCAGTATAGGAGTAGATAATAAGGTTCGAGGCTTTAATGCGCTACTCGGAACCATAGAAGGAACACGCTGGTTCTATTCATCGTCTGACTTTGCTTTCTAAGGAAGATTAGAATTTGAAAGTTGTAAAGAACAGTTACACATCTTCTCAGATACGGCTACATATTCGTCTACTTCAACATTGTTCGCAAAATTCAATTTGCGAGAACGACGCAATGAAACCTTTATTGTCACTTATTCCGCACTATGCAGACTTTATTCCTCTGCTTCGTCGGATGCAAAATATCAAAGCAAACAATCGTACTAGTGAGCCAGCGGTACGTCTGTGCCAAGAAATAATCTCTTGCATGACATAATCATATATCACGCGAGAGTAGGTGCCAAATCTGTAGCACAGGGGTCGCCATTCACGTACCTAATTAAATTAGGTAATTTATTTGCAGGTTTGCATTTTCAGGTTTTTGTGTTTTTCTGTCCTAATAAACACATTTTTTCTTGTGTCATGTTTGTAGGTTAATTAAGCTAATTTAGATCTTCAGTGAATTAGGCTAGACGAGACATGGAGCCCTGACGACCCTGACCTAGATTTGTGCGAGTAGAATTTAAACCAAAAACTTGTACGCCTAAAAGTATTAGCAAGAATTAAATTGTCTTAGTACGATATCTCTTATAATTCTCTACTTCATGATATTAAACGAAAGGTTTACCCTCCCACATATTTTAATTCGAATGATACCTAGTACGAAGCGGTAAGATTTAGGGACAATAAATACCTAACAGGTAACCTATGAGAATTTGGCGAATGTGTACCAGGGTTGTACCGTGTATCTTTTTTTTATTAACCTATTTCGTCACATGGCTGAGCAAAGGTCTCCCGCTCTAACCTCCAATCTCTATCCTCTGTACATAAACAGGGATATTATTTAATTATTATTCTACATATGTTTTTCGGTGCGTATTCTTAAGTTTTTACTGTTATAGTAGAACCTCGGCCATCCATTGTTCTAACTCGCTTGTGAGAAGAATTTAGTAGTCATAAACCTACATTAATTATTGTTCAACAATGTCCAATCCGAACCTCTCACCTGATCTCTATTTTAAACCAATTTTCCTATTGTTACCGTCTTGGCTGTGGCTAAGAGTTACACTACTTTAGTCTTCTTTTTTATGAGACATATTCACTTCGCTTTCGGATGTCAGGCCACAAGAAATGGCTAGACAACATAGGTCCATAAATAACAGTTACCATGATCCTACTTCAATGACCATACCATACTGAGAATAATAATGGTAGCACAATTGATCTGTTAATGCAGCAGCATATATTAAAGAAGAATTTGTGCGTTAACAGCAGGGATTAATTCCCTGCAAATCTCTGTTTTAGCACGACCTGTGCTCGCTAAATTGTGTCAATTACAGCTTACCGGCGTTAATCGGAGTATCGAAATTAGTAGAGAATTGCTGCTGCCATAACCAAATATTTATAGCACACATTGAAGATGCTCATATAAGTGGTAGAGATTATGTTTTTAGATATTCACGATTTTATAGGGAAGTTGCTAACTTTGCCCCTCAAATACTATTAGACTGTTCAGCTAACTCGTTAAAATGTTAACGAAAGCCATTCCCAATCTAACCAACAAGAGAAAAACGAAAGGGAGAATAAGGTGGTACGTTATTTACCAACTAAATAGGCAACGTAATTATCCCGGGGATCCCGGGCCAATTCCAGTGTTTAAGAAAGATAAACGAGAGGAGGAAATAGTTTTAACGGAACTTGTAACTCCGGCCTGATCGCATGGCTCGGTAAATTGCCTGATTACTACCTGATGAGAAGGGATTATTGGATTACACTATTATATAAATACAACATTGATCACTTGAGCTTCCATAGATCTTATTTCAATTAAAGTTTGTGGCCTTATCGTTTGCCAATGATTGTGCCAAGTCCAACGGGGAATTTGTAATATTAATTAATAGAGTTGGTCTAGTGGCAAAGCGCATCGCTTTGTGATCACGAGGTCCTGGGTTCAAATCCTAGGTCGAAAACTTCCCAGTACAAGTCCGGAGTCTGGAATGAGCCCAGTATATGGCAATAGGCTCGCCCCCTATTACATGGGACCTAACATCGTCGGCGAAACGTGGGTGTACTCAGTACACCTCTGCCACCCCCGCTTGGGGAATATAGGCGTGACGGTGTGTGTGTAATTAATAGAGAACTTACCAAAAGGGTAATTATTACAGATGACTACAAGTTCCCAAGACACATTTTGATGTGACCTGAATGATTAAGGTTACACTTCGGATTTATTTTATCATGTCCATAAAATTTGCCAAGTTTCGTACAAAACGGTTTGTGCAAGCAATTAACGTTATTATACCCAGATTAAGTAATTTATCATCATATCCTTTGCTCACTCCTGTGAATGAAACTCTTAACCTAATCAGTGTCTCAGTATGAGTGCCATGGCCATATAAGTCGACTACGATTATGCAATTGAATACATTCGTTTTCCTTTACGACTTATTCAACACTCCATACTAAAGTTGATAAAAAATGACACACTATAAACATTCATTTCGCGTTTAATTATAACTCATGAAATATATTTCCAGTACAAAGTGGCGAGAGGCTTATAACTTCATTCCGGGCCGCAATTACGTTGCAGTTTATTTTTTGCGCGGCCCGTGGCATTCGGGAACATTCCGGCAACGGCAAACATTCGTCATTAGTTAACATTATTCATTCGGATGCCTTGTTTTTCAACGTCTGCCTTCAAATGAACGCTATTGAACTTATTTAGGCAACTATTGTTTACGGAAAATCTACTCTTTTCAGATGCAAAATAGACAGTCGATCTCCAATATTCATGATCTATGCTAATAAAAGGCTGTTCTGTTTTTGAAATCTACATTACACTGCCTTGTCTTTGGAGGCAATTTACCCGATCTGTGAGATAAAAGGGTACTTTGCTACGTAAGAGAATATTATGAGTTTTACTAAGGATAGTATACTTAAATAGCCTCAAATTGATACAGATTTGGGAACACGTTTACGTGGGTATAGATTTTCTATAATATTTTTTTTCTCCGCGTCCCGTAACGTGAAAATGTATCAGTGTTAAGATCCTATTTTCAATCAACAATCACGTATAATCGCTGTCCATTTGTCCTTTACAAATAAATTTGAAAAACAACCAACAATCTATCGTGACCAACCACAAAATCGTCGGATATGTGACAGCAAATAAACCCGTGTCGATATTCAGATTAGTACACGTAACTTGTAATTGGTCCAGTTTGGCGAGCCCAGATCGTGCTAAAACAGAGATTTGCGAGGGATTAATCCCTGATACCGCACAATCCCACCCAAATGTATGCCGTTGCATAAACAGGTCACCGGTGCTGGCACCGGCCTTAGTAATGGTACGAGCAGTACCCGTGCAAATGGAGGCTAACTGTTGCATCTTATCTACAGGAAATATTTATTTTTTCTTATTTCTATCATCACTGGTACATTTGTTGAAGAGTATCCGTAAAGTTATCCGTAGTCCGTTATATAATAAGGAGAGTTGAGATGTTTAATTTGGTGAAATTTGTGGAAATAGTAGACAGGAATCAATTGTCGCGCGTTTAACATTTGCATCAAAAATCTATTCGTAAAGTTTATTGTCACGTGGAAGCGTAACATAATAAAAAGCAATGAATCAAAATAATATTACATTATATGGAAAGCCTTTCATGGCATAACAAGTATGGTTTTCTATCTATATCATACCGACAGATCCTTCGCAGGGTCGGCAGAGAGTACAGAGTTCCAACAGGTTCCATGTACAGTTTTACTTATACATAAAACAGGTTCTATGTAGGTATGTAACATTATTCTTAAACAAGACAACGTTATCGCTATCACTATATATTATAAAACAAAGTCCCCCCGTCACCCGCGTCTCTCCGTCTGTCTAAACCCGATAAAGTCAATAACTACCGAAAGGATTCTCATACGGTTTTCACCGATAGACGGAGTGATTCAAGAGGAAGGTTTATGTGTATAATGCACTAGTGCAAAGACGGGGCGGGTCGCTAGTTAAAAATAAAATGAAATTCGAAATAAGTGAAGAGAACTTTCTGCTGGAGCCTGAAGTGTAGTAATTATTTGGCCTCTCGCCCGAAGAAGCTGTAAAGATTAACCACAGCAGTAACTGTAATTTACACAAATCCACGAATAAAATGTAGGTAATAAAAGTATTTCATTGAAATTGAGTTCCTACCCTTTCAAACGAGAATAATTCTTGCCCATTCCTTCCTTCTATCACTTTTAGACTATGCTGATGTTTGTTTTCTTGATGCTACAGAGGAACTTCATAATAAACTCGAACGCCTGCAGAATTTATGTATCCGCTTGGTTCATTTTTGGTCTACGCAAGTATGATCTCTGAGTACCGAATGACACTGAAGTGGCTACCTATTTGCGACGTCGGGATTTACATATTCTCACTCTTTTGTTCTCTATTCTCCATTCATCCCTAATTCAGCTGAATATCTTCGCGAATGCTTCGAATTTCTTATTCCTAGGGGCAAAACTCGTCGTACAGCTACCTTTCTCCTTCTCCGAGCTCCTCGTCATACTTCCAGCCTTGATGATGGCTCCTTCACTGTACGTGCGATGAAACTATGGAACTCCCTTCCACATATCATACGCGTTAGCTGTTCTCTGGATGTTTTCAGGGAAAACGTTAAAGAGCATTTCCTTTGCAATTGATATAAATTTTATTATATTATTTAATATTTATATAAGTATATATATATATGTGTATAAATTAATGTATGTATGTATTTTATATATTTTTAATTTAGTATATGTGTAATGTTAGGATAATTTATGTATGCAGAGACTTCAATTATTATTTTCATTTTTATCTTTTTTCTTTAATTTTTTCTTTTAGAATTTACTGAATAGTTTGTTGTACAATTGCCTTCACTTAAACGCTAAATATTCTCTTTGCACTCCAAGGTTAACTGGTAGACAACCCAAATTGAGTTAAGTTCGCCTTTGTACATCATATCTGTAAATTTACTTACTAATTTATGTTATTTTGTACAATAAAGAATAAGAATAAAACCGCTATGAATTCTCACTCGCTTGCGAAAAATCATAACAGTGACATTATCTGAAATTAGGGAACAATTTAACACAAGATCAGGTTCTTATGTGTTTTTATATTGGTAATCCGACATGTATGGGTTAGCAAAACAACAAAGTTACACAAAAGTATAAGCATGTTTTAATTGTCTTGCCAAGCGGTTTTGCCGGTAGTTTTGTGCGTTGTTCAGAAGCTCAAGCCAACTATATTGTTTTAGTAAGTGAGGAGCTTGGGGCGGGCTTCTGCAGGACAGATTTGGCAGCATCGTGTGATGTATGTTAGTGTCATGTGAGAGATTATTTCTTGGCATTGAGACATGGTATACTATCAGGGAGTGTTCTAACAGATTTTTGAGATGTACCAATATGTAACTCGTTGATCTAGTGGAAAAGCGCATCGCTTTGTGATCACGAGGCCCTGGGTTCATATCCTAGGTCGCACAAATGTAGTTTTTCTAACGAAAAAATAAAATTCCCTGTATGAGTCCGGAGTCTGGAATTGTGCCCGGTATATGGCAATAGGCTCGCCCCCTATTACATAGAACCTAACATCATCATCGTCATCGTGGGTGTACTCAGTAAACCTCTGGCACCCCCTCTAGAGGAATATAGGCGTGAAGGTGTTTTTTTTACCAATATTTAAATCTTCTGTAACGCCTGTAAAAATTAGAAGAACGTTGCTAGCCAACTAAACACAAGCATAGAGATACTTTAAGATCGTATACATGTGTTTCCTCTAATTAGATTGGTTTAGGTATTTCATATGTATGCAGAATTTAATCCAGGTAGAGTTCAAAAGGGTATTAATGATAATTTTGGTATTGATGGAAACACGCATAACGACATCGTTCAATCCCAAAAAAAAACTTTTTTTTCGCCAAGGGAATATTTCACGAGGCTCGTGACCGGCGAAGCCTGTCTGATTTCTACGGGCTTAAATCCTAAAACGACCGGCGTCGACACCGGGAGGGGCCTCGGGATCTCAGCAAGAAACGCACTAGTGACACTGTACCATAAGAGTATTCCAACTTTAAACAGGAAACTGGTCCCACTTTTCCCTACATCGATGCGGTGCTCACGAAGACAACATCCAAACCATGCCGCCCTACCATACTATGCCGTAACGTAACTAAAGTACTTAAACTGAAGTTTCAAGAACAATTTCAAGAATAACATTATTAGAGTATTTCCTTTGCTTATCTGGAACAGCTACTATCTACTCAATGCTCAGTATCTGAACAAATCTGTCTAAGTGCAACATTTTGAAAAAGAAACAATTGTACAAAGTTGGCGTCTCTCGGCGATTGAGTTCACAACTTTAAAGTGTGTTATTTCTTCGGAGCGGAACTTGTTGTTGCGCGGAACTGACGGGCGAGGAGTATTGACTGCTCGATACGTGCTGCTGTTATAAACACGCGACAAAACTAACAGAATCAATATAAATCAGATAAATGTCACAGCTTGTTAGTGTTACACAGTTGTTTGGACGTAAATCCAAGGTCCTTGGAAGTTCTGTTTGTCTGACAAGATGTGACTTTAATAAAGCCTACATCAACCTTGGTGTTGCGGAGCAAAACAATATTTTGCTATACCTTTATACAGAGTGTAATAGAAATATATGATGACAGTGCTTATACACCATATTCTACACCACCTATTCAATAAAAATTGATAATAATTATTTCAAATACTACTAGAACTACATAACAAATAGGTACCCCATTATCTTAACCGTATCACCATTTCAAATTTTAATAATTAAGTATTTAAACAGTGGTTACTTTATTCCATGTTTTATTTACTTTACCCATGCCTTTGCAATGTTCCTCCTATACAGCTACCTACAAGTGTTTATTATAGTTTACAGAAAAGAGCGTGTTTTCCAATAACATTCGTAAAGTTGCCAGCATGAACATTATTAACCACTGAATGTGGCAGAAGCCCACGATACACGCTACTATCCAAGAACACGCCATTTAGCGACATTAGTCTTTCGGTTAAAGACTAAGCTAGTGCGGTCGGGCTCCCCCACCGGGCGGCTAGCCCGATTGACGCGTCACACAGCCCTGTGCCCGTGAAATTGAATTAGCAACTCATTAGTGACGCCAATAAAACCAGCCGACTGCCCACCCCTGCGGAGTCACCCCTGTAAACGCTGAACATGTGAAACACCGCTTTGATACGTGTATCTACATGTACAAACGAAGATTCATTGGAGGGGAACGTGTAAAGGAGTTAATCGTCTTTATGAACTAGTGAGCTGATAAGTAAAGGTAAACTTTTTTTAGCATGAGAGGAGATATAAAGAAATGGTTTTAGTTTTTCTCTTTCATAGTTCGGAATAAAAGCCCCATTATGATAGGTAAATCATAAAATAAATATCCATTGTTACGCCTATATCCCCAAGATGGGGTGGCAGAGGTGTACTGTGTACACCCACTTTTCGCTGACGATGTTAAGTTTCATGTAATAGAGGGCGAGCCTATTGCCATATACCGGGCACAATTCCAGACTCCGGACTGATGCTGAGAATTTTTCAATAGAAAAACTACATTTGTCCGACCTAGGACCTGAACCCAAGACTTCATGATCTCAAAGCGCATTATGCGCCAATAGACCAACGAGGCAGTCATTATGATAGGTGCCATGAAACATAGGATATTGATTATTAAAAGAAAGTTTTTTTGACTTTATCTACGTCGTGGATAAAAACAGTCTAAATGCTTCATTAGTTTAGGTACCTTGTAAAAGTAGGAATTGTAAAATTTACGTATGATTTTCTTTGCTTCCATATGCATGCATCGAATATTTAATTGACTTTGTGCTTACGCCGGGAGCAACAAACACTGCGTTACCGTGCTTCGGGTGACAGATCTCGGCGATAAGCATGAATCCAGGAATGTGCGGCCGGCCCTGAGTTTCGTCTCTATGGGTTTCTTGGACACACAGAAAGTCCAGTGCGTCTTGCGATATAACTCAGAAAGTATATCTGATTTATCCTGTGAGAAACTCTCGATGTTAATAGAGACAACACACAGCTCCGGCTTTAGAGCTGGAGTAGAGTTGTTTGCCAACGTGGTAAAAGGGTGGCCAATCAGCGTGGGATACTCGCCGATTGTTACCAGGGTGCGTCGGACGTACGGGGGCTCAGAAGATACATCACACGGGGAGGCTCGATTCAAGCACTCTATGAAAAACAGGAAAACATCTTCAGGTGGGGATACATGGTACCAATTTCCCTAAATTTGTTTGTTGGCGTAACCCAAACGATGTCTCACCTTATATCGTGCTCCGCATCCCCTGACACCTGTACGCAGCAGGATTTGACGGCTGCATCCGCCAATGCAGTCAATGTGGCCGCATTCTGGGCTGCTTCCATATAACTATAGCATATTTGCCGTGAAAACGCTTAGAAGAAGATATCCATGAGTCTTTTCATTCATGTGGATGAAGATAAAGAGGTGTACCAATTAATTCTTATTCCTTTTCTAAATAAATCCTTTGAATATATGTGAAAATAAATAGTAGGTACGTTACATTATTTAAGCCCAGTACCACATTTACACAATTTTATTTTGTCTTATTGTAATTCCTATCATGGCATAAAAAATAACGACCTAATTTAAAAACGTAAAATACTTTGATGTAGATACGAGATGTTGTAAACTTAGTCATAAATAAAAAAGAAACGGTTTTAACGAATTCGCTCACGTGCCTATTTTCTCAAGCAATTCGAGAGAAAATATAGTGCTAGACTAAAGTAAGGTTGGTGTAGGACTAACTTTGCGAGAGACAAATCTAACTAGATCTCACTAGATAATATTCTAGTGCTGGAGTTGTTGATTCTTTTAAACACATCTAATTTAAACTCCAAAAATTTTGTGTCTTTCTTGATTTGATCAATCATTTTATTGTTAAGCATGACTTTACTATCAAGTTGTTAAGCGACTAAACCCAAAGAAAATGTACCTACTTATAACATGACAATACTTAATTAAAACAATGAAAACTATACAATACAAATAAATACCTACTATGAAATAACAATAACGATATCTATGATATATGAGTGTAGGTACACAACATGTATAGGTCAGTGTATTTTCGTGGAAAGACGCGAAGGGCAAAAGAAAGAAGGGAGACCAAAAGCCAAGTGTTCCGACGAAATTCAAAGAATAACACTTGGTAGAAACTAGACCAATTTGGTTAGAAACAGCACACACAGAGAAAAATGGAAAAGCTGTAAGAGGCCTTCACGCAAAAGGCGTCCTGAACTACTCAATAAAACAAATCAATATTAACATTTAGTGATATTTTTATTTAAAACAAATTTTGTAAAGTTTCTGTTTTCTATTACAAACTTTTATTTAACTGGTCGTATGTCTGTCTGTCCGTCTATCTATCTGTGTGTCTGTTGTCTGTCGATTGAGCTAAAGTTTGGCATACGTATGTAAGTTTGGTGACAATGCAATGTTACTGGTCTGATGATGGAGTCGGAAGGTGGCCATACGACTGCATCATCACTTGCATCATCACATCATTTTTATTATGACAGTGTTTTTATACTATGTAAGTCCAAGGGCAGCTTTTTAGGTCACGGACCGTGTGAAACTTGTTATTTTTGAAAACTTATTAAAGCTTTTTAAGCCTTATTGTACTCTTGATGTGGCGCATACCCGTAGATGTAAACGACATTTGTTTAAACGTGTATTTACTTTGTGTACAGACAGCCTTGTTGTTTTTAACAAAGAAAATTAAGATTTATGTAGTTCTAAATGTAGCATGAGTACTATAACCATAGGTATGTCCCACCCAAATCCATATAACTATATATAGTACCTTAAAATAAGATGAGACCGTATCACAATGTATGTGTATAGGTGTAAGAAATATTTAAGAGCAGTGGAGCGTGATTCCCCTAGCGCCGTTATAGCGGCGAGAGAGGGTAAACTCCTGCGAATTATAGGCACTTAGTTTAAACGAAAGCCTCATGGGAATCAACCTGTTTCGTTACACCCACTAATCTTAACTTATCGCCAGGTTTCTAAATAATTGCTTCATTGACGAATTTATGCACGTGGATTGGGATTAAAGACATTTTTTATATTTTAATTAATCTTTATGAATTAAGTAATCTTATCTATTCATTGTTGTAGTTTATGTTGGAGGATTTTCGTCTATATAACGAAAAGTATGTAGCGTAAAAGTGGTGAAATGCATGTTCTTAAAGTGCTTTGCGAGACCGAGGTAGAAATGAAATCATACTAAAAAGTGTTTCGCATTTTTTTATATCTATATCTATCCATTTCCATGTAGAACAAATCGCGAAACTTTTTTTCAGGTTACAGTCCCGTCACAGGTCCCAACCTGTGACCGTTTTATCAAATAAGCCAATATGCTCACACACAGACTACTACAATAAAAGGCTTTCGATAAGGTGCAATAAAGACTCAATGTTAATTATTTGAATTTTTCTAAAATCTACATTTTGACAGAGGTCTGAAATTCTTTACTCACTGTACTCCCCGCAAAAGATCTGGCGTAATGATATGAATATATAGACATAAATCTTTCTGATTAAACTAAAATGAAATCGATTTGACTAAAAACCTGCCTACTTTGCTTTACTGCACACACGATAATTAAATTTACATGACGTAAGCAGGCCAATCACGGATTTTCGTGTCAAAAGAGAGAACTGACTCAAACGTTAATTTTCTTAATGTATCTTGTTAAGGTTGGGACGGGATCCTTTTCTGCTTCTGAATAAATTAAGACAACATTAACTGTAAAGACGTAATCGCTATTTACCTCCCGTTAACGAAATTTACTATGAATTCTGTGTATGTAGCAGAAAATAGCGGGCCTTAGCGCCGAATAAATTAGCTTTGAGTTTTACATTTCTGGATAAACATTTCTAGATGATATAGGTATATACAGCGCTTTAAAATCGCAATCTTTGTACGTCACTGTAGTGTAATAGTGTAAGTGAAGTTTACTAAGATCAAGTCGTATGAAGAACTGGGGGTGCTACGGCCAGGGAACCTCCTAGTGTGCCCGGCCTATTGGCAGTCCCGCGGATACGTCCAGAGGAACGACAATAGGTACTAGACGGTGCACCCCGGGTATCGTCAATAACTTCCCTTACGAGAGTTCTTGTTGGCGATGGCGGATGACCTGACATGGTGCAGTGCTTGGGATTGGGGGCTGCAGCAGGGGCAGTGGGGGGAGGGGGGGGGCAATCCCCTGCGTGTTTGTGCCGTGCGCGGCGACCCGTACAGCAAGGTGAAAGAGTCATGGGGGTTGAGCTTGCGATGGACCGGTATTTGTTGTCTGTCGCTGGCAACACGCCTCTTCGGTCCGAATCTCTGTCCAAACGGGAGGTATTCACGTAATAGTCAATCGGCTGAAGTCCATCCCTCAGATGGACTAGGCTAGGGTTCTGGGGTGAAGAGGTCCGCAGGCGGCAGCGCGAGCCTACACTACGGAGTGGAAGCGAACACTGTTAGTCTCGTGGACAGCTCACCTTGGAACCCTCTATACTCTGATGATAGCCCTGGTGCTTGTGCCTGGTGCAAGAAAATCGACAAGATCCCCAAACCGGTCCCCAAAAAGGGACAAGGTGCATCACGCACACAAGGCCCCTCGGGGCATAATGTAAGACCTTCGGGCACGAAAAAGGCGGCGGGACAAGTGACGGCAGCGAATCCTAGCGGTGGCGCCAGTCTGGTCTCCAAAAGCGCACATATAATCTGCGGATCTAGGGAAGATACAGCGTCTTTCGGTCTGCCCCTGGTTGCCAAGGTGGAGGCGAAGGCGTCTGGCTCTGCTGGACCCGGAAAAACCATACCGCCCAGGCGACCGGTGCTGGCAGACTGCGTGACCATATCTCCCCTAAGAAACGCAAACGAATCAGCACGCTCGCCAAGCGGAGGAAGCGCATCGAGCTCGCAAGACAATCTGCTTTCTCTTAGACGCCTGCACAGGAGGCGACGCTCTCTAAACGGGCAAGAGAGGTCAGCGACGAAGGCAGGTACACTGCAGGGGATCTGAAGCGAGTTCACCTTGGATCTTCGTTTAAGGATGCCCTGACCACAACTAGGATGGCCATCATTGCGGATGACTATCCTAAAACGATGCTGGAGGATGAGACCGCCTGGGAACTCAAACAGGCCATCTGGGAGAGGATGTGGAGCGATCCGGTCCTCACCGTAGAATGGAAGGGGCGGCATCATCAGCATAACATGCTCCAGTGATGAGGCGATCACCTGGCTGAGGCATTACGATAGTCAAACTGCCGGTGGTGTTAAAGTCAGCGTGATCAGGGATAGGGACCTACCCCGTCCCGTCGAAATGGTATGGAGGAGAACACGAATAATCGAAAAGATCTCTCTGTCTGTGGAGCTTCAGATGCTCCAGCGGCTCCATAATATAATCCATACCGACCGCTGGAGAGTCGTGAAGACGATGACAGAAGGGCTGCAGGCAAGGAGCATCATCCTGATGGATCTGTCCTCGGCTGATGTCATCAAAGAAGCCGGGTACATGCGGCACGCTGGACTAGAACGCAGCTTCTTCAAAGTCCTCGAAACTCCAGGGTATAGAGAGGAGGTTGCGGGTGGGTCCGACAAACCAGCGGTGGCACCCCAGATTGCTCCGGTTGAACCACAACCAGACCACCAACAGGAGGGAGGTACCCCTGAAACCCACAAGGAGGAGGCACTGCTCGCGGATTGTCCGGTCCCATCGCCATCCATGTCGATGAGATCGGATGGACTTGCCGGCGGCTTCGATAATCTGGGCATCATATCCTCCCCAATGGGAGAGGCTGACAATGCCCCAGATAGCAGCGAACCGGAGGAGAGCTGCAGGGAGGGGAGTCCCTAGCTTGGACTACCAATGCTACACAAACGGTCAAAAAAGGAGCTTGGCTTAAGGTGCGTACAAATAAACTTGCACTACTCTGCTACGGCGATGCTAGATCGCCAGCTGCGTAGGGCTAGGCACTTATACAAGAACCCTATATTTACAGGGGACAGATAAGGGGCCTTGATGAAGCGGGGGGGAACCTGTTTAACAATTGCATGACTAATGACATGAGGACCTGCAGTTTTGTCAGGAATGGCATAAACGCTTTGCCTCTGTCCATTTTCTGTTATAGGCAGATTTCTGTTATATGTCTGTGGTGAGGACCACGGTGAAGTTAAAATTGGAAGGTAACAAGGGGAGACGAGAAGTCATCTTCTCGGCTGCTTATCTGCCCTACAAATATGCGGACCCCGTTACAACACATCTGCGTGACTTGGTCAAATATTCCTGCAAAAACAAGTTTGAGCTAATCATAGGATGTGACACCAATGCGCAAAAAATGTGACACATCGTCTGGGGCAGCTCAAACACTAATCAAAGAGGGGAAAAACTTTTAGACTATCTAGTAAGCACTCCTTTACAAATTCTCAATAGAGGTAATAGACCCACTTTTGTAAATAGGCGCAGGGCGGAAGTTATTGACATTACAGTTACCTCCAACAGAGCGAGTAGGTAGGTAAGCAACTGTGATGTCTCCAATGAGATCTCATCCTCAGATCAGAATTATATATGTTTACAGTATGGGATGGAAACGTTTAATATAAACCCAAAAAGGCGAAACCCAAGGAACACCGATTGGGCCGCTTACAAAAGTGACCCTAAGGCTGAGCTAGGAAAGGTCCGAGGCAGGCTCAAATCCGTATTAGATATAGAGTTTGAAGCGGATAGCATAGCTCGGGCAGTAAAAACCGCCTGGACTAACAAAGATCCGGAGAGCAAATTCATAGCGAAACGTGAACCATGGTGGACACCAGATTTGGCGCGGTTAAGACTAGAAACTCGGCGGGCATTCAATACTGCGAAGGCAACCAGGAACTTTAGTGAATATTCTACGATACTCACGAGGTTCAATACAGAAGTGCGGAAAGTAAAAAGAAGGGCTTGGAAAAGACACTGCCAAAGCATATGCAGCCTCCCTGAGGGTTTGAGGCTAGCCAAGGCAATATCTATGGCCAAAATAAATCCACTTACTACAGTAAGAAATGAGGAAGGAGAACTTACAAACAGTGAGAAAGAAACATTGAAAACTATGTTCAACGTGCATATCTCGGGTTCGGTAGTAATACAAAAAGAGGACACCATGTGTGATGTCGATATAGATGAGCTCAGCTTAAAAACAATCAGAGCTGACTGGGAAACGGCAGGAAAAGTCGTAGAACAGAATAAACTCAAATGGGCCTTAAAGAGCTTTCAACCATTTAAAGCCCCTGGACCGGATGGTGTTTATCCCATCCTTCTACAAGAGGGGGAACCAGTAGTCAGCCAACATCTGTGCAGACTATTCAGGGCGTGTGTGGCCTTTGGCCAAGAATCTAGCCCCCAAGGGCCCCAAGAATCTGGCGGCAGGTGACAGTGAAGTTCCCCAAACCAGGAAAACCCAATTATGAGGATACCAAATCCTATAGACCAATCAGCCTATCCTCATTCTTTTTAAATGTATAGAGAAAATGATACATAGGCACATAAAGGATGGTCCATTAAAGGATTGTCCTCTACATAAGATGCAATGCGCTTACCTACCCGGTAAGTCTACGGAAACTGCATTACACTATGTGGTGAATCGCGCAGCTCTGCAGCAAAACAAAATCTGTGCTACAGCTTTTATGGATATCGAGGGTTCATTTGATCGCACAACATTCTCATCCATTGAATAAGCTACTATAGGGCATGGGATAGAACCAACTCTAATCAGATGGATCAAAAGCATGCTAAAGAACAGGATAGTCCAGTCTACTTTATTAGGAGAAGGGCTATCCGTAAAAACGACTAAAGGATGCCCGCACGGAGGTGTCTAGTCGCCGACTCTGTGGAGCCTGGTAGTGGACTCTCTCTTGAACATAATCAACAAAGGTTCGCTTTACGGAGTAGGATATGCGGACGATATAGTGATAGCAATCAATGGGAAGTTTCCAAACACAGTATCGACACTGATGCAGGAAGCTCTAGATAAAGTAATGAATTGGTGCACGACAAATAGCTTCTTGGTCAACCTGAAGAAGACTAATGTCATCCTATTCACACGGAGAAAGGTACTAACAGGCCTACAAGACCTTCATATGTACGGTAATAAAATTAAATGGGCCACTGAAGTTAAATATCTGGGAGTGACTCTAGACAAGCAACTACAGTGGCATGCACATGTTGACCAAACCATTGCTAAAGCATTGAGAGTGCTGAATATGTATAGGTCAGCATATGGAGAGACATGGGGACTATAGCCCAAAATAATGCATTGGGTATATAAAATTATGGTAAAACCGATATTAACGTATGGATGCATCGTGTGGTGTGGCCTTGAACTAAAATACACATCTGCAGGGACGCCCTAAAATAACTGCAAAGGACAGCCTGCCTGGCCATCACAGGTGCACTCAAAACAACATCGACGGCAGCTATGGAGTTGATACTCAATATCACTCCATTACATATCGTCATTGAGACTGAGGCGAGGAAGGCACTGTATAGGCTAGAGAAAACTGGACTATGGAACATAACAGCGCCAAGCCTTGATCACACCAAGCTAGAGCCAGACAAGGAACTAGATGACATAAGGGACATGAGAAGTGACAAAACCTTGACCACGTACATGTTCAACAAAAGATTAAGCACCCACATCCCTACCAGGGAACAATGGAAAAGTGGTCTAAATAAACAAGGCAAGGAACTAACGATATGGTACACTGACGGATCCAAAACCAAGTCTGGAACGGGAGCCGGTGTATACACGGAAGGATACAGCCTAAGCTATGCTTTGAGCATAGGCATATTTGCATAAATATTCCAAGCAGAGACGTTTGCGATAAATATTTGTGCAAAAGAGATATTGAACAAACAAATTACAGGCAAGAGTATCTACATCTGTAGTGACAGTCAGGCTGCCCTCAAAGACATCAGCTCCTATGAGCTAAACTCAGCACTGGCTGCGGAGTGCGCGTACCTTCTTGACCGATGTGGAGCGCGCAACATGGTCAGGTTAGTCTGGATCCCTGGGCACACGGGGGTTGATGGCAATGAGCGTGCGGATGACATAGCCAGAAAGGGAGTAATTGAGAAACCTGAAGCACGCTCTACAAATATGCCCAAGAACAGCACAAGAAATAGGGGGAAACAAATACAGGGCTGAGACAATCCAAGTAATTTATCTCTGCATGGTCTGACAGCGACAGCATAGACAACTAAAACACAGTAGACTATAACTAAGGCAACTAATTGGAGCATTCACAGGCCACTATGGCACAAAAGAACATCTACATAAGATGGACCTATGCAGCGACGTGGTGTACAGAGTCTGAAACTATGAAGCACGTCCTCTGCTACTGCGACGTTCTGGCTGCTCGGCGAATGAAGCTCCTGGGAGTGGCCTATCCAAACCCAGAGGAACTACGGCTCTGCCCCCTGCTGGAATCTACAGCCTGATACAGGTACGTAAGAGCATCAGGGCAAGGACAGCACAAAAGATCGCATCAGGTCGAAGTGCGCCAGAGGTTTCCTCGGTTCGACAAGCCAACAGTAAGATAAGATAAGATGAAGAACTGATGGCTGTCGTTGGCAGAATCGTTCTCAAGGGGCGAACACGTTCCAGAAGACACATAGTGCAGTAGAGTAGGCACTCTCCACAAAATGAAACGATGATCTGGTGTAAGTTGAAGGTGAATGCTGGTATCAAGTACAAAGCCGGTTGTAGTGAGGACTTTTGGGAGTTTTATACCCTGAGGTAGGTAGAGGCTTAATAGTTGCACGCTCCCCGTTTGTTTCAGTAAAGTTGCAAAGGCCCCGTGGCCAACAACACAGATCATAGCCACCACCAACCAGATAATGAAGGATGATATTAGGTATGGAGAGACGACTCCAGCTGCACCAACATCAGGAAGGGGCTTTCAGGGTCGCGGACGCAAGGGGCGTGTACCCTGAGCATCCTTCACGAGCGACTCCGAGGAGGACGGCGGCGTGGTGTGGCCCACGTCGCCGTGAGCACTACGTTGGTCCGGGAGGGAGTGTGTTATCAAGTCTCCCCCACAATGGCGGGCTCTTTAGAGCACGGCATAAGAGGAGCACCGCTGCGTTCCATACGAAGACTCCGTAGCCCCTCCAAAGTGCGGATGTCGGCTACCCTCGGGTTGTATTCCCCAGGCAAAAAAAAATTTATGGATAGACGAAACATAATTCTTTCAGAGGTTAAAGATTTCCAAACTTCTTATGATTAAAGTAACTAAGCGCAACCATACTTCGATATTTCGGTTTCAAATAATGTAAAAGATGGTGTAAATGATTAATGTCAAATACCAAAACTTACAATTATGTAAAGGAATCAGGTCTTTCAGATTTAATTCCTTTAATTAAACGTGAAACAATATTCTTGATCTTTCTATTTAATTTTGATGTTAGCTGTAAGTTACAAGAAAAACAATGGTTGGTATCCCCACACCGCTTCCCAAGTTAATGTCGCGTGTAAAGTTACGTCCCAGTTCCGCTGCATGCGCTCCCGGCTACCGCATAACCTCAGAGTTATTCACGATACCCGTCGCTAATTTCAGGTTGCATTTCCTTTAATATTTTTTATAGCTCCAACATCACGGATTTTCTTTTCACCCTTGTTTTCCCGTTTCTATTTTCGTACTGCTACTAGCTATCAGTCCCGCTTCATTCTCTTATCTCGTTTCTATTTCTGTTTTTAAAAAATATATATATTTTACGTATATACGTAACATTGTTGTTGTTATATTAACATTGTATTTAAGTTTGTATAATACTGTGGTCTGTCTAACTATATCATAACGCCAGATCCTTTAGGTAAGTCGAGAGTATAGTGTTAATATTGTGATAATAATTAGTATTAAATATTGCTCGTTATATGTGAGTGCCTTAAGTGATAGTAGCCTAATACAATATTAATGTGTATAATAATCTATATCTTAGTTTTGATAAATGCGAATATGTAGATAAGGTGCCGCCTTTAATTACAGGCATCAGAAGCGGAGTATTAGCGTAGTAAAAGCGAGTAAAACTAAGGGAAATAGATATCTGTAATATACTCAAAGACACAGTACGTAGACCCGAAAGCGAAGGGTGGGCTACTGGTAACTGCTAAATGTCTATTTTTTGCAAAGCGTCGCGCTTTGAAGTCTTCGAGGTTGATTCCGATTGTCCTAACATCAAAAAGTATATAGATGTTTCCATAAAAAGTTGAGGTACCTAGGTTAGGTTGTTATTATTTATGGTATCGTGTACCGATTCACCTTCGCAAAGAATCAGCCTGTATTATGACGCTTCACGTGGATGTCAAGTTTAAGACACAGATAAAGACATGATGTCTAGATGTCTTGGTAATAAAAACGAAAAAAAATAACGAATATTGTACGCAGACAAAAGTTACGACCGTCTCGTAATGAAGTGGCGCGTTGACTTGAGAAAAACATTTGGAACAACAAAATAATAGCTAAGACCACATTACTGTTTTCTTTGCTTCCTTTTTGAGGTTCAAGAGCAACCCTTCAACTCAGTCGGACGTTAATTGCTCCGTGGGAAGATTAACACCTGCACAGCCTTTATGGAGAGTGTAATAAACAAAATAAGTAAACTGGAATTAAAACATTAGCCGTTTTACGACAGAACGTGCTCCTCGTTTCAGGTTCCTTGGCGATAATAACCACCTGCCACCCATTATCCTAATAATTGTTAGTCTTAGCTAATGCAGCCATTGTTCTTTATAATGGCATATGCGTATAGTATATTATATTTTACGTATATATATATATATATATATATATATATATATATATATATATATATATTTGTAAATGAGGGAACGATGTAGCCATTTTCATAAATAGTTTTATTCGCTCTTTTAACTACGAGTCACCTGATGACCAACCTACATTGTTCTCCCATACCCCACAACAAAATGTAAATGAAAAAGTTTGTATTTTTTATTTTAAAAGAGTAACCGTGGAGTTTCTTGCCCTCCTTCTCCACAGGCATGACGTTCCGAAGTGGCGGTAGAGTATTTGTTACTTTTCTGACGATTCTTAAATACTGTAATGGTTTAAATGAATAAAAAATATTCTGATTCTGATTCTTGTCATGCTAGGGTAGGATCTGGAGAGAAGAGGCTACCAATGTTTTCGCTCACATATTGGTACGTGTATATTCCCTAAGCGGGGTGGTATAGGTGTACTGTTCTTTTCGCCAACCACGTTTGGTCCCAATGTTATAGGGGGTGAGCCTATGGCCATTAAAAATGAGGCAAAATCCCGAACTCCGGACTGCTGAAAATTTTTTGATGAGCTGATCTGTGTCATTTCGACCTAGGATTCACATCTTTGTGAACGCCAATCGCAACGAGCCGCTCCAAAGTTGGGCGGTTCGCTAGAAATGATATAAAGAGAGTAGCTCTGTCTATCTGCCTTTCTCACCTAAAATCGCTGAACATTTTTTTTTACTTATCAAGAGACAGATTGCGTCCTGGGGACGAACATATACAAGGTGTAGCATAAATAACACAAGACCTAAAAGTAGTTTGTTCTACATCGGCAACTGAATCGATTCCAACTATTTTTAAAGTATGGTTTAAAGTATTTTCCAACCATTTTTATAATTATAAAAAAATGCTATTACTCGTTCACTTCGCTGTATTAAACAAAATTTATTAACTATTAAAAAAACATTGCGGGATTTTAAAAGTATTTCTAATACATATACATAATAAGCATATAAAAGTACAGAAGTCCGATGGAATGTTGTGCGAGGCACAGGGAGGTTTCAGGTCTGGAAGAGGATGTTCGGATCAAGTTTTCTCCCTCCGCAACATCGTAGAAAAGTATCTGGCAGTAGGCTGGAAGGTTTTCTGTGGTTTTGAGGATCTGGAGAAGGCGTTTGATAGAGTCGTGCGAAAGAGACTTTGGGACATTTTGCCAGAGTATGGTATAAACGGCACTGTTGCGAGCCGTCCAGTCTACCTATGTGGACAGCAAGGCATGCGTATGGGTGGGTGGTAACATGTCACCTTGGTTTAACGTTAAAATAGGCGTCAAGCAGGGTTGCATGTTGTCCGCTAGACTGTTTATAGTATATCTGGATAAAAGTCTTCAAAGACTGAATGCGATGAATGGAGGGGTAAAAATTGGTGACCTAGTGGTAAACCACCTATTGTATGCAGATGACGCGGTTTTGATAGCGCCAACAGCCACTGATCTGCAAACACTAGTCACAGTGATGAGAGACGACTGCATGAAAAATGTCTTACATTTGAATGTGAAGAAAACCAAAATTATGGTTTTTGAACGGGAAGAAACCATTACGAATGCAAGGATTGTGGTTGGTAAGCATGTGCTGGAGCAAGTGAATGAGTTTGTATATCTTGGATGCTCCTTCAGTAAGGATGGGAAATACACCGCTGATATAGAGAGAAGAGTGAATGCAGGGAATAGAATGAATGAAGTGAATGGTGCGATGGGAAGGCTATTTGGGAGCCGGCACTTAAGCCAAAAGGCGCAGCTGACCATACATAACGGAGTGCTTGTCCCAACGCTGTTATATGGCAGTGAGAGCTGGGTATGTAAGAAGGAAAACGAAAGCAGGGTAAACGCGGTCGAAATGCGATCTCTGCGAAGATGTGCGGAGTCACGCTGACCGACCGTATTCGCAACAGCGTAGTAAGAAAGCGAGTAGGTATGAAAGATAGTATCGGTGTAAAGATGAGAAAGGGTATGCTTCGTTGGTTCGGGCATATAGAAAGAATGCCAGAAGAAAGAATGACAAAACAGATATACAATGCGAAAGTGGAAGGATGTAGGTTCCGAGGAAGACCTAGACTATCTTACCATGAACAAATAGACCGTGTCCTATCTGAAGGGCAAGTCAAGAGTCTCCGTAACCAGCGGGTGTGTATGAGACGATCTATGAGAGTGGAGGAAGCCAGAGAGGTATGTAAGGAAAGAACCTGTTGGAACTCTGTACTCTCTGCCTACACCGCGAGGGAGCTGGCGTGATGATATAGATAGATAGATAGAAAAAAGTACAGGTTTTGTGGTTGATTTGGGTACCAAAGAGCTTCAAGAATTGGTAGAAATCTCCTTAAGTTTGATTTTCGTATTCAATTAGTATGGCAATAATAAAATTGGGATGTCTGAGGTCTTGCCTTATATATGTTACAACTGGTATATACTTTTGTCTCAAAATTAAATAGACGCAAATAAAAGTCGCGGGTCACAGCTAGTTATTTATAAAGAAAGGGTGTTACAAATATTCTAGAGACTCCCGGTGCGTTTGGTTTCGAAATCCCGGTGCCCCACGGGCACACTAAAGAAGGCTACCGAGAGGTACTTTTAGTTCTGTCAAAGTCCCAGATAACCCCATTCATTTTCAAAGAGGTGACAAAAGATTGAATCTGTATATTCCTATTAGACTTCTGCTCTACCTGGGTCATAATTCGTTACTTAACACGCTAACAATATTATGCAAAATAAATTGTCTCTTCATGTGTAGCCAATATTTAATGCGTTTATCGATATTCGCGGTGACGTTATTATCAGCAACTTGTAACGCTATGCACGATTTATTATGTGTCCATATACTGTTGGTGTATACTAATAAAACTGACAATATAATAAAGAAATGTATTCTAATTCTACAACAAGTCAGAAGTCAGAAGGGAACTCTCAGTTGTTTCATACCTGTTTAAGGTACTGAGAGGTAAGGTCTATAGCCCAGACGTACTGGGGCTAATTTGTTTATGCGTGCCGGATCGGTACGTGTGGCGGCGGCGGCGGCCGCGGCTGCTGGCGGAGCCACGCGCGCGCACTTACCTGCTGAGGGAGGCGCCGCTGACGCGTGCCTTTCGCACCCTTAACCTGATCGCTACGGAGACGGACTTGTTTAACAGTACTTTGAGTGAATTCACAAGGATAGCGTTATTTACTATATGATATGAAAATAAGCCAACTTCTTATTAACAATAAGTTCCAAATTAAGTTTATATACTATCGAATTAGGTTATTCTGTAATGATGGTGTTATTTTTGAAAAATAAATAAATAAACAAAATTTTCAAACCACGCAAGTTAATAATATTTCAAAATGGGAACAATAATATTGAAATTAAAAATTTAAAACTCATTCGCAGCATCCAGTTGAAATGTTGTAGGTACTATTACCTACAACCGTATAAAGTGAAAAATTTAAAGCAGATATGACAATATTTTAGAAGGAATAGCTTTATTTTTAAAATGAAAGCCGCCATAAATTCCACGGCAGTGCAATAACGCACGCCGGTGTGGATGTGTCCTGAATATGAAACATACGTCGTATTAAAATGTTCAGCTTACCTATTGACAAATATGGTTAATACTCGGGCATTTTAGCTTGATGAAAAATATCCATGTGTACATGTGCTGAGAATATGACATGTGTGAGGGAAAAGTTTGGGGCAAGTTTATTTTTGTGTGTTCGGTATACGTATTAGATGTTATATGTGTTTGTGAACGCACCAACAACATAGGAATACGTCTTAGCACGGGACAACTTTTTTTAAAATATATTATTGAATATGTAATACTAGCTTCTGCCTGCGACTTTGTCCGCATTGACTTTAGATAGAAACCTAACAGTTTTTCGGGATAAAATTCCTTTGCGTTAGTCCAGGTAATAAACTATCTGTGTGCCTAATTGCGTTCAAATTCGTTCAGCCGTTTTGTGTGATGAGGAAGAAACATCCAAACATACAAACTTTCACATTTATAATATTAAAAGGATTTCATGGTTGGTTGATTAGATACTTCAACCAAGTTGAGGTACCTAATTCTTGTTTTGCTACTCATAAAGCTTTAAGACTCAGAGGCTTATTTGCAACTATTAGTACATACGTTGATAAGTAGATAAGTATATTTATAATACAATATTTAGTTCTGTCTATGTTTTCATTAGAAGCATAAAGATACAAGAAATAATCTGCACATTTAATATAACTGAAACATGGTCGAGTTTGATAATTACAAGTAGATAATTAAAAGTTTTATGTCAATACTATCATGGAAACTTCCATGAAGTACTATTAGTACTTTGTGTAGAGTAATAATCTTCAATATGAAAATCAAAGTAGTGCACAACAGGTGAAACATGCGTTGCCTATGATGATTGATTTTAAAAGTTGACTGAAAATGTCACGATAAGAAGCTCGCATTTCAATGATTTACTTTGAGTCAAAAAGATGTTGAATCGTAAAGTTCTCGACGGCCCTTAAGGCGCCAGACTAAATCGCATCGTGGGTGTAGATAGATAGATAGATAGATTACTATTTATTGTACACCAATACATTTACATAGAGAAAAAAAAATAAACAAAGGAGGTACAATTGGCGGTTTTATCGCTAATAGCGATCTCTTCCATACAACCAAAACAGAAAGAAAAAAAGATATACATAAAATAGATAGATAAATAGATAGTATACATTTGTTTAAACGTGTATTTACTTTGTGCACAAACAGCCTTGTTGATTTAAATAAAGAAAATTAAGATTTCTGTAGTTCTAAATGTAGCATGGCTACTATAACTATATATAGTCCTTTATTCATATTCATATTTTATTTTGCGTTACCTTACCACAATGTCGGTGTATAGGTGTTAGAAATATTTAAGAGCAGTAGAGCGTGATTCCCCTAGCGCCGCTATAGCGGCGGAAGAGGGTAAACTCCAGGGAATTATAGGCACTTAGTTTAAACGATAGCCTCATGGGATTCAACCTGTTTCGTTACACCCACTAATCTTAACTTATTGCCAGGTTTCTAAATAACTGCTTCGTTGACGAATTTATGCACGTGGATTGAAATTAGAGACATTTTTTATATTTTAATTAGTCTATTAATGAATTAAGTATTCTTGCATATTCATTGTTGTAGTTTATGTCGGAGAATCATGCTTCGTCTGTATAACGGAAAGTATATAGCGTAAAAGAAGTGTAATCATACTAAAAAGTGTTTCGATATGGAAAAATCCTGTTGAAATTCTGTACTCATTGCACTTTCCACAAAAGATCTGGCGTGATGATATCAACAGATAGAGATAAAACTTTCTGATTAAACTATTTTCCTCAAATGAAATCGATTTGACTAAAAACCTGCCTACTTTGCTTTACGGCACACACGGTAATTAAATTTCCATGACGTAAGCAGGCCAATCAAGGAATTTCGTGTCAAAAGAGAGAACTGAGTCAAACGTTAATTTTCTTAATGTATCTTGTTAAGGGACTCGGGACGGGATCTTTTTCCGCTTCTGAATAAATTAAAACAACATTAACTGCAAAGACGCAATCGCTATTTACCTGCCGTTAACGAAATTTACTATGAATTCTGTGTATGTAACAGAAAATAGCGAGTCTTAGCGCCAAATAAAATTAGCTTTGACTGTTACATTTCGGGATAAACACTTCTTGTTGATTTGACCGCTGTAAAATTGTGATTCTTGTGCAGTCAGCAACATAAATAGCTTAATATTCTCAGTCTTTTGTATTGCATGAAATCCATTATTTCTCTTGATCCAAATATATTTGAATATATTGCTAGTGATTTGGCTTTGACAGTGTTTATAATCTGTAAAATATAGAGTATAATTAATTTGAAAAACTGAGAATGTTAAGGTACTTACGTTGCTGGCCGTACGCCATAGTATCATAATCGTGTCAGTGAAGTTTAATAAGCAATTTTAGCTATGTAATTTACATCGTATGAAGAACTAATGACTGTTGGTTGCAGAAAAGTTCTCGAGTGGCGACCACGTTTCAGAAGACATAGAGTGCAGTAGAGTGGGCACTACTCACAAAATGAAACGATGACCTGGTGAAGGTTGCAGATAAAACCTGGATCAATGCAAAGCCGGTCATCGTAAGGATTTTTAGGGAGTCTAATACGCTGTGGTAGACATTTTTCGCCTGGTGTAGTGGTTGCACGGTCTCCCTAGACAATGAAGGATGATACTAGGTATGGAGACACGACCCCCTGCACTAACATCAGAAGGGGGACCTCCAGGGTCCCGGATGCAAGAGGCGGGGGCCCTGAGCGTCGTTCACCAGCGACCCCTAGGAGGAGAGTGGTGAGGCCCACGTCACCGTGAGCACCGTGTCGGAGCGGGGGGGAGCGTGTTATCCAGTCTTTTCTCCAACTTCAGAGCGCGGCACAAGAAGGGCACCGGTGCTTACCATACGGTGATCTCGGATCCCCTCCAAAGTGTGGATGTCGACCACCCTGGGGTTTTTCGTCGGTAGGAATTCGACACGCCCCACGAGCTTCCCCCGAGGCTCGCGCAAGTCCTAAACAGGATTTTCCCCAGGTAAAAAAAGAATGGTATGGAGAGACGAAACATTCTTCTTTGCATTGAGGTTAAAGATCTCGCAACTTTGTCATGATTAAAGTAACTAAGCGCAACCACGCTTCGATATTATAGAGGTTTGGTTTGATTCGTATATTTAACGTCAACACTTCACCAAAACGGTTTCAAATAATGTAAAAGATGGTGTAAATGATCAATGTTAAACAACCAAAATTTACCATTATGTAAACTAATCAGGTCTTTTAGATGTAATTCCTTTAATCAAACGCGAAACAGCAACCTTTATCTTTCCATTTTACTTTGATTTTAGCTGTAAATTACAAGAAAAACAATGGGTGGTATTCCCACACGGGCTCGGCGCGGCGTCGCGACTGCTTCCCAAATTAATGTCGCGTGTAAAGTTACGTCCCAGTTCCGCTGCAAGTGCTCCCGGCTACCGCATAACCTCAGAGATATTCACGATACCCGTCGCTAATTTCTAGCTGCATTTCCTTAAACATTCTTTCTAGCTGGGTAGCTCCAATATCACAGATTTTCTTTTCACTCTTGTTCTCCCGTTTCTACTTTCGTACTACTACTAGCTTTCAGTCCCGCTTCTGTCTTTATTCTCGTTACTATTTAAAAATAAAGTTATGCGTAACATTGTTGTTGTTATATTACCATTGTGCATAATACTGTGGTTTATTTATCTATAGCATAACGCCAGAATCTTTAGGTAAGTCGAGAGTATAGTATTAATATTGTGATAATAATTTGTTTTAAATACTTCTCGTTATATGTAAATGCCCTAAGTGGTAGTAGTTTAATACAGTATTAATCTATCTATCTATCTATCTATAACCTCACGCCAGATCCCTTGCGGGGTAGGCAGAGAGTACAGAGTTCCAACAGGTTCTTTCCTTACATACCTCTCTGGCTTCCTCGACTCTCATAGTTCGTCTCATACACGCTCGCCGGTTACGGAGACTCTTGACTTTTCCATCAGATAAGACTCGGTTTATTTGGTCGTGGTAAGATAGTCTAGGTCTTCCCCGGTACCTGCATTCTTCCACTTTTACATTGTATATCTGTTTTGTCATTCTTTCCTCTGGCATTCTTTCTATATGCCCGAACCAACGGAGCATGCCCTTTCTCATCTTTACACCGATACTATCTTTCATATCTACTCGCTGTCTTACTATGCTGTTGCTAATGCGGTCGGTCAGCTTCACTCCGCACATATTCCGCAGAGCTCGCATTTCTACCGCATTTATCCTACTTTCATTCTCCTTCTTACATACCCAGCTCTCGCTACCATATAACAGCGTTGGGACAAGAACTCCGTTATGTATGGCCAGCTGCGCCTTATGGCTTAAGTGCCGGCTCCCGAGTAGCTTTCCCATCGCACCATTCACTCTGTTCCCTGCACTCACTCTTCTCTCTATGTCAGCGGTGTATTTCCCATCCTTACTGAAGGCGCATCCAAGATATACAAACTCATTCACTTGCTCCAGCACATCGTTACCAACCACAATCCTTACATTCGTTCTGGTTACTTCCCTTTCAAAAACCATAATCTTGGTTTTCTTCACATTCAAGTGTAAGCCATTGATCATGCAGTCGTTTTTCATAACTGTGACTAGTGTTTGCAGATCAGTGGCTGTTGGCGCTATTAAAACCGCGTCACCTGCATAAAGTAGATGGTTTACCACTAAGTCACCCATTTGTACACATTCATTCAACGCTTTCAGTCTTTGAAGACTTTTGTCCAGATATATTATAAACAGTCTAGCGGACAACATGCAACCCTGCTTGACGCCGATTTTAACGTCAAACCAGGGTGACCTGTTACCACCCACCCGTACGCATGCCTTGCAGTCCACATAAGTGGACTGGATGGCTCGCAACAGAGTGCCATCTATACCATACTCTGGCAAAATGTCCCAAAGTCTCTTTCGCACAACTCTTTCAAATGCCTTCTCCAGATCTATAAAACCGCAGAAAACCTTCCGGCCCACTGCCAGATGCTTCTCTACGATGTTGCGGAGTGAGAAGACTTGATCCGAACATCCTCTTCCAGACCTGAAACCCCCTTGTGCCTCGCACAACATTCCATCGGACTTCACGCGCATTCTCCGTTCAATAATTTTACCGTACACCTTGGCTGCCAAGCTGATCAAACTGATGGCTCTGTAATTGGCGCAGTCATATTGTGAACCCTTGCCTTTATACAAGGGTACTATGACTGCGCGGCGCCAATCTGTAGGGACTCCACCGGTCCTCCAGCAAAGGTTTGCAAGGGCCCGGAAAGCGTCCCGGACGCAAGTTCCACTATATTTGATCATCTCGGCAGATATCATGTCTACTCCCGCAGCTTTACCGTTTTTCATACTTCCTATCGCCCATTCAACTTCTTCCATAGTGATGTCCTCCGTTGATTCTGGTGCCGCAATCTCGCCTTTAGGCACGTCTGCGGCATCAGCATCCGGGTCATCTCCATACATTTCTCCAAAATATTCACTCCACCGGTTTAGCACAGCTTGTGTGTCTGCAAGAATGTCACCATCTTTAGATGTTATCCTTTCCATTCTGGAACCTGACGAATCACCTCGAGCCTTTCTCACCTTGCTCCAAAAGAGTTTGGTGTTGTTCTCGAAGTTCTTCGCCAGCCTCTCCTCCTCAATCATACTGGCTCTTTCACGCTTTTCTTTTACTAAAGTTTTAGTGGCATTCTTGCATTGCCGGTATATTTCTTTCCTCATCTCTGTCATACTGGCATTCAGGTTCAAAGAAGATACATAGTCCTGCCACGCTTTCTTCTTACTTTCTACGGAGCTTTGCAACTCCGCATCCCACCATGCATCACCTTTTGCTGTAATATGCTTCTTTGAGCAACCACATACTTCTTTCGCGGATTCCACCAAACTCTCTTTCAGGCTATTCCAGCATTCATCTACATTTGAGTCCGAAGAGCCTGCTGTCAAAAGCTTGTCTCGGACTCTGTCTTCATACATTCTCCTCACGCTCTCATCTTGCAACTTTTCAACCTTTAATCTTTCAAGGTCTCCGAAGGGGATACGCTCTCGCCAGTGTCTCCACTTCCTGAGCAGACCACTAAACCGCACAACTACGAGATAGTGGTCTGATTCCAGAGTGGGACCTCTATACGCACGCGTATCTTGTAGTTTGCTTCGGAGACGGTTATCAACCAGGATCAGATCTATCATGCTTTTTTGTTCATTCCTTCTCCACGTATACAAATGTATGCCCTTGTGCTGGAATATCGTATTAGACACAAGGAGACCCCTTTCCAAACAAACATCTACAATGAGCTTACCTGCATCGTTCACTCTCTTATCGCCATAAGGACCCAGAGCAGCGTCGCAAGTTTGCCGCCTGGTTCCTACCCATCCGTTCAGATCGCCACACAGAATCACCTTTTCGTTAGCCTCAGCCAAATTATATAATTACACAGTATTAATGTATATAATTACCTATATTTTAGTTTTGATAAGTGCGAATATGTAGACAATATGACGCTTTTAATTACAGGCACCAGTAGCGGAGTATTAGCGTAGTAAAAGCGAGTGAAACAAAAGGAATTATCTGTAGTTTAAATACCCAACGACACAGTACGTTAGCCCGAATGCGACGGGCGGGCTGCTGGTTACTGCTATATGCCTATTTTTTACACAGCGTCTCGCTTTGAAGTCATCGAGTAGGTCGATTTCGATTGTCCTAACATCAAAAAATATATAGGTGTTTCCATAAAAAGGGTCGGGTAGAGTGATTTGTTTTTTTGTTATTTATGGCATTTTGTACTGATTCACCTTCTCAAGGAGCCAGCCTGTATTATGATGCTTGACGTGGATGTCAAGTTTAGGACACAGATAAAGACATGATGTCTAGATGTCGTGGTTATAAAAAAGAAAAATGAAATAACAAAAACTGTACGCAGACAAAACTTACGACCGTCTCGTAATGAAGTGGCGTGTTTACTTGAGAAAAACATTTGTAACAACAAAATAATACTAATACCACATTACTGTTTTTCTTTGCTTCCTTTTTGAGGTTCAAGAGCAACCCTTCAACTCAGTCGGACGTTAATTGCTCCGTGGGAAGACTAACACCTGCACAGCCTTTATGGAGAGTGTAATAAACAAAATAAGTAAACTGGAATTAAAACATTAGCCGTTTTACGACAGAACGTGCTCCTCGTTTCAGGTTACTTGGCGATAATAACCACCTGCCACCCATTATCCTTATAATTGTAAGTCTTAGCTAATGCACCCATTATTGGTTATAATGGCATATGCGTATAGTCATGCTAGGGTGGGATCTGGAGAGAAGAGGCTACCAATATTTTTGTTCATACATTAGTAAGTCTATATTCCCTAAGCGGAGGTAATATAGGTGTACTGATCTTTTTGCTAACCATGTTTTGTCCCAATATTATAGGGGGTGAGTCTACGGCCATTAAAAATGAGGCAAAATCCCGAAACCCGGACTGTTGAAATTTTTTCGATAAGCTAATCTCAGTGGCATTTGTTCGACCTAGGATTCGAACCTTCGTGAAAGCCAATCGTACAGCGTCGCTCCAAAGTTGAGCGGGTAACTAGAAATGCTAATAATATAAAGAGAGTAGCTCTATCTATCTGCCTTTCACGCCTATATCCGTTGAGCGAATTTTTGAACTTATCAAGGAGATAAATTGCGTCTTTCGGACGAACGAATACAAGGTGTGACATAAATAACGCGAGACCTGATAGTAGTTTGTTCTAAATCGGCAACTGAATCGATTGCAATGGCAAATCATATCCTATGCTGACGATACAGTCTTACTATTTACTCGGGCATACTAAAGAAGGCTGCCGAGAGGTACTTTTAGTTATATCATAGCCCCAGATAACCGCATTTATTTAAACAGAGGTGACTAAAGACTGAATCTGTAGATTCCTTTTACTCTACCTGGGTCATAATTCTTTAATTAACACTCTAACAATATTATGCAAAATAAATTGTCACGACATGTGTAGCCAATATTTAATGCGTTTATCGAAACGCGCGGTAACGTTATTTTCAGGGAGTTGTTTAAGCCGCATTTTGGCGTTGACGTTAACACTAACGTTACCGCAGGTGGCAGGAACATTACAGAAAACAAAAAAAAAGGTTTCTCTTCATAGACCTGTCATCGTACTCTGTCTTTATATGACCCGCTACTATTTAACTACTTGTTCAAAAACGTTACCCTAATGTTATTTTTTAATATG
The DNA here is from genome assembly GCA_905147815.2 of Phalera bucephala. Lineage (NCBI taxonomy): Eukaryota > Metazoa > Arthropoda > Insecta > Lepidoptera > Notodontidae > Phalera > Phalera bucephala. Next base: position 17,931,418 of record LR990615.1, read on the forward strand.
ACCATTATTAATTCTTTTCCATTTTCAGAAACCCTAAAAACAATATCGCCGTCCAACCATCATCTTAATTTAAAAAGATTAGTGGCCCATGGGCGTTCCATCTAAATTAAAAACTGCTCAATGTTTACTCAGCTACTTATTTTTAATTGAACTTTTGTCCTGTCTGTATAGATATTTTCAGTGAAGGAAACTTGTAGATTGTTTCACAAGAATAGTTTGTTATTTTTATTACGAACATTTTCTTCAGCAAATATTTGAATGGGTCTTAAAAGATATACCTAGTACAAATTTGTTCGAACAATTTGTTGCTTATTGCTAAATAGTAAAGAAATTTTAGATATACTTTAAAATAGGGCATATCTTCTGTTTAGAATTTCGTTGATTGAAGCGTATTAATTATTGTTTTACACTTCAATTATCCACCAGTCGCGTGGGTGAGTGGGTAGCCTGAATTATTTGACGAGATGATGAATCATATGGTAGAAATGAAACAGAAAGCGACCTACCTAAGTGAAAGAGTGATTATTTTTTAGGTAGCCAGTACTCTCAATCTGCAATATACATATATGTTGAGAGAGTGAAGGAAGCCAGACAGATCTGTAAGGAAAAAACCTGTCGGAACTCACTGCCTACCCTGCAGGGGATCTGGCGTGATGATAGTTGGATGTATATAAAGGTTAAGGCAGTGAGATGGACTGGTAGACAGCTGGAAGCGGTGCGGTGGAGAAAAACTTTGTCCAGGCCTGAATATTTTTTTTTTTAGTTGTCGCATTACCCCAGTAATCGCTTGTATCATTAGAGTTATAATGCTGTAAATACATCAGAAGTACATGCTTGTCGTACATATATTATTATGTATCTAAATAGCACATTTATGACAGCAATTTTAACGCTATGCACGATTTATTATGTGTCTATATACTGTTGGTTTAAAAAAACTGGCAAAATAATAAAAAAAAATATTTTTACTAATCCTAAAACAAAATATTCAAACCACGCAAGTTAATAATATTTCAAAAAGGGAACATTAATATAAAATTTAAAAATTTAAAACTCCATTCGCAGCATCCGGTCGAAGTAGGTAATGTTACCTACGGGGCGTATAAAGTGAAAAATTTAAAGCAGATATGACAATAATTTAGAAGGAATAGCTTTATTTTTAAAATGAAAGCTGCCATAAATTCCACGACAATGCAATAACGCACGCCGGTGTGGATGTGTCCTGAATATGAAACATACGTCGTATTAAAATGTTCAGCGTACCTATTGACAAATAATAATTGGTATTGGTTAATACTCGGGCATTTTAGCTTGATGAAAACTATCCATGTGTATATGTGCTGAGAATATGACATGTGTGAGGGAAAAGTTTGGAGCAAGTTTATTTTTGTGTTTTCGGTATACGTATAAGATGATATTCGTGTTTGTAAACGCACCGACAACGCAGGAATACGTCTTAGCACGGAACAACTTTTTTTTAAATATATTATTGAATATGTAATACTAGCTTCTGCCTGCGACTTTGTCCGCATTGACTTTAGATAGAAACCTTAAAAAATTTTCGGGATAAAAATCCTTTGCGTTAGTCCAAGTAATAAACTATCTGTGTGCCTAATTTCGTTCAAATTCGTTCAGCCATTTTTGTGTGATTGAGGAAGAAACATCCAAACATACAAACTTTCATATTTTTAATATTAAAAGGATGACATGGTTGGTTGATTAGGTACCTCAAACAAGTTGAGGTACCCAATTCTTGTTTTGCTACTCATAAAGTTTTAAGACTCAGAGGCTTATTTGCAACCATAGGTACATACGTTGATAAGTATATTTATACTACACTATATAGTTCTGTCTATGTTTTTCATTAGAAGCATATAGATACAAGAAATAATCTGCACATTTAATATAACTGAAACATGGTCGAGTCTGATAATAACAAGTAGATAATTAAAAGTTTTATGTCAATACTATCATGGAAACTTCCATGAAGTACTATTAGTACTTTGTGTAGAGTAATAATCTTCTATATGAAAATCAAAGTAGTGCACAACAAGTGAAACATGTTGCCTATGATGATTGATTTTAAAAGTTGACTGAAAAGGACACGATAAGAAGCTCGCATTTCAATGATTTACTTTGAGTCAAGAAGATGTTGAGTTGTAAAGTTCTCGACGGCCCTTAAGGCGCCAGACTAAATCGCACCGTGGATGTAGATAGATAGATAGATTACTCTTTATTGTACACCAATACATTTACATAGAGAAAAAAAAATACACAAAGAAGTTACAATTGGCGGTCTTATCGCTAATAGCGATCTCTTCCAGACAACCAAAACAGAAAGAAAAAAAGATATACATAAAATAGATAGATAAATAGATAGTATACATTTGTTTAAACGTGTATTTACTTTGTGCACAGACAGCCTTGTTGATTTAAATAAAGAAAATTAAGATTTCTGTAGTTCTAAATGTAGCATGGCTACTATAACTATATATAGTCCTTTAAAATAAGATGAGACCTTACCACAATGTCGGTGTATAGGTGTTAGAAATATTTAAGAGCAGTAGAGCGTGATTCCCCTAGCGCCGCTATAGCGGCGGAAGAGGGTAAACTCCAGCGAATAGGCACTTAGTTTAAACGATAGCCTCATGGGATTCAACCTGTTTCGTTACACCCACTAATCTTAACTTATTGCCAGGTTTCTAAATAACTGCTTCGTCGACGAATTTATGCACGTGGATTGAGATTAGAGACATTTTTTATATTTTAATTAGTCTATTAATGAATTAAGTATTCTTGCATATTCATTGTTGTAGTTTATGTCGGAGAATCATGCTTCGTCTGTATAACGGAAAGTATATAGCGTAAAAGAAGTGTAATCATACTAAAAAGTGTTTCGCATTTGTTTCTACATGGAAATCCATTTCCGTATAGAAAAAAATTGCGAAACTTTTTTTCAGGTTACAGTCCCGTCACAGGTTCCAACCTGTGACCGCTTTATCAAATAAGCTAATACGCTCATACACATACCACTACAATAAACGGCTATCGTATATTTATTTGAATTTTCCTAAAATCTACATTTTGACAGAGGTCTGTATGGAAAAATCCTGTTGAAATTCTGTACACATTGCACTGCCCACAAGAGATCTGGCGTGATGATATCAACAGATAGAGATAAAACTTTCTGATTAAACTATTTTCCTCAAATGAAATCGATTTGACTAAAAACCTGCCTACTTTGCTTTACGGCACACACGATAATTAAATTTCCATGACGTAAGCAGGCCAATCAAGGAATTTCGTGTTAAAAGAGAGAACTGAGTCAAACGTTAATTTTCTTAATGTATCTTGTTAAGGTCGGGACGGGATCTTTTTCCGCTTCTGAATAAATTAAAACAACATTAACTGCAAAGACGCAATCGCTATTTACCTGCCATTAACGAAATTTACTATAAATTCTGTGTATGTAACAGAAAATAGCGGGTCTTAGCGCCAAATAAAATTAGCTTTGACTGTTACATTTCGGGATAAACACTTCTTGTTGATTTGACCGCTGTAAAATTGTGATTCTTGTGCAGTCAGCAACATAAATAGCTTAATATTCTCAGTCTTTTGTATTGCATGAAATCCATTATTTCTCTTGATCCAAATATATTTGAATATATTGCTTGTGATTTGGCTTTGACAGTGTTTATAATCTGTAAAATAAAGATAGATAGATAGATAGATAGAGTACTCTTTATTGTACACCAATGAAATTACAATTAATAAACAACTAATTACAGACTAATATGTACAATTGGCGGTCTTATAGCTAAAAGCTATTTCTTCCAGACAACCTATAATTAATTTGAAAAACTGAGAATGTTAAGGTACTTACGTTGCTGGCCGTACGCCATAGTATCATAATCGTGTCAGTGAAGTTTAATAAGCCATTTTAGCTATGTAATTTACATCGTATGAAGAACTAATGACTGTTGGTTGCAGAAAAGTTCTCGAGTGGCGACCACGTTTCAGAAGACATAGAGTGCAGTAGAGTGGGCACTACTCACAAAATGAAACGTTGACCTGGTGAAGATTGCAGATAAAACCTGGATCAATGCAAAGCCGGTCATCGTAAGGATTTTTAGGGAGTCTGATACGCTGTGGTAGACATTTTTCGACTGGTGTAGTGGTTGCACGGTCTCCCTAGATAATGAAGGATGATACTAGGTATGGAGACACGACCCCCTGCAATAACATCAGAAGGGGGACCTCCAGGGTCCCGGATGCAAGAGGCGGGGGCCCTGGGCGTCGTTCACCAGCGACCCCCAGGAGGAGCGTGGTGAGACCCACGTCACCGTGAGCACCGTGTCGGAGCGGGGGGGAGCGTGTTATCCAGTCTTTTCTCCAACTTCAGAGCGCGGCACAAGAAGGGCACCGGTGCTTACCATACGGTGATCTCGGATCCCCTCCAAAGTGTGGATGTCGACCACCCTGGGGTTTTTCGTCGGTAGGAATTCGACACGCCCCACGACCTTCCCCCGAGGCTCGCGCAAGTCCTAAACAGGATTTTCCCCAGGTAAAAAAAGAATGGTATGGAGAGACGAAACATTCTTCTTTGCATTGAGGTTAAAGATCTCCAACTTTTTCATGATTAAAGTAACTAAGCGCAACCACGCTTCGATAGTATAGAGGTTTGGTTTGATTCGTATATTTAACGTCAACACTTCACCAAAACGGTTTCAAATAATGTAAAAGATGGTGTAAATGATTAATGTCAAACAACCACAATTTACCATTATGTAAACTAATCAGGTCTTTTAGATGTAATTCCTTCAATCAAACGCGAAACAGCAACTTTTATCTTTCCATTTTACTTTGATTTTAGCTGTAAATTACAAGAAAAACAATGGTTGGTATTCCCACACGGGCTCGGCGCGGCGTCGCGACTGCTTCCCAAATTAATGTCGCGTGTAAAGTTACGTCCCAGTTCCGCTGCATGTGCTCCCGGCTACCGCATAACCTCAGAGATATTCACGATACCCGTCGCTAATTTCTAGCTGCATTTCCTTAAACATTCTTTCTAGCTGGTAGCTCCAATATCACAGATTTTCTTTTCACTCTTGTTCTTCCGTTTCCACTTTCGTACTACTACTAGCTTTCAGTCCCGCTTTTGTCTTTATTCTCGTTACTATTTCTGTTTAAAAATAAAGTTATGCGTAATAGTGTTGTTGCTATATTACCATTGTGTAAAATACTGGTCTATCTATGTATATCATAACGCCAGATTCTTTAGGTAAGTCGAGAGCATAGTATTAATATTGTGATAATAATTTGTATTAAATACTCCTCGTTATATATAAATGCCCTAAGTGGTAGTAGCTTTATACAATTTTAAAGTATATAATTATCTATATCTTAGTTTTGAGATGTGCGAATATGTAGACAAGATGCCGCCTTTAATTACAGGCACCAGTAGCGGAGTATTAGCGTAGTAAAAGCGAGTGAAACAAAAGGAATTATCTGTAGTTTAAATACCCAACGACACAGTACGTTAGCCCGAATGCGACGGGTGGGCTGCTGGTTACTGCTTTATGCCTATTTTTTACACAGCGTCTCGCTTTGAAGTCATCAAGTAGGTCGATTTCGATTGTCCTAACATCAAAAAATATATAGATGTTTCCATAAAAAGGGTCGGGTAGAGTGATTTATTTTTTTGTTATTTATGGCATTTTGTACTGATTCACCTTCTCAAGGAGCCAGCCTGTATTATGATGCTTGACGTGGATGTCAAGTTTAGGACACAGATAAAGACATGATGTCTAGATGTCTTGGTTATAAAAAAAAAAATGAAATAACAAAAACTGTACGCAGACAAAACTTACGACCGTCTCGTAATGAAGTGGCGTGTTTACTTGAGAAAAACATTTGGAACAACAAAATAATAGCTAAGACCACATTACTGTTTTTCTTTGCTTCCTTTTTGAGGTTCAAGAGCAACCCTTCAACTCAGTCGGACGTTAATTGCTCCGTGGGAAGACTAACACCTGCACAGCCTTTATGGAGAGTGTAATAAACAAAATAAGTAAACTGGAATTAAAACATTAGCCGTTTTACGACAGAACGGGCTCCTCGTTTCATGTTCCTTGGCGATAATAACCACCTGCCACCCATTATCCTTATAATTGTAAGTCTTAGCTAATGCACCCATTATTGATTATAATGGCATATGCGTATAGTCATGCTAGGGTGGGATCTGGAGAGAAGAGGCTACCAATATGTTTGTTCACACATTAGTAAGTCTATATTCCCTAAGCGGGGGTAATATAGGTGTACTGTTCTTTTTGCCAACCATGTTTTGTCCCAATATTATAGGGGGTGAGCCTATGGCCATTAAAAATGAGGCAAAATCCCGAAACCCGGACTGCTGAAATTTTTTCGATAAGCTAATCTCAGTGGCGTTTGTTCGACCTAGGATTCGAACCTTCGTGAAAGCCAATCGCACAGCGCCACTCCAAAGTTGAGCGGATAGCCAGAAATGCTAATAATATAAAGAGAGTAGCTGTATCTATCTGCCTTTCACGCCTATATCCGTTGAGCAAATTTTTGAACTTATCAAGGAGATAAATTACGTCTTGGGGACGAACGAATACAAGGTGTGACATAAATAACGCGAGACCTGATAGTAGTTTGTTCTAAATCGGCAACTGAATCGATTGCAATGGCAAATCATATCCTATGCTGACGATAGAGTCTTACTATTAACTCGGGCATACTAAAGAAGGCTGCCGAGAGGTACTTTTAGTTATATCATAGTCCCAGATAACCGCATTTATTTTTACAGAGGTGACTAAATACTGAATCTGTAGATTCTTATTACACTTTTACTCTACCTGGGTCATAATTCTTTAATTAACACTCTAACAATATTATGCAAAATAAATTGTCACGACATGTGTAGCCAAAATTTAATGCGTTTATCAAAACGCGCGGTAACGTTATTTTCAGCGAGTTGTTTAAGCCGCATTTTGGCGTTGACGTTAACACTAACGTTACCGCAGGTGGCAGGAACATTACAGAAAACAAAAAAAAAGGTTTCTCTTCATAGACCTGTCATCGTACTCTGTCTTTATATGACCCGCTACTATTTAACTACTTGTTCAAAAACGTTACCTTAATGTTATTTTTTAATATGACCATATTAATTCTTTTCCATTTTCTGGAACCCTAAAAACAATATCGCCGTCCAACCATCATCTTAATTTAAAAAGATTAGTGGCCCATGGGCGTTCCATATAAATTAAAAACTGCTCAATGTTTACTCAGCTACTTATTTTTAATTGAACTTTTGTCCTGTCTGTATAGATATTTTCAGTGAAGGAAACTTGTAGATTGTTTCACAAGAATAGTTTGTTACTTTTATTACGAACATTTTCTTCAGCAAATATTTGAATGGGTCTTAAAAGATATACCTAGTACAAATTTGTTCGAACAATTTGTTGCTAATTGCTAAATAGTAAAGAAAATTTAGATATACTTTAAAAAAGGGCATATCTTCTGTTTAGAATTTCGTTGATTGAAGCGTATTAATTATTGTTTTACACTTCAATTATCCACCAGTCGCGTGGGTGAGTGGGTAGCCTGAATTATTTGACGAGATGATAAATCATATGGTAGAAATGAAACAGAAGCGACCTACCTAAGTGAAAGAGTGATTATTTTTTAGGTAGCCAGTACTCTCAATCTGCAATATACATATATGTTGAGAGAGTGAAGGAAGCCAGACAGATCTGTAAGGAAAAAACCTGTCGGAACTCACTGCCTACCCCGCAGGGGATCTGGCGTGATGATAGTTGGATGTATATAAAGGTTAAGGCAGTGAGATGTGAAAGGTGGAGAAAAAATTTTGTCCAGCCCTGAAAATTTTTTTTCTTTAGTTGTCGCATTACCCCAGTAATCGCTTGTATCATTAGAGTTATAATGCTGTAAATACATCAGAAGTACATGCTTGTCGTACATATATTATTATGTATCTAAATAGCACATTTATGACAGCAATTTTAACGCTATGCACGATTTATTATGTGTCTATATACTGTTGGTTTAAAAAAACTGGCAAAATAATAAAAAAAATGTATTTTTACTAGTCCTAAAACAAAATATTCGAACCACGCAAGTTAATAATATTTCAAAAAGGGAACATTAATATAAAAATTAAAAATTTGAAACTCCATTCGCAGCATCCGGTCGAAGTAGGTAATGTTATCTACGGGGCGTATAAAGTGAAAAATTTAAAGCAGATATGACAATATTTTAGAAGGAATAGCTTTATTTTTAAAATGAAAGCTGCTATAAATTCCACGACAATGCAATAACGCACGCCGGTGTGGATGTGTCCTGAATATGAAACATACGTCGTATTAAAATGTTCAGCTTACCTATTGACAAATATGGTTAATACTCGGGCATTTTAGCTTGATGAAAACTATCCATGTGTACATGTGCTGAGAATATGACATGTGTGAGGGAAAAGTTTGGGGCAAGTTTATTTTTGTGTCTTCGGTATACGTATTAGATGTTATATGTGTTTGTGAACGCACCGACAACGCAGGAATACGTCTTAGCACGGAACAACTTTTTTTTAAAATATATTATTGAATATGTAATACTAGCTTCTGCCTGCGACTTTGTCCGCATTGACTTTAGATAGAAACCTAACATTTTTTCGGGATAAAATTCCTTTGCGTTAGTCCAGGTAATAAACTATCTGTGTGCCTAATTTCGTTCAAATTCGTTCAGCCGTTTTGTGTGATGAGGAAGAAACATCCAAACATACAAACTTTCACATTTATAATATTAAAAGTATTACATGGTTGGTTGATTAGATACTTCAACCAAGTTGAGGTACCTAATTCTTGTTTTGCTGCTCATAAAGCTTTAAGACTCAGAGGCTTATTTGCAACTATTAGTACATACGTTGATAAGTAGGTAAGTATATTTATACTACACTATTTAGTTCTGTCTATGTTTTTCATTAGAAGCATACAGATACAAGAAATAATCTGCACATTTAATATAACTGAAACATGGTCGAGTTTGATAATTACAAGTAGATAATTAAAAGTTTTATGTCAATACTATCATGGAAACTTCCATGAAGTACTATTTGTACTTTGTGTAGAGTAATAATCTTCTATATGAAAATCAAAGTAGTGCACAACAGGTGAAACATGCGTTGCCTATGATGATTGATTTTAAAAGTTGACTGAAAATGTCACGATAAGAAGCTCGCATTTCAATGATTTACTTTGAGTCAAGAAGATGTTGAGTCGTAAAGTTCTCGACGGCCCTTAAGGCGCCAGACTAAATCGCACCGTGGATGTAGATAGATAGATAGATTACTCTTTATTGTACACCAATACATTTACATAGAGAAAAAATAATACACAAAGAAGGTACAATTGGCGGTCTTATCGCTAATAGCGATCTCTTCCAGACAACCAAAACAGAAAGAAAAAAAGATATACATAAAATAGATAGATAAATAGACAGTATACATTTGTTTAAACGTGTATTTACTTTGTGCACAGACAGCCTTGTTGATTTAAACAAAGAAAATTAAGATTTCTGTAGTTCTAAATGTAGCATGGCTACTATAACTATATATAGTCCTTTAAAATAAGATGAGACCTTACCACAATGTCGGTGTATAGGTGTTAGAAATATTTAAGAGCAGTAGAGCGTGATTCCCCTAGCGCCGCTATAGCGGCGGAAGAGGGTAAACTCCAGCGAATTATAGGCACTTAGTTTAAACGATAGCCTCATGGGATTCAACCTGTTTCGTTACACCCACTAATCTTAACTTATCGCCAGGTTTCTAAATAACTGCTTCGTCGACGAATTTATGCACGTGGATTGGGATTAGAGACATTTTTTATATTTTAATTGGTCTATTAATAAATTAAGTATTCTCTTGCATATTCATTGTTGTAGTTTATATCGGAGAATCATGCTTCGTCTGTATAACGGAAAGTATATAGCGTGAAAGTAGTGTAATCATAGTAAAAAGTGTTTCTCATTTGTTTCTACATGGAAATTCATTTCCGTTTAGAAAAAAATTGCGAAACTTTTTTTAGGTTACAGTCCCGTCACAGGTTCCAACCTGTGACCGCTTTATCAAATAAGCTAATACGCTCATACACATACCACTACAATAAACGGCTATCGTATTTTTATTTGAATTTTCCTAAAATCTACATTTTGACAGAGGTCTGTATGGAAAAATCCTGTTGAAATTCTGTACTCACTGCACTCCCCACAAGAGATCTGGCGTGATGATATCAACAGATAGAGATAAAACTTTCTGATTAAACTATTTTCCTAAAATGAAATCGATTTGACTAAAAACCTGCCTACTTTGCTTTACGGCACACACGATAATTAAATTTCCATAACGTAAGCAGGCCAATCAAGGAATTTCGTGTCAAAAGAGAGAACTGAGTCAAACGTTAATTTTCTTAATGTATCTTGTTAAGATCGGGACGGGATCCTTTTTCGCTTCTGAATAAATTAAGACAACATTAACTGCAAAGACGCAATCGCTATTACCTGCCGTTAACGAAATTTACTATGAATTCTGTGTATGTAACAGAAAATAGCGGGTCTTAGCGCCAAATAAAATTAGCTATGACTGTTACATTTTGGGATAAACACAAGAAGTGTTTATCCCAAATTGATTTGACCGCTGTAAAATTGTGATTCTTGTACAGTCAGCAACATAAGTAGCTTAATATTCTCAGTCTTTTGTATTGCATGAAATCCATTATTTTTCTTGATCCAAATATATTTGAATATATTGCTAATGACTTTGGGACATTTTGCCAGAGTATGGTATAGATGGCACTCTGTTGCGAGCCGTCCAGTCCACTTATGTGGACTGCAAGGCATGCGTACGGGTGGGTGGTAACAGGTCACCCTGGTTTGACGTTAAAATCGGCGTCAAGCAGGGTTTTGTGTTGTCCGCTAGACTGTTTATAATATATCTGGACAAAAGTCTTCAAAGACTGAAAGCGATGAATGAAGGTGTACAAATGGGTGACTTAGTGGTGAACCATCTACTTTATGCAGATGACGCGGTTTTAATAGCGCCAACAGCCACTGATCTGCAAACACTAGTCACAGTTATGAAAGGCGACTGCATGATCAATGGCTTACACTTGAATGTGAAGAAAACCAAGATTATGGTTTTTGAAAGGGAAGAAACCAGAACGAATGTAAGGATTGTGGTTAGTAACGATGTGCTGGAGCAAGTGAATGAGTTTGTATATCTTGGATGCGCCTTCAGTAAGGATGGGAAATACACCGCTGACATAGAGAGAAGAGTGAGTGCAGGGAACAGAGTGAATGGTGCGATGGGAAAGCTACTCGGGAGCCGGCACTTAAGCCATAAGGCGCAGCTGGCCATACATAACGGAGTTCTTGTCCCAACGCTGTTATATGGTAGCGAGAGCTGGGTATGTAAGAAGGAGAATGAAAGTAGGATAAATGCGGTAGAAATGCGAGCTCTGCGGAAGATGTGCGGAGTGAAGCTGACCGACCGCATTAGCAACAGCATAGTAAGACAGCGAGTAGGTATGAAAGATAGTATCGGTGTAAAGATGAGAAAGGGCATGCTCCGTTGGTTCGGGCATATAGAAAGAATGCCAGAGGAAAGAATGACAAAACAGATATACAATGTAAAAGTGGAAGGATGCAGGTACCGGGGAAGACCTAGACTATCTTACCACGATCAAATAAACCGAGTCTTATCTGATGGAAAAGTCAAGAGTCTCCGTAACCGGCAAGCGTGTATGAGACGAACTATGAGAGTCGAGGAAGCCAGAGACGTATGTAAGGAAAGATCCTGTTGAAACTCTGTACTCTCTGCCTACCCCGCAAGGGATCTGGCGTGAGGTTATAGATAGATAGATAGATAGATTGCTAATGATTTCGCTTTGACAGTGTTTATAAACGTCTGTAAAATAAAGAGTATTATTGATTTGAAAAACTGAGAATGTTAAGGTACTTTCGTTGCTGACCGTACGCCATAGTATCATAATCGTGTCAGTGAAGTTTAATAAGCAATTTTAGCTATGTAATTCACATCGTATGAAGAACTTATAGCTGTTCGATGAGGATTTTTAGGGAGTCTGATACCCTGTAGTAGACATTTTTCGACTGGCGTAGATAATGAAGGATAGAACTTCCCTAGATAATGAAGGATGATATTAGGTATGGAGAGACGTCTCGCTTCGATAGTATAGAGGTTTGGTTTGATTCGTATATTTAAATTCAACACTTCACCAAAACGGTTTCAAATAATGTAAAAGATGGTGTAAATTAGTAATGTCAAACAACCACAATTTACTATTATGTAAACGAATCAGGTCTTTCAGATGTAATTCCTTCAATCGAAGCAACATCCTTGATCTTTTCATTTTACTTTGATGTTAGCTGTAAATTACAAGAAAAACAATAGGTTAGTATCCCCACACGTGGGCTCGGCGCGGCGTCGCGACCGCTGCCCAAGTTAATGTCGCGTGTAAAGTTACGTCCCAGTTCCGCTGCATGCGCTCCCGGCTACCGCATAACCTCAGAGATATTCACGATTACCGTCGCTAATTTCTGGCTGCATTTCCTTAAACATTCTTTCTAGCTGGTAGCTCCAATATCACAGATTTTCTTTTCATTCTTGTTCTTCCGTTTCCACTTTCGTACTACTACTAGCTTTCAGTCCCGCTTTTGTCTTAATTCTCGTTACTATTTCGGTTTTAAAATAAAGTTATGTGTAACATTGTTGTTTTTATATTACCATTGTGCATAATACTGTGGTTCATTTATCTATAGCATAACGCCAGAATCTTTAGGTAAGTCGAGAGTATAGTATTACTATTGTGATAATAATTTGTTTTAAATACTTCTCGTTATATGTAAATGCCCTACGTGGTAGTAGTTTAATACAGTATTAATGTATATAATTATTTATATCTTAGTTTTGAGATGTGCGAATATGTAGACAAGATGCCGCCTTTAATTACAGGCACCAGTAGCGGAGTATTAGCGTAGAAAAAGCGAGCGAAACAAAAGGAATTACCCGAATGCGACGGGCGGGCTGCTGGTTACTGCTATATTCCTATTTTTTACACATCGTCTCGCTTTGAAGTCATCGAGTAGGTCGATTTCGATTGTACTAACATCAAAAAATATATAGGTGTTTCCATAAAAAGGGTCGGATAGAGTGATTTATTTTTTTGTTATTTATGGTATTTTGTACTGATTCACCTTCTCAAGGAGCCAGCCTATATTATGATGCTTGACGTGGATGTCAAGTTTAGGACACAGATAAAGACATGATATCTTGATGTCTTGTTTATAAAAAAGGAAAAAAAATAACAAATACTGTACGCAGACAAAAGTTACGACCGTCTCGAAATGAAGTGGCGCGTTTACTTGAGAAACACATTTGGAACAACAAAATAATAGCTAAGACCACATTACTGTTTTTCTTTGCTTCCTTTTTGAGGTTCAAGAGCAACCCTTCAACTCAATCGGACGTTAATTGCTCCGTGGGAAGACTAACACCTGCACAGCCTTTATGGAGAGTGTAATAAACAAAATAAGTAAACTGGAATTAAAACATTAGCCGTTTTACGACAGAACGTGCTCCTCGTTTCATGTTCCTTGGCGATAATAACCACCTGCCACCTATTATCCTAATAATTGTTAGTCTTAGCTAATGCACCCATTGTTTATTATAATGGCATATGCGTATAGTCATGCTAGGGTGGGGAGAAGAGGCTACCAATATTTTTGTTCACACATTAGTAAGTCTTTATTCCCTAAGCGGGAGTAATATAGGTGTACTGTTCTTTTCGCCAACTATGTTTTGTTCCAATGTTATAGGGGGTGCGCCTATGGCCATTAAAAATGAGGCAAAATCCCGAAACCCGGACTGCTAAAATTTGTTCGATAAGCTAATCTCAGTGGAATTTGTTCGACCTAGGATTCGAATCTTCGTGAACGCCAATCGCACCGAGCCGCTCCAAAGTTGAGCGGGTAGCTAGAAATGGTTATATTATAAAGAGAGTAGCTCTATCTATCTGCCTTTCACTCCTATAACCGTTGAGCAAATTTTTGAACTTATCAAGGAGATAAATTGCGTCCTGGGGACGAACGAATACAAGGTGTGACATAACTAACACGAGACCTGAAAGTAATTTGTTCTAAATCAGCAACTGAATCGATTGCAATTATTTCTAAAGTATGTTACATTTTTTTAAATTATAAAACATGCTATTTCTCGTTCACTTCGCTGTATTAAACAAAATTTTATAATTATTATAAAAACATTGCGGCCGTTTTAAATGCATTTCTAATATATATACATCAATATGCATAAAAAGGTACAAGTTTCGTGGTTGATATGTGTACCAAACAGTTTCAAAAAATGGTAGAAATCTCCTTTAAATTGGGAGTTTGATTTTCGTATTCAATTAGTATGGCAATAATAAAATTGGGTTGCCTGAGGTCTTGCTTTATATTTCTTACACCAGGTATATACTTTTGTCTCAAAATTAAATAGACGCAAATAAAAGTCGCGGGTCACAGCTAGTTATTCATAAAGAAAGGGAGTTACAAATATTCTAGAGACTCCCGGTGCGTTTCGTATCGAAATCCCGGTGCCCCTCGGGCATACTAAAGAAGGCTGCCGAGAGGTACTTTTAGTTATGTCAAAGTCCCAGATAACCCTATTTATTTTAACAAAGGTGACTAAAGACTGAATCTGTAGATTCCTATTATACTTTTACTCTACCTGGGTTATAATTCGTTAATTAACACGCTAACAATAGTATGCAAAATAAATTGTCACGACATGTGTAGCCGTTGAGGGGCGGGCGAAGGTAGTGTTGTTTGCTGATGATACGTCTTTGATCTTTAAAGTAGGTAGACATGTAAATAACTTAGACGAGGTAAATGACGCTATTCTTCAAGTACATAATTGGTTCACATGCAACAATTTAGTGCTTAATAACAAGAAAACTAAATGTATACGGTTTTCTTTACCGAATGTGAAAAGTACTGCATGTGATATTATACTTAATAACGAGAAACTTGAGTTTATAAATGATACTTAGGGATTACGCTTGACTCTAAGTTGCAATGGGGCCCTCATATTAAGAGTTTAGGTAAACGACTCAGGTCCGCTGCCTATGCCGTAAGAAAAATCAGACAGCTTACTGATGTGGACACCGCGCGGTTGGTCTACTTCAGTTACTTTCATAGTGTCATGTCTTACGGTATATTATTGTGGGGTAGGGCAGCTAACATTGACTCTATTTTTATCTTACAAAAAAGGGCTATTAGGGCCATCTATAACTTAGGTAGTCGCGACTCTTTGAGAGAATTGTTTAAAGAAGCCAATATTATGACGGTCCGTATATTTATGTAAATATAATGTACACACGGAAAAATTTAGATCTATTTAATCAGCTAGGTGATAGGCATTGCTATAACACGCGACATAGAAATAAATTGGATCAACCGCAATTTCGTCTGTCTAAAATTCACACGTCTTTCATGGGGTACTGTGTTAGATTTTATAATAAAATTCCACTTGACGTCACTCAACTTAGTGAAAATAAATAAAAATCCTGTATTAAACGTACGCTCTGCAAGCGAGCTTACTATAACTCTTGATGATTATTTAAAAAATAAAAATGCTTGGATAGGTGATGTTCCAGCTCCACCAGAATGTGGATAACATGTTCAGCTATTATTATTTATTATTCCCTCTCTTCCTTCTAGTAGTTAAATAAAATTTATCATTTTTCTTCCTCATTTCTTTATCTGTAAATGAGAGAACTATGTAGCCATTCACATGAATAGTTTAACTTGGTTAATTTAATTTAGACTCACCTGATACTACATTGTTCTCCCATACCCCACAACAAAATGTAGATGGAAAAATGGTAAAAATATTATTTTAAAAGAGTAACCGTGGAGTATCTTGTCCTTCTTCTCCACAGGAATGACATTCCGAAGTGGTGGTAGAGTCTTTGTTACTATTTTGACGATTTATAAATACTGTAATGGTTTACATGAATAAAAAATATTCTGATTCTGATTCTAAAATATTGAATGCGTTTATCGAAACGCGCGGTAACGTTATTTTAAGCGAGTTGTTTAAGCCGCATTTTGGCGTTGACGTTAACACTAACGTTACCGCAGGTGGCAGGAACATTACAGAAAACAAAAAAAAAAGGTTTCTTTACATAGACCTGTCATCGTACTCTGTCTTTATATGACCTACTACTATTTAACTACTTGTTTAAAAATGTTACCGTAATGTTATTTTTTAATTAGACCATTATTAATGCTTTTCCATTTTCTGGAACCCTAAAAACAATATCGCCGTCCAACCATCATCTTAATTTAAAAAGATTAGTGGTCCATGGGCGTCCCATCTAAATTAAAAACTGCTCAATGTTTTCTAAGCTACTTATTTTTAATTGAACTTTTGACCTGTCTGTATAGATATAGTCAGTAAAGGAAACTTCTAGGTTGTTTCACAAAAATGGTTTGTTACTTTTATTACGAACATTTTCTTCAGCAAATATTTGAATAGGTCTTAAAAGATATACCTAGTACAAATTTGTTCAATCAATTTGTTGCTAATTGCTAAATAGTAAAGAAAATTTAGATATACTTTAAAATAGGGCATATCTTCTGTTTAGAATTTCGTTGATTGAAGCGTATTAATTTTTGTATCACACATTAATTATCCACCAGTTGCTTGGGTGAGTGGGTAGCCTGAATTATTTGACGAGATGATGAATCATATGGTAGAAATGAAACAGAAAGCGACCTACCTAAGTGAAAGAGTGATTATTTTTTAGGTAGCCAGCACTCTTAATCTGCAATATACATATAAGTTGAGAGAGTGAAGGAAGCCAGGCAGATCTGTAAGGTAAGAACCTGTCGGAACTCTCTGCGGGGTAGGCAGGGGATCTGGCGTGATGATAGTTGGATGTATATAAAAGCTAAGGCAGTGATATGGACTGGTAAATAACTGTAAGCGGTGCGGTGGAGAAAGAATTTTGTCCAGAACTGAATTTTTGGTTTTAATATTACCCCAGTAATCGCCTGTATCATTTGAGTTCATCATCATCATCATCTCAGCCTATACTTGTCCACTGCTGAACATAGGCCTCCCCAATCGCTTTCCAGCGTAACCGGTCCGATGCCACCTGCATCCAACGACTTCCTGCGATTTTCACAAGATCGTCGGTCCATCTGGCAGGCGGTCGTCCCACGCTGCGCTTGCCAATACGTGGTCTCCACTCTAGAATCTTTCTGCCCCAACGCCCGTCCGATCTACGCGCTATGTGGCCCGCCCATTGCCACTTCAGCTTGCTAATCTTAACGGCTATGTCGGTGACCTTGGTTCTTCTACGAATCTCCTCATTCCTGATTCGATCGCGTAGAGAAACGCCGAGCATAGCTCTCTCCATAGCTCGCTGAGCAACTCTGAGCTTTTTTATGAGACCTATTGTAAGAGACCACGTCTCTGATCCATATATCATCACTGGTAACACACATTGACTAAAAACTTTAGTCTTAAGGCACTGAGGTATTTTGGATGAGAAGATGTTGCGCAGTTTCCCGAACGCTGCCCAGCCGAGTTGGATTCGTCGATTGACCTCTCTCTCAAAGTTGGACCTACCTAACCGGACTACCTGTCCCAGGTAAATGTATTCGTCGACAACTTCAAGAGTAGAGTTCCCAACGGTGAGTGCGGTGGGTACGACATGGACGTTAGACATTATTTTGGTTTTGTCCATGTTCATTTTAAGACCCACTTGTTGAGATACTCTGTTGAGGTCACCGAGCATTCGTCCTAGATCTTCCAGCGACTCCGCCACGACCACAATGTCGTCGGCAAATCGAAGGTGAGTGATGTATTCGCCATTGATGTTGATGCCAAGTCCTTGCCATTCCAAGAGCTTGAAGGCGTCCTCTAAGGTGGCCGTAAACAGTTTCGGAGAAATGACGTCTCCCTGCCTTACTCCTCTTTTTATGGGGATCGCCTTCGTGCACTGCCCCTGTACTCGGACTGACATGGTGGCGTTATTATACAAGCACTTCAACACTTCAATGTACCGATAGTCAATGCGGCATCGCTGGAGAGATCTAAGAACCGCCCAAGTCTCGATCGAATCGAAGGCTTTCTCATAGTCCACAAACGCCAAACATAGTGGCCGATTATACTCCTCGGTCTTCTGTATAATCTGCCGCAGCGTATGTATGTGGTCTATGGTACTAAAGCCTTTCCGGAAACCGGCTTGTTCGGGAGGCTGGAAGTCATCAAGCCTGCGTTCGAGACGATTCGTGATGACTCTCGAAAACAACTTATAAACATGGCTCAGCAGTGTGATGGGCCTATAATTCTTCAGTAAAGTGTTATCACCTTTCTTGAAAAAGAGTACCACCACACCCCTGTTCCACGCTTCCGGCGTTTTTCCTTCGAGCAAGACGGAATTAAACAGCCTCTGAAGGACTTTAAGTACCGGCGATCCGCCCGCTTTCAGAAGCTCTGCGGTAATTCCGTCTTCACCCGGCGCTTTGTTGTTTTTAAGGTGTTTGAGAGCCATCCCAATCTCGCACAGGCTGATGTCCGGGATATCTTCAGTGTAGTGTCGGGTTAGCTTGGCTCTTGGGTCTTTTACCAAGTCAACATCAGGTTCAGGTACTGAGGTATACAACTGCCCATAGAACCTCTCTATCTCCCTGAGCACCTCTGACCTATTCGACGTTACGTTTCCGTCCTCCGTCTTCAGCTTCGTCAACTGGCTTTGCCCAATAGACGCGTCTCTTGCAAACACTTTGGAGCCCTTGTTCTGCTCTATGGTCTCCTCAATACGTCTTGTATTGAAGGACCGTAAATCGTGTCGCAAGGACTTCAATATCTGTCCATTGAGCTGCCTATAGGACTTAGCATCATCGGAGGTTTGGAGTGTCATGGTACGTCGCTCAGCCATAAGGTTTCGGGTGTAGTCAGATAGCTTTTGAGGCCTATTTTTACGGTGGGGCTTAAAATGCTTGGACCCGACCGTATGGACAGTCCCTACCAACCTATTGTTGATTTCGTCCACTGATGCGCTGCTGTCTAGCAATTCGAAGCGGTTTGACAATTCGAGTTGAAAGTTCTCGGGGTTTTGGATATGTGCATTACAAGGTCGGAGCGTAGACTTCATCAGACGCGATCTTTCCATTTTGACATTAATATTTAATGTGCCTCTGACCATTCGGTGATCACTGCCGGTTTTTACCCTGTGAATCACGGAGACATCATTAAATATTTGTCGCTTGGTGCTCATGATGAAGTCTATCTCATTTTTTGTGGAACCATCAGGGCTCATCCAGGTCCATTTCCTATGAGGCGGCTTCCGGAAGAAAGAGTTCATCATAAAGAGTCCCTCCTTCTCCAGATATTCGGCCAGCCTCTGACCCCTGGGGTTGCGTTGCCCATATCCAAATTGCCCCACTCTCAATTCATCATCGCCCCGTTTGCCCAGCCGCGCATTGAAGTCACCCATAACCACTGTAAAGTGTGCTTTGGAAGTATGTATGGCTCTACTAATGTCCTCATACATTACTTCGACGTCCTCATCTGAGTATGCCAAGGTCGGTGCGTAGACCTGTATGACCTTCAGCGAATATCTTTTGGATACTCTGAGTATCAGGTACGCTACCCTGCTCGACACACTAGTGATGGACACAACGTTGTCTATGAGTGACTTGTGGACGATAAATCCGACACCACCTTGGGACTGCTGTTCGCCCTCCCGGTAGTAAAACAAGTTGCCGGATTTTAAGGTTATCGTGTCCTCGCCCTTTCTTCGGACCTCCGATAAACCAACAATATTCCACCGCAACTTGTTTATCTCTTCTTCCAGCTCAACAAGCTTCTCATCTGTCCTTAACGTGCGTGCGTTGTATGTCACCAGGGCCAATTTTCGGTGTTGGTGGTAGCCGAATCTCTGCCGGAGATTCTTAGCACCCCTTGTCCTGTCGTTACCATGGCTGCTACCGTGGCCAGGACGAACAGGACCGCCGGGGACTAGGGGCCTGGTTTTCTTACATTCTTCCATGATTGGGGGTGTTTGCCATACTCGCCACGCTTGGCAGGCGGGTTGGCGAGCGCAGTTATTGGTCGTCGAAGTGCTAAGGGAACGCTGCTGCCCATTCCCTAGTTTTCCCTTAGTCGCCTTGTACGACACCCGATGGGATGAGATGGGTTGGTCCTATTCTAAGCCGGGAACCACGCACCATCATTTGAGTTATAATGATGTAAATACATCAGAAGTACAGGCCGTACATATTGTCGTACATATATTATTATGTATCTAAATAGCACATTTATGACAGCAATTTTAACGCTATGCACGATTTATTATGTGTCTATATACTGTTGGTTTAAAAAAACTGGCAAAATAATAAAAAAATGTATTCTAATTCTAAAACAAAATATTCAAACCACGCAAGTTAATAATATTTCAAAATGGGAACAATAATATTAAAATTAAAAATGTAAAACTCCATTCGCAGCATCCGGTCGAAGTAGGTAATGTTACCTACGGGGCGTATAAAGTGAAAAATTTAAAGCAGATATGACAATATTTTAGAAGGAATAGCTTTATTTTTAAAATGAAAGCCGCCATAAATTCCACGGCAGTGCAATAACGCACGCCGGTGTGGATGTGTCCTGAATATGAAACATACGTCGTATTAAAATGTTCAGCTTACCTATTGACAAATATGGTTAATACTCGGGCATTTTAGCTTGATGAAAAATATCCATGTGTATATGTGCTGAGAATATGACATGTGTGAGGGAAAAGTTTGGGGCAAGTTTATTTTTGTGTTTTTGGTATACGTATTAGATGTTATATGTGTTTGTGAACGCACCAACAACATAGGATTACGTCTTAGCACGGGACAACCTTTTAAATAATATATCGGTTCAGCCGTTTTTTAGTGATTGAGTAACAAACATGCAAACGTACAAACTTTCAAATTTATAATATTAAAAGGATTACATGGTTGGTTGATTAGGTACCTCAACGAAGTTGAGGTACTTAATTCTTGTTTTGCTACTCATAAAGTCTTAAGAATCAAAGGCTCATTTGCAAACATAGGTCCATACGTTGATAAGTAGGTAAGTATTAATTGTTCTGTCTATGTTTTGCTTTAGAAGCATAATCTACACATTTAATATCACTGAAATATGTCTACATATTTAATAAATCTGATGATTACAAGAAAATAATTAAAAGTTTTATGTCAATACTATCATGGAAAGTTCTATGAAAGTCTTTGTGTGGAGTGATAATCTTCAATATTAAAATCAAAGGAGTGCAGAACAAGTGAAACATGCGTAGCCCATGAAGATTGATTTTAAAACTTGATTTAAAATGGCACGATATGAAGCTCGCATTTCAATGATTTACTTTGAGTCAAGTTGGTGTTGAGTCGTAAAGTACCCGACGGCCCTTAAGGCTCCAGACTAAATCGCATAAATAGTAAATGATGCGAGTCCTGTTGTGTTTATCTGGGGATACTATTGTTTGTTATTTCTCAAGGACTTAGAACCTTAATTTACTTTGCCTATTGGGACTAAGACCTCCACACATTCCCACCATTGTAACTCCCGTATAGACAAAATCTACAATGGTTTCTATAAATGACACCCACGTTTGAATCTCAAGGTGTCTTGGACAGCGTTTTTACTGTCTTAGATTCTGCAGCAAATTTTATTAGAAAGAAGAAACAGGAGGATAAGTAAGAAATAAATTAAACTTCTCTCTATTGTAAAGCGGGAGACAGAATACAGAAATTGGCAGATCGGCTGATTTGACAGAAAAGTTGATACTTAAAAACGAGTGTCTGATAGAAAAGAAGATTATAACTATGACTCTACCTATTGTTATATTAACTTATACTAGTTTCTGCGAAAAGGTCATACTAAAGTACTGAAATTTTATACATTTCTCTTTATAAAAGACCAAACCCGCTATTCTGACATAAGAATGAGTGGTGCTTATTAAAATAGAGAATAACATTCTCCGTGGCATGTGTAAAAATAAAATAAAAGAGTTGAATCCAGGATAAAGAATTCCACGGTAAAAACTGCGGATTTGTATTAAGACAGATTTATGTTCTAATTAGTCGTTGTACGAGCGTTGCAGGGCTGCGTAAAACGAATTTATGCGACCGCGTCTTTGTTGCTACAAATTGTTCCATATGATTTAAAAGGCAGTGCTGACTCGGATTACGTACGCGATTGATGTCTTTCCCCAACGGTGAAATAAAAAAAATAAACACCGTAACGTCCACCTTTTTCAAGCGGGTGTGATAGAGCGTACTATGTACACGTACTTTTCGCTAATAGGACCCAATAGTGGGTGATCTTATTGCCGCTATACGGGGCACAAAACCAGACGCCATAATTACATGGGTAGAATTTTTTCCATTGAAAAATTACAACAAAAAATACACACATTATTTGACCAAGGATTCAAACCCAGGACCTCGTGATGGCATTATTCCCTACTAGGCCTACGACGCAGTAAATAATTTAAAAAATGTGTCACCTCCTTATTCCCCAATAGATGTATTTTATAAGATTATCTCCATGATTTAATGCCGTATAATGCGCGAGCAGTGAACGAGGATAACATCGCTCAGTAGTCGATCCATCAAAAGCTGGGGGAGTTAGAGGAGTTTTATTTATAAGTATTGAAATTCAAATATCATTGAAATAATTTGAAATAGCTTAGGTACCGGTATCCGGACGAATCCAACTCGGCTGGGCAGCGTTCGGGAAACTGCGCAACATCTTCTCATCCAAAATACCTCAGTGCCTAAAGACTAAAGTTTTTAGTCAATGTGTGTTACCAGTGATGACATATGGATCAGAGACGTGGTCTCTTACAATAGGTCTCATAAAAAAGCTCAAAGTTGCTCAGCGAGCTATGGAAAGAGCTATGCTCGGCGTTTCTCTACGTGATCGAATCAGGAATGAGGAGATTCGTAGAAGAACCAAGGTCACCGACATAGCCCTTAGGATTAGCATGCTGAAGTGGCAATGGGCTGGCCACATAGCGCGAAGATCGGACGGGCGTTGGGGCAGAAAGATTCTAGAGTGGAGACCACGTATTGGCAAGCGCAGCGTAGGACGACCGCCTGCCAGATGGACCGACGATCTTGTGAAAATCGCAGGAAATCGTTGGATGCAGGTGGCATCGGACCGGTTACGCTGGAAAGCGATTGGGGAGGCCTATGTTCAGCAGTGAACAAGTATAGGCTGAAATGATGATGATGAGGTACCGGTATTCTTTGCATCTGGTGCAATATCCGCAACGTTTGTACCACAGGTAGCCGCTGGTCACTGCAAACAAAATACAGCCTTATGGTAGTCAACCTTTAAGTATTTTGATGGTACACACAATACACATACGTAATATTATTACCTTCGAATAATAGACACCAATCTAAATAGCTTTTACCTTAGATTGCCATACAAGCTGTAATCTAGCTACTCCATGATTAATTCTAGTCAGGTAGGTACTTACCTACCTACTGCTTCTCTAAGATAGCCTAAATTGATTATATACTTATAAAAAAGCAGTGATAGCCTAGTGCTTAGACCGTTGGACTGCAAAGTCAAAGGTCTCGGGTTCAAACCCAGGCACGCACCTCTGTCTTTTCGAAAGTATGTGCGTATTAAAAATTAATTATCACTTGCTTTAACGATGAAGGAAAACATCGTGAGGAAACCTGCATGCCTAAGAGTTTCTCGAAGGTGTGTGAAGTCGGCCAGCGTGGTGGACTTATGGCCTAAACCCTCTCAGTTTGAGTGGAGGCCCGTGCCCAACAGTGGGACAGTTTCTTAACAGGCCTAATATTATTGAGTTCTTAGATTTACGCGAATATAACACATGAAATAAAACTATTTTACGGATTTTATCGCGGTTTATTTTTGTTTTATTTTTATCGTCGATAACTAAAAATAAAACAAAAATAAACCGCGATAAAATCCGTAAAATAGTTTTATTTCAGGGCTAATATTATTATTATTATACTTATAAAAAAGCAACAAAAAAGGAAGCACCATTGAAAAGTGTAATTGACACAAGAAATAAGCTTCTGAACGTTACTATTTTAAAATTAACGCAGACAAAATCTTGAGTTCAAAATACATACAAAATATACTATTACATTCTCTCGTATTCATGACTGCCTCGTTGGTCTAGTGGCAAACCGCATCGCTTTGTGATCACGACGTCCTAGGTTCAAATCCTAGGTCAGACGAATAGCCATAAACATGTAGTAACATGGGACCTAACATCGTCGGCAAAAAGTGGGTGTACTCAGTGCACCTATGCCACCACAGCTTGGGGAATATAGGTGTGACAGTTACGGCGTTTATTTATTTATTCTCTCGTATTTTCTTTAACACTTTTTATATGATAACAAGCCTTGTGCACATGAAATAAAACTATTTTTCGGATTTTATCGCGGTATATTTTGATTTTTAAGTTCCCGACGTTCCGAGTGCTTTGCAGCACCCATGTTCACGGGAAGGTGTCAGACGTCCAAAAGGCATAGTTGTTCCAGGGTACCCTCAAATTTCTTAATTATTTTTGTTGGTCCGATCTACGCAGAATGAGCTCACGGTGTCTTGAGGCCTTGCAGTGTTATGCTTGGTTTTGGATTCGATTATACTAATTACCGGACCCCAAGTCGATGGAAGCACCCAGCCATTTTCTTTATTAAAATTAGGATGTTTATTAATTTTAATAGTCTCGCGAACTATCCTTGTTAGGAATCGGTGTTCTTTCACGAGGATTTGTGGTCTATCAAATCGGATGTTATGGCGGGTGCGGTCAAGGACATGTTCACAGACTGCAGACTTCTTTGAGCGACGGTGCTTTAGGTCAGCTATGTGTTCTTTCACACGAGTTTTTACCGGTCTTTTTGTTTGTCCTATATAAGAGAGACCACATTCACAATCAAGCTTGTATACTCCTGCATCGCGCAATAAACCGCGATAAAATCCGAAAAATAGTTTCATTTCATGTATAATATTCGAGACGTGGACACTTACAGTAGGGCTAGTCCATAGGCTCAAAGTCGCGCAGCGAGCTATGGAGCGGGCTATGCTCGAAGTCTCTTTGAGGGATAAACTCCGAAATGAAGTTATCCGTCAAAGAACCAAAGTAGTTGACATAGCCCGCAGAGTGAGCTCGCTAAAGTGGCAGTGGGCTGGCCATGTCTGTCGAAGAACCGATGGCCGATGGAGCAGACGAGTTTTAGAGTGGAGACCACGACTCGGCAAACGTAAGGTAGGGCGCCCCCCAGCTAGGTGGACCGACGACCTGAAGAAGGTCGCAGGGTGGGACTGGATGCGGAAGGCAGAGGACCGTGTATTGTGGCGCAAATTGGGAGAGGCCTATGTCCAGCAGTGGACTGCAATAGGCTGATTTGTTGTATGTATAATATTCGCGTAAATCTAAGAACTCAGTAAGTCTTGTCCCGTCTCGTGTATGTCACAAAACACAACAAATACACACAACCATTATCAATTCACGGTCTGTGGTTTACGACAAAAGGTTCGGCCATGTAGCCAGGTTTTACTTGCCTCGCGGAGCCGCAACAAAGCCCTTTCTATATTAAACCTGAAAAACTTTACTGTGTAGGCAAGAACAATACAAAAACGTGTTAGGTCAAATACATTTAACATTTTGAATATTATTAACAATAGTTTCGCATCGAAACAATTGAAAGCGATTACGTTAATACATTTATAATTGAATAGAATTTATTTGGTGGAATTATTTGAACATGACACCGTATTTGTGAATAATGTTGCACTCTATTCACAAATTGCATTTGCTGATTTAAGAATTTAATATATCTTAGTGTGGGGATGAGAGATTAGTAATCTCGGTGTTCGAAAACGGAAAATTCAAATTTATAGTTATTTGCCATTTTTTAAGCACTTGGATTGGATTGAATGTGTACGTGTGCCTTTTGAGAAATATCTTTTGGACATTTATCTGAAATCGCCGTATTGGTTTGAATTAAAATTAATTCAGTTTGATATACCGGACTAAAGGAGAAACATCATCTATCTATCTATCTATCTATAACCTCACGCCAGATCCCTTGCAGGGTAGGCAGAGAGTACAGAGTTCCAACAGGTTCTTTCCTTACATACCTCTCTGGCTTCCTCGACTCTCATAGTTCGTCTCATACACGCTCGCCGGTTACGGAGACTCTTGACTTTTCCATCAGATAAGACTCGGTTTATTTGGTCGTGGTAAGATAGTCTAGGTCTTCCCCGGTACCTGCATCCTTCCACTTTCACATTGTATATCTGTTTTGTCATTCTTTCCTCTGGCATTCTTTCTATATGCCCGAACCAACGGAGCATGCCCTTTCTCATCTTTACACCGATACTATCTTTCATACCTACTCGCTGTCTTACTATGCTGTTGCTAATGCGGTCGGTCAGCTTCACTCCGCACATCTTCCGCAGAGCTCGCATTTCTACCGCATTTATCCTACTTTCATTCTCCTTCTTACATACCCAGCTCTCGCTACCATATAACAGCGTTGGGACAAGAACTCCGTTATGTATGGCCAGCTGCGCCTTATGGCTTAAGTGCCGGCTCCCGAGTAGCTTTCCCATCGCACCATTCACTCTGTTCCCTGCACTCACTCTTCTCTCTATGTCAGCGGTGTACTTCCCATCCTTACTGAAGGCGCATCCAAGATATACAAACTCATTCACTTGCTCCAGCACATCGTTACCAACCACAATCCTTACATTCGTTCTGGTTTCTTCCCTTTCAAAAACCATAATCTTGGTTTTCTTCACATTCAAGTGTAAGCCATTGATCATGCAGTGGTCTTTCGTAACTGTGACTAGTGTTTGCAGATCAGTGGCTGTTGGCGCTATTAAAACCGCGTCATCTGCATAAAGTAGATGGTTTACCACTAAGTCACCCATTTGTACACCTTCATTCATCGCTTTCAGTCTTTGAAGACTTTTGTCCAGATATATTATAAACAGTCTAGCGGACAACACGCAACCCTGCTTGACGCCGATTTTAACGTCAAACCAGGGTGATCTGTTACCACCCACCCGTACGCATGCCTTGCAGTCCACATAAGTGGACTGGACGGCTCGCAACAGAGTGCCATCTATACCATACTCTGGCAAAATGTCCCAAAGTCTCTTTCGCACAACTCTGTCAAATGCCTTCTCCAGATCTACAAAACCGCAGAAAACCTTCCGGCCCACTGCCAGATGCTTCTCTACGATGTTGCGGAGTGAGAAGACTTGATCCGAACATCCTCTTCCAGACCTGAAACCCCCTTGTGCCTCGCACAACATTCCATCGGACTGCACGCGCATTCTCCGTTCAATAATTTTACCGTACACCTTGGCTGCCAAGCTGATCAAACTGATGGCTCTGTAATTGGCGCAGTCATATTGTGAACCCTTGCCTTTATACAAGGGTAGTATGACTGCGCGGCGCCAATCTGTAGGGACTCTACCGGTCCTCCAGCAAAGGTTTACAAGGGCCCGGAAAGCGTCCCGGACGCAAGTTCCACCATATTTGATCATCTCGGCAGATATCATGTCTACTCCCGCAGCTTTACCGTTTTTCATACTTCCTATCGCCCATTCAACTTCTTCCATAGTGATGTCCTCCGTTGATTCTGGTGCCGCAATCTCGCCTTTAGGCACGTCTGCGGCATCAGCATCCGGGTCATCTCCATACATTTCTCCAAAATATTCACTCCACCGGTTTAGCACAGCTTGTGTGTCTGCAAGAATGTCACCATCTTTAGATGTTATCCTTTCCATTCTGGAGCCTGACGAATCACCTCGAGCCTTTCTCACCTTGCTCCAAAAGAGTTTGGTGTTGTTCTCGAAGTTCTTCGCCAGCCTCTCCTCCTCAATCATACTGGCTCTTTCACGCTTTTCTTTCACTAAAGTTTTAGTGGCATTCTTGCATTGCCGGTATATTTCTTTCCTCATCTCTGTCATACTGGCATTCAGGTTCAAAGAAGATACATAGTCCAGCCACGCTTACTTCTTACTTTCTACGGAGCTTTGCAACTCCGCATCTCACCATGCATCACCTTTTGCTGTAATATGCTTCTTTGAGCAACCACATACTTCTTTCGCGGATTCCACCAAACTCTCTTTTAGGCTATTCCAGCATTCATCTACATTTGAGTCCAAAGAGCCTGCTGTCAAAAGCTTGTCCCGGACTCTGTCTTCATACATTCTCCTCACGCTCATCTTGCAACTTTTCAACCTTTAATCTTTCAAGGTCTCCGAAGGGGATACGCTCTCGCCAGTGTCTCCACTTCCTGAACAGACCACTAAACCGCGCAACTACGAGATAGTGGTCTGATTCCAGAGTGGGGCCTCTATACGCACGCGTATCTTGTAGTTTGCTTCGGAGACGGTTATCAACCAGGATCAGATCTATCATGCTTTTTTGTTCATTCCTTCTCCACGTATACATATGTATGTCCTTATGCTGGAATATCGTATTAGACACAAGGAGACCCCTTTCCAAACAAACATCTACAATGAGCTTACCTGCATCGTTCACTCTCTTATCACCATAAGGACCCAGAGCAGCATCGCAAGTTTGCCGCCTGGTTCCTACCCATCCGTTCAGATCGCCACACAGAATCACCTTTTCGTTAGCCTCAGCCAAATCCAGAACTTCCCTGACATTATCCCAAAACTTCTCAAGGTCCTGGGGTGTCGACGAGCTTACGGAAGCATACGCTGCGACCAAAAATACTCTAGTGACACCCAGTTTTAAACGGACCCAGAGAAGTCTCGCATCGCACAGGCCATAATCTCTCACTCCAGAGGCCAGGCGACGGGACAGCAAGATACCCACCCCCATGCTGGCACGACTGCTCTGCCGTACCCCAGACCACAGAGCCATCGTTCCATCAGGAAGATCACAGGTTTCACTGCCCTTCCGCTTAGTCTCTGTTACACACAGAGCATCCAGGCGTCTCTCTTTCATTACATCAATCACCTCATGCATCTTATCTTCCATACCACCTCTTACATTCCAAGTGCCTATTCGGCACTCTGCACCCCACGACTCGCCAGTTCGGGCCCGGCGTGATGGGTGGCGGCCCCCATCGCCGCTTCCACCTATATTCGTACCGACGGGGGCGGGCCGGTACGCGTCGCCTCGGGGGGACGCCCTAGCCCGCACTGCGGTACGTCTTCGGTCCAAGATTGCAGCCATAATGACTGGCAGGGGTCGCGACGAGCACGCTCTTGGACAGACCCCCCAAACACAACAACATCATTCTTTGCAAATTAAAAAAAATGTATGATACATAAAATTTTTATAGAATCAATTCAGTTCAGTTTTGCGTTAATTATGTTACATGTTGTATAAGGTTGACATAACCTAGCTTTTTGGAACACCCATAATATTAAATCATAATATCTGAACGTTTGAAAGTGTTTAATTCAATATCGTATGTTCAATATCCGTCTGTGATGTTATTATCATAGAGTCAGCTGGATCGAGTACGCTGGAACAAATGTTTCCTGGTACACCGACAGGAACCTGTTTTGAAGTTAAATTACCAAAGTTTGACAAGCGGTCCGAGGCACTAAACTACGCCAGCAATAATTCTGCATAGCGTGGCTAGGAGACAATCACCTCAGACCTACTTCTGAACCAGCTATTAGCGCATATTTGATGCACTAATAGCTGAATATACAAAGCTGAAAAATTTGATGCAAAATATACTTTCCCTATAAAAATAAACATCGTTATACCTATATTTTCAAAGCGCGGCTGACAAAGGTACTATACATGTGTTTTCGCCGATATGTTAAGTCCCATGTAATAACCAGACTCCAGGCTGATACTGGAAATGTTTCTATCGAAAAATTTCGTTTTTGTTTGTTTGTTTGTTGTGATCGCTACACACATTATTCGCTAATAGACCAATGAGGCAGTCAATCAATTTCTTCCTATTTTTCTACGTAAACAAATTATTTCGTTATATCTCTAATTATCTATATTTGATTATACACTGTCACACCTATATTCCCTAAGCGGGGGTGGCAGAGGTGCACTGAGTACACCCACTTTTCGCCGACGATGTTAGGTCCCATGTAATAGAGGACAAGTCTATTGCTATGGCAATATACCGGGCACAATTCTAGACTCCGGACTCACACTGGGAATTTTTCGAAGGAGAAGATAAAGTAAGAATTCGGAAAGTAGTATTAGTTTTTTTTTTCAATTTCTATTCCTTCAATGGAAGTTGTGTAATATAACTTTGTTGAATGTCCTTCGCACTCCTTAACGACTCAGCACTAACTGGACTCAATGTAAGGCATTGAAATGTTAGCTTTATATTTTGTCACGTGCCGTAAAATTGCCAAAACCAATTATCATAAACATCGCATGGTCCACGCCTCGCCTACTAATTTCACTTAAATTATGACCTACGTAACACGTTTGTCAAGCTCAGATTTTGATCAGTTGGGACCGAGTCATTGATGTGAGCGACGGCCCTTACAGGACCATTGTCTAAGCTGGAATAATTAATTAAATTTGAAGTGTGAAAAGAATAGCATCGATAGCTTTACGCCAACGCCAGTCTGTTCGTGCTAAGCTACCTGGTTAGAGTCGAGCTCGAGATCCAGCTGACTCTATGATAATAACATCACAGATGGGTATTGAACATGCGATATTGAATTAATGACTTTCAAAATTTCAGATATTATGATTTTATGTTGGGGGTGTTCCAAAAAGTCAGGCTATGTCAACTTTAAACAAGATATAAAATATTTAACGCAATTTTTTTTGATGTATCTTACATTTATTTAATTTGCAAAAAGTGATGTTTCTCCTTCAGTCCGGTATATCAAACTGAATTAATTTAATTCAAACCAATACGGCGATTTCAGATGCATGTATAAAACATATTTCTCAAAACGCACACATACACGTACAAATTCAATCCAATCCAAGTGCTTAAAAAATGGTAAAATTTGGTTTTCGCATTGAATTCGTAAACCAATAATCTAATTGGGATGTCTAAGCTTTTGCGTCATTTACGTTACACCTTGTATATAGAATTCCGGTGTCCGTATTGAGTGAATTCCGATTTTTATGTATTTATGTGGCTAACTGGTTGGTGAAACTGCTAATAATTATTATGTATATATCCGCGAGCGCAAATAAAACCTGGCTACATGGCCGAACCTTTTGTCGTAAACCACAGACTGTGAATTGATAATGGTTGTGTGTATTTGTTGTGTTTTGTGACATACACGGGTTTATATGTACAGGACTTGTTATCAGATAAAAAGTGTTAAAGAAAATACGAGAGAATAAATAAATAAACGCCGTAACTGTCACGCCTATATTCCCCGAGCTGTGGTGGCATAGGTGCACTGAATACACCCACTTTTGCCAACGATGTTTGGTCCCATGTAATAGGAGACGACCCTAAACCAGGCACAGTTCCAAACTCCGGATTCATACTGGGAATTTTTCGTTAGAAATCTACATTTGTCCGACCTAGGATTTGAACACAGGACCTAGTGATTACATAGCGATGCGTTTTGCCACTAGACCAACGAGGCAGTCTTTAATTTGATTAAAGCATTAAATCTGATTTTGATTGATAATTTCTATATCAAAACTTTTAGTACGTGACCATTTGGCTTTGGGAGTAGGTACTCTGTCTTACGCAAGCACAGGTGGTCGACCGCGGCTGCTCGCCGTCTAATGAAATACGTCTCCCAGGACACTGCCATGTTCCCCCTCAAATTGATACTGCAGATTATCCCATCCCACTGATTTCGTCCTGGCTTTATACTTTTCATTAAATTGAGCAGACGTCGCTACGTGCTCCACAAATCGCCTTAAGAATTACACTCATCGATGGGTTTTCTCGTTCGTATCGCGTCGATCGCGCCATTAAGCGGTGTTGCGAACGTGTTGCGAGGTCCCCGTAGGTCTCCGCGCGGGCCGACCCACATGATATTAATTCCACCCCGAGTTCTGGGCCACCGACAGGCTTATAAGATTAGAATAATTTTCTCATTCCGAGGACTCCCCGCGAGCGCAACCAGCAGTTTAATTAAAACTAACAGTTGTCTCACACAGTCTTATCCGGCAATTTGCGAGGTATTACAGGCCGAACTTCGTCCACAAATTATCTCGACTCCATTTAACAAAGCGGTTATGTTAATACAATCTCGCCGGATTTAGAAGAATGTTTTTGTTATAAGAGGCGTGCACTGAATTACGGCATTAAGGTAAAATATGATATTTAATTTTAGACTCTTAATAATACAGCAGCCACTGGATTCTGAGGCTTCGCAATTAAATTGTGCGCAAATGAGCTTTTTATGGGCACCATAACACTTACAGATGTTGGAAGCAACTATTGAATTAGTTATGTCGTTTAATACACATTCTTTACTGTTGCACTGAAAATTCCTATAAAGTGCTACTACAAAATATTAAAGAATTCTTAAAATGAGATCGTAAAATGAAAAGAGAATAGCTCATAAAATACAGCTTATCGGTCTAGTCATTGTATCTGTGGAGATAAAAAAGAGGGTCAAAATAAAAGGAAGGAAACACGACTTGCATCGTGGAAGATCGGTTGGAATAAACTGCCTTCATATGTCCGAATAAAATCCGGTTGTCTCCGTGCATATAAAATTTAGTCGCGCTGCCGTGAAATATTATGTGACACAAATGCCGGCGAATGAATCCTGAGGCGGCTGACACGGAGTCAGGCGCTTGCTATCGCCTCTTCCCCTTATCTTTACTATAAAATAAAGGGAAACGCCACTCTCACTGTAATATCATATGCGTACGAGTGCTTATGAAATATGAATTCTATTTCGCAAAACATATTATTTCGTTATTACTGAATATATTGCTACACGTTTCAGAGTTATATGGAATAATACGCTTTTCTTTATAAGCAAAAATAAATATCTTTAAGCGCATCGCATCGAGCGCTGTGAACCTCGTTGTTAAAATGTAAATTTCACAGGTTCCGATAGAAAGAGATGACTCCGGATTTATTTCGTTTTGTAATAACAAAGAGGTAACATAAAATATATTTATTACGCTCTGTAGAGGGTAATTTTTCTGCCATCATAACAACTATTAAATGCGATTTATTATGAGAGCATCCTAAAGTTTGTTGTTCAAATTATAAAAGTTTATTTGTCTTAATATTGTAACACAGTAACGAAAAGGCAAAGAAGATAAAGTAAGAATTTGAAAAGTAGTATTGGTTTTTTTTTGATCAATAAGACTATGTATTCAATGGAAGATGTGTAATACGACGACGACTCAGCACTAACTCGACTTAATGTAAAGCATTGAAATGTTAGCTTTATATTTTGTTACGTATAGTAGAATTTCCAAAATCAATAGATACATGACACTTTATTGTTCCACCAAAGACACAATATAGGAATACAATTTTATGACTACAAGGTAGTGTCACAATGGGCGGCCTTATCACTAAAAGTGATCTCTTCTAGGCAACCTTTCAATTATCATAGACATTGCGTGGTCCACGTATCGCCTACTAATTTCACTAAAATTTTGACCTACCCAATACGTTTGTCAAGCTCAGATTTTGATCAGTTGGGACCGAGTCACTGAAGTGAGTGACGGCCCTGACATGAGCAGTGGCTAAGGACGAATAATTAATTAAATTTGCAGTGTAAAAAGCATGGCATCGATAGCTTTACGCTAACGCCAATCTGTTTGTGCTAAGTCTTCAGGAGTGGAAAGGGTTGCTTTTCGAGTTGCTTTTTCAAGTGGTTTAGGTTGATAATAGCATAATGTCATCCCCAATATCTAACGTACACCATGTCATTTTCATAGTTCATTTTACGACCGTCTTGAAAGTCTCTCGCTTTGACGCGTGACCCTTATAGTGGTCAAAATATAATATAAAGATCTCCTAAATATTTTCAAAAAAAGCTATATCTTTGGAGTTGAAACAGTAGGTAAGTATGTCATATACAACGGTCCCTAACATTTCACAAAATTTTATTAAATAGCCCCTTTATGGGTGTTAAGTCCTAGTTATAACTTAATCTCAATTTCTACTTTTTAAAAACATGTGCTCTTCTAACTCTGTACTTTCTGTCTACCCCGTAAGAGATCTGGGGTGATGCTATACCTCTCACAACCTCTAGATAGAACTCTTGTATCCTCTAATCACCTACAGGAAGTGAAGTGGCACTATTAAACTATGAATAAACTACTACTGTCTCGTTAGTTTACTGGCAAAGCGTATCGCTTTGTGATCACGAGGTTCTGGGTTCAAATCCTAGGTCCGATAAATGTAGTTTTTCTAACGAAATGTTCCCATTATAAGTCCGGAGTCTGGAATTGTTCCCGATATATGGCAATAGCCTCGCACCCTATTACATGGGACCTAACATCGTCGGCAAAAAGTGGGTGTACTCAGTACACCTCTGCCACCCCCGCTTGGGGGATATAGGCGTGACGGTGTGTATTAAGCTACTAGATAACTAAATGTAATACAACCAAAAGGGTACCTACCCCAGCACAAAGAAAATTGGCAAAAAGAACCTAGTTATTTATAAACAACACAACTAGCACATAACAATACTGTCAAGAAAGGATTACACTCATAGGGAGTTGTGAAAAGTTTCATCGGGTGGGTTGTTCCTACTCGGTTTGTTAGCAGGCGGCCCGTGACGATGTGGCGTCGTCGTGACGCTTACAAGCCGATGCACAGTGCTTCTACTAATGAGAACATTGGAACAAAAAAAAAAAATTCTATTTAGGAATCTTTTGAATCGTTGTCCTTTTGCAGTAATTTTCGTAATTTTTTATTGAGATTTCGGAATATTTTTTAACGTTGTTATTTCGCAGCATTCTTTTGAATTATAGGTTCCGTTTGAATATCGTGGCGATCTTTAGAAGAGAAATAGATCCTACAGCGGACGTGTTTCAGATGATGATGATAGATTAGTTAGTATAGTCTTATTTCTTAGATCAGTGAAAAATTCGTACGAAAATGCATGATTGGCGTACGTATAAGTAATATGTTAATGAAGGACAAAAACTTTGAACTTGAATATAAGTGTACCTATTAGAGCAACGTTTGTGTTTTTTTTTTTTGTAAAGTACTACCACAGCTTTCAGTCATGTCTGTTCGTAAAAAAGTTTTCACTTATCAAAGTCGAAGTCAAATATTATTTATTCGTTTAGACCAAAACAAAAGTTACACTACAACACTACACTTACAAACGACAAAATTATTACATTTTGTACATCTACCACTGGATCGGAACGCGGCCTCCACTGATAAGATCCAGCGAGAAACTCAGCGGCCAGAAACCTTTTAACCTTATTTGTTTGGCCTTTCAGATAACCCTTTTTTCCGAAATTGTATGATACAGTATTTTGTAACTTTGCTGATTCAGGAGCTTCTCAAAACCAATCTGTTTTATCGTCAAGATAATCCGAAATTTTGTAATAAGACCATTTTGACATGTAGTATGTACTTTAATAATCGGCAACAATGTCAGTTCCAAAAAAAAACGAAAAATAACATACGTTATACCAATATTATTTCCAGCAGAATAGGGATTGCAAGCACAGTGGTGATCCCCCGCAATCTGTCCCGAACAATAAGTCGGTCTAACAAAAGCCGGCCATTTGAACAAGTCGGAAACTTTTGTAAGTTTAGCTCTTTCTCCGCGGGACTTGGCATCCACCGCGGCTCTCACAATGGGGGGAATAATCGTTAGGGCCAGCCATAAGAAAAGGCATTACAAAAACAACGACGCACTTCAGCCCGTATTACTCAACGTTTTGTCAGTGCCAACTACTTAATTTTCGCCACTTTACCGCTGCTCCAGTGGAGCAAAGTTGTTTTTTTTTACTGTCGAATTGGTGGAGTTTTACACTTGTTCGAAAGATGTACTGGTGTGTTAATGAGTAACAACAAATTGTCCTCTTTTTTAAATTTGAAGTTTATTTTTGACTACAAAGTCCAGCATTGGCTTCTGTGTGGGCTTTTCTCACAGAAAGAGATAGAGAGCGGTAAAATTAAATCAACTCATTTAACTTCTTGGAAATTGTATAAGCCTCGGTTTAGGACTATCAAAGCCGTAGAAGTCCAAAAACATCCTGATCTACACTATCTCGTCGTTATTTCAGACTACAATTTTGTTGTTAACCTACGCATATGTCCGATGGGATTTTTTTGTCGGCTTCCAACCCAAGTCAATGCATTACTTTTTCGATAAGGAAAAACGTACATTCTAAATACAGTAATAGATCGGATGAGAACGAAGAGCACGAAGAAAATACACAACAGTTTCGCAAGACACGTGTAAAACGTCTCAATATACCCAGGATAAAAGGCTCCAGAGAGTGACATAACGAAGCGCTCACCGGCGTCACTTCCGGCGTCCGTCATGCGGGAACTACTTCCGGTGAGGCGCCGTCCGTTCTACACTTACAATCACTTAGCGCTCCGACACCACACGGTCTTCGATAAACATATTGGGAATTTCTATTCCCGTAGTAGAGATATTCATTAGATATTTTGGCTCATCTTACGAATGCTTCTACAATGTTATGAACGAGTTACCAGT
This sequence comes from Phalera bucephala, assembly GCA_905147815.2. Lineage (NCBI taxonomy): Eukaryota > Metazoa > Arthropoda > Insecta > Lepidoptera > Notodontidae > Phalera > Phalera bucephala. Next base: position 17,968,208 of record LR990615.1, read on the forward strand.
GTTATTACAAAATTATTTATATAAGAAACTCTGTGGTAACCACATCTGTGGTAAAAAACATTGTTTCTGATTCTATCTAATTAACTGGAAAAGTCTAGAGTCTCCGTAATCGATATGCGTATATGAGTTGAAACATGAGGCTGGAGGAGGCGAAAGATTTGCTTACTTCCATTTCCTACTTCAACTCCGAAAAGAACGCATGATGATCTGAAACCACCACTAACAAAAATAAAATTTTCTATCCCTATCTATCTAGGTGGTGGTCCCAGATTATAATTGCACTTGCCTATTAAACCTATTAAATCAACTTATGTTGAACAAATATTCGTACGTAGGGTTAAGCTGTAGGTGGGGTTCGTCTATGAGTTTAATATAGGTTGGTAATATACAGTGCCATGACTATGCTCTCTATAATGAATAGTCAATAAATTAAGCCTCCAATACACAGGTGTGTTACCACAAACGGTCGATATAAACGCAAAGCATTACTGTAATACCTGTATAAGTTTAGTTAATTAACGCAGCCGTAATTGTAGAGATTCTAATACAAAATGTAATAAGAACCGATATTGCAATAACACATCGCATTAAATCAATATCGACCTTTACAACTAACTCACTCCTATGTGTCTAAGAACATAATATATGTTTTTATTTAAGTTCCATTATAAATCAAAAAGTAATTTTACTATTTACTTACAGAGTCCCTAAATTATACATCCGAATTGAATAGACCCCATTTTTTAGCCTTACCTAAAACCGTTTAGTCATAAATATGCGTCCCTTTATAAGATCCCAGTATTTTCATACGTCGGTTTAATTTCCGTTTCGGCATTGTTTTGACAGGAAAATTCGATTGGGACAAGAGACGCGTCGATATGAGCCCATGTAATTTCCTTTCATATTCAATTTAATTCTTTGAGGGATGCATGTCAGCGACCCTTGCTTTAGGAAAATGAACTCGTTATATCGGATCGTAAAATGGAAAATTTATTTACGAAAATTGTTTGTTGAACAGACAATGTGTATTAACTTCTAAATGGTGACAATTTTCACGGGTATTGTTTCGATGTTTTGTTAGAAATGCCAAAATGAATTTATCTGAAAACTGAGTTAGATATTTGTTTTTTTTTAATACGACTTGACGTAAACGAATAAGCTAATTGAACTAGTATATCTTACAGATATAAATATAGCTAAGAAAACGAGAGAAGCTCATCAACCCGAACTAGGCTGGCTCTAACTTAAATAAAAATTTAGTTTCTTCAAATATTTGGCCATACGTCCATTGCACTATATATGCACAATCCGCGCCACGCAGGTGTGCATCCGAAGAAGATAATTTACTTGACAATTGAAAAATAGCCTTAGGCCCAATATCCGTTAAATCGGAGATGGACGGAGAGGAGAAAAGCGGCGTAGTAGGTACAGTGTGTTGAAGAACTAGATATAAAGAAAATAACTCTAGTTCGTAAAATATAGTCACCGGGGTGATTTGTCGCTGGGTGATCATTAGAAATTAATTAATTGTCTTTCGTTACCCAGGTGACAAATAGTGATGAAAATGGAATACACCGTTCTGCGTGCCCCTACGGGTCGCTGTTCCGCTGAATTCGCAACACACCGAAAATCTGAGGCCTTAGCACAATCAGATTGACATTGGCGTAACGCAATCGAGTTCCTATGACATCCTTTTTACACTACAAATTAACGAAATAAAGTTGAGCGTGACATCACGCTTGCTATAACGTTACGCTAACGTCTATCTCTTCGTGCTTAGCCCTCTGCTTTCATCTTTGATTTAACTGTGTCCACTGAAGCGAAGAGGAGATCCTATTGAATATTTACGTAACATCTTATAGTGATGATGTTAGCTGCATCTGCCATGACGTAATTGGTAACTGGGGAGTTTTTCCTCTACTGACTTCATCTGCTGGTGCAAAATGAAATATTGATCTTCATGGTACCGTATTTATTTATGCGGTCTGACTGATCGACTTGATCGACTAGCTGCCACGACAATATGCCTCATACAAAATAGTGCGTACTCATCAAATGTGTCCCAATTTGATGATACTATCTCTTCTTTATGCTTAAGACGCATATGCCTTAGACGTACAACGCTAAGTTTACTCTTTCACGGGATATGCCGGTATAAAAAAAGACTTGTAGTCTAATCCGATGAAAACAAGTACTCTCAAGTGAATTAACTTGGTCAAATGTTTGTACAGTACAAGTGTAGGGCATTGTTAGTGATGTCTTTATCGAGTGCGTGCGGGCGCTCACGGGCGGCGGTCACGCGACGTCGCCTGTCGCACTATCGACTTACACCCTGTTAAATCTGGCCCAATATTTGTACAGGCTATTCATTACCATCACTTTATTTTATTGTTTCTTCTTGTACCGACGCCCGGTTATATTTTCGTGCGCCTATTAAAATTTGTTCAATGAGAATTTATGGCCTATTAAATGCACGTTTCGTTTTATGTTAATATTTCGTTGTTTGTTACATTTTGAGTATGTAAATTAGTAATCGTAAAAGCAATTTGACCTATATAAAAAAGGTTGTTTGAAATAAAAAAAGACCTTTTTAAAAACGACCTTTTATAGCTAAAATACAACGTAGAAATATTGCTTAAGGAGTTCCTATGGCTTCCTTCTGGCTCTATCATCACACTTTAGACACCATTCGGGTTTTAAGTATTCGTCAAGACATATTACAAATCCAACGTAAGACAAAACTAACGAGCCCAAACACGGCAGGGTTATATTGAGTAGTTGGATGATTACATTGGCCATCTTTATCATCACATCCTAAACACTATCTAGTTGAATAGTATTTGTCAATACTTATCTAAGAAGTCTAAAAACGAGGGGGTTCCGTTGTTTTTATGACCATCTTCCGGCTCCAGCATCAGACCAGCTCCATGGTATCAAATTGATTTATTATTATTTTTTTAAAAACGTTGCCCCTAAACACTAGGATTTATTCCTGTGTCGTGGGTGCGTTTACAAACATGAAAATTCATATACACAAATACCCAGACCGGAACAAATAACTGTGGATCACACAAAGATTTGTCCCGTGCGGGAATCGAACCCGCGACTATTAGACGCAGTGGGTGGAGCGGCTTAAGCTCTTAACAACTGCGCTAAATCATCGTAAATATTATTTTATTGTCACTGAATTTACATACGTATGCCAAATTTCAGCTCAATTGGATAACCGCAAGTGCTTGAAAAATGGATCACAAGATTTATACCGGACAGACAGTGACTGACAGACAGACAGCGACAGACATACGAATATTGCAAGTTAGATAAAAGTTTGTAAAAAAAACATAATTTTTTGAATATTAGAATATGGGTAAGATCATATTGACTTTTTAGATTATTATTTCTTCTATATCCCTAAACCTACCCTGAACCTCTTGGAACTGTGTAATTAATTAATATTTTCTGAAATTTATTATTTTCGCGTGATTGGTTTATTATTTTATTTGAACGATGTTTTATTATATTATCAAAATTGTTTGTTTTACGTAATTAAAATTAATTTAGAAGATTATGCAAATACCCAATTTTAGTATGGATTAATTAATTAGTAACGAATACTTTTAATTCATGGAATGAATTTATTGAAAGAATATTTATTTAAATGAAAATTTATTGTTTACCGAATAAAAGGAAATAGGAAGTTGGTTAAATAACTGAAATGATTTGTGATTTCAGAATAAATAAATGAGTGATAACAGTGATTTTTGTCTACCAGACACCCCTCCTCTTATATCAGAAGAGGGGACGAGCCGACGCCAACATCCACCGGCCTCTATAGACAACAGAACCATGGGACATCTGGCAAACATATTGAAGGATACCTACTATGCGTGAGATGATAATGGACGATAACCATTTAGTTTTTGCTGAAATAATATGCTGCACACGCGCTGTACGTATATCAGAACATTTATTTTCCAAGCTTCGATCCTGATAAAGGTATGGATTTTAAAGAGTGGGTGATCTTAATGACTAAACAAATATCAATTAAAAGTCTATGAAGTAAGACTTTAAGCAAGGCAGCAAGTGTCTTAAGACGAAGAGCACAAATGTGAGCTGATGATTGTTTACTTCGAAGTACCAGTAGGATAGACATGAATGATGATATGGTGCAAACATTTCAGCCAGCATCCAGGTGTTTTTAGATAATCTTAAATTTCGTTGATACACTTTCGACGACGCGGACACAGATGTTTCAGAATACATATCCACCGTCTGGAAGATGTTAAAGAACATAGTTAAGCAGACTCGTACAGAAGATGCTGTCGAGTTTCTAATTGGAAGGATAACTGATAATTTGCTAAGAATTGAGCTTCCCAATAGTAAATCCAAATCTGTTTCAGAATTAATCGCTATTATTAAAACTATGAGAAAACGAAAATAAATAATAACACGAGATTATGCTCTGGTAAAAAGTTTTGGTGAAAAAAAAAAACTATAACCGAGAAACTTCCAGGTTCGTGAAATACAAAAACAATACAATCTTGAAGGCATTGGTCCGGTACCCACCATTTTATTCAGACGAGTAGCTGCACATCAAATTAGATCTGCATGTAGTATTGGATACCGAGCTAGCTACCTACCGACATTTTGAGTGGGAGAGATATATTAAATAGTTCAAGTATAGAATAGGAGACGTAATTAGTAAGTATGAATTGAAATAAGCAAAACAAGAAAGAATAGAGGATGTGGTAGTTATCACCAACCCCCATTAACGCTGACAAGGCAGAAATAGAAAATATAAAAATTTGCCACTCACCAGATTCTAGAATTAAACCCCGCGAGCTAATAATTCACTTAGAAAATTCTGATAAGACTGTAAATCGACGACCATACAGACTAACCCTTTTTTTACGAGGGGAATGCCGAGCGCATACCCCCGGGCCGAGGGCACGGCCCGGGTGGTTATGTAAGGCTTGCACCCACTAAAACCCCTCGGCGTCCCACTGCCTTTTTGCCGGGCCACAGGAATCGTCACCAGCATGACCTCTGTGGCACCAACGGGCTCGGTCCGCAGTTTAGCGCGGACCTCAACACGTGTAGGGGAGTTCGGTCTCCCCCTACCGCATTTTGGAGGCTGCGCGGACGCAGCGCTTTTCCGGCGCGGGCCTGCTAAGTGCTAGGCCGCCGGGGTGCCCTCCTCGATGCCTGCAGGCCGCGATTACGGTGGGCGAAGTTCATTTCGGGCGTAGTCCCTACGCCTTCGCACAACGCGTCGTCTGCGAGCGGGATTGGAGGGCTTCTCCTCCCTCCCCTGCTCTGCCTCCTCCTTCGCGGACATGACGGCGGCCGTCATTGCCACCCAGACGCTCTCGCTCCCAACCATGGATGGTATCACGGTCGGGAGCGATAGCTCCTGTCCCCCTGCACCGAGCGCTCCGGCGAGCCGGCGCCGCTAGTTATCCCATGCCGGGCACGACAGCAACGTGTGCGCCGCAATGTCTTCCGGGGCCGCACAATGGTGGCAGCGCTCCGCCTCCTCACGACCGATCAGACACATATACCGCCTGAAGATACAGACTAACCTTGTTGAACGCAAAAAAGTCCAGATTATAATTAAGGAAGTGCTATATGAGTGTGTTTTTAGTATTTTTTTTATCTCCTTTTAATTGTTCGCACCTACCACAGCTGTTTCCACATCACCTCAAGGTAGACTGGCAGAAAATGCTTCTGGCATTAAGTCCGCCTATGTACATAAGTGCATAAAGAATAAATAAATAAATATGAGACTATTATTCGAGAAAATAATTCACCCTTACTGGAACCACTAATGATAAAACTAAATAATTCACATCTAGACCATGAAAGCATAGTTTCAAGATTCCACCATTTGCCCATATCCCAAGATTATATAATACTGCTTTTATTACTCAGAATAGACAAAATTAATATTTGACTATCCCATTTGGTTTGACAAAATCTCATTCAGTTTACCAAAGAACAATTAACACAGCCTTATGAGAATTAAGAGGTAAAATTGCCCTGTACTTATACCGCGTAAAAATACTGAACAAGTACTAAAAACTCTTCATATTGCCGGGTTTTTGATTAATCCAAAAAAAAGGTGTTCCTTCTTAAAGATTTATAGGGTATTCAACTGTCTCCCCGAATACCTTCGTCATTTTTTTGTTCCAAGTTATAAATGGAGATGATGTCGTTGTACAATGTAACCAAGCCAACTACAAAGTGGGAAAGGACTTCTTTAAATGAATTGTACGATTCAAGATTATTAGCGATTTAACATCTGCGCCATTGCTTACTATCTTACAAGGCCACCCAATAGAACTCCATACTGACGTAAGTGCAATCGGACTTGGAGCAGTTCTAATCCAGATTAAAACCGGAGTTCCACGTGCAATCGGGTACTTTGTTATGACCACGACACCACATGAATGTTAAGATCGGTACAACATTTTCGATTTTTTTTATATACGCTAGAAAATTTACTATTGTGATTAATTGCACGTTAAGGCATCACGTTATAAACAAGAATTACTTTCCGGAATTTATAGGTGGTGGTTCTTTCTGCAACACTGAGTTTGAAGTTGAGTACTGTAACGGAGAAAAATTAAAACATGCGGATTTCTCTTGCAGAAATCCGCGACGTGTAATGATGAACCTATTGACTGTAGACGAATTGCTAAAAGTGGACCAATGTCGTGACCCTGAATTATCTATCGATTCCTAGACCAAGTTTGTAATTTTGCAATATGCCAAAATGAAAACTCTTTCCTCTTTAGAACACCTAAACGCATCACATTTCATTACAACCTACTTACCTACTGTGACAATAATGACGACAATATGTGCTGGATACACAAACAGAGCCAAAGGTCAAACGAATAATGAGACTTATGAAGAACTAACTGGGTGCTGGTAGCGCGGCTACGCAGGCGTTTACTTTGTAATATCCTGATTAACTTTGTCCTTGTAAATATGTCTTATTCTGATATAAATCTTTCTCATCAAAACCTGGTTAGTATTTTTGCATGAAAGAGTAACCAACAACCGTCCTGAAAGATTTTCGCGTTTATAATATTATTTGAGTTCTAGATTGAGTAAGAAACAGAGGGTCGTGACCTCCGATGCGGGATGCTGACAGTATTCCCTTTTGTACGACGTCTTTCCATCTTGTGCGATTTCCGGCAGTATGTAGAGTTGGACTGCGGCCTCGAGGTCTCTTGTCTTCGATCTTCCCTGGACTAGGAGTCTTTTTAGACTATCTGGGTTTTTACGTGCGATGCGACCGAAGTACTCGACGGTGCGGCGAAGACAGATCGATGTTAGTCTTGTCTTGATTTCCAGTTGCCGCAGTATAAATACGTTTGTCTTTTCCGCAGTCCAGGGTAGTATTTTTCTCCAGCACCACATTTCGAAGGCATCGATGCACTTATGATCTGATGCTTTAAGAGTCCATGTTTCCGCTCCATACACGAAAATGGATAAAATCAGAGTATGGATGAACTATCATCAAAACTATTAAAAAAGCTCATTGAGAAAAGTCTCTCGAAGATAACAGCTGGATCTCGAAAAATAATGGACAAAAGGGATGTGTACCACCAGACCTTTATGTAGAATAGACGAAGGTAATGGAATAGACGAAGAAAAGGGTTGATCCAAATACTTTATGAGAATTTGTAATTAACAGGATGACCGAACAAGCTAAACAAGGCGAGTAAGACAAGTATGATAAAGGAGAGTATGTTCTCTTACCGGAGTCACCAAGATTGGGTACCAATTTAAGCCTAAAATGTGATGGACCTAATGAAGTTAAGGTTTCTACATGTTAGATATGAGATACGTCGAAGAAACCAACTTGGCCGATTAAGAAAGATTTGCCATGAGCATTTGCGAAGTGCTGCTAAGTTCGGAGTACAAAGTAAAGTGGCCGTATCGGCGATGAGTAGATAAAGAATTTCGTGCTGACCACAATTTAGTATGTCATTTAATGTGTACGTGTTTCTACTGATGTTGATTAACGTGACAACCAAAATGAGCGCTGAGGCTATGAGGTCCAATTTTAACGTAGTATTTTTACAGATCATTAATCAGTTCTGGCGCAGGGACGCGCCTGTTGTCAGTATGACCGTATCGGCGCAAGCAGAAATCACCTGTACGCATCCGTTGCCGTTTAAAATAAGTTCCTAGAAACTGGAATCCGCACACAAACAACTTAAAAGTTGTTTGTGTGCGGGTATTTAAAACGAGCGCGCTGCGATCGCAGCTCAACAAATCCGACTCCACGACTGGTATGCCTCCGCTGTCCCGCCCCTCAGGCGCAACCCCAGCCTTCAATGATGACGAAAAGGCCAAGCTTCTCGCCGACACCCTTGAGAGCCAGTGCACTCCCAGCTCTCCCGTTGACCCAACCCATGTCGACATGGTCAACAGGGAAGTCGAGCGCAGGGCATCCCTCCCCCCCACCGACTCCTTATCTCCTATTACCCAGACCGAGGTCGAATACCTCATCAAGGGTCTTAAAACAAAAAAAGGCCCCCGGCTTTGACGGCATTTCAAATCGCGTACTGAAATGCTTGCCCGCCCAACTCATCTGCCTCTTAGTGGCCATCCTAAATGCCGCCATGACGAACTGCTCCTTCCCCACTACGTAAAGTAGTAACTAAAGGAAGCCGACATGATAGGCATTTCCAAGTCCGGCAAACCTCGTGATCACCCCACGAGCTACCGCCCTATCAGCCTCCTCAACTCCCTGGCTAAGGTCTACGAGCGCCTACTTCTGGCGCGACTCAAAGACTTTGTAATGTCCAGGGGTATCCTTATCGATGAGCAGTTCGGCTTTCGAGTCAAACACTTTTGCGTCCACCAAGTGCACCGCATCACGGAGCACATCCTCGCCGGTCTCAACAGACCCAAACCCGTCTACGTGGGCGCCCTCTTCTTCGATGTCGAGAAGGCATTTGACAAAGTCTGGCACAACGGCTTGGTCTAGAAGATCTACCGAATGGGTGTGCCGGACAGACGCGTGCTCATCCTACGAGACTTCTTGTCAAATCGCGCCTTTCGATATCGCGTCAAAATGACGTGCTCTACTCCCCACTCCACCCAAGCTGGAGTCGCTCAGGGCTCAGCCTTTACACGAACGACATTCCTCGTTTGAGTAATGTCCAACTAGCCTTATTCGCGGATGATACCGCTCTCTATGTTTCCCATAAAAACAAGGCCTTCATAAAAAAAAAACCCCAGACCGCCGCCAATACCCTAGGAGATTGGTTCAGGAAGTGGCGGATCGAGGTGAATCCGGATAAGAGCGCTGCGGTGCTCTTCTCCAGAGGTGCCACCCCGCGCCCCTCCCTGAGCCACCCCAGAAGGAATCTCGGTCAAGTGACCATGTTCGACCGACCTATTCCCTGGGTCAAAGAAGTCAAATAGCTAGGGGTCACCCTAAACAATACCATGTCCTTCGGCCCGCACATCAAGCGAGTCCGTCACCGAGCACCGTCACAGCCTTTGTGCTCGGCCGTTTTTACCCATTAATCTGCAAGCGGAGTAAAATGTCCCTTAGAAATAAGGTGATACTTTCCAAAACTTGTGTTCGACCCATCATGACGTACGCGTGTGAGGTGTTCGGGCACGTAGCCCACTCTCACATCGATAGACTCCAAACGGTTCAATCCCGCTTCCTCCGCAAAGCCGTAGGAGCTCCGTGGTTCTTATGGAATGTCAACCTCCATTCCGATCTCGGTCTTGAACCTATTCGCGCCTATATTAAAAAGGCGACAACTCGATACTTCGCGAACGTAATTAGCCGCGAGCACGCATCTAGAACGTACGAATCCGCTAATCGCAGCCGCCGCCGACTACGAACCTAACCCCTGCCGTTACCGCCGCCGGCGACATGTTCTTACAGATTCCCCCGATGCTCTGACATCCCTTCTTTCCGCTCCGGATACGGACGCCTCTCGTAGAATCATCTAGCCCGTCGACCGGTGCATTTACTATGCGCCCTCCCCATTGCAACTGCCCAAGCCGAGGCCGTTCCTCCTTAAGGCGCCCTTGAGCTAGTTGCCCCTCTGGCTCGAGCGTAGTGATGCACGCTCGCCCTTTAGTCCGGTGAAGCTGTAAAGGCCTCGCGGCCAACAGCGTATGTCACTCAAACAAACAAAACAAACAAATGGCAGCTCAGTCTTTCGCTGACGTTCGTCTTAGGAACATCTCTCAGTAATTTTTATTGGGTATTTTGTTACTTTGCATGAATGATTTATTATTTTAATTTTAATAACAATTACTAAAATATTTTATCAAATTTATTATTTTCCCGTGATTATTTTGTTATTTTATTCGAACGATGTTTAATTATGTTATCAAATATGTTTGTTTTACGTAATTAAAATTAATTTAGTAGAATTATGCAAACTCCCGATTATAGTATGGATTGATTAATTAGTAACGAATACTTTTTATTTATTGAATTAATTTATTGAGAGAATATTTATTTAATTAACTAATTGAAATGATTTGTATGAATGATAACAGTGATTTTAGTCGACCAGACAGCCCTCCTCATATTCCTCCTCATATATATATATATATATATATATATATATATATATATATATATATATATATACTCATTTACTTGGATAAAGCCAATTACGTAGCAATTTGTAGTCAATAATCTGTTAGTATTTTCCAATTAGTTGGCCTCTTACAAGAGGTATCGTACGGATAAAAGTTAAGCCGGGAGCGCCGCGCCGTACGGCTAAGACGCGACATAAGGCCAGCCTCGGAAACCCGTCAATAGTTAAAGAAATCTAATTTGGATTTAAGGGATTACATCGAGACTTGTTTCAGCCTAGTGTAGCTGCCTTGCGCCGACTTAACGCTCAAACTGAATGGGAACACGAAGACGCTAAGACCATTTAATTTCAGAAAATCTCCATCTCCCATTCTATGTTTTTAGCCATTTTCTTTAAAAGTATGTTTGCTGTGTTACTGAATCTTTGAGGTCAATATTTTGTATTTATTATCATTAATGCCATCACAAAAAAGGTACAGCAATTTGTAGTGAGTAATCTGTTAGTATTTTTCAATTAGTTGGCGTCTTACAAGATGTATAGTACGGATAAAAGTTAAGCCGGGAGCGACGCCGCACGGCTGAGCCGCGACGTAAGGCCAGCCGCGGAAACCCGTCAATAGTGAAAGAAATCTAATTTGGATTTGAAAGATTACACCGGGACTTGTTTCGGCCTAGTGTAGCTGCCTCGCACCGCCTTCGCGCTCAAATTGAATGAGAAACGTGAAGACTTCCTTCGAGAAAATCTGTAGCTCTCGTTCTACGATAAATTTAGATATTATGTCTAAAAGTATGTTTGCTGTATTACCGAATCCTCGGGTTCAATGTTTTGTAATGCCATCATAGAAGGCTTTAAACGGCTACTCATTACGGAAACAGTTTACCTTTACAGATTTGTTTTGTAGATATTTAGTATGCTGACATCGCAAGAGTTAGGTACACCTAACTCTGAAAAAGGAATACTTAAATAGGTTGTCCGTATTTTTTTATTATTTAATTTGTAATTTATTTATCGATATGGGTCTTCAAAAATAATAGCTGTCGCATACGTAAAGTTATAACATAATAAAAACTAGTCCACCTCTTTAATAAAATATACTCTTTCTCTTTTGAATGGAATTTGAATCATGAATTGTATAATTAGTGGATTATTACATGGTTTTCTTTAATTGACACACAACACAGATTCCAATTAAAACATTTAGTTCTAAAGTAATAGCATACATCTGGATTGTAATCCAGAACATGTGCATTCAAATAATTAAAGTTAAGTAACTAACTAAAATTAAAGACTATTCTCTGCCCTCAAAACAAATATGTAAAAATCTATATCTGTCTATATCATCAAGCCAGATCTCTTGCGGGGTAGGCAGAGAGTACAGAGTATGTAAAAATTAAGATCGGAAAAGCTAAAAAACTTAACCTTTTTTACATATTCCGGAATCAAAGCTCCCAAAAGGTAAGCAACCATTAGATTTCTAAAATGCATTTTTTTTTAAATGTTCACGGCCGCCTCTCAAACTGAGAGGGTTTAGGCCATAGTCCAACACGGTGGCCCAGTGCGGTTTGGCGAACTTCACGCACCTTCGAGAAACTCTTAGGCGTGCAGGTTTCCTCACGATGTTTTCCTTCGCCGTTAAATCAAGTGATAATTAATTTTTAATACGCACCGGCTTGAACCGGAGACCTCTGACTTTGCAGTCCAACGGTCTAACCACTAGGCTATCACTATTATTTATTATTATTAAATAATAGTGATAGCCTAGTGCGCTATTATTTAATACATATTATAAAACAAAGTCCCCCCGCCACGTCTGTCTGTCTGAACGCGATAAACTCAATAACTACCGAACAGATTTTGATACGGTTTTCACCAATGGACGGAGTGATTCAAGAGGAAGGTTTATGTGTATTATTTACCCGTGCGAAGCCGGGAAGGGTCGCTAGTTATTAAATATAATAAGTATGTAACGTAACACTAACAATACATTGCAGATTTATTTCAGATCATTAGTTAGGCTGGGGCTCGTCTTCATTTGAACGAGCTATACCAAATGACGTAATTGAATCAACCTATTTAAGGCTGATGATATCCGTGAAAATACCGATTGAAAACCCGATGTAACCGCCTACGTCCATTCATTTTGCTTGTTCCCAACATGGCCTTTTATTGAAATTGATACCCGTGTATCGTTGTACCACACGATCGGTAATTAACGAGATGACACGGTGTTACCGAAAAACACGAGTCACAGACATTGTCCTGTCCCTTGTGACCGTGAATTAAACGATGACTATCAAAACCCTTGTAATAGGCGACTTTAAAAATACGCAGAAAAATATGGTTAGGTGAGAACGTAATTTGAAAAGATGTGGGTACGTTAAATATATAGATCGCTGCTTCAGCATTATTTAATCGCTGAGTTGGTTTTATTCAGTATTACTAGACTAGTTTTCATTTATTTATGTCTCTGACATTAAGATTACTTGTTTACTGTTTGAGATTATTGGTAAGAAGATTATTTCATGAAAATAATCAAGACATAACAAACAACAACTTACAAAAATACTGAAAATCAGCCTGGGCGAATGCTTTCTCTCATGGATTGAGAGAGACTATCAGAGTGAGAGGAGGGAGGTCATACCTACTGCACCTCTTAAATCCAGTGCGGATTAACGGAGACAAGAACCGTATAAAACTTGTCTAAATGACTGCTACAAGAAGTACTTACTGAAACCAACGTCTTAACTTGCCTTAAACACTGATTACATTACCCGACCATGACTCCGACTTAGGGCGTTTAGAGATGCAGTCATCGTTATGACAAACATCAATGTATCGTTATAATTATTTTTCATTCTCCCTATTTCTCTATTTTATCCGTACCGGAAAGACAGAGACACATACGAACAAAGAAAGCTTAATAAAAGAACGATGTTACGATACATCATAGATCATTTTTATTTGTACATCATTTTTTTACATAAGACCAATATCATTTAAATCGATATATTGATGTTTATCATAACGAAAACTGCATCACTAAACGCCATAAGTCAAAGTCGGGGTCGGGTAATATAATCAGTGCTTTACGAAGCACAGAGATGCTCAAAGATAAAAATCTCACAGTCAACCATATCAGTCTGACCGAACCAGACGCTGCTTTCCACTGATGATCGTTACAAATATATGAACGCCTCAAAGTTACTGACTGAAAACACACAATACATACAGTCTAATATTACCTAGTCTAAAATAAACACGATTTATGAGGTTGAATTGAATGTTTACTGTGTTGAAATCACTTGTTTATGACTAAGGCGGTAAAATAAGGCATCGCAACACCTACATTCCTAAATTGAAAAACATTAGAGCCATTTTAGCATCGCATTGCCTGGAAACGTTATTAGCTTTTAAAGTTCCACAGTTAAATGTAGCTGAAGGATGAGTAACGGTCGCGTTAGGGTTGCTAGCTTTTAACAAATGTTGCCCCGAAAATTTGTATATTTTAGATGTTTCATATACAAAGCCTTGTAATCTACATTGTAACGTATATTACGGCTTAGCAAAGTCAAAAAATGGGAGAAATAGTATAAGTAGATTTAATGGAGAGTATTGAATCTAATCTCAACCTCATTATTCGGGCATGTCCAGTCATGTCACAGTACAAATAAATTTAAAATAATCTCTATTTATACTCTAATTGATGGCGTTTTGTTTTATCGAGGAGGCCGGTCACAATCGGCGTTTAATTTAAATAGTTTTACCGTCAAAAGAATAGTGTTAGTGTAGTACGTACGGACTATCACCAATAAAAATTGACTAAACCACGACTGAAATTAATTATATTATTTTACTCGAAATTGGTAGCAAACCTAGAAGTTGGTAACTCTGTCGCACAGAGTCCAAGTCTGTGAGGAGTTACCGCATATTTCATATTGGCAGTAGAACAAGCTCTTTTATTTCTGTCTGCCGGGTGACATGTGGCTTTTTCAATCGGTCACTCCTTTTATTAAAAATGTATTCTATATGGATTATTTTACAAGCTTTTAAAATTCCATATCTACTTTTAAATATCTAGAGGATAGCTTATAAAAAATAATCAAGCCTTGGTCTTACATTAAATTATATTTCACGAATAGATTTAAAATTTTGTAAGTTTTATGTACAAAAATATTCTTTTTACACAAAACTCCCCAGAAGAAACTTGCTCTAAAACATTTCACGCATTATATAAATGTACATATAGATGTATTGACGTTAAAAAACCCTACATAATATATTTAAAAAAAAAAAAACAATAATTTCGACAAACTCAATTCCAACAGTATAAATTACCCAACGAAAACAAAAAACCAGACAAAAATAAGCAATATCAAAAATATTCCAATAAAATAATTTATCGGCGGGCCAGACATGTTTACGTGTACGTGGAAGGGAAAAGTCGCGTCTCATCACCCAACAATTCTTTTTGGAAGCATATTGTGAGATGACGAGGGGAGCCAGGATTGAATTAAGTTATCGACGAGAACCGTCCGAGCTCACATTATTTATGAGAGAAAGAAAACGTTACTAGCACTGTTATCTGCTAACTATTAATTTCGGCAATAATTAAAGCTGACCAACTCATTTATATCTGCCTTGCCGGATCCGCGGTAGAATCCAATTAGCTTTTGTTAGGTGGCAACAAAAGTTTTATATAAAACGTTTTCGGGTTTTATTTTTACTTGTTTAGTGTATTTTAGTGCTGTCTTTTCGTATTTCACAATATTTTGAAAAGTAATTGGAAAGTTTCAAACAGGTTTGTGGTAATTATCTTAGGCATTAAGTTATTTAAATATAATTATTATCTATACTATTCATAAATATAACATTGATCTATACTTAATATATAGAAGAAGAATCTTTTCATTATACTCCTGCTCCACCTGCGTCGTATTACCTAACACGCTAAGAAAAACATCATGCCAAAGTTGCCAGCATATTTATCTCTATATCTATATCATCATGACAGATTCTCTGCGAGATAGGCAGAGAATGCAGAGTCCCAACAGGTTCTGTCTCAACCTTACAGACCTCTCTGACTTCCTCCACTTGCATATTTCGCCTCATACAGGCTCGCCAGTTACGGAAACTCTTTAGCCAATATTTAATGATCATAAAAAGATTTCTGATTAATTACCGCCTACCAAGGCGCTCACATGCGGCAAGATTCATCCAATAAATCACATGTGAACGAATCAAATACTCAGACAACGACCCAATCAGGGTACCTTGTATTATCCGAAATTGGACTCCAATCAATCCTGATCCCGTAATCCCAACACTCCGTCTATGCTGCTCAACCATTAAATAATAGGTATTTGTATCAAAAAAGAGTACTATAAAACCTCATTAGGTTGAACTTCAATTGTCCCTAATGGAAAATTAATGGGAAGAGTAATTTGCAAAATGTCATCCTGTATAAATATCACACTCACGTTTTGCGCCATTTTTGGCATTTTTATAGCCGATCATAAAATTTACACCCTCTTTGTACCTATCTACACGCGTTACCTGTCTGTATGCTCATGTAGCTGAAAGCTACAAAAGTAAGATAGGCTATTGAACTCGGAATTGAAGGACGAATCATGATGAATAATTCATCATCAATTCAATCATACTAGTCCACAAATTTACCTTGATTTAAGATTTCAAATCTCTTTAGATGATATATTTATATATAAAATTCTGGTGTATGTTCGTAATTCTTCTCCTCCTAAACGGCTTGAATGTTGTTGATGTCTTTTTTTGTACTTTTGGGGATGGTTCTTAGATATAGTTGGATCCGGTAGGTGCCGCTATTGCCGACTTTAAAATGAATATGTGCGAAGCCGCGGGAAACTGATAGTTAACAATAAAAACCATACTTGCTTTCTCTACGGTCTCCCTCCGCTTTTCTTAGTCTTTCGTCTCCTACTAAAACTATTCTCCCCTTCTTTTGTGCAGTCTACCTATATCAAAAGGTAACAATATCCTTCGAAATATGATATTGCCTAAAACTAATATGAAACCATCTAAAAGGAGCGGAATGAGAAACATCGGCAGTCATTGCTGTTGCGCCATTTAACATCTTATCCTGTGTAATACATTCTGGTGCACATGCTCGCCTTCCGGCCCGAAGATAGATAACTTCCCGATGATTTAGTTTTATTGTTATCTGCCATCGGAATGTCGCTCCGAGCTACGCGTAGCGACACAATTATAACCGAGCAAACTTCCAGCTTTAGTACTCCCTTACATCGGCTTGAATGGAAAGTTTTTTTTTACAAATGGATTGGTGTTTTGTGGGATAGTTTTGACAACGGTATGTAGGACTTAGTAGTATATATAAACTTATGCTAAATATAGTACAGAATTTAATAAAGATCATGAGTTTACCTCTACACTCTTGCCTTGATTTGTGAGAGAAGGTCTTTCCTGGCTCTGAAACAGTTTATGCTGTTTATGAGCTTAAGTTAATTATTAGTAAGCAATGAAATAATACACGTTGACTAGACTCTACTGCGACTCGATCACGAGATCCTCGTATCCTAGATCGGAGAAAGTGTAGGTTTTCTATCAAAACATTCCCAGTATCAGTCCGGAGTATGGAATTATATAATGGAAATAAGGTCCCTCCCTATTTCATTAGGACCTAGCATCGTTTGACATCTATAATAATATATATCTTTGTACATACAAATATTAAACATAAAAACCTTCATGTACGTAGGAACTTTTATCTAGCTAGCAACATGATAAAATACAAAGAACCCAAAAAGTAGTTCGGGCATCATACCCGTTTGTGGTGTCGATTTGTCAAGGGATCAAATAGCGACCTTGTCACATCTGACGATTTTTACAACATCGGCCACCAGCGGACCGATTGTGAAAGATTTTATTGGGCCGTTCGGTCACGTCCCGGGGAAAGATCGTTCCCGGACATGGTGGCGACCGTTTCACGCGATATGCCCTAACAGCATCCATTCACACCCGGAACGGATGGCCTAGCACGGACAGATTTACGTTAGCGTAACACTATCGAGTTATATGCCATCCTCTTTACGTTATAGATTTACTTAATAAATATGAAGGCGACAACACGTTTTCTCGACAGCGTTACACTAACCTCGATCTGTTCGTACTGAGCCCTCTGGTCGTTTTATAACATCGACCTAACAATTTTATAATCTCCCATTTTGTACCAACTCTGTTTGTTAAATATTTGCATTTTAATAGATTCCACTGCAGTATTATCTCCGATATTGCAGCCAGAGATAAAAGGATAGCTGACAAAATAACACAACGAACGAAACGACTGCAATGCACAAAGCGTCTAATTTAAAGGTTCTCTTCGTCTGTTTAGCCCGCTGAGACGGCGACTCGGAGTCGGGTTTATACTACCCTTAATAATAGGGGTGGCGTCTATGAAATTGCTATTCAAAGGAGTTGGCCAACGGAGGGCATATTAGAATGGGAGGTAAACCGCTCGTACTCACGTGAAGGTCGCCGTAACCCTTTTATCATCCCTCGTCATGGACAGAGCCGGGGACATCATTACAAGTTTATAAAACGTCACCTTTGGAAATAGATTTTGGTATGTGATAATAGAGGATCACATATAAATGTGCGAAGATAATCTTTGCTTTGGAAAATGCTGGTTTACTTACAAACCGCTGTAAACTTTGATTGGTATAGATACGGATCGGACTAAATGTCATGCGCATTCATATATCAAAGTCCCCATTTTGTTACATAGAGGTTTCAGATTTCAATTCTAAATAACCGATTTCCGGCAAAGTTCTAAGAATCTTGTAAGATGATTTTTACCAAATATTCTGTTAAATTGGATCCTCTTGAATCTAACATACTAATTTTCTATCTGTTCATACCAGATCCCTTCACAATTTTTAGTGTTATAAATGTTTTTTTTAAACTAAAACTTAAAGTTAAGTAACACCTATGTGCCCCTGGGCACATAGGTGTTACTTAACTTATAACTAAGGACTCTTTCACAGTCACAACAGCCGACCGACGCATTTACTGAGAACGCTAAAAATGTTGAGAACATTTAGACATAGTACCTATGTGTTTCTGCTTGCACGGCAAAAGAAGTATGAGGAGCTAAAGCCGGTATCCTACCACCACCAAATATTTCAGTCCGGTCTAATGTGTAACATCTCTAACACAAAAGTATCTTTAATTACGAGCGAGTACACATATGGGAGTAGCAATTTCACCTATTCTTGAATAATCTGGCACCGGTTCGTAGTAGAGGAGGGTGCATGACAATAAAACTAAATCACTGAAGGCTTCACGTATTGTGCCTCTCCGGCGCCGGCGGAAAGCGGCCGTGTGGGGGACAACTTGCTCTAAGCCGGAAATAAAATAAACTATATTATACCAACTTATAGCCTTATCATTGGTAAGCAAAACTTGTGAACAAGAAATTCGTGAGTATTGTAAATTTGGAGCTGAACGAAATAATATAATAAAAGCTAAGTTGAGTTGGTTGAATGTATCCACCAGGTTTTGGGCTCAAACTCTTGGTCGTATCTCTGGGGTTTGCAAAAGTGATGTTCAATACACTCATTATCACTTGCCATAGAAAAAGAACTAATAAACTTAGTTACTTGTCAAAAGACTAAATAAATATTTTTTTTATTTACATGTGCATACATACATGCAAATGAAGTGGTCATTGCTCACAAATGAAGTGGCCATTGCTCACATTGAGACCATAATCTTTTAGAAAAACGTAGGTGAGCATTGCACACCTATGGTTAACAACTTAATGTTGCAACAACTAAAAATCATGCATGAAATGTGTTTTCTTATAAATAGTGCCTTTCCAATTAAATCGTTAAACCCACTCTAAATAGAAATAACGTAAAATAGTCAGGCAAATTGATAATAACTGAAATTAGACACCAATAAAGCTGGGGCGATTTTCGACGCGTCTATGCTATTTCCGGAACACGAACAAACTGAAAAACAAATCAATATCTATATTGACCTGAAAACATGTTAAGTGCAACGTGCATTCTCAAAACGATAAGTGAAGCTATAAAAGTGTTATGATGACGCCGATAGAAGAATAAGGTGTTCATAATAGAAATATTATATAGGTTATTAGTAGTGTTGTAAAAATGAGCGCCGAGCGCCGAGCGTTCAGCGCTGAGTCGACGCTTACGAGCGTTCAAGACTCGAGCGTTGAAGGCTTGAGCCTTCAAGGCTCTAGGAGCGTTGAAGACTCGCGCTATAACGCTGAGTTGCGAGCTCAAGCGTTATAGCGTTATAATTTATTTTGCTTTGATCGTCGAAAATCGAAATTAATTTAGACTTCCGAAACAACTGTGTAACAGAGGCGTATCCAACAAGTACTTAACTAAGATTTTTGCATCAATTTTAATAAACGAAAAAAGTATGTAATTTTAAATTATCAATCAATCAAAACGATAAACGAAAGTAGGTTGTAATTAAAATAAACACGAAAATGCATGCTGCAGTCTGAAACTTTAACACAAAGCACGTATTTGTAAGAATTTATTTAGGGCAGCTCTTCCGCGCGACAAAGGATTTGTCGGCGCATTTGACGATGTCTTGAGATTCGAGGTGACCTTGCTATTATAGTTATAGTTATGAAATAAACAAAAATTAGGGCATATTGTACCTTACTCGAATCACTTAAAGTTGTATTTTTGCAAAGTAATAGGCAAAAAGCAATACATTTACGACCAAAGCTGAACACAAAATAAGTTGAATCATTACACAACATTAGTATAATACACACACACCGTCACGCCTATATTCCCCAAGCGGGGGTGGCAGAGGTGTACTAAGTAGACCCACGTTTTGCCGACGATGTTAAGCCCCATGTACTAGGGGGCGAGCCTATTGCCATATACCGGGCACAATTCCAGACTCCGGACTCGTACTGGGAAGTTGTCGCTAGAAAAACTACTCTTGTCCGACCTAGGATTTGAACCCAGGACCTCGTGATCATAAAGCGATGCGCTTTGCCACTAGATCAACGAGGCAGTATTTTTTAGTATAATTTATTAGTATAATATTTTTTTATTCGTACAGTACACACAAATAGATTTTTGAAACTATGTGAAATGTGTTGCTAACCCAATATTACCTATATTGTATTGTAATCCTTTTTTTTTTATTAAAGGATCATAGCCCCACACTAGGATTTATTCCTGTGTCGTGGATGCCTTAACAAATTTACATACACAAATACCCAGACTGAAACAAAAAAAAAGTGTAGAATTGTCCCGTGCGGGAATCGAACCCGCGACTATTAGACAGTGGGCGGAAGGGCTTAAACGCTAAATCGTCCGTCGAATATAAATCTAAATAGATTTGATTTTGAAACTAGTACTGGTATAATATATTTTATTTATTGGTCGTTAGATTTTGTATTGATAGATAGATGTTAGTATTTGAGCGTCTCTATACTACGGAAGACACGTTAAGCCTTTGGTCCCGGTTACCACTTAATGTGGTAGTCGTTGAGCCGAGTTTGAAGCCGCGGCTTGATAAATTCCAACAGCAGGTGGCACAAACCTGCCTCCACCAGTCTGCACTGGGTCTGCGTAGTGGAATATGACTTAATCTCTTTCGCCTCGATATGTGAGAGAAGGCCTTTGCCAAGCAGTGGGCAGTATAGGCTGATATTATATACTTGATTAAGTACTTAAGTAGACAGTACTTGTCAAAACTAAACCAACCTAAGTACCGTGGGGCTTGTTAAGTAGTTAGGTACTATATTATTGCATTGTCACAGAACTTATATACGTATGCCAAATTTCAGGTCAATTTGAGAACCGCATGTGTTTGAAAAGTAGATCACAAACTACCTTTGAACTAATAATAACTTTGACCCGGAAAGACAGAGAGACATACGAACAGAGCAAGTTAATTAAAAATTAATAGGTACTCCACGCAGTTAATATTAATGTATGAACATGACTTAAAATCATCCATAAAACTGGAGCGTTGAGCTCGACGCTCGAGCGCGAGTCGAGCGTCGAGCTCAACGCTCCAGTGAGCGTTTTAACTAAAGCGCTCGAGCTCGCGCTCGAGCGCTCCGTAACCGACTCGGCTCGGGACTCCAGCGCTTAGCAACATTTTGAGCGTCGACTCAAGCGTTTAAGCGCCGACTCGAGCGTTTTTACAACACTAGTTATTAGTTTTAAGAAAATGCTTCTTCAAATGAAAATTTTTAAAGTCTAAACATATTAGGTATATTTAAACATATTTCATTTTTCTTTATTTGAAAATCCACTTAACTTTCTTATATTATACATGAAATTTAAAGTCTTGAAATCGATAAGGTATTTTTTGCATAGTGATTTGGGCAAAAATACCTTTTAGCTCTTCAAAACAACCAAGTTATGAATACTACAACTTGAAGTGACATCATAAACTATAAAAAAAAAACAATAACTATAAAATGACAAACGAAGAATTAACTTCTTTTTAAATTTGAATCTTACTTCGATGTGTGAGAAGGCGTTTACCCAGTAGTGGGACTCACGTTTATTTATTATCTATTATTACTTAAACGAAAATCTAAAGCACTTTCAACTTATTATTTGGATAGAAACAGTAACACAATAACAAAATAAAAATCTGTCCTTATAAAACTAGAAAAATTGTGAGAGTTTCCGTCGTCTGTGACCGGAATATAGAAACAATCAATGAAGTTTGTCGCGGGACAGGCCAAATTGAATCGTTGGAGGACCGGGCCGGAAACCGGACGGGGGCGGGCGGCTCAGGGCCTCTCTATCTTAACATTAACTGAATATAGACTATGATTTCGTTAAATCGTTGTTTATCTCAGTTTCTACCAAATATTATAAAAATAATAGATTCTTCCATCGAAAAATGTTACATATTACTTGGAAATCCCTGTTATGTATTCTCGTGATTCTTAAAAAAAGTTTAGATTTTTTTTTGTTGCGTTTTTTAGTCAATAAATACAGATTTAAACTACAACGCTAATAAGTGTATGCAATCGCTTATTTAGGGTATTCATATTCAGAGTATACTCATTATTATCGTGTAACCGATGTGTCTAAGTTCTGAAAGTTTTCTTGTAAAGTATGAAGATAATTATTATTATTGACTGTCTCTATACCTCAATATACAAAATTAACGGTTTTTAATGTAAAATCGACTAAAGTGGCTTTTAGAAATAATTCGTATCGTTTTATCAATGTTATTTAAATATTATAAATTTCTACGCGAGAGAACGACCAATGAAACGTCGTTGGCGGGAACGCTCATTATATCTGAATATCTCTTGTTGAAGCATTTCTGCTACTGGATAGTTAGGTTATGATTATTTGTCATTATTTTATACGAGACTGCCTTGTTGGTCTAGTGCGGCTACCGATCACGAGGTCCTGGGGTTCGAATCTTAGATTGGATAAAGTGTTATTGAGATTTGTTTTTATATAGTTTTTTTTTTAATATCTGCAAAGAATCTGAAATTGTGCCCGGCCGTAAACGCGCCCTCTATTACATTGGGACCTGATATTATCGTAATTACTCGAAAAATTACTTCAATATACAAGTATATAAAATAAACAAAATGTAACCCGTCAGCCTAAGTACACCCACTTTTCGCCGACGATGTTAGGTCCCATGTAATAGGGGCCGAGCCTTTTGCCATACACCGGGCACAATTCCAGACTCCGAATTAGCGTTGAAAATAAAGTTGAAACATTACCGTTTCTTTCAAAATCTATGGTTGTTTTTATGTTTCATTCGAAAAAAGCAAATAACAGCTGATGCGGAATAAAACGAAAGTTTCAGAAAAAAAACCATGGTTTCTTTCATTTACATACAGCCGTGAGCATGAGTGGCTAAAATTTGCCACAGTGAGACCGACGCGAGGATGTATTTTGTATTCACATTTCACCAACAATAGGTGTACTTTGTACGTCCACATTTCGCAGACGATGTTTTTTTGGCTTAAAGATATAATTCCTCGCGCGGAGGTGGCAGAAGTGAACTATGTACACCCACGATTTCATCCACGATAGGTGTACTTTGTACACCTACATTTTGCTGACGCTGACGACATTAGGTCCTAAATATGTTTCCCTAAGGGGCAATTGCAGAGATGTACTTGGAACACCCACATTTCAACGACGAAAAACGTCATAGTATAATTTAAATTTAAAACCGTCTTTTTTAATAAAATCCGTTTTTTCATAAAATCTTGTATTTTTTCAACAAGTCACGTGGTTTCAATATTTCAAAAACTGAAATAAACGAATTTTTCGTTGCTTTCGCGAAAGAAACAATTGTTTTATTTCAGAATGTTCAACGCTTAGAAAAACTCGTGATCACAAAGCTCCGCTTTGCCACTAGACCAACGAAGCAGTAGGTAAGGCATACCACAAATAAATAAGTATCAGGCATAAACTGGAACTCTATAGCAATACTAGGTAGGTATTGCTTAATGTTATCTGCGTTATATTGCGACTAGTTGGATAACTTTAGCAACAGGTAAAGTTTCTAAGTTGGAGAGTTCACTCCTCCTTGACTTCTCTTTATCTGGCACGTTGGAAGCACTCTGTAACGTCAGATATAAAGCACTTAGATTATTTAGAGGGAAATAGTGGCATCAGAGTTGTTTCTGGTAATATTTTTCGTATGTAAGTGAGAGGGGTAGCTTGGAGAATGATAGATAGAGTTTTGCAGTAACAGAAATTAGGTTATTTTTCTTTGTCTGTATGGCATTTTATTTAAATTTTCAGTAGTGTGAAGATTTTTAAACACAATGGAATTATTGTAGGATTTAAAACTGACTAAAATGTAACTAGAGTAAACATACGTAAAAAAAACTAACTTATTTTGACACGAGCGCATTTGTTAATAAAAAATGAGTGGTCTTAAGTATATGTTTCAAAAATTAAATATAAATCTATCTATAACATCACGCCAGATCCCTAGCGGGGTAGGCAGAAAGTACAGAGCATAAAATTAAATATGTACAAATTATGATCGCTATAGAATCGAAACGAAGTCTGTCGCTATCGTAATGTCTCATACATTTTTGTTTTAATATTTACCATCCTACTTTTACATTACATTCGAATAATAATTGAAAACAATAGTTTGATAACCACAACCGATTAGTATTTGATTTTCAATATTCTATCTATCTATCTATATCATCACGCCAGCTCCCTCGCGGGGTAGGCAGTGAGTACAGAGTTCCAACAGGTTCTTTCCTTACATACCTCTCTGGCTTCCTCCACTCTCATAGTTCGTCTCATACACACTCGCCGGTTACGGACCTAATTAAAAGACTAACCTAATTAAAAGATTCTCACTTCACATCACATCAGATTCACATCCGGTGAGCTACACACAAAATTTAAAATAAGACTACAGTTAGTTCCAGTACATTTTCCAGACAGACCAACATAAAAAATTTGTTTGAAATAAATTTTTATTTTAAACATCGTCACGCCTATATTTCCCAAGCGAAGCTAGCAGAGGTGTGTTTACCTAGTACAAAATAAAAGAGAAACATAGATAGATAGTTTACCTCCGTTATGTAATTTGATGTTTATTATTCCGGTGAAACGCTCTTTCGAATCTATTTCTTCACCTTTAACGGTCGCAAACTTTATACTATTTGTCGCCACTTCAATACCACATGTGTATTGTCACCTAATGTTGTTATTAAGGGTATTTGTACATTTTGCGTTTAAAGCGATATCTAAATGTGAACTGGAATGGTTTCCAAGCGCCCCCTGGGTACTATTTCCTCCGTGGACCTCTGCGAACCAGGTAAGCAGGTAGCCCGTTAAAATTTGGTTCAGCGCGTAATGGCGTTATGATAACGCGACTTCATATGTAAATATGTGCTCATTAGCTTTTACTTAGTAATTATTGTGTCCCAAATAGATTAGGTGTGTAAAGAGTTTCGGTGCAGTTCATACTTGTGTGAAAGAATAACGTTTTATTATTAACACGGTACTTATTACTCGTTTTCCTGTGAACATAAATGAACTTATAACCAGTATGACTTTTCTTATTCATTTATTTTTTTTCTTAAAAACGTTTTATTTCATGTTTAATATTCGCGTAAATCTAAGAACAACAGAAGTTTGAGTCTTTTATTGTTAATGTGTAGAGCGCTCAAAATTGACAGTTTGATTGAAAGAAGATAGATAGATAGAGTACTCTTTATTGTACACCAGCGTGATTACAGTAAATAAATACCATTAGTTTACAGCGGTCTTATTGCGAAAAGCAATCTCTTCCAGACAAGCAGTATAGATCCAAGTCCTATGCATGATAGAGTATTGTTTCTTATTTTGAGACAGTAATAACTTCTTAATTTCAATAAGTCGACATGTCCAACAAACAAAGTCCTATAATCCAGTATTTATATTTGGCATAAATAATGTTATGTACGAAAGTTGCAAATGCCATTAATTTTGATTGGCATATGTATCTTTATTTTATCGGAACGTCGAAGTGTTCATGCTCATTAGGTAGTAGGTACTCCTCGAGTCTTCTCTACTATGCAGATAACGATTGGGTTTTCAAGGAAAATGTTATTATCATAAAACATCAAAGAGATAGTCAATTTATCGAGTGGGTGTGTCACTTTTGAAATCAAAGCTATTAATAAAACAGCATCTGCTGTCTCGCTGCTGGTCGAACGCATTTTCGTACGAATCGAGCTAAGAGAGAATTTTCTACTCTACTACGCAGACCTAGCTGGTGTTTTTTGAATCACGGGAATACCCTAAATTGAAAATAGCATAAATGTTCATTAATAGAATTTTTTTCGATAAAGAAAATCTAAAGTCATCTCTATTGCTTTACATGAAAATGATAAAATTTGTTTGTGCCCATACGTTATTTATTTCCAAGTGCGTGCTCTATATATCCCTCCATTATTATTTTTTTGTCACTCTTCGAGTCAATATATAGTTTTTCGCGGTAGGTCCTTGTAGACTTTAATGTTAATGATCGGCAACACCGTGGTCTCACATTGTCACCTCGTCGCTATTGGTAAGTTAAGAAGGACATATGTTACAAGGACATAGGTTTTAACGAGCTTTTATTTAACTTTCTTTTTGCTTTGTTCTTTTGCTTGCTATCTTTCCAAGTAAAATATTGCTATCTAGTTTCTTAGCAATTCACAATTTGGTATACTTAAATAACTTCGGTGACAATGCAATAATATGGTTCCATGTCTAATCATGAAGCCGCAAGGTAACCATAGATGCATGTCAACCACTCAACATAACACTATCGTGTGTAGGCTCGTTGGATGTGTCTTGACAAGTACTATAAATAAAATGGCGGCAGAGCTTCATGATGGAGCCGGAAGGTGGCCATAGGAACTAAGCAAGATAGCTCCGTCTTCTTTTCGCTATGAAAGTTATTAACAAAAAGATTTTTATAGCTATCATTATTTAAATGGAACTAAGTGACAAGCGCAAAGTTGCTCGACGGACGGATTATTACGATTACTCCATGGTATTAAAATATTAATGTGGGTGAGCTTTATTTATACCTTGGGCTTTTTATATTTAGTATTTTACTGGTGTTGGGATAGAAAATTAAATATAGTAATAATCTATGTGTACTGTAATAAAATTGTGAAAGGGGTGTGTTTGTACACGGAGTATTAAACTATATTAAAATAAATAATTGAGTTTGACTATTTAGAGGTCTCTGAACACTAAACATTGTTCAAATATTTTTTGTCTATTTATTTGGCTATTTGTTACTTGTTTGTTAACCACCAAATTGTAAAATTATTCAAGCATATTCGTGTTGAGTATCTCCCTAAAGGCTTGCATGCTTGAAGTAATATTTGTTAAATATGGGATGCTACCATTGGCTTAAAATAAAAAGTCGCCAACAACTGAATTGTTAGGTTTTTGTTTAAAAAAAACGTAAATCATATTCATTACAAAAATGTATTAATATAAATATATTATAACGAATTCTCCTGTCCGGTCCGTGGCCAGTATACGTAAAATGTACCATATACGTTCACTACAATAATAGATGACGGATGTTTCTAAAATACAATAGTTAGCTACCCGAATGTTAAATTAAAGTATGTATTACTCGACCCAATATTTGGCGCAGTTAATTGACACTGACGTAGGTCCCGAGAACAGCCAATAAAGCTTTGTTTTTCCGCGTCGACAGACCAATTAGAGGCCGAAGGCTGTGTTAGGATTTCTTCTATTTAAGGAAACTCGATTTTCCTCAACGCAGCTCATCGTATACAGTACAAGGACAAGGATTTTGTGGTCTGGGGCCAAAATTGGAACTAACGCTGTCATCAAGTGAAATGTCACCTGATGACAGTCGTAGAGTTGTCTTTTGCTATAAAATTTACCCAAGTTGTAGTCTTAAATAGTAACCGAGCGGATTCAGCTGGTGAAATATTACCCTGGATGCAGGAAAATTTTATTAAATGAAAACGCTAATTTCATACAAATACCCTGTCAATATCATCCACAGGCTAAAATATCCTTGTTACATGCGTATTATATGTTATTTAAAGCGTTCTGACTTTATTGCGAGTATTCAGATAAGATCCGAAAGCAATTACGTTTTAATCTCGGTCGGAATTTTGTATGTTTTGTTTACAGACAGCGTAATTTATGCATACCGTTTTCAAATTCAAGGCGTTTCTATAAACAAGTTACGACGTACATTGAGGGTTACGACTCGGAGCCTTAACGACACTGCCACCCGAAAATAAAGTGACTTTATAGCGCATGTATGACTTTATGTCGGTTACCATCATTTATTTGAAAATTTCATATGATTTTTTTCTTGTCACCAGCAGTTGATGAAACTACGGTTCGTATACAAGTCAATGATATTATGAGAAAATTAGAAAATATGGTCTTATGCGCTTCAACAGTTGCAAATTATATTTAGACTAGTCGGTCAACTTTTAATATTTAATCATGCATGAAATGTGTTTTCTTATAAATAGTGCCTTTCCAATAAAAACGTTAAACCCACTCTTAATAGAAATAACGTAAAATAGTCAGGCAAATTGATAATAACTAAACTTAGACACTAATAAAGCTTCGGGAAATAGCATCGACGCGTCGATGCTATTTCCCGAACACGAAAGAACTGAAAAACAAACCTATATTGACCTGAAAACATGTTAAGTGCAACGTGCATTCTCAAAACGATAAGTGAAGCTATAAAAGTGTTATGATGACGCCGATAGAAGAATATGGTGTTCATAATAGAAATATTATATAGGTTGTTTGTTCTAAGAAAATGCTTCTTCAAATGAAAATTTTTAAAGTCTAAACATATTAGGTATATTTAAACATTTTTTATTTTTCTTTGTTTGCAAATCCACTCAACATTCTTATATTATACAGGAAATTTAAAGTCTTGAAATCGATAAGGTATTATTTGCATAGTGATTTGGCCAAAAATACCTTTTTACCCTACAAAACAACCAACTTATGAATACTACCACTTGAAGTGACATCATAAACTATAAAAAAAACAAAAACTATAAAATGACAAACGAACAACAAGAATTAACTTCTTTTTGAATTTGAATCTCACTTCGATGTGTGAGAAGGCGTTTACCCAGTAGTGGGACTCACGTTCATTTATTATCTATTATTACTTAAACGAAAATCTAAAGCACTTTCAACTTATTATTTGGATAGAAACAGTAACACAATAACAAAATAAAAATCTGTCCTTATAAAACTAGAAAAATTGTGAGAGTTTCCGTCGTCTGTGACCGGAATATAGAAACAATCAATGAAGTTTGTCGCGGGACAGGCCAAATTGAATCGTTGGAGGACCGGGCCGGAAACCGGACGGGGGCGGGCGGCTCAGGGCCTCTCTATCTTAACATTAACTGAATATAGACTATGATTACGTTAAATCGTGTCAGTTTCTACCAAATATTATAAAAATAATAGATTCTTCCATCGAAAAATGTTATATATTACTTGGAAATCCCTGTTATGTATTCTCGTGATTCTTAAAAAAAGTTTCGTCTTATATAGATTTTTTTTGTTGCTTTATTTAGTCAATAAAGACAGATTTAAACTACAACGCTAATAAGTGTATGCTATCGCTTATTTAGGGTATTGTTTCTTTCATTTATATACAGAGCCGTGAGCATGAGTGGCTAAAATTTGCCACAGTGAGACCGACGCGAGGTGTAGAGAATTGAGGATGTACTTTGTACTCACATTTCACCCACAATAGGTGTACTTTGTACGTCCACATTTCGCAGACGATGTTTTTTTGGCTTAAAGATATAGATATATTTCCTCGCGCGGAGGTGGCAGAAGTGTACTATGTACACCCACGAATTCACTCACGATAGGTGTACTTTGTGCACCTACATTTGGCCGACGACCTTAGGTCCTAAATATGTTTCCCTAAGTGGCAATTGCAGAGGTGTACTTGGTGCACCCACATTTCACCGACAAAACACGTCATAGTAAATGTTAAAGTCATTGTTTAAAACCGTTTTTTAATAAAATCCGTTTATTCATAAAATCTTGTTTTTTCAACAAGTCACGTGGTGAAGCAGCCAAACCCGTCAAACCCGTCAGCCTAAGTACACCCACTTTTCGCTGACGATGTTAGATCCCGTGTAATAGGGGCCGAGCCTTTTGCCATACACCGAGCACAATTCCAGACTCCGAATTAGCGTTGAAAATAAACTTGAAACATTACCGTTTTTTTCAAAAAGTATGGTTGTTTTTATGTTTCATTCGAAAAAAGCAAATAACAGCTGATGCGGAATAAAACGAAAGTTTCAGAAAAAAACCATGGTTTCTTTCATTTACATACAGCCGTGAGCATGAGTAGCTAACCTGAGACCGACGCGAGGATGTATTTTGTACTCACATTTCACCGACAATAGGTGTACTTTGTACGTCCACATTCCGCAGACGATGTTTTTTTGGCTTAAAGATATATTTCCTCGCGCGGAGTTGGCAGAAGTGTACTATGTACACCCACGATTTTATCCACGATAGGTGTAATTTGTACACCTACATTTGGCTGACGCTGACGACATTAGGTCCTAAATATGTTTCCCTGAGGGGCAATTGCAGAGATGTACTTGGTACACCCACATTTCATCGACGAAAAACTTCATAGTAAATGTTTAAATTTAAAACCGTCTTTTTTAATAAAATCCGTTTTTTCATAAAATCTTGTTTTTTTTCAACAAGTCACGTGGTTTCAAAAACTGAAAACTGAAATAAACGAATTTTTCGTTTCTTTCGCGAAAGAAACAATTGTTTTATTTCAGAATGTTCAACGCTTAGAAAAACTCGTGATTACAAAGCTCCGCTTTGCCACTAGCCCAACGAAGCAGTAGGTAAGGCATACCACAAATAAATAAGTATCAGGCATAAACTGGAACTCTATAGCAATACTAGGTAGGTATTGCTTAATGTTATCTGCGCTATATTGCGACTAGTTGGATAACTTTAGCAACAGGTAAAGTTTCTAAGTTGGAGAGTTCACTCCTGCTTGACTTCTCTTTATCTGGCACGTTGGAAGCACTCTGTAACGTCAGATATAAAGCACTTAGATTATTTAGAGGGAAATAGTGGCGTCAGAGTTGTTTCTGGTAATATTTTTCGTATGTAAGTGAGAGGGGTAGCTTGGAGTATGATAGATAGAGTTTTGCAGTAACAGAAATTTAGGTTATTTTTCTTTGTCTGTATGGCATTTTATTTAAATTTTCAGTAGTGTGAAGATTTTTAAACAAAATGGAATCATTGTAGGATTTTAACTGACTAAAAATGTAACTAGAGTAACTAACTTATTTTCACACGAGCGCATTTTTTGTTAAAAATGAGTGGTCGCAAGTATGTTTCTAAAATTAAATATCTATCTATCTATAACATCACGCCAGATCCCTTGCAGGGAACGCAGAGAGTACAGAGTATAAAATTAAATATGTACAAATTAAGATCGCTATAGAATCGAATCGAAGTCTGTCGCTATCGTAATGTCTCATACATTTTTGTTTTAATATTTACTATCCTACTTTTACATTCGAATAATAATCGAATAGAATAGTTTGATAACCACAATCGATTAGTATTTGATTTTCAATATTAACGTGATTAAAAGATTCTTCCTTCACATCAGATTCACATCCGGTGAGCTACACACAAAATTTGAAATAAGACTGCAGTTAGTTCCAGAACATTTTCCAGACAGACCAAAACTAAAAATTTGGTTGAGTCAAATTTCTATTTTAAACATCGTCACGCCTATACTTTCCAAGCGAAGCTAGCAGAGGTGTGTTTACCTAGTACAAAATAAAAAAGAAACATAGATAGATAGTTTACCTCTATTATGTAATTTGATGTTTATTATTCCGGTGATACGCTCTTTCGAATCTATCTCTTCACCTTTAACGATCGCAAACTTTATACTATTTGTCGCCACTTTAATATCACATGTGTATTGTCACCTATTGTTGTTGTTGAGGGTATTTGTACATTTTGCGTTTAAAGCTATATCTAAATGTGAACTGGAATGGTTTCCAAGCGCCCCCTGGGTACTATTTCTTCCGTGGACCTTTGCGATCCAGGTAAGCAGGTAGCCCGTTAAAATTTGGTTCAGCGCGTAATGGCGTTATGATAACGCGACTTCATATGTAAATATGTGCTCATAAAGTTTTACTTAGTAATTATTGTGTCCCAAGTAGATTAGGTGTGTAAAGAGTTTCAGTGCAGTTCATACTTGTGTGAAAGAATAACGTTTTATTATTAACACGGTACTTATTACTTGTTTTCTTGTGAACATGAATGAACTTAGAACCAGTATGACTTTTTATTCATTTAATTTTGCCTAAAAATCATTTTATTTCATGTTTAATATTCGCGTAAATCTAAGAACCACAGAAGCTTCTTTTCTTTTCTTTTATTGTTAATGTGAAGAGCGCTCAAAGTTGACAGTTTGATCGAAATAAGATCGATAGATAGAGTACTCTTTATTGTACACCAGCGTGATTACAGTAAATAAATACAATTTGTTTGCGGCGGTCTTATTGCGAAAAGCAATATCTTCCAGACAACCAGTATAGTCCTATGCATGATAGAGAACAAAAGTATTGTTTCTTATTTTGGGACAGTAATAACTTCTTAATTTCAATAAGTCGACATGTTCAACAAACAAATTCCTATAATCCAGTATTTATATTTGGCATAAATAACGTTACGTACGAAAGTTGCAAATGCCATTAATTTTGATTGGCATGTTTATCTTTGTTCTATCAGCACGTCGAAGTGTTCATGGCTCAACTACTCATTAGGTAGTAGGTACACCTCGAGTCTTCTCTACTATGCAGATAACAATTTTACAGGTTATCAAGGGAAATGTTATTGTCATAAAACATCAAAGAGATATTCAATTTATCGAGTGGGTGTGTCACTTCTGAAATCAAAGCTATTAATAAACCAGCATCTGCTGTCTCGTTGCTGGTCGAACGCATTTTCGTACAAATCGAGCTAAGAGAGAATGCTTACTCCACACTCCATTACGCAGACCTAGTTGGTGCTTTTTGAATCACGGGGATACCCTAAATTGAACATAGCATAAATGTTCAATAAACGAAATTTTTCGATAAAAAAAAACTAAAGTCTGCTTTACATGAAAATGATTAAAATTGTTTGTGCCCATACGTTATTTATGTCCAAATGCATGCTCAATATATTCCTCCTTTATTATACTTTTGTAAAGTAATTGCATCACTATCACTCTTCGAGTCAATATATAGATTTTCGCGGTAGGCCCTTGTAGACTTTAATCCTAATGATCGGTAACACCGCGGTCTCGCAGCGTCAATTCGTCGATATTTGTAAGTTAAAGGTACATAGGTTACAAGGACATAGGTTTTTATAAGTTTTTATTTAACTTTCTTTGTTTTGTTCGTTTGTCTATCTTTCCAAGTGAAATGTTGCCATCTAGTTTCTTGGCAATTCACAATTTAGCATACTTAAGTGACTTCGGTGATGATGCAATAATATGGTACCATGGAACTGGTCTAATCATGAAGCCGCAAGGTGACCACAGAAGTAGGAGTGATCGTTATATTACATAACTGAAAAAATAATCTATTATTAATATATAATCAAATCACCTATTCTTTATTACCTTAGGCAAGCGTTATTTTTTAAGCGTTACTTTTATCACATATTGTCCGACCAAAACCGCCTACCAGCCTGCCACGCGACACAGCGACACTGACTGAATGGACTTAAGGTCAATTTCACTTAGACGTATAATATTTTTGTCAAAAGTCACGTGTTATATTATGCTCTAAGACAACTACATATGATCTATTTTTAAATGAGTGTCCAGTAATGAAAAGTAATATATTCCTAGGTTATTTATTCCGCGCCAATATATTTGTTCGTATTATACGTTATTTATAACGTGTTGGTTACTACGTTAGATTATTTTTTTAATAAAATCAGTGCGGATCACTGGCGTGATCTTGGATGACGTATTTGTGCATTATCGTGGGTTTGTGAGGGATTGCGGCGTCGCGTGTCAAATTGTTTGCAAATAAATCGTTGGTTTGTTTATAATAATAATAAATCTTTATAGCAGACACAGAGATCCAGTTACAAATATTCATTTAGTATAAAAAATAAAATAATATACCAAAAAACTAAAAGTAAGGAAATTGGGAGAAATCATAGAAAAAAGAAAATACTAAAAATATAAATAATAATAATAATAATGATGATGATGATGATGAGCCCGCAGGGCAGCTTGTGGCGAGCTGTTGGTGAGTAACGACACCACGGACCCGAGTGCTTCAGAGAGTCGGTCAGGGCCCCCAACTCGGCGTGTCTTCGTCGGTCGAGTGGAAACCGAAGGGTGCCCGCAGGACTCTCGGCTCTGGCTAGCCTTAATTGGCCGTCCAGAGAGGAGCCGTGAGAGCTATATCGACGTAGGAAGATAATGCGTTCCTACATCGATGTACTCCAGGGGTGGAAGTGTTAAAGGGCATAACGCCGCGAGTAACTTCGGAGAAAGCGCAGCACACCTCTCTACACCCCTGAGCCGCTCACACCGGTGTTGCCCTCAGTTGTCCTAGGACGACCGTTTGAGGGCCCATCTAGTAAGCGGCGAGTCACCGCCGGCCACGGGTAATTAGGTATAACTAATTATGGCCGGTGTCCGTCCTCTTTGAAATAGTCCAGTTTTTGTCCATCAAGCCTCATTTGCATAGCCCTTGTTTTCTTTCCATAATCTACAATAGTCCTTGCACCTGCCGGGGTCAGTTCGCTGGTTATGTTTCTTCATTTTCAGCAAGTGATCTCAGCAGGTGGCTTACATAACATTAACTTCTTCGCAAAGGGCCTCTACGTGTTGGACCCATGCCCCCATGCAAGCCTTTCAAAGGTCCGGGTAAAGCCCGTGAATCTCAGCGAGATACATATATAATAATAATGAAATAACTGTAAAATAATATTGTACCAACTATAAATAAAAGTTAGTTTTAGTTACGTGTAAATAATTAATTTATTAAATATATATTTTATTTTTATCGTTTAACAGCTCACGGCGGCATGCGGCGTGTTTTGCGACAATAATCAAAAGGCGTCGTTCAACGAAGCGAAGTAATAACTATTATTAATAGCGTAAAAAATAATAGGCGTTT
Organism: Phalera bucephala; assembly: GCA_905147815.2. Lineage (NCBI taxonomy): Eukaryota > Metazoa > Arthropoda > Insecta > Lepidoptera > Notodontidae > Phalera > Phalera bucephala. The sequence goes on from LR990615.1 coordinate 18,003,539, forward strand.
TAAAAGTAGCGTATCGTTATAACGCGTTTTTAATATATAGCCGTTGCGAACACTCCTACACAGAAGCATGTCAACATTGTGTAGGCTGGATTAGATGTTGGATGTTTCTTGACAAGTACTATAAATAAAATGGTGTCAGAGCTTCATGATGGAGCCGGAAGGTGGCCATAAGGACTAAGCAAGATATCTCCGTCTTCTTTTTCCTATGAAACTTATTTTCAAAAAGATTTTTATAGCTATCATTATATAAATGGAACTAAGTGACAAGCGCAAAGTTGCTCGACGGACGGATTATTACGATTACGCCTAGTTCTACGACATGGTATTAAAATATTAATGTGGGTGAGCTTTATTTGTACCTTGGGCTTTTGGTACTTAGTATTTTACTGGTGTTGGGATGGAAATTTAAACATAGTAATAATCTATGTGTACTGTTATAACATTTTAAAACGGTTGTGTTTGTATACTGAGTATTAAAATATATTAAAATAAATAATTGAGTTTGACTATTTAGAGGTCTCTGAACACTAAACATTGTTCAAATATTTTTTGTCTATTTATTTGGCTATTTGTTACTTGTCTGTTAACCACCAAATTGTAAAATTATTCAAGCATATTCGTGTTGAGTATCTCCCTAAAGGCTTGCATGCTTGAAGTAATATTTGTTAAATATGGGATGCTACCATTGGCTTAAAGTAAAGAGTCGCCAAAAACTGAATTGTTAGGTAATTGTTTAAAAAAACGTAAATCATATTCATTACAAAAATGTATTAATATAAATATATTATAACGAATTCTCCTGTCCGGTCCGTGGCCAGTATACGTAAAATGTACCATATACGTTCACTACAATAATAGATGACGGATGTTTCTAAAATACAATAGTTAGCTACCCGAATGTTAAATTAAAGTATGTATTACTCGACCCAATATTTGGCGCAGTTAATTGACACTGACGTAGGTCCCGAGAACAGCCAATAAAGCTTTGTTTTTCCGCGTCGACAGACCAATCAGAGGCCGAAGGCTGTGTTAGGATTTCTTCTATTTAAGGAAACTCGATTTTCCTCAACGCAGCTCATCGTATACAGTAATACAAGGATCTTTTGGTCCGCGGCCAAAATTGGACTAACGCTGTCATCAAGTGAAATGTCACCTGATGACAGTCGTAGAGTTGCCGTTTGCTATTAGATTTACCCAAGTTCTATTTTTAAATAGTAACCGTGCGGATCCACCTGTCATCCACGTGCCAAAATATTCTTGTTACATACGTGTTATATGTTATTTAAAGCGTTTTGACTTTATTGCGAGTATTCAGATAAGATCCGAAAGCAATTACGTTTTAATCTCGGTCGGAATTTTGTATGTTTTGTTTGCAGACAGCGTAATTTATGCATACCGTTTTCAAATTCAAGGCGTTTCTATAAACAAGTTACGACGTACATTGAGGGTTACGACTCGGAGCCTTAATGACACTGCCACCCGAAAATAAAGTGACTTTATAGCGCATGTATGACTTTATGTCGGTTACCATCATTTATTTGAAAATTTCATATCATTTTTTTCTTGTCCCCAGCAGTTGATGTAACTACGGTTCGTATACAAGTCAATGATATTGTGAGAAAATTAGTGAATATGATCTTATGCGCTACAATAGATGCAAATTATAATTTGCCTAGTCGGTCAACTTTAAAAGAATAACGTTGCGCTGGATACACGGAAAGAAATATTTGTCTTTTTCACCTACTTTTTCACCCACATTCTTAAAATTAAGCAATGGTGAACTCCCAAAAATCTTACATCCTTCTCCTCCTATTTTATACCTACCCATTTTATAGCCCGATTTACAATAATAAATTATTACTATTATTATAAGCCTATACTGTCCCACAGCAAGGCGAAGGCCTCCCTTCTCTTCTTCCACCCGTCTCGGTCCAGTGCAAGCTGATGCCTCCTCTCCTCTTTCTGGGCCTGCCACGCTGTCGTTTTCCGCGTGGCAGGACCTACTGTTGTTTTAGCCCAAAATGCATCCGACATGCGGCAGATATGTACGGCCCAGCTCCTTTTGGGCCTTGCAGCTGATTGGCCTACGTCAGTAATTTGTGTTTTGGAGCCCAGAACGGAGTTTCTTTCACAATCTGTGCGCTTTACTCCAAGAACGCTACACTCCATTGCTCGTTGGCAAACCCCAAGGGTGGACTTCTAACGATCAAGCTATGTTACAGAAGCTGATGATATATTTGTATCAAACAAGGAGTAAAGATGAAACAAAAGATCACTCAATGCTATTCCTTATATAAGCTTAGTCTAAATGATGTATGTATAGGAACTAGAGTTACATAAGTCGTTTCACGTCGATTTATGACTTCAATTATACGTGGTCTGGCGCACCTGGGAATTATTAGCGTCCTTTGTGTTTAGCCAAACTTATCTCTCAAGCTCTTCGTTACCAAAAGGGTTGGGTAGGACTACCGATGTGTTCTTTAGTTATCTATAATGGTCTTATCTCTATAATAAAAGGCTAAACTGAAAAGCAGGGCTAGCTTTGTTGTAAGGATGCTTTTTTAGTTTCAAGGTCCAAGGCCACAGTCTCTCTGGTTTTTATTTTGGAATATGTAAGGTTGTCATTAGCTAAGGGTGAGGGAGAACATTAACACTGGGAGATCTTTACGCCCTAAAGAACATAAAACATTGTAATCTGACGAACATGAAATATGACGATAGTCTCGCTCCCTTTTATATTAGGACAACAAGTATCTCCGGAAAACGGTGTTCTATGTACACGCTTTTTTATTCCTCCGAAAAAAAATGGTTCAGTTAATTATTTAATATGTATGTAGGTAGGTATATATATCACTGAGAAAATAAGCAGAGAGATTTTCAAAAACTTCAAATAGGTTTCAAGTAAGATAAGATTTCAAAAACCTGGATCGGAGTCTAATTGTGTTGTCCAATTGTTGCTTACAGCAAATCGTGACGAGCATTGATTTAAAAATTATTTGTATAGCTCGATGTTATCACGATTCAGTAAATAATAGTGTGGATAGATTTCCTCTGCATTAAATAATTCCGTTTACGACAAAATTAGCTAATAATATCTGCAGTAATCAGTGTTATTCCATGAGTCAGTGTGATTTAATTGTCGCCTAGAACCCTTATTCGTTAGAGCCAATTGAATACTTAAGACGGCGCGTTACCATAACTTCGTGATGTGACCGTTTAAATCAGCTATACTCAACTTGCTTTTGTGAGTGGCCCACCTAGCATAGTAGTCAAGTTGTCAACCACTTAAAATTTCAAATCCAGGGAAAGTGTGGGCGCGCGAAGTAAAATAGGTAGAGTTCACAAGTTCAGAAATGTCATTAAAAGTAAAGTTTTGGATTGTGCAAGCACAATTTTGTCAAGAACTCATGTGGCTGAAAATAACCATATATCACTTCAAATTATAAAACAAATTCTCCCGCTGCGTCTGTCTGAGTGAACACGATAAACTCAATAACTACCGAACAGACTTTCATACGGTTTTCATAAATAGACGGAGTGATTCAAGTTCCTCTTGATTCACTCCGTCCATTGGTGAAACCTTCTGGTTTTTGTGTATAATTCACCCGTGCGAAGCCGGGGCCGGGGTTGCTAGTATACTCGTACTATATAAAAATATTCAGTATTATAGTAAAATCGTTCAGCCACATTAATTGTGAACATTTTTTATTATTTAAATGAAATAACAATTAATTAGATTGCCTCGTTGGTCTAGTGCCAAAGCGCATCACTTGAAGGTCACGAGGTCCTGGGTTCAAATCCTAGGTCGGACAAATGAAGTTTTTCTAACGAAAACTTCCCAGTATGAGTCCGGAGTCTGGAATTGTGCCCGATATATGGCAATAGGCTCGCTCCCTATTACATGGGACCTAACATCGTTTGCGATAAGTTTGTGTACTCAGTATACCTCTGCCACCCCCGATTGGGAAATATAGGCGTGACGGTGTTTATAATAAACAATTAAATTTTAATTACGTTTTACATGTTGTGGCCCATGGCACCATAACTAAAACCTCTTTGTGGCCGTTATAAAAACAAGGTTGATTATGGCTGGCTTAAATAGTACTCCAGTGGCATAGAGAATACCATTACACGATCATTTCACGAAGTTATCGTAACGCGCCACGTTTGGTCTCAGGGAATAAAAGCCTTATGTGCGGAACTGGGGGCACGTAAGTCGTCCCGCGCGAATTTATGGCCTCAATTATACGCGGTCTGGCGAAGCCAGCGCACCTGGAAGACAATACTGTCTTTTGCACTTGGTAGTATTATATTCGACTGAAGTACGGACTCTGTCGGAACAGTGTAAACGCTGGTGAGAAGATTTTACATTTGTGTATGATATATATAGAAATAAATTGTGGAAATTGTTTCAAAGCAGTTGTTCATTTTAATACAATACTCAAACTCAAATAATTTATTTTTGTATGTTTTGTATAGGCCCTGAGGGGGCGCTTACAAATAGTCAATTACAATTGTTTTCTAATTTAACTACTAATCACTAGATCGGAACGCGGCCTCCAATTAGAAGCTATGGCGAAGAAACTCATCGGGCTTACCTTTTTTATTTAATTCTCTTTTTATTTAGTTTAATAGTTTACGATCTAGCTCCAGCACGTATGGCAACATAAGACCGAGATATGAGACTAAAGTTGTTATTTATAAAGAGTGTCTAAAGGATTCCAGATGGACCAATACATACAAGCAGCACCCGTTCACGAGTATGACTACTGGATCAGCCAACACTCCCCCCTCCCCCCCAATATGTTCATATTGGAGGGAAGGGAGTGACCCGCGCTAGACAGCCACCGCAAGCAAAGATATTATAGTGAGCATGACCAAACCAAAACCCCAAAGACGGTGGTCAGATTGCCCAAGCTCGTCAGGCACAACACGCTACGCTTTGTAATATTGATCTTAATTTTTCGGCAAAGATTACTGTCATTAGTGTCACAATAAATAATCTCAGTGGCAAAGCACTGGAAGCACTTATTGCACTGGATTTAGATCATAAACTTATTATTTGTAACCTAAAACATGGTACCTATATGGAATATGATAGAAAAAGAGTAGAGAGAGAATGAAATAAAAGAGAAAGAAAGGGTCTTATTAGTTGAGTCTTCGCCGGATCCGATTGTAGAATAGTTATAAATAATAAATGTAAAATTGACAAATTGCAGGTTATTATTAGAGTTTAAACAGAATGAAATTATTTGATTAATGTTAATGTGCCCCTTTGATCACATGTAAAGTATTTATTTATTTTATAGATTTTACATGATTGAAAAGCGTGTACAATCTAACGCAATACGATTAGAAGTTGATTTAATTGTGGGAACCCTGGGAAGTGAGGCAATAAGTCGTGATTTGCCGACTCTACTGGGATTTATTATCCCAATTATCTATTGAGTTTACACACGTTGGTAAGTTGTAGGATATGTTGTGTGGTAGTGGCCTTACTTTCAGATTTACTTGCGTTTAAGAGACCGAAGAGTCATAGAGATTTAGAAATCTTATCATCCCAAAAGATATGGGCTGGGTGAGATAGGCCTAGCCCACAGTTGTCAGTTGATGCATATAGATATTACCCAATTCCAAAGATATTTAATGTGACTGAGTATCTCTGAGATCGTGTTTCAGCGTCTTCGAAAAATCATCCTTCCGGGAGATAAAATAATACTATAGGTACCAATGTCAAATTTCAAAATAACCACGTGTGCAGTCGCGGGTAACAGATAATACTCCATATTTCTGATTAGTTTCAGTTAGATCTCTAGAGATATTTAATAATCGGATTCCTCGGTACTTTAAATCTATTCATTTCTAAGTTTTAGAATCATCATCATCAAAAGAGGCGCTCGTAGCGCTGTACGTCCCAGTGTTTTTATCGTTCACCAAGGTTAAGCAGTGTTCGACTTGGTCGGCCTTAGATGGATGACCGTTTGTGGCATTTTCATATTCGAGCGTCTTCGTCCCTCAAAAGGCACGTTAAGCTGTTTGTCCCGGTTACCACTTAATGTATACTATAGGCGGCTTGATTAGTTCCAACAGCAGGTGGTCACAAACCTGCCTCCACCAATCCGCACTGGGTCCGCGTGGTGGAGTACGACCTGATCTCTCTCACCTCGATTTGTAAAAGAAGGTCTTTGCCCAATAGTAGGACAGTATAGGCTGATATTATATTATATCTTCAAAAGCCGAAAGACGTCCAATGTAGTTTTTCGGCCGTCCTGTAGGACCTACGTCTCCAAAAGGTCGTCACGACTACCAGATTGTGCAATACGAATCCAGCTTTTACCCGTGACTTTGGCCAAGGTCCTTATTTACTATAACCAAACGTGGCACATTACGATAACATCGTAAAATTATCATACACATCATATTCTGTAAGTTACTAAAGAATTTTTTTTCTTTTTTTTCAAACTTAGCTCCACACTAAGTTATACTCTTGTGCCGTGGTTGCGTTAACAAACATGAAAATTCACATACACAAATACCTAGACCGAAACAAATAATTGTGGATCACAAAAAGAATTGCCCCGTGCGGGACTCGAACCCGCGACTATTAGATACAGTGGGCGGAGCGACTTAAGCTCTTAACCACTGCGCTAAATCGTCCATCAGTCGTAAGTTATCGCAACGCACCGCGATACTTGCTTAATAGGTCATAGCAAATAAAGCCTAGATCATCGATAGATTAGGTAGTTCCAAGTTTAAACAATATTATAGACAATCTGCTTATCTTTATAATAAAATTAATAAAAACTTACTTATTCACACAATGTCCGTATATAATTGTAAGAAAGTCCTAGTCGAATGGTTGAAACGAAAATCCTATGATGATACAGAGGGATTGTTAAAAATCGTAACATAACACACACACATCCACACATTAACACACACACACTCCCACACACACACACACACACACACACACACACACACACACACATATGAACACACATACACACACACACACACACACACTACGCACACATATCCTACACAATTAGAACTAATAGAAGATCCCAACCTCGCTTATTATGATGTAATCCTTTGGTACAGAAATAAAGATTTTTTAATTTTTTTTAATAAACTGTAGTTACTGATATTATGTATAATAGAATGTATGTATTCTTCTTAGCGTTTCGACGGCAAACATGCTATAGTTATATGGAAGCAGCCCAGAATGCGGCCACATTGACTGACACTGACGGAGGCAGCAATTAAGTCTTGCTGCGTACAGGTATCAGGGGATGCGGAGCACTATATATGGTGGAACATCTTTTGGGTTACGCCGCATAAACACTCCAAATTGATACCGTCTGTGAATCCCCACATGAACATGTTTTCCTTACTCCGGCCGACCTGAGTCTGAAGTCTATTTAAAGCTTTCCAAACGGGCCGGCGGGTGATGGTAATTTATGTCCAGGCGGGAGACTCTCGGCTGGTGAAACAAAGGTATTTATGTATTTTACACATATATGTATTACATATTGTTCACGTGATGGAATGCATAATTTCCGTTGATTGTTTTGGGACATCTATGATGTTTAACGCGCTATCATGTATGCAAATTTGATACCTATTGCGTAGATGGAGTTGTGTTGATAATGTGTACATAATATGTCAGGCGTACATTTCCCAAGCGGGAGTGGTAGAACCGTGTACCCACATTTTCCCGAAGATGTTTGGTCGTTGGTAATAGAGGACGAGTGTATTGCCGTTATACCAAGCATAATTCTAGACTGCAATTGAATCCAGGACCTCGTGATTTCCTATCATTAAACCAACGAATATCGTAATGTAGAGCTATGTAATATATTTGTAATATTTGTTACTCAATTACGTGAAATCGGCAGAACTTTGGTAATAAGCTAGTCTTAGATGGAGAAGCACATAGGTTATTTAGATCTGATAAGTGAAATGATAATGGGTATAAATATTCTTAACAAACAGTGTAACATGGACATCAATACAAGTATAAGCTAATGTGTAAAAATAAAGCAATGTAGTGTAGTAGTTGAAGGGCCTGTATATACTCTTGTAACACATATTATTGTCGTAGATGAAATCTTTACCCTGAACATATTTTAATGCATTCATCGATCCTTACAGCAGAAAGAACTGGATATATGTTAACTTAGACACCCACTTCCCATCTCAAGTAAACAATAGCTACTTTACAGAATAAATAACGGAATTATTTTAACAAACTGCTTTCAACTGACAATAAGAACATAAAACCCCTTTGTGATGTCTTGAAACGCTCATATAGGATCTCATTCGGTGCCAAGACATAATCTGTTATGGTGACATTATCTGGAACCCCTGCCAACAGCGGATCTAGCCAAAAACTTAGCATTTTTCTTTTAAAGCTGCATGTGTCTACGCTACGACATTATGTTTTTTATTTATTTGAATATGTTCGTAATTACCGCGATGAAGGACGGCTTGGTGCGGTGGTTAAGGGCTTAAGCTGCTCCGCGCACTAGATCTGGCAGACCCGGGTTAGATTCCCACACGGGACAAGCCTTTTTGTGACCTGCAAATGTTTGTTTCGGTCTGGATGTTTATGCGTGTGAATTTCATGCTTGTAAACGCAACTACGGTTCAGAAATAATTACTAGTGTGGGGCTACGTTTCTTTAAAAAAAGTATAGAGAGATGTGTGAAATCCCGTAAAATTACACAAAAATTACAATAATATTTTGAAGTAAATAATTTCCTATTTTTAATGCAAGAGTAATAAGAATTTAACCACTTTTTCATCCACAAAATTAAACATCAACCAATTAGATTACAGTTTTTTTGTTTCAATAGGAATATTGTACAATTTCCCATATAAAGTTGATGGTTTTATGTACGACATTGATAGGATAAGTAAGTTTTGTAACTCATAGTAGAGCTCGTGTAAGCAAAGAAGCTATTGGAATCATTTGCTCTCTACCTATACGGCGATGGACCTGGTGTCAAAGTTAAAACATTTTATTTGTATAGGCCAACAAGAGCGCTTACAAACGTCAAAAATTATTACATTTTTGGAACACGGCCTCACACTGAGAAATGAAAACTCAGCGGGATAGTCTTTTAAATTAATTGGACTGGCCTTTCTATTTATCTTTCTTTTTTATTACAAAATTGTATTTTAATAATAGAGTATTTTACAAACTATATTTAGGAGTTGCCGAATGAGGAGCTGCTCAAATCCAATCAGTTTCATCGTCGATATATTCGGAAATATTATAATATCCTTAGCTACATAGTCTAGTTTTAAAAGCCTTTTTTAACTTATTAATAGGCATATTTTGGATAGCTATGGGTAATTTGTTGTAGAAACGTATATATTGCCCCATGAAAGAGTTGCTAATTCTATCAAGACGAGTAGAATGTTCAATAAGATCATCTTTGTTCCGTGAATTAACATGATGAATGTCGCTATATTTTTCAAAGTTACTGATATTATTTTTAACATATAATAGATTTTCATATATAAATTGCGAGACAACAGTTACAATATTTATCTCTTTAAATTTTTCTCTAAGGGAAGCTCTGGGGGGGGGGGGGGGGAAGGGGGTTAACGGTATGGTGGAATCTATCATATATATAGCCATTCTTACTTACTAAAGCAAATAATAAACTTCTCCATATTCATCCCCAAATCAACACAGAACAAAAATAATACCACTACACATACACAAGAAAATTTTTAACATTTTCGCAGAGATCTAGCTTTTTTCTGATTGCCAACGGGCTATTTGCACAGGTCGACGTGTAACATATGTTTGAATAAAAATGTTATATTGTGAAGGCGGGTGGTTATAGCTTAATATTATTTCCCTCGGGCGACATTACCGCCGTCCTAATGAAGATGTGTCGGCGAGGTCACACAGGTTGCCAGCGTCGATGCGATGACCAAAACTGTGTCATAATAGAATATTAACAGCTGGTAACACCTAAACTTGTTTGGGGGTAATCTCGTAGGGATTATGTTGGCTGTACCTAAAATTAGTATGGGAAAGTGGAAGAGTTGACTTATAATGTTGAAATGAAACATGGTCTTACTTGCCGTAAGCGCGAGTTGGATTATGGCAGATTGAAAAAGCTGTGGATGGATGACAATTATATACCTACAAGTATTGTATCTACATCTAAGAAATAACGTGTGAGTTGTCCTTTTTTGTTAGGCTCACTCTTGACGCTCGATTTCATTCTAAATTTAGGATTGGGTTCGAAAACTTGTCAATTGTTACTCTTGAACGCTACACTAACGCACGATTTAACTCGATAGCTGCGGAATTTTATGGAACTAAATAAAATGGATAATTGTCCATTCTGTACGTCTTTGCCACTCTTGACATGATTTTGACATTGCGTTTCGAGTTGGGAGTCGAGTTTGCGATCGAAGTACGAGTAATACAGTTGCAAGGAGTTAACTTTTTAGCGTTCGAGACGAGAGTCACTTGACTTTACATATCTTAGACTTGGACTGATAATTTGGATATAGGATAAAGGCAAAATTTACGCTGTCATTACCTATTTCAAATTAGTAAAGAACTTTTTGAAGTACCTAATCGTCGTTCGTGGCGGCATATGCAAAAAAGATAGGTACCTACGTAAATAGTTTATTGAAAGTATAAACTTATCCCATATATTAGTGCAACATTAGGTACTAATCTCGTTGCGCAGCATCACGTCCTTGGAACTTCAAAGTTGCCGTTATAATCTAAAGACATCATTAAGTAAATAAAATTAAAGCCAAAGGTAATGAATGAGTTATTTTTTATAATAATTTCAGACAATGACAGCGCCCTCTTTCTCCTTCTGCCGTAACCTACGTACATGTAATGTACGGAAGGTTATTTCTTATTTTAACTAAAACATAGAATATGTATGTAATAGTTTATGATATAAAAATATATAGCTAGTAAACGTTAGTAAACGAGAGATTGACGTGTTAAATTATTTATTTAAGTTTGGGTAATTCATGTCCTGTCGTGTATGGTCACGTTAAATTTTGATCGTGTGTGTGTGTGAATGATGTACGCTGTTGGCCGCGAGGCCTTTACAGCTTCACCGGACTTAAAGGCGAGCGTGCAACCACTACGCTCTAGCCAGCCAGAAGGGCAAGAGACGAGCGCCCTCGGTTGGGACAGTCGCTGTAGGGGGACGAGTGCACCGGTCAACCGCCGGTTATGGGAGGGGATCTACTACTACGTCGTCGTCGTTGCCCGTATTCTGAGCGGAAAGAAGGGATGACAAAGCATCGAGGGGGGGGGGGGGGGTCGGTGAGAACATGTCGCGGCCGTCGAAGGCTAGGGGTGCGCCTGAAGGGCGGGACAGCGGAGTCGGATTTGAGGCTACGCGCCAGCTGCCAGTAGGCCAGATGCGATGGCGCGATGCCCTCTAGGAAGTCACCCCACCGTTCCTCCCGGACCTCCGCGACACGACGCTTTACCTCTCGTTGTAAAGCGCGCATCCGGGCCCGATTGGCTTCGGTGGGGTAAGAGTCGTACGCTCGGATAGAGGCATTCTTGGAACGAATGAGATCCCTAACATCGTCCGGCAGTCGAAAGCAGTTGAGGTAGAGATCTTCCGCCTCGACTTGCTTGGACGATCGACTGACAGCCGATCGGATGTGTTCGGTGAAGGCATCTACGGCCTGATCGGTGTCCTGAGGGGACGGGATGGAGTCCGAGCTGAGAGGGGGGGGGGGGTCGGCATCCGCCAAGGCCGTGCTTAGCGCATGCCAATCCACCACCGTCTTTTTGGATCGCTGAGGGGCGGAAGGGGGGGAACCGAGTCTCATGACTACAGGTCGATGGTCAAAGTCGAGTTCCTGGACTACTTCCAAAGAGTGCAGCCGTAAGGTGACACCCTTCAGAAGCGCCATGTCCAGGACGTCGGGTCGGTGGTTGGGATTGTTGGGATAGTGGGTAGGGTGCATAGGTGCGATGACGTTAAAGTCGAGAACGTCGACCAGGGCGTCAAGGCTCCTACCGTTAGGGGAAGTGGTGAGACCGTTCCAGGCCACGTGCTTACTGTTGAAGTCGCCCGCCAGAATGACGGCGCTTCCCAGATTGAGGAGTGTTTCAAAGTCACTCCTGAGAACGAGTTTAGTGGGGGAGAGGTATACGGAGGCAATCACGATGGGCTGGTGTCCAGTGAGAGAGATGCGACAGACCGAGGCTTCGATGTTGGTGAGCGCGGGGGGATCAAGGGGGATGCAGTGAAGGGACCTCCTGTAGTAAATGAGAGTACCGCCTCCGCGGGAGCCGATTCTGTCATTACGCACGAGGTTATAGTTTGCGATCCTAGGATCGCGTTGTGCGGGCTTGAGGAAGGTTTCCTGCACTAGGAGGATATCAAGCTGGTGATCTCGGAGGAAATCAGCAACCTGATCTCGCTGGGAGCGAAGGCCATCGGCGTTAAAGAACGCCAGGGATAGGTTGTGGGGCTTATGGCGGGGAGGTCGTAAATCCATTATTGGGTGCGGGGGAGTTGGGTTCTAAGGGACGCCAGGACGTCATAGACGCCCCTGTATTCCGCGGCCAGGAGAACCTGGTCCGCCAAGTTGGTGGCGGCGCGGAGTTGGAGGGCGAGTTCACGGACTCTGGGGATTAGCGCGGGGCTTATCACCGCCGAGACGTTCATAATCAGGTTGACGTCCTGACTGACGTTAGTGGGCGGAGGGGGGCAAGCCGCCGCCGGCGGGATCGCCGGCGCGCGCTTTGGGGGGCGGGCAGGGCCCACTGACGGGTGGGAGGCCGCGGTGTAGGGCAGCGGCTTCACCCACGCGTTGGCGCCAAAAGACGGCCTGAGCGGCGGGGGAGGGGGGGTCAGCTTCTGTGGCGCGGGAGTGCGGGGAGCTGAGGTCGCCGGCGCTGAAGGCACCGGACGAGGGCGCGGGGGGTGTTGCGCTGAGGGCGCAGAGGGGGGGCAACCGCGCCTCGTCCGGCCGCGCTTCCCCTTCGGGGCCTTGGGGCAACCGCGATAGTTCACGGTGTGCCCCTTGGTGCCGCAGAGGACGCAGCTGGGGGGCTCGGCCGCCGTCTCCTTCGAACGGGCGCACTGGGACGTCGCGTGGTCCACGATGCACTTCACGCATCGAGGGCGTGCGTGACAATTACGGGCAGAGTGCCCGTATAGCTGCCAGTTGTGGCACTGCCCGAGCGTGCCACGTTTGTGGGGGGCCTCCACGGTGAGGCCAGAGATGTGGCACACGGCCTTCAGGTCGAAGACCCTACGGCCGGACTCGGTGCGGTCGAGGACGACCAGCACCATGTTGTAGGCCTCCTTGAAGCGCCCATTGACCATTCTGTACACCTAGCGCACAGGAAGGTCCTGGGACTGGAGGTCGGCATTAATGACGGCGGTGTCCAGCTCCCTAGGGACACCGCGGATGAAATTTCGATCGTGTACTCGAACACAATTTCAATCCAATACTACACACGATTTGTTCAAGAGTGCCAATATTTATCGGATTGAAATTGAAACTGTATTGACTTCGTGTCAGCTTGAGATTGGGCTTGATTTCAAGAGTACGCCTACTGGTCAGCGATTGACTCCTATCCCTGATGACCGCTGACTCTGATTATTTTTGATACAATAATTAATAATGCCTCGTTGGTCTAATGGTGTATAATGCGCAGAATGATCATGAGGAGAACCTTCGTAATCCAGGAGGATTCAAATCCTAGATCGGACAAAGTGTAGGTTTTCAATCGAAAATATTTCTAGTATCTGTTCGAAATATGGAATTGTGTCCGGCAGAATGGCAATAGAATCACCATAAGGGTGAGTCTATTGCATACATGTGATCCGAAATTGTCGTCGAAAATTCGGTATACAGTACACCTCTGCCAACCCCGCTTGGGGAATGTAGGCGTAAGAATATTTATTTTATGTATTTTTGTATTGCATATCGACCTACAAGGTTATTATTTGAATGTAAACTGTCGTATGTATGTATGTAAACTTTTCACCATGTTTCGAGGGTAGTTCGTACGGGGCGGCACTGAAGTGAGGACCGCGCGTGATCCTGACAGTTTTGAATTACTGAAAAAGGCTCTCGGATGGCGAGCGAACGCAGTCGGTCGATCCGACGCGGCCGACGTGACCCCGATATAACCCATCGATAAGAACTGGTCAAACAAATATTTTAATCAAAATAATTAACCATACATTGTTTATGTAAATAGTCCTTTTTCTGAATTTAGAGAAAATATACGACTGACGTATGACGATGTGTTATAACCTATATCATCACGCCAGATCCCTTGTGGGGTGGACTGAGAGTACAGAGTTCCAGCAGGTTCTTTCGTTACAGACCTCTCTGGCTTCCTCCACTTTCATAGTGTTTTATTTTATTTTATATATTTTTTCTTATTGTGAATGTATATAAAATAAAACACTCGGGCTATACAATATGTAAAAAAATATACTTGGGTCACATTTAAGTATGTTAAATTTAGTGAGGCGATGACTACCGGTTTGAATAAAGTCAAATGTTTGTTTTTTTTTAACTTCCATAGTAAACTTTCAAAACTTGAAAACTTTATAATACGGTTTGCTTGCCGATTTGATGGCAAATGTAAAAAAAAAACACGCTTAGAAAATGTTGCCTATACATATAAATTATTTTTTAAATTTGCATTCGTATACCAATTTGTCATGGCTATACTCACAACTCATGTTGAAGCTATTAGAGTTTAAAATTGCCTAATTAAGAAACTTTAGCATTGGACTCACTCTTTGCTACTGCAATAATATGCACCTACGTATTTATATTCGTTAATCCCAAGAGAAATCCAAAAACTAATCCGCAAACCCAGCCACAACAGAATGCACCATTACTATATTCCTAAAAAGGAACTTTAAACAGCACACGAGATAAATCAACACGGTAAGTTGGCTACTCTAAAAATGGCTGCGCATTTATTCATACGAGAATATGAGAACCGTATATATTTCTAGCTAGGTAATAACTTGTCGCGCGAATTACCTTTGTGATTTTTTTTATGAAGGCACGCACTCGACGGCGCCCTATAAATCTGGTGTTGGCGTTGCCACTTTACGGCTGTATGTACCTATCAATTGGCGAGAAATATTTAGGGTTCGTGTTTTTCATGTCTCCCTTTATTGAGATTAATACTACCGGGGAAACCGGGGAATTGCTGTTTTGGTCTTTAATTATTGTAAAGAATTGCATATACAAAGTGTAACATAATAAACGCAAGACCTGAAAGTAGTTTGTTCTAAATCGGTAACTGGATTGATTTCAACAATTTTTAATGTATCTTGTAATTGTCTTGTGTAATTTGCAAAAAATGCGTCTTCAGTGCGCTATAAAAAACTAAATTTATTCTTGATTCATAGCAATAAGGAGATTTCAAATGCATTCCTAAAAGGTATTTCTCAAAACGCACACAAGAAGTTTCATTGTTAATTGGGGAGTATAAGCGCTTCAAAAAGGGTAAAAAACCTTGAAATTTTGAAATTTGGTTTTTGTTTTGAAATCATGAAGCAATTCTCTAATCAGGGTGTCTGCGGTCTTGCGTTAATTACGATACACCTTGTATACGGGTGTCCACTCTTTCAGAAAATTTTATAATTATTAAAAAACAAGTCTTCAACTTATCATACCCGCAGGTTGAGAATTAAAAAAGCTTTTTAACCAAAATTAAAGTGGATTTAGAAACTGGAGACTATGAATATATTAAGCGGCGCTAGACTCGAAAGACCGAAGAAGTGGTCAGTGACTTCCAAAACTTAAGTATTTCAAAGGACATTGTCGAAAATTGCCCCAGATCCAACAAAAATTTGACCCACGCCATTATTATTTATCTATTTTATTAAAATAATGGCAAAACTAACGGACAATTTGCAATCTAAAACGAATATTTCAAACGATTGTATGTACTTATATCGAAGCCGAGGACATGTTTACTGAATGTCAACACTTAAGATAACTTCGTATGTAATGGCTACTGAATTATAACCTCAAAATCTAATACTTTTTGTGCAATATTGCAATTTCCCGGCTTGTCCGTTTAATAATAAATGAATTTAGAGAATTTATGGGTGATTTAAAATAATACAAGTATTTTTTAATTGCTGTTGGTTCTGGGGCAAATCATGTATGGGCGCAGAACAATGTCCATTCCACATTTTAATAAAACTATAGACATGAATAATAACATGGGAATTATCCAATTCACGTGAGGAACTTTTGTTTTGTTGGAATTGGTGGCAGATACTTTAACAATCGTTTACATCACCAGTCTCTTCCACAAGTTGTCTATGACTCTATTCCGATACCGTTTTCGAGTGGCGCTAAAAACTTGGGTGTCTACATAGACTGCAATCTGTCCTGGAATGTACACACTGCAGAAATAAGCAGGAGGGTCTATAACTCATTCCAGTCTCTCAAACGGCTCCAGAAGTTCCTACCCTTAAAACTAAAGTAACCAATCTTTTACCACTACTCGACTATGCCGATGTTAGTTTTCTTGATGCAACTGGAGAACTTCTCAGTAAACTTGAACGTCTGCAGAACTTGTGCATCCGCTTCATTTTTGCCCTTTGAAAATATGATCATGTGTCAGATTTTCGGACTAAATTGAAGTGGCTCCCTATTCGGCAGCGTCGGGATACCCACATTCTTTCTTTACTTTTTTCTGCGCTTCACAATCCTAACTCCCCTGTATATCTTCGGGAACGCTTTGAGTATTTAGTTCCCAGGAAAAAATTCTGACGCTGTTTATCTTCTCTTCTTCATAGTAGTCCTCGACACACGTCGAGCCGGTATCATGGCTCATTCACTTTACGTGCTGTGGGTTTGTGGAATTCTCTTTCACACTTCTTACGCGATAGCCCCACTCCACAGATTTTCAAGAAAAGAATTAAAGAACATTTTCTATCTCTGTAAGTTATGTATGTTTTTTTTTATGTATTATATACAAAATTTTTATGTATAGTGTGTAGTATAGTTATAGGTATATATTGTATCTATATGTATTTTATCATTTCTAAAACTAATCCCTTCGTATTGTACAATTCATTTCTATCCTTATTTTAATGTTTTGTCTCTCTAAAGGTTTTTTCTGTCAGAGAACTCAATTTTAAGTTAAGCTCGCCTTTGTACATTTTCTTTTATTATTATATTTATTTTGTAACAGTTTCTGTGAGTAGAATAAAAAATTAAAGGAACTTCATGATTCGTAATTTTGAAGATTTTTTTTCATTGGATTACAGACAAACCATTTTGTGGAAAGCGTTGCACGTAAGTAAATATAAAATACCCCAAGTAACTGCATACATTAGTCTTCATCACCCTAAGAGATTTTCTAATCTCTCAGTGTTGAAGTTCCACTGCATTTTTATACCGGGGTATAATTACTGAAAGTGGTTTAATATCGTAAGTGAGAGAGCCGTGTCAGTGGACACTAAAATAAAGACGTAGGTACACGAATTAATTTTATTCGCTCCCCTCTATTTCTGTCCGACCAACCAAGTGAAAAGGTTAATTTAAAAAGTTAATTTCTCCGTCTGGGTGCCCTCTCCAATTCGCGTGATGTTCTATAAAGTTAAAAGCACTACCACTATGTCGGTATGGAATATTAATGTTGTTTCTCTAAGGAATGCCATCCTGTCGTGCCCTTGGGACGTTGTTGTCATCTTTTGCCGTCTAGCCTCGGACAGACTCCATTAGTTATAAATTCTCTGGATATAAATATTCGTACCCAGCAGCTGACTATTAATGCCCATCGGTTTAATGAAATTTTAATATTTAGGTAAGTTGGATAGACCGTTTAAAAAATATTATTTGAGAAAACTAGGTCTGTCTAGCTAGTCTAGTGGCAAACAATGCGCGTAGCAATCGCGAGGTCTTGGGTTCGAATCCTAAGTTAGACAAAAATGTTATTTTTTGATTTTGAGAAATAAATCCCGTATCAGTCCGGAGTCTGGCATTGTGTCCAGTGTGATGGCAATAGACTCGCCCCCTATTACATAGGACCTAACATTGTCGGCGAAAAATAGGTGTACACAGTACCCCTCTGTCACCCCCGTTCGAGGAATATAAGCGTGACGGTGTTTATTTGTTTTTTTTTTTTAATATTAGATCATATTTTGGACACTGAAACTCTGTACTCTCTGCCTACCCCGCAAGGGATCTGGCGTGATAATATAGATAGATAGATAAATAGGTCATATTATGCTGAACAAGATTCAAAGAATAACAATGTAATAGAGAAAACAACCAAATGTATTATGATATATACCCGCCTATCCCAGCTTAAGTAACTTTTCACGCGAACCCTTTCTTTGTACACGACATAACAATTCAATTAAACATCGGCCAGTTCGACTGATTGTGGGATCGATGTATTTGTACGCCCCATGAATTATGCAAAACATCTTTCTTTTTTAACAGCCCACTCTCTTGTCTGGGATGCCTACAATATAACAAACTACAACGTGTTTATTATAGGATTATCTAATTTAGTAAGTGTTATATACATATCTAGATTTTATTTTAGGCAAAGGTTCTGCTTTGTAGACACAATCTAGCTACCGTCTTTGGGGTTCTGGTTTGGTCATGCTCACTATAATGTCTATGCTTGCGATGACTGTCTGGCGCGGGTCACTCCCTTCCCTTCAATCCGTCAAGGGGAGTGATGGCTATTTCAGAAGTCATACTCGTAAACGGGTATTGCTTGTGGGGTACATCTGGAATGCTTTAGACACTCTTAACAGATAACATCATTAGATTCATATCTCGATCGTAAGGCATCAAACTGGAGCTAGATCGTAAACTATTTAATAGTAACCTGAACATTGTATCCCAATAAAATGATTGTAAAAAACGAAAAGAAAAAAGAGAAAGAGTAGTAAATATAAAAGACAAGCCGGGTGGGTTTCTCCGCCGGATCTTCTCAGTGGAAGCCGCGTTCCGATCCGGTGGAAAAATATTAGTTTAATTAGATTTAAAAAAAATGTAAATTGACTATTTGTAAGCGCCCCCGCAGGGCTTATACCAAATAAATTATTTGCGTTTGAGTTTTGAATAGGCCCCTTACTAGATGGACGATCACTTAGTAAATATCTTAGAAAACACTGGATGCGGGAAGCATATATAATAATATCATTAATAATGCCCACTGCTGGACGAAGGCATTTTCTCTCAAATCGAGGTGAGAGAGATTAGGTCATACTCCACCACGCGGACTCAGTGCGGATTGGTGGCGCTGTTGGAACTACTACGACGACCACATTAAGTGGTAACCGTGACCAACGGCCTAACGTGCCTTCCGAAGCACGGAGACGCTCGAATATGAAAATGCCACAAACGGTCACCCATCTCAGGCGGACCAAATCGAACGCTGCTTAACCTTAGTGATTGGTGAGAACACCGCAGTCGCACAGAACTACGAGCGCCTCTAGCATATAGCGGGCTTACAATTCTAAGATAGAGGTCGTGTCATAGCACGATCACCTACCTATATCATCACGCCAGATTCCTTGCGAGGTAGGCAGAGAGTACAGGGTTCCAACAGGTTTTTTCGTTACATACCTCTTTGGCTTCCTCCACTCTCATACTGTTTTGTATTTTTTTACATTGTGAAAGTTTATAAAATAAAATACTCGGGCCATACAATATATGAAAAAAAAAACTTGGGTCTTATTTAAGTATGTTAAATTTACTGACCTGATGACTACCGGTTACGGAGACTTTAGACGGAGACGAGCAAGATCACCATGCACACAAAAGCCACTATAGATATAGGGGGTGGCCCTTGACTTGCAGTAGATATCAGTCTCACGAAAATGGGAAATATCATGGCAATGAATTAATGAATAAAAAATAATATCATGGGTAATAATATTGACTTTCGAAAATTTATAATGAATTTCGAATTATTTATACCACACGAGACATGTATGTTATATCCGCATTGTACATGTCCACATTGTACAAGATATTTTTATCAAATCACATAAAAATGCATATTTTTATTTTTTTAGATCCCTATTCATACCCTCCCCTTGATTTTTTCCTATGAAAATACTTATACCGTTCAATGCAATTGCAGTTTTTAATAACAATAACGTAGAATGTGTGAGTTTCCGAATTCTTCTTGTATTTATTATTCGTGATACAACAGAAACATTGTTTTTAGATCCGTTTCTATCTCCGCGAACACGTGTACACATTTAATTAACACTTTTTCGTGGCGGATGCTGCGGGGCCGCCGGAAATTAAAAAACTGTCTACTATGAATATAGAAACCCTGGGCTTGATATTCAGCGTTCCATGCATCGTATAGTAGAATGGCGGCTCTGAATGCTTTATAAAATGAGTTATAAATAGTCACACTATTAGTCGCGACACGTCTCGTGCCGCTGATATTCTGTTTTAGATTCGAGATTAAAAATTTTCCGCGCGAAAGTAGGCATAATGTTTTGCATTCAAATTTTTGTTATGAATTTCTTTTACATATAAAATTTCAATGACATTATTTTAGAATTCCAAAGAAAGGAATATTTGGAGTGCCTGCGTGGAAATATGGGGCCTTTTGAGATGTTTTAGAGGCACATAAGTCACATAGTTTACCTGATGAGATCAACCGCATCAAATAATAAGTAGTATAATGAGAATTTTATACCTACCTATTAAGAATCAAGCTAATCTGTCATTACTAGTAGTAGCATACCATGGATATGTTTCATCTATCTTAAGATATGGGATTATTTATTGGGGAAACTCAAGAGATAGGGAAATCGCTTTTAAGGCGCAAAAAAATACATAAGAGCTATGTGTAGGATTAAGAGTACAGATAGCTGTAAGCTTCACTTTATAAAACTTAAATTAGTGACGCTTCTCTCGCTTTATATATTTGAAGTTGCCATATTTGTTAGAAGTAACATTCATATTTTTAAGACGTTTATGAGCGAACGCCATAAAAATAAATTACTTGTCAAGCCACATCAAAAATCTATCTTTAATAATAATCTAATGAGCATGACACACAAAATATATAATAAACTACCAAAAAAATTACTTGAAATAAAGAACATGGATACTTTTAAGAAAACTTTATTTGATATCCTCGTATAGAAGGCCTTTTACACGGTAAATGAATATTTTAATGAACAGATCTTGACCATGGTGAACTAATAATTCCGATTTATTTTGTGTATACTATAACTATGCCGTTGTTACTTCTTTGCTATAACGTTAAGACCAATGACCTAGACTTAAAAGTTTTAGTTGTTTTCGTGTAATTATCAGATTCGACAATGTTTCAGTTTTATTAAATGTATAGATTTAATTACTCTGACTATATTTATATGCTTGTAGAGCTAAACATAGAAAGGACTATTTAATTTTACCAACCACAAACTTATGTATCTATGTTTGCACATAAACCTCTGATTCTGATTCTGAAGAAAGCTTTTAGTTACTTACCAAGATATTGCATGATTTTTTTGGGTTTTATATTGGCTTGATGTCCAACTGCTCGATTTATTCTAGATGTAGTTAGAGCTACTATGAGATACAAAACTCGCTCTCACTATCAATATCTTGTTCACAATTTTGGTAATTTTTTACGCATAACTTTTTTAAAAAAAGGGAATCCGCCTTTATAGCACACACTATTATTATTGGAAGTCGATGTCGGTAGGTGCACAGTCGGTTACTTGCCACCGACTTCAAATATTTATTTTTTGCTTTTTTAGGTCAGTTTCCCTTATTTTAAAAAGTTTTTTAATTTAGAGGACAACGGAGGACATCACTATGGAAGAAGTTGAATGGGCGATAGGAAGTATGAAAAACGGTAAAGCTGCGGGAGTAGACATGATATCTGCCGAGATGATCAAATTTGGTGGAACTTGCGTCCGGGACGCTTTCCGGGCCCTTGCAACCCTTTGCTGGAGGACCGGTAGAGTCCCTACAGATTGGCGCCGCGCAGTCATAGTACCCTTGTATAAAGGCAAGGGTTCACAATATGACTGCGCCAATTACAGAGCCATCAGTTTGATCAGCTTGGCAGCCAAGGTGTACGGTAAAATTATTGAACGGAGAATGCGCGTGAAGTCCGATGGAATGTTGTGCGAGGCACAAGGGGGTTTCAGGTCTGGAAGAGGATGTTCGGATCAAGTCTTCGCACTCCGCAACATCGTAGAGAAGCATCTGGCAGTGGGCCGGAAGGTTTTCTGCGGTTTTGTAGATCTGGAGAAGGCATTTGACAGAGTTGTGCGAAAGAGACTTTGGGACATTTTGCCAGAGTATGGTATAGATGGCACTCTGTTGCGAGCCGTCCAGTCCACTTATGTGGACTGCAAGGCATGCGTACGGGTGGGTGGTAACAGGTCACCCTGGTTTGACGTTAAAATCGGCGTCAAGCAGGGTTGCGTGTTGTCCGCTAGACTGTTTATAATATATCTGGACAAAAGTCTTCAAAGACTGAAAGCGATGAATGAAGGTGTACAAATGGGCGACTTAGTGGTAAACCATCTACTTTATGCAGATGACGCGGTTTTAATAGCGCCAACAGCCACTGATCTGCAAACACTAGTCACAGTTATGAAAGACGACTGCATGATCAATGGCTTACACTTGAATGTGAAGAAAACCAAGATTATGGTTTTTGAAAGGGAAGAAACCAGAACGAATGTAAGGATTGTGGTTGGTAACGATGTGCTGGAGCAAGTGAATGAGTTTGTATATCTTGGATGCGCCTTCAGTAAGGATGGGAAATACACCGCTGACATAGAGAGAAGAGTGAGTGCAGGGAACAGAGTGAATGGTGCGATGGGAAAGCTACTCGGGAGCCGGCACTTAAGCCATAAGGCGCAGCTGGCCATACATAACGGAGTTCTTGTCCCAACGCTGTTATATGGTAGCGAGAGCTGGGTATGTAAGAAGGAGAATGAAAGTAGGATAAATGCGGTAGAAATGCGAGCTCTGCGGAAGATGTGCGGAGTGAAGCTGACCGCATTAGCAACAGCATAGTAAGACAGCGAGTAGGTATGAAAGATAGTATCGGTGTAAAGATGAGAAAGGGCATGCTCCGTTGGTTCGGGCATATAGAAAGAATGCCAGAGGAAAGAATGACAAAACAGATATACAATGTGAAAGTGGAAGGATGCAGGTACCGGGGAAGACCTAGACTATCTTACCACGACCAAATAAACCGAGTCTTATCTGATGGAAAAGTCAAGAGTCTCCGTAACCGGCGAGCGTGTATGAGACGAACTATGAGAGTCGAGGAAGCCAGAGAGGTATGTAAGGAAAGAACCTGTTGGAACTCTGTACTCTCTGCCTACCCCGCAAGGGATCTGGCGTGAGGTTATAGATAGATAGAGATAGATTTTAATTTAGAATTTTTAGTGATTATATTATTCTTCTTAGTTCTACAGTAAGGTACCTACAGGTTTGATATAATACCCAGAATTTACACATTCGGGCAGAAAAAATCATCAAAATCGGTTCATAAGCAAAGAAGTTAGAAAAAAGAAAGAGAAGAACAAACGAATTATAAACCACCTCTTTTTTGAAGTCGGTTAATATTCTGCTTAGTTCTATAGTAGGGTACCTAAAGGATTAACGTAATACCCATGATATCTCAATCTACACAATCGTATTATTTGTCGTTAAGGAGTTCCCTGGAGTATCTTCAAAGTTCAAGGTCCAATACCAATGAAATTAAAATGGGACCACCTTGGAGCTATACTAAACCCAATGAGAAAAAAATTGTCATAATCGGTCCACGATTGACGAAAAATGGGTCAACATACATAAAAAAAATCATTGAGACGAACTTCCTCTTTTTTTGAAGTCGGCTAAAAATTGTAAAGCGCCCTAAGCGAATAGAAGTTTACCCATGATAACAAATAGTAGTCCTTGTATATAACACGGGTCCAACAACCAACAATAATGAAATCAAAATTCTCACAACAAAAACATAATTTACCTATTTACATCTGTACGAAAGCTTATCATCCAAATTAACATTTCGAGGCCCTTATTCGCCATGCTCAATAAACACGTAACACGACGCGTTACAAAAACTTCACGAAATGACCGGTTAATGGTACTCCTGTGGTATACAGAATACTATGTTTTTTATATACAAGGTGTATCATAAATAACGCAAGACATCAGCCACCCCGATTAGAGAATTGCTTCACAAATTCCGTACAAAAGCCAATTATCCAAATTTAAAATTTTTAAGCCCTTTTTTACGCACTTTTATTCCCCTAATTTACAATGAAACTTGTACGTGTATGTGTGTGAATTGAGAAATACGTTTTAGAAATGCATTTGAAATCTCGGCATTGCTTTGAATCAAGAATAAATTAAGTTTATTATAGCGAACTAAGGAAGTAACAGCATTTTATGCAAATTAAAAAAAAAAAAAAATGTTGAAATTAATTCAGTTATCGATTTAGAACAAACTACTATCAGGTCTTATTATGTTACACCTTGTATAAAAGCGTATCCACACTAGATATTAGACCTGTATTATGGATACGTTGAAAAACACGAAATTCACATACACAAAAACCCCGGAATAAATATTTGGGAGTCACATAAAGATTTGTTCCGTGTCGAGATCACGCGACTACTCGGTCCAGTAGGCCAAGCCGTCTGTCATTAAACTATTACATGATCATATCAGGAATTCATCGTGGCGCATTGCGTGAACTAAACAGTTTGATATTATCTGGTCATTTCACAAAGTTATCGTAACGCGTCGCGTTTTTGCATAACAAATACGGGGCCCAGTACTCCAATGCCCCATGATAAACGTAACCGTAGATTAATTAATTGCCAGCAATAAGAGGTAGGTTTGTTATCATTAGAGATAAATAAAGCTGTAGTTAATGCGGTCCACGGGACCCAATCCCGGCTACGTTGTTGCCCTTGAGATTAGATACGCGTGATGATTGCCAAAGTTTGATTGAGCCGCGTCCGAACCCTTTCGCGGATCTCCTTCATTACCGGATAGGTAATTGGCGTCTACAGATTAGGTACGGTGTTCATAGACCTGTATAGCGGTAAATAATGGTTGATATGGGTATTTGTAGCTAGGTCGCGGGCATTGAACGGGTTATGTTAGACGGAAATGTCGAGTTGGTAAATCGAACGGACATTTTTGATAACGGTAAGCATTCTATTTTTGAAGGAAAATGTAATTTACAAGGGTGACATGTAATTTTGTGCAAGAAGTACCTATTGGAACCGTGTACAATCTGCATACCACGCAAGTTTTCTGTTGTTTTCGCGACATGTTGTGTAGTAATTGAACCAAGCTGTCTGTCATAACACGATAATTTTACAAAGATATCGTAACGTGGCGCATATCGTCTTAGCGACTAAAGGCAGTATTTAGATGTCCCATAATAAACGAAACCGTAGATCATTTACGTGTTAGTAATAAGACTGGCTTGTTATCATTACAGATAAATAAGGTTGTAGTTAATACGGTCCACCGAGGACCCAATCCCGGCTACATTGTTACCCTTGAGATTAGATACGCGTGATGATTGCCAAAGTTCGATTGAGCCGTGTCCGAACCCTTTCGCGGATCTCCTTCATTACCGGATAGGTAATTGGCGTCTACAGATTGGGTACGGTGTTGACGGACCTGTATCGCGGTAAATAATAGTTGATGTTGGTATTTGTAGCGATGTCGCGGGTATTGAACTGGTTGTATTAGACGGGAATGTCGAGTAGGTGAATTGGACAGGCATGTTTGATATAGATAAGAATTAATCATATATTTTTTTAAGTTTTTTTAAACTCATGTTGTTTTCGCCAATTTGGTACTGAGACTCAGTCATGTATACTATAATAACGCCAACCCTTTCTTCATAAGCGCAACTTGATGTTATTACTCCCCATTGCAAGAGCTTGTGATAAATTTGGTGAGATGCTGTACATTTCCGTAGTCCATGTAATACCTAAGTGATCGATCCACTCCTAAGGGGAGAGTGTGTATCTTGAGTATTCCTCACCAGGGTTTTTATATTCACTGGTGCTGAGATAGAGAAAACAAAACTGTTTTACTTTTACTTTGCCAACCATCGTGAATTGACTGCATTAAAAAAAATGATAACCTAATAGCTTGAGTATTCCTAATACTCACTTGCCTATCACGTAGAGACCAAGCTATGTATATCTCTAGTTCTGCCCGACCGATTTTCATTAACCATACTGCATTTTTAAAATCAAATTGATGATGTCAGTAGATTCTTATGATTGGACGAAATTTGAAAGTTGACATTGCTTTCATGCAAGATTTTAACCAAAATTTAGTGAATCCATGAATAGTATTGGTATTCTAAATTCACGCATGAAGATTCTCGGAGCTACAGTCCGCAATATGTCCGCACCATTGAGCAAGAGTCGATGCGATATTCGTGTGTGTGCAGTGGGTGACAAACTTTATTTGTTATGGTGCTTTGACCGCGTAAGATGACTTTGTTTATTCTATACGTTGTACCTACAAAGTTATTGTATGTTTCGAATATATATGATAATTCCTTTCAGGAATGTTTTCCTTTCAGGAATGTTGAAGGCATTTCTTTTATACATGTATTCATCATCATCATCATTTCAGCCTATACTTGTCCACTGCTGAACATAGGCCTCCCCAATCGCTTTCCAGCGTAACCGGTCCGATGCCACCTGCATCCAACGATTTCCTGCGATTTTCACAAGATCGTCGGTCCATCTGGCAGGCGGTCGTCCTACGCTGCGCTTGCCAATACGTGGTCTCCACTCTAGAATCTTTCTGCCCCAACGCCCGTCCAATCTTCGCGCTATGTGGCCAGCCCATTGCCACTTCAGCATGCTAATCCTGAGGGCTATGTCGGTGACCTTGGTTCTTCTACGAATCTCCTCATTCCTGATTCGATCACGTAGAGAAACGCCGAGCATAGCTCTTTCCATAGCTCGCTGAGCAACTTTGAGCTTTTTTATGAGACCTATTGTAAGAGACCACGTCTCTGATCCATATGTCATCACTGGTAACACACATTGACTAAAAACTTTAGTCTTTAGGCACTGAGGTATTTTGGATGAGAAGATGTTGCGCAGTTTCCCGAACGCTGCCCAGCCGAGTTGGATTCGTCGATTGACCTCTCTCTCAAAGTTGGACCTACCTAACCGGACTGCCTGTCCCAGGTAAATGTATTCGTCGACAACTTCAAGAGTAGAGTTCCCAACGGTGAGTGCGGTGGGTACGACATGGACATTAAACATTATTTTTGTTTTGTCCATATTCATTTTAAGACCCACTTGTTGGGATACTCTATTGAGGTCACCGAGCATTCGTCCTAGATCTTCCAGCGACTCCGCCATGACCACAATGTCGTCGGCAAATCGAAGGTGAGTGATGTATTCGCCATTGATGTTGATGCCAAGTCCTTGCCATTCCAAGAGCTTGAAGGCGTCCTCTAAGGTGGCCGTAAACAGTTTCGGAGAAATGACGTCTCCCTGTCTTACTCCTCTTTTTATGGGGATCACCTTCGTGCACTGCCCCTGTACTCGGACTGACATGGTGGCGTTATTATACAAGCACTTCAACACTTCGATGTACCTATAGTCAATGCGGCATCGCTGGAGAGATCTAAGAACCGCCCAAGTCTCGATCGAATCAAAGGCTTTCTCATAGTCCACAAACGCCAAGCATAGTGGCCGATTATACTCCTCAGTCTTCTGTATAACCTGCCGCAGCGTATGTATGTGGTCTATGGTACTAAAACCTTTCCGGAAACCGGCTTGTTCGGGAGGCTGGAAGTCATCAAGCCTTCGTTCGAGACGATTCGTAATGACTCTCGTAAACAACTTATAAACATGGCTCAGCAGTGTGATGGGCCTATAGTTCTTCAATAAGGTGTTATCACCTTTCTTGAAAAACAGCACCACCACACCCCTGTTCCATGCTTCCGGCGTTTTCCCTTCTAGCAAGACGGAATTAAATAGCCTCTGAAGGACTTTAAGTACCGGCGATCCGCCCGCCTTCAGAAGTTCTGCAGTAATTCCGTCTTCACCCGGCGCTTTGTTGTTTTTAAGTTGTTTGAGAGCCATCCTAATTTCGCACAGGCTGATGTCCGGGATATCTTCAGTGCAGTGTCGGGTTAGCTTGGCTCTTGGGTCTTTTACCAAGTCAACAACAGGTTTAGCTACTGAGGTATATAACTTTACTTTAATACATGTATTGGTATGAAATAACTGGATAAATTCGCCTTGAATGCACTAACACACATTTTCTTGGACGAGGTAGTGTACAGAGTACTAATATTTCATCAAAGGATTTCGTTACAATTGTGAGAGGTGATGAGCGTGTTTTGATAACTTATTCATTCCAGTCGAACTTCAAGATTTCCTCTGGATGTTTTTTACCACCTTTAGCAACTGATTATTTCATTCTAAAATCTAAAAACCCAGAGGTGCGTGCTGGTATTTTTACCCTACAATAATCTCGTAGACAATTATTTTTATTTTTTCATTTACCTAAAGCCATTGACGATACAGGCTTTCTCGATCTGCTTTGTAGCAGGGATGGCGAAGTTGATAAGAACCAATATCTACTGTTTATTGATAAATCCCTGTGCGATCTACCAATTATATATTTCTTAAAATTTTAAATGAAACAATATAGTTCAATGTACAATTATGTACATTTTTTATTTTATTAAGAGGGAAAACATAAAATTTGAAATTATTCTTAGTAACTAGTTATTTATATTAGTGTCTGTCTGTTCAACGTATTTTTCACATATAAATATATCTCGACTACAATATGTTAATCAATCGCATCGAATAAGCTGATCACATAAATATGATCGAACTTCACGTACAGGTAATTTCAAATGATTTTTGCCTTGCCACGATCGACTAGAGACGCGATCGGCCGGTTGGCCACCCCTGGTATAGAATATTGATTTATCCCAAATAAGTCGAAAGAAGTCTACTGAAGGACATAGACCTCCCCCAAACATCTTTACGACGACCGGCTATATTCTGTATGCATTCAGATGCTACCTATAACCTTCACCAGATCATCAGTTGTTGTTTGTTGATATCTTGTGTTTGTATTCACAAACACATCTACGCTGTTAGACATGGGGCCTTAACAGCTTGACCGGACCAGAGGGCAAGTTTGCAATAACTATACTCCATTCACCAGCTCCATTTATTTATCTTTAAAACTATAATATTAATATGTATAAGTGGGATGTTTTGCAGTGGAATCTTGCAGAATACTACCGATCGATCTGCATCGCAGATGGTGGATTCTGTCTACATTGTAAACATTCCATAAATCTCTTCACTGGTGGCTCCAAGTAGCTGTTGTGCAGCGGCCGTATCCCGGTAAACCGTGTCAATCCACGGGCTAAATCCAGTGAAGGGGACTGAGTTTCACAAACTTAGTTTAATGGGCTGATTCCCCCATAAATTGCATAAAGTCTGCAGCGGCTCGGAAGGCGGACACCGTCAGTATGGCTTCAAACCCGGCGACCGTGGCGCTGCAGCAGGGCACTTGTGACATGCCTGATAGGGCGTATGTCGGGATCCAAGAGATATGCGGCCAGTCACTGCATCTTCTAGTGCTAATCAGTCGTAGCGGACTTCCGCCCCACTGGTAACAAGGACTGGAAGACGAGAGAGTGGGTTCGTGTATGCGCAAATGCTTACCCACTTTAATATATTCCCGCGCTGATGACCCCTGGCTCATTACTGGACGGTGAGTGCAAGTCCTGCGGCGATGAGGACTGGCGGTGGGGACTGAGCAGGTGAGTTTGGTCTCTAGCTAGATCTTTGCACGTACGGCGGTTGGGTGGTGATGGTCGTATTGGAACTCACTAGAGGCGAGAGAACTGGTACGGCAGCTCACCCGACGACAAAGCAGCCCTATTTAGGGATCACACTGCTTTCCCCAATCCGGGGAGGGGCCTAGAAAAGGTGGCCTAAACCAAGCTCGCCTCAATGCAAGCCAGGTGGCTAACCGCGGTCATCTGGTCACCAATTAAAAGCGGTCGAAAGAAGCATAATAATAAATTAAATGCATTCTTAAATTTAGCTGCGTGGAACGTAAGAACGTTACTGGACAATGAAAACAACCTCTGTCCTGAGAGGAAAACTGCACTCATAGCGCGTGAATTGTCCCGTTATAACATCGACATAGCCGCAATCAGCGAGGCACATTTAGCGGATAGCGGTGAGCTCTGTGAGGAATTGGGTGGATATACGTATTACTGGGAGGGTAAACCTGCAAGTGAACGAGCCGCAAATGGTGTTGGATTTGCGATCCGAAACAACATCGCTAGATCGCTAGTGGAGCCTCCAAAAGGGATCAATGACAGGCTCATGACACTACGACTCCACATGGCTCCCAGGAAATTCCTACATCTTGTAAGCGTGTATGCGCCTACTATGACAACACCTGATGAGGACAAACTTCAATTTTATGAGAATCTGCGTGATGTTTTGCTGGGGATTCCAGATTGTGACAAGTTGATTCTGCTGGGTGACTTTAATGCGCGTGTTGGCACAGAATATATTGCCTGGAAGAACGTACTGGGGAGACATGGAGTAGGTAAGTGCAACACCAACGGTGTTGCTCTCCTGACGTTATGCTCCGAATTCAACCTCAGCATAACAAACACATTCTTCAGGCTACCCGATAAATACAAGACATCTTGGATGCACCCACGCTCTGGGCACTGGCATCTTCTTGATTACATCATTGTACGCAGGCGAGACCTGAGAGATGTACTTATTACAAGAGCAATGCGTGGTGCCCAAGGCTGGACTGACCATCGTCTTATTAGATCCAGGATGAGGCTTTACTACAAGCCTCCGCGTAGAGCAGAACACAGGATTCCAGCTCGACTTGCTTATGCGCGTCTGGTGCGTGATGAGGGACTGTGTCGTGAGCTAGATGCGGAATTTGAGGCAGCAATGCCCAGCACTGATGACAATACCTCAGTAGATGCCAGGTGGCGTACATATTCCAAGGCTCTCTATGGTGTTTCTCAGCGAGTTATTGGCACACCACATAAAAAACATCAAGACTGGTTCGATGATTCTGATGTGGAAATACGACAGCTTGTTGAAAACTATCGTCTCGCTCTAAGAGGAGTCATCAGTGCAGGGCAGCGCAAGTCTCTTCAGCAGGATCTTAAAGCAAAGATCCGAGAACAAAAGGATAGTTGGTGGCGCCGTAAAGCCGAAGAACTGCAATGGTTAGTTGACACTAGCCAAACAGCAAAATTTTTCGAAGGGCTAAAATCCGTTTACGGACCCCGCGCTAAAAAGACTGCCCCTGTTTCCTCGCGAGACAAAGCTAAGAAGTTGACAGATCCAAAAGAGGTTCTTCTTCGTTGGGCTGAACACTTTAATGAAGTGCTCAATCCCGGTAGTCAAGGAGCAGATCTGTCTTACATTAATTCACTTGAGAGCTTGCCATCTGCTTCGGGCTTGGATGACCCGCCTTCGTACGCCGAGTTCGTTACTGCGATCAACCGTTTAAAAAATGGTAAATCACCTGGTTCGGACAGTCTGTCTTCTGAAATTTTCAAATACGGTGGACCGAGTATCAGGTCCAGACTTTTTGAACTTATCAAACTGATTTGGGATGTTGAGATGGTTCCACAGGACTGGAAGGATGCTTCTATTAGCAAGCTATATAAAGGCAAAGGGGACCTCTCTGATTGTGGCTCGTTTAGAGGCATTGCATTGCTTTCCACAGCTGGCAAAATTCTGGCGCACATCATCAATAGTCGCCTTAGTAATTTAGCTGAAAGCTTCCTTCCGGAGACCCAGTGCGGGTTCAGACCTAAAAGAGGTACGGTTGATGCCATCTTTGTAGTCAAGCAACTTCAAGAAAAAAGTTTTGAACAACACCGCGACCTCTATTTATGTTTTGTGGACCTGGAAAAGGCCTTTGACCGTGTTTCTAGGACCGCCCTCTGGATTGTTCTAGAAAAATGTGGCTGTCCTGCAAAGTTCGTCAATTTAGTGCGCCAGTTCCACGAAGGCATGACAGCCCGTGTGCGTCACGAAAACAACTTTACAGACCAGTTCCCGGTCACTAGCGGTGTCAAGCAAGGCTGTGTAATGGCTCCGACCCTTTTCGCTATCTACTTCGCTGCAGTAATGAATGACGCTCTTAAAAGCTGTAATGGCAAGATTACCATAAATGTCCGCATGGACAAAAGCGTTTTCGACCTCGCACGTCTCAGAGCAAAACGCAAAATAGACTCTGTTTCAGTAATAGATGTTCTGTATGCCGACGATGTCTGCCTTATGGCTGACAGTTTGGACGACCTACAGAGTTTTTTGGACAAATTAGATGAGTCCTGTCGTAAATTCGGCTTAGTAATCAGTGCTTCTAAGACCCAGATTCTAAAACAACCTGCGAAAGGTAAATCTGCGGACGATGGTGTTGTTTACCTACGAGGAAAACTACTGCCAGAAGTGGGTACCTTCCGGTACCTTGAAACTATTTTGCGCAGTGATAATCGTCTCGAGTCTGAGATCTCTGCGCGAGTCGCCAAAGCAGCTGCAGCTTTCGGTGGTCTTGACCGACGAGTTTGGAAATCACATGACCTGAAACTCCACACAAAACTCGCTGTCTACAGGGCCATAATCTTACCATTGTTGCTCTATGCCTCGGAGACCTGGTGTCTTTACAAGGGAGATATCAGACGCCTTGATACCTTCCACATGAAGTGTCTTCGGGCGATTCTTCGGGTGAGATGGCAGGATCGTGTGCCAAACTCGGAGGTTCTACGTCGAGCGAAGCTCGCTGGAATGGAGTGTATGCTAATGAAAGGCCAACTACACTGGTGTGGACACCTTGTACGCATGGAGTCTTCCAGATTACCAAAAAAGGTATTTTACTCTGAGCTTAGCTCAGGTAAACGAAAGCCTGGAGGACAGTTTCTGCGTTACAGGGATGTCTTAAAACGCCACTTGACTGCAATTGGCATGTCTAGTGAGTCATGGGAGGAGCTTGCAACGCAGAGGTCGGAGTGGCGAACTGCTGTCAACACGGGCATAGAAAACTTTGAGCGTTCCCGTCTTGTAGACCTTGACGCCAGACGCCTGATCCGAAAAACTCGACCCAAGCCCTCCTACAACTATACTCGCAATTCAAGTGGGTCTCTTTACTGCGCTTCTTGCAATAGGACCTTCAAAACAAAATTTGGTTTTGCGAGTCATGCTCGCGCTCATGCAAGAGCCCAGGCGAAGACGAGCTAAGGGTGTCGCCGTTGACGGATACGTCTGGGAGGACATCATCATCATCATTAAAATAATCAGTGTTATTGGCTCAAAAAGCTCAGTAAATCAATATTATTTATGGTTTGCACATGCAGATTTGTGTCGTGTTGCGCTGCACGCGCTATTGAGCGCGAGTTGGTACTTACCATAAGACTTCGGAGCTGCAACGAAAGACGACAGTGTGTGCTCGACTTTATTTATGTTTATGTATTTAAACGGATCATGGGAAATAATAATGGACAATACTTTGTTCAATCACTGATTTAAAATGGGGGTAAAACATTTAAGGAAGGCTTATCATCACTTTTATAACAACCTTTTGTTAACGGCGTCAATTGACAATCGTTAAATAAAATTGTTTTTGTTCACCGCTCATAATCCGATTAAGTGTGGCAAAACAAAATATGAAGAAGCCCGATGTAAACACGATACAAACACGGGTATTTTCTTATACATCATAATGTTGTGTTTGCTGGCTTCCAGCTCCATCCGGTGAGCAATCGGAACGGCTTTGTTTTGTTTCATCTCACATGTTTACTTTCATAACTATGAGTGTCTTCACGTGATAATATCTTGTTTTTCATCCTACTTAGAACTCATTACAGTATTTATTATTATGGCAGTTATCCTAATAAGAGTCACCGGGGTCTTTTCTGTTCCATTTCTGCGTGAAGGCTATCTCTCGTAAATCGAGATGAAAGAGTGAATAGGGTAGGTTAGGGCCTAGATGTAAGCAAAAATCTCTCACTTCTTGGTATACTATAAATTTAGTAGTACCGAAAATGACGATTCGTCGCATAAAGCGTTGTGGCCACCTGATTTCGGAACATTTGCAGCCACCAATAAGGCTTCCAACCTGTTTTAATGATTAATACGTGTGTTGAAAACAGATCACGTTGAACAGATTTTGACGAAAATTGGGAAGGAAAGAGCTAGGGTGGCTCATAGGCTACTTTTGTCTCTAAAAAATGTAACGCAATCGAGGTTGCAGGTAACAGCCAGTGTCAGTTTGTACTGCTTTATTATTTACAATATTACAAATCTAATTTCGAAACGAATCAAACTGCAAATTTGCATATTTAACTAATATTTCCTCGTAATGCAACTGACAATGCAAGTACAAAACACAAACAAGATGGACGCGGACAAGCGCCCGAAGCGGCGTGCTAATCCGTTGAAATTTGCGCTAATATGCCTCGAAAGCATGCAGAGTCAATTTCTGGCATGAATTTGCATTTGTTACTGGACTCGGTCCAAGCTGCCTCCGGCGATGACAGGTGCATCATTCAACATGCGAATGTAGTACACGATTTCAAACATATGCCTACATTTTGCTTTATTGAAATATTTTTTTTTAAGCCATTTGCCAGTTTCAAGGAGGTACTATGTCTACATTCGTCCTCAAATACGGGATCGAACATCGATAGCGAAATTGGTTTAGGGTCAGCGACATAAATAGCTACTTTATCATCATCAGCTTGCATTAGGCCAATGCAGGCAACTCGTCTCGCCTAAGGCAGGCAACTAAGCTCTGCTTTCAGCTGTTCTCTTCCAACCGCTGTGGTGAATGAAATGAAAGTGAAACAAATGTTGTGTGTTTAACTGAATATTTTAGTTTTTCAAATGGCTTGAACACATCTATTTCGTGCCAAATATAATATTTTTCTTGATTGTTTATATTTTAGTATGTTGTTGGTTTTGACAAAGGAAAGAATGTCAGAAGAAAGAATGACAAAACAGATATACAATGCGAAAGTAGAAGGATTTAGGTACCGGGGAAGAGTGTTACTAGATTATCTTACCATGACCAAATAGACCGTGTCTTATGTGAAGGGCAAGTCAAGAGTCTCCGTAACCAGCGAGCGTGTATGAGACGAACTATAAGATTGGAGGAAGCCAGAGAGGTCTGTAAGGAAAAAACCTGTTGGAACTCTGTACTCTCTGCCTACCCCGCAAGGGAATTGGCGTGATGATATAGATAGATAGATATTGGTTTTGACTAAGATCAGCAACGTTTACAAAGTACACCATCTGCGCTTTTTAAGTAAAAAATAAAAAACAAAATATATATTTTAAAACTTCTCCTTTTTCTCACCTAAGATCTCGTAGCAAAAAATTAGCGGATGAGAATCCTCAACCGAATAAAAGACGAACACGCGACGAATAGTATACGCAAGTAATGTTACTTAGATGGAAACTGATCTCACTTTTCCTATTACCCACCAAAGAGAATGCCTAATCAAGTTGTTCTCTTGTACTTAGATATATACTTAGTTCTGAGAGCTTAGCACGAAAAGATTGACATTAGCGCGACGCTCGCGAGTAAGTGTGCTCTCACGTTCGTGTTTATTTAATAAATTGTAGTAAAATAAGGACAGCTGATCAACTCGCTAGCGCTAGCCTAACGTTGAAATTTTCTTACTAACCCTCTAGTAGGTACTACCTAGTTCTGTTCTCTCGTATATAATTATAGGTACGTAAATATATACGGTATCATTACGCCGTGATTACGTTACAAACACGTCCTGATAGTGTTGAGTTATTGGTATTGTTGTACATAATTGAATGAAATTCGCGGCACAGACATAAATGTACTGAAATCCAGGAACGCTGATACTATTAAGCTTAATTTGTATTCATGATGAGTGAGTATAATATATCCTTAGATACGTTAAATTTAACGTTAAAAACACGAAATATGTATGTGGATAATTTGTATTCTGCTCTTTGTGGTACAGTTTGGTCTCTGTTATATAAGAGGAAGTTTCATATGTTAACAGTGATGACTTTTGACGATTTGTTGCGTGGTATGACTGGTGACCATTGGGATGGTCGAAGGGTGATATTCGGTATTATTGTTTAAATGTAGGTACATATATAAATAGAGATCTGTCAATACAGTTTACATTGACAGTTTAGAAAAAAAATATTATGGACATTGTGGATGCGCAGACATAGCGCAGATTGTGAAATGTGCATGAAAATGGATTTCTTTTGTGATTTTGTGATTTTACTTTTCAATATTGACTAACATCCTATAATATATATTTTGTATAACCTGGCTTTTTAACATATAATACAACTAAAGAAAATAATAAAAATATTCAAAGATGACATTAACATAACAGTACATAAGTACTCGTATGACAGTACATACATGAGCAGCCGCCGCCGACTACGAACCTAACTCCCTTCCTATCAGCCGCTACCGCCGTCCGCGGCATGTTCTCACCGATCCTCCCGATGGCCTTACATACCTTATTTCGGATATAGATACCGCACACAGGATTAGACACCGACCTCACCGGCGAGGTCGAAGAATCCCTTGCCCGCCGGCCGGTGCAGAGCACAACGGCGAGACACCTAGTATACGCCCTCCTCCATAGCGACTGCCCAAGCTGAGGCCGTTCCTCCTTGAGGCCCCCTTGAGCTAGTTGCGCCCTTGCCCTTCTGGCTCGAGCGTAGTGGTTGCACGCTCGCCCTCTTGTCCGGTGAAGCTGTAAAGGCCCCGCGGCCAACAGCGTAGATCATTCACACACACACAAATGTAGAGTTATAATTAAGAGAGAAGAATGAAATGTTTATCCCTTGGATGTGTTGTATAAAGTTAAAGATCCTTAATCACAACTATGGTCAAAAACAGTATCGAAAAACGTTTTGAATATTCCTAAAACTAAAAAAAACGTAGAAAGTATACAATTTCGCGCATGTAATCGATGATTGAAAATCACTTCGTTACCCAAGTGAAACACATAGAAGAAACAAAATTATTGAAAAGTCAATAAACTTAGTACGGATCCGACCCCGGGCAAGTTCTAATCTAGCCGTAGGAACAAAGCGACCGTAACGCCGTTCACGATACATGAGCCAAATGCAAAGCTTTATTTAGTTTAAGACGCCATTACACGGGTCATATAAACTGTCAAAGTTCGAGGGTCGACGCCGGCGAACGCTCGCTTCCCGTCGCCTTTCGACTTTACGCAACCGGTTCGAAATTTTATACGGTCTTATATTGTTTTATTTTACGCTCAATACGTATTGTTGACAATAATATTTGTCCTTAATTTTATGAATTGCGTCAACCAGTATGACCACATACATAAATAAAACACACACAAATAAAATGCACATTTCATTACATATCTTTGAAAAAAAAATGCAGTTTTATATTAATATTCGTAAGTAATATCGTGAGAACTAATCAGAATATAACCCGACTTCAAAAAAGGAGGAGGTTGACAATTCGTATGTATTTTTTTATAACGTCTTTATGAACTGATTTTGATTGTCCTTTTTGCGTTGGCTTTAGTATAGTTTCGAGGTGGTCCCATTTTAATGAAATCGGTATTGAACTTTGGACTCTGTAGATACACCAGGGGACTCCTTAACGGCGAACAGCACGAATGTATATATTCCGTTATTATATCGATCCTGTAAGTACCTTGCTATACAACTCAGCAAAATAATATAATAAAGGTATATAAATATTAGTAAATAATTCACTTGTCACTTAAAATTGTAGAATAAAAATCTTTATAAAAAAATAAAACCGACTTCAAAAAGGAAAATATAAATATTAGAAGTCGGTGCCAAGTAACCGACTGCACTAACCGGTACCGACTTCAAATATTTATATATTGCTTTTTGAAGTCGTTTTTTTTAAGATTTTTATGTTGTTTACCTTCGCCGCCGACCATATGTATCATTCACTCTGTAAAATTAGGCAATCAGTGAAACACACAGGTTGTGATTCCAACATGTACGTACACGTGAATTTTAGGGCCGTAAAATAAGATGTCACCGGTAAAAAATGGCGGAAAAGGGAAGAAAGATTAGTTATTGCGAGCACATAACCGGTGCTGTGCAATTACTGCGACTGTCGCGCAGTGCCGCCACACCACGCCTCGGCCTTTATTCTGTATAACCAATTAAACACGTAACGTGACACGTTACGATAACTTCGTGAAATGATCGTGTAATACTCACAGAAATCATTATCTCATCAATACTCACAGATAAAATTCAATTATTTCGAGTAACATAACATACTCATGACTATAAAATTAATCAATCATTAATTTTGTAAAGATAGGTAGTGTATACAGACAGGTGTTTGATATCTTAATGTCGACCGCTATATCTTACCAGCAGTTGGCGTACAAAATTTGGGTATGTATTATTATTATGAATATATATTTTATGTTTTATGGATATAATATATATTATATGGAAAATAAAACAAAGCAATTCTCAAAAGTCAATATACAATGCTAATAGAAATTATACAGTACGTCATTATAGTTTTATTAAAAATCCAATCATTATTAAATGAGAAAAAATATGATTGGTCAAGTTTAATAAATCGGATCCTGGTTGCTGTCCGTTTGTTAGTAATGAACTCTCTGAAAGAGAAGTAACACCGATTTACTAAAAATTTAAATAGACATCTCCTGAATTATTCAATGCAATATCTATTCCTAATTTCCATTAGTTAATTATTATAATTTTTTATGTCATGCCTGGTGTTAATGACGTCAGAGGGGAGAGGACGTGGGCGCTCCGCGGTCGTCGGCCATTACTTGGACCCCACTACGAGACCGACAATTGCAATGAACGCGACAACACATAATATTGTACTGTATTCCTCTAATAAAAGACAAATATTAATGCAATCCACATTTTTAGTGTTGCGCTGCAACACCTGGTATATTCTTAACAAATAATGCTGTTTTATGAGGTGCAGAACAAATAGTACTCTAGTGTCGTCAAGAACAAAGGGTTTAAAATAAATGAAAATTACTTTTAATAAATACCCGCACGTCATAATTATACAAATATTAAAAAACATTATGCAGACCGTATTTTACCGACCGAATCTGCTCATGATACTATCATGTCTGTCGCAGCAGTGTCGTATGTAAGTGCAGTCCACTTGTTCATCAATCATGTTCAGGACGGTGTTAGCGCTGCCCCCAACCCTACGTACGAGCGACGCACTGCGCTTGCGCATAGACGCATAAACGTTATCGTGTTCAGCAATTGATCTCAACAGGTAACTTATATAACATTAACTTCTCGCAAAGGGCCTCTACGTGTTGGATCCGTGTCTCTATGCAAGACTTTTTAAAGGTCTTGGTAAGATCGGTAAAGCTCAGCTAGAAATATATGAACACCAGAAGCAATTTTGTTTGAAACCAATGTCACCGCTTGCCATCATGGACAGTTAAAAAAAAATACAGGCTTACATACACTCACATTATCGCTGTAAAAATAATTTCCGATGAACAATACTACCTAACCTTAATGTACTAAACACTTATAAGTTTTGGAAGACTTTCATATCAATTTATGCCGCTGGATTACGTACATTGATCCACGCAGTCCTGAAACATTTTGTCATAAATTTCTCACATATGTAACGACAAGTTGGCGTGGCTAGCGCTTCTAGAGTCTTATTATTACGATTTCTATGTTTATTTAATACTGCTCCAGTGGTATACAGAGACCCAAGCACAAATAGATCGACGTTAGCGGAACGCTATTGAATTGATATGCTATTCTTTTCACATTACAACTTTACTAAATGAAGATGAAAGTGACAGTATACCCACTCGACAACGTTAATATAACGTAATACCATGTTCATTTCACGAACTTTTCGTACCGCGCCGCAAAGAATATATAATCACTACGCCGCGTTTGGTTAGCGAATAAGGACCATGTTTGTCTAACCTTACTTTATCTGACACTCAATTTAGGTAATTTGTTTTACTCATACGCCTTCTTTACTGTAAAATATGTTCCTTATTTCCCCGAGATGACTTCCTCTTTCACTATTTACCGACGAAATAAAATGCGTCCTACGTTCCAGAAAGAATTTATTCGCGTGATTTGAGTAAGCGTAGCGCAAACGGTTCGTCACTCTTGATTTCTCTTTCGTTTTTTGTTTTTTAATCCCCTAATCAAGTTTACAACTTGTCTAGGTAGTTGGCTCGAGTTTCTCCGTAAAGCAATAAATCTGACAAAAGATGTTTGATACGGTAAAATAAACAAATGCTTAGACTAACACCCGTATGTATAAACATGTCAAAGTAGTTACTTCTACTCAAGTATTTACTTAGTAAATGTCAAAAGTAAGAACTGTCAAAGGTTGGTTTTCATAGCCAAGTAAAGAATTTAAAACACAATATAATTTTTCTCGGCTAAGTAAATTCTTAAGACTAAGTACTTAAATGACTATACATACGGGTTTAAGACTTGTTGAGAGGGAGCATTGCTTATAAAAATGGCGCCTAAAAGCGGCCTTAGTTACGCACTATGTGTGCGTGATGCCAGTGTTCGATTTTTTGAAAATTCGTTCTCAAGCTGTCAATGTGTGCGTGTGCCACACGCACGCGTACTTTAATTTATCTATCGTATGGGTAGATACATTTTATGCTAATCTTGTCTAGCAATTGATCTCAACAGGTGACTTACATAATATTAACTTCTCGCAATGGGCCTCTACGTGTTCAACCCATGTCTTAGTGCAAGCATTTCAAAGGTCTCGGTAAATCCCA
The DNA here is from genome assembly GCA_905147815.2 of Phalera bucephala. Taxonomy (NCBI): domain Eukaryota; kingdom Metazoa; phylum Arthropoda; class Insecta; order Lepidoptera; family Notodontidae; genus Phalera; species Phalera bucephala. The sequence goes on from LR990615.1 coordinate 18,044,443, forward strand.
TCAAGCTCAGCTAGATACATATAAACACCAGAAGTGAAATAGCACACAATTTTGTTTGAAACCAATATCACCCCTTTGCCATTATGAACAGTTTAAAAATAGCTGTCAATGTGTGCGTGCGCGTGCCACACGCACGCGTACTTTAATTTATCTATCGTATGGGTAGATACATTTTGTGCTGTTTCCGCGCAAGCAATGCCCCATCTATGCAAGTAATTCATCTAAGCATCGATGCATAACGATGTTCCTTTATCTTCGGAGACTTTATATGAATACAGGAGAAATAGATTATCGTAAGGTTATGTCCAGCGACACGAGAAATTTAATATATAATAAGAAAAGCACCGCGGATGCCAGCGACAGAAACAATATCTCGACTACAAATCTGGGATGACGTACAGTCTTCTGAGAATCTTCGATATCTCGGCGTATTTGTCGTATGAAAACATTTATTTTTCCTCGTTTATATCCCTTTTCCATCGGTGGCTTCGATTATATTTATTTCCCTTATCTTTGATTTAAATGGATGTTATTTTTGAATATAACTTAGCTTATATAGTGCCGATGACGTTTTCTTATGAGAAAAGATTGCGATTTATACTTTGAAATATAATGTTACTGTGTAGTTTTAGCGCTCGCACAAGTAAGTTTATTAAAATATAGGGCGAAATCATTCAAGTAGGACAAAATAAAAGAAAATCATGAGTCTGACGTTACACTCTAATGAGTGTAACGTCAGACTCATGATTTACTTATGATCCGTTTCAATATTTAACTTTAAATATAGCTTTGCTTACTGTTCATGTGTATGTATCAAAATTTACTGGTTGTACAGTGCGACAAGGATCTTTTGGCCCTTGGATGGCATTGACAGGGTGTTAAATGAGGGTTACCATTTAATTTTTTTTTTCTAATTCTTAGGAGATATTTCAACAGATGGGTCCGCATGGTTACTAATAAAGAATGAACTTGGGTAAATTTCATAGCAAACTGCAACTCTGCGGCTGTCATGCGGAATGCATGAAGTAACATTTCATTTGATGATAGCGTTAGTTTCGATTTTGTCGCTGGCCAAAGTTTCTTTGTGCGACTTTAGGCAAATCTATCCTTGGGTTAAATATTAACGGATATTAACCGACCATTAGTCACCTTGTAATATTTAACAATAAACCTCTGTATTTGCGCAGGATAACTTGAAATTACCAAGTCGCTATATTATTGACCTCTCATAATTAGAACTCCGATTGGGAATAGGCAGGTGGTAACTGCTCACATATTCCTTTGTACGAGCACCTCGTGTGGCGGGAGAAAATTAAACAGAAATAGCTATGTATAAGGCTGAAATTAGCTTTGTTCCGCACAGGTAGTTAACCTTTGGCTAAAAACAATCAACAGGGCCAGCTAAGGGCGGTGTCGTCGGCTAAATAGTTTGTCACAGCTACACTAGGGGTGAATAACAATAAGACCCCTTTGTTCCGGCTCGCTTCGGATGTATTCAATCTGCCGGAGACATAATCAAGACGTTGTTGTGGGGTGTCCTTCTGGATATAACTTTAGATATACCTAACGTTTTACTTCCTTTGTTTTATTTCTTTATCTGGTTTTATAAAATTCGACTTATTTGTTGATTTGTTTTGCAGGATTAAGGCCGGGGTTTACCACGAAAATATTGTAGTTAACGTGATGCTAGCGAGTAAACGTGTTGTCACGCTCATGTTTATTTAATAAATTGTAGTATGACAAGGATGGTATATCAACTCACTAGCGTTACGCTAGCGACAAAATTTTTGAGCCCAGGCCTAAGCACGAACATATTCACATTGTTATATAGCTATCGAGTTGATATACTATCCTTTTTACCTTATAAATTTACTCAACAAAGATAAAAGTGACAGCACACTTTCTCGACAACATTACGCTCACGGTAATGTGTTCATGCTAAGCCCCCAGGTCCTACAAAGTCCTTCAGAGTATTATATTGTGCTTTTGTGGTTTGGCTAAATGCAGGCGATCGTCGTTTCCGCGTGATTGTTGTGTTGTCGCGTAGACATCGCATATTTTCCGCGTCTTCTCACTCATACGGTTTTGAACGATATTCTAAGTTTCTTGATTATTATAACTATTAATGCGACGCATTCCTTCAGATATCGCCTACGCTGAATCAACGATCAGTCAAGGGACCCAACAAAATATACAAATATTGAGTCGCCGTTCTAACTCAATTATTCCCGAAGGGGTAGTCCGAGAATGGCATTTGCAATTCAATAATCACGATGTATTTAGTCGGATCTTTTAATAAGTTATCATAAACTGTACAGATAAATTAACAAATATATCAATGCATCACTAACACAACATTCTAAATACTTATAGAATGAATTACGACGAAGTGATTGATAGTTTAGTCATTCTACCTGCCGCAATAATACCTTAGAACATATTTAAAGAGAAATTCTCCGATTAGCGATATTCATGAACCTGTACATATTGATACACTAATCTTTTTAATCATAATCTAGTATTTAGTCACAGTGACAGTTTGGGAAATATAAAAAAGTGAATACCCATTCTAGTTCGTAAATGATAACTAAATTATATGTAAAAATGAGTAGTAATAATTAGATGCTAATTACACAACTTGTGATTCATCTTAAGGCCTAAGCACACTTTCCCCGCGAAACCATAGTAGCGAAACCGCAGTAGTTCCGCCATGACTTGTCCATTGTACGACAAACGAAACAGAAACGAAACTGGCTGTTCTAAGGTACAAATTGGATTATGAGTATATGTCTAGCCCGCGTGATTTCGCCTATCAGCTCGGAAGCCGGTTACATCTCCGCATGCATTTTACTGTTTTGTTGTATCTGTGGCAGTGCACATGTTTATGTAGCACAGCGTAAAATGGATGTTGAATGTACGGAAAAACTAATCCAAGATTCCGACGACTATGAATACACTACTACGCAACGACATTTTGCTCCGATTGCTACAGTTCAACTGACTCGCGTAAGTTCAAATCGTGACCTAATGTTCATCATTACACGCATCATTATTATCGCAGGGGAGGTTTGCTAAGGCCCTTAATGACTTCACCCTAGGTTTTTCAATTTATCGTCAGTTTTAATATAAAAATGCTAAAATATCACTTTCCTTCAGACAGCTCAAATTATATTAGACGATCTTTAATATCTTTGATCTGCCTAAAGTCGTTAGCCATCTAAGTCTGGAAAGTGCTCTGCGATAAGATAGGCAAATGTGGAAGTAAGATGTCTATCGATCAATTTTAAACGAACATTAATCACATCAGTGCTGGCTTTTTATAAGAGCCGGTATGACATGTAGAAAATTTCAAAGCCTATTAATATTAACACTTTAATTTTTTAATCTGGTAAGGTTATATAAATGACATACGAGTAAAGCTGAAATAACGTCGGGCATGTAGGTACATATGCATCATCTACATGAAATAATATATTTAAGAATTTGTTGCAAATAATGTAACGAAGAACATGCAACCGCGTTTATTTCTTTAGTCGGAGTTGAGGTTGTAACAGAGAGGAAGGTTCTCAAGTGGTAGACACAGCTCAAATACGTGAAGCGGATAAACTCTTTATAAGATCCATTACATGGTAAAACTCGCGGTAAAACGTCCCACGCGGGCAGCACCAAGTTTGTCCTTCTTAGGGAGACTTTTGTCTTGCAATGAACGTCTTTTGGCTGATATAGCAAAGGTGAGTGGTTAACTAGCCTATGTATGTATATTTATATATAGAAGGTTATTTTTTAAATAGCATGGGAACAATATAATAATATTAGCCATGTCAAGAAACTGTCCCACCGTTGGGCACGGGACTTCTCTCAAACTGAGAGGGTATTAGTCCAAAGTTCACCATGCTGGCCCAGTGCGGGTTGGCGAACTTAACACGCCTTCAAGAAACTCTTAGGCATGTAGGTTTCCTATTAAACTAGGTATTATATTATAGCATGGAAACAAAATTTGTTTCATTCATATTTGTCTAAATGTCTCATGTATAAAAAGTAGTACTCGAAGAATAGTTGAAACTTTAAAATTTCGCTTTATTGCCAAAAAAAATATAACGCAACTATGCATTCTCAATACCGTTCGATATATCTGTACACACAACGCCCAATTAAAAAAGAATAACCAGGTATTTATCATAACGATATCATCAGAATAAAGAGCATAAAATATGAGGGCCGAGTAATGAAGCTACAGCCCAAATAATGGCACTAGCAATAATTAACAGCGATCGGGCGAAAGCCGCAAGCATCAATTTTGAAATGATTGGCACCGCCGGAGAGTGATCCAAATGGGTGGCTTAAACACTCATTTGATATTCACATTTGGTCCGAAATGGCCGGTACGTTGCGACGCAAATTGCTACTAATTTGTCCACATTCAACCTGTCCTAGAGACACGCTCGGTACATTTACCATCAGTTTTAATGTATTTTAGTTCCGCATTTAAGCGTTTGTATGATGGATATTATGAAAATACAATGGATACCTACAACCATGCATTGTTCTACAAGTGGCACTAAGATGGTCTCTGGAGTTTTCGTTGTAGTTACTAGCTAGTCTTGACCGAATCCTTAATCTGTTCCGAAATCTTACTTCTAACGCTCTTTGACTCGAAAATCGGTTAGATTTTCTTTGCAAAAGAACCATGTCATCAAGAATGTTTTGCTTAACTACGTTTAATTAATATACGGGTAGAATAATTTTTATAGAAAGTATAACTTGCCCCAATATTTTCAGGGTTCATCAATTTATTATAAATGAAAGATAAAAATATTTTACCCTAATAACCAAGTAATTATCTGGATTTGCAATGCAATACAGAGCTACTCCATTTCAAACATTGATATCATTAAAACAAATGGATTGATGGAAGGTAATTAAAATGACATTGTGTCTAATGAGCAACCATAATATTGCATTAGAGTCGTTGTATGTCTATTATTATATAAAGTACTTTGTATTAGAAGATGACAAGTTTATTGCAACAGTATAATTTTGTCTGTTAAAGTTGTAAATGCCAACTACGGCCAACAATGTTTCGAAAAATGTAACAAGATTCTTGGATGATAAACCTCGATCCAGCACCTGCTACCATATGCACTACGAGCTATAAGACCTCTTAACTAACCTTATGTTTTAGTATTATAGCGTACGTAACCGCATCTAATAAAAAGCGCTCATTTGCAACCAACAGTATAAAACCAGCACGAAAATTTTATCGTTAGCGTGACGACAGCGAGTAAGCGTGCTGTCACGTTCATGTTTATATTGTTAATAATAATAATATCAGCATATACTCTCCCACTGGGCAAAGGCCTTCTCTCACAAATCGAGGTGAGAGAGATTAGGTCATACTCCACCACGCGGACCCAGTGCGGATTGGTCGCGGCAGGCCACCTGCTGTTGGAACTTATCAAGCCGCCTATAAGGCTTCTAACTTGGCTTAACGACTACCGCAATACGTTCATATTTATTTAACAAATTTGTAGTACCAAGACAAAGATATCGAGAATGACGGACGATTTAGCGCAGTAGTTAAGAGCCTAAGACGCTCCGCCCACTGGGTCAAATAGTCGCGGGTTCGATTCCCGCATGGGACAAATCTTTGTGTGATCCACAATTATTTGTTACGGTCTGGGTATTTGTGTATGTAAATTTACATGTTTGTAAACGCACCCACGACACAGGAATAAATCCTAGTGTGGGGCTACGTTTTATTTAAAAAAAAGATGCCTTATTAACTCGCTAGCATTACACTAACGTCAATTAGCTCATGCTAAGCCCTTAGTTCGAAATTTGGAAACAAAATATTTGCCGTTCCTTCTTTCTCACATCGATTTTAGAGAAAATGCGGTGTAACAGTATAAGGGCTGCTGGCTGGGATCACGGCATCTAATACGGTCGGCCATAATAAGTTAATCCCAGGAATTAGGAAAATTTCCTTTGGTCCCAAATCCATGCTCATTGTAACTGCACCTGCAACCATTTTTGGCAGATTTTGGCTCTCGGTAAATCCTGTGACCTACATTACGACCTGGGGCTGGGGCAGTTGGCACGGTTTCTGCATAAATCGCTTAGATCTTTGGTGTGGTGTCATCGAGGTGTTTTAACAATGTGTATTATTGACAAATTCTAGTGAAAAATGTTGAATATCAAGGATATTATTAACTATATCCTAGGTCGAAAAAATTTAGGTTTTCTAACGAAAAATTCCCAGTATAAGTCCGGAGTCTGAAATTGTGCCCGGTATATGGCAATAGGCTTGCCCCCTATTACATGGGACCTAACATCGTCGGCGAAACGTGGGTGTACTGAGTACACCTCTGCCACCCCCTCTGGGGAATATAGGCGTGACGGTGCATTTGCATTACTTTACAATTTTTTTTAAGACTGTTTTCTGGTATAGGTATAGTTTAAACAACAATCTTAACATTGTTAATCCCAGCGTTATTTAAACATTTCAATTTTTAGGTTAACAAACCCTCATCTATCATACAACTACCATAGTATTCCTACATCTATAGACACGGCCATGATATATTTTTTCACGCAGGGTAACAGATGCGTACTTTTTGCATATTTTGTCGTCGATATTAGGTTTAAATGTTATAGGATTTTGTCCAGTCTCCAGATTACTCGAAACTGTAAATTTTTCGATAGAAACGTCAACCATACTTTTTCCATCACAGAATGTTTAACCCAGAACCTCGTGATCACCAGCTGCACCATATTTCTCTATTATCCAAAAATTCTCCGAAGTGTTAATATTATTTAGTCCATTACCATTGTCGACTAAATTATCCAGCAACAATCTTTAAGACTTCACGCTACGTTCCAAAACTTGTTAATTAAAACTCATTAAAAGCTTAATTTTAACATTGTTGGTAATTAAGAAGATTCACGATCAGCGTGCCCTAGTATCTTAACGGAATACTTTTGAGAAGATACCTAGAAAGCAACAATATTAAAATTGCCTGTTGGCAATTTTGGTTTCACTCGTTCCTTAAATTATGGGTTTTGCAATGAACTTGTGACTAGAAAATATTCATGTTGAATTAGAGCCTTAGACTTATCTATTAAGATATTTATTAAAATTGCCCTAGTCTTTGAGAGAATAGTACACTCGCGGCAGGAATACGTGCTATCTTTGAAGGATGTCTTACGTGTAGAGAAACATTTAGAAAAGTATCGTTAATATTATTCGTTGGTCTATTGGAGCCTATACGGTCGAATTATTTATCTTATAGATTGTTTGTTTATCGTTATTTTATACAATATTGAAAAATCTGTTATCATCATGATATTTAAATGCTTCAGAATTAAATTTATTTATTATATATTTTCTATCTATTCTTAATTTTTCTGCTTTTTATTTACATTACATTATCATAATGTATAGGAGTTTTTACGCAAGGATCTGTTTTCAAGCGTTCCAGAGATGCGAATTTTACATCGAGAGTAAAGCATCCCTTCGAGAGCGATATCATTAAAACAATGGGTCATGTTCGTTGAAACGAACTCACCAAAGGAACTTCGTGCTCGCTTTTGAACTTTGCTAATGCTTGGTTCAACGTATCCACTGCCAAATTTTATAGCCAAATTTTCACTACCTGTGAATGACCACGATGACATCGTAGCTTATTACGTTTACCTATAATTTACAATTGTGCTATCAGCATCGTTGTCCCTAGCATTTATATACATCAATAGCAAAAAAGGAAATTCAGTTTGAATTTTACAAAGCTATTTTAATCTTAAGTTGCTGTAAGTAGGACCCAGTGTACAGCTCTGTTTCTTTTTCACAGCAAAGTAATATTAAAATAATTTTGCCAAATAGACGGTCTATTGGTCTTATCTGAAGGGCAAGTCAAGAGTCTCCGTTATCGGTGAGAGTTTAAGAAGCCAGATATGTACGTACGTAAGGAAAGAACCAGTTGGAACTCTGTACTCTCTGCCTACCCCGCAAGGGATCTGGCGTGATGATATATATAGATAGATAGAATTTTGCCTGAGAGGTTGTGGTAATCCCAGGTTCATGATAACAATTAGGGCATATAAAGATTCTATAGGAATAAAAAAACACTAAAATATTAATCCTAATGGAACGAATTATGAATTGTAAACAAGTTTTCTCGGAACTAAATCTTCAATTTACTTTGTTTGATCGTCAGTGAGTGAGTATATAAAAGTAGTTAGCATAACGTATTATCCTCGGTGACAATTAAAGTTTCAGATGTGTCTGAAGCGCGGGAAGCCACTTAACGTTTAATTAAACGGAGAGAAGCGATGAGACTGAGAGGCTAGAGCACTATGATAATCGTACTATGAAAAAAAAATTTGCTATCATGACTCTTGGGCCACTCAGCTGCAAGACTGAAGTGAAGCTGGGACGGACTTATCTTCCGTATGTGCGTATGTCGGATGCGCTTTGGGCTAAAACATCACACAGTAGGTCCCACCTAGCGCGTAACGACGCTGGACTCCCATGACTAGGAATGGCATCTAAGCAGATATGTGGAATGTGGATATTGGGATATGTGGAAAAAGGGAGCGGAGGCCTTCGCCTTGCAGTTTAAGCGTATAATATTAATACGATAATCGATAAATGCTGAATATTATAAATCGTAAAGATATTTCCTGCAAAAAAGAGTGGAGTTTTAAATCGTTATGTCGACAATTGTCCAGGCGAAAATTAAGGACTTAACGTTCATCGATTTTTTTTTAATAACCCGAGAACAAGTAAAATAGTCTTATAAAATGACATGTCAAAAAAAAAGTCAAGACTTTTTTTTTCGTGGCAATTGCGTTTACATTATGCCATTGTACAAAGTTTACGAATATTCCTTTCTAAATAAATTCAACTACCCAATGAACTTGATGACGAAGATGATAATGAAATTGATGAAGTGCCCCATCCTGGATAGTAAAGTGATGGATACTTTACATACCAATTGCGACGGCCGTTTTGAGGGAAATCGAAAAGGCACGTTTTATCACTTTGTTACAATTACCTTCACTCATGCACATATAGAAACACATAATGGTTAATATTCCACCAACATTACATATTATATTTCGAATTAACACAAGTTTTGGAAATTAAAACAAATTGACAACATCACTCTTCGATTTCCCGCCAAAAAGTCCATTATGACACTTTATAAAAAAACATTTGTAAAGAAAGAGAACATTCTTGGAAATATTGTACATAGTTGCCATATGTCATAAGTTATTTTTTCTCCGAAAAAGGAGTCTTTGGTATCCATGCAAAGACGACTTGTGACGGTTTTCCGATTTGTTGAATTGCGTTCGATCGCGATCAAAAGCATCTGAAGAGCGATTAATTCATCAATCGCCGCCGATGCCAATCGCCAACCGATGATTTGCTGTGGCCCTTTTTTGCATTAAATAGGAAGGAGTTTTGATAACCATTTGGAAAGTGTCTAACCGAGTATCACAGTGAAAGTTGAAGAACATAAAGAAAGTATAATTGTCTTTAGACAGCTGTTTAGCGTTTAATTAAATGTCGTGGGTGCGCGGTGCCCCGCGGAGGGCGGAGCGCGCGACGCGACTACGCCACGACCCTGCGACGGCGCGACATCCGCCCTGACATCACTGTGTCCATATTCTGGTATTTCATTCTTCATGAAAAATATAAAAAGTTGTTTGTAATATACATAGGTTACTATGTATACATATCTGGTTAATGATTTGTTTGTAATAATGCTCAATCGATCTGTATGGTTACATACTTATACGATCCTATTTACGAATGTTTGACGTACATTATCCAAAATGTGCCTGACTATAGTGCTTCTTTGGTCCCCCCAATATAGGTATAACGATGTTTCTTCTCTTTTTTTCTATCTCATCATCTTCACATTTCTGGTGAGGTAGACATAGAGTACAGAGTTCCAACGGGTTCTTTCTTATTCTTCTTCATTCCAGTTTCATCTGTTAATTGATAATAATAATAATATTGATTTGCAAAAAGGTTACAGGATTTACATAAAAATATTACATGGTATTCTGGCATCAATATATAACATTTACATATGGGCTGCAAAATTAGTACACAGTATAGTTATAACCCTGTCTCTTAAACTAGGGTAACCTGTAGAGACAGTGTACGGCCATAAATTCGATTATGATTTTACAGATTATAAATTCACATCGCATCGAGATCGCAGCAAGTCCGCCAGTTTGCACAGAATACACCCGCGATCCTTCCGTAGGTTCGCTCCTAATTACGTACATGTCACGGACACGCCAGTGATTGATTGTAACTCTAATATCTGAGACCATCCCCCAACAATGGATGACATGTGTGACGTTGTACCCGCTATATTTTGCCTCTCGCTATTATTGGGGACTTTAGTAACAATACGCCAATTCTACTCCGATCCCCTTTCTTTGTTCTCAAGAAATTGCTTTTGTTCAAAGGTCGCCTTAAAGGATACAAGTTTGTATACGTACGTAATCCTTTTTTAGAGAGTTTATTTTCATTGTATCTTTAGTGAAATCGATCGTATGTCACAGGTTTCTATTGGCTGCTGGAATTATGAAAAATGATTGGTGTTATTTACGCGAGATTGGAATCTTGTCTGAGGTAAAATAAAGGGTTTCTGAATGAAACGATTTAATACATAATACTTAGATATAATAGTTACCAAATCTATGACCGTATAGGTCATACTGGGACAGACTGAATGCGGAAGGCGGAGGACCGTGTGCAATGGCGCGTGTTAGGAGAGGCCTATGTCCAGCAGTGGACTGCGATAGGCTGATTGATTGATTGATTATAACTTAACAAAGGTTCAAGTGTTTTTGTGAACAGGGATAGAAACTTAACAATTATTTTGAATAGTTTTTTATTCAATGGAGATAGACGATAAAATATTGAGATTGTTAATGTAAAATTATTGTAGAGTTTGTGTTACACACCCAAATTTCGGTTTTGTTATAACATTGTGAGAGTTACTCTAGAGAAACAATGTTTTTCCTTCTGTGTTGAGCGGAATATTCGTATTTACCGAGAAATTGTACAGCGCCACTAATAAGCCCGAAGTAGTGGGATCATTTTGATATAATGTGGGCGTACGAAGTAAACTTCCAGTACTTACGTAGGACACATTAGTATGTGTCCTACGTAAACTCGGAGATATAGCCAAGATAGTATAATATGCTATATTCGTTTAGGTGCCTTCAAAAACAGAGCAAAATAAAATATCCTTATGTGTGCTAAGATCATTGATAAAATAGAAATTACCAAAAAAATAAGGAGATGTTTAGGTATATATATACTACTAGCCACCCGCTCCGACTTCTCACGGGTGATTTATACACATTAACCTTCCTCTTGAATCACTCGATCCATTGGTAAAAACCGTATGAAAATCCGTTTGGTAGTTATTGAGTTTATCACGTTCAGACATACAGACAGGCGCGGCGGGGGAAACTTTGTTTTATTATATATAGAGAAATTTCTTGTTGTGTCAAAAGTTAATAAAATTATACCAAAGTAAGTTGTTATCAAGTAGCGTTGGCTAGGCCCCTACAAGGTGGACCGATGATCTTGTGAAGGTCGCTAGTAAAACCTGGATCGCCCAGCACAAAGCCGGTCGTCATAACAATCTTAGGGGGAGGCCTTTGTCCTGCAGTGGACGTCTTTTGGTTGATGATGATCAGTTGTTAATAGTGTTCGAACGAACCTGCGGCTTCGGCTTAAGCCATCTTCGGCCAAAAATACCATCTTCGGCCAAAAATTCGGTTTCCGCCATAATGGGCCGAAGTTTTGGCCGAAGTCTTCTAGCAGGCACCGAAATTAAGAGATTTATCACGATTTTCATCTTACAAATGCGCGAGAGCACCGCGAAAGAGGCGACGGTCACTTTTAGTGTTGTAAAAATGCTTGAGTCGGCGCTTAAAACGCTCGCATCTTCTACGTGTTTCAAAGCTTGTGAGCGTCGACTCAGCGTTAAACGCTTGACTTCAGCGATCATTGCGTTGGGCCAGCCGGCCGACATAGCTATTAAATAACCTAATCAAAACAAGTTCGTTAATATAACTATTTAAAAAAGTTAGTCAATTATGAACCAAATTTCTTAGGGTTATAAACCTTCGGCTTTTGCTGAAGGTTTTGGAGATGGCCTATTCAGCTTCGGCTTTGGCCAGAAATCGACTTTCGGTCGGACACTAGTTGTTGACAATGCCTAGATACATGCTTTGAATTTTGCTAAGGTATGCCCTTAGCAAAACTTTTAATATTCCGGTGGGCAGAACCAATGGACGACACTCATCACTAATTCGAATATGTAGCGAGTGTAATACCGTCTATCGAAACTCAGAAAATATTAGTACTTTTGATATTTTTCACCAATCTTACACTAACTTTAGGAATAGTTTGGTAAATTACTTTAGTTTCTAGATTCATATATAACAGTTTTGTACTATTTTTTTTAATAAAAATGTAGCCCTCCCTAGGATTTATTTCTGTGTCGTGGTGCGTTTAAAAACATGAAAATTCACATACACAAATACCCAGACCGAAACAAATAATTGTGGATCATACAAAGATCTGCCCCGGGAATCGAACCCGCGACTATTAGACACAGTGGGTGAAACAGCTTAAGCTCTTAACCACTGCGCTAAATCGTCCGTCGTTTTTGAACTATTATTATTATCTATGTCTAATGTATCACTCTAATTTTATTTTAATATTTAAATCTGCGTATATTTTTTCTTTTTTATTTATGTTTTATTATTTAATAACTTGACATGCCAATTAATTGTAAATCAAGGAATGTTGTGTAGATCTATAAAAATCGATATTCATATGAAATTGTTAATATTGTTAAATGCTATTTGTAAATGTGACATATGAATGTCGTTTATGTGCCTAATATAAATAAATAAATTGTTCTCTGTATATCATTTTAATAATTTTAAAGTTTTGCACGTAGACAATGCGAGAGCAAAATCTTATCTTACAAAATGACAACCTCAGATAGGAAACTTTAAAAGGTATTTTATTATACGTATATAAAACATCTCGCTGGTAAAATAGGTGGCGTTAAAATACTGCAACAGGAAAGGCGAGATTTTATCGCAAATCGCGTCGATTCGTATTTCATAGATATGAGATATTTATAACGTCTCTCGCATTTCTATTGCACGTTTTCAAATATCTAGAATAATTTCACGTGATCACATAGACACATTGACAATTTTACTATGAATAGTATTAAGCAAGGTGCTCGTAGCGCTGTGCGACCGTGGTGTTCTTAGCGATCACCAAGGCTAAGCAGCGTTCGACAAGGTCGGTCTGGAATGGGTGATCGTTTGTGGTTTGTCATATTGGAGCGTCTCCGTGCTTCGGATGGCACGTTAATCCGTTGGTCTGAGTTACCTCTTAATGTGGTAGTGGTTAAGCGATGTTGGAAGCCTTATAGGCGGATCGATAAGTTCCAACAGCAGGTGGCCATAAACTTGCCTCCATCAATCCGCACTGGGTCCGCGTGGTTGAGTATGCCCTAACTTCTCTCATCGTAAGAATGTCTTGGCCTAGCAGTGGGCTGCATAGGCCGATAGTATTATCGTTATAGTTCTTGAAGTGCATCGAATACAAACACACCTTTTTTTGCGGTAGTCTCTTAAACTGCAATTATATTTTTTTTTTTTTTTTAAAACGTATACCCTCACTAGGATTTATTCCTGTGTCGTGGGTGCGTTTACAAACATAAAAATTTACATACACAAATACCCAGACAACATGGCTTAACACAACAAAATGAGATAAGTAAATAGCGACTTACCTAGTACATTTCTTTAATGGCAGCAGTTGGAAGAGAAGACCTGAAGACCGCACCGAGTGGCGTGCCTTGGAAAGGCCTACGTCCAGCAGAGGAATAATGCGGGCTGATGATGATTAAGTAGGTACTTTTATCGCTGACCCTAAACATACATTTTGCTAACAGTATTAAACTCGGTATATACACTGCTTCCTACTGCCGCCACTTCCCGCCAAGTGTAAAGAGCAGTATCGCGGCAGCGTACACCTTTCGCACTCCAAGAGTTCCGTGTTACTCGTATGTTTGCAAGGAACTCCCGGCATCAGCTTTCCTTTTCCCCGAAACGATATTGTTTTCATAAAAATATCTCCAAGGCAATTTTTATACTAGCTTTATAATATATTTCTGATACACCACCCTTACATTTTTTGTATTTTATATATTTCTTTAGTTTTATACCGTTAAGTTTTTTTTTTCCAAAATATTATTTTTTCTTTCATTCCAAATAGATTTCTAAGGGTTTTACAACAAAGTCGACGCAGCGCGATGGGGGCGCAACGGTGGCGCGACCTGGGGAGTAATGTACTGAAATATACGTGAGACGCCATACAATTTCGCCACGCTCAGCGCGACGGCAATCGCCACAAAAGAAGCGCAACGGGAGCAAGACGCCAATACGCGTGCGAGCGGGACACTTGTATTTGTGACTGCTTGTCAAACGCAACCTAACGTTCCCTCACTCCATGCGGAAGTGAATAAGTCCGGTGAAGCTGTAAAGGCCTCGCGGCCAACAGCGTACATCACTCACACACACACGCGGAAGTGAGCAGTGTGTGAATTGGGTATAAGACTTCAGTAATCACCATCTTTACCCAAACAGTGGCAATCTTTTAATATAAAACATTTTCAACCTCCCTCCCAATATAACACTGCGTGCGCTTTTGGGTACTACAATCTGAGACTTTTTATGGCAACAACAATGAAGTTAAATTGTATAAACGAAACTCTTATAATCGACTTCATTTGAAGAAAAAAAATCTATTTCACTTTATAAAATAGAATATTAATAATATACTTTTTCGGTTTTTACTTTAGAAAGGTATCTAGATTAACTATGTACAAGCCCATTGTACTCGAATTTATATACGGCGATGAATCCTTAAAAAACGTAGCCCCAACACAAGGAATACGATTTAGCGCAGTGGTTAAGGGCTTAAGCCGCTCCGCCCATTGAGTCTAGTAGTCGCGGGTTAAGTCCCACACGGGGCAAATCTTTGTGTGATCCACAATTATTTGTTCCGGTCTGGGTATTTGTGTACACAATACAGGAATAAATGTGGGGCTACGTTTTTTAAAAAAAGAAAGGAAAGTAAAAGAAGAATCATTCCCGAGTCGTAGACCCGTTCACTAACATGACATTCACATATACAAATACCCAGATCGAAACCAACATTTGAGAGTCATACAAAAATTTGTATCGCGCGTAATCGAACCCGCGACTACTTGATCCGGTGAGCGGGCGGCTTATTCTCTAACCACTAGACCAAGCCGTCGTCAACCTTGTTAGCACTTCATCTATACTAATATTATAAAGAGGTAAAGTTTGTGAGTTTGGATGTTGGAGGTAATTTCCGGTACTACTGATCCGATTTAATGATTCTTTTACCATTATAAAGCTACCTTATCCAGAAGTATCTATATATATCATCACGCCAGATCCCTTACGGGGTAGGCAGAGAGTACAGAGTTCCAACAGGTTCTTTCCTTACATACTTCTCTGGCTTCCTCTACTCTCATAGTTTGTCTCATACACACTCGCCGGTTACGGAGACTCCTGACTTGTCCTTCAGATAAGACTATTTGGTCATGGTAAGAAAGTCTAGGTCTTCCCCGGTACCTACATCCTACTTTCGCATTGTATATCAGTTTTGTCATTCTTTCTTCGGGCATTCTTTTTATATGCCCGAAACAACGGAGCATACCCTTTCTCATCTTTACAGCGATACTCTCTTTCATGCCTATTTGCTTTCTTATTACGCTGTTGCAAATACGGTCGGTCAGCTTCACTCCACACATCTTTCGCAGGGCTCGCATTTCCACCGCATTTATCCTACTTTGATTCTCCTTCTTCCATACCCAGCTCTCGCTGCCATATAGCGGCGTTGGGACAAGCACTCCATTATCCAGAAGTAACATAGGCTATATAGCATATTCCCGCAGGCCATTCAGCCAGCAGGGAGTACAGACTTCCAACTGGTTCTTTCTTTACAGACCACAGAGTACATACATGATACAAACGGGTATTACAGACCATTTTTTTCGTGGCAATTGCGTTTACATTATGCCATTGTACAAAGTTTGCGAATATTCATTTCTAAATTCATTCAACTCCCCAATGAACTTGATGACAAAGATGATAATGAAACTAATAAGTGCCCCACCCTGGATAGTAAAGTGATGGATACTTTACATACCAATTGTGACGGCCGTTTTGAGGGAAATCTAAAAGGCACGTATGATAAAACTTTGTTACAATTATCTTCACTCATGCACATATAGGAATACATAATGGTTAATATTCCACCAACATTACATATTATTAGTCGAAATAACACAAGTTTTGGAAATTAAAATAAATTGACAACTTAACTCTTCGACTTCCCGCCAAAACTCCGTTAGCACTTCATCTATACTAATATTATAAAGAGGTAAAGTTTGTGAGTTTGGATGTTGGAGGTAATTTCCGGTACTATTGATCCGATTTTAATGATTCTTTCATCATTGAAAAGTTACCTTATCCAGAAGTAACATAGGCTATATAGCATATACCCGTATAGCATATACGGTAGGTGGCGCTGTTGTCGACCAGGTACAAAGTCGCGGGAAACTGCTAGGATTCTATATCATCACACCAGATTACAGACAGGCAGGGAATACAGACTTCCAATTGGTTCTTCCTTTACAGACCACGGACTACATACATGATACAAACGGGTATTACAGACATTTCTGGCTTCCTTGTAGGCAATTGCTATTTTGTTTCATACAACTGTGTATTGTTTGATACATAATGTTCACAATACGATCAATCTCGTTAAACGCACCTGCCACTGTACGACGAAGGATAGATTAATCTAGGTAAGCGGTGTTTCATTAATTGTTCCAGCCGGGTTGCCGGCTCGAAGGTTAATCATTACAGCTTTTCAGCAAAACTTTAGCCAATTAAATTTGACGGAGTGAGCGGGGCTTGATTATGAGTGGAGTGCCGGTAAAATATTTAAACACTGAAAATGATCAAGTAAATAAAGACTGCACTTATTTATGCTATATTTTCATATTAGAAATGTTTCTATTATTAAAAAAGTGGGACTAGTCCACAAATTTCAAGTCGCACAGCGGGTTATGGAGCGAGCTATGCTCGGCGTCTCTTTGAAGGATAAAATTCGTAACGAAGTAATCCGACAAAGAACCAAAGTTACCGATATAGCTCGCAGACTCAGTGCTAAAGTGGCAATGGGCTGGTCACATCTGCAGAAAGACCGACGGCCGATGGAGCAAACGTGTCCTAGAATGGAGACCGCGACTTGGTAAGCGTAAGGTAGGGCGGCCCCCAGCTAGATAGACCGACGACCTCAAAAAGGTCGCTGGGACAGACTGGATGCGGAAGGCGGAGGACCGTGTGCAATGGCGCGTGTTAGGAGAGGCCTATGTCCAGCAGTGGACTGCGATAGGCTGATTGATTGATTAATTAAAAAAGTGGCTCACATTTGAAATTATTCCTGTATCATGGGTGCGTTTACAAATATGAAATTCCCATAGACAAACTCCGAGACCAAAAAACAATATTTGTAGGTCGCACAACAATTGGTTCCGTGCAGGGATCGAACTCACAACTACTTCAGTGGATGGCTTAAGCTCTTACCATTGGACCATAGCCGTCTCACTAACTTCATTAAAAAACAGAAATTGGCACGAGATGAAACATATTATCGATAAAACTTACCGCGCTTAGATAAGATTGTACAGCCTTACAAGTCAAGTCGACTAGTGCTGCCATCAGTAATGGCGGACTGATGTAATATTTTGCACTGTTGTGGTCACAGGCCTCGTGAGGTAAATAAATAACTTTTACATATCTCGCCCCGAACATATATGTTAAGCACATGTTTTACCGATATATTTTGTTCATAATATAACGGCCGATTTTCATATACCAAGCAAGTCTCAAAAAACCTACAGATATCAAGTTGTGTTGGATTTGTATGTTGTGTTCTGTATTCTTAAAGGGGCGGCAAAATTAATAAATGGTCGATGGAGTGCTAGTAAACTAAAAAAAAATATGGGCTAGGAAACTAAAAAACTAATACTAAGAACAATTTAGTATCAAGTGAGTCTTAGTTAAATTAACTAAGTTATACTTTTCGTGAGAATGGGTACATGGTTCTCTCATTTACAGAGAACGAAATGAGAAAAATGATCAATTTTATTAAATTATTGGAAGGAAGAAAGGGGATAATAAATAATAATAGCTGAACATGTTATCCACATTCAGGTGAAGCTGGAACAGAGCCTATCCAATCATTTTTATCTTTTAATTAATTTGTTTTTTTTTTTATTATTATTATTTTTTTTATTTAAAAAACTTAGCCACACACTTGGATTTATTCCTGTGTCGTGGGTGCGTTTACAAACATGAAAATTCACATACACAAATACCCAGACCGGAACAAATAATTGTGGATCACACAAAGATTTGTCCCGTGCGGGACTCGAACCCGCGACTATTAGACACAGTGGGCAGAGCGGCTTAAGCTCTTAACCACTGCGCTAAATCACGCGCTAATTCACCAAGTATAGTGACGTACAGTGGGATTTTATTATAGAATATAACATTATTATAGAATATAACATGAAAGTCGTGTGAATTTAAAACAGACGAAATTTCGGTTGGCCTAAAGACGAAAACGCGGGTTGACGATGGAAAAAATCATGGTTGCGGAACATTAGGGAGTAGACCGGAATCGCCAACATTGTCCAGTTGTGCCGTATGGCTCAGGAAAAAGGCCCTTTTGCAAAGCGGACGGCAAACCTCCAGTATTGGAAAGGCATTTAAAGAAGGAGAAGAATAGATAGTATTAATTTTTGCAGATGCAGCTGTCATATCAGTCTTCTTATATACTACTAGTGGTCAATTTGTCCGCGCTCTTTTGGTCCATACGCTCTCCTGACAAATAGAGCTGTCAGTCAATACGGGTTGTGCGGGTGTGCAAAGCTCTCGACCGACACGTACGAGTATCATCCAACTAAACTAACCCAGGGTTATCTAGCTAGGATTACGGAATACAAATTTAAATCTGTCAACGGAATTTTATGCAGCCAATGTTCGCTGGACAATATTAGACGTTTATCAATGTTTAATTAATTGCTTTAGAGTTTTTGGGCAAATGCAAATTGAATTTCAGTGTCGTGATAAAGTAGTGTTTGACATATTATCGTCTGAGCTGCCACACTTCGACAGACAGTGGACATCCTAAATTCGGACCTAATTAATTATATTCTCTTTTGTATTTTATGTGCTTTGCTAGTACCAGGAAATGTTGGAGAAAAATGTGTGAGCGATGAAATAGTCCTCCTTTGTCACAGGAGAAATTGTGTTGTTCATCTGTATTACGCTGAGATTCACGGAATTTATCCGAACCTTTGGAAGGCTTATGTTACTTTAATTACCTGCTGATATAAGGTTGTTCAAAAAAAAAGAAATACAAACATCTAACTGACCCTAGCAGGTGCAAGAACCGAAACTGGGCTTTGGCAGAACAGAGAATGAGGTTTCGATTGACAGATTATTTCAAAAGTATCCCGGCTATTTCAAAACTATCTAAAATTCCGTAGCTGTAAATACAAAAAAAGTACTATTAGAACTTCACTAGTACCAGGTTAATTTTAACGTATTTTAGTACCTATAGATGCACGTACACTAGACCCCTATTAAATTGCCGACGGCACGGCGGTCGGGGGCGAGCGGTCGGCAGTCGGCGGTTTGACGTATTATCGTCGCGCCGCGCCACTTAGTGCCACTGCTGACAGACAACGCGACGAATCGCCGCACTCCGACAAACACTATCTACACAAATGTGAATGCATTTAACTTTATGCCTGGCTTTACCACGTATATAGGAGGACAAGAAGAAACTAAAAGGATGAGATAATTATATATGAACAAATGTCAATACGCGTATGGCGCAATAAATGTATGGCGCAGCTTACCTAACTTTAAGGCATTGCGTTAAAACCAAATTACCTGTATTTTAAAGAGAATTTTATGTATTTTCTATATCACCAAGTACTTTTGAGATCTACTACCGCAATTCATAGTTCATCATCATCATCATTTCGGCCTATACTTGTCCACTGCTGAACATAGGCCTCCCCAATCGCTTTCCAGCGTAACCGGTCCGATGCCACCTGCATCCAACGATTTCCTGCGATTTTCACAAGATCGTCGGTCCATCTAGCAGGCGGTCGTCCTACGCTGCGCTTGCCAATACGTGGTCTCCACTCTAGAATCTTTCTGCCCCAACGCCCGTCCGATCTTCGCGCTATGTGGCCAGCCCATTGCCACTTCAGCATGCTAATCCTGAGGGCTATGTCGGTGACCTTGGTTCTTCTACGAATCTCCTCATTCCTGATTCGATCACGTAGAGAAACGCCGAGCATAGCTCTTTCCATAGCTCGCTGAGCAACTTTGAGCTTTTTTATGAGACCTATTGTAAGAGACCACGTCTCTGATCCATATGTTATCACTGGTAACACACATTGACTAAAAACTTTAGTCTTTAGGCACTGAGGTATTTTGGATGAGAAGATGTTGCGCAGTTTCCCGAACGCTGCCCAGCCGAGTTGGATTCGTCGATTGACCTCTCTCTCAAAGTTGGACCTACCTAACCGGACTGCCTGTCCCAGGTAAATGTATTCGTCGACAACTTCAAGAGTAGAGTTCCCAACGGTGAGTGCGGTGGGTACGACATGGACATTAAACATTATTTTTGTTTTGTCCATATTCATTTTAAGACCCACTTGTTGGGATACTCTATTGAGGTCACCGAGCATTCGTCCTAGATCTTCCAGCGACTCCGCCATGACCACAATGTCGTCGGCAAATCGAAGGTGAGTGATGTACTCGCCATTGATGTTGATGCCAAGTCCTTGCCATTCCAAGAGCTTGAAGGCGTCCTCTAAGGTGGCCGTAAACAGTTTCGGAGAAATGACGTCTCCCTGTCTTACTCCTCTTTTTATGGGGATCACCTTCGTGCACTGCCCCTGTACTCGGACTGACATGGTGGCGTTATTATACAAGCACTTCAACACTTCGATGTACCTATAGTCAATGCGGCATCGCTGGAGAGATCTAAGAACCGCCCAAGTCTCGATCGAATCGAAGGCTTTCTCATAGTCCACAAACGCCAAGCATAGTGGCCGATTATACTCCTCAGTCTTCTGTATAACCTGCCGCAGTGTATGTATGTGGTCTATGGTACTAAAACCTTTCCGGAAACCGGCTTGTTCGGGAGGCTGGAAGTCATCAAGCCTTCGTTCGAGACGATTCGTAATGACTCTCGAAAACAACTTATAAACATGGCTCAGCAGTGTGATGGGCCTATAGTTCTTCAATAAAGAATTATCACCTTTCTTGAAAAACAGCACCACCACACCCCTGTTCCATGCTTCCGGCGTTTTCCCTTCCAGCAAGACGGAATTAAATAGCCTCTGAAGGACTTTAAGTACCGGCGATCCGCCCGCCTTCAGAAGTTCTGCAGTAATTCCGTCTTCACCCGGCGCTTTGTTGTTTTTTAGTTGTTTGAGAGCCATCCTAATTTCGCACAGGCTGATGTCCGGGATATCTTCAGTGCAGTGTCGGGTTAGCTTGGCTCTTGGGTCTCTTACCAAGTCAATAACAGGTTCAGCTACTGAGGTATACAACTGCCCATAGAACCTCTCTATCTCCCTGAGCACGTCTGACCTATTCGACGTTACGTTTCCGTCCTCCGTCTTCAGCTTCGTCAACTGGCTTTGCCCAATAGACGCGTCTCTTGCAAACACTTTGGAGCCCTTGTTCTGCTCTATGGTCTCCTCAATACGTCTTGTATTGAAGGACCGTAAATCGTGTCGCAAGGACTTCAATATCTGTCCATTGAGCTGCCTATAGGACTTAGCATCATCGGAGGTTTGGAGCGTCATGGAACGTCGCTCAGCCATGAGGTTTCGGGTGTAGTCAGATAGTTTTTGAGGCCTATTTTTACGGTGGGTCTTAAAATACTTGGACCCGACCGTATGAACAGTCTCTACCAGCCTGTTGTTGATTTCGTCCACTGATGCGCTGCTGTCTAGCAATTCGAAGCGGTTTGACAATTCGAGTTGAAAGTTCTCGGGGTTTTGGATATATGCATGAGTAGGTCGGAGCGTAGACTTCATCAGACGCGATCTTTCCATTTTGATATTAATATTTAATGTGCCTCTGACCATTCGGTGATCACTGCCGGTTTTTACCGTATGAATCACGGAGACATCATTAAATATTTGTCGCTTGGTGCTCATGATGAAGTCTATCTCATTTTTTGTGGAACCATCAGGGCTCATCCAGGTCCATTTCCTATGAGGCGGCTTCTGGAAGAAAGAGTTCATCATAAAGAGTCCCTCTTTCTCCAGAAATTCGGCCAGCCTCTGACCCCTGGGGTTGCGCTGCCCATATCCAAATTGCCCCACTCTCAGCTCATCATCGCCCCGTTGGCCCAGCCGCGCATTGAAGTCACCCATAACTACTGTAAAATGTGCTTTGGAAGTATGTATGGCTCTACTAATGTCCTCATACATAACTTTGACCTCATCATCTGAGTATGCCGAGGTCGGTGCGTAGACCTGTATGACCTTCAGCGAATATCTTTTGGATATTCTGAGTATCAGGTACGCTACCCTGCTCGACACACTAGTGATGGACACAACGTTGTTTATGAGTGACTTGTGGACGATAAATCCGACACCACCTTGGGACTGCTGTTCGCCCTCCCGGTAGTAAAACAAGTTGCCGGATTTTAAGGTTATCGTGTCCTCGCCCTCTCTTCGGACCTCCGATAAACCAACAATACTCCACCGCAACTTGTTTAACTCTTCTTCCAGCTCAACTAGCTTCTCATCTGTCCTCAATGTGCGTGCGTTGTATGTCACCAGGGCCAATTTTCGGTTTTGGTGGTAGCCGAATCTCTGCCGGAGATTCTTAGCACCCCTTGTCCTGTCGTTACCATGGCTGCTACCGTAGCCAGGACGAACAGGACCGCCGGGGACTAGGGGCCTGGTTTTCCTACTATACCTATATTCCTACTATCCATAATTGGGGGTGTTTGCCATACTCGCCACGCTTGGCAGGCGGGGTCGAGCGCAGTTATTGGTCGTCGAAGTGTTAAGGGAACGCTGCTGCCCATTCCCTAGTTTTCCCTTAGTCGCCTTGTACGACACCCGATGGGATGAGATGGGTTTGTCCTATTCTAAGCCGGGAACCACGCGGCAATTCATAGTTATTATTAATCAAATATTTTTAGGTTAGGTTTAATAATTACACATTCTTCACCTAACCGAGCTTTTTCACTAGTGTTTCTCTTGCTGTGAGAACGTTACAATTGATGATTTGTATTATTAAGTTAGTACCATAATCAATAGTTCTAGATTTTTTAGATTATGTACGTATCGAGATTTTTGTTTCAGTTTAGCTACTTTAGGTACTTCCAAATACCTAGACCGATTTTAACAATCGAACGCATCAGAAATAGGCATATTATCTGTGACTTTACTGTTTGGTTTGAGATCATGTAACGCGCGTTGCAATTTAAAGTAAATTGAATTATAGGCAAACTAATTAGTTGTAACTTATTATTATGTAAAAACTTTCACTAATAAAATGTTAGCCAGTCCTATATAATAGTTGAACTTGCAGTATAAGACGATGCACTTTATTATTTTGTGTTTGTAAATA
This sequence comes from Phalera bucephala, assembly GCA_905147815.2. Lineage (NCBI taxonomy): Eukaryota > Metazoa > Arthropoda > Insecta > Lepidoptera > Notodontidae > Phalera > Phalera bucephala. The sequence continues at coordinate 18,068,299 of LR990615.1, forward strand.
CAGCAAATACCCATCCGATGAAACTTTTTGTAGTAAAAAATAGCCCATACATACTAGTACTGAATATATTAAAAATTCCTTCGTCTCTGCGTCTCACAAGGATATCGGTTCCATAGTCAGCTAATATAAAAACCGCAAAAAGTTACCCACTGCAATACGATTTCGGAGCGAAAATATAAACTTAGTCCTTACGATCCCAAACCGTTGCAAATATTCATACATGTAAAGTTTTTGTAAACAAAGAAGTAGGTGTATTTACCGATGCATATGAAACAATGTGAGAGGTAGGTAGGTGAGGTTGTGATACCGGGTTGGAATCTGCAGGATACAGGGGCCCTCTGCTACAATATTCATGAGGCGGTCGGTATCGAGGGCGGCAGGCCGCGAACACTATCTCACATTCGGACCCGTTCCATCAATATAACGAGTTGCTGACCTGAATTGTTTAGTGACCACCTTTATATATATTTTGTCCGGCCAAGGAGAATATACGAATATATGAATCTGTAACGGAAGGTTGTTTAGACTTTTTGTGGTTGTGTATGATCATATAAAATAAGCGGGATTCTTGTACACAATGTTTGATGGGATGTCTGCTTGTATCGTTCTAAATATAACCAATAAATATTATTCTTCTCGGTCTGGGTTTTATGTGTATAAGCGCCCCCACGACATAGCAATGGATCCTAGTATGGTGCACCATATATTTAAATCAATAATAATTGTAAAAAATTGACGTCACTGCTTTAGTATTTATTAACATTTACAATAATTTAAATAATATGGTTATAATAATTATGATGCATTTTGTTTTTCTTTTATTACGTACACATGCATATATTAATTTACACACACACACATAAAGATGTACATACCCACATATACATACACACACATGCACACACCCACATACACATATACACACACGCACGACATATAATTTATAGGTTAGGCCATCATTTTTCAATCATCAATTATTATTAAAATGGATCTTGTCTTAATATGGTGTAAATTGTAAAACCATAATCGGTTTTAAGATATTATACTTATGTTCACATCTACAATTATGTTCAAGAGCTGTGGTTTTTTTAATAAAAATAAAATAAAGTATACAGTGATAGCTCAGCTTAGTTCCTTGTTAATCTGTTTAAAGTACCATAAGTACTAGATGACTATTATCAATACGCAATAATATATCTCTCACATTATCTACAGTAAATAATTTTAGTTTAAAAAGAATTACGAAACACAAGAAGATTACTTTTGGTGAAAGTCACTTGAACGTTCCGAATTTAAAATTTCAGTCAACTGGGTGTAGCGTTCACAACTAAATCCTTTTAGCTAAGCCTTTTACCTTATTCATAATTATTAACATGCTAAGAAGGAATAAGAAGCAATTATAAAAGAGTTTACTTCTGAACAAAATATGTTTTCCTATAATTCTCTAACAATTTTAATTGTCACGTACAGCTGTGTAGGTATTTTAATTACTGAGTTTCTAGTTGCCGCTCGTGAAACTCACTCGATGAAAATTGAAAACGTTGACAGCTCGTTATAGGATACCGTGACTTATTAAACTTTTGACAAATTAATGAACTGTTTCTCCATTGAAATGTGTGAAAAACGTTTAAGAACGGGGAAAAATCGCACAGAAATGGTATAACATTTTCTGGCAGGAAAAACTTTATTATAAGTTTCCGTTTCGAATGTGGCGACTCACGGTCTCTGAACTCGTATGTGCATGCATTGTCTAATTAGAATGTAGAGCTAAGTGGGTATGGTCGTGGTTCCGAGAGCGCCAACCCACAAATTTGAAAGTTGGCCAAGTTGTATCGACAGGGGGTGTTTGTGGCCGTCGGGATCCTCGCCGCCCGCAGCGCTCGATGCTCTGCACTGATTTCATAGTGTATTGCATTGCAAATATATAATTATAATAGAACACCAGTACGCCTGAATTACTCGGCATCTTATTGGCAAATAAAATTCCAAATAACTCAGGCATACTCGTAATTCATAAACAGTGTCTATCTGAAGGGCAAGTAATCTTTATAACTAGTGAGCGTGTATATGATGAACTGTAAGAGTGGAGGAACCCAGAGAGCTCTGTAAGTAAAGAACCTGATGGAAATCTGTACTCTATGCATACCTCGCCAGGGTTCTAGTGTGTTGATATAGTCTTATTTGCTAAACTTTTAGAAGGAATTCTTTTTATGTACATATACATTGTAAAGCTATTATTTTGTTTATAACACACACCGTCACGCCTATATTCCCCAGAGGGGGTGGCAGAGGTGTACTGAGTACACCCACGTTTCGCCGACGATGTTAGGTCCCATGTAATAGGGAGCGAGCCTATTGCAATATACCGGGCACAATTCCAGACTCCGGACTCGTACTGGGAATTTTTCGTTAGAAAAACTACATTTGTCCGACCTAGGATTTGAACCCAGGACCTCGTGATCACAAAGCGATGCGCTTTGCCACCAGACCAACGAGGCAGTCATTTTGTTTATAAGATATATAACAAGGCCTATGTTTGGAAGTAGTATTTGAGGTTAAATTTTAATTTAGTACTACTTCGTATATGAATAACTCCTCCGGCTAACATTAGACAACGGTATTCTAAAACGTGACAACATGAAAAAATATTTTTTATTATTGGAAGAGAAGTCAGACAGTATTTTAATACAAAATAAAAAACTACACAAAAATACAATTCATACAGATACATTTTGGTTACACGTTTATTCTTACACTATTGACGCAGCTTTGTTCAGTAAAACGCAACGTTTCTAATTTAGGTTTGCACATTACCATCGTTGCAAAAAGGCCAAAAAGTTGAACATAGAGCTGCAACCTGAGCAAAATTTAGTTGTTGGCGTCTGCGCTCAAGCTAGCGAGGCGGCTCTGAACAGGACCAGGGTAATTGAACTAATAAATCTAGCTGTGTAACTGCGCTCCCCCGCCCGACTCCACTCAGGATCAACGCGAAACCATTAAACCCACGCTCAGATTTCGCCGTGACTCGCCTTACATTCAGTCACACGATACAGTCACGGTAAGCTCGCTCACTCAAGATACTACTAATAGAATTCACTTTCGATACAATCGAAACGCACTTATGCTTGTAAATATTTCATACCAAAAAAAATCGGTCAAGTTAACTTATAATTTTGCGCAACTAATGTTCCGTAGGTACCGCTTCATCGAATTCAAATTCCGAGTTCATTAAGTATCTTTTCAATCCTGTAGAGACAATGGTATGGGGCAATAAGTTTTTATTATTTTTTTAATTATTATACAGGGATTGTTAAAATATAAAAATATTTTCGTTTTAGCAAATTAATAAATTTACTCTTTCTTTGACAAATGGAAAATTATTGGTTAAAAATAGATAGACCAACGGCTGATGAAATCCTTGTGTGATATGATTTCAAAGTATTGTTTTTGTATTTTCTTGCCAATACTGTACGGAACACTAAAAATGAAAGATTATCGTTCACAATAAAACAACTAAAGGAAATCGCCTTATCGCCTTTGGCCGTAGTTAAGAGTTTAGTTCCATTCAATGGTAACACGTTTTAAGTTCAATTGTTTTCATGAATAGATTGTTATTTAACGAGTGCACAGTTTTGTTTTTTATTTTTCTATTTAATTTCAATGTTGATACAAATGATCAGGTAAATAGGTAAATATTTTTTTTTCATATTGTCTCCTACCGAATCTCATTAATTTTTATTGTAGATAAATTTCACCGAGGGGCCTGTGTTTTCTGGCGCGTTTGAGTCATTCCTGAAAGATTTGGGGACAATTCTAAATAAATCAAAAAGTCGATCTGTGAAACCGACTATTAGCTTGAAACAATTCCAAAATGATGTTTCACGTAAAACGACGCCAAGGAGTTCTAGGGGCAGTGTTAGTGTAAGTATATTTTACACGTTTTATCTATGTATTTCCCTATATCTGATATATCTCCTTGGCATTTGTATTTATCAATAAATATTTAAAGGATCTACAAACATTTCATTGTTCTTTTTGGTAACTCTATTTGCGTCTTGACTGATTGTAAATATTTCAGAGAAATTACAACTCTCAAAAGGCTGTCCTAAATGACGTTTTAATGATGAAACTGGTTTCCTACTACGAAGATAAATATAGACTGGCCCATCGAGATCCGCCCACCGACAAGTCCCTCACTCTTACTGGTGCTGTTGCCGTTAACGCAAATCGCAAAAAATATAATGTAATGGATGATGTAGATGGAGCAAACCCAGATAAAGAAAAGAAAAAATATGTCAAAACAACAATAAGTCCAAGTTTTGATACTTTGTTTGAATTCTTTGATAATCCGCATACTACCAGTAACACGATTCAAATCACAGAAAATAATTTACAGAAAGTTGAAGAAGTTATCAATGTCATGGATTATATACCTCAGAAATCAGATATTGATGGAGTACAGATCATTATGGATGATTATGCAAATCCAAATGTTGAAAGATCTCATAATAAAATTCCAGAACCATCATCAATTATAGAAATATCAAAAAATAACGTTAATTATCAGCGTTCAAATGTAGAAAGATCCTTAAATGCTCTGGAAAATAGATTACCAAATGCAGAAAGAGCACGAAATTCTGTAGAAAATAGATCACCAAATTTTAAAAGGATACAAAATGTTAAATATGTAAATTCGCAGTTAGCACCAGTACCAGATATCATTCACTACTCACAATCAAGTGGTGAAAGTGTAAGGAATGTTCTAGACAATCGAGTTCCACCAGACAAAGGGGAACGAATTGTTCTAGATGAAAGATCACAAAATATTGAAAGATCTCGGGTTTTCCTTGATAATAATAGTTCACCAGAAGGTGGAAGTGTGCGAAGTTTTTTAGAAAATGGACCCTCAGCTGTTTCAAGAGAACAAATTATTTTCAGTGGTCAGACTCAAAATAATGAAAAACCGCGAAATAATATGCATTCTACACGTCCAAATGTTAACAGAATGCGTATTATTATTGGTACATCTCCAATTGATAGAAGTACGCGTAACCAGAGAAAAGTGAGTTTCCTATGAACTATATTTAATGAATTAGTCAGTCTCTACTCAATATTATAGTACTCTGGCCGAACCCCTTTTTTTATATCATGGAGAAGCTTAGTATAAAACAATGTAATCATTTATTTTTACTTAAAAGTTTAATAAGTGTTTTGATTTTTTTCAGAGCAATGATGATAGTCCTATATCTGAGGTCATCGTTATATAGTTTTTTATATAAGTTTTTCACCTAAAATATAGGGCTAGATAAGTATACGTAAAATAAGGTGTGATTACTTTCTTAATTTACAATAATGTACATATGTGATGACATAGTAAAATCTTGATAAAGTTGAAGTATGTTGATAATTTTATATTTTTTACGATCTAGGATGATAATAATCCCTTTTTCTGAAATACATTCAAATGCACATGTTTAAGATTTACATTTAATACCACTGTATATTATTAACGTAGGCATTGCAATGTATTATAATCCCAAAGTGTTTGTCACATTATACAACCGGCAGACTTGTTTCAATTTTTTCTGGACGGATAATAAATAGTAATAACACATCACAACACAAAATACACAACTATATAATAAAATACGTGCATATCCAGAGAATAGTAGGTCTTAAACAAAAGACTCGAATTTACACCATGCAAAACTTTTTAATGAATATAATGAGCGTTAAGTTCTCTCACGGCACAGACTTATTCCTAGCTGATTTCAGCTTATTTTTGCATTTTTTCCCGGAGATCGGTCCACATTGGCATCTGTTCAACGGCGTGAAGCGAAAGGCACTCTCGGGGGCGACTCCATCTGCACTAAATGCCATCTATCAGAGGCGTATGCCGGATTGTAGCAAAGACACCGGCTGAACGTAACTCCTGGGATTAACGTTACGGATGATAACTATTAAAATTCGACAACGCTATTATTTGGAATTGATACTTGTATACACCAGGATGAGCAGTAAAAATATAAGAGAACCAAAGTCACCGATATAGCTTTAAGAATTGCGAAACTTAAGTGACAGCGGGCGGGACACAGTACTTGTAGAAATGATTGCCGTTGAGAAAGGTTCTCGAGTGGTGACCATGTACTGGAAGATGTGGAGTTGGCAGGTCTCCCTTAAGATGGACCAAGGACCTGATATAGGTCGCGTCGCGGGATAAAGCTATATGCGAAGAGCATAAAACCAGTCGCTATAGCGATCATTAGGGAGGTTTATGTCATGCAATGAACATCTTTAGACTAATATAGTACTGGTACGTAAAGTTGAATATATTAACGGAAAGCATAAATCGTTGTTAGATTTCATTGAAATTAGTTGATATTTATGATAACACCACACTGAGTACAGGGTGGATGCCTATGTGTTGCATTTTATTTAAACCTGATTGTATAATTTACATAATTAATTTTAATATTAACAGGCTACAATTGTTTAATCTATGTATACATATAATAAAACTGTAAGGAAATCGTGTCTGTATATAGAATATTTTTAGGAAATAACAAACCAGGGTTATCATACAATCGATGTAGAAGCCAATTCTACAATTTTTGGCTTTCGTGTCTGTTTGTCTGTCTGTTCAAGGGTATGAACCATCATGACGCAAAAACTACCAAGCGGATTTTGATGAAACTTTGCATGCGAATATCTTAAATATTGGCTAACATCTTGTATAGTATTTAACTCGAAAAATGAAAAGAAAGTTTTTCCATAAAATACGAAAATAAACGAAACATTGAATTTCTAAAAATACACTTTACTCCAAACCTGTTTTATGAATCCAGTAAAATTTTATGTGATTGTTTAAATCAATTTACTAATAATTTTATAATAAATAGATAAACTGATAATCCTACTTTAAAAGAAAGTTATTGTATATGTTTTTTAATGCGACGGCATTAGTGTTGTGTGTTGAATAAGATCGCGTTATAGTTAAGTTTATATTTTACATGACCACCTGTGCGGGCTAAATGGGGCTAAGACTGAACCCGGTGATAGAGATAGTTGATAGAGAGATCTGGTGAGAGAGTCTGGTGGAAGTTGTAAAAATATACAGGATATCTGTTATTTCTTCTTACTAAAAAGGCAGAATGGATCTTACTAACAGTTTCAAGATGGTTTAGGTCTCGGAACAACATTCGAAATACTTTTTATCCTGGAAAAAATCACGGTTCTTTTGACATAGTTGTTATTTATTCATATTAAAATGGCTAAACGAATTTAATTGAAACTTTAAATGAAGGTGGCTTGCATCTTAAAATAAAACAGAACACTTTTTATCTCGAAAAATAGCACGACCTGCGATATATTTATTATTTCTTCACTGAAATGGGGGAACGGATTATAAAGAAAGGTAATATGAAACAAATCACACAGATTTACATCACACCAATATGCATTATAAAGATATTAATAATGTTTTGACTAAAGGAAAGTCTGGCAAAATTGACCTTATAAAATATTTTACAAAACAAAGACGACTTGGTTTAAGCGATAAAACGTAGACTGCTTAACTTTGTCAAATAGTCGCAGGGTACGATCCCCACACAGCGCACGGGAATATTGATTTGGGATTTGTGACTTTGAAATAAAGAAGATATTTGTGCCTGTATGCACAATAAAAAAACAGCGAAACCGATTTGAAAAAGACTATCTCTAGAAAATGGAAGATTTCTCAGAGATTGCTTAAGACTCCTTTTTAGCTCGGGAAAGGTAAGATTCCTGGGGGATAATTGTTTTTATATTTCCATATTAACACGCCTGAATGGATTTAAAAGAAACTAAATATGGAGGTGTCTTTCAAGTCTTGGAATAATGCTATCCCAAAAAATCTTACCTACCTATGTCAAATTACAAAATGAACGCGTGCGAAGCCGCGGGTAACCGCTGGGTTCTGAATAAAAATGAAAAATTGTTTTCTATTTATTTATTTCTGGCATAAACATAGCAAATTAAGCTTTTGTTATTTAATAATATGTTGTGAAAGTAACATCAATATAACCGATATATTTTTTATGTAATTAGCTCCAGTGTTGGGTACTTTTGTAATCAGAATAATAATCTGATTGAGAGTAATCATGATTACATCAATCTTGATTACTTTTTAATGCTGATTAAATTTAATCAAGATTACACGTAGGCGGTAATTTTGATTAAAGTAATCAGTTATTAAAATTACATATAATTAATTTAATCTATCTATTTATCTATCTATATCATCACGCCAGATCCTTTGCGGGTATTAACTTAATTGTATTTTATTCTAAAAAAATTCAACTCCCGCATTAAGAATAATTCCTTCGTTTTCGGGGGACTTCACAAACAATAAAACAACGGACATAAAGAACACTTAGACTCGCAACAACTGTTTTATTGTAAATAAAATCCGAAAAAGGATTTGTGTATGCTCAAGCGAATATTTCGGGAGACCTAAGGACTTACCACAAACCGACTGACGTTATCGTGTCGTATGGGAAATGATTGACGCGACTTTTTAAGTAAAGCCTATATTATTATGCATTTCACTTTTGAGGTTTTAGATGATGCTGATTCCGAATATGGCATTAATTAATAATAACGAATATAACGTTAATTTTGAAATCCAAGATAGCGAACGTGCCTTTTGATGATAAATCAATAAGGCTCTTTATGTTATATCAATATGTGTATTACTTTTGAGGTTTTAGGGGATGCTGATAACGAATATGACGGCAAATTTAAAATCCAAGATGGCGGTTGCGAATTTTTGTATAAAATCCATATGGGTATCATTTTTGGAGTTTTAGGAGATGCTGATTACGAAAATGGCCTTAATTTCTTTATACATAATGGCGGATGCGACTGTTGATGTTAAATCAATAAAGGTATAATTTTTAGGGTTTAGGGGATGTTGATAACGAATATGACGTAAACTTTGAAATTCAAGATGGCGGACGTGCCTTTTGATGATAAAACAATAAGGGTATCACTTTTGGAGTTTATACCCCAAAAGTGATACCCATACTGATTTTACATAAAAAGTTACATCTTGGATCCAGCATTTAACGCCATATTAATTTAATATCAAAAGTCGCGTCCGCTATCGTGGAATTCAAAATTAGCGCCGTATTTGTAATCAGCATCTTCAAAAACCCCAAAAATTAAATAATAATATATAAATAATAACAATATAGATTTTAATAAAAAAGTCGCGTTCCCCATTTTCAGCCAACTCAATCAAAATCCATAAAAAATTGAAAATGTAAGTCCTCGTGCCATATTCGTGCATTCGAATTTCGACCAAGTCGAATCGCATCTTCTTGCATATAAATCAAAAAGTAATCATGATTAAGATATACTAATAATCAGTAATCACCGAATATGATTATTTTTTAATATTACTTTCGGTAATCTGTAATCATGATTGAAGATTACAAAATATATTCGCAATCTCTGCAATGAGAGCTTTCTTTAACTGAAATGCGCCAATAGATACTTGCGGTTGACAAAGACTTTTTCTGGTATAACAATAACCACTTTGTCAATAATGACTAGTCGGCCTAAACAATTATTCTAAAATAAATAATAACTTTAAATGGTAACCAAACGTAGGGTAAAGCCGTGTACGCACTTTTTTAACTTGTATTTTTAGAAAAATTAAATTTATAATAGTCATCGGCCTTCTTTTTATAATTAAAGTTTGGTTATTTAGGAATATGAAATAATGGGCACAAGCATACTAATAAAAAGATATAGATTTGTAGAACTCGCCCCGTGCGCACTCTTAGGATGCTGTATAGCAAAGAGTACGCGTGGGGAACCTTTCATAGAAGGTAAGAGTACGCATGTAGGACAGAGTCGTAATTTATAAACACATACGACAAAATATAAGAAAACAATGAGATCTTCAGCACCGACAATTGTCACAAGTAAATAGGGTCGATCAGTTACGTCCGCTAGTGCAAAATCTTTATCTATAAATAGTTAATCATTAAATGGCCAGATACCGCAGGATTTAAACGATTTTGAAGCTCGTTCTACTGACGCAATCTTTGAATATGCTGATCCAAATAACCGAGCTACCTGAAATTTTGTAATAGCGCGTCCGTGGTTGGATACCTGCCAGTTACCACAAGCAAAAGCGTAGGACTTTTTTAATGGCCCAAAGAAGCCTGTATGATGATTGCATGCGATGCCTTGTGTGTGTGGTGGCAAACTCAAGAGAACAACTCCACTATTTCGTGCTAATTCTATCGCAGCTTAACTCAAATGTGACGAGTGATGGTTCAAAATTAAAAGAATAGTTGTGTCCTTGGATGGTCTTACAATTTTAATAAAATGCTGCAACCGCTGTAGAAATATTATTATAAAATCTTTGCCTGCACCTGCAACCTGCAAACGATTGAAGCCAGCAGCACGAGTCAAGCTGGTCTTTTCCAGCTGAGAGGAACGAAGACTGAGGTTTGCTTCCTTGCATAGCTTTCCACCAACTGCTTACTAGCCTGCTTTTTGTCTTTATTAAATCTATGCTCCAGACTATTTATCTCCGCCAAATCGTAAACAATTCTTCCTAATTCTTTTTTTGTGAGTCCGTAACTACGTTAATCTAATTTCCTGAAATTATCAGCAGAGATCTCTTCTAAATCGATACTTAACACGCTTTTAAATATGCCGAGCGACTTGGGTACGGTGTCTGCTTTCAATCGTTTTCTTAAAGTGACTTCTAGAATGTTCAACGATTCTGCAATTGATCGCTTGCTTTGCCCTCTTGCTATTTAACCTTCTACGTCCTTCAGGATTTCTTTCATAAAAAACAATTTTCTGTCTGAGTTTCTTGCATATTTGCCCATGTTACCAGTTATAGCACACCTGTAAATAAGCAAGCGACAAAGCACATGTAAAAAAAGCAATCAGTTAATATTTGCTAGAAACAAGCTAAGAGTACGCATGCGTACTCTTTGGGTGCGTACTCTTATCAAATACGGCTATATATAGCTAAATTCAATACAGTCTTTAAAAACAAGTAAAATGGCGACATAACGTCTTAATAAAAATTAAATTTAAACATATATTTCGAGTAAATTATTATTTTTATATTTCTTACACAAACCTTACAAAACGTGTTTAAAATATGAGAAAAATAAGGTCAGATGCAGAAAAAAACGATTATTAGTTATAAACTTGTAAATACATACCGCAACGAAAAAAAATATCATCCAACACTTTGACCTGACTTGAAACTACTGATAAATGAGATAACGTCGTCAATATAACAAAAAATACTACCAATTTCAATCACTGCGTACTCTTTGGCAGTGCGTACTCTTCGGTGGCTTTCCCTATATCTACTTTGAAAATATTTCTTAATCGTAAAACCGTCGCGAAATGCTATTTACTAAATCCTTACAAGGCTTAACAACATGTGACAGTTTTAATTAAATCCAGTAGGTTGTTGGCAACACCATCACACGAAACATTACATCTACAACTTTACCCACAAATTATGTTTACACCATTCAAATAGACGTTTGTTGCGTAAATACTTTTGTAACTAAGTCCATTAAAGAAACTCCACACAAGTAATTACCATAACACAAAGTGGTTGTTTAATGTTTCCCTCGATGACGAACGGCATATCTTAACTATTATTCGAAAGTTTAAATTCGATTAGATTACAAGCGAAACTCAAAAATAAATAAATGGAAATCCCTAAATCAAATTAAACATAGCTAAGGGGGCGTCCATTAATTACATCAGGTGATTTTAGAGATTTTTTAAGGTCCTGGTGATATTTCGTAAGATTTGGCTCAACCAAAATCTCTCAAAATCTTAATTAATTAAATACTATTTTCACGCAATTTTACTCTGTTTCTTGCGAAAAGAAATTACGTGTTATTTGCCGAGATACCCTCTCTCCCCAAAGGAAGATTAGATAAGATTCGACTTGAGCCCCTCCCCCCCCTTGAATACCTCACGTAATTAATGGACGCCCCCTAAGAACATTTGATCAAGTCACCTTTCAAGCAAAAAAAAGAATAAATCGAATCATCCGTTTAACAGCTACGATGCCTCAAGCAGACACACACATACACGCGTTCAACTTATAACTTCCCTCTTTTCGCGTCCGAGGTTAGAAATTAAATAAAAAAACAACCCTTCTCATGGACCATACGGGATAACAGTAAGTTTTCTTTGTTTACTTTGTTATATAATAACCGTGTGATTGATCTAATATCTGAGTATGTTGTCGGTAGGGCTCATCGTTTCATCGAAAATTCAAATTGCTATTGTTGATATGCAAAAAAACTATGGTGTAGGACCAAAATTGCCAGGGAAGATAATATGTTCATAAAGCACTTGCCTATCCTAGATATTCAAAAGTTTTACATTCACTAGATTCTTTTATGACCTGAAAGCCCTACAGTATTCATTCGATACGACATTTTACCTTTAATTTGATAATCAAATAAAAAAGAATTCAGTAGGCAACAGTGAGAGCAAAAAGGAAAACCTAAGTAATTTAACTTTTTGTCAGCAATAACCTTTATTTTAGTCGAGTTATAAACCCCCGTGAGTATCATAAACCTTAGTCGCGTGTTTGACCGAGAGGCCATCGTAAAATGCATCATAAACTTGGCGCACATAAATTTAGAAAATCGAAGTGCCTAGCTCAGAAAAATGAATAGAGATGTGCCACTGACGAACAGGGATACGTGTGGGAATATATAAACAAGAACGTGCTTAGGTATTCTCGATAGAGGGTCAGCAAGTTTAAAGTTTATTTATTGATATATTCACTAACAGACTCGCGCTAGTATAATTTTAAATTCATTTGTACATACACTGGTATTAGTGAATCACAATTACAAGCGACGAATATTAGACAGGCAAATTTTCTTTAAAAAAATCTATACCCACGCCATGGGTGCGTTTACGAAATACACATACGAGACACTAGACCTAAACAAATATTTGTGGATCGGATCCACGGATGGAATAGTCGCGGGTTAGATACCCCTACGAGAAATCTTAGTGTGACCCACAAATATTTGTTTCAGTCTGGATGGTCGTGTACGTGAAATTTATGTATGGGTTTACGTTATTTAAAAAAATAAAGTTCTTTGTATTCTAGTCAATATAATAACACCATGAAATAAAACTATTTTATGGATTTTATCGCGGTTTATTTTTGATTTTTAGTTCCCGACGTTGCTGACCTAAAACACCGTCGCTCAAAGATGTCTGCAGTCTGTTAACATGTCCTTGACCGCGCCCGCCATAACATTAGATTCGATAGACCACAAATCCTCGTGACAGAACACCGTTTCCTACCAAGGATCGTTCGTGAAGCTATTGAAAATAAAAAAAACATCCTAATTTCAATACAGAAGATGGCTGGGTGCTTCCAAGGACTTGGGATCCGGTAATTAATATAATCAAATCCAAAACCAAGCATAACACTGCAAGACCTCAAGACACCGTGAGCTCATTCTGCGTAGATTGGACCAATAAAAATATTTTAGCAGTTTGAGGGTACCCCGGAACAACTATGCCTTTTGGACGTCTAACACCTCAGACCCTCCCGTGACCATGGGGGCTCCAAAGCACTCGAAACGTCGGGAACTAAAAATCAAAAATAAACCACGATAAAATCCGTAAAATAGTTTTATTTCATGTGTAATATTCGCGTAAATCTAAGAACTCAGTATACACCACCTAAAAACAGCCACAAATTTACAAACAAAAAAGCAATGCCAACTGAAAATTGAATTTGCAAAGCAAACAACGCTCGGAGTTCATACAGCAATAACTTCAAATATAAACATGTCCTTCCTAAGAATAAGATGTTCCGTAATAATCATCGAGCGTAGATTTGGCAGTGTGCCGGCAGTGCAATAAAATTAAATCTCGGTGGGCAACAGGCCGACGCGGAAAATAAGAAGGAACTTGTTATGATTCCCCAGCAAAACAATACCCGAAACACGCCAATCGGATGGGAAAATAATATGAGCATGGAAATAATAAACCCTGGTACATATTCCATCCACCTTTGGTTAGTTTCCGTTTGCATTATCAGTTGGTGGTTGGAGGCGCTCGTAGCGCTGTGCGACCACTGTGCGACCGATATGCCTATGTCCCCTAAGTGTGGTTGGCAGAGGGGTACTTTGTACTCACTTTATCCTATCTACGACTCAAACTCAGTACCTCAGGATTACTAGCCGCACCTTGCTCCACTAGATGAACGAAGCTGTCAACCTGATGTGTTTCATATAAGAGAATCTTTCAAGTATTATATTTTATCTATAAGAGTTTTTTTTCACAAGAGATTATAGTTTAAATTTTAGAGAATGACTGAATTATTAATATCTGAGAGGTAAACTGACGACGGCGTATATGTGTTTATTATAACTTGAAAACGAATTGCACAACGAATTGTAAAATCATTAAGATTGTGGTAACCCGGAGATAGCGGGAAAAGGTGGAATTGTACTTGAGATAATTTTCAGGTAGTAGCAGATATTGGTATATTAAGGGTAGAAATGCAAGAGAAAATGCCCAGTTGTGAGATACCACTGGCTTAAAAATAAAGAAATAAGTACATTGATCACTACAACGTTTATTATGAAGGCATCTTTTCTCCTGGATTAAGACCTCTACAACGGTTTGAGACTCTCACTCTTCAATTGGCATAAATAAGGCCGAAAAGAAACTTATTCAGCTCTTATATTGTTGTATTGGTGAGCGAAAGCCTGCCTAAAAATTGTTGTTATACTTATTTCGGCTAGCTTCATATTATGTGGTTCCTAGAATGGATGTCTATTTTTATATATTTCTTAACGCAATATTTCAAATTAATCAAAAATCAATGATATATTTATTCCATAGATTAATAAGTAAATTTTATGAATTTACAAACTGACTGTGATAACACTATTATAGTTTCTGTGACTGCGAAACAAAACGTGGTTTCCTTACATGGTTTTCAAAAACTTAGCAATTCAAACTAGGCAGGAATTGAAAAGTCACTGGCTCACAAGACAAGCACTCGACCAGCATTTATGTCGAATATTATTACATCCTTACACCATTCTAAATGGTATTTCGCCCAAAAAAAATCGGCCGTTATGAAAAAAAATATCATAGCTTTTAACCCTTTCAGAGATAAATGGGCATAAAATGGAATATCGGCGGCCCCTCCCAGTACCAGTCGCGTACACTTTGTTCCAATCGCATTTCCCTTTGGAACGATCTCACGGCGGAAATTAATCCATCCGGCAAATGAATAGACTGCACTTGTGCGTGAGGGGCGCGGGCCATGTATGACTGATGTTTTTTAACTTTAAATTGCAAATTACTTTTGTGCGGACAACCCTTGTAATATCGGATGATTGGATTCATTCGATTGCCTTGTTCCCTTAGAATATGGAATATATTTTTTGTTTTTTTTTTTGCTTGTTTTGTTTTTTTAAAAACGTAGCCCCACACTAGGATTTATTCCTGTGTCGTGGGTGCGTTTACAAACAGGAAAATTCACAAACAAATACCCAGACCGGAACAAATAATTGTGGATCACACAAAGATTTGTCCCGTGCGGGAATCGAACCCGCGACTATTCGACACAGTGGGTGGAGCAGCTCAAGCTCTTAACCACTGCGCTAAATCGTCCGTCCGTCGTTTGTTCCATATCTCGGTGGCTAACGGTTACGAAATGTTCCTTAAGGTGGTCTAACGTTTAAAGGACATCTGCGCCTATACATGATTTGCCCCAGAACCAACAGCAATGAAAAAATACTTGTATGATTTCAAGTCATCTATAAATTCTCTTAAGGCATTTATTAATTAACGGACGAGCGGGGGAATCGCAATATTGCACAAAAAGTTTTCGATATTGAGGTTATAATTCATCATCATCATCATCATCATCTCAGCCTATACTTGTCCACTGCTGAACATAGGCCTCCCCAATCGCTTTCCAGCGTAACCGGTCCGATGCCACCTGCATCCAACGACTTCCCGCGATTTTCACAAGATCGTCGGTCCATCTGGCAGGCCGTCGTCCCACGCTGCGCTTGCCAATACGTGGTCTCCACTCTAGAATCTTTCTGCCCCAACGCCCGTCCGATCTACGCGCTATGTGGCCCGCCCATTGCCATTATAATTCAGTAGCCATTAATATATATGAAGTTATATTGTGTGTTGACATTTAGTAATGATGTCGGTGACTTCGATACAATACTTTGAAATATTCGTTTTAGATTGCAAATTATCCGTTAGATACAGATATCTGCTATTATTTTAATAAAATAGATAAATAATGATGGCATTGGTATTGGAATATTTATTTGTTGGTTCTGGGGCAATTTTCGACAATGTCCTTTGAAGTAAGTGCTTTGGAATTCAAATTGGTTTCACGTGGTTATTGAAAATCATACTCGGCTCGGTTGTGCTTTGCATATAATAAAGACTAATATCATTAGGAAATATATGAAAAATTCTTCTGCAGGTATTGTGTGCCACGTTAGTGTATGATTAAATGCGGTCTCAATCTACTTATCTACCACTTGTCGGCGACGCTGTTAGGTATCATATAATAGGGGGCGAGCCTATTGCCATATAACGGGCACAATTTCGGAATTATTACCGCTAAGTTTTCGTTTAAAAACTACATTTGTCCGACCTAGGATTTGAACCCAGGACCTTGTGATTACAAAGCGATGCCACTAGACCAACGAGGCAGTCAACCAACATTTGTTAATTTTTAGAACAGGGCCAACCCCGACCCATATTTGACCTATAAAATATATGCAAAATTATTTTATACTTTCTTTATTGCGGGTAATAATAATGTATTTTTCTGTCATTATTACATCATAATCAAATGTTGAATTTATCACGCGAACTTGCATGATGCGTGACACGATGTTACTGCTTCCTGCCTGCTCCCAGTTGTAAATAGTCATGCATATGCCCAATTTTATGCCCTTATTTAGCATAAATAACTTGAAGCAAATAGTGACTACGTTTGTGGGGGGGACATGGATTTTCATCAATACCAAATAAGTATAAAAATTGTATTGATAAAATAGTAAAGAATTCTGCTTTTGCAAGGACGAGGCCCAGAATTTAAACCTGTTTCAAACCTGTTTGTGTTTCAGATCTATGATTGATCGATCGACGATCATATAGATTCAAAAAAATTCAAAATTCATTTATTCCACGATAAGTTACACAAATAGCTCTTATGCTAGTTGAAACCAGTACTTTTATATATATTAAGAAAGAGATTAACGTTGAAGGCTATACTAGTATAAACTGTGTCACAGCCGAAATTGCAAGAATAATGACCGTAGATTGTTCAAGTTAAAGAGAAATAGTGTCGAAATCCATGTATCAAAACCCAATAAGCTGTACAAGAGCTTTGTGAAATAGTTTTCTAATAACCCAACAAAACGGCGATGACAACAATGACCTCCACACACATGATGTTAGTAAAAAAAGAAAAGAAAAAAGAGAAAGAGAAGGGAAAAAAGGCAGGCCCATTGAGTTTCTTCGCCGGATCTTCTCAGTGGAGGCCGCGTTCCGATCCGGTGGTAGATTAGTAGTTAAATCAGATTTAAAAAAAATGTTAATTAACTATTTGTAAGCGCCTCCGTAGGGCTTATACAAAATAAATTATTTGAGTTTGTGTTTAACAATAACCAAACTAAAATAAAAATAAACCTAACAATAACGAGTATTTATTACTTAGTTCGTATTTCCTTGCGAAGAACTAGATTTACAACCGTATTTATTACACTTTTTTTGTCTTTTCATTATTGTGTTCTGGAAACTTTTGGTACTGAAGGGCATGAAAATTTGTTCTTAAAATCTTGGACTCGGAGAACTTTTACAAATACTTCACTTGGATCATCACACCCCTCTAACTGACTGTTTTTCACGTGGTAGGTACATTATCTTCAGTTTTCTTGCAAGATTAACACATCCCATCTCGCCTATATTCCTCAAGCGGGGATGGCAGAGGCGTACTATTTTATTTTTATTTTAAAAATAGGACATCAAACAGTTAGACATTAAGATGACTAAAATGGTAAGCTTAACAAAGGCAAAGTAGCTGTGTAGCCAACCACAGATTATACAAAAAAGATAAGGTCAGTTAGTGGCAAAGCGTATCGCTTTGCGATCACGAGGCCCTGGGTTCAAATCCTAGGCGGGCAAGTGTAATTTTTCTAACGAAAACTTCCCAGTATAAGTCCGGAGTCTGGAATTGTGCCCGGTATATAGCAATAGGCTCGCCGTCGGCGAAACGTGGGTGTACTCTGTACATCTCTGCCACTCCCGCTTGGGGAATATAGGCGTGACTGTGTATAATGTTAATAAAAGAAGCCGTACATTGTAAATACATGTAGGTAAGTATAAAAGGCAATTAACTGTGCTTTTATGTGCTATTAATTAAAGTTTGTCTTATCACCAACAGCATTGATAAGGGCATTTTGAAATTGACGTGCGGGGATACTATGTACATCTACTTTTCGCCGACGATATTAGGTCCCATGTAATAGGGGGCGAACCTATTGCCATTATGTATTGATTGTATGAATTGATAGTAATATTTTTCTTGTATCTATCTATATCATCACGCCAGATTCCTTGCGGGGTAGGCAGAGAATACAGAGTTTCAACAGGTTTTTTTCCTTACATACCTTTCTGGCTTCCTCCACTCTCATAGTTCGTCTCATATAAGCTCGCCGGTTACGGAGACGCTTGACTATTATTTTTTATCCGACCTCAAAATTCAAAACCTCGTGATCCCTACGCGCTTTTTTTCGACTAAACCAACTAACGAGGCAGTACGAGATTAAAATTAAGATAATTGTCGACTGCCTTTACAAATCCTAGGTTTGCATATAAACATTGTACGTTAGGATCTGCGAATACGCTCTCGTAAATGTTCAACAATTTTAATTGGTGATTTTAAAGTGATTCTCCACAAGTGCTTGCCGGAATGGTTTTGGCAAAATATTTGAAACGCAAGTGTGGAGTAAGGGGAACCGGCGATATTTGTCCGGTGCATTAGTGGAATTAGCAATCTCATATCCGTGCAGCTAATATTTCTGGTGTTCGCAGCGGCCGAAAATTAATCAGTTAGCTGGCCGGTGCTTGAGAACTAACAATTTCTCTTAATACTCTATATGACTGGCTTCTCGGCCACTGGTGTTTTTGGAGAGTAATAACGGTGAACTGCGTTGCGCTTGGATTAGTTCGTATCGTTTCACATTTAAAGGGTGGATCTACTAACGGAATTCCACAAAAACTAAATTTTAATGGTTTCTCGTATTCTAATACTGTAAGAAAACAGTAAAACATCGTTAATTGGCTGCGCCTAAAATTTGGTCTTTATGGAATTGTATTAGTTAAATTGGTTGCATGTAGCTTTTCTGCCTGTGAGCTACCTTAAGTTAGAAAGCTGACTCTCAATATTGAGAAAGTTTATAATGTTGAATGAAAAAATAAAAACATCCTGTAGTGACTATGCGGGGCTCATAAAATCTGTATGTGTGGATAGCCACAGTGGTTGCCTATTCGCAAGCGCAGAGCTCTACGAGCACTGACTATGCTATTCTCCATTCTTTACTCTCCTGCTTCACCTGGTTATCTTTCCTCCCATTTTCAATATCTATGCTCTAATCATGATAAACATTTTCGTTCTTCTAATAATCGTCTTCTTCAATGCCCTTCTCACCATTCTAATTTTATTCACTCTTCTTTCTTTGTCCAATCCATCTTACTATGGAACTCACTACCTCTGGATATCAAGACGGCCACAAATCGCTTATCTTTCAAAAGTAAAGTACAGGATTATCTGCACAAAACTTTGGCGGAATCATCTCAATATTAATTTCATTTATGTATATGTGTACTTGTTATTTATATTATTATATGTATACATTGTATATGTATTTATATATATAATATATATATTATATCGTTATATGTCAGTTCGATATAATATTTATTCTACTGATTATATATATGTTACATATTTTCCTCCTCCTTGTTTTTGGTTCTATGGTTCTGCACCTACTTCACTCGTTTCTGCATCACTTTAAGGTAGACTGGTAGATAATGCCTCAGGCATTAAGTCCGCCTTTGTACCAATAGTACAAGAAGAATTAAATAAATAGACAAAATTTAAACGAGAATTGGCGTTAGTCTGACGCTAGCGAGTTGGCAAGGATGGCTTATCCATCCTTGTCATACTACAAATTTACTAAATAAACATGAACGTGACCGTAGGTACGATAACTTGCTAACATTGCGCCATAAATGAAATACATCATTACGTATGCTAAAGCACATAAAAAACTAAACTAATTTCACATATACTATAATTAAAAGGCACTAATACCTCACTAATAAATGAGCAACACAGACGTCTAGACTTGAAAGATTCAGTGCCGTCACACTGAGTATGTAGTTACCTAATTTCAGTACCTACATAATTTAGCAAGCGTAATTACTTAGTACATGAACGACGCCTCAGGAGTACAAAGAATGTCTGTTATACTGCCTTCACTCGAGACTAATTTTCCCTAAGTAATATTCGTTTGATTACTTTCACATACATAGGTACATGAAAATTTTTATACCTGTTTTGCAAAGATTCTGTTGTAGGGACTCGTAAAAGTGTAGGTTCTCCCAGATTTCGCCTGTATTAGGCCCCAATGCTACCAGATATTCTCTCAGTAATATCAGTCCGGACTTTGGAATTGTGCCCGGTATATGGCAATAGGCTCGCCCCTTATTAGATGGGACCTAACATCGTCGCCGAAAAGTGGGTGTACGCAGTACACCTCTGCGTCACCCGGTAGAGAATATAGACGCGATGGTGTTATTTTACGTTTATTTTTTTATTAATACAAAATATACTATTTGTAGTAGATTTAAAGTAACAATCCAAAAAACAGCCCGAATAATAAGAGCACAAGTATGAGTGTGGTCTTATTTTGAATTAGTTCGATCCAACCATAACCAATGTAAGGACGCATTAAAATGCTACTGATTGCTTAAACTACTAAAATAAAAAAATTTTAGGCCATTAATAATTTAAAACTATTTCTTTAAGTTGCTAGCTACGAGTACATTTAGATTGGTAAGTATACCAAAACGCGGCCGTTTTTGGCTGTCATTTCGATCGTGGTACGTATACAAGAACGAACAATATTAAAAAAATAACGTAGCCCCACACGAGGAATTATTCCTGTGTCGTGGGTGCGTCTGCAAACATGAAATTGACAAGCATTAACACCCAGACAGGCACAAATATTTAAGGGGTCCCACAAAGATATGTCCCGTGCAGGAATCGGACCCGCGACTACTCAATCCAGTGGGCGATGCGACTGAAGCTCTTAACCACTTGAAACCCTCCGTCAATCGCTACATATCACTACGTATTATAAAACAAAGTCCCCGCCGTGTCTGTCTGTATGTCTGAACGCGATAATCTCAATAACTACCAAACGGATTTTCATGCGGTTTTCACCAATGGACAGCGTGATTCAAGAGGTAGTTTCTATCTATCTATCTATCTATATCATCACGCCAGCTCCCTCGCGGGGTAGGCCGAGAGTTCGGAGTTCCAACAGGTTCTTTCCTTACATGCCTAGTTTTATGTGTATAATTCACCCGTGCGTGGTAGAAGTTAGTTAGAACCCGCCCGCCGTGCGAGTGGGTTGCTAACTAGCTATATAATTGTATATAAATATATCGACGACGTGCAGATATTATTATCATAACAGCTGTTGTCCAATCACAGTTGATTAAATTTTCATTTATGAAATATGTAGGTATAATAATATTAATATATCTAATTAGTTATACTTGGCCTATCGAGCGGGGTATACATACATAATACATGACCGAAGTTAACGAAGTCTCATTTGATTACACGGGTGACAGTTGATTCTGAGCCGTAATCAGGTCACCTTGGAACGTTCCATTATTTGAATATATATTTTATTCTGATTCAGATAGCTTTTCTTCATAAGTACCTAACTATGTATACTATACTACACAAGCATATCGTTTTATATATGGGAATTTAAAACACTAATTAATTATTTGGCTTAAGGCAGTGTTCGGCTCGGTCTGTCTAAGATGAGTAACCGTTTGAGGTGTTTCCATATTTTAGCGTCTCTGTTCTGTAAGCTGTTGGTCCTAGTTATATTTAATATGGTGGTCGTTAAACCAAGTTGGAAGCATTATCGACTGATGAGTTCCAACAGCAGGTGGTCACAAACCTGCCTCCACCAACTCGTGCTGGGTCCGCGTGGTGGAGTATCATCTAATCTCTCTCACCTTCATTCATGAGAGAAGGCCTTTATCCAGCAGTGGTTTATTATTATATATAAGTATTTTTTATACCTTGCGGTTTTTAAACGAAAGGTATACTTATATTTGGTCAAATCGCACTAACATGTGTACGAGTATATCAATAAGATTTACACCTTAGTGAATTAATAAACATTCAAAAATCAAAATGGAAAGTAATGCAAAGACATCTGAATTGCTTTATCAGTACCGTTTTATTAGATTTTTAAGGAAACCAAGTAAAGAACATATTGTTTTTAATTAGACCGAGATAGTAGAATGTGGTACGTTTGTAGAATTTAATCTGTACGAATACGAATGAAATTAAAAGCAATTGATTAGCTACGTTCTCTAGAATATCTGTTTTTAACACTGATTACACTAAAAAGTGTTTAAAAACTATTTGGAAATCCAACGTTCGATTCGAACGAATAAGAAAGCCGAAAGTATTAGCGTTTGATTGTGTCCACAATCGGATTTAAGCGAATGTGACTTCATTCAATCAATAGCGAACGCTACTTCATGCGATATTGACATTTAGATCATATATACGAAGAGCTATAAAAGCGTGCCTGATTTATTGCGAACATAAACTCCATTCCTAACATGCAAAGTTTACAAAACAAGAGGGTATAATAGGCTGGTTTCATAGTTACGCTTTTAGCCGTCCTGAAATAAACGCTCTTAAAAAAACGTCAGCTGCAAGCATAATATTTCTTGACTCGAGCTGAATGGACTTCCATTCATGTGTGTAGGTAAATGTAAACAAACAGTGTAAGTAAATACTAATTATCATCACGTCAACCCATAGTCACCCACTGTTAAGTGTAGGTCTCCTCATACTTATCTAATGATACTAAATAAGTGCTTATCGTCAATAGTTTCTAGAAGCTAGATCATAAACACAGACTGCTACGCAAGCATACAAACGTGAGACTGCATATAATAGCAGACAGAAAATCAGTTGTCAGTAACAGATAGACCTAAGAAAGTTGCGGGTGTCCATATGTAATACAAAGCAATCGGTTAGTAGTAGAGTGATACTCTTGTTAATTCTTACCCCTGACCGTCCCCGCGGTTGTCAGCGGAACTATGAACGTCGAACTCTGAAACTGTTTTATGTCGCCCGTATCAATTATTGAAGGAGGTATAGGCGGAGTTGCGTACTCGTGGTGGAAGCGATAAATGGTGAAATGGTGGAACTACCGTGGAGCATCGTCATTCGATAAATATTTTAACGTGTAAACCTCTCCGGTAACGATGCAGGGTAACACGCCACGCCGACAGCTTGACGTGTGTAAACTTTTTGTTTCCCCAATCAAAAAGTCATGAACTTCGTGGCCCGATTGTAATAGTTATGGTGATAAGGCTCTGTAAAATTACCAGGATAGTAGATCCATTTACGTTGTAGGGTTATCGTTTACTAAGGAGTACTACAATTTCAGCAAAGTAATAAGATCATCCCTCAATAAATAGGAGCGACTGTTTGGAATATCTTTATCATATTCATAACTAAGATATCTATAAATCAATATACATAAATTATCAACGAGATTAGACATATATACAGCAAGTTGGTAGAAAATAGAAGATTATTTAAAGGACTAATTATGCATAGTACTTATTCGGAGAACCATTAAACACATTATATAAAAAAATGAATGCATTATACGCTAGAATGTAGATACTAATGGAAAAGACCTAGACTGACCTACCATGACCAAATAGACCGTTTCCTATCATAACGGCAAGCCAAGAGTCTCCGTAACTGGCGAGCGTGTATGACACGAACTATAAGAGGGGAGAAAACGAAAGAGGTCTGGGATCTATCTAAGGAAAGAATCTGTTGGATCTCTGAGCCCTCTGGCTACCCTACAAGGGGTTTGTGGTGATGATATTGATAGACAGATTAAGTATTACAATAAAGAGATAGTTTATGCCAATATTTTTATCTTCAGCCAAAAGACGTCCACTGCAGGACTCCATTGCCTCTCCCTAAATTAATGATAAATTTTATCATACCTATTCGTCAAAAAATTATCATGGTTCCATACGCATCTACTAGTGCTTGGAGGACATTCAAAATCACCAAAATATCATTCCGCGGATTTTGGAAAACAAACGGCGATAATCCCTAATGAAAACACAGATTAACAGAGTTATTGGTTCATAACGAAAACGAGGCTCGACGCGATCCGATATTCCGATACACATCGCGCGCTAAATCATGAACTCATTTGTTCCTATTCAGTTAACGGACAATACCCAATGATGCTCGTTGAGTTGTGCTGTCTATATTTGGACAACTTACTGAAATTTCATTGGATAGATTATTTGATTTATGAATTTTTTCCTTATGAGTCCGAGGTCAGTTATGGATTGTGTGGTACTTTCATATACCTACTATTGTAATGTGTAATGTAATGTTAAGAACCAATATGAAAGTAGTGAATTACAAAAGAATAAAAAAAACCCCAAGGGTATGTGGCGATCTATTAAAAAAATTACGAGTTTGACTAGTCATGTTTCTCCACCACTCGAATTGCTAAATACAGAAGACTATCAAAACTCGATCAATGCTGTCAATCATTTCTTTGCCAACGTCGGTGCAAAACTCGCCTCTAAGTTCCAGCATGTAATTCATAGTCCATCTGTCACTGGAAGCGGTATAGACCTGAATCGACAGGGTGACTCCATGGTTCTATTAGATACAGACGAAGTTGAAATTGAAGCCATAATTATCGACCTTCGAAATGACTGTGCGGTAGGAGTCGACAACGTCCCCGCAACAGTGCTAAAAGCTGCTAAAGCTATACTAGTCCCTCACATCACGTACGTGTGCAATTTCTGCATGAACAGCGGGATCTTTCCCAGTATCTTAAAGATAGCACTGGTCAGTCCAATTTTCAAAAGTGGAGACAGAGACAGCGTCAACAACTATAGACCCATATCAGTACTCACTGCCGTCTCGAAGATTTTGGAACGCCTTTTAAACCGGAGATTAATGAAATATTTAGAAAAGATCAATATTATTGCCAAAAATCAATTCGGTTTTACGAAAGGCAAGTCAACGGAAGATGCAGTGCTTGAACATACTGAAACGGTAGTGAGGCAACTTGATAATAAGTCCAAAGTAATTATATTTTTTTTTTGTTTTGTTTTTTTTACGTAGCCCCACTCTAGGATTTATTCCTGTGTCGTGGGTGCGTTTACAAACATGAAAGTTCACACACACAAATACCCAGACCGAAACAAATAATTGTGGATCACACAAAGATTTGTTCCGTGCAGGAATCGAGCCCGCGACTATTAGACACAGTTGGCGGAGCGACTTAAGCTCTTAACCACTGCGCTAAATCGTCCGTCAAACGGTCTAAATGGTCTATTTCTTGACCTTTCAAAGGCTTTTGACACTGTTTCTGTTTTCTTATTACTCTCAAAGCTAGAAGCTATAGGTGTGCGAGGTATTGTGCTGGAAATCTTTAAAAGTTACTTGTCAAATCGCACGCAATGCGTAAAAATTGATACGTACGTGAGTGATATGGCAAGTCCTAATTTTGAAGTGCCCCAAGGAAGTGTTTTGGGCCCTACGCTTTTCCTCATATATATAAAGTCTGTGTACTAAAAAACTACCTAATTGTAAAATAATAACCTACGCAGATGACACAGCTTTGTTGGTATATGGGGAAAACTGGGACCGGGCTCGTCACTACGCTGAATTTGCACTAAGAGAAATAATGGTATGGTTGAACTCGAATTTATTAACCCTAAACCTTGAAAAAACCAAGTATGTAACTTTTTCGGCCAGAAACAACACCATACCCCCACCGGATTCGTTTTGTATAAGGGCGCATACCTGTAGCACACAATCCAAAATGTGTAGCTGTATACCTCTTGCATTGGCTAAAGAAGTTAAGTACCTAGGAGTTACCTTGGATTGTACACTAAGTTGGCATTCGCATGTAAATAACCTAGTCGTCCGGGTGAGAAAGCTGATATTTGTGTTTAGGAAGTTGAGACACTGTGCTGATCCGGAAACATTAACATGTGTATACCATGCTCTTGCACAATCAGTCATGCCATATTATATTGTAGCTTGAGGTGTCATAGGTCCAACCTCCATGATACGACTAGAGCGTGCGCAAAGGGCAGTTATAAAAGTAATGACCAAAAAGCCCCAACGGCACAGCACTACACTCTTATATAAAGAATGTTCGGTCTTAACCGTTAGACAACTGTTTGTCTTAAATGTTGTACTCCGTCGTCACTCAGGTTTGTCAGATGAACATGATGTCCGGCGGATAGTACGAAGTAAGAAGAGGGTCTGCAAAATAGAAACCCATAGAACAGCACTTGCGGCGAGACAATACTATATAATAAGCACTCGTATTTACAATACAATAAATCAGAAACTTAAAATTCACAGACTGTCAATCACCCTTTTGAAAAATAAGATCAAACCTTAGCTTCAAAGTCTTACGTACACTGAAACAGAAGAACTAATTAAATAGAAAGTGAGTTACGCATACAAAACGCACTACACACTCACGCGCGAACACACACACACACACACACATACACACAAACACACACACACACACACACACATGAATTGTTTAATTTGTATATTATCATCATTTCATTCTTTTAATTTTCTTTTATTTTTTTACTTTTATATTTTTGTAGTTTTAAAAATATGTTTTTCCCGATTCAATTTGATTATTATTATTTAACCAATCAAATATTCTAAAAATATGGAGTAACTACTTAAGGATGGAGGGCGCTGACAGCTGTCATACAGTTAATACTAGATCAGTTGTCAACGTGATCCAAATGGAATTGAATTTTACGTTTTTTAGACTCTAAGTAGAACCATTGCGAATCCGTTGTTTTTAGAAGACAATAAACTATTATTATTACTATTATTATAATGTTAAAAGCACGTCGCAAAATTTTCTGCTGCTATCGATCAATTGATTCGGGTTAAGACTCATGGATAAAGTATTGTCATTTATTTCTTTTTAAAAAATCGTAGCCCTACATAAGGATTTATTCCTGTGTCGTGAGTGCGTTTACAAACATGAAAATTCACATACACAAAAACCCAGACCGGAACAAATAATTGTAGATCACACAAAGATTTGTCCCGTGCGGGAAACGAACCCGCGCCTATTAGACACAGTGGGCGAAGCGGCTTAACCACTGCGCTAAATCGTCCGTCGATGTGGATCATGTTAGCCAAATTAAAAGAAACTAAGATCATTTCTGCAGAAATGACACACCTCTTGTGACATAAATTAGAGGCAGTGGTATACGTATGGCAGACACTAATGCGTGCTAATGAGCATACCCAACTTCAATTATAGAAATCCGCTAATGGTAACCGCCGCTGACTGCGAACCTAATTCAGCCGCTACTGCCGTCCGCGGCATGTTCTCACCGACCCTCCCGATGCCCTTACATCTCTTCTTTAAGATACAGATACCGCACACACCCCGGTTGATGCAGAACACCACGGCGAGGCACCTAGTATATGCCCTCCCCCATAGCAACTGCCCAAGCCGAGGCCGTTCCTCCTTGAGGTGTCCTTGAGTTAATTGCCCCCTTGGCCTTCTGGCTCGAGCATAGTGGTTGCACGCTCGCCCTCTTGTCTGGTGAAGCTGTAAAGGACCCGCGGCCATTAGCGTAGATCATTCACATACACACACACTTAGCCGGCCTACTTGCTTATCCACTCACAAGCGACGGTTTCGACTATTCACGACGATAAATTTTTATTATTCGTAAAGATTCTGACGCAGGCAGGTGTAGGCTGGAACTGTTAAACTATAGTTCCAATTATTTATAAAGTATCTTGCTCTGCACCACCCTGTCCATATGGAGCGTAGTTGTCGCACGCTCGCTCTCTTGTCTGATGTAGCTGATACGGCCCCTCGGCGATCATTCACACACACCAATAAAAGCTCTGCACTATCCAACAACTGAAAATAATTCCTTATACTTCAAAAACAATTATACGACTAAATTATTCACAGATTTTATCGTCTAAGCTAATTATTAAACTACTAAAACCATAATAGGCTAGCCATTATTTTCTTAGGCATTATAAATGAAAAGAAAAAAATACATTTTTGTTGAATCATGATTGGTTTGATTAGAACTCAAGTACATGTCCTTCACTTCTCTACAAATTATACTCGTTATTTAGTGTGTTATTTCGAGATGGAGGAGATGAATGGATGGAGTTAAAGATTCTACAGTGGAGGCCACATATTGGCAAGGGCAGCGTAGGATGACCGCCGGCCAGATGAACCGACGATCTTGTAAACATTGCAGGAAGTGACATCGAACCAGTAAAATGCTGGAAAGCGATTGGGGAGGCCTATGTTCAGCAGTAGACGAGTTTAGGCTGAGATGATAATGACTGTGTTATTTGCATGTTGTTTTTAACTGTATACCAAAGAAATATTATGTTTCTATTTAGTAACTGATGAGCAATCAATGTGGTAAATTATTTCGTTTTGAGTAATTGCGAAATAATATAAGACCGAAATCTATTTATTTTAATTGATTGTTATAATTACATTCTGGAGCACTACTGACCCCATTTTAAAAATATCACCCTATAAGTAGACAAATGATACAATAGCACATCTATTATTACCCTTAAATCGGAAAAAAGCACAAAAACCTATTAACATAACCGGATTCATTTATTACCCGATCGCATTCAATTCGTCATTTAAACAGAATCTTCAGCTCACCATAAAATCTGTCTATAACCTCAAAGTTTCCAATTATTTCTGTCGAGGGCAGTAATTAAGCTGTATTAAGTGCTTTGGTGCCGTAATCCAACCACTTTTGTGATATTCAAACGAGTTTCATTACGCTTCGGTTATAAAAGCGGTGCTATTGTAAATGTACTGAAAACATCACGCTCGGGTTCAAATGACCGTTATTGTAGCGCGGAATTTTGATTGAAGTGACGTTTGTCGAATTACGATTAACTCTCTAAGCCTTAAAGCTTAAGGGGTGGTTAGAGTTATTCGAACGTAGTACGAGTATTTTAAACGTGCACAGCCTACTTCTTCTTTTCGTGTCAATGGCTCATGTTTGTCCCAAAAAGTGAGTGGGTAATTAAATCGCGCTATTTGTGGCCGCGCTCAGCTCTTCTTTTGTACTCGTGCTGGGGCACAAGGGGCAGACAAGTAGTTGTTACATAGTCTGTAAGGTTGAACTACAATAGCAGGCAGTTAAATTTTAATCTTTAGAAACCGAACGAACTAGTTAGTAATTTTACAATACGCGCTACAAAAGTTCACGTCTCAGAAATTAGGTACGAGAAGCGTCAAAAAAATGTTTTTAAGTGTGTTTTTAAGGGTGGTGTGGTGGAGAGGTACGGCGGGTGTAACGGAGGGGTCTTGAGGTTAACCTCACAGCGGCAAATTAATATGGCGTGTTGTAATAGATGAACATTGACGTAACAATCTGGTTTATCAATGTTAAATGGTTATTACCATAGTAGTCACTTTTTACATCATCCATACAAACCTTGTAGAAACTTACAATTTTTGGAAAGCTCATAAACCCTATCTAATTGTGACACAGTGGAACCCATGTCTCTCCATTTTTATCTGTTCTCCTACACTATAGAAATTTTATATTACTAGAGAAACCTGCGTTTTTATTAAAAGGGAAACTATGCCTGTCACTTCAAGTTCTGAAGTTAAAAATTAAATAAGTTTTTAAGTTAGGGCGGAGTCAATGTTGCAAAGTTTGTAATAAGTATCAATTTCACAGAAGAAAAAAAATTCACTGGCTTATGAATATCATTTAATAGGTAAGCCAACTCGATAGAATTTATTGCAATACGAACAATATTAGTTAGTATTGCTTCTAGAACCATGTGAGTTTACACAAGCGAAGTACTGAAGTCAATATAAGTACCAATTAGTTCAATACGTATTCATTTCAATAATAAAGCCTTGAAATATGTAAATTATAATTGCACCTGTAAAAACATAATTCTTTTTTTTTAAAGAAAACGTACCCCACACTATGGTTTATTCCTGTGACATGGGTGCGTTTACAAACATAAAAATTCACAGGCACAAATACCCAGACAGAAACAAATAATTGTGGATCACACAAAGATTTGTCCGGTGCGGGAATCGGACCCGGGACTATAAGACACTTAAGCTTAAGCTTAAGCTCTTAACCACTGCGGTAAATCGTCCGTATTCATCATATAACTTTTCACATTTTATGTCTAATTATAAAGCAGCCTATCCTGTCCAACTGGAAAAGGACTTTTCTTGCAAATCGAGGTAATAAAGATTTATTAGGTCATACTCCACCATGAGGATCCCAGTGTGGATCTGTGGAGCTTGGAACTTATCAAGGGCTATAAGGCTTCCAAATTGCTTTAACATTTACCACATTTAAGTGGTAACCGAAACCGATTACTTAGCATGCCTTCCGAAGCAGGAGCTCGAATATGAAACTGCCTCAAATGTCACCTATCTCAGACCGACCGAGCCGTACACTGCTTAATCGCTAAAAATACCGCGGTCGCACAACGCTTCCGCCTCATTTTATGTCTTATGCTCTTAATAATAAAAGATTATTTTCTGCATCATCCAGGGTTCAATAATAATAATAAAAGTTGTACGTGTTATTAGCAGTACAGTCGTGCTCCATCGCGTCGGTTCGTGCGGTCTCATTGAGGCATTAGCTCGACAATAAACATAAATATTTTTGCGTCGTTATGCTCGCCCGCTCACCGAGTAATTAAATTCCATTGAGTCGACAAATCTTCGCCCTGCGGACGTAGGCTGCCCTAGCCCAAAAACAGATATATGTAAGGTAAATGGAAAGTAATTTGCTTCTTTTTTGTTTTCCGGAGACTTTTGGGTACGTCCTAAATTTGGCGGTTTATAATTGTTGATATAATTTTTAGTATCGGTAGGTATTCGCATCCTAAATGGCACGCATATCCGGTAGATAATTGGTAAAAATACAATACATGGATCGTTGACTAGGAGGTTGTAGCTTATTTTAAATTTGAATACAAAACTAAATGTAGTAAGTATCTGTTTAAAAACATTGTTAGTCAGAGTCACTGTTTAAAAAACAATACCAATTTCAGTTACATCTAGTTTTTTTTTTACTTTTCCTACGTTTATGAACTTTACCTAATCAGGATAGATGTTTTAATTTGCCATTATATTCAGTCAGTGTTTGCCCAGTAGTAGCAGGGAAGTGATAATGAAAATGAGCAATGCAGGAATGTTAAAATTTTGTTGATCAGTTTCCATTTTATTGCTTACTGTCCATTTCTCTGATAAGCTTATAGAAATGTACTTCCTTTTTTCAAAAGAAAAACAAAATTTAGCCATGTCGGTCACTATAACATAGATAGGTGTATGTTTTCATCCGTTCCAAATCTAATTAAAAAGTATAAAACAAGTCCGGTGCTCTCCCTACCTTCAAATATAATACTTGAAATTTAATCACTTTCAACAAGCATCTTTCCTCCCCACACGTTTTATTTTCTAAAAGTTGCGTCTCTGGCTCGTTAGCGGGGCCTTCCTTATTATTTCCTTCACGACTGTAATCTGGCCTTTCAGCTACTTCAAACGACTTGTTCTTTTTCTTATGTGTAATTGAAATATATTGCCGTAATATCCGCCGGACCGGAGTGGTACCACTCGAGCGCATCAGCTCGAGTTTTCATTACTTGGGGAAGTGATTTTTTTTCATGAGACGGTATAATAATTCATTTTGGTACCCCTCAACTAGGATGAAATCCTCGCAAACATCTGAACTCCAAACTTGGGTGCCCTTTCGATAGCTTGTGGGTTACAAAGTAATATTTTTTCATTATTTTTATTTAATGCTGTAGATTTCCTTAAAAATGTGTGGTGAACATTGCTGTTTCTCGCGCAAATATGTAAATGTAGGCGTTGTGGGCAGCGTTACGAGTATCGCCGAAGCCCACTTGCAGACCGCATCTTCCGTTTTAACTATTTTCCCACACTCGCAAAGTGATTTATTGCGGGAAACGCTACGAGATACGTACAAACATTCGCTTCTGCAGCCTCTGCTAGTCAAAATATTGGCTTCTTTACGACCAACCCTATATTTTATTGCCGGTCGATACGTTAAGTTTTCAGCTCAGTAACAGATACGGAAATAAAAATCATGGCGGAATATTACTTTCCAAGAAAAATAGAGTTACGAGTTAAATGAGAAATCACAAATGCCGTGTGTTACGTGAGTCAAACTTGGTCGGTATCTAGTAATTACAGTAAAAGGGGTTGTTTTAAATGCCGCTGCGGCGGTTGACGCAGAGCCTGGGCACGTATACCGTACGGTACTTAATGGCGGGGTAAAACATACGGTTATTGGCAGTTATCCACGGGTGAGTGCACGGAACATAACGTGACTGTATCACCCCTGTTTGGAGCACACGGCCGCACTTATTGTCATACACAAGTTCCTTAACTGTTGAACAAAACTGGATACAGAATTCTGATAAAATAGGACACGTCATGTACATTTTCTCTAACCAAAAATGGCAGAGATGTGCTGTGTACACCTATATATCGTCAGCGACTTTAGTTTCCAATTTGATAGTAGATAGGATTTTTTCAATAGAAAAATTACACTTACGCGACCTAGTATTCGAATGCAAGAAATTTTATTAATTTTCACTATCAGTTTATCAGGACTTAATAGAAAATTACATACACCTTAAAGAATAATATACTTGAAAATCCATGAAAATGCTCTTGTTAAATTCCAAGGTATTTCGTGAAAAGTTCGTTTAATTGAATGTAATTGAATAGCGTTCAGCTCATGGTGTTTATACTAAGGAGGGTAATCTTGGTCCAGTCAAACATTACCAAAATGCAATATCCGCGATCTTATAGAGATGTGATTCGTCAGCAAGGGATGCTTGGTCCAATAGGACCCCAGTCTTTGTGACATAGCTACGGTCGATTGTGACCTTTTTTGAATCGCCCGCTGAAATTAAGTGCGGCGCAAAACATCAAGTTTAAGTACGGACGAGCCTGAGATTCCCCTGATTAAAGTTAAACACTGTCTAATTAAGATAAGTCGGTAAAGATTCTAAAAGGTTTATGAAGAAAAAAAATTGTAGGATATTAAAGCCATTTTAGCATAGTAAAAGGATTATAAACAGTTGAGATACTGGATATTCAAATACAGCAACTTTAGAGGTGTAACTTTGGTATCTAGTGATAACAAATAAATGATAGTACAATACAGAAAATTTATATTTTAATATTTATTTCTCTCCACAAAACTATAATAGTTATATACGAGTTATGCGTTAGAAATATCTATCTGAATAACATGTCAAAAGTAACAAAGCTGAGCTGGCGACGGCGGACTGTGTACACCCCACATTTCATCGACGATTTAAGGTTCCAATATAATATGAGGTGAGCTTACAGCCATTATACTGTGCACAATTCTAGAGTCTTGACTGCAACTATGAATTTTGCAATAGAAGAAAACATCAATATCATATTGTACAATCGAGTTTTTTGTGTGTGTGAATGATCTACGCAATTCGTCGTGAGGCCTTTACAGCTTTACCGGACAAGACGGCGAGCGTGCAACCACTACGCTCCAGCCAGAAGGGCACGGGAGCAACTAGCTCTAGGTCGCCTAACGGAGAAATGGCCTTGGCTGTCGCTATAGAGAAGGACGTGTACGCCGTGGTGCTCTGTGCCGGTCGGCGAGAATTTTTGACATTCTTCAAGAATATTTGACATCGCCAGCGTATTCAGTGTCTGATCCTGTGTACAGTCGAGGTTTGGCATCTAGGAGGTCGTCAAAGCCAGCCACACTATGGTCCTCTAGACCAACAAGGCAGTTCAGTTTCGGAATACAATTACCGAGGAGAGCAAATAGTGAAAACTTCTCTAACTTGACAGGTCACGCTATAGGATACGCGCTATTGATCACAACATATACCAAGAGTAAAAAGAACTTTGTTATAGTGGTCGAAAAAGGGTTGATGGATGGGGTCAGGGGTGACAGCGCACGATTCGCCATGATATACACCCTTAATTTTTACGTGCATCTTCCGAAGATCCAACAATCTATCAGATATTTATTAAGTGGATTAAAAAGCTGGATCTGTCGATTTGGCAATTTCTAAGGAGGCCTTTCTTTTTGGTAGTGGATGTATTTCATCTAATATAGTAGATAGTATTTGTATGAGTCAGTCGTACCTAGTAGTATTGTCTTAATTTATAATGCCCCGTGTAACACATTTAATGTAATACATTTTTTTCAGTCATATTATGTAAAATACATTCCATTTTCTATGAAATATACATTATGTATTTTTGTTATTTTTAGGATCCTATTCCTCGTCAAAACAGGATGGGATCTATATCAAATCACCTAGAGTGTATTGCAATACGCTGGCTACATAATAATTAGTAATACCTGAGATTTTCGGCGAAATAACGTTAGTGTATAATTTCTTCCTGTCTATTCAAATATTTTTTTTAAAATGAAACATCCATATTTTTCTTTCATAACAAAACGTTCTCCATTTCACTAACTCACAGACAACACAACAATATCCATACAAATCCCTTATTGCGTCAGTCCGACGCACTCTTGGCCGTTTTAAGTCTGTCAGTAATCATCATTATCCTCAACCAAAGACCACTGCAGGAAAAGCCTCCCCTAAAAATAGCCACGACAGCTTTGTGGTGCATGCATCCAACTTTTACCCGCGACTTGCATCAGGTGATCGGTACACCTTGAATTAAAGGAAATATTTTAACATTCTAAAGGACGAAGAAGTATTTTCTTCTTATTCTTAGAAATCTAGTCTGAGTGGGCAGGTAGTTACAATTATTAGAATCAGCAAACGGAAACGAAATGCCGAGGATTCTGAAACAATTCATGGCTTGCGTAGAGGTATTTAATTAGATCTATAAATCAAGGCAACAGACACGGAGATTTCTCATTTACCTGCAACCTGCGACTATAATGGAACCTCGCCACATGAATAAGGAATATAGACTGTTTTAATCTAGTGAACGTTTTCAAAGGTCTTATGGCTTACTTCAATATATACCAACACCTATTTTATCACTGTAACGTCAATACTCCTCAAGCTAGGGTGTACTGTATATGCCTACATATCGCCGACGATGTTAAGTTCCAATAAAAGGGGGCAAGCTTTCTGCTATTATACTATTGGACTATCGGATACTGGTATTTCAGACTGAGAGACTGAGAATTATTTCGACAAAAAAATAACTCTTTGTCTGACCAGGACATACAGAACAAAACGTGTCAGGATATAGTCATTCGAACTCAAGATTTCATGACCACCATTCATACTACGCACCACTCGACCAAAGAGGCAGTCTGAAACCTGCATTGTAATTATACAAATGACAGGTTTATTAATTTGTTTTTATATCAAGAAAATCTACCTAAAATTTTTATCTTAATGCATAATTTACAGCGGATATAAGCAAAGTTCTAGATAAACATTTAGTTTAACAACGACCCAACAGTTAATAACATTTTCATTGTTCAGAATTTCTTTTTATCAGAAAAAGAAATACATCATCTATAAAATAATTCTTCATTTAACAAAACAAAATAAAGCTACTCAAAAGTAAAACCCGCGCCAACTTTTATTGTCTTCGCAACTTGGAAAGTAAATTACCCGAACAAATTCGTTCAGCGCTAAATCTGGGGCTTATCAGAGGGCTTGGCAGAGATCCTTAAATTGAGAAAGAGCTATCTCGATGAGGCGGAGGTCTCGAGCAGTCGACACCTTGCTGCCGCGTTCGGATTAAAAAAGTTTAATTAGTAGGCCTTACATATCCATTAGAAATGGAAACGCTTCGTGCCGCGGGAATTCGTTAAAGTACAGCAGCTTCGGACAGCACTTTTGACTGTTACCTGACCGATTATGGTAGGTATGGGCAAGCTACAAAAATAATAAACTTCGGGATGTAAGTACATTTAGCATTGGGTATGCTTAGTTTAGTGGCATAACCCGCCTTTCTTGAGGAGGATATTCTTCGTAAAAACGGGCGTATATTTATTTTAATTTTAAATTAATGTTCGGTAATGGACTTAAATACATGAATTCTTTAATTTATTGAATGTTAGATACATATAAAATACATTAATACAATAACCAGATTTCGATTTATTTTTGACTGCTTCACTGCACCCATGCTCCTATATGTGATTACGCGTGCTGTAAAACACTCGAAACTTCGAGAAGTTACGGTAACGGAAAACTAAAAGAAGTACGATAAATTATATTATTATTATTAAAAAAATACACGTTACAATGATAGAACCGTCTAAGTCCGAAGTGCCTCATTTTTGTACTACTTTTACCAGAATATTCTACAAAAATATGTTACTAACGTGAGTTTAGTCACTTCAACAAGAGTGACCCAATTAAAAATGATAGTGATTTGAATAATTGGGATCGGACGCGTCGTGGAGGCCTATCGCTGACAACAAGTCGGGCTAATAGGATTAAGGAGTCTGATCCTCTTCTAATCCAAGATGACGTATTAATTTACATTTCATTATTTTAGCCCTTCTAACGATCGCACCCGAAAACGGTCGGACCAAATGGTTCCTCGCTTAGCAAACAAATAGATGAAACTTGTACGATTATGCTGGCTAAACCATACCTAGTGTGATTATGTAATGAATATTGTATAATGTACTTAGTCTAATTAGCGAATCGGAGGAGAAAATGTCTTATTCAGGAGACATTAACATTGAAGTACTTTGGAACTAGTTCAAGCTGTATTAGTGAAGTTGTCGAGTTTAAAGTACTTGAAGAAACATTGAAACACGGAGACCGAAGACAAAGATTTTACGTTAAATAGTCCTATATAAATATTTTCCAAAATAATTGTTCAGAGGTAACAACAATCGACTTAAGTCAGTCAATAAAACTTTGGAATAACTTTAGTGGCTCTAACTTAGAAGTACATGAGTGTGACTTAAGACTTACATTATACTTGCTCTCGACTCAAATCAGGTTTTTGAGTACCCTACGCGGTTTCCGGAAACCGTAAAGTTATCAAGATAGGACTAGCTAGGCCATTACTCCACCCTTAGCATAATACTAGGATCAGAACTCCTGTTACGAACTCTGTTGGACACCAATTATACCTAGGTACATGTGCTGGTGATTAAAACCGAACACATTTCGGTCGCTGCCTGGAGTTTGTTATGCAAGCTCGATTTTGATTGAAACGATTAATTAAACTATGAGAGTAGAGGAAGCCAGAGAGGTATGTAAGGAAAGAGCCTGTTGGAACTCTGTTCTCTCTGCCTACCCCGTAAGGGATCTGGCGTGATGATATAGATAGATAGAGATTAATTAAAAAGGAAATGAAAAAGAATGTGTAGAGTGAAAGATATTATTATAATATTGTTTACAGAGAGTTAAGCATAAACTATTTTATGTTATCTTAACGTTGTCGAAAATTAGTGATGTGATAAGGATGATATATCAACTGGCTAGCGTTACGCTAACGTTAATATTTTCGTGCGAAGCCCTCTTTACCGAATTGTAGAAACAGTAGCCCTCGCTAGATAACCCGCGCATCCCTCGCGCATAGAACGCGCTCCTGATGCCAGGTTTCTTTGCGATCTGCAGACGATCCTCGTGTTCACTGTCGTTATTATTATAATCTTACGTGCCAGAATATTTTTTGTTCATATAAACAATGATACCGTTTATGAATAGTCAATAAAATAACAAAAAAGAAAAAAAAGTCTGTTGCAAAGATGGCACCGCACAGCGGTTTTGGTGCAGCCATCTGATGCCATAACAAGTCAGAGGGCTAAGCACAAACTATTTAATATTATTATAACGTTATTGAGTTTAAAGCGTGTTGCCATATTCATCTAACTATCTATCTATATCATCAGGCCAGATCCCTTGAGGGGTAGGCAGAGAGTACAGAGTTCCAACAGGTTCTTTCCCTACATACCTCTCTGGCTAAATATTCATCTTATTTAATATATTTGAAGTAAGAAAAGGATTGCATATCAACTCGTTTGACCCTACTGATTTTATACGCCATCTTCGGTTGACGCTATCGAGTTGACGCTTATGTCAATCGGTTCATACTGACTTCTCTGGTCGTGTACACACTTTCAATTTCGTGATTTGACAACGAAATCGAATACTTTATATTGTAACACTACTCGTATAAGCATGGCGACAGTCTCACCAGGCTTTGTTGTGTCAGTATTAAGAGGGTGCGACACGACACGGGCGGGGTGCGCTTTTCCAGCCCGCCGCGCGCCGCGTGCCGGATTATTAACAGTTATTGGGCTCAGCGGCATAAGTCCGGATTAAATCTGTGTCAATTTGCATTTTATTATGATGACAGAGCCCTTGATCTTTCACTATTAAGACGGCTTTGTAAACCTTTACGCGATAAATAACGGGGAAAAGATAAACGGGCGATTTCTTTAAGGCCATACAATCTTACATTAATGAAGTGATTATTAATTAAAACTTAGTATTAAGTAGAACGGGAGGTCTGTAGGTAACGAACCTGTTGAATCTGGCTTAATGTATATTTAAAATTTACACTAGCTTCAGTCAAACTACAGCCAATTTTTAAACGAGTGGTGCTCTACAACACTTCGACTTTTACGCCACAAATAAGATAATGCTTATTTATACGTCCCCACTTTTTGTTTTAATTTTATTATTA
The DNA here is from genome assembly GCA_905147815.2 of Phalera bucephala. Lineage (NCBI taxonomy): Eukaryota > Metazoa > Arthropoda > Insecta > Lepidoptera > Notodontidae > Phalera > Phalera bucephala. The sequence goes on from LR990615.1 coordinate 18,107,484, forward strand.
TAGTATCAATTTAACGGATATTTGGTAATCTCAACAAAGAATACTTCCAGTATTAGTCACATCACATGCAACATTCATTTCTTACTGCAGTAGCGATTCAGAGTAAAGAACAAACTTAACGATGACGTCTGTTCAAAAGGGGTGGATGAAATATTCCGAATGTATTTCTTTAAAACATTTCTCCTTCGCCATAAATTAAGCGGTCTTAACACAAAAAATAAAGAACGCTCAACGAGTCGCAGGAAAGCGGTAATTTATGCGGTTCGTTGGGCACGACCCAGAAATAAGAAGCCGACGGTTCAGAATGTACACACGCTGTCGATACTGAAATGCCTAACTGAAAATATGTTACAAAGTACCGCAAAGTACATACCAACAATTTAATGGTGCAGCTGAAAATATCTCACATTTGAAGTAGAAAATTTGTAATATCAGGTTACAAAATTTATATAAATTTACATTTTTAGTTATTTTTTATGAATTTCATGCTCCTAAAAATACTACTATACTTTAATGTTTTTATGGTCGGTGTCTATTTGAATAACGTATTTAATTCATTTTTTCTTGATGATCATATAACATACCTTTACAAAAAAGGTACATACAGAGGGCCTGATAGTCCTGCTCCGCACTCAGTTTATTTCATTTACGAAGCTTATGTTAAATATTACGAGGAATTCCTTGAACTAACTTAACATATACAAGGTGTAACATAATAAATGCAAGACCTGAAAGTAGTTTGTTCTAAATCGATAACTGAATTGATTCCAACTATTTTTATTGTCTCATACTTTATTTTTAATTTGCAAAAAATGCCGTTGCTCGCTTAGTGCGCTGTAATAAACTGAATTTATTCGTGATTCAAAGCAATACGGAGATTTCAAAGGCATTTCTAAAACATATTTTTCAATACGCACACATACACTTACAAGTTTCATTGTTAGTTGGAGTATAAAAGTGCTTAAAAAGGGGGTAAAAAAATTTAATTTGGAAATTTGGTTTTGTGTTGAATATCTAATCGGGGTGTCTGAGGTCTTGCATTATTTTCGATACAGCTTATATAATATAATAATATCAGCCTTACTGTCCCATTGTTGGGAAAAGGCCTTCTCTTACTAGGCGAGGTGAGAGAAAATAACTCATACTCCATCACGCGGACCCAGTGCAGATTGGTGGAGGCGACTAATCATGCACATATATTATTATCCATATATACGAATAAGTTGTTCTTTCTAAATCATCAATAAATACTTACGAAATAATTGTTATTATATAGGGATTATTGGTAGAACTATAAATCAGAAATCGATTTACTATCCCCAATGGACGGTAAGGTATTGATGTTTTATTAATTAAAAATAATAACATTGGAAGAGAATCACTACCATAATTTATTTTGAAATGAAATAGGATTACACGCAAGGATCGATATTTATACATAGCTAAGGGTAGCTAAGGGAAAAAGGATTTAAATAAAAGAAAAGATTTATTGTACAGTATTAATGAAATAAAATCTAATATGCAGGCTAGACTTCTAGTGTTTTGTATCCATAGAGTTACATTATATCTACATGTATTTCTATAGATAATATAATAAGTCTAACAAAACCGCCCGATGAGAAAATTTTGATACCTAAATAACTTTGCCAGTATTATTAAACATATCAAAGGAAAGCTGTATAATTCTTCTCCTTACGATTAAACGTGAAGTGTTTCAGGGTAAGAGGAACATTGGTACAATCAGCCATCGATCATGCTCCACGTATTCGCGACAGTTCAGACGAATACGACCCGTTGCTCATTCTATCGCTTTAATGGTTTGTTCAGACGGGATACAAGAAAACTATTGTATTTCAAATGTTATAGCATCTTATTCTATAACATACTCTACACACTGCCGAAAATCGTACAAGATGGAAAGACTTCGTGCAAAAGGGAATATCTCGCTGCTTCTTGTATCGGAGGTCACGACTCTAAGCACTAACGAAACGACGCAAGGAGGAGCATCTAATAATGCTAGATTCTGAACTGACGAGGGTTCAGCTAATTATGTGGGTTAATTGTATATTGTAAATGACCCTGTATATAAATGCGAGAGTCCAGTGTTCACGCAGTGTAAGAAAGTGTAAGTATCTCGCATGTTTATTAACACAGTACGTAGTGCCTGCCTCGTTGGTCTAGTGGCAAAGCGCATCGCTTTGTGATCACGAGGTCAAGAGTAGTTTTTCTAACGAAAACTTCCCAGTACGAGTCCGGAGTTTAGAATTGTGCCCGGTATATGGCAATAGGCTCGCCCCCTATTACATGCGACCTAGCATCGTCGGCGAAACGTGGGTGTACTCAGTATACCTCTGCCACCCCCGCTTGGGGAATATAGGCGTGACAGTACGTAGTAACTGCCGAGTTTAAAACATAATACTGTATCTACTTTTTAAACTAAAATACGACTATTATCCTAAACTGAAATTACATGCTGACTGTAAAGTGACGAGACATCCAGTGCATCCTATTTACACTAAACGAATATTTATAACGTAATTAATTATTAATATTTTACACCAAATTAGTTGTAACCGAATTTGAAAAGACTTGACAACACTCGTTGAATTTACGATGATTACAAGTAAGTTAATAAACGTTGAATTAGTAATGATTATTGATGTATTAAAAGGACGAACCATTATTCTTACACTGAATAATAACAGATAAACGTTTATTTTACTGATGACTTTTTGCAACAACCGTTGCGCATGTCACGGCAACCAGTAATAGACTATACCATGAAAATATTGACCATAAACTAGTCCAGCCAATTCCCTCTGATTTAAGTCATCCATCTGACCCCACCATAAACCGTGTAGAACCCCTTTTCCTTAATTTGATTACTCGCAACGAATCAGAACGTCGCGCAGTCGAGCACTAGATTCGGAGCCGAGATGGAAGATCAAAGGATAATCGAAATACCGTCTCCAAGGTTGAGCAAAAATGAAATTATGCTTTCATGTTATTGGTTTCGTAAAGGAAACGTTTGTAACATTACGATGTTGAGGTTAATTCAACATAAAAATGTTTCAGGATAAATGGGTTGGTATTTAAATGTTTTTTCGTGTGATCCATAGACGTTTCGGGGTAAGAAATTGTATAATTACATCTATATGTAGGCAGCTAGCATTGCGTAAAACGCGGACGGTAAGTCCGTATTTTTTATTGTATTTTGCATCCTCCGCTTCGATATTTTCCATGCTTCTGCTTAAATTGATTGACTGCAAAGTTAATGTTTCAAAAACAATTTCAAGCTTTCTTCATTTTATTTCTGTGTGGCACAAATATTTCTCCGCCAAGTATTGGCTGAGCATAGCGAAACATTAATTACTCTGTATGTCATCTTTGTTATAGCTATGTTCACAAATAAACAATATTATTATTAAAGGTCAAATGGTTTCATGACCGTTCCTATTAATAATTTTAACAATATCATCGTTAATTAACAAAATAAACCTGGTTTTGGATGAAACCATTTGAAATGCTCTCATATGATTTAATTTCCTGCCTTCTTCATTGAATATCTGAATTCTTCTTCAGATTGTGTGACTACTTGATTATCTGTATATATCAAGTTTATTATTGTAATATAGCTCGGTATCTCCTCATATGACGTAATTAAGTCGCATCACAAACAGTCTGCGGCACAAGACCGAAACAAGCACTCACCGAGACTCTACGAATTAATTTTAATATATTAAAATGAAAACTTCGAAATGAGTTCGACACGCCTTGTGAACTAGTTCGTATCTTTTGATGTATCAAGCTGATGCCTTATTTTCTTTGAAGTTATTATGCCTAGCTTATAACATTGTGCCAAATCCCGTGCGGGGTAGGCATAAAGTACAGAGTTTCAGGAGATTAATTCATTACAGACTTTTCTGGCTTCCACCACTGTCATCGTTCGTCTAATAAAGGATCGCCGGTTTCGGGGACTCTCGACTTGCCCTTCAGATAAGACCTGATCAGTCTACTTAAAGTGTAATGAAAAAAATGTTCACATTTAATAAACATCTCTCTGTACCTATTCTAATTAAAATATTTAACCAATGGACCTGACAGACGATTTAGCGCAATGGTTAAGAGCTTAACCCGCTCCGCCCACTGTGAAATAGTCGCGGGTTCGGTTCCCGTACGGGACAAATCTTTGTGTGACCCACAATTATTTGTTTCGGACTGGATATTTGTGTCTGTGAATTTTCATGTTTGTAAACACACCCACGACACAGGAATAAATCCTAGTGTGGGGCTACGTTTAAAAAAAATGCAGGTTGGCAACGACTGCCTGTTAGTCGGCTGGCGATCACGAGATCCTAGGTTCGAATCAGAAAGTGTAATAAATAGGTCTATCGGAAAATTCTCAGTGACAATCCGAAATCGTACCCGGTATGATGACAATACACTCGCCCTTATTACTTTTGATCTAACAGCAATGACGAAAGGTGACTGTAAACCAAAGAATTCCTAACAGTTTCCTGCAGTGTAACGTTTTTTTTCTTTGTTGTGTGTATAGATCTACGCAGTTGGCCAAAGGGCATTCACAGCTTCACCGAGGAAGAAGGCGAGCGTGCAACATTTATGCTCAGCCACGCCCGCTTTGTGAAATATAGAACTAAAGTAGTGTGTTCTTTTATTATTACGCATACATTTTCCTATAACAAGACTTACACACATCTCAGAAATGGTACTCAGAAACATTTGAAAAACCAAAAGTAGCCTACCAATTACGTCCACGGTTCATGTATATGACAATCAGAATAACAAGTATAAAAGTAATACACATAATTATGTATAGAAGAAGGAACGTAGGTTCATATGCACAATGTAATCAATACATAATCGCCTTGTTTACCGAATCGTGGCTTATATAATTAATTGATCCATGCTGTGCGTACTAGATAGGAATGAGTCTAGTCAATGCGGCGCCTATGTTCTCATCAATAGCATAATTTATCGACTTTCGGACTTTAAGCTTGCCGCTGCCTCGTTGGTCTAGTGGCAAAGTGCATTGCTTTGTGATCACGAGGTCCTGGGTTCAAAACCTAGGTCGGACAAGTGTACGAGTCCCCGAGTCTCAGTGTTCCCAGTACGAGTCCGGAGTCTGGAATTGTGCCCGGTATATGACAATAGGCTCGCCCCCTATTACATGGGACCTAACATCGTCGGCGAAACGTGGGTGTACTCAGTACACCTCTGCCGCTTGGGGAATATAGGCATGACGGTGTTATTAGCTTATGCCTTATAATTGCAAGCCCTTCTGATGGCCTTGTCAATTCTTCCAGGATTCAATCGTTACGGATAGATTGAATACTTACATTCTTATTTATTCAATTATTCAAAATCAAAAGTTTTTTATTCATGTAGACCAAAAGGCACTTATGAATAGTCAAAAACAGAAAAAGTATTATTACTTAAGACTCTACCACCCGTTCGGAAAGTCATTCCTGTGGAGAAGAAGGGCAAGAAACTCCACGGTTACTCTTTTTTAAAAATGAGGTTTACAATTCTTTTTGTATACATTGCATTTATGGAGTATGGGAGAACAATGCAGAACGAGCTAAATAGATGTGCTTAAGTATAGATTAATCATAAGTGTACTTAGATTCATGATATTGGTCAGTGTCTACATAGTCCTCTCATTTACAAAATAGAGATGTTGTAGAGGTATATAATAAAAAGCATAATAATAATAGTAAGAGAAAGTGTTACTATAAAATATGTAAAGAGCGCGTACAAAACAACTGGTCATAGCTCCAGTGTGATGCCGAACGAGACAAAATTCATCAGCATTATGGTACACGTTCAGTCAGACAAAGGGCAGGGGACGGACCAGTCCCCACCAGCAGCACCCGTTCACGAGTATGACCTGAGAAGCAGCCATCACTCTCCTCAACCATTTTAGAGGGAAAAGAATGACCCGCTCCACAGAGCTGCCACTAGCAAAGACATTTTAGTGAGCATGACCAATCCACGACCTTGTCGACATCGTTCGAGAATAATATTTAAATCAATGAACGCTCGCTAGGCAGGACACGCTGCACTTAACATTATATTCTTCTACATTTCAGTTAACTTGTGTAAAGGCATTTTTATCATTTAAAAAATCATTTAGTGTATAATATCCTTTACTCATTAGTGAAGATTTAATATACTTTTTAAATCTGTCAAGTGGCAACTCTAACATGGGCTTTGGTATCTTATTAAAGCAGCGAATACCGACTCCTACGAAGGAAGTAAATACTTTTTTAAGCCTAACAATTGGTAATACCAGTTTATGTTTATTTCTAGTATTTAATTTATGAACGTCACTCACTTTATTAAATAAATGGATATTCCTACGTATGTACACTATGTTGTCGTATATATACTGTGAAGCGACCGTGAGAATGTTGATCTCTTTAAAAAGTTCTCTGAGGGAAGCCCTAGGTCCAAGATTATAAATGGCACGGATAGCTCTTTTTTGCAGTATGAATACATTTTCCACGTCAGCAGCGTTACCCCACAGTAGGATACCATAAGACATAATGCTATGGAAGTAACTAAAATAAACTAGACGTGCTGTATCCACATCCGTAAGTTGCCGTACTTTCCACACTGCATAAGCAGCGGAGCTAAGTTTACCCGCAAGCGATGAGATATGGGCCCCCCATTGGAGTTTGGAGTCTAGGGTAATGCCTAGAAAGACAGTGGAGTTCACGAGGTCCAGCTTTGTGCCATTAATAAGAATATTCGTAGCATTAACTTTTACATTGGGCATAGTAAATTTAATACACTTAGTCTTGAGTGAATTAAGCAATAGATTGTTTATTTCGAACCAATTTGATATCCGTGAAAGAGCACCATTCACATCGTCAAAATTAAGCTTAGCTCTGTCAACTTTGAAGATCAATGAGGTATCATCTGCGAATAGTACAATGTCACAGACATCACGGACAAAGTTCGGCAGGTCATTAATATATACTAAAAAGAGAAAGGGTCCTAAGATGGAGCCCTGTGGAACACCAATTGAAATATTAACTTCCTGAGACTTGACCCCGTTAATCTCAACACATTGAGACCTTTCACCTAAGTATGAAGCTAATAAATTAAGGGCAGTGTTTTTAATACCGTAATGCCTTAGCTTTTTAATAAGGGTTGCATGCTCAACACAGTCGAATGCCTTAGAGAGATCACAGAATACACCAATTGCATTCTGCGATGCCTCCCAGGCACCGTAAATTTGCTGAAGCAGACCTACTCCCGCGTCTGTGGTTGAACGTCCCTTAGTAAAACCATATTGATCACCGTGTAACAGCTTATTCTCATTAAAGTGGTTAAGCAATTGATTGAGTAGGATCTTTTCATAAATTTTACTCAAGGCCGGCAAGATGGAAATCGGTCTAAAATTGGAAGGCTCGCTTTTTATCCCTGATTTAAAAATCGGTACAACTTTACTAAGTTTCATTAAGTCGGGGAACCTACCCTTCTCTACACATTTATTAAATATCGTCGCCAGCGCAGGTGCTATAGCCATTACTATGCTATCTAGTATTTTTAATGATATACCCCAGAAGTCGACAGTGTTTTTAATGTTTAACGACTTAAAGGTTAAGATTATGTCTGTCGGGGTCACATATTTAAATTCAAACAAGACATTGCATTCTTTTACACTGCTTTTTAATATTAGTTCAGCTTTTCGGGAAGAGGAGTTCAAAGAGCCAGTAGTATGAACTGGAATTTCACTAAAAAATTTATTAAAAGCCTGCGCAATATCGAAATCATCTGTTAAGATGTTATCATTAATTACAAGTTCAATATGATCATCGCGTGGTTGAGTTCTCCCAGATACACTGTTAATTATACCCCATGTGGTTTTGATCTTATTTGATGACCTTTTGATCATATTGCTATAATATAAAGACTTTGCTGCAGTACACACCTTCCTAAAAGTCTTCGAGTAGTTTTTAACATATTCCAAGAAAGCTGGGTTTTGATTATATGTTTTCGTATCATACAGTTCATACATCTTAGCTCTACTTTTATGAATTCCTACAGTAGCCCAATCACTAAACTTTGCTTTCTTGGCCGTTGAAAATGATTTTATTTTAAATATATTATCGAATTCTGATTTCATGGTATCAAAAAGGTTTTGATATAGGTAATTGGGATCATTATGTAACCAATCCATATTAGATATGCGATTGTAAACTTTATCCCTAAAACAGTTTATACGTCGATCTGATATCGGCCTACAAGTAACTTTACATAACTTAGGTATAAGGTGGCTGGGTACTGACACCAACAAACCACTATGATCTGAGGGCAAAGCGTTTATAATTAATTTATCAAACACTTCACAGTCGCAAAACACATTATCTAAACAGGTAGCAGACGTAGCAGTGATTCTAGTCGGTTCATTAAACAAGCATACTAGATTAAAAGATTTAAAAAGAGTAATTAGTCTACAGCTAATGGATGACTTTTCGATTAGATTGACATTGAAGTCACCACATATAATGCTTTGCTTTTTAATACCAGATATTTTTTTTAACACCTCTTCCATAACGTTTTCAAATGTATTAAAATCACCTGAGGGCGGTCGGTAAACGCATGCTACAACATAACTATCCAGTTCGACACAAGATATCTCAACAATGCGTTCAATAGAAAGACCCATAATGTCCTTGCGCTCTTTACACTTGATGTCGTTGGCGACTAATATTAGAGACCCTCCGCGTATGGCTGTTTTTCTTGTGAACGCACTCAACTCAACTCTTTATGGTACAAAAGAAATACAAACGACATTGTCGAAAATTGCTCCAGATCCAAAAAAAATTTGACCCATGCCATCAGTATTTAGCTATTTTATTAAAATAATGGCAAATATCCGTATCTAACAGACAATTTGCAATCTAAAACGAATATTTCAAAGTATTGTATGTACATATATCGAAGTCGACGATTAATAGTTGCTGAATTATAACCTCAAAATCTAATACTTTTTGTACAATATTGCGATTCTCCTGCTTGTCCGTTTAATAATTTATGATGCCCTTTAGAGAATTTATGGGTGATTTAAAATCATCAAGTATTTTTCATTGCTGTTGGTTCTGGGGCAAATTATGTATGGGCGCAAAACAATGTCCTTTATTAGCATATTTACACAGATGATGTACAAAGGCAAACTTAACTCAATTTGAGTTATCAACCAGTTAACCTTTGAGTGTAGACAGATCAGTTTTGTGGAAGTGAGGTCAATTGCACAACCTAAGAGTTACTTCAGAAATGACGAAATCACTACATCATCGTCATCTCTGCCTATACTTGTCCACTGCTGAACATAGGCCTCCCCAATCGCTTTCCAGCGTAATGGTCCGACGCCACCTGCATCCAATGACTTCCTGCGATTTCCACAAGATTGTCGGTCTATCTGGCAGGTGGTCGTCCTACGCTGCGCTTACCAATACGTGGTCTCCACTCTAGAATCTTTCTGCCCCAACGCCCGTCCGATCTTCGCGCTTTGTGGCCCGCCCATTGCCACTTCAGCTTACTAATCCTGAGGGCTATGTCGGTGACCTTGATTCTTCTACGAATCTATACATACTAATAGAAAAATACACTATTTATTTACATAAATATATACATATCCTATCTTTTTGATTGCGTGCAGGTGTTAGGGCACACAGAGCACGATGTAAGGTGGGCCATCGTTTGGGTTACACCGCACAAACCCCCAAGTTGGTTATGTCTGAGTCTGACCCTGGACATGTTTTCCTTGCTCTGACCGAGTCCGCAGTCCATTTAAAGACTTTTAATTCTGACATTGTCTTATTCCTAAGTAATGCATAGTTTGATTGGTGATCACGAGGTGCCTGGCTTTGAATCCTAGTTTGAGCAGTGTATTTTTTCTATAGAAAAAATATTAATAGCATTCTGAAGTCTGAAATTAGACAGTAGACTCGCCCCTTATTACCACGAGACTTGCACGAGACTCATCGTTGGCGAGATGTGAACGTGCACAATACTCCTCTGCTACCTCCGCTTGGCGTGACGGTGTTCATATATTTTGTAATACTTAGGAACATGGTCTTCACAAGCGTAAGTACTTAAGGGTTATTTCTCTGATCCTTGTTACTTTGTTGCATGTTTCAATGTCATAAAGCTTCACTTTCTATAAACACAGTAAAAAATATGAGTAATTAATTATTGTACAAAGCATAGTAAAGATTTAAGTAATTAATTAATAAATTCTACTGAAAATTTGTCTAGACATTCTCATAATACCTATGTAATTCTTTCAAAGCTTTCATAGGTCTCTTTCAACGTTATTCATCAAACAAGTAACGTAAGACTATTCTATAAAATTTAATCTTAAAAGTGGATCTAATTAGAGCACGTACTATGACTTGTTTTAAAATAATTAAAACACTTTGATGTGGTTAAATACATACCTTAGTAGTGCCCACTACACCCGCTACAATCCATAATATAATCTATCTATCTATATCATTACCAGGCCAGGTCCCTTGTGGCGTAGGCAGCGAGCACAGAGTTCCAACAGGTTCTATACTTATATACCTCCTTCCTTCCTCCACTCTCATAGTTCATACAGGCTCGCCAGTTACGGAGACTCTTGACTTGATATAAGAGCTCGCATTTCCACCGCATTTATCCTACTTTCATTCTCCTTCTTACATACCCAGCTCTCGCTGCCATATAACAGCGTTGGGACAAGCACTCCATTATGTATGGCCAGCTGCGCCTTTCGGCTTAAGTGCCGGCTCCAAAGTAGCTTTCCCATCGCGTCATTCACTCTGTTCCCTGCACTCACTCTTCTCTCTATGTCAGTGGTGTATTTTCCATCCTTACTGAATGCGCATCCAAGATATACAAACTCATTCACTTGCTCCAGCACATCGTTCCCAACCACAATCCTTGCATTCGTTCTGGTTTCTTTCCGTTCAAAAACCATAATTTTGGTTTTCTTCACATTCAAATGTAAGCCATTTTTCATGCAGTCGTCTTTCATAACTGTGACTAGTGATTGCAGATCAGTGGCTGTTGGCGCTATCAAAACCGCGTCATCTGCATATAGTAGATGATTTACCACTAGATCACTCATTTGTACACCTTCGTTCATCGCTTTCAGTCTTTGAAGACTTCTATCCAAATATATTATAAACAGTCTAGCGGATAACACGCAACCCTGCTTGACGCCGATTTCAACGTCAAACCAGGGTTACATGTTACCACCCACCCGTACGCATGCCTTGAAGTCCACATAGGTGGACTGGACAGCCCGCAGCAGAGTGCCATTTATACCATACTCAGGCAAAATGTCCCAAAGTCTCTTTCGCACAACTCTATCAAACGCCTTCTCCAGATCCACAAAACCGCAGAAAACACTCCGGCCCACTGCCAGATGCTTCTCTACGATGTTGCGAAGGTAGAAAACTTGATCCGAATCCTCTTACGGTCTGAAACCCCCTTGTGCCTCGCACAACATTCCATCGGACTTCTCGCGCATTCTCCTTTCAACAATTTTACCATACACCTTGGCTGCCAAGCTGATCAAACTAATGGCTCTGTAATTGGCGCAGTCATATTGTGAACCCTTGTCTTTGTACAAGGGTACAATGACTGCGCGGCGCCAATCTGTAGGGACCTTACCGGTCCTCCAACAAAGATTTGCAAGGACCCGAAAGGCGTCCCGGACGTAAGTTCCACCATATTTGATCATCTCGGCAGATATCATGTCTATTCCCGCAGCTTTACCATTTTTCATACTTCCTATCGCCCATTCAACTTCTTCCATAGTAATGCCCTCTGTTGATTCCGCAAACTCGTCTCTGGGCTCGTCTGTGGCACCAGTATCCGGGGCATCTCCATACATTTCTCCAAAATATTCACTCCACCGGTTTAATACAGCTTGTGTATCTGCAAAAATGTCACCATCCTTAGACTTAATCCTTTCCATTCTGGAACCTGACGAATCACCTCGAGACTTTCTCACTTTGCTCAAAAAGAGTTTAGTGTTGTTCTCGAAGTTCTTCGCCAGCCTCTCCTCCTCAATCGCACTGGCTCTTTCACGCTTTTCTTTCACTAAGGTTTTCTTGCATTGCCGGTATATTTCTTTCTTCATCTCTGTCATACTAGCATTCAGGTTCAAAGAAGAAACATAGTCCTGCCATGCTTTCTTCTTACTTTCTACGGAGCTTTGCAACTCCGCATCCCACCATGCATCACCTTTTGCTGTAATATGCTTCTTTGAGCAACCACATACTTCTTTCGCGGAACCTACTAAACTCTCTTTCAGGCTATTCCAGCATTCATCTACATTTGAGTCCGAAGAACCTACTGCCAAAAGCTTGTCCCGGACTCTGTCTTTATACATTCTTCTCACGCTCTCATCTTGCAACTTTTCAACCATTATTCTTTCAAGGTCTCCGAAGAGGATACGCTCTCGCCAGTGCCTCCACTTGCTGAAGAGACCACTAAACCGCGCAACTACGAGATAGTGGTCTGATTCAAGAGTGGGGCCTCTATATGCACGTGTGTCTTGGAGTTTGCTTCAGAGACGGTTATCTACCAGGATCAAATCTATCATGCTTTTTTGTTCATTCCTTCTCCACGTGTACATATGTATATCCTTATGTTGGAATATCGTATTAGACACAAGGAGACCCCTTTCCAAACATACATCCACAATGCGCTTACCTGCATCATTCACTCTCTTATCACCATAAGGACCCAGAGCAGCGTCGCAAGTTTGCCGCCTGTTTCCCACCCATCCGTTCAGATCACCGCACAAAATCACCTTTTCATTAGCCTCAGCCAGATCCAGAACTTCTCTGACATTATCCCAAAACTTCTCAAGGTCCTGGGGTGTCGACGAGCTTACGGGAGCATATGCTGCCACCAAAAATACTTTAGTGACACCCAGTTTTAAACGGACCCAGAGAAGTCTTGCATCGTACAGGCCATAATCTCTCACTCCAGAGGCCAGGCGATGAGACAGCAAGATACCCACTCCCATGCTGGCATGACTACCCTGCGGTACCCCGGACCACAGAGCCATCGTGCCATCAGGAAGATCACAGGTTTCACTGCCCCTTCGCTTAGTCTCTGTTACACACAGAGCATCCAGGCGTCTCTCTTTCATTACATCAATGACCTCATGCATCTTATCTTCCATACCACCCCTTACATTCCAAGTGCCTATTCGGCACTCTGCACCCCACGACTCGCCAGTTCGGGCCCGGCGTGATGGGTGGCGGCCCCCACCGCCGCTTCCACCTATATTCGTACCGACGGGGGCGGGCCGGTACGCGTCGCCTCGGGGGGACGCCCTAGCCCGCGCTGCGGTACGTCTTCGGTCCAAGATTGCAGCCAAAATGACTGGCAGGGGTCACGACGAGCACGCTCTTGGACAGACCCCATTGCTTTGTTGACTTCTCAAAAGCATTTGACTCTGTGAAATGGCCAACTTTGTTGAATACACTACTAGAAATGGGTATACCTAAACACCTAGTACACCTTCTGAGGGAGCTTTACGAAGAAGGGACAGCTTAAGTGCGAACTGATGATCTCCTTTCAAACAGCTTCCATCCCGGCGCAGGTGTCTGCCAGGGGTGTATAATATCACCACTCCTTTTCAACATCTATACCGAACTTATTATGGAGAAACTACTTCTTAAAATGGAATGCGTGAGCCTTTTGTTTGGATTAAAGATTAATCGGCTAAGACCAAGATTATGATCGTTGACCGACCCAACAACAACTCGCCGGAAACAAAACTAATTGCAAACTGTGATGTGGTTAAGACCTACATATATCTTGGTGCTTTAATCTCAAATAACGGCAGTTGCATAGATGAAGTAACGCGACGTATGGCGATTACTAGAACTGCAATGGACAAGTTGAAAAAGATATGGCGGAATGGTAATATAACCAAAACCACTAAAACTGGGCTCGAACAAACACTCGTATTCCCCATATTCTTATACGCTTCAGAAACTTGTACGCTGCGAGAACTGGAGAAGAAGAAAATAGATGCTCTGGAAATATGGTGCTGGAGAAGAATGCCTGGGATATCGTGGACCGAATTTCGCACGAATGTCTCCATACTCCTCGAACTCGGCATCAAACAGCATCTATCAGCAGTAGAACAGTCTCGCATACTCAAATTTTTCGGCCATGTCTCGAGGCGTAAGGTAGAACTCGGAAAGACCAAATTAAGTCCGTAGTGGGAGATGCTTCTTTGATCGCGTGCACCCGAATCTCAAATAATCGAACTAAGTGGAGAGATATCGTAAGGCGAGCTACATCAGCATCCAGTGACGAAACCACATCGTGACCACGAACACTCTGTCAAGAGTGAAGCGAATAAGAAGAAGAAAAGATATATCAATCCAGACATAACTATAAAAACAGATACTACAGATTTCGATTCCAGACTAATAAGAAACAAAGAGCACAATAATTAATCATACCACAGATAGACATCGCGATCCTACGTTTCAATACCATCGGCACACAATTTATAATTAATCGACCATTTCAATTATTAAAGTGTATTAGTGGCCTGATTTTAGGTCAGCAATTAATATCAGAATGAGTTCAGCGACGGTTGAGCGGGTCCCGGAGCGGAAATCTATTAATTTGACCGTAAAGCACGACCATTACAGGCGAGTCACCAATTATTCCAGTCTCCCTCGGCAACTAAATTCCATGATGTTCGCCAATCTAAGACAGGCGCCGTTTACGATACTCAAATTACTGTTTCATTGCCCGTAAAAAGATATAAGGAGAGCTTATTATTGAGGTGCCGAGTTATAAGTGCGCGTAAATTTTTAGGTGTAAGGAAATTTCTTAATTTCGGTAGTAACCCTTCATTGCCACGGGCGCTTTTTCAGCGCGCGTCAGTCAAGTGCTGGAATGAAAAACAGGCTAGCAGTACATTTTTTGAGTTGCAGCACATTGACATAAAAACGCCTGTGTCAACTAGGGGCTAGTGTTCAAGTGTTGACGTAACACCTAGTACGTAGGTATCATTATTCAAAATTGTAGGTTCTCATTGTAGTTTCAAACGATTTCTTTTCCTAATAAGTACGGGTTAAAGTTTGCAAAATGTTCATTTTATTGCAAAGGTTTCATGACATCTCGTATTTCTATTCGTCATGACATGAACGAGGTTTTTTTTTGTTTGATTTGATTTTTTTTTATACGTAGCCCCTCACTAGGATTTATTCTTGTGTCGTGGGTGCAGTTACATACACAAATACCCAGACCGGAACAAATAATTGTGGATCACACAAAGATTTGTCCCGTGCGGGAATCGAACCCGCGAATATTAGACACAGTGGGCGGAGCGGCTCAAGCTCTTAACCACTGCGCTAAATCGTCCGTCGATTAATTAATAAAATAATAATTTCAAACAAAACTAATTACAAATTACAGTTCCGAGAAATATAATTTTGTGTAATAAAAAGCTGAAGTTAGATCTAAAATAATTTATTTTCGTGTTTCTTTTATAAAACAATCGTTTACATAAGTACTATCTTATTATTATATTTTACAATAAACATATTTAATAGCGTTTCTTCTACATTTATAATTATTTATTTACAATAATTTTATACAATAACATTTGAATATTGGGAATTAGTTAAGTATCTATAACCGTATTAAATACAAGTTACCATTTTAAATGCAAGTTACAAATTAATGCTTGCAATTACTGCCTCGTTGGTCTAGTGGCAAAGCGCATCGCTTTGTGATGACGAGGTCCTGGGTTCAAATCCTAGGTCGGACAAGTGTAGTTTTTCTAACGAAAAGTTCCCAGTACGAGTCCGGAGTCTGGAATTGTGCCCGGTATATGGCAATAGGCTCGCCCCCTATTACAAGGGACCTAACATCGTCGGCGAAACGTGGGTGTACTCAGTACACCTCTGCCACCCCCGCTTAGGGAATATAGGCGTGACGGTGTTTTTTTTACAAATTAATGATTTGGAAAATTAACATAGCAAGCTGACGTCATCTTAGTTCAAGTGTGACGTCATACATCGTAACATCAAATAACTTATGTTAAAAAGTAACAGATTCACAAACCAACGAAATTTTCGTTACAGTTACCACTTACAACATAATTTCTTACATTGACTATTATAATAACAACAATAATCTGAGGACAAAGAAAGCGAGGGCACATTAGGTATTAACGTCCTTATAACCATACATTTATATCTGTTAAGATACCACTAACAATTGTCAAGTACAGTCACTTTCTACCTACAGATCGTTATAATACTGGCGATATTATTCATTGGAACGTTATTGCTTTTTTTATAATCAATCGCTTAACAACTACTCATCTTTCTTTACACAGTACACAAAAATATTATACTAATCAATAAACTTCAATTTTTTTTATTATAATGTAAGCATGCGTCACAAGGCACTATTCTAGCGAGATTAATACCAACTCAACGGAAAACATGACCAACTATTAAATTCGGTTTCCAAGTCCGAAGTCGGGCCTAAAATTACATTTTATGGCAACAAATCAATAACAACTTTTAAAACGAAAACCGCTACCATGTGGAACTGCGGCGTAGCACGCGACGCCTTCGCTACGGAACAAAATCTTTAGGGCTTAGTACAAATATATTGACATTAGCTAAACGCAATCGAGGTTATTATGCCATCCTTATCACACAAATTTACTAAATAAAGATGAACGTGACAACACGCTTTTCCGACAACATTAGTGTCAATCTGTTCGTGCTCAGTTCTCTGAGGACTTAACGCGAACAAATTGACGTTAGCGTCAAGCGATCGAGTTGATATGCCATCCTTTTCACGGTACGAATGTACTGACTGAAGATGAACGTAACGGCATTCTTTCTCGACAATGTTTCGCCAACGTAAATATGTTCGTCCTAAGCTCTCTCAGGGCGTAACACAAATATTTTGACGTCAACGTAAAGCGATCGAGTTGATGTGCCATCCTTTTCACACTACGAATTTACTAAATAAAGATGAGCGCGACAGCTCGCTCTGTCGACAATATTTCGATAACGTCAAATAGTTTGTACTTAGCCCTCTGATCAAACGATACTACGGGACTATGCGGCAACACTTAGTACAATACAAATAAGCATCTCTTACATAATTTATTTTAACCCCTAAATTGGAGCTTGTATTGCTCACAATTTTATATATTTTCAAATTCTAAAAGCCAGACACGGCCTCCTATAAATAACTTGTAGGTACTTCATTTGTCAAGTACGAGTTTCCAGATCGAATGCACCAAACTTAAACGTTATTTATGAACTTAAGTCTAAGTTAACATAAGAATTACTAGGTACATTTTTCACGGCTGTTGATTTTACAGCTGGCATTTATAAAGTGGCTTAAACATTTATAAATGTTAGTACAACTTCAAATTTTAAGTGAGATTAATGAAACAATATTACTTAGGCGTTTGCTCCAACAGCGCAAACGATAGTTATCACAAGTGAATAGTTATTATTTGCCAGCACAATAATGATCCAACGAGAACTGATATCACAGCATTTTGTATTGGTGGAACTGCACCCTTATAATTTTGATCTTTTTGATGTATGCACAGTCGAATTTCATTGCAAAGGCGAATGTTTCGCGACGTTTGTCGAAGCGCTAAAGGATTTTCGTTATTGTATCCACTATATCATACTCAGTCACTTTCGTAAATATTTTTAATTAATCGATTACTTACGACTAACACAAACTGTACGATACATTATCCGATATATCACGCTAACAAAGGGAAAGTTGTAGGTGAAAGTTGAACAGAAGTCAGTCATCCATCACGGCGCGCAGTCTTCGGAACGAGCAACAAATCTATTTTAACAGATCATCCCCTCACTACATTATCGTTTTCCTTTCAGTTTTACTCCCCTACTACGAGCCCTCGACTCTTGCTGTTCTAAAATAAAACCATCGACATTCCTTAACGTAACGTACTGTCATCTCGAATTAGATAGGTATGTTTAATTAAAAATGATGTCGCCGGAACAGTCCTAAAAACGCAAATCAATTGCGAACATGTGTTTAAATTAAGAGATTTATTTGTTCCAATCGTGTTTTGTTTTATTATTTGTGACTCTTTTATTCTTTGTTTTACAAAAAAAATTATATTGCAGAGATCACAATACACACGTATCACCATTCACATACAATATCTACAAGAATAGATCTATTGTCTCAAATTATGCAATACTAGCAGTTTCCCGCGGTTTCACGCCCCGTTGACAACGGCGCTACCGACCGGGTTTATGTTACTTCTGGATAATGTAGCTTTTTAGAAAGCTGAACCGACTGGACTGAGCTGATTTTGATAGTTCTCTCACCATTAGTGGTGAAAGAACTATTAAAATTGGTTTAGTTGTTTCAGAGATCACCGGCTACAAAAAAAAAATCTCTTTAGGTAAATCTCTAAATAGGTATTAACCTATTACTATATGAAATAAAACTATTTTTTGGATGTTATCGCGGTTTATTTTTGATTTTTAAACCCCCAACGTTTCGTAGGAAAGACTGAGGTGTTAGACGTCCAAAAGGCATAGTTGTTCCGCGGTACCCTCAAACTTCTTAATAATTTTTGTTAGTCGGATCTACGCAGATCGATCTTTTGGACGTCTAATACCTCAATCCTTCCCGTGACCGTGGGTGCAGCAAAGCACTCGAAACGTCAGGAACAAATAAAAGTCAAAGATAAAATCCGAAAAATAGTGTTATTTCATGTGTAATATTCGCGTAAATGTAAGAACTCAGTATGTGAACCTATTAGTATAGACAAAGATTGATCATTCTTCGTCTAGTCATAGCTATTAACAGCAACAAATAAGCTAATACTGGTTTAGTAGTAGGGGCGTGGGTGGGTGGTTGTGTCGGCGAAATATCGGCTAGTTTATGTTAGCTCCGCTCGGTGTGTGTAATCGCTCATTAATCACCAGCTGTGCTCTATCACCGCAGCGAGGCCACGATCTCGTTCGACATACTGTTCTGCTGGCTCGACGAATTCAGGCTTTTGGAGCATTGCTGAAATACACAATATCTATGTAAACAGAACTCGCGAGAAGCGAAACGTTTCGGAGGAGTTGGGAAGCTGGCTGCCGGAATGTTACAAGTATTCCGCTATAAAATTTTGTTTGTTGTTTACACACGAAGCATTTCGTAGCAAGCCTTATACAGCGTGTAAGATAAACGACGCTAGACCCCAGATACCCCAATGAGTTAAAGCAATTGTATCTAAGTAAAATTTATATTAACACACACACACACACACATACCGTCACGCCTATATTCCCCAAGCGGGGGTGGCAGAGGTGTACTGAGTACACCCACGTTTCGCTGACGATATTAGGTCCGATGTAATAGGGGGCGAGCCTATTTCCATATACCAGGCACAATTCCAGACTCCGGACTCCTACTGGGAACTGGGACTTTTCGTTAGAAAAACTACACTTGTCCGACCTTGGATTTGAACCCAGGACCTCGTGATCACAAAACGATACGCTTTGCCGCTAGACCAACGAGGCATTTATATTAACAATTACTAGAATCGATTCATTTCCCGTTTTAGAATAAACTACTTTCAGACCTTGCGTCATTTATGTTACATATTGTATAATCCCGGCTCACAGAATTAATATTCCGTAGATCATAAAAAATATCGTCGTAAAAATTGATATCTCGCTAGTACCTATATAGATTTATTTATTCGCTTATAAACCGCGCCGCTAAAAGTGTAAATTGAGATTTTCTGGCGTCAGGCTATAAAAGCTTTGAACGCAGATGTTCCGAACTAAAGTCACTAAATTTTTTATGTTTTAATATCTATCAGCGTTATTTGAGGTTTTAATAAAAAAGTACCAAGTGATTCTTGCGCAAGCTACGCGAGTTTTTGCGATTACATCACCCCCGACCTCCGACGGGGTCGCCGACTTCTCTAACACGAGATAAGGTACCTTTTTTGGTACTAAGGCGACATGATTCCTAGGTTGCTTAACTCACTATAAGGACAATTTTACGTAAAAGAAGGAGGTCACGTAAAGTTCTATTTTAATACCTTGACACCAAAAAGTATTCGTAACAAACATTACAACAGTTTCATTAAACGGACACGAATGTAAGTAATTACGCAGTAAATGCTATTAACTATTCATTCTACTCAGTTGTTAACTTGAAACTACTAAATTGGCTGTAATAAAAGGCATAGGACTTTTGGGAATAAAACGCATGCTATTCGATTGGTGATTCGATAACGGTCGTTGCCAACAACAATCTTAACGCAGCGATTATTTTAAATCAACGCATTGCAACGAACTGAAGGTTTTACACATTCAAATGTTATGAAGATAGTTATTTCATTTAGAACTTACAAACTCTTATAGCCTTCTGTTGTATAAAAATGATGTGTTGGATTTGGAAAAATATTGACATAATAAAAAAGTCGTAGTTTTGTCAATAAGATATATTAATTGTATGAGTTCAAAATGAGCTATTATATTTATTTTTATTTTATATAAGTATTTCAAAGTTCAGGTATCATTTTCATCTTAACTTTATAGTCATTGCTATAATCATAACAAAGTCCAAAACCTACTGATTTGATTAATGCTAAATAGTTATTTGTTTACTCCATGAGATATTTTTAGGATATTCATGAGAAAAGGAATAACGCTAATTTCATACTATTACCTGCCTGACTGCCCCGTTGGCCTAGTGGCAAAGCGCATTGCTTTGTGATCACGAGGTTCAAATCCTAGGTCGCACAAGTGTAGTTTTTCTAACGAAAACTTCCCAGTTCGGGTCCGGAGTCCGCAATTGTGCCCGGTATATGACAATAGACTCGCCCCCTATTGCATGGGACCTAACATCGTCGGCGAATCGTGGGTGTACTCAGTACACCTTTGCTACCCCCGCTTGGGGAATATAGGCGTGACGATATATTTTTTTTTCATATTATCAAAAATTCGTCATTAAAATAGTGTTAATTTATTTTATTTCCTTGTATCGTACCTACTGATACAATTATGGTCAAAATGTTTAATCCTATATGAAAGCATGAACATTAATTGTGATAAACAGGAATTTTACTGAGAATCGCGCAGTTTCTTGTGCTTTTGAAAGCGGATCTTTCCCGACTTCTACAACCAACAGCTCTAGTGTAGTTTTCTTTAAACTCGAACAAGTTTTATTTATAAAAGTAGACGTACGCCGCGCTATTAGACCTAATTAGAACAGGGAGTTAAAAAAAAGTTGATCCTGTTTAAGGAAAAAATGCTAAAGGAAAGGGTTTATTTCATTTTTTGATTAAACTTATTAATAGTTAATTTAGACTTACTGAACGAATTAGTTAGTAGTAGTAGTCTTGAATTAAGCTTATGGCAGCTTACAATTAACCTACCATATAACGTTTTGGGGGTTATGAAAGATATCATTCGCAATCAATTAACGCCTCAAAAGTAAAAAAAAAGATAAATCTAGAAAATAGAGTCACTAACAAATAGTCAGTTTTACATTTTTAATCTAATTTATCTACTTATCTCCCACCAGATTGGAATGCAGCCTTCACTGAGAAATTTCAGCAGCTGAACTACGATCGGATTGGAACGCGACCGTCACTAGCATAACCCGCGGAGAAACACGGATGGTTCACTTTTTTATGAATATATCCTTGAATATTACTTTAAATATATAAAAATCTGTATAAAGTGTGTGCGTGTGTGAATGATCTACGCTGTTGGCCGCGGGGCCTTTACAGCTTCACCGGACAAGAGGGCGAGCGTGCAACCACGCACGTACGCCCGAGCCAGAAGGGCAAGGGGGCAACTAGCTCAAGGGCGCCTCAAGGAGGAACGGCCTCGCCTTGGGCAGTTGCTATGGGCTAGAGCGTATACTAGGTGTCTCGCCGTGGTGCGCTGCACCGGCCGGCAGGCAAGGGATTCTTCGACCTCGCCGACAAGGTCGTATCTGTATAAAGATGGGAAGAAACTTGACTAAGAACTAGTTCAGAGCACATAATTTTAGATTTTATCTCACCATTTGCCGCGACTCCCAAGCCTTCATGGCGCTCTTATATTTCTCGAACTCGTGGCACCAATCCGAATACACTTGTTTGTATTCTTGGGACTTACTCGGTTGTGTACACCTAAAACAACATCGTTATAA
The DNA here is from genome assembly GCA_905147815.2 of Phalera bucephala. Lineage (NCBI taxonomy): Eukaryota > Metazoa > Arthropoda > Insecta > Lepidoptera > Notodontidae > Phalera > Phalera bucephala. Next base: position 18,129,723 of record LR990615.1, read on the forward strand.
CTTACGTCAAGTGTCTGAAGGTTGTTTGTGAAGTCAAAGTTGTAGTTTTACTGACAGACAGTAGTGCCACTATCAGGCATTCATAAACAGTCAGAATCAGAATCAGAATATTTTTTATTCATGTAAACCATTACAGTATTTATGAATCGTCAGAAAAGTAACAAAGACTCTACCACCACTTCGGAATGTCATTCCTGTGGAGAAGAAGGGCAAGAAACTCCACGGTTACTCTTTTAAAATAGTATTTTTACATTTTCTTTTTCCATCTACATTTTGTTGTGGGATATGGGAGAACGATGTAGGCTGGTCTATCAGGTAGGTCTATCAGTCGATACGGATGTATAAATGAGGGCTAAGCACGAAAAGATTGATATTAGTGGGACAGTAGCGAGTTGATATGCTATCCTTGCTGCACTACAAATTAGCTATTTAAATAAAATTTACTAATTATTTACTACATAGACATGAACGACAGGACGCTTACTCGCTAGCGGCACTATGACGTCAAAACTTTCGCTCTGAGCCTGTGATAGTTAAGCACTAAAAGATTGACCTTAGCGTGACGCTAGCTAGTTGATATGCCATCTTTGTCACACTACTCATTTACTAAATAAACATGAAATTGACAGCACGCTTACTCGCTAGTGTCACACTAACGTCAATCTTTTCGTGCTAAGCCCTCGGATCTTATGGTTACTATATATTGAAGAACAATTTTTAGAATAGTATGTGTGGTTGATCACTATATTATTACTAAGACATGTAGCTTAAGTTAGGTTAAAATTTAAGATCATAATTTCAGAGAGCATAATATATTTTTTACTTTCTTTTTTATAAAAACGTAGCCCCACACTGGGATTTATCCTGAGTCGTGGGTGCGTTCACAAATATAAAAATTCACATACACAAATACCCAGACCGAAACAAATAATTGTGGGTCACACAGAGATTTGTCCCGCGCGGGAATCGAACCCGCGACTATTAGACACAGTGGGCGGAGCGGCTTAATCTCTTACCTCTACGCTAAATCGTCCGTCGATCTATACTAATATTATGAAGACGAAAAATTTGTTTGCTTGTAATCGATAAATCTCACACAAATGAATCAATTGTAATAATTCTTAGATCATTAGGCCATTAGCTACATTATCCAAAAGTAACATAGATTCAGTAAGTGATTCTATTGTTGACTGCCAGTAGTAACTAAATATTAACAAAATAGTTAGGTAGTACATCGAAGGTTCAGTAATCTACATAAATTGAAAGTTATTTTTTTAGTATCTATATAGTTTATGGTATTAACTTTTTTTAGCAAGCAACAGGATTATAATACTTATGTGTATGATCAAGCCACTTACCTGTGTAAGTCAATATCTAAGTTATAGGATGCTATAAGCGTGGGTCCGAAGTAGCACTCGTACCGACCGCGGTCCGTCTCCGACACGGACAGCAAGACCAGGCCTCGCTCCGAAGTCTGTAGCACTCGGTCCCAACTAAACAATCAACAATAAGCTTCTATAACAATGTTCCTAACCCGAAAAGTCTCAAATAAAGAAAGGGGATATCTGCAACTTCGATCGAATAACGTTATAATATCGTACTATCGTAATATCATACTATCGCTAAGTCTAACGTAAAGTAATCATATCTTATTATTAAAAATACATAGAGTCGCTCGTAATGTTGTGCGACCGCGGTGTTCTTAGCGATCACTAAGGTTCAGCACCGTTCGACTCGGTCGGCTGGAGATGGGTGACCGTTTATGGCACTTTCATATTCTCTGTGCTTTGGAAGGTACGCTAAGCCGTTGGTCCCGGTTACCACGTAATTTAGTGGCCGTTAAGCCAAGTTGCAAGCCTTATTGGCGGCTTGATAAAATTCCAACAGCAGTTGGCCACAAACCAGCTTTTGCCAATCCGCACTGAGTCTGCGTGGTGGAGTATGACCTAATCTCTCTCACTGAGATTTATGAGAGAAGGCCTTTGCCAAGCAGTGAGACAGCAAATGCTGATATTATTGTTTGTATCTCGCTGAGATTCATGGGCTTTACCCGGGCCTTTAAAACGCTTGCATGGGGACATGGTCCAACACGTAGAGGCCCTTTGCGAAAAGTTAATGTTATGTTAGTCAACTGCTGAGATCACTTGCTGGAAATGAAGAAACATAACCAGCGAAATGACCCCGGCAGGTGCAAGGACTATTGTAGCTCTATCTATATCACGCCAGATCACTTGCGGGGTAGGCATAGAATACAGAGTTCCAACAGTACCTCTCTGTCTTGCTCGACGCTCATAGTTCATATCATACACAATCACCGGTTACGGAGACTCTAGACTTGTCCTTCAGATAATACTCGGTCTATTTGGACGTGGTAAGCTATAGACTATCTTACTCGTACCGGTCTTCCCCGGTACCTACATCCTTCCACTTTCGCACTGTATATTTGTTTCGTCATTCTTTCTTCTTACATTCTTTCTATATGCCCGAACCAACGGAGCATACCCTTTGTCATCTTTACACCGATACTATCTTTCATACCTACTCGCTTTCTTACTACGCTCTTGGGAATACGGTCGGTCAGTTTCACTCCCCAGATCATGCGCAGAGCTCGCGTTTCCACTGCATTTATCCTACTTTCATTCTCCTTCTTACATACCCAGCTCTCGCTACTATATAACAGCGTTGGGACAAGAACTCCGTTATGTATGGCCAGCTGCGACTTTTGGCTTAAGTGGCGGCTCCCAAGTAGCTTTTCCATCGCACCATTTACCCTGTTCCTTGCACTCACTCTTCTCTCTATGTCAGCGATGTGTTTCCCATCCTTACTGAAGGCGCATCCAAAATATACAAACTCATTTACTTGCTCCAGCACCTCGTTACCAACCACAATTCTTACATTCGTTCTGGTTTCTTCCCGTTCGATAACCATAATCTTGGTTTTTATTACATTTACTATTGGAAATTATGGAAAGAAAACAAAGGCTATATAAATAAGGTTCGATGGACAAAAAGTGGACTATTTTAAAGGCGACGGACACCGGTTATTATTAGTGATACCTAACTAACCGTGGCCGGTGGTGACTCGCCGCTTACTAGATGGGCCGTCAAACGGTCGTCGTAAGACAACTGAGGGCAACAACGGCGTAGCGGCTCAGGGCTGTAGAGAGGTATTCTGCGCTTTCTCCAAAGTTACTTGCGGCGCTATGCCCTTTAATACCCTTCCACCCCTGGAGTACATCGACGTAAGAACGTATTATCTTCCTACGTCGATATAGCTCCCACAGCTCCTCTCTGGCCAGTCAATTAAGGTAAGCCAGAGGGCTGAGTCCTGCCGAAGGGTACCCCCCTTCGGTTTCCACTCGACCGACGAAGACACGCCGAGGTGGGGGCCCTCACCCACTCTCTGGAGCACTCGGGTCTGTGGTGTCGTTACTCACCAACAGCTCGCCAAAAGCTGCCCTGCAGCTATATACTATTGTGTGACCGCTAAGAACATCGCGGTCGTACAGCATTACGAGCGCCTCTAGTCTATGTATGTACCTATGTACTTTTAATGATTACATATTATTACTTTACGTTAGACTTTGCGATAGTATGTTATTGTTATTATTACGTAGATACACACCTGTTTGTCGGCAGAATCTACATATATACATGCCAATATTCTAATCTGGCATAACTCTCTATTCGTCAGGAATTCACCAATAAAAATATCGACGACAATATTACTCATGATTGCAAACTAAGTAACAAATTGATCTCTACTATGAGTTAAAAGCCATTTACGAATATTTCTGAAATATTCTCTACAAACATGTGTAACGTATATAAACCTTATTCTCGATTCACTTATCATAAAGCTGTCACCCAAATATTTTGATAGCCAAATTGCCGGAGAATATTCTTGAACAAATCAGCCTGCCATCGTCATTCTCTAATAATAATATAAATAACTGGACTCAGTCTGAACTGGATCCCCTGGATAGAAAGGTCCGTCGATTGCTGACAGCGTATAGTATGCATCACCCGCGGTCGTCTATTATGAGGTTGTACATCCCGCGGAGGTGCGGTGGTCGTGGGTTTTTAAATGCTAAGACACTACACAACCGCGAGGTGTGCAATCTCAGACAGTACTTTTTGAGTGTATCCGTGGTGATGATGTGATCGAGATGTTGCCGCAATCGATAGACGCCTAACTCCGCTTTCCTTGGCAAACGACAACTGGCGAAGGCCCCAGGTATTAAGTATTTCGGACCGCACAGCCATATGGAAGTGCAAGGAGCTACACGGACGGTTCTATATGGCTCTTACAGGGCCTGATGTGGACCAGCTCGCTTCCGTGACCTGGCTACGCTTTAGCAACCTTTTTAGGGAAACTGAAGGGTTTGTCTTTGCAATTATGGACGAAGTTATCATGACGAACAACTACCGAAAGCACATCATAAAGAACGGCACGGTTGACATTTTTCGGGCATGCCACCGTCCCGGTGAGTCTATTAGACATGTAGTTTCGGCTGTTCTCGTCTTGCTAACGGAGAGTACTTGCACAGACACAACCAAGTAGCTAGGATTATCTATCAGCAATTTGCTCTTGAATATGGCCTTGTGGACTCTGAAGTACCGTACTACCAGTACCAACCTCTTCCAGTTCTCGAAAGTGGTCATATTACGCTCTACTGGGATCGATCTATTATCACGGACAGGACTATTGTAGCCAATAAACCTGATATCGTGATAATAGTTCGATCAATGTGTCGTGTAATGCTAGTTGATGTCACCATTCCGCATGATGAGAACCTTGTGAAGGCCGAAAAAGAAAAATTATCTAAATATTTGGACCTAGCTCATGAGGCTACTGCCATGTGGAATGTTGCTTCAACTATCATTATTCCGATGGTCGTTTCAGTCAACGGCCTTATAGCGAAGAGCTTCGATAAACACCTTGAGAAGCTCTCGCTAGGCAGTTGGGTGAAGGGCCTGATACAGAAGGCAGTAATGTTGGACACGGCGCGCATTGTGAGGAGGTTCCTCTCTTTGGAGCCCTGACCACCGGTAGCTTGGGTCATAGACCTAGCTGTCGGTGGAGCACATTTTTTAATTATACAATATATATAAGAAAATTTGTATTTTATATCTTTATATATATTTTATAAGAAATTATACTTAATAAATATATCAATCAATCAGCCTATCGCAGTCCACTGCTGGACATAGGCCTCTCCTAACACGCGCCATTGCACACGGTCCTCCGCCTTCCGCATCCAGTCTGTCCCAGCGACCTTTTTGAGGTCGTCGGTCCATCTAGCTGGGGGCCGTCCTACCTTACGCTTACCAAGTCGCGGTCTCCACTCTAGGACACGTAATAAATATATACATAGAAATAATACAATAATATCAGTCTATTATGACCCATTGCTGGGCAAAAGCCTTCTCTCACAAATCGAGATGTGAGATAGATTGGTGCGCATTGGTGGAGGCAGGTTTGAGGCCACCTGCTATAGGAACTTATCAATTATGTATTTTTTATTTATTTTTTTTTGTTTTCGTTTGAAGACATTTCAATTTAATAATTTATATATTATTTATTAGTGGTATTATATTTTATTTATTTATCTTATTTTAATAAAGGTAATAGTATCTTATTTCAAGTATGGATTTATTGGATATCAGCGATGATAGTTTTGTTTCTTGCTCTTCTGAAATGTCCGACGTACAGTATTCAAGTGCGTTTAGTGATGATGATGGCTCAACACATCTACGTGAACAACTTTTTTCTACTTTCTCCACTCTTCGGAAATTCTTCAATGTTGTGCATATTAACTCTCAAAGTATTCCTGCTCACTACCCCGACCTCTTAGCTTCCTTCGACTCTGAATATATACATGCGATTTTGGTAACCGAAACCTTCCTCAAACCTTCCCTACCTTCAGTGCAGTATGCGTTGCCTGGATACAAGCTGCTACGTAATGACAGAACAGGCAAGGGGGGCGGTGGTGTTGCTATTTATCTTCGTGGGGATATCCCTTACAAAGTGATTGATCAGTCACCAAGTGAGTACTCTCAATTTTCTGAACATCTTTTTATTGAGCTCAATTTCCTTCATACAAACCTTCTCCTAGGCGTTTATTACAGCCCATCCTGTCATATTGATTTCTTCTCCTCCTTTGAGTTAAAACTAGAGTATTTCTCTTCGTTATACGATCATACTATAATACTTGGTGACTTTAACACTTGTTTATTAAAAGGGGATAGTCGTAGCAACAAACTCCGGTCCCTTGTCTCTTCTGTCAACATGCATGTCCTACCGCTAACAGCTACTCATCGCGCTCCGCATAGTTCTCCATCACTCCTAGATCTTATTCTCGTTTCGGACGCTAGCCATGTGGCTGCACACGGTCAGATTCCTGCTTCTTTTTCGTATCATGATCTGATATTCCTTTCCTATAAAATTCGCTCTCCAAAACGCTCTTCTAAATTTCTTTTCCTTCGCAGCTTTAAAGACATTAATACTGAGCAGTTAAGACTGGACGCGAGCAGTGTAGACTGGACTTCTGTTTATAAATGCGTTGACGTAAACGAAAAAGTATCTATATTCAATAAAACAGTGCTGGGTTTATATGATACGCATGCGCCGGTAAAAAAAGTGAGAGTTAAGCATCGTCCCGCGCCTTGGCTATCTGATACCATCAAGAAAATTATGGCTAAACGTGATAAAGCGAAGAGAAGGTACAGAAAGTTTCCTACGGATGTAAACTGGAGTCAGTACAAACAACTAAGAAACCGCTGCAATCGTATGTGTAGGGATGCAAAGAGGCGTCACATACACAGTTCCATTCAAAATTTCAATACAGCACAAGTTTGGCAATTTCTCAAGTCGTTTGGTGTTGGCAAAACCATTACTCCGAATGTTCCTAATGTGGACGTTAACGCATTAAACGCACACTTCTCCAAACCTCCAACTTCGGTTAAACATGACATAAAATCGTCTACTCTCAAGTATCTCTCCAATCTTCTCGTGCCAGTATGTGCTTCTTTCTCCTTCAGCCCGATTACGGAACAAGACATCAAGAAATCCATCTTGTCCATTTCCACGAAGGCGGTTGGTGATGATGGCATCCAAATCCAAATGCTCTTACTTATCTTGAATGAACTTGGGCCTGTCATCACGCACATAATGAATTCTTCCCTGGAGACTAGCGTTTTTCCCGATATTTGGAAAAAAGCACATGTTCTCCCATTACCCAAAACTCAGAACCCTTCGTCCTTATCCCATTTCCGACCTATCTCCATCCTTCCCTTGCTATCCAAGGTGCTCGAGAGTGTTGTTCAGGGTCAACTGTCTCTCTATCTCTCCTCTCATGGCATTCTAAGTCCTTATCAATCTGGTTTTAGGCCAGGTCACAGTACAGTTACAACTCTAATCAAGATAACTGATGATATTAGACTGGCTATGGAAAATAGACTCCTTACAGTGTTAGTATTATTGGATTTCAGCAGTGCTTTTAATTCAGTTGATTTTGACATACTCTTAGGCACCTTATCTTCTCTGAATGTCTCCGCTCCGGTAATTGCGTGGTTTAACTCTTATCTTCGGGGCCGCTCCCAGTCAGTTCGCTTTGAAGGAGTTTCCTCTGATTGGTGCAATCTTACTGCGGGTGTGCCTCAGGGTGGCGTCCTTTCTCCTCTTCTGTTTTCAGTTTTTATAAACTCTGTTACTAAAGTGATTACTTCCTTCTATCATCTCTATGCCGACGATTTGCAGCTGTATCGACATTTTAAAATTGAGGAGCTTAATTATGCAATCAGCGTCATCAATGATGATCTAGAAAATATTAGCAAGTGGGCAAAATCTTTTGGCCTTCTTGTTAATCCGGCTAAGTCTCAAGCTATCATCATTGGTGGCAAATACTACATGAACGCACAAGTTATTAATTCACATTCTCGCCCTCCAATTGTGCTTGATTCTGTATCCATACCCTACTCTGACACTATTAAGAATCTAGGTATTTTTATGGACTCCAACCTTGCATGGAGCACTCATATTACTGAGGTAAGCAGAAGAGTCTACAGCTCCTTCCAGTCTCTCAAACGTCTTCAAAAGTTCTTGCCTTTCCAAACTAAAATTAACCTTGCTCAGTCTCTTCTCCTACCTCTTCTTGACTATGGAGATGTCTGTTTCCTTGATGCAACTGAAGAGCTAGTGAACAAGCTGGAACGTTTGCAGAATCTGTGCATCCGCTTCATTTTCGGATTGCGTAAATATGATCACGTATCAGAGTGCCGGGGAAAATTGAAGTGGCTGCCTATTCGGCGGCGTCGAGACTCACATGTTCTTTCTCTTCTCTACTCCATCCTCCATAGTCCTAAAGCCCCTATCTACCTACGTGAGCGTTTTGACCTTCTTGTTCCTACAGATAGGCCCTGTCGTAGTGCTACTTCTCTCCTTCTTCGTACTCCTCTTCATTCTTCCAGCCGATACGATAAGTCTTTTACTGTTCGTGGTATCCGTCTTTGGAACTCACTTCCACACGCCCTACGTGCGAGTTCATCTCTGGATGTTTTTAAGAGAAGAGTCAGGGAACATTTCCTATCTGTTTGCTAATTGATGCATACATACAACTTTTTGTACTATTTATGTATGTTTATGTAGGTATATTATATTTATTATATGTATGCAGTATTTGTGTAGTGTATGTAATTTATTTATAATTATGTTTAGGAATTTTATATATTCCTTTTTTTTTCTGAAACAGTGTGATTGTATAACTGCCCTCTTATTTTTCTGTCTTATCTCTCAACACTCTAAGGTTCGCTGGAAGAGAACTCATATTCTGAGTTAAGCTCGCCTTTGTATATGACTTGTGAAAATGAAAATTACCTCTGTTCTGTATACAATAAAGAATAAAAAGTAAAAGTAAGCCTTCTATAAGGCTTCCAAATCGGTTTAACGACTACCACATTAAGTGGTAACCGGGACCAACGGCTTAACGTGCCGTCCGAAGCACGGATACGCTCGAATATAAAATGCCACAACGGTCACCCATCTCAGGCCGACCGATACGGACGCTGCTTAACCGTGGTGATCGGTAACAACACCGCGGTCGCACAGCGCTACGAGCGCCTTCTCTAATATTAATTCACATTTTCTAATATTTAGGACAAATTTTCAGATTGTTCTTACATACGAGTACGCAACGGCGATATTAGGAATCCTACCTTTTTTAACTATGTGTGTATGAACTTTCAACTAGTGTATTATACCTTTTAGTGTATATTAGAAAACGTCTGGCTAACATTTATACTTAAAAAAGTAAAACTTACTTGTAACTAATCTTATAACGGCCTTTCTCTCTGGAGTGATGGTACCACACTACGTGTTGATCTTTCAATGCTTCTGGCGTCTTTCCGAAGGCGGCTAAATGTACACTTTGACCGTACCCTGCCCTCACAGTCTTTAATGGGGCACTGGCCTCGCATACTGACGGTGTGGAGTTGGTTGCGTCGTGGAGCAAGCCTGGGCTGTATGGTCTACAGGCTCCCACTTCTTTGTCCCATCCACAGTATGGATCCAGAACGCAACGTACGCAGCTGTCGTACCTGTTGGAAAGCAATTGGTATTGCGTTTCAATACTATTAATTATATTTTCAATGCTTTTTGGCAATGAGATGTTAAATAGTATCTATACATACTACGCATGAATCACACACACTAAATATAAGAAGAAGCCCAAGTACCATGCATCATGGTGGATAAAAGTGTACTCTTTTAGAGTACCCCAAACAGTTGAAGTGGCAACGTTACATGTATAAACGTGTATGTGATTAAGTTGGACAACTCCTTACACGAACAGAGGGCTTGGCACGAAAACTTAGACGTTTGCGTGACGGAAGCGAGTAATAGTGTTATACCGTTCATCTTTATTAATTAAATTTGTAATGTGCAATTTGTGTGTACGCGCGTGTATGTATGTGTGTTCAACTCGCTAGCGTCTCGCTAGCAGCAATATTTTCGTGTTAAACCCTCAGTTGCTACAAGGTGCATCACACGCCAACAGCGCTCAATTCACCCCCGATCCACTGCTCTACGAAGGCGTATTTTTTTTTTGTTAAAAAAAACGTAGCCCCACACTAGGATTTATTCCTGTGTCGTGGGTGCGTTTACAAACATGAAAATTCACATACACAAATACCCAGACCGGAACAAATAATTGTGGATCACACAAAGATTTGTCCCGTGCGGGACTCTAACCCGCGACTATTAGACGCAGTGGGCAGAGCGGCTTAAGCTCTTAACCACTGCGCTAAATCGATTTTCCTATGTCACTGACCGGTGCGCGCACGCCCGCAGCGGCAGCTGTCACAGGCGGTTGGCGGTGGCGAGGTACAGCGCATGCAGTCACCACGACAATGCCAGCGCACGCACTGGCTCGTCACCGGCCGCGCGCCACACGGCCGCTACGCGCGAGCCACCGTCCACCCACTGCTCTATCTAGTACACTTCTCTACCTACTACACTGACCCGTGTGCGCACGCCCGCATTGGTAGCTGTAGAAGGCGGTTGTCTGTAGCAAGGTACAGCGCATACAGTCGCCGCGACAGTGTCAGCGCACGCACTGGCTTTTCAGCGGCCGCGCGCCACACCGCCGCCACGCGCGAGCCACCGTACGCCCACTGCTCTATTTTGTACACTTCTCTACCTACAATACTGACCGGTGTGCGCACGCCCGCAGCGGTAGCTGTCGCAAGCGGTTGTCTGTAGCAAGATACAGCGCATGCAGTCGCCGCGACAGTGTCAGCGCACGCACTGGCTTTTCAGCGGCCGCGCGCCACACCGCCGCCACGCGCGAGCTACCGTACGCCCACTGCTCTATCTCGTACACTTCTCTACCTACAATACTGACCGGTGTGCGCACGCCCGCAGCGGTAGCTGTCGCAAGCGGTTGTCTGTAGCAAGATACAGCGCATGCAGTCGCCGCGACAGTGTCAGCGCACGCACTGGCTCGTCGCCGGCCGCGCGCCACACGTCCGCCACGCGCGAGCCACCACCCGCCCACTGCACTATCTTGTACACTTCTCCTGCACCTATACCAGAAAATGGGTTTCAATACATTGAGTTATTAAGTACTAGAGAAGACAACTCCTTTTTGTTTGTAGTACACGTCAAAGTAGGTATGGGACGAATACGAGGAGGAGGGCGACGTGGTGTAGCCCACGTTACCGTGAGCACTGCGTCAGTGCAGGGGGACCACTCCCCCTCCCGCAATCGAAAGGAGAGCTTATATACCCACGTATATAAGCTCTCCTTTCGATTGCGGGTTTTTTGGAGCCCGTGGAGTTCCTCCGAAGTGGCGATACCGTGGGGTTTAAGTCGATAAGAGACTAGCCCTATTCGCGGATGATACCGCTCTCTGTCTCTCATAGGAATAAGGGTTTCATTACCAGAAACCTTCAGGCAGCCGCCAATACCTTAGGGGAATGGTTGAGGAAGTGGCGTATTGAGGTGAACCCGGAAAAGATCGCTGCGGTGTTCTTCTCCAAAGGTGCCACCCCGCGCCCCTCTCTGCGCCACCCCAGAAGCAATCTCGGTCAAGTAACCATGTTCGACCTACCTATTCCCTAGGTCAAACAGTTCAAATATCTAGGGGTCACCCTAAACAATACGGACCGCATATCAAGCAAGTCCGCAACCGAGCAACCTTTGTGCTCGGTCGACTTTAACCGATGATCTGCAAGCGGAATAAAATATCCCTCAGGAATAAAGTGACACTACAAAACTTGTGTACGGCCCATCATGGCGTACGCTTGTGAGGTGTTCGGGCACGCCGCCCGCTCTCACATCGATAGACTCCAAACGGTTTAATCTCGTTTCCTCCGCAAAGCCGTCGGAGCCCCGTAGTTCATACTGAACGTCGATCTCCATTCCGATCTCGGTCAAAAACCTTTAATAAAAAGGCGACAACCCAATATTTTGCGAACGCGTCCAATCATAGGAATGCGCTAATCGTTGTTATCAGTCACTACCGCCGTCCGCGGCATATTCTCACCAACCCTCCCGATGCCCTTACATCCCTTCTTTCGGATACAGATACCGCACACAGGATCAGACACCGACCTCGCCGGCGAGATCGAAGAATCCCTTGCCCGCCGGCCGGTGCAGAGCACCACGGCAGGACACCTAGTATATGCCCTCCCCCATAGCGACTGCCCAAGCCGAGGCCGTTCCTCCTTGAGGTGCCCTTAAGCTAGTTGCCCCCTTGCCTTTCTGGCTCAAGTGTAGTGGTTGCTCGCTTGCCCTATTGTCCGGAGAAGCTGTAAAGGCCCCGCGGATGACAGCGCAGATCATTCACATACACAAAAAGAAATCGATAGGAGACCGTCATGCCCATTGAGTTATTATGTTACTATTACGTATTAGAGAAGCCACTTCAATCTAAAATACTTGGTGACCCGCGAAGTAAGCTAAGATGTTTGTGTTTTCATAAATATGAAAATCTTATGTTCCTCAAATTCTTTAAGCATCTCAGTACACATGAAGGCATATTTTATAAATAAGACTTAGCAATCGAACGTGCCATGTTGCGACAAGCACCTGGCACAGAATGAACTAAAGTGAACTCCAACTTATTTTACAAAAAAATAGTGCGATGTATTCTATAGTAAACACCATTGCCTTTATCAGTCGTCGTCCAAATGTTGTCTCAACAAGTGGCTTATTTGCCAAATATGTACTAGCGATTTCATAGGGCCAAAATAATGTGATTATAGCTTGGGACTGGAAAACATTCCTGTGAAGAGTTAAAAAAATAAAATAAGCACCGTCACATTCCTCAAGCAGGGATGGCAGTGCTGTACAGTAGACACTGTACACTGTGTGTTTTCAACGACAATGCTAGGTCTCATGTAATAAGGAGTAAATTTTTTGCCATTATACCGAGCACAATACCAGACTCCGGACTGATATATTGTTTTTATATTTTTGTTTTTAAATCAACTTATATTAACAGACAGAATTAATTATACATATATAAGTTATAAGTTAAGTTAGAATGTAACAAATAAGGAACTCACGTTGTAAGAGCCAATTATTCTCGTACAGCGAATTTGCTTTTAAACATTTGTACTCAATAAGTACAGTCGTAACTAACGCGTTAATGTGTATTAAATAATTAATAACAAATACAGTGCGACTTAGATTACCAAAAATAGCCGTAGATAGAAACTTTCAGATATAAATAAACTTTTAAACTGATTAGTAATTTGGAGTTAATCATTTACTATCTACGATAACACAACTACAACGGAAATACGTCAACGACGAAGAAACCGAGTATACATATAATTTCATCTTAGATTAAACATTATAGATACTGTTTTTTTTTCTATCAACAATTATGTTTAGTCCATCCTAGGGTTTAGACCATACAGTATTTTTCTGGATAAGGCCCAAGACATCATAAACCGCCACTAAACCGATGAAGCAATCAAGTATTACTATCTATTAGTGCCCGACCGAAGGTCGATTTGTGATCAAAGCCGATTAATAGGCCATCGCCAAAACCTGCGGCCAACGCCTAAGGTTTAATCATCATCATCATCATATCAGCCTATATTTGTCCACTGCTGACCATAGACCTCCCCAATCGTTCTCCAGCGCAGCCGGTCCAATGCCACATGCATCCAACTACTTCCTACGATCCTCACAAGATCATCGGTCCATCTGGCCGTTCCACGCTGCGCCTGCCAATACGTGGTCTCCACTCTAGAATCTTTCTGCCTCAACGCCCTTCCGATCTTCGCACTGTGTGGCGGCCCGTCCATTGCCACGACTCAGTTCATTCAGCTCACTAATCCTACGGGCTATGTCGGTGACCTTGGTCCTTCTAGGAATCTCCTCATTTCTGATTCGATCACGCAGGGAAACGCCGAGCATAGCTCTTTCCATAGCTTGCTGAGCAACAAGCTTTTTTATGAGACCTATTACAGTACAATACATATTTGGCTGGTTCATAATTGCTGAATTAAAAAGATAAGATTACTGTAATAACAAACTTTTTTTGTTTTGATTTGCTTATTTACTGGCAATGGCGGTCGGCCGGCACAACGCAATGTGACACCTGCCCCCCGTCCGTTGCCTCTTACAACTCGCTCTCGCGCATTTGTAAGTCGTTAATCGTAATAGAGTGTTCAATATCGGTGCTTGCTAGAAATCTTCGGCTTTGCCCAAAGTTTTGGCCGAAGGTGGTATTTCTTGACCAAAGTGGCTGAAGCGAATTTTTTGAAATCAAGTATACTAGGAATCAAACACTAAGAATTCATTATTGATATTAGAATTCGTGATAAATGATATAGGCATAGGTCTATTTACTCATGTGTGAATCCTAATTAGTTGAATAAAGAACAGCCATCAGTGGTTAAGAGCTTAAGCCGCTCCGCCTACTGTGTCTAATAAGCGGATTCGATTCTCGCACGGGACAAATCTTTGTGTGATATACAATTATTTGTTCCGGTCTGGGTATTTGTGTTTGTAAATTTTCTTGTTTGTAAACGCACTCACGACACAGGAATAAATCCTAATGTGGGGCTTCGTTTTTATTCATAAAATAAAAAAGAGAAAAGGCCCGCGTTTTGTCAAAGCAAACACTTTACACTTACTAGTGCCAGCATAGAAGATGGTATACGTGATATCGTCGCCCAGCATATCGACAAATTGTCGATCTACGACCAACGTCGTTAGTACAAGATCTCTCTTGTAGAACGCTGGCGTGTCTCCCTCGTGTCGCACTGCGGAGTCCATCAACGGATGGGACCTATGAACAAGCAGAATCAGCATTATATGGTTCAACGTAACTTAAAGCAAACACAAGGCTTTAGAATACTTAACTAACATACTTAAGCAACTGGCAACCAATGTACGAAACGTTGAACAAGAATAATTTGAAACACATTTCTTTTAATGTTAGTTTTTTCAGATTGTATCAAAGAATCATTTGTAGAATCAAAACTATACACATACCTTTTACTTTTAGTTATTTCAAAGTGTATCATACCATAATATTTATATGTCACAAGAATGCCGAATCGTGGATCAATATTACTGCGTTTGATACTTAATTTTATAGAATATTTATTATGATTTTAGATCTAATCGGTAATTAGAATTAATACTTATCTATATTACCAAGTATTTGTTTCAATTATAGAATATTTATGGTCTTAATTACCAATTAGATCTAATAAATCATTAGTATTCTTTTATACAGAAAATAAACTGCACAAATTTCGCACCACGCCATTAATTAAGGTCTGTGACCCAATTACAGATGCGCGCGTCACGAAACTAACACGATCCCTCTAACCCAGCTGAGATTAGTCTCAAGAGACCGCATGATTAAACATCTAGATTACCAATATCTCGAACGCATTCACACTTGTGAATGTCCATAAATTAATCATGAAGATCACAAATGACTGTAATTTTGTTACTCGTAATATTGATGCCGCAGACGAGATATGTGGGCTTAAAACAAATCATTTGACACTATCGTAACGCTGTCGAGGATTCGTGCTGTCTCGGTTATCTTTATTAAGCATATTTCTAGTGTGAAGAGGATGGTACATCAACTTGATAGCGTTACGCTAACGTCAATCTGTTCGTGTTAAGCCCCCTGGAAACGTAATCTCACGCAGTGATATGAACATCAAGAAGACAAATTTGTTCGCATAACAATCTCATTTTTGTTGCGAAAATTTTCACAGACTAAATTAGACTTACATTTTATAGGAGCACCAATAAATCTTCGAAATTAGGTTTAACTATACTTTAAATATTTCGACTTACCTGATAAAGTTGAGCACATTGTCTGGGAGGGCCTCTGTGTTATTTACACAGGTGCCCGGCCGAGGTACGGGCACTCTCGCCCTTAGAACTGGAAGCCACGCTGAACTTGACGTAGCCTAAACAAAAATAAACCTTATTGCAAAAATAATCCAGAAGTCAACCAATTTACGACAGATATCGCTGCAACGACGCGGAAAGTTGGAGCTTACATTTTTCAATTCGCAAAATATTTTCATATCCGTTTATTGGAAATGGTACATCAATATCATATTGGTAAAGCAATAAATTTACGACTTGTAGGATGCGATTTGATCACAGAATGAAAAGAATCTTAGATATTGTATTGCTTCGAGCACTTTAAGAAACTTCTCATTCATACACGTTGTAATTTAGTCGTACTGAAGCGAAAACACAGATAATTTATTCAATGCCTACTGTTCACTGGTACTAAAAAAATGAAAAAATCACATCAATAAGTGACATCTCAAAAACATTACTAATTGAGTGCATTTAAACACCTATACCAAGCGCAAAATGACAGTGAGCTTATAGATACCTTCGGTGTGCTGGATTTTCACCCTGGCTATGATAATCGGCTAGGTCAGTAGGTAGATGTTACTATTGAAATGTTCTTTTATTCATTTGTTTATTACCGGCATGGGATACCATCAGCTAGGCTTTCGCTCCAGGACGATAAAAATCACACCGTGTTAATTATACTAACTTGTTCTTTAAATCGACCAGCAAAAGCGTCCTGTATGTCGTCCATAGTGTAGGTGCATATTGCGGAGCCGACCAGCCCGTCACTGGCCCCGGTCGTGAACGCCGCGTAGAACCGATTTGGTTCGCCCGGCATTTGGTACACGCTCTCTGTGGCAGACATTTGAACGTTCATTTCGAAAATGGAATATCCACTTGGATTTTGCACGAGAATAGCTCTCTTGTGTCACGGCACACGCCATTTTTAGCTGTGTTTAGTAACTATCAAAATATAGGAGGGGATGAATTTAAGTTGAGGACATCTTTACTGCGCTAGACCAGAACTACATGCTCCATATTGCAGGTAATAATATTAGACCTGAAAGAAATATAATTTAGCTCAATGGGTCTTCATTATAGAATATTTTGTGCTACTTAAAATAACTATAACATAAAAGAACATTACCATTCAACTCCTATTCCAAAATATCTCATTATGGCTATTATATCTTTAACCGCAAGAGGAAATTATCTCTAGTAGGTACTTCTTAAACTTTTATTACAATGAGAAAAGTTGTAGAGAAGCTAAGTAGAAACTGAAATGTCTTTTAGCCACATGCACAAAAGTGGACGTTTGCCCTGTGAGAAAGTTCAAAGCCGAGAATCACAATGAATTAATGATGTTTCAAAGGGACTCCATTTTTATAGTCAAATTAATGGCTCTATAATAGTGGCATAAAAAACTAACATTTAACCGTAAAAAGTCAAACCTGTAGTCACAGTCAGTAACAAATGCCCTTACAAAACTAACATAAAGAATTAATGATTGTTGCCTTTGATTTTTCAATACGTTTTTAATGTCAATGCAATTATAACTTTACTTTTGGTTTCGAAGTTACAGCAATAACACTTAGCTTATCGTGATTTAATACACTAGAAATTGATCAAACAGTCAAAAATCTCAATAAATCTTGAATCATGAATTTCAATTAACAATGCCAAATATATTAGGGGCCAGACAGCTTAGCATGAATACATTGACGTTAGCGAGACGTTATCGAGTTGATATCTTTTTTACACAGCACATTTACTAAATACAGATAAAAATGGGTGCTCTCGGGACTTACGAATTTCATCAAAGTAGAAAGGAAATTCTCCAGGAATACTGCAGTTCAGTCGAGCTTTTAGATACGTGGCCCAGTTCTGGCTAAGGATGTGCTTGCCTCCCGTGTCTTGCTTGCAAACCCTCGCCACCCTCGAGTATACCGCCTTCCCACAGTTCATAAACTCCACTGCTGTTTCACGAAAGAAAAACAAAACGTACTCTCCTTCATCAAATGAGCCCACGAAGTTAGTTTCTGTAACAATAACAAGATACGCTTAAAGGACAATGAAGCATTTTACCTTACCTTTGTCGCTTGGAAGTTTAGAAAAGAAAATGCAGCGATGGTTCTTCTACACGATGCAAGTAACTGCGGGTCTAACACGGGTAGCAATTATTTTACTTGCGCTAAACAAAATCCTATCGGCCCGTGATTAGAGTCTTGTCTATACGTCCATACAAACAATGGCAACGCCACACTTGCTGGCATATAAGACCAAACGGTTATCTCTCGCATCGGGCGCAAGATCCCTGTTATAATATTATGTCTAACCCTCCTAGTGCGGGTTAAGGCACTCGTTGGAGTAAATTACATTGTGGAAATGACTGCGGAAATAAATAGGTAAGTCCAATGCTCATGTATGCAAAGCATTGTTGCCTGCACGGGTTGCCTGAACTAGTTCGCACGTTTACTAGCATCGCATACAAATACATTCAATGTTAGCCTATAGACATCACAAATAAATTCCGTTTAGCTGACAGGTCAGAACATTGTATGAGGTTCTCCCTTTATTTTCTTTTATATGCCAACGATAAAGAGTAAGCGGCTATAGGTTTTATCGTAGTCTCGTAAAAGAAAGTACGGAATAAAGGACAAAAACCCAATATCTCTATTGATATAATGAACCTAGAGAAGGTTTATTTATCCGATAAAGCTGAAATTTTGCATGATGTTCATAGCATTATAGGCTTAAGTAATCGATCTATAATCGTGGGTTTAATGGCAAATTGTTATGGAAATTTTATATGTTACGAGTAGATTAACTTGCTTCGGAAACTCTTTTTATAGCTATGAATAGCTAATGATTATCTATGTAAGTAAAGGAGTAGGTAATATATAAAAACACACTTACTGTCAAGCCATTTTGAGTCATATTTCAATGTTCTTTTAAAGTTGTATTTCTTTTGTCCGGTTCGAAAATCGTATAGGTCATTTCGAAATATGACGGGATCCGCTTTCGTGAACTCCGCGTTTGTACCGGCGTAGAGTGTTGGTAGACCTCCAGGATTGCCGTCAGTTACCCAAACAGCTGTGCTGTTGTCAGCTGGGTCGTAAGGACACTTGGCCACTCCTAAACCTACTCCAGGAATGTATTCGTGGCGAGGCAGATGTGTGAGATTCAGCTGTATTATAAAGGAAAACAGAGTTAAGAAACAAAATTGGAGTCATTATAGAAATCATGCTACCTTTTCGTTTGTAAATTGCTTTACCAAAGGCTTAGCATGTAGACGTAAGCCTGATGCTTTCGAGTTACTGTGCCATCCTTCTCACACAACAAACTAATATCTCCACTCTGTTTTCGGTCTCGAACCTATTCGCGCCTTTATTAAAAAGGCGACGACCGGTTCGCGAACGTGTCCAATCATCGGAACCCCCTAATCGTAACCGCCGCCGACTGCGAACCTAGCTCCCCTCCTATCAGCCGCTACCGCCGTCCGCAGAATGTTCTCACCGACCCTCCCGATGCCCTTACATCCCTTCTTTCGGATACAGATACCGCACACAGGATCAGACACCGACCTCGCCGGCGAGGTCGAAGTATCCCTTGCCCGCTGGCCGGTGCAGATCACCACGGCGAGACACCTAGTATACGCCCTCCCCCATAGCGACTACCCAAGTCGAGGCCATTCCTCCTTGAGGCGCCCTTAAGCTAGTTGCCCCCTTGCCCTTCCGGCTCGAGCGTAGTAGTTGCACGCTTGCCCTCTTATCCGGTGAAGCTTTAAGGCCCTGTGGCCAACAGCGTAGATTCACACACACACATACACAACAAATTAACTAAAAATATATTTGAACGTGACAGCATGTTTTCTCAATAGCGTTACGCTAACATCAATGTCTTTATGCTAAGCCGTCTGATAGCTAGGGTGCACTCAGTCATTTGTTTCGACTCGAAAATCATTCTCTGAAACGTAAATTGCGATATCGGTACAAAACCAAGCAACATGTTTCTTAAAATTCGCATTCATTCGAAATGTTTGGGTGTCAGTATAATGGAATTTTAAGAGGTATCAAAGATATTTCGGAACTAACAAATAATCGAGTACTTTAATTAACTTTACATATTAATTTTTCAAAAAAAAACATCTTATCTTTTATTTATATATGAAGTACAATTCAATCTAAATCTAAGGTCACTCAGCATTATCTATCCCTCACAAAGCATCAATTGCATCGTATAGAATTATCCAGATCGAAGTACGAGCACAAAGGTTAGTCGTAACGGGCCAGGGCCTATTCGGTATAACCTAACGCGGCGCGTTACGTAAACTACGTGCAATTATTGTGTGATTCCAATGGAATACCACTAAACGACCATTTCATGAAGTTATCGTAAAGTACTGCGTTACGTTTTTAATTGGACATAGGGAATAAGGCCCCAGTGTGATCGAACAACTTAATGAAGATAAAAGCTTAGAGCTATTAACCATTTTAGTGGTATTCCCTTTGAAAGAGAGCGTAATAAATCGCCCTTAGATACAGACCCAAATTGTCTTTATAAACTTAATGATCGGTCGAATATTTAATTACTTAGGTAATTAAGTTAATCTTATAAACGTTTAAAAGTACCGGAGCTTTTAATTTTAATTTCCCACTTAATTATTTATATCTTTATAATAATCTTGTTAATTACTTCCGAATCAGTAGGTAATAGCTGATTGGTTAATTAAAGTATAAGCATAAGATTACGTAATAATTTCTTTTATATTTCATTAAATTATTGAAACTATTTCGAAAGTATTCTATGATTGAAGGTATACGATTCAACTCAAATTATTTTATGAATATTATGCAAGAGAATATTAAAGAAGCCTAAATGATTGTGTCATATAGTTTTTACTGCCTTAACTTCCTAGACTAGATAAAATCTACGGGCGTTTATTATTTTAGTTATTACTTTTAGACGATGACTTCAGTCCGACACTACAGCTTAGCATAATATACATTTTCGTGCGTGAAAAATAACTTAATAAACACTATATATTTTAAATACTACTCCTAACTTATTACATACTATATACGCTGAGAGATTAGGGAAAGCTAAGTCAAGTCTCTATAACCGGCGAGCGTGTATGAGACGCACTATAAGAGTGGAGGAAGCCAGAGTGTTATATAAGGAAAGAACCTGTTGGAACTCTGTATTCTCTGCCTTCCCTGCAAAAGATCGCGTGATGATATAGATAGATAGATTAGGGACCAGATGACAACCATCGCAAGCAAACATATTTTTGGGCTTTGAATTATGATGATCTTTCTCCTATTTGGCTCTGCCTTAAAACACAGCCTTGAACACATTTTGTTGTTTTTTACAAGCTTTTAATTAACTTGCACTATTCGTATGTCTATCCGTCTTTCTTTTCCCGGTTCAACTCTTGTAATCCATTATATAAGCACTTGCAGGTATCAGATTGAGCTGAAATTTGGCATTAGTGTGTAAGTTTGGTGACAACGCAATAATATGGTACCATTGAGCTGGTATGATGATGGAGTCGGAAGATGGCTATAGGCACATATAAATTAAACAACCCCCTCGTGTTTAGGCTTGTCGAAATGCCATTGACAAGTACTATACAACAAGATGGTCTGATAATGAAGCCGAAAAGTGGCCAATGGAACTACCCAATCAGTAAATATAACGCCGTGTTTGGGCTCGTTGGATTTGTCTTGACTAGTACTTTAGACCCGAATGGTGTCCAGGGTCTGATGATGGAGCCATACGTACTTCTCAACTAAACAAGGCATCTTCGTTGTTTTTTTTTAAATCTTGTTTTTAAAAAGATCTTTTTAAATTAGAATTATTTATTGTTTGTATGTTATTGTCCTAGGTATGCTGTTACTTTTATTGTTGCTTGGTTTTGTCTCTGATTATGCTTTATCCTATTCACGTTTATTATTTCTTTCTTTATTAATAAAGTATAGACGATACACTACATAATATCTACTTACATATACCACCCAGTCCTTGGGACTGTGGGCGTTGGTCCCGCACACATAGAGCCTCTCCCCGTCGCCCAGGGGCTGCAGCACTCGTATGTGGTTCCTGCACTCGAACGGCTCCGACTTGCCCTTACTCACGCACCTCGCCACATTACTAGCTTCTAACAGCAAAGCGTCTCGCTACGGCACAAATAGTACATACAATACACAGGGTTATTGGTAGGTATAGTAAATTAATAGCCTCTTGAGGGCAACTTGCATATACCATAAAAAATAAAGTTTGTACTGTTTTTAATTTTAACGAAATAAAAAAACATATTTTACACTTCGTCCATCTTCGTTTACGACATGTGGAGTCTCCGAAGGTACTCGAAAGCTTATCTAAATATATAATGAACATAAACATTATTAAAATATGCATGATTATTTTGCAACACAGACTTTATCGCACTCTTATCATTCGCAGTTGGATTTATTATACAAAAAGATGCCTTTAAGTGAAAATTTATTTACCCTACAATATACCTAGTACCTACTTATAATACCATACTCACCGGTTATATCGGTTTAGACTGGACACTAGCTTTCTTCTAGAGAGTAAAACATGCAGTAAATACGTGAATGCCAGATGCCCATCTATGCGATCGATAGCTGGTCTCTTTAGAGCGACTATTAAGGTGCAAGCCTCCAGTGTCCTAAATATATACACGGACTGGTATCACTTATCTTAATATAAACAAGGTGTATCATAAATAACGTAAGACCTCAGACACACAAATACAATACGAAAACAAAATTTCTAAATTTAAAGTTTATTACCCTTTTAAGCACTTTTATACTCCAATTAACAATGAAACTTGTAAGCGAATGAGTGCGTTTTGAGAAAAAATGTTTGAGTTATGTATTTACAATCTCCGTATTGCTTTGAATAAAGAATAATTTTTGGTTTTGTTCTAGCGTACTGAAGGAGTAAATTTCATTTTTGAAAATAAAAATAATTAGGATACATTAAAAATATAGAATTTGGAATCAATTCAGCTACGATTTCGAACAAACTATTTTCAGGTCTGACTGAAACAAGAGAAATTAGCTTTTTAACCAAGTTCACGAGAACGAACGAGGTTATCAATTCTTCTGTTTATATTTTTTTAAGTATGTTCAGGTAAAATTTCTGTTTATAAACCTTTTTTCAAAATTGGCATGGCTGCAAGGTGGTCCAATTTAAATTTTATTGGTAGTGGACCTTGGACCTTGAAGATACGCCAGGGAGCTCCATAACGCCACGCAATAAGAATGTGTAGCAAAAAATATTTTCTGAAGACGGTGCCAAGTAACTGATCGACGAACCAATTGGCACAGACTTCAAAAAAAAACTTTTTTTGCTTCTTAGTTATGTATTACTTTTACATTCTTTGAATTCAGTTTCTTATTAGCCAAATTTTTAAATTGTGTCTTTGTTACATTCAGCTAACGCTATCTCAAACAAAAAAGAGAAAAATAAAAAGTTATTATACACAAGCATGTGGTTCCCTTTAATATAAACACAACATCACATAAAAAAAACTTTTTGCAAGAGTAACATAAAACGGAACATCCTTTTACAAAGAGATTACAAGAGTTTTGATGTTCAAAAGACTACGACACTTACGTGCGAAAATGTAGGAAAAGCTTAATGAAAGCAAGATGCATTAAAAATCTAGTGCAGTACCATAAAAGTGGCTTTTCGGAGTCAGCACGCGTAACCAAGTGGTCCACTTTACTTTTTACAAAAAAACTTAATAAACTAGTTTTAGGGTGACGTCTAAGTTGAAGTACACTCACCTCGCAATGTGATTGACTAATATCAGACATGTTTAATTTGAATACACGATCCCTGGAACAAAGATAGTCAAGATTATGGCAGCGTTAGTTTATAGCAATGTTTTATGCAGTGCTGTAGGGCTAGCACAGATGACGCAACGACACTTGTGTGGCGGATTTTGTCACCCTAGGCGCGAGATAACCGATTTGACGTAAGTGCCATCATGGCGTGCCGTGACAAAAGTTTCACACGAGAAAACTCGTTTCAAGATTCGTATTGTTTGTATAGACAAGACTATTCGATCATTCCCTGTGTCGACAAGTGGTGCACAGGAACACAACTTTTAAAGATCATTAGTGTTATCAGAAGCACGGATTGTATATACGAAAATAAAAAGTGTCTTTCTCAGTATAATACATTAAATGTAAGTATAAATTATACTTAAGTGAGTATGATTATTGATATTATTTTATTTATGTAGTACTATTTAAAGGTAGTGTAACTGAATTTCTGTGCAATACACGCCACTGCGTGTTGTCCACCAGAGAAGGACAGTGACACAACTTTTTAAATTATTCGTATCAAATCAAAATTTTGTCTCACGCAAGAAGTCTTGGCGTTCGTGCTAGCCCTACTAGCGTTCCAAAAGTCGTAACAGTTTCTTAGCCATATTACGTATTCAAATAACAAAAGTAAGACAATCCACTGGAATTGAATGAGCGCCAGTGGGCGGGGTAGCATATGCACGGGGAGTTTCTCCTTTTATTTTTTGCGTCCACTATCTGCTCACCGAATCGTATAAATTATGCAGAATTGTTAGCCGCTCAACATTAATGTGTTGTTAGTGTAATGAACGTTCAGTTTTACGATAGTGTTTTTATATTATTACAACTGCGCCATGCACCGTCATTTGTATTGCATTTCTTTATTTTAATTTGTATTGGTTTTATGGAATCACTAGATATTTCAATGCTTATAATAATATTTTGTAAACTAGTTAAATATATTTGATGATTTCATTTTGGGTTATGGGAAAGTTTAAATTAAAGCATAGGTAATTATGCCGTGATATTATCAAGCAACGAAAGTATTACTTGGAAATTTATTACCTTAAAAACTTTTGTGATATAATGAATTAATTCGTGAAACGAATTTGCACCCAGAATATAGTGCTTTAGCGTGGCCGTTTCCAGAGTGAAATATTCATTGAAAATACTTAACGCTTTACACGCTCCAAAATGCATATTAAACACTGAGTCACGCCCACCCAAAACTGTTTTCAGTACATCGAATACGTTAAATTGCATATAAATTTACATACTGTAACCATATAGAGCAAAGATTCGAAATACGATAGCAATATTATGCTTGCTATAAAAATGTACGCACATAAACAAATGATTTTTATTTTAATAAAACGTAATTCTTATCTAAATATTTAATAAGCTTACATAAATTCGACGTTGAGTTGGCACAACGTGTTTCGATTTATCGCCGTACAAACTAATAAGTTATTTATAAACAAAATAAATGGAAACTTCACACAGTATTTGTTAAAGTTAGTGGGAGAATTTATCGTAGTTCACCGTACAAAAGATTTATAGATGTTCCCGTACGTGAAGTGGTTACGACTTTAGTAAAATTGTTAAGTGTTAATATTGTGGGATCACGGGGAGCGGTGTATGTAAATCAAAAATTCCATTTCTGGTCATTCACACTCCAGTCGTAACTCAGTAAAGTAATTACTGTTGTAAAGGGAAAAGTTTTTATTACACCAATGCAAAGACATTAAGGGGTTTACACAAATGTAAATCATAGAGGAGAAATTACTGCCTACCATTACCTACGTAAGTAAATCCGCCTTGAAACCTTGTGTGAAGATAATCCATCGTAAAATTTGTTAGCGCCGTGGAATTTTAAATATTCGAACACAACAAAATTGACGTTGATGTCATAAAAAAAGCTATTGAACATCAGAACGCAGCGCCTCATTTACATGCTAAATAGATTGTAATTTGATTGCGCATGAATTACATCGGCCGAGTAATAAAGCCCCAGTTGTATAATAGTACAATACTTAGCAACATAAACGTAGAAATTGATCAAATAAAAGTTGTCAGAAATTGGTGGATAATATGGGTTCATGTCTCGGCCCCATTTCCCTAGGGTAAATCACTGGTATGGCGGCCAGTGACTCTACCCATAGCTCCAACCTACAGCTCTAATAACACTCAATTGTTACTTCGCATTCTTAGTTATTACGTTGTATTTTGTGAAGTTTGTTGTACTATCTAAACAATAATGAATTATACAGCAATAATTGTTAATTAGATCTACTTTAGATAAAGTCAACATAAATATGTTTTTATTGACTCCGAATAAGGAGCAGGTACAGGTTCATCAACATGTTGTTTCACTTCTAACGAACAAATAAAGATCGAAGTAATATTTGTAAAGCTTTTTCTTACTGAAAATGTAATAATCTTGCTTCAATTTTATTCTGTGAAGAAACTGTGAAGGTTAATATTTTTCTATCTCAATAAAAGATTTTACGAGCTTGATAATCTAATAATATTCGTTACAAAGAAGTTGAAGTTGTGTTCTATACCTCAAACGGCGTGAGATCCGTTCCTGAATGTATACTACAAACAAGCTTAAAGGTTACTTTTAAAAAATTGCATCAAACCCCTAGCTTAAAAGCACTATCCTGCCAAGGCAGTGGGCAGAAAATTGGGTATGAAACTGGCCAGCACGATCATATAAATCGTGTTAGTAAGCAGGCATGTGAGGTCCACATACTGCTATTGATTTTATTATCTACTTTCTGGAACATTGCCTCACGTGTGAGCTGAATGTAATCTAAGGAGGAAAGATATATTATACTCACATAGCACCGACGTAAAGCGTATTTCTCTCCTCGTCCGAATACAAGGTGCGGTAAAAGAGACTGCCACACGAGAATTCTCTTATATGATCTGTAACAAAGAAATGTATATCTCAACTATAGGTAAATTATTAAACGATAAATAAATATCTAAGATACTTTTAAAACAGAATTGGATTCGAAACTTATCAATGCCATACTATATTATATTCTTACGAAAAATGTAGTTTGACTTCTTTTAACTTGACTAAAAGCTATTTCCCGAAAAGATAGCAAAATAATTAAAAAAGATTAACCTCTCCCGCCCAAAAAGTTGATTGTTTTAGTAAATATCAAATTGACATTAGTTTCAGCGTGAATTAGATAGGACCTTGATAGGACATACGTATTCTTCCTCTTTAAATCATGGCTCACCATTATTTTTAAATGTATTTTGTATTTTACCATGTCCCGTTAGATGCATAATCGTGTTTATGAAATTTTTCTACTCCTCGATGAACTGACACCCTGGATAGTAAAGCAATGGATACTTTACATACCAATTGCGACTTAATCACAATGGCCTTCACTCATGTACTTTTTAGAATATGTTATGGTTAATATGCCACTAACATTTCACATTATTATTTGAAATATAACAAGTTTTGGAAGTTAAAACAAATTGATGACACTACTCTTCGACTTCTTGCCAAAACTCCAACATACCTACGTATTATTATATTAAAAAAGCTTATTGATGCGGTCAAAGTATGCTCACGTTTTTTAACAAACTTATCAAATACAGTAAAGCATAAAAAGTACACACACAATAGGCAAGATGCCACAGAAATGAATAAACCGACTTAAAAAGCAGTTCTAATCAATTTGAAAGACGTTTCTCGTTGTTCGTGTCTTCTCAAACATGATTTAGGAACTGGTGTAAGTCCATAAAACTTTTTAGAAGCAATTCATAGAGTCAGTTTTATGCAGTAAGTTCTATCATTTGCATAAGAATTGGGTTTTAATGGATATTGTCATACGTTGCTGCATAATACTATGCAGCAACGTTTAGAAAACTGTAAAATGTTTTTATATTGGAATTATATCGTTGTATTTTGGTTTTGATCGCCTCATTTTTCTAATGGTGCTTAATGCGCGTAACAAAGTCCCCAGTTCGAACCCTATAACGGACTAAACATGATTTTTCTATAAAAAATTCTCTATATTAGTACAGAGGGTGAAATTTTGCCCGGTAGGTAAAATGGAAGCAGTGAAAGCCTAGGAAGCAGTTATAGCCTAGTGGTTAGACCGTTGGTCTGCAAAGTCAGAGGTCTCGGGTTCAAACCCAGGCACACACTTCTGTCTTTTTGGAAAAACATGTGCGTATAAAAAAAAATAAAAAACTACCTACCTACTTGCTTTAATGGTAAAGAAAACTTGGTTACTAAGGTTACTTAGTTTCACGAAGGTGTGTGAAGTCCACTAACCCGCACTGGGCCAGCGTGGTGGACTATGGCCTAAACCCTTTCAGTTTGAGGGGAGGCCCGTGCCCAACGGTGGGACAGTTTCTTAACAGAGTTAATATTATTAGAGCTAAAATGGCACTGGAATGTCTCCTTTTAGATTGTGACCTAAGACTATCGGCGATAAGTAGGTATACACAGTACACCCCTGCTACCATCGCTTGCGTAATATTGACGTGACCGTATTTTGTTTTTACGTGTAAAAATACCTATAAATGTAATAAAAAAGGAAATATTTTAATTATTCTGTTTTTATTGAAGAATATAAAAAATAAACCTTGCTTTATTTAACTGAACCGTTTTATGACATTTGAAACCAAAGCTAATTATACGGCTTGTGTAACAATAGGCAATGATTATATTGGCAGGCGATACCGGGCGGCGCGCACGCAACCTCTCGTGACCCCTCAACCGCTTCGGCGTAACATCTACACCGACCTCTACTTAACAATAATTAAGTTTAGGAGACATAAATAGTTAAATAACTTTTTTTGTGTCCTTTTGAGACGAAAAAAAATGATGCCATACGTCTTTTTCATATTCATTGGGTAAACAAAACAATATAACCGATGCTGTCTATAGACTGTGGTGTAATAATTATAATTTAAAAATATATTTTTAAAACAAACTTTTATAGCGAAAACGGCGGAAATATTTTGCTTTGTTGATGAGTTCCTATAGCCTCCTTCTGGTTCCATCATTAGACTAGCTCTATGGTACCATTCTACTCCGTCGAATCGTCATTGAACTTACATACGTGTGCCAAATTTCAGCTCGAATAAAAATTGATCACAAAATTGAACCGGAAAGACAACATACGAACGTAGCTAGTTAAATAAAACCTTGTAAAAATAATCGCAATGAACTAAATCATATGGTTGTAAAATATTTCTATAAACGACGCCTTGCTACTCTCCACACCATGCTATTGTATAAAAACCTTATGTATTTAGAAACAGACGTTATTATCTCTCTTATATACGCGACTCGTCCTACAACGAGCTTGTCCCATTTGAACCAGTTCTTTTATTGAAAATCTAACATACACAAACTATAGAATACTCACTTATATCTGTCTATCTATATCATGCCTATCTATATCATTACGCCAGATCCCTCGCGGGGTAGGCAGAGAGTACAGAGTTCCAAAAGGAGGAGTACAGAGTTCTTTCCTTACATTCTTCTCTAGCTTCCTCCACTCTCATAGTTCGTCTCATACACGCTCACCGGTTACGGAGACTTGAATTGCCCTTCAGATAAGACACGGTCTATTTGGTCATGGTAAGATAGTCTAGGTATTGACCGGTACCTACATCCTTCCACTTTCGCATTGTATGTCTGTTTTGTCATTCTTTCTTCCGACATTTTTTCTACATGCCCGAACCAACAGAGCATATCTTTTCTCATCTTTACAACGATACTATATTTCATACCTACACGCTTTCTTACTACGCTGTTGCGAATACGGTCAGTCAGCTTGACTCCGCACATCTATCACAGAGCTCGCATTTGGACCGCATTCATCCTGCTTTCATTCTTCTTCTTACATACCCAGCTCTCACTGCCATATAACAGCGTTGGGACAAGCACTCCGTTATGTATGGCCAGCTGCGCCTTTTTGGCTTAAGTGCCGGCTCCCACGCAGCTTTCCCATCGCACCATATGTGAGCGGTGTATTTTCCATCCTTACTGAAGGTGTATCCAAGATACACAAACTCATTCACTTGCTCCAGCACATCGTTACCAACCAGAATCCTTGCATTCGTTCTGGTTTCTTCCCGTTCAAAAACCATTATCTTGGTTTTCTTTACATTCATTCATTCGGTTATGAAATTTGTACTTACTACTAAAATTTGTAAACAAAAATACAATAAGGTAGATACTTAAACGTATCAAAATGTTGCAATACACAGAAGGCTCGTTTACATACGGATATAATTTTATCAGTCATTCACAAAATCGATGTTGACACCTACACGTGTGGACTGAACCCGGCTGTAGACCGCAGCAATTACAACACTAATGAACTCATTGTTTGGTTATCTAATGAACTGTGTACTGCGGTGGCGGATATGTGCGATGATCTTTTAATTAATTTAAAATTCGTTATTCAGGTACGCATTGTATGTATGAACAAACAGAGACATTGTGATTGTAAAGGGGATTGAAATTTATTTATCAATATAATCAGGCGGTGTGAAATCCATCCGTACAATGCGTGCGACTTTCTCTCTTTTCTGCGCAAAAATGCTTTTGGTTGACGGATATTATATGAGTTGAATTTTATTAATACTTTAGTCAACGATGAAGCTTTATAAGGGTTAATATATCTTGTACTATTCTACCATTCTATAAGGAACCTTCTTTACCCCAATAAAATTATTTGGTACATGGATTATGTGTGTGAATAATCTACGCTGTTTACAGCTGCACCGGACAAGAGGACGAGCGTGCACTACAAGAGCTTGAGCCAGAAGGGCAAGGGGGCAACTAGCTCAGGGGCACCTCAAAAAGGAACGGCCTCGGCTTTAAGGCTAGTAGGTGTCTCGCCGTAGCGGTCTGCACCGGCCGGCGGAAACACATGGAATACTCATATCTCTTTTGTTAAATCCTATCCTCATGCTAGGAATTATTCTAGTGTCGTGGGTCGTGTGGGTGGATGGTTTGTAAACATTAAATTAACATACATAAACACCCAGACCGGAACAAATATTTTTGGATCGAACTCGCGACAGCTCGATCGAGTGGGTGGAGATATATAAGTTCTTAACCACTGGAACCATCCGTCCGTCTTAATATCGTAGTATCCATTTGGTAGGATCAAATGTAATTTGGTTACTATACTATTTGTAATTGACGTGAACTAAAAGAAGTATGTAAACGATACAATCTGCTGGTAGCTTTTCTATTACTAATAATAAAATGTTTAATTTTTGTGAAGGCACTACATTTAAATCTCGCCAGATCCCCTGCGGGGTAGGCAGGAAGTACAGAGTTCCAACAGGTTCTTTCCTTACATACCTCTCTGGCTTGCTCTACTCTCATCGTTCGTCTCATACACGCTCGTCGGTTACGGAGACTCTTGACTTCTCTTTCAAATAAGAATCGGTCTATTTGGTGGTGATAAGATGGTATAGGTCTTCCCCGGTATCTACATTTAAATGCTTATAATATTTCGAAATTCCAGGACCATACCATTAGAAGTTAACCTCAAAATAGATTAAATCTTTATCGTTTGTTGGTAACACTACATTTTATATTCTACAATGGCTATTATAGACTTCCATCGGCAATATCCTAGGATACGGGAGATTTATTTTATGAATACATTTTCCAAGAGCAACGAACGATTTTCTTACAGTGGAAAATTGTTATTTTGATGATGTAGAAAAATGCTTATGGCGTTTTAATCGAAGTATCGCTTATTTTCCTATGGTGTGTGTTATTGTTTGAGAAGATGTTCTTTTATTTTTGAATGTTTCTTTACATTAAATTTCCTGGTACAGTATTTATTTGTTATAATAATAACATGGACCAACTTAAGTTACATTGAAAACAAAACATAATTAAAACTAGTCTACACCATACTCAGACAAGAATTTGGAATAATATGAACTCTCTGCTGGTTTTTCTAGTTGATTATAATACGAAGGATATCCTTATCGTAAGGACGACAAAACAGTGCATAGGAGGAGGAAAAGGTCTTATAATTTTTTTTTCCCTGAAAGACAAAGTCTTATAGAAAAAATATTTTTTAATTTTTAATACTTATTAACACGAACCCATGTGCAAACATAATGTATAAAAGCAAAAACTTATAAATTACCTCATGAACTTAATTAATTTATATAAAACAAGCAACATTGGTAAATGCGGTTATAACGTAAATTCATTATAACGTGGCGAGGCAGTATGGGGCCACTGTACTGATGACCGCATTATGTAGATTGCATCAGACGGTTTAATATCGCAGAAAGTAACTGCTATAGCTAATTTTAAAGACCTAATATGTATATAATTATCTCAAGAGCAGTATCGGGCATGGCATATAGGCAATTAAGCAGTGCCTACTCCATAAGATTCAATTACACTAGCGTTAAACAATATTACAAGATTAAAAACAATATCAATCATCATACTTAAGTATAATAATTGATAACGTATACCAACATTCATTATATTATACTAAGTCAGGCACTGCTTAATTGCCTGTATGCAATACACACTACTGCTGAAAAAGACGAATGACGATTACAGATATTTATTGATTTTATTTGGATCTAAAACGATTGAGGTATGTAAGGAAAGAGCCTGTTGGAACTCTGTACTCTCTGCCTACCCCGTAAGGGATCTGGCGTGATGATATAGATAGAAAAGCGATTAAGACAGATGTAACAAAAAAAAACCAACGTAACTCAAATATACTTCATACATAATCAATTCAAGATGATGAGGTGAAACATCTAAGATTCAAACAGCTGCATTAATGAAACGCGACGTTCAAAAAATGTATATTCCATCAGCCAAAAAAAATAAAATGCCTCTATCTGGCAATTTTGCAAAAAATAAATCTAAAGTATATAAAAATTAACCCATTCCACGACCCTCAAGTTTCAAATGATAAATTATGATATTTTTCAGTAAGCCAATTGAGTTATAGGAAAATAATTAACGGCAACAACTACTAAATTTTGGTAAACACGGTCAAAATGTTAACCCGTCATAACGAGGCGAGGCGACGCAGTGCGCGGCGCCGGTACTGACGACCGCATTATGCAGATAGCATCGAACGGTTAAATATCGCAACAAGTATCCGAAGCCGACTGTTCGTTAAAACATGCTTCACTTTCGTATATCATCGTCCTAAGAACACCATTATTAAATTGATTTTTGTTTTATTATATCTATCTATCTATCTATAACCTCACGCCAGATCCCTTGCGGGGTAGGCAGAGAGTACAGAGTTTCAACAGGTTCTTTCCTTACATACCTCTCTGGCTTCCTCGACTCTCATAGTTCGTCTCATACACGCTCGCCGGTTACGGAGACTCTTGATTTTTCCATCAGATAAGACTCGGTTTATTTGGTCGTGGTAAGTGTTTTATTATAATCCTAATTTAAAACAGTTTAAGTTTTAGTCAATAATGAAATGTGTTTTAGATGACAAAAAGTGACAGACTTTACACAAACCGTTTGATAAACTGACAGGGCTTAACACAAACCGTTTGACGTTTAGTAACAGTGTTGAGAAATCGTGCTGTTGCGTTCATATACCATAAATATAATAATAATACCATGTCTCTGAATAGTCCCCGTCCTTGCACCTGCTGAGGTAAGTTTGCTGCTTATGTTTCCTTATGTTCAGCAATTTAGCTCAGCTGGTAACTTAGATAACATTAACTTTTCGGAAAGCGCCTCTACGTGTTGGATCTATGTCCGCAGGCCAGCCTTTTAACCTCTCGTATGCCGGGACCCGGAAATTGAAAAATGCGAAATAATGCATTTAAGTATGCGTCTATATTATGCGACAAAATGTTATTAGCGCCCTGTTTTACGCGGTTGTCCTTTATTAGCATTCGTTAAAAAATGATTTGACTGACTGACTATATTACAGGATATTTTACATAAAAAAAGCATGAAAACAAAATAAATTATATAAATAAACAGGTTAAGATAGGCATTTAATAATGAGCATTCTGAGCGCAGATCTGTGCTCCCGAGTTTATTCGTTCTAGAAATAAATTGTGGATGTTTTTGAACTGTGGTCAATGACAATTATGATTCATTCTTTCTCTAAGAATACTCTAAGAATTTCAAATTCTATGTAATATGAATATACCTAATAAAGATAAACTACGTTCGTACGGCATACGGAAGGTTAAAGGTCCAGGTAAAACCAATGAATCTCGGAGAGATACATTTATAATCATTACATAACACTAACATCTGCAAAGAACATCCACGTATTGGACGCATGCTCCCGCGCAAGCCTAGCAAAGGTCTGAATAAAACCCGTGAAACTTGGTGAGATACATTTATAATAATCCAATTCTATTTCACAACGCACAAGTTGATACAAAAATGCTTAAATAATAAAGAAGTAAATGAAATAAAAGAAATACAAGATTTCCTACACGCGTCACAAAAAATGCCTCGACTTATGTCGCTTACCGTACAAGCCGGGAAGTCAGTGGTGCAAGTAAAACATTCTCAGAGGCAAAAAGAAAACATCGGGGCAGTAACATCGTGTAATGTTAGCTCGGCACACAAATGTGGTGCGCCGCGCGGCAGATGGCGGGACGCTTCTACTTTTTTTTCTAAGGCAAATGGAAATATGTTAATGGTTAATGTTATTATTATACTCCTACTTTATTACACGTGCACAAGAGATGCATATTTCATTTTATAGAATAGGAAAAATAATAATTATAATCGAACATTTTCATGACAAGTTGACCAATAGGCACATTAGCGTGAACGTCGAAATGGCGGGATCATTACTTATTCTTTGAAAATTAAATCACTAGTACTCAGCATGCAATTGGTACCACGAAATAAAGAAGTAAGTTTTGTTTGTACTCTGATTGGAGTGTGATTGGAGTGATGTGTACCATTGGATACCTATATTAAAAAAAATAGTATGTCATTGTGTTTCTACACATACCAATAATATTGATTCCGCTATCTGGGCGTACGGATAAAATGAACAAACTACTAATGATTTTAATTAATTACAATAGTATCTCGTTTTAATATTATTAACTTTCGTTTTATTACTACAATAAAATAAAGATCGCAAAAAATCCAGTAAAATAAAATAATCAAAAACCGCATAAACCGAAAACTGCGACATAATATTACTACTACACATAATGAAAAACATATTAGAAAACCAACATTACATTTAATTTTTAATACACCACGGAAAATCTGTAATTTACGGCACTATCACACTGGTCAGTTATTTATTGCGGTAACATAAAACAATTCCTTTTTACATGCATTTACAAATGCACTTGAAGAGTTCTCGTGTGTAATAAAACACAACCATAACTCCCGGTTAACTGTACACGAACCCCGAAAATAAATCAGACACCGCCAGTGTTCAAATAAAGTCTACGTATACAAAGAGCTCACACGAATGTCGGCGACTTGCAGAGAGAGTTCTCTGTGTACTTAAAAAGAACAATTCTACGGTAAACGTTTTACTAAGCGTCTGGTAGACCGAGCCCTACCAATGTCTACTGTAAATCTCGATCCCCATTAACGCAGAGTCGAAGCAAAGCGACACAACAAACCAAAATAACGTATTATTATTGAATAAGTTAATAATAAAGAATAAAAAATCATTTTTTTAAACAAGCTTTTGTATAATTTTTATTTTATTTTATTTTGACCCTCAACACAGATTACAATCAAAACATAACACTTAGTTCTAAAGTAATGGCATAGATCTAGATTGTAAGATAAAACATGTGCGTTCAGCAAATTAAAATAAGGTACTCGTAACTAAAGACAAACAAAAAAAAGAAGAAAGAAGCCGCAGTTGTATAGCCGGGTAATGGTGCAATTTAAAATGTCCAATCAAAATTGAATGTCCATGTGAGTTCCTTCGTCTGGAGACAATCCTGGGAGTAGAATGAGGTCACGCTTATCATAAAAATGCATTATCATCGGAACTGAACCAACATGTCAAATTTCAACTCCGTAGAATAAGACGTCGCCAGTTTAATAAAAGCTTGTAAAAATTAAATGCTTATAATGAGCACATGCGCACGAATGCAAGCATCTTTTTTTATTAAAATGTTGTACAATTTGTTTTAGAGATGAAGTCAAAACGTCAAATTAAATTTTAGGTTGTCGCTTCGCTTGGCTTTGACTCTGCATCAGTGGCGTTTGAGCCTAACGGAACTTAAAACACAGCTAGATAATTAAAAACTTAAGGAAGCATATATGAGGGAAATACGTCGTCAAATAAAAGAATTCTTGCTTCTAATTTCGTTTCTATATTCTCCTATATCCATACTTCCTGCCGATTCCACACTCATTCATTTTAATCACTCACATACTTTCTTATTCATTCAACACTGCGTTCTTAATCTATTAAGTTACGCCATTAGTTGCGTTCACATTGACAAAGTGAATCTAACAAAAATCAATCCTATATAATATACCCTCTTTAGCAAAACTCTATCAATCTTACGTTGCCGTGCAAAACGACAGCTTTAGACTACTTATATCGACTTCTCTTTTCTTAAAGCAAAGTAAGATTATAATAGCTTTACTAAAGAGATTGTGGTACGCGCCCTGATTCGTTTCGGTGGTAAGGGAGTTGTCACATTCTTTTTGCGTATCTCAGTAGCGCGTTCGTCCGGTCAAAGATGTGGTCGGGCAGATAACAGTAGTCTTCGTAAATCTGTCGCGGGCGAGTGGCCACGCTTGGCCCGCAACTCAACATTGATATCGGGACCCAGAGGAAGGAAATCGCTTTGCTTTCGTTTGCCAAACTCTAGATACGTTGATTTATGTTAGTTTCTACTTTTTCAATTAGGTACCTCAACATTTTATTTTGTATAAATATATAGGTTATGTTTTGTACGTATACGGGATGGATTTATATTTGTGCTGTACGAACAATTTACAATTTTTGATCTTATTTTACAAATTATGGCAATTTTTTTTTCTGGATTGTCAGCATGAATAAAAAATAATGTAGTGAACAATTTATGCTGTAGGACATTCCGTAGCAATAATCACCTACGGATTCTGTTAAGTCCTTTTACCAATTATCCTTTTAAATTTATCGCTAGTAATGCATCATGCATTACTAGCGATAAAACTATGATGAATTATTTGTAGGCAAAATGCTTAACCAATTTGGCTCTATATGTACGATATGCACTTGTACACAATATTTGTTCTTAAGTTCTATTTTATTTCTTAATTTTTTATAAAATAAAGTTCACATAACCAAATTCAAAATAAAAAAAACATAGTATTGTTTCTCGTGCTTTTAATATCAAACCGTGGTGACAAAATATACGAACTGGGACACGAATAATTCCACTCCATACTCGACGTAACAGTTTAATTTTATTTCAACAAAACGGCAGACGACAAATAAAATCGTACAACTACGGATTTATGTTATATGAAGTGTTGAGAGAGACTGCCCCAGGCGCTCATTAAGCTGGGCTGGGGACGACCCAGCACCCGTATTCCTTATGACCAATTAAACACGTAACGAGATGTATTTCGATAACTTTGTGAAATAATCCTTTAATAGTGCCTCAGTGGCATATAGAATACAATAGTATTCTACGCAATAATTAGATTATACAGACTGCCTCGTTGTGGCGAATGATGCACGTAGCGATCACGAGGTACCTACTGGGTTCCATTTCGAGGCCGGACAAAATGCAATTTTTAGACAAAATGTAACAGTATCAGTCCAGAGTGTGCATTGGGCAGGGCATTAGGCCCGGTATATGGCAATAGGCTCGCCCCCTATTACGTGGAACGTAACATCATCGGCGACAAGTATACACAGTATCTCTCCCATCCTTGCTTGCGGGACATAGGAGTGGCGATGTT
This sequence comes from Phalera bucephala, assembly GCA_905147815.2. Taxonomy (NCBI): domain Eukaryota; kingdom Metazoa; phylum Arthropoda; class Insecta; order Lepidoptera; family Notodontidae; genus Phalera; species Phalera bucephala. The sequence goes on from LR990615.1 coordinate 18,167,359, forward strand.
CTTTTCTTGCTTTTTCTTTTCATTACACAATAATTTCACGAAGTTATCTTAACGCGCCGCGTTAAGCCAGTCACAGCAAATAAGGGCCCAGTGTTGTTTTTATACGAATTTCTCTGTTACAATTACCATACCAAGGTGACGATGCTTCGCGTAATTCAGTTACGATTTTATGCAACGTAGAGAAATTATTATGTCGAGGACTCCGGAAATACCGAGGTATGGATCTAAAGTGTTATTCAGAATGAGTGTACGGCGTACTCTTAATAAGATTACACCTGTGTGTGTGAATGATCAAAGTCTTATTCAGAAATCCAACGACAAATTGACATTTACAGCGTTTTCAAGTGGTTGTCAGGATTTGGGACTTTTTAAATAGACCTGACTATAACTACAATTTATCTTTTCTTTGATAATATAAATAAAATAAAAAATAATCTTATACAACTAAATCTCATTTTAATGTAGAGACCGTCACGCCTATATTCCCCAGAGGGGGTGGCAGAGCTGTACTGAGTACACCCACGTTTCGCCGACGATGTTAGGTCCCATGTAATAGGGGGCGAGCCTATTGCCATATACCGGGCACAATTCCAGACTGGGAAATGTTCTTAAGAAAAATTCAACCTTGATTTATTAAATATTTTTACATATGAGGATAATTTATGTCGATTTATATACACACATACCGTCATATTCCGTCCGCCTATATTCCCCAAGTGGGGCTGGCAGAGGTGTACTGAGTACACCCACTTTTCGCTGACGACGTTAGGTCCCATACAGGGCAAGCCTATTGCCATATACCGGCCACAATTCCAGACTCCGGACTCATACTGGGAATTTATCGTTAGAAAAACTATATTTGTTCGACCTAGGATTTGAACCCAGGACATCGTGATTACAGCGCGATGCGCTTTACCACTAGACCAGCGAGGCAGTCATAATTATATGTATAGATTATTAAGAGAGACCAGAAAGATGCCCAATGTAGGACAAATGCTTCCCTAAATATCGCTATGACGACCAGAAAATATATTACATACTCGTATAAAACATATTCGATATTTTAATACATACTATGATAAATTATCTACGATTTACAGGACTAATATATTTAATTAATAATATAGGGTTAAACTTACTTGTTGTATGATTATAACAATATCAGCCTATACTGCCCACTGCTGGACAAAGGCCTTCTCTCACAAATCGAGGTGAGAGAGATTAGGTCATACTCCACCACCCGGACCCAGTGCGGATTGGTGAAGGCAGGTTTGTGGCCACCTGCTGTTGGAACTTATCAAGCCGCCTTTAAGGCTTCCAACTCGGCTTAACGACTACCACACTAAGTAGTAGCCGGGACCAACGGCTTAACGTGCCTTCCGAAGCACGGAGACACTCGAATATGAAAATGCCACAAACGGCCACCCATCCGAGCCAACCGAGTCGAAAGCTGCTTCACTTTGGTAATCGGTAAGAATACCGCGGTCGCACAATGCTACGAGCGCCTCTATGCATGATTGCTCTATGTAAAAGTAATACTTATATATAAAGGAAACAGTTATTTAAATGTTGCCCCAAATAAATAAAATATGACTAATCTCTTCTCGATAAACGATATCTAAAGTCTTAATTATCTAACACATTAATTATATGACGAGAATAATAAACCACTAATAGCCCGTGGACGTAGTCAATGATATTCGATTGAATACTGAAGAGTACATAACAGCCGTTAGATAATAAACTGTTCGGTTGTCAGAACTGGGCCAGTGGTTTGGTTTTATTTTCGAAACTTTGTTTTCCACTCAATAGTAATTCATTTGTATTAAGCTTGGGCAAAAACTAACGAACTAGCTTTAATATATGGTATGTTATCGGTTGCCTTAAGCTGCAAGACCTTATGTTAATTGGTAACCGTTACCCGGGGCATCTATAACAAGGAGAGCACGGTTCAGGCTTTTAAGGAAACTGTAGAGTTGCTTTATGAAGGCCATTTTGCTGTAGTGTAAAGAAAGACTTCTGGAAGAAGACCATTTCACACCACCGAACAGTTCTTTAAAAGTATCCCAGTGAGAGACAATTTCGCTTCCAAGACCTTGGGGATTCTAGTCAGTTACGAATATAATAATAGGCATGGTCTAGCGAGCAATATGTGTCCACTGATACAGGAATTAACATTTCATTACACACGTTATTATAACTACTTAACTGTAATATAAAATAAATATTGAAATTCGCAAATCCTAATTAAAATAGCGTGTTACATTAAAACATTAAATAAACAACGTATGATAGGAACGTAGAAAAATGTAATTAAGGTTATCACGAAACGTAGAGTGCTCGTGTCCCCCATAATAAGGACCATAACCGCAAGTCACCAGAACTAGCGGCGTGCACTTTATCTATTAAGAAGACGCCTGTGCTTTTCAACTAATAGAATTTTTAATCAAGTTGCTTGCGGCGGCGCCTCGGCGCGCGCGCCAGATTAATGTAATTCGACGACGCCGTCACAAAGGCAAATTGTAATCCCCTCTTTTCATTGTATATGCCCGTAACGTGGCACTTTCACAATGTGTCGTATTTTTTGCATTATTCCACACCACGACCGTGCATTATGTAGATACCAGTACACAACAGTTCCATTTTATTTTTGTGAAAGGAACAAGTGTTTCACTAACAAACGTCTGAATTGCCACAAAGCCGCGATTTGCATAACGTCATCTCGAATGCGGCCGGCCTTTGACTCGGTGTCGGATAGATGTCGGTGCGAGGGTCGCAGTTGGGACACCCCTTAAATCGTCCGATTGCGGCACAGTCGTTAGGAGGCCGAAGTGTCGGGACAATTAAGTTGAAGCGGTGATTGTGAGCGGTGCCAAAGCGGATGTAGGTCAGTGCGGAGTGGACCTGCCCCGTGAGGTGACAGCACAGTCGGCCGCTGTGTCATGACCTATTCTATCCTGGACAGGCCTTGGCAACATCTCCTGATCAATATAACATGGCAAATATTTTAATAAAAACCGGGTGTTTCAATCCTATTTTCATTGTTCCATCCAAGCCTATAAAAGTAATACAACGATAGGCATTAAGATTTATTACGTCGATAATAAACATAAACCGTATACGGAAACGTTACTTCAATAAATAAGATTCAAGATAATCCTAGAAGCTTCTTGATGTCAATATCACCAAATAAAAACGGTGCACACAAAGGCCCTTTTCATTTGACCCGATCAACATTATTTTGAACATAAAATCTTATCTACGAACTCCTTTAAGATGCATTGTACGGAAGAAGGCATCGTCTATCTAAACAAGTGGGGGAGATAAGGCGGTTTAGTGCAGTCTCTAATACGACGTGGCTCTCGATGCACCGTTTTCAAGGCTTAAATCCGCTATTATATCGAAGCTTTCCATACGAAGCTCTTTGAAGGTATAAGTTCTCTTAAATCAAGTTTAGAGAGACGATAATTCTCATTATAAAAAGGGCCTTCAATATTTGTTTAAATATTTATGTAGATGCTAGATCATTGTAACATAAAGATGTGCAAATTTTGTAAATTAAAATTGACACATGAGTATGATTCGGTTTATTTCACTTTACCCACCGGGGGGATATCACCGGGGTGATATCACCTGGTTGATTAAAAGCGACTAATTAGTGTCCAATGTGCACCCAGTGGCTACCCAGGATCACCCAGGTGATTACACATTCCATTCATTATTTTTCTCGTTTTTGGTATCCTGTAATCACCCATGAGACCATACCTAGATGATTTTCAACTCGTGCAAAAACAATTGCAAATTTAAACAAAGCTAATTGACAAATAACAGATATCAATTTTTAGGGCGGTTTATCATAAGATCTACCTTAACGACGAGAACTAAATACCTATGCAAACCAACATAGGTAAGTTCAAACGTCTTACACAAACAAACGTCTTGAGTAGACGTCAGTCTAAAAAAGCTAATGCTAATACTGTATGAGTTAACATACAGGTAGAAGTATTTTAACGCTACCGACAAATAATTCTCGATGGTTTCCGCTCCATAATCTAAAACACTCAGAGGAAAGTACATTATGAGTGAACCAGTTCGCCAAGCGATACTACTAAAAGCCTCATATATTCTGTACATGATACCCTTTACAGCAAAATTGTAGTCTAAAACGTGCGACGAAGAATGTTTGCGGTGTCCGATAAAGGTTTCCACTTGCCATTTACGCACACACGTTTGTGCCAAATATCAACGATTCCAGAACATTTATAAAGAGCTTAGCAGGAAAAGATTGACTTTAGCGTGATGCTAACGAGTTGATATGCTATCCTTGTCAAGCTACCAATTTATCAAATAAATTTGAAGGCGACAGCACGACTACTCGTTAGCGTCACTCGGAGGGCTAAGCACAAGCGATTGTGACGATATCGTAACGTCATCGAAAAAGCGTGGTATCACGTTAATCCTACTAATATTATAAATTTGTAAGTTTGTGTGTTTAGATGCTAGGATGTTTGTTACTTAATCACGTAAAAACGGCTGAAAGGATTTAAATGAAATTTGGCACATAGATAGTTTATTATCTGTAGTAGATTAACACATAAGATGCTTTTTATTCCAAAAAAATGATAGGTTCCTGTCTAAAGCTAACTCTGACCAACTTGCGGGCAGAAACTAGTCTTATATAATCGTATATTTGTAGTTTAAAAAGGTATATCAATTAGACAGATTCATGTTAAAGACAATTTGTTCTTGCTGAGCTCTCTGTAGGCGTTTGTTGCCACAGAACAAAGAAGACTACATTTTTATTCCATGTTGGCAACTGTAAAATATAGTGGACCCTTAATGGACCTAAATAGATTGTCACTCATTCGAGTCAGTTTGTGGGACATGCCGACGACAAACGGATGGACCATAAAGCGACTGTTTCCGACTTCTGCTGGCGCTTACGCATACAAACCCCCGTGAATTTTTATGCTATTTTTATGTGATGGTTGTATCGTTCACCTGCCTAAAAATGTGCCTATAATATTCTTGGGCCTGTACCCAAGGTCTTCTCTCACAATTCGAGGTTTGAGGGAATAGGTCATACTCTACAACGTGGACCTAGTGCACATCGTTAAAGCCAGGTTTGTGGATCCCGCTGTTAAAACTTATTAAGCTGTGCATAAGACTTGACTTAATAACATTTAGTAGTTTATTCCGTAGCACGAGAAATGCTCGAATATAATAAAAATGCCACAAATGGTCACTCATCCCTGTCAGACCAACTGGCTGACCTTTTTATTTATAATTATTAAAGTGACTTAAGTACAAACATACGACACAGAAGAAACGATGTACTGCACATTTGGACAATAGATAACATTTTGGAAATAAATGATGAATCTAATTCAGAATTTTCAAGTTATTCAGATTTTGATTAAATATTTCTTTATCTTTTTTAGCATTAAAACTATTTAAAAGTAAGATTAAGTTGTTCAAGATATTTTTTTTTATAATCGAAAAAATATATTGCGGTACGTCCCTATTTAAGAGCGCAAAATCCTGACAACTCTCTTAACATCAATTTGATCCATCGATAACTGAACCCGAATATAGTTCGAAAAAGAAAATTAAGTTCCAAGTTCAAAGTGGCTAAAAATAGCCGGGTGTACACATGCGGGCTCGCGGTCCACCAAGCGTAACGCTGATAGCTGCAGCGTGTCGCCCAGGAGCCTTATTCGGTATTTACAAACTGGACACATTATAATAATTTCGTGAAATTATCGTATATTGTATTCTGTATACCGCCGGAACCATTCCGTGCTTTGGAAGCGGAGTTCTTAGCCGTCACTAAGTCAAGCAACGTTTGGCTCGGTCAGTCTCAGATGGGTGACCGTTTATGACATTTTCATATTCGAGTATCCCCGTGGTTTGAAAGGCACGTTAAGACGTTGGTTCCGGTTATCACCTAATGTGATAGTCGTGAAATCAAGTTGAAAGGATCATGGGTGGCTTGATAAGTTTCAACAGCAACTGGCCACAAACCTGCCTCCTACAATCCGCACTGGATCCGCATGGTGGAGTATGACCTAATCTCTCTCACCTCGATTCGTTAGAGAAGACCACTGCGCAGCGGTGAGACAGTATAGGCTGATATTATAAAGCCGCTGGTCAAACCCACATTTCGCGAACGCGTCCAATCATAGGAATCTGCTAATCGTAGCCGCCGCCGACTACGAACCTAACTCTCCTCCTATCAGCCGCTACCGCCGTCCGCGGGATGTTCTCACCGACCCTCCCGATGCCCTTACATCCCTTATTTCGGATACAGATCCGCACACAAGATCAGACACCGCCCTCGCCGGCGAGGGCGAAGAATCTCTTGCCCGCCGGCCGGTGCAGAGCACCACGGCGAGACAAATAGTATACGCCCTCCCCCATAGAGACTGCTCAAGCCGGGCCGTTGCACGCTCGCCCTCTTGTCCGGTGAAGCTGTAAAGGCCCCGTGGCCAACAGCGTAGATCATTCACACACACACACACACACTCACACACACACACACACACACACACACACACACTCTCACACACACTCACACACACACACACACACACACACACACACACTATGCCGCTGGAGTATCACAAAATGATCATTTCACAAAGTTATCGTAACGAAGCGCGGTACGTGTTTAATTGGTCATAGCGAATAAGGGCGCTCGCCCCGCAAATAAATACATTATATGTAAATCCTCGCGTAATGTATGTTAAAGTCGTAATGCCATGACTAATACTGTAATTCATAGTCCTTTTATTAGTACCTGGAGTAATATTGGACTGCCGTGTGCTGTTTGTCGGGAGTACTGCGTTTTGAAATGGAGTTTACAGCTAAATGATCAGTTGTAAAAAGTAGAGTATAATAATAATAATAATAATAGCGAAGAGCTTCGATAAACACCTTGAGAAGCTCTCGCTAGGCAGTTGGGTGAAGGGCCTGATACAGAAGGCAGTAATGTTGGACACGGCACGCATTGTGAGGAGGTTCCTCTCTTTGGAGCCCTGACCGCCGGTAGCATGGGTCGTAGACCTTGCTGTCGGTGGAGCACATTTTTTTTATACAATATATATAAGAATATTTGTATTTTATATTTTTATATATATTTTATAAGAAATTATACTGAATAAATATATACATAATAATAATAATAAAATAATGAAGATTTATTGCTTGCAAACATTTTCAACCTACATTAATACATTTGTAATGAAGCACAATTAAAATGAACATAGGCTAATAAAGCAAATAACAGTGAGTACCCTGCCCCCTAAACTAGGTTTATATACCTGTGTCTTAGGGAGCAGTGTTCATTCGTAACAATGGGCCTATTGTTATAAATTGATCCAATGATACATAGTGTGAGTTGCAATGGGTAGGTAGATATATAAATTTTAAAGTGGGTGATATTTACTTACAATATGAAAAGTAGATCAAAACAAAAACAAAAGCAAATCAAAAAAGTGTGTGTGCATGTGTGTGAGTGTGTGTGTGTATGTGTGAGTGTGCGTGCGTGCGTTTCTTAGTGTCGGAAAATGTGCATGGAAAAGTATAAGAGTTGTTTAGGTGGTGTTATAATTTACAACCCCTAGCATGAGCTTTTCCGTCATCTCGTGAAGACAAAGTAGATTCATAGTTCGTCCATCTATAGTCCGTCCATATATAGTTTTTTTTAAGGAGAAGTAATCACTCACTTGGCAATATTCTTGTGTCATGCGTGTACCCAGACCGAAAGTGTTTGTGAATCGCACAAAGATTTGACCATTGCGAGGATTTAACCAAAGACTACTGAGAGGGAGCTGTGTGGCCTCGCTTTAACCACTAGACTAAGCCTAAGCTAAGTATACCCACTTTGCTCATTTTTATGTTGCCATCCCTGCAGACTACCAAGGATGTCGAAATAATATAAACTATTACTGCTACTATTATATCATTACCCTAGATCCCTTGCCAAGTATCATTACATTATCATCATGTCATTCAGAGAGATCATTTCTTACAGACCTCTCTTGCTTCCTCGACTCCCATAGCATATCCCATATATCTCACCAGCTGACAGATTACGGAGACTTTTAGCTTGTTCATTAGATAAGTCACGGTTTATTTGGTCATGGTCTACAGGCACTGGTGTCCGTAGCGGTCTTTAAAGTTGAGCAGTGTTCGGTTTGGTCAGTCTGAAATGGGTGTCCCTTTATGGTATTATTATTTTTGAGTATCTTCGTACTTCGAAAGACACGATAAGTCATTATTCCCGGTTACCGCTTAAGTGTGGTCGACGTTAAGTCAATTCGGAAGGCGGCTTGATAAGTTCCAACAGCAGGTAGCCACAAACCTGCTTCCACCAATCCGCACTAGGTCCGCGTGGCGGAGTGTGACCTAATTTTTCTTACCTAGATTTGGGATAAAAGACTTTAGACGGTATAGGCTGAATATATGATGGTCTAGGTCTTCCCCAGTACCTACATCCTTCCACTTTTCACAAAATAAACCAGAAGTAAAATAAGGCAGGAACAGCACAGAAAAAAGTGAATGCGTAAACGCGTCGCGTACGTAGGTAATTGAATTCAACTCATTCATAGCGCACGTGCGCGCCTGTATGTGCACAGCCTACAATCAACACCCGTTACTCGCGTCCATTGAATGCGTTTTTCACGTTCTGTTTTTCAAAGTGATCATGGACTGTTTTGAATACCAGGAATCGTTTGGTTTTCAAATCTGTCATGTCTTTTATTATGAAGTATAAGACTTGAAAACCTACTTGAAGCTTTTGAAAATCCTAGTTTTTGCCTATATGAGAGAGTTCATGACCCCGCAGAAATTGTTCGGACACATTCCTTTTGCCTTAAACTTATAAATTTTGTTGGATGTGTGGGTTTGCTGTTGATATTTTTTACCGTTAGCTAGTTGCAGTTGTGCAAAGATATAAAAAATCCAAGAGCTGCAGGTTTTGCAGGTTTTCAAACTTTCAAATCTCGTAACCAAGAAAAATATCGGATAACTGTTGTTGCTGTTTAAATAAATATTATGTTGTATTGTTCGATTATAATGGCATAAGAATGTCGCTTTGATTGTCGAGTCACTTAAATGAATATTTTATTCCAAACATTGTTTGTATGATATAAAAAACACAGTTGTTGTGAAATTATCTTGGTAACCCGCTGGTTGTTAGAAATATGTGAATATTGAGTTACGACAATTATAATACAAGTAAGTGCCGTTATATCCACACGTAAACAATACGCTAACGAACTCTCTATTTTTATTTTACAACCTAACGGAAAAGAAACACTCGATATATGGGAACTGCATTCAATATCATATGCATTGTGGAACTGGATTGCAATTTTACGATTATTACGCGTTATATTCCAGCTAGGAACCGCCATCTGCACTCCACAACTTGTTACTTTACGGAAAACTGCAAAAACCCCACCAAGTAAAGTACATTTTTATCTTTTTAATATTGGTATAAAGAATTTAGCCCGCATTATCTCGCATATATTCGCGATTGCGATTCAAGATTAACGCGACTTTTAGAATAAATGTTCTTCTATATAATAATAATAATAATTCGGTCACGGGTAATTAGGTATCACTAATAAAGGCCGGTGTCCGTCCCCTTTGAAATAGTCCAGTTTTTGTCCATCAAACCTCATTTATATAGCCCTTGTTTTCTTTCCATAGTTTACAATAGTCCTTGCAACTGCCGAGGTCAGTTCGCTAGTTATGTTTCTTCATTTTCAGCAAGTGATCTCAGCAGGTGACTTACATAACATTAACTTCTCGCAAAGGGCCTCTACGTGTTGGACCCATGCCCCCATGCAAGCCTTTCAAAGGTCCGGGTAAAGCCCTTGAATCTCAGCGAGATACATAATAATAATAATTTATTTAATTCAGGCAACAGAAATTGACAAAAATATTTTTATACAACTTACGTGCCCATAGAATATATTTATCTTATTAACGTAGCCCCACTCTAGGATTTATTCCTGTGCCGTGGGTGCGTTTACAAACATGAAAATTCACGTACACAAATACCCAGACCGGAACAAATAATTGTGGATCACACAAAGATTTGTCCCGTGCGGGACTCGAACCCGCGACTATTAGACGCAGTGGGCAGAGCGGCTTAAGCCCTTAACCACTGCGCTTAATCGTCCGTCACTATAAATATAATATATTCACTATACTATATGTAATATAACCACTTATAATCTAGGTAAAATGCGGTGGAAATGCGAGCTCTGCGGAAGATGTGCGAAGTGAAGCTGACCGACCGTATTCGCAACAGCGTAGTAAGAAAGCAAATAGGTATGAAAGAGAGTATCGGTGTAAAGATGAGAAAGGGTATGCTCCGTTGGTTCAGGCATATAGAAAGAATGTCCGAAGAAAGAATGACAAAACTGATATACAATGCGAAAGTGGAAGGATGTAGGTACCGGGGAAGACCAAGACTATCTTACCATGACCAAATAGACCGGGTCTTATATGAAGGACAAGTCAGGAGTCTCCGTAACCCGCGAGCGTGTATTAGACGTACTATGAGAGTAGAGGAAGCCAGAGAGGTATGTAAGGAAAGAGCCTGTTGGAACTCTGTACTCTCTGCCTACCCCGTAAGGGATCTGGCGTGATGATATAGATAGATAGATATAGATAATCTAAGTAACATGTAATTTCGGAGACATGTTGCGCTGTGCAGCGGCGTCTCGTAGTCTTCCACGAAAGCTCCTGAAGACGCCACTCTTCGGGCAGAACTCCTCGCTCATGAAGGTCTTCTGCTTGGCAGTGGAAACTCGCACAACAAAGGAGTTAAAAGCCGCATTGTTTTGCGAGTTCAGCTTTTCGACACTCAGAATATATAAGGTCTTCTTTTGTGCATACTCCACAATGTCATCGGCTTTGGTGGTAAGTTAGCCGAGACACGTACAGCAGCGTCGTTGATGCTGCCGAAGAAAAGAGTATGGCATCGTCGACTGGAGCAGTTCCACGCCGGTTTCGTCGAGGAGGCTTCTTACCTTATATACCTTATATACTTCATTTTAGAAATCTATCTATACATCTATATCATCACGCCAGATTCCTTGCAGGGTAGTTAGGAAGTACAGTTCCAACAGGTGCCTTCCAACATTTTGCGGTTTTCGGATTTTAGTTACCTTTACGAGATTGATCAATAAATTAGGATGTTCACACGGCCAGTACGTTGGGACCAATAAAATTCAAGTAACATGGTCTGATACACGCAGGGCTACACAAATTACTTCAATAAGCACGCATGATGAAGGACGAGGTTCCCGCGAAATGGCGAAATTCCATCCGCCGTGGATGCGCTACTGAATACAAATTCACATGTACTCCAATTATAGGAAAACGATTTGGTACGAATATTCTTGGCAGACTTGCAAATTTCGTCTCGAATCAGCAAAATATATTTATTTTGTTGGGAGTTAGAATGGCGCCGCGATAAGTTTGTGGCTTCCCCTTTTTGGATAAGCCGGACTGTCCCGAAGACAGTGCGGCCTTAAATAGTAGATTTCCTACTGTATTATCGCCGAACATCGATTGATATTACAGACCGACTTCTACTAAAAGTCATTTGTATGAAGATATGAATATCTTTGCACGGTTAAAGATGTCTAGGATAGCTTAGCTATAGCGTAAGTCGCTTCCGCTCAATGGATCAAAAATTTATTTAATTTGTTGGGAGTAAGAATGGCACTGCGTTGAGTTTGTGGCTTCCCCTTTTTGAATACACCGGACACCGGACTGTCCCGGAGACATGCGGCCTCGAATAGTACTACTGTATCATTACGGAAAATTGATTAATATTACAGACCAACTTCGAAAAGTCGACCATACGAAAATATTATAATTTTTGCACAGTTAAAGATGTCTTGGATGGCTTGTCCAAAGTAAACACTCAATGGGTTGAGTATTCGTAAGTTTTCACGGGACTGATCTTTGTGTAAACTACAATTTTTTTTTTCGGTCAGTGAGTTTGTGTGTTCATCATTATATTAATACGTGAAGCAAAAACTTTGTACCCCTTGATACGAAAATTGCGCGGAGGAGTATGAAATTTCCCACACTTATAGTTTATATAGAGAAGGAGTGCAGAATGCTAATATTTTCTTAAAATTATGCATAAAACATACATTAAATCAATGAAAAAACATTACACACACTACCATGTATTTGACACAATACACGTCAAATTGGTGTTTGTCTTTAATATTATTTAACTATAGTCTTACTGAATGTCAAACATAACCAGCAAACGATGAAAGAGTAGGTCGAATATCGACCTATGGGCGACCACTAGTACTTATAAACCACTCCCAGATTGTTTTGCTTTTTTGAAATATCTACAATTATAAGGAATGGTTCTACCATACCATGATATTGGAACCACAAATGTAACAAACTAAAATCGTTGTTGAAACCACAAATCCTAGTGGTGGGTAATATTAACAAATGATATAATTTGCTTTTAATGATATACCGTGCACGTAAAGTTTATTACAATGCGTGTCACGTGCATGAGACACGTCCGACGGACAGACACAAAAACGAGCAGTAATTTTAATTAAAACGACACAACTTTTGAACCCATTGTACAATTAGAATTAGTAAAAAGTTAACACAATTTGTTTTCTAATTCAAACCGCGGAGTATTTTTTAACATAGTTGTTAGGACGGATTAAAATAATTATCCTACTTTCTAATACTGTTTGTGGTAAAGTATAATTTGGTATTAAAATTTTTGATTGTATTTTTATAATTATACTATACAAGGTGTAACGTAATTAACACAAGACCTGAAAGTAGTTTGTTCTAAATCTATAACTGAATTGATTCTAACTATCTTTATTGCTTCTTACATTTTTTTTTTAAATTAGCAAAAAATGTTTTTGTTTTTACTCCTTCAGTGCGCTAGAAAAAACTAATTTTTTTCTCGATTCATAGCAATAAGAAGACTGCGAATGCATTCCTAACCCGTATTTCTAAAAATGCACACATACACATACAAGTTTCATTGTTAATTGGGGTATAAAAGTGCTTAAAAAAGGGGTAAAAACATTTAATTTTGGAAATTTGGTTTTAGTTTTAAATTTATGAAGCAATTCTCTAACCGGGGTGTCTGAGGTCTTGCGTTTATTATGTTACACCTTGTATATATGTATGTATAGACATGGCTAGTTTTATTTAAGTATATATTTTAAATTTTAATTTATTTCACAGTTATGTAAAGCAAAGGTTTTTTAAAAAGTGTAAACATATTTTAATCGTTAATTAGAATCATACTTAACACTATAAATATTTACGACATATGTTTTCTAGATAATAGAACAAAATACTTAGCAACAACAAAGAACCTGGTCAGAGAGTCACATGCAGTAGACATTGTATTTAAAATTTAGAATTCATAGTCAACTAGCACTTTTTCGCTGCTTCGCACCCGGTCGAAAACAGCGCCACCTCCTGGGTCTAACGGTAGCCCCATAAGCGCAAATACCATCATCAACGTCGATCAAGCCGTTTAGGAGAAGATTGTCAACACACGCATACCGGAGATTTATTTATAAAAATTTGAAAACAAAAAAAATATCTTGAATATTTGATATCTACTCCCATCAATCATTTAGTGTCACTTAATACTTATAAAAACTACTAAAATCCGGGTAGTACACATTATTATCAATAATTAAAAATACCTACTAAGTCCCACGTCGCATCATAGGTAAAAACATATACGATGAGACTGCAGCTTCCGACACGGGCATTGAAAAGGGCAATAAGGGTGGCTAACAGAGGGCTTAGCACGAATAGACTGATGTTAGCGTAACGCTATCGAGTTGATATGCTATTCTGTTCACGCTACAAATTTACTAAATGAAGATGAACATGACAACACGCTTTCGCAACAACGGCACACTAATGTCAATCTCTTTATGCTAAGCCCGAAATCGTACTATCACGTTCATCCTTATTCAGTGTATTTGTAGTGTGAAACAATGGAATATTATACGAATAATTCGATAACGTTACGCTAACGTCAATCTGTTCGCGCTAAGTCCTCTGTTCCTCATGTCGACGGCGCCTGTCGCCGTCACGTGCCTTTATGCGTGTCGCGTTGTGGTTTTAATTAGTCTGAGACTGCATCTCACGTAAGGAAAAGGAAATTCAATACCGATGAACAAGGCTTAAACAGAAAAACATACCTTGTACACATACTTTTTAAACACAAGCATTTGTTTTTATAATAACGTAAAATATTTGTTGTGTGATTATAAGTGTAAGTGAGTATAAGTTATACTTGCCTGATAAGTCATTCACAAAAAATAGCGAATTAAAGAGACTCGACTCATGCTTTAAGCCGTTCTAGGCCACCGATTCAGAGACCTTTATTAAAAAAAAGTTTTTTTTTAATCTTATAAGATATCTATCTTAATTCGAATCTTTAAATCAGCCCGAAATTTCAAATCTACCAAGTTATGTAAACCATTAACAACATTTATTTTCCAACAAAATGGTAAAAGAGTAACTGCTAAGAACAAAATCCAGTGACGTGGAGGCTGGCGCACAGCGCGTCACACCGAGTGCATTGCGGACTCGGAGCACGTACAAAATCCGACACTTGGCGCTATTCACATTCCAACCGCGCTTTCGCCATAATACAAGTTTTAAGTTTTAATTACGGCACTGCAAACGCCTCACATAACTGCATACTATAAAAAAAACACCAACAGCGGATGAAAATGATGTCCCTTTTATAATGTAAATCAGTTCCTTCTACACTCTTCGATATTATAATGTTCTTTATCATTATTCCCCACCGCAATAACGGTCCGATATTAACGCATTTTATTTCCAAATTTTCTTTTCAATTCGAATGCTTACAATTATAAGCTCCGTCTACCTTTATTGTACTGTCAAATGAATTATGGATAAAAGATTTAAAGAAGATTTAATATCACCGGCGATAATAAATAACATAGCAAATGTTAAGACAAGTTTTGAAGGTTAACAGAATCGGTGCCTACCGGGAACAAGAAACAAAATTGACAAATAAATAAAACAGTCCAGTCCAACTCGGGCAGTTCCTACAGCGATAAAACGCGAAAGGAGCGGTATTTAAATTGAATACGCCGTAAATAAATGCTAAATGAGACAAAGGACTGTGAGAGAATTTGCAATCTAAACAAGAATAAAAGGAGTAATGTATCTTTAATGAATGTAGGGGACGCCGCGGTGGCGGACTGTGTTGCGATGATGGCCGCAGGAATGTCTGCTGCGTAACGCTCGTTTGATGAGCTAGTTGCAACAATAATCTTTATGTGCATTCTGCACTTGTGGACACATATCTCTTGAATAAATGCGGATGATAAGCACGTTTACTGCACCCCTGCCATCAACTGATAATTGAATGCAATTTAATTTAGAAAATTACCTGAGCTGTGCGGCTTAAGCTCTTAACCACAGCGCCAAATCCTCGGTCTTATGTGTAATAATTTGACAGTTGTTAAAAAATATAATAGTAGCGCAAACGTTTAACGAGTTATAATAATTATAATCCAGTGACTTACATCGTTTCCATATAACTACGATTCTATTTATTCAACAATACAAAACGTTATATCACCAAAATTATCACGGTACTGTTATTAGTTTCGAACAACTGAAACTTATCCGTACTTTTTATATTAAGTTCATGGACTCATGGTAGCGAAATTATTGTTTTAAATTAGTTATGTTACTAATATCATAAATGTAAAGGTTTTTATGTTTAGATGTTTGAATGTTTATTACTCGAACACGCAAAAACGGCTGAACGTTTTTTAATGACATTTAGCTATGTACTTTTTATCCCGAAAAAATTAAAAGTTCCTGTCAAAGTCAATGCGGGCATATCGCGGGCAGAAATTAGTGTTTTGTGTAGAAGAGAGTACATTTCTGAATGTCTCTAACACCCATCCCGCGGCAAAGTCGTGATGTTGTATTATGTAAACAAGATGTAGCCACATTATGCGTCAGCCGACTCCAGTCGAGAGGAACGCCCGTTCATTATTCATTGTTATCCAATACATTATCTTACTCCGACATCCGATGGCTAACTTCGTTCCGGGAAAGAAATCGGAGAAAGCTTTTAAAAAGGTATCCTGTTTATACGCTGGACATAATACTCACGTGGGTTGTGATCCCAGTCCATAGGAATAACTTATTTATGCCTGTGCAATAGGTTTTTTTTTCCTTGCCTGTTTGACTGACTCCTAAGCAAAGGCCTCCCCTTCATACTTCTACAGCTATCGATCTATTGCTCTTTCGGGCCACGAAGTACCGGCAAAATTGTCCAAATCGTCGTGCCACCTTTTTCTACGTTGACCTCGTCGTTTGCGACCTCCACTTGGTATGCGATTGGTGATGGCGTTTGCCCACCTCTGCAAGTCCATGCTTGCTACGTGGCCAGCCCTCTTCCACTTTAGCTTTGCAGATTTGATACCTTGGTCTGTAATACGGGTAATGGAATGCAGAGTGGTGTCTCTGATGTGGTCAATCCGTTTGATACCTAACATACTACGTTCCATAGCTCTCTGGCGAATCTTGAGTTTGGACTTCTGATGCTCCGTTAATGACCACGTTTGAGCACCGTAGGTTAGGATGGTAAAAATACACATAGTGCAATAGGTATTGTAGTAATTTAAAAAAAACCTAGGCCTACACTAGGAATTATTTCTATGTCGTGGGTGCATTTATAAACATGAAATTCACTCACAAAAACCTAGAGCGGAACAAATTTTTGTGGGTCACACAAAAATTTTGTCTCGTGAGGGGATCGAACCCGCGACCACTTAATCCAGTGGACGGAACCGCTTAAGCTCTTAACCGCTGGATTAAGTCGTCTGTCAAAATTATTTTAAAACATTAAAAAAAATCCAAGTTAACATATCTATATGTAAAAGGGTTAACATATCTAGATATCTGTAGAAATCAACAGATTTAAATTTGTTTATTACATTTATCAAGAAAGAAATATTTACTTCGCGTTAATATATAAGTAAATATTGTAAGTGGTAAGGTCACAATAAAATCTTGACACAACAATATTTACAATTATCTTCAGTTATCTATTACATGTCTATTACCCACTGCAGATACGGGACCTTATTATAAATATTTTTGACATTACATATAATATTTTTAAGCCAACACTTTATTTTCTGTATGCAGCCAGTGTGTAATGGCTAACAATAAATGAATCGATAATAATACCATATTAAAGTAATAAAAACATTCGTTTCAATCTACTAACATTGTGCATTGTTCCCAATAACGTCAAAAGAAGTTGTGTAGTAGCATTTGAATTGAAAACAACTTACAGGTGCCCTCTTAACTATGCCAATGTAAATTAATATTTAGATACAAATCAAACCAGAACATTTATTACTGGTTTAATAATCGCTTTTAACCAATAGCTATTTCAGTTTCAAACTAAACAAATAAAGCAATTCGATTCGACCATATCTATTTAACAGTTATTATAAATCCGTCGTATTCCCGAAATAGACTAAGTTTTACAGTTGAGGTTAAACATTCAAATGATTTATGTGAGGAGCTGGCAGTTGATATAACTATCCGCAGGGCTGCCCTGATTACCTCCAGGGTCATTTTTCACCTTTGGAATAAATCACCCGGCACTTATAACCAACTGACATTTTGATCGACGTTAAATTAAATTTTATTGATGTAACTTCGAGTGCATTTTTAAATTCCCATAGCTGGAATAAGATATCTGGATCGTGTCTAGTGGTATTAAAATAAATAATCAATCAAGCGGACAGATGCCCATAACAAGGCGGGATTTATTTTGGTTGTAATCTAAGTGCTTTTATATTTGATACAGTAATCTCTCTACCGATTTGGTTAGTGTGATCGTTGCTCGCTTTCTATTTCCGAAATAAGGTAGAGCAACTTCACATCTTAATCACCGACTAAAGTAACTGAACTTTATATTTTTTCGAATGGGTGGGTATGTTGTGCTCTTTATTTTATATATCACCATAACAAAGTCAAAACCACATGTTAGGAGTATATTTAATTAGATAATAAAATAATTTAATGCGAAATTTTGTTTGTATACAAAAGTGTACAAGCGATTTGTAAAACGGGTGTATGTCTGCTTTCAGCAGCTAAGAACAAAATCCAGTGAAGGCTGGCTCACAGCGCGTCACACCGAGTGCATTGCGGACTCGGGGCACGTACAAAATCCGACACTTGGCGCTGTTGACCTTCCAACCGCGCTTCTGCCATAATACAAGTTTTAAGTTTTAATTACGGCACTACAAACGCCTCACATAACTGCATACTATAAAAAAACACACAAGTCACACAAACACAGAAGTCGTGTAATAAGTAGTTAAGAAAAGCGTCTACCAATGGATAACATCGGCAATCACAAGATTTTATCCCCACTAGTGAGGCTAGCTAGTAGGGCAAAGTATAACATACGGATTTAAGATGTAAGGCGATGACTGATGGGATGGGGGAATGTCTTCTTTATTTATATCTAACCAACTTATATTAACAATGAATTCTGCACATATTAGTAATTGGTTCAATTAAAATTAGAATTTAACAATAAGGAAGTGACATATAATTTTATCTTACATTAAACATTTTCTTTAATGTATATTAAATTAAATCAGGAGATTTTGAAGGTACACTTTTTATAATTATTTAACTAAGATAATAGCTCTGTCCTATCAGATTGTGCTGAGTGTGGAAATTGATTCGAGGTATAGGTTAGCTGATGCTAAGAATTTCGGTTCTGAATGCAATAAAATATCTAAGGATTCATCCCATTGTAATATATTATTAACTAGCTGTTACCCGCGGCTACGCACGCGATCATTTTGTAATTTGACATAGGTCTCTAAAGCGAAATCTTACTCAACGCTAACGCTAAACATGTACAATACTTGGGTACTTTTAAACCTTTTGTACCTATCCTGCCAAGTATCGTGATCTGGCAGAATATTATTTAAAAAAGGTTCATTGCGAGCTAAGTATGTAACATAGTTTTGTGAGTACATGTCGTGTCAGTCTTCTCGTAAGAATATACAGTTCATATTCATGATCAAAATTATGTTAATATATCTTAAATAAATGATTATACAAACTTTCATGTAACCATTCATCGTTAAAGATTTTTGTCCAGAAGAGACAATCCTGAATGCATCACAGTTCATGCACAAAATCATGTTTAAGTGTTTAAATCAAACGTGTATGTACAATTTCAGGCGAGTGCTTTTAACCACCGAAGAGTTTTTTGTGAGGAGACGAACCGTCCAATATCAGTTCATGGAGGAATTCATGTGGTCTCATCATGTGGTGTCATGGTGTCTTTAGTAGTGAAGAGTTCGATAAGGTGCCCGGGATTAACTTCCCGGCGATAAGGTTCCTTACTAATTCGGGTGATCATCTTCTGTATTACGTACCACTTCATACCATGGCAATAAGCATATAAGTGGCCGTGGCATAGAGTGACGGTAAGCGTGACGGTTTCGAGTTGATGTACCATCCATTTCACACCGCCAATTAACTAAATACGGAAAACATGACAGCACGCTTTAGCGATAGCGCAACGATATCCTCAATGTCCTCAATGTCATGCTAACTCTCTGGACTTACCTAAAACTGTGCTTCGCAAGCTTTTCTATCTCTATCTATCTATATCATCACGCCAGCTCCCTCGCGGGGTAGGCAGAGAGTACAGAGTTCCAACAGGTTCTTTCCTTACATACCTCTCTGGCTTCCTCCACTCTCATAGTTCGTCTCATACACACTCGCCGGTTACGGAGACTCTTGACTTGCCCTTCAGCTAAGAGACGGTCTATTTGGTCATGGTAAGATAGTCTAGGTCTTCCCCGGCACCTACATCCTTCCACTTTCGCATTGTATATCTGTTTTGTCATTCTTTCTTCTGGCATCCTTTCTATATGCCCGAACCAACGGAGCATACCCTTTCTCATCTTTACACCGATACTATCTTTCATACCTACTCGCTTTCTTACTACGCTGTTGCGAATACGGTCGGTCAGCGTGACTCCGCACATCTTCCGCAGAGATCGCATTTCGACCGCATTTATCCTGCTTTCGTTCTCCTTCTTACATACCCAACTCTCACTGCCATATAACAGCGTTGGGACAAGCACTCCGTTATGCATGGCCAGCTGCGCCTTTTGGCTTAAGTGCCGGCTCCCAAGTAGCCTTCCCATCGCACCATTTACTCTATTACCTGCATTCACTCTTCTCTCTATATCAGCGGTGTATTTCCCATCCTTACTGAAGGCGCATCCAAGATATACAAACTCATTCACTTGCTCCAGCACATCGTTACCAACCACAATCCTTGCATTCGTTCTGGTTTCTTCCCGTTCAAAAACCATAATTTTGGTTCGCAAGCTTAATTTCCATGTCTATTTTTCTGCATATAGCCACGCGAGTGGTGATTTATTTGTGTTTGGAACGTCTTTAATTAATACTTTTGGAAAATGATCGTGCTGTTTAAAACATATTTCATTATTGTAAAATAAAAATACACTTTTTTAAATTACCTACTCTGAGCTCTAAGAGTACGCATGGAGAACCTATTCTTTCTCACCTCGATGTGAGCAAACACTTTTGCACAGCAGTACAGGCTAATTTATATACCTTATCATATACCTTTATATACCTACTCTTATAGTATGTACATAAAGCGAAAGAACGAAATTAACTACAGAAACAAACTTGCGTCATCCTCATATCCATTCGGTGAAGTATCTAATACTCAAGTAGAAGTTATTATATAATTATAGTCCCCATTATTGGGACAGCGGCTATTCCCACGGAGCGGCGGAATCCCAGCCATGCCGCTCACAAACTTATCTAGCCTCGTTCGGGGAAGTTTTGACAGCTTCCCAACCACCAGTCATTGTTTAGAACAGTTATGAGTATTTTCGTAACCGTCAATTTGTTAAGCGACAGTAACTCGAAGGAAGCTAAGTATCTCACTTTAATAGCACCGTTTTGGAATTATTTTGGAGATGGCATTTTACTTGGACTTGCACTTTGGGATCTTGATATTTTATTTGTTTAAAATAGGATTTCACTTTAGAGGTATATATTTGGACATGGACCTGGATCTGGTTGATATCATGTAGCTGAATGTGCTATATGACTATTTAGACCAACTACAGCAAATGATTGCCGTCTTGCTTATATTCGCCAAACCGGGGTAGCAAAGGTATATTTATTCATTCATTATTCATTATCATAAGAATTTACAATTATATTAACAACGATTGCTGAACTAAGCTCGTGGCTTGTATCGCAGGAACCAGACCATGTCAAATATTCTGGTTTACAGTTTTGTTAGACACAGGTTCAGGTACAAGTTATAATAAAAAAAAATAAGAAAAGCAAACAAAATGGACTTACATTAATATAAAGTTAACGCTATTATAAAATATTAAATTAAACTGTTAAATTAAATTAAAAATATTCAATGCTACCCCAGTTTGGATACACACACATTTCGCCGACAGTGTTAGTCCGGATAGCCTATTGAGATGCTCAGACTCCGGAGTGCTTGTTATATTTCTTATTAACCCTGGAGCCAACAAAAGCGAGGTGCAATCTTTGGAAAAAAAAGCATCGCTACCAAATCCTTTTGTCTCACCTGCTGAGGGCCTTCCCCTGGACCTGGATATAAATTACCATGGCCGGTCTGAAAGTCTTTAAATAGACTTCGGACCCAGGTCGGCCGGAGCAAGGAAAACATGCTCATGTGGAAACTCACTCACAGCACAAATCTGGAGTGTTTGTGTGGTGCAACCCAAACGATGTCTCACCTTGGATCCTGTCCTGGGTGGCCTATGCAGTTAGTGTGGCCGCTTTTTGGACCGCATCGTGTTTGCCGTCGAAGCGCTAAGAAGAAGCTTTTGTAGCGGTTTTTATTTGATAGAAAAACCGCAACAAAACTTAGTTTCACCTAATATTTGGCACTAGGGATTCTTGATTACCATCCGTATCATTATTATTACAGCCACTGAAGATTTCACTGGTGTCATGATATAGATATATAACATAGATAGATGCGTACTTATGTAACGTTGTATCGTAACCGCTGAGCATCTCTGCGGTGCAACCGCGATAAGCATATTATGCCACTAACAGCATTGCCTATTCAATTATATATGTAGTATGGATGTGAGAAGTAGAGGGTTACTAGGGATATCTCACGTCGACTCCAGACTTGCGTCAACCGATGCCTACACCGGATTCTTGGCATTTACTGGCCTGAGAAAATCTTCAACGCACATCTTTGGGAGCGCTGCAATGAGACTCCGATCGACCAGCAGATAAAACGCCGGAAATGGAACTGGATTAGCCACACGCTCCGAAGGCCGAAGCGCCCTAAACATATACCGAGGCAAGACCTAGACTGGAACCCCAAGGAAAACGTAAAAGTGGCTGTCCTAAGCAGACCTGGCGGCGGATAATCATTGCAGAAGCGGAGGCTAAAAAACGCTGAGCTGAAACGCGAAGCTCAAAATCAGCCGGGGTGGCGGCGCACTGTTGACGCCCTCTGTCCCATCTAGGGGACTTAGGATCTCAAGTTAAAGTAAGTCCATTGAGCTCTCAACGTTAAAATCTGGTTTAAAGGTACAACCTGTTCCCACATAGAAATTAACAAAGTACGTAAACATACATACATTTCACTTGTCAATAACGTCCAAAAGCTTTTAGAGTTTGGATAATTTTAAAACTAAAAATAAAAAATCCCTACCAAAAACTTAAATTAAATTTAATAAAGTTTAGAATGACAACTTTTGATGCCATTCATATAATATTAAAGTCACAAATTCAATATGAAATGTAACTATATTATAAATAAGTAACATATATTCATGTATCTATATGGAAGACTAATACATAACCAATTTTTGATTTACACAAATCCAAGTGAAAAAATGTTTTAGTATTCAGTCTTGGGCTTACTTTTAGCATGTCGGGAAACTTTTTTCGAACATCACGTGTTTCGCTCAATTGCTCAACTCCATTTGGTTTTATAACTTTTGGACGTTTTCATGAGTACGGCTGTTACTTACTAGACTTTTTGGTATCAGTTGTGTAGATATACCTAATTTATCTTCGTAATCTGGCTTGGGACGTGATATTCATAAGTTCAAAATAACTACCAGCCTATAGTGTCCCACTTAACAGTTGGAAAAGCTATCTCTTACAAATCTAGGTCATACACCACTCGGACCCAGTTGTGATTGGTGAATGCAAATTTGTGGTCACCCGCTGTTGGAACTAATCCACTGTTGGACTTGGTTTAACGTTATCACAAAAAGTGTTAAATAGGTGAAACGGCTCAACGTGCCTTTCGTACTATAATATAAGCAAAAATTAAATATTAACTATTGCTGTATTTTGAGATGCCCTTGAACTAGGTGCAGCCCTAACATACCTACATCCTACATGCACAAAGGCTCAGTTAAGCTTTTGTCCGGTAAGAAGAAAGTGAATATTGCTTAACTTGTAAGAAATTTATTACTCCTATGTTAAGTAATAGTTGTAGGTTGGAAATCCTCACCGATATTATTTCAACGGTACATACAGAAGCACAAAATGCGGAGAGAGTTTAGAAGGCTTTCAGCCGAGCTGGCCGTTTAGCAAAGTTTAAGTAGCACCACTGGCGCACGCTCACTATTCTGGCTCGCTTCATGTTTAATCCTTACAAATAAATAAACAACGTTCTGCCGACTGGCACGGCCACTTTTACCGTACTACGTTTTCATTAAAATATACTGTTTTCACAGTTTCATAACATAAATAAAGCTTTATTTTATTGGTAAATAGCATGAATAACTACTCCATTTTTAATAAGGCGTTTATTGCGCGTTTATTAATGTGTTTAAGTAGCATTTTTTGTGATATTTTTAAAAGCGTCGCATTCACCCTAATTTCCGGTAGTATGCAGAGAAGTGGATATGAATTGTGAAATGTAAAGTTCACTCAATCATTCTTGTATTCTTTCATCATTCTATGTCCATTTTCTCCGCTTACTGCCACGGTTCAGATTTATCAGCATTTTATCTATTTGGATGTTTTAGTGCTGATCAGTTCGACATTTATTTCTGGTCTGGTCACTTCAGTGCCAAAGGACTGCATGTACCTAATTCGTTAGTTCGTTCGTAAGTACTCGTTTTTTTACTTTTCGTCATTTGTCATAAATTCTTGCCAAAAAGAATTACACTACTGCTGCTTGTTAACGTCCTCTTAGTAAAAGTTTTTCGTTTTGATAAGAAGGTAGTATCATTCGCATTTGCTATAATCATTTGAGCCAAATCAGCGTTTGAGTAGATTTCCAAACGTTTCTCACTCATTTTAAGATAACGGTGATGATAATAAATACTATGTTCCAGCAGGCACTCAAACGAAAACAAAAGACTTGTTAATTGAATGTAAAGTAATAAATGGATCCCTTGCATTTGAATGAGTAGGCGCACCTAGCTTTGATTGATTCAGCCTTACGGAAATTATTTCGAGCCTGTTTGGGATTCACGAACGATCTCGGCCGGTATTTGCCGCTTTGGCACAAGCGTTTAATTTTATTGTTGTTAATGAAATCTGGATCTAATTAAACGAATCGCGGCGAATAATCTATGTAAATGAAATAGCCCCTTCCACCGGGGTTATCCTATTTAAATACTGTGGTGAAGCGAAACTATTAGAACATATACGTATCTAGGTACACTGCTATCACGTCTACAATACGTAAGCGAGGGTGGCAGAGGTGTATAATTTACATTCTCATTTTGACCGACGATATTAGGTCCCAACGTAAAATGAGGCGGGCCTATTATAATTATACTAGGCACAATTCCCGTCCCGGAATGGTACAGAGATATTTCGATGGAAAAATCCTAGTAATACTTTTGTCTGATGCTTTTTTTGAAAACTGTTTTTTTGACTTATTACTTAAAATGAAGTGCGATATATTCATTTCCTTTTTAATAAAATCTTTTAGAATCGACTTTAGGTTACCTTCCAGAAATATTTATGTCAAAAGAAACACGGGCAGACCCTTCTGGAACTTAACACCTAGTAAGTATTATTGTATCTGACACCATACTAAGAAGCGTTCAGAAATGTAGTATAAATTTAGCTTTAAATGAACTAATGTATTCTTAATGAAGAGCCGCCGTCGCCTCGGAATTGTTTGCCCGCGGGCCCGTTTAATGCTATGAAATATATATAACTCCTGGGTGTATTTCAATTAGCAGCTTAAAGTGAACACAGGCACCATCTACACTATAATATAATAATAATCGGCCTATAAAGTCCCACTGCTGGGAGAACAGGTCCTACTCGCGGACTCAGTACGGATTAGTGAAGACGGCCTTGTGGCCACCTGCTGTTGAAATTCATCAAGTAACTTACAGGACTTATAAATTGGCTTGACGACTACATAAAGTGGTTAACGGCACCAACGACTTTGCGTGCCTTTTAAAGCACGGTGATGCTTGAAATTAGCAGTGGGCAGGTCATATATGCCGCAGAATCGATGGGCCGGGCAGACTGGTTCTTGAGTGGAGACCGCGTGTCGGCACACGTAGTGTAGGGCACCCTGTAGTTAGGTGGGGCAACGATATTCGTAAAGCAACGGGCAGGGATTGGAAGAGGAGAGCTGAAGATCGAGCTCAGTGGCGTGCCATGGGAGAGGCCTGCGTAGCAGTACACTGACACGGATCGATGATGATGCTCAAAAATAGAAATGCCATAAATGGTCACCCATCACAGAAAGACCGAGTGACCGACCCTCTTTAACCTCGGTGATCACCAAGTACACCGCAGCCACCGCTACGAGCGTCTGAATATTCAGACGTTACATTCCCTGAACATCTTCGACTGTCCTATCGACAGCTAAATTTAGACGAAAGCTGATTTCTAAATTGAGTGGAATGCGACCTGGATACTGAATTTTAAGGTTATTCAATTATATGCAATCTTGGTTATATGCAAAGAAATAAACATGCCATATTGTCCCGGAGTTTTCAAATGTGTTTAAAGTTGCTTAACTTTTGGTGTATAAGGCCGTTCATTAAAATTACTTATAATAATGATGACAACATGTCAGACGATTTAAGGCAGTGGTTAAGAGCTTAAGCCGCTCCGCCCACTGTGTCTAATAGTCGCGGGTTCGATTGCCGCACGCGAGAAATCTTTGTGTGATCCACAATTATTTGTTTCGGTCTGGGTATCTGTGTATGTATAATTTTCATATTTTTAAACGCATCCACGACACAGGAATTCATCCTGGTGTGGGGCTACGTTTAAAAAAAAAAAGTCACTATATGTAGTTCCACTGGCAAAGGCCCTATCTGACAAATCGTGTTCAGAAAGAGTAGATCAATTTTACTACCCGCAATGGTATCGAGCAAGGATGGTAGAGGCACGATGTCTGATAAAAGTAATAGTCGTGGAGATTTAGTATCCGTGGACTTCTATCTAGAATTATTATCATCGATTTACCTACTGCACGTAAAACTACGTTTCTATAATCGCGCGTAGAGTATAGTTGGGTATGAGAATACAGGCGCAGGTTATCTTGAATTAAGCATGAGCAACCTTCGCAAGCAAGCAAAAAGTTTTTTCGGTTAGGTTAGTTTTTGACTTTAACACTCGCGAAGTAGTCGAGAATGAAAGTTCGCAGTGAAGAACCTTAAAACAACCAGAGATGTACAAGATACTTTTGGATACTGTATCTGTAATACTAGATACAAAATACGTATCATATAAATACTTTTTAAAGATAAAATTCTTTTTGAAAGAAAACCCAATTTTATTGAGCTTACATTTAGTACAAGAATTATGAATAGATCGCGTTGGTCGCCCAAAGGTGACAAAATATATTTTTAAGGTTTTAATTGAGACTTAGGTAAAACCAGTTCTTTAAGCATTTTATTACTCATTTTTCTTCGATGAGATCTCATTATCATACTCCCAAAAAAGAAGAGTCGCTTCTCAGGGGCAAAACTCGGCAAACAGGTTTTTTAATGAAGGATAAACATGTAAGCTCTTTATTCCACGAAGATAAGATACGAAACGAATGGTATCTAAATACAACATAATTATAAAAAAACGTATTTTAGATATAAGATAAAAATACGTATTTTGGATCTTGTATCTGCATTTCAGATACTTGTATCATAAATCAGTCACATCTCTGACAAAAACAACCTTAAAGTTAAAACTACGGCTAAATTTAGTAACATAATATCAATGATTTCTCCATGTTTCCATTTGACTAACAAATAAAACAGCAAATATTTTACTGGTTAAATTCAAGTGTCGCTCTTTCTATCCGCGCGAAGTGGGATCCGTCGGTTTCCTTTCACAGCAAATCGTAAACCATGGGCCAATTTATGGAGTCGATGCTTTTACCCATTCCGGTCCAGGCAGATTTACGATACAGTGTCTCACGAATACGACTATCCGCGCGGTCGCATCTAATAAACAACTGGAATGCTTGTGCGATGCACAAATGTCTGACGGTAAGAAAATCTACTTTTGAATGCTGTGGCTTGAGATTTTTGAGTGAAATTCCTTTTTTTACACCGTATATACTCCGCCTACGTTCCGCAAGTAGCAGAGTTGTACTGAGTACACCCACGTTTTGCCGACGATATTAGGTCCCATGTAATAGGGGGCGAGCCTATTGCCATATACCGGGCACAATTCCAGACTCCGGACTCGTACTGAGAAGTTTTCGTTAGAAAAACTACACTTGTCCGACCTAGGATGGGAACGAAAATGCATATTTGATTATTCAATTAGCTAGTCTATTGAGAATCTGTGTCTTATTGAATTTCAAAATTCATAGCCGTTGAGGATACGATTAAATTAAAATGTACAATGACGAATTACATTTATGAATCATGTTTCACTGATATCGTATAAGTCAACTTAAGTAGTTTATTGCAAGTACTCAATCAGAATGTAATCGTCATCATCATAAGCAGTTTTCTATAACCCACTGCAGGACATAAGCCCCTGCCCGTTTGACAATAAAAAATACAACTCATCAAATATAGACTCTCTCAGCGAGCGAGTTTAAAAACTTACTCAGATACATATTGCTAGCAAATGACAGCATTGAGACATTTAACATCTCTGACCAAAAAGAAGGAACTTTGTAAAAACTAAACAAGATATCTTATATTACGACACACCTACCCACATGGAAGATTATTTCCATTAATTTCAGTATAAATCTATTAAACTACCAACCCATAAAAACTCATTAACAAACACAGACGGCAATATAAAAAGTGATTTAAATTAAAAAGACTCATTTTTAAAACACGCAGCTTCCCACCTGAAATCAATTCTAAAGAATGGATGCGGTCGACTTAAACTGTTTTACAATTATTATCGATGCATCACACATTATGATAATGTCCAAAATAAGTAATTATCGCATTAAGTATTGCAATTAGAAAACATAATGGCGCCTGTGAGCGAAGGGTTACAATATATCACGCCTACACCTACAAACTAATTGCCCTATAATGTTTGATCATTGAACTATGGGCGATCCGATTGGATGGCGTGGGCTGAATTACACATAAAGGTTATAATTTATTACATGAGTAATATTTAGGTGAGAGTACACCGAATTATAGGTGCTTCGTATCCTTGGTGTGAAAATAAATAATTGAACTAATGGATAATAATTACATATCTCCAATGCGCTAGCCTCGATAAGTATTATAGAAATAAATATCAATTTTTTGCGCGTTTATTAATGTGTTTAAGTAGCATTTTTTGTGATATTTTTAAAAGCGTCGCATTCACCCTAATTTCCGGTAGTATGCAGAGAAGTGGATATGAATTGTGAAATGTAAAGTTCACTCAATCATTCTTGTATTCTTTCATCATTCTATGTCCATTTTCTCCGCTTACTGCCACGGTTCAGATTTATCAGCATTTTATCTATTTGGATGTTTTAGTGCTGATCAGTTCGACATTTATTTCTGGTCTGGTCACTTCAGTGCCAAAGGACTGCATGTACCTAATTCGTTAGTTCGTTCGTAAGTACTCGTTTTTTTACTTTTCGTCATTTGTCATAAATTCTTGCCAAAAAGAATTACACTACTGCTGCTTGTTAACGTCCTCTTAGTAAAAGTTTTTCGTTTTGATAAGAAGGTAGTATCATTCGCATTT
Source organism: Phalera bucephala (assembly GCA_905147815.2). Taxonomy (NCBI): domain Eukaryota; kingdom Metazoa; phylum Arthropoda; class Insecta; order Lepidoptera; family Notodontidae; genus Phalera; species Phalera bucephala. Next base: position 18,196,669 of record LR990615.1, read on the forward strand.
GCTATAATCATTTGAGCCAAATCAGCGTTTGAGTAGATTTCCAAACGTTTCTCACTCATTTTAAGATAACGGTGATGATAATAAATACTATGTTCCAGCAGGCACTCAAACGAAAACAAAAGACTTGTTAATTGAATGTAAAGTAATAAATGGATCCCTTGCATTTGAATGAGTAGGCGCACCTAGCTTTGATTGATTCAGCCTTACGGAAATTATTTCGAGCCTGTTTGGGATTCACGAACGATCTCGGCCGGTATTTGCCGCTTTGGCACAAGCGTTTAATTTTATTGTTGTTAATGAAATCTGGATCTAATTAAACGAATCGCGGCGAATAATCTATGTAAATGAAATAGCCCCTTCCACCGGGGTTATCCTATTTAAATACTGTGGTGAAGCGAAACTATTAGAACATATACGTATCTAGGTACACTGCTATCACGTCTACAATACGTAAGCGAGGGTGGCAGAGGTGTATAATTTACATTCTCATTTTGACCGACGATATTAGGTCCCAACGTAAAATGAGGCGGGCCTATTATAATTATACTAGGCACAATTCCCGTCCCGGAATGGTACAGAGATATTTCGATGGAAAAATCCTAGTAATACTTTTGTCTGATGCTTTTTTTGAAAACTGTTTTTTTGACTTATTACTTAAAATGAAGTGCGATATATTCATTTCCTTTTTAATAAAATCTTTTAGAATCGACTTTAGGTTACCTTCCAGAAATATTTATGTCAAAAGAAACACGGGCAGACCCTTCTGGAACTTAACACCTAGTAAGTATTATTGTATCTGACACCATACTAAGAAGCGTTCAGAAATGTAGTATAAATTTAGCTTTAAATGAACTAATGTATTCTTAATGAAGAGCCGCCGTCGCCTCGGAATTGTTTGCCCGCGGGCCCGTTTAATGCTATGAAATATATATAACTCCTGGGTGTATTTCAATTAGCAGCTTAAAGTGAACACAGGCACCATCTACACTATAATATAATAATAATCGGCCTATAAAGTCCCACTGCTGGGAGAACAGGTCCTACTCGCGGACTCAGTACGGATTAGTGAAGACGGCCTTGTGGCCACCTGCTGTTGAAATTCATCAAGTAACTTACAGGACTTATAAATTGGCTTGACGACTACATAAAGTGGTTAACGGCACCAACGACTTTGCGTGCCTTTTAAAGCACGGTGATGCTTGAAATTAGCAGTGGGCAGGTCATATATGCCGCAGAATCGATGGGCCGGGCAGACTGGTTCTTGAGTGGAGACCGCGTGTCGGCACACGTAGTGTAGGGCACCCTGTAGTTAGGTGGGGCAACGATATTCGTAAAGCAACGGGCAGGGATTGGAAGAGGAGAGCTGAAGATCGAGCTCAGTGGCGTGCCATGGGAGAGGCCTGCGTAGCAGTACACTGACACGGATCGATGATGATGCTCAAAAATAGAAATGCCATAAATGGTCACCCATCACAGAAAGACCGAGTGACCGACCCTCTTTAACCTCGGTGATCACCAAGTACACCGCAGCCACCGCTACGAGCGTCTGAATATTCAGACGTTACATTCCCTGAACATCTTCGACTGTCCTATCGACAGCTAAATTTAGACGAAAGCTGATTTCTAAATTGAGTGGAATGCGACCTGGATACTGAATTTTAAGGTTATTCAATTATATGCAATCTTGGTTATATGCAAAGAAATAAACATGCCATATTGTCCCGGAGTTTTCAAATGTGTTTAAAGTTGCTTAACTTTTGGTGTATAAGGCCGTTCATTAAAATTACTTATAATAATGATGACAACATGTCAGACGATTTAAGGCAGTGGTTAAGAGCTTAAGCCGCTCCGCCCACTGTGTCTAATAGTCGCGGGTTCGATTGCCGCACGCGAGAAATCTTTGTGTGATCCACAATTATTTGTTTCGGTCTGGGTATCTGTGTATGTATAATTTTCATATTTTTAAACGCATCCACGACACAGGAATTCATCCTGGTGTGGGGCTACGTTTAAAAAAAAAAAGTCACTATATGTAGTTCCACTGGCAAAGGCCCTATCTGACAAATCGTGTTCAGAAAGAGTAGATCAATTTTACTACCCGCAATGGTATCGAGCAAGGATGGTAGAGGCACGATGTCTGATAAAAGTAATAGTCGTGGAGATTTAGTATCCGTGGACTTCTATCTAGAATTATTATCATCGATTTACCTACTGCACGTAAAACTACGTTTCTATAATCGCGCGTAGAGTATAGTTGGGTATGAGAATACAGGCGCAGGTTATCTTGAATTAAGCATGAGCAACCTTCGCAAGCAAGCAAAAAGTTTTTTCGGTTAGGTTAGTTTTTGACTTTAACACTCGCGAAGTAGTCGAGAATGAAAGTTCGCAGTGAAGAACCTTAAAACAACCAGAGATGTACAAGATACTTTTGGATACTGTATCTGTAATACTAGATACAAAATACGTATCATATAAATACTTTTTAAAGATAAAATTCTTTTTGAAAGAAAACCCAATTTTATTGAGCTTACATTTAGTACAAGAATTATGAATAGATCGCGTTGGTCGCCCAAAGGTGACAAAATATATTTTTAAGGTTTTAATTGAGACTTAGGTAAAACCAGTTCTTTAAGCATTTTATTACTCATTTTTCTTCGATGAGATCTCATTATCATACTCCCAAAAAAGAAGAGTCGCTTCTCAGGGGCAAAACTCGGCAAACAGGTTTTTTAATGAAGGATAAACATGTAAGCTCTTTATTCCACGAAGATAAGATACGAAACGAATGGTATCTAAATACAACATAATTATAAAAAAACGTATTTTAGATATAAGATAAAAATACGTATTTTGGATCTTGTATTTGCATTTCAGATACTTGTATCATAAATCAGTCACATCTCTGACAAAAACAACCTTAAAGTTAAAACTACGGCTAAATTTAGTAACATAATATCAATGATTTCTCCATGTTTCCATTTGACTAACAAATAAAACAGCAAATATTTTACTGGTTAAATTCAAGTGTCGCTCTTTCTATCCGCGCGAAGTGGGATCCGTCGGTTTCCTTTCACAGCAAATCGTAAACCATGGGCCAATTTATGGAGTCGATGCTTTTACCCATTCCGGTCCAGGCAGATTTACGATACAGTGTCTCACGAATACGACTATCCGCGCGGTCGCATCTAATAAACAACTGGAATGCTTGTGCGATGCACAAATGTCTGACGGTAAGAAAATCTACTTTTGAATGCTGTGGCTTGAGATTTTTGAGTGAAATTCCTTTTTTTACACCGTATATACTCCGCCTACGTTCCGCAAGTAGCAGAGTTGTACTGAGTACACCCACGTTTTGCCGACGATATTAGGTCCCATGTAATAGGGGGCGAGCCTATTGCCATATACCGGGCACAATTCCAGACTCCGGACTCGTACTGAGAAGTTTTCGTTAGAAAAACTACACTTGTCCGACCTAGGATGGGAACGAAAATGCATATTTGATTATTCAATTAGCTAGTCTATTGAGAATCTGTGTCTTATTGAATTTCAAAATTCATAGCCGTTGAGGATACGATTAAATTAAAATGTACAATGACGAATTACATTTATGAATCATGTTTCACTGATATCGTATAAGTCAACTTAAGTAGTTTATTGCAAGTACTCAATCAGAATGTAATCGTCATCATCATAAGCAGTTTTCTATAACCCACTGCAGGACATAAGCCCCTGCCCGTTTGACAATAAAAAATACAACTCATCAAATATAGACTCTCTCAGCGAGCGAGTTTAAAAACTTACTCAGATACATATTGCTAGCAAATGACAGCATTGAGACATTTAACATCTCTGACCAAAAAGAAGGAACTTTGTAAAAACTAAACAAGATATCTTATATTACGACACACCTACCCACATGGAAGATTATTTCCATTAATTTCAGTATAAATCTATTAAACTACCAACCCATAAAAACTCATTAACAAACACAGACGGCAATATAAAAAGTGATTTAAATTAAAAAGACTCATTTTTAAAACACGCAGCTTCCCACCTGAAATCAATTCTAAAGAATGGATGCGGTCGACTTAAACTGTTTTACAATTATTATCGATGCATCACACATTATGATAATGTCCAAAATAAGTAATTATCGCATTAAGTATTGCAATTAGAAAACATAATGGCGCCTGTGAGCGAAGGGTTACAATATATCACGCCTACACCTACAAACTAATTGCCCTATAATGTTTGATCATTGAACTATGGGCGATCCGATTGGATGGCGTGGGCTGAATTACACATAAAGGTTATAATTTATTACATGAGTAATATTTAGGTGAGAGTACACCGAATTATAGGTGCTTCGTATCCTTGGTGTGAAAATAAATAATTGAACTAATGGATATTAATTACATATCTCCAATGCGCTAGCCTCGATAAGTATTATAGAAATAAATATCAATTCGTATAAAATATTTTGACGATAATTATTTATTTATTTATTATACTTTGTGCACTAAAGGTGGACTTAATGCCTACGGCATTTTCTAACAGTCTACCTTAGGGTGATGTAGAAACAATTAAGGCAGGTGCAACGCCACATGAGGTCAAATAAGAAAAAATAAATTAAATATTTATATTATGTAGCCAAATATAAATATATACACATATACGATCCCATACATATATCAATAATTAAATACTATATATATATATATATATATATATATATATATATATATATATATATATATAATAGGTTTATATAAATAGATATGATATTTGAGTGAAGCTGACCGACCGCATTAGCAACAGCATAGTAAGACAGCGAGTATGTATGATGTATGAAAGATAGTATCGGTGTAAAGATGAGAAAGGGCATGCTCCGTTGGTTCGGGCATATAGAAAAAATGCCAGAGGAAAGAATGACAAAACAGATATACAATGTGAAAGTGGAAGGATGCAGGTACCGGGGAAGACCTAGACTATCTTACCACGACCAAATAAACCGAGTCTTATCTGATGGAAAAGTCAAGAGTCTCCGTAACCGGCGAGCGTGTATGAGACGAACTATGAGAGTCGAGGAAGCCAGAGAGGTATGTAAGGAAAGAACCTGTTGAAACTCTGTACTCTCTGCCTACCCCGCAAGGGATCTGGCGTGAGGTTATAGATAGATAGATATTTGAGTAACCTTAAATGATAAACGATTGTTAGCCATCCTTATTTCCTGAGGTAGAGCATTCCATAGCAAGATGGATTGAATGAAGAAACAGGAGTGAATGAAATTGGTACGGTGAGAAGGGCATTCAAGAAGTCGATTATTTGAGGTTCGAAGATATCAATATTAATTATTATGGAATATCTAATGATATCTTCGCGCTATGTGGCCCGCCCATTGCCACTTCAGCTTGCTAATCCTGAGGGCTATGTCGGTGACTTTGGTTCTTCACGAATCTCCTCATTCCTGATTCGATCACGTAGAGAAACGCCGAGCATAGCTCTTTCCATAGCTCGCTGAGCTACTCTGATATTTTTATGATTGGACGGGCGTTGGAACAGAAAGATTCTAGAGTGGAGACCACGTATTAGCAAGCGTAGCGTAGGACGATCGCCTGCCAGATGGACCGACGATCTTGTGAAAATCGCAGGAAGTCGATCCGATACAGGTAGCATCGGATCGATTACGCAGGAAAGCGATTGGGGAGACCTATGTTCAGCAGTGGACAAGTATAGGCTAAGATGATGATGATGATGATGATGATGATGATGATGATGATCTAATGATATTATATTGATATTTATTGAGTATATGACGAACAATTTTGTTTGTAATTAGCTCTGTTTGTAAAATTTGGTAGAAATGAAGAAAATTATAATTAGAAAACTTTCATGTGCAACACACTATCACATGCCTGAATAAACGCGAGAAGCTTACCATATCTCAAATTGGGACCAATATATCCCTGTAAACAATGAGTGTACAATGTACACCTATACCTTTATACCTTCTGGTGTTACAATCACAATGTAATTAGAATTTTATCACATTAATTTGTTATGCATGAAAAAGTAATCACTTCTCTAATCCCCTCATTTCACACTTGATCAGTCGAACTATTTAGCATAACCTGCACTTACACTGCAGGTTATGCTAAATGGCTTTTCTTGTTTCGTTGTAACATTCAACATGTACTTACAATAAATTAACTCTAGCAACTTGAAACCTACTAAGAAGATAAGTATCACGATACTTCTAGATAGTCATTGCACATTGTTATCAGGAATTCTTAAAGTTGAAAACGCTCGCAAAGCCGAAATAGCAGTGGCTAGATTAGATTCCAAAGAAGCAGTCGAGGAAACATTGGTGTTCCATTTGCCACTAGCAACCTACTCGCAGTAGATAGCAATTTCCCACCTCATTGTTCTAGAATTGTGTCCTACTCGTACCGTCCAATCGTTTCCCACATTGACAAACATCGAAAAATAAAATTGATAGTGGATGCAGCTAGGAAATTCTCTAAATTTGGTATATTTCCATACTTTACAGATAGGTGGATCTGGGTTAAATTCTGATATATTATGATGCTGTTTAGTTAAGTTTTTGAAGAGCTGGGGAGGTAGGGAATAGGTAGTAAGTAAGTAAGTTCGGAAGTTTTAAACAATATTCAAAGCGCAAAGCACTTCATTTTGTGATTACGAGGTTCAAGGCCCCCCGCTTGGGCAATATAGGCCCGACGGTGTTTTTTGTTTGGCATATTTTTAGCACTACCAAATTAAATCAAGAATAAACACACTAACATTTGATAGACGATGTTCGAAAAAAATATCTAAAATTATGAATATGTATTGCGTATAAAAATAGATTTAGCTACAATTTTCTAACTTCACCTCATCGGCAGCATATAAAGGAACTTAATTTACTAAAGAAAGACTTAATATAAATTTTGCCACTATCACTCAGTTGCAGAAAGCTCATCATTTACATTTCATAACATAAGCGGCATTATCACATATGAATTCATTATTTTAATGTAAAATTTGTCGTATGATAATTATAAATTAGCGAATAATGTCGTCTTTAAAATTCAAAGAACATCTCTGCAACTGGCCGTATTTTTATATCTAAAATCTTCTCGTGGTACTTTATGTGGGATCCTGTTGGAGATGTCCTACGTTTAATATTGTAATCAGTTTTAAATCCTAATACTCCTAAGCATGATAACAGGCAATTTTATAATAAAACTTGCTGTTTACAAAATGAATTACGGCAATAACCTACACATTAAAGATTTAAGCGGCGCGCGGGTTAAAAGTCAAGCCGAGCCTCAAACTCGTTACCACATTATTATATAGACATGTAAAAAACCATTACTCATGGTATACTTATTAAGTTAAACTTTGTGCTATTGGTAGAAGGCGAATAATATTATTAACTTATACAAGGACCAGGTTATATTTCAGAAGCTATCCCGGCTACCACTTAATGTGGTAGTCGTTAAGCCAAGTTGGAAGCCTTAGAGGCGACTTGATAAGTTTCAACAGCAGGTGGCCACAAGCCTGCCTCCACCAATTAAAGGACCACTGAAATATTACAAAACAAATATAAGTAACAAACTGAAGTAACATTAACCGCTCTTTAAAAATAGGTGACACAATTTTATTTTGAGACGGCTCCTAAATATGTGTGTCGTAATATTATAAAAATAGCAATCGTTGCCAAATCAACTGGTTAAAGACATACACACCTAACAAGCACATACTTAAATGTATAGATGTTCCGTGTAAACCTGAATTAGTCATTAAATCAATCATGAGGATTCGTTTGGTCCACTTGAAAAATACTTTTTAACTTGTCTTATAACAGACTAACCGCTTATTTATTCCTTTCAAAAATGACTTAAATTAAAATGAATAGCTGCGTATTAACGAACTAATTAAGCGCCCTTTCAGTAATTTACTAAATCACGGACCTTTTAAGTTAATTTCACCCACGCAATAAAATTTAATAAAACTAAGTATGCACAAAAGAAAGTCACTTGCAAACTGGAGCTACATTGCATAAGAGTTGAGTTTTCTTTAAAAAGAAGCAACAAAAATAAAAGGTCGGCAGATTATAATTCTTTTAGAAAAACTCAGAGAAGTATAATGCTTGTATTAAATTGGCCTATTACCCTACTTTTTGGGGCGGGCAGCTAATAACATAATTAGGACAAAAACTGTATCTACTACAAAGGTTGAAACTATTTTATTTCACTGCTAAGCTGTCTGTCTCATTCTTTAAATTTAATGTAGGTACAATGTTCACGAAAGCTTTGAGATTTCAAAACATAAAAAAACCCGCCGGCCTGTATAAGGCCAACAAATATGAAATCGTATGAAAACATTATCTAAAACATTGGAGCGCCCGTATTAGTAAGCAAGTATATTTGTTTTTTAAAAAAACGTAGCCCCACACTAGGATTTATTCCTGTGTCGTGGGTGCGTTTACGAACATGAAAGTTCACACACACAAATACCCAGACCGAAACAAATAATTGTGGATCACACAAAGATTTGTTCCGTGCGGGAATCGAACCCGCGACTATTTAGACACAGTGGGCGGAGCGACTTAAGCTCTTAACCACTGCGCTAAATCGTCCGTCAAACTGCCGTCGATATGGTACTGGCTTAACGCGTTAACACGGGGTAGAAATCAATTTTACAGATCAAGTCCAGAGTCGAGGCCAGCTTATCCGACAGCTGACAGCGGCTAGGCCTATTTCCATTGAGGCAACCGATTTATTACAGATTTCAATACCTGTATAAAACATCTAAAAACCATGAGGTTTAAATAATAATTTAGGAATAGATATATACTGATTAGTATTCATAATACTACGATACTAATAATACTTATTACACTCAAAAAGCTTAATGTCTGATTTTTAAACTACCTGAGACTTATGTTTATTATGAATATTTATCAGTAAGTATGCCTCTAACGCCCTAAGGATAATTATGTATTCAGTTGATAAATTGGTCAGCAATGTAAGTTTCTGAATGTTATCATCTTTTCAAAACACTTCCACAATTTTGTTTTGCATTATACCGTTTTTTTATTTATTAATTATAAACATCGTCACGCCTATATTCCCCAAGCGGGGGTGGTTTATTAATAATGGTTTTATATTTGCTTTATATAAGCAGTGATAGCCTAGTGGTTAGACTGCCCAGGCACGCACCTCAGTCAATTCAATAACATGTGCGTATTAAAAATAACTATCACTTGCTTTAATGGTGAAGGAAAACATCGTGAGGAAACCTGCATGCCCAAAGAGTTTCTCGAAGGTGTGTCAAGTTCGCCAACCCCCACTGGGCCAGCGTGGTGGACTATGGCCTTAAACCCTTTCAGTTTGAGAGGAGGCCCGTACCCAACAGTGGGACAGTTTCTTAACAGAGCTAATATAAATATATGCTTTAGACATTTGAGAAATTGAGAATATTTAGCCCTATGTGTGCGTACATTATAACGAATGTTAATAGATACCTAAAACATTTTGTAATTATTTACACATGTATGTCTATAGTTGTGGTAAGACTTGTCGGTCCGCATACATCAATTTCACTGATCAACTGTGAAGCCAAGTCCGACAGCTGACATGCGTAGGCCGGTCTATAACTATTAAAGTTTGAGTTAATCAAACAAGGTCTGGAAGAAATTAGATTTTGAAGTCAAATTTTACAGGACGTTTATCGTATATCTTCAGGACCGAAAATGATTATAGACATTTGGCACCCTGCAATTATTAGAGATCACTATTAGAGATAAGGCCGCCTATTGTTAGACTGCCTTTTAAATTGTTGTTTCGCTTTTTTTTCATCACTAGTTGAACATAAAGGTTTTATCTATACATTTTCTATTTATATCTACACTAATATTATAAAGAGGAAAGATTTGTATGTTTGTAACGAATAAACTCAAAAACTCTAGGACCGATTTTAATAAATATTTCACCATTAGAAAGCTACCTTATCCAGAAGTAACATAGGCTATATAACATAGACCCGGTAGGTGGCGCTGTTGTCGACCGGGTACGAAGTCGCGGGAAACTGCTAGTTTAATATATTCTAAAAATGCAAATTTAAAATGAGGCGCTCGTAGCGCTGTGCGACCGCGGTGTTCTTACCGATCACCAAGGTTAAGGAGCGTTCGACTCGGTGGGCCCGAGATGGGTGACTGTTTGTGGCATTTTCATATTCGAGCGTCTCCGTGCTTCGGAAGGCACGTTAAGCCGTTGGTCCCGGTTACCACTTAATGTGGTAGTCGTTAAGCCGAGTTGGAAGCCTTAAAGGCGGCTTGATAAGTTCCAACAGCAGGTGGCCACAAACCTGCCTCCACCAATCCGCACTGGGTCCGGGTGGTGGAGTATGGCATAATCTCTCTCACCTCGATTTGTGAGAGAAGGCCTTTGCCCAGCAGTGGGCAGTATAGGCTGATATTACTATATTATTAAAATTAAAAAAAGTTATTTTAATTACCTAATGTAATGCTATCATGGTAATAGATACTCCTATCGCCATCACAGCAAACTACTTCAATGAGTTTGTCATAGAAGCTCATACTTCATTCTGGTGGGAAAAATTAAAGAATTACTTTAGGTTAGGTGTATTGTTACTAGGTCGATGACTGAAAAAAAAAGTTAAAGAAAAAAAAAAATACGCAGCAAGTACACACACACACACACACACACACAAGCACGCGCGCGCACACACACACACAAGCACGCGCGCGCAGGGACACCACACATTAACTCACTTTTAATATTAATTTAATGTTCGTACCTACCTACCTAGTTATAAAGCAAAATGTATCTAGCTACTATCCTTAAATAAATAACTAAAGTGTTACTACTTAAAATACTATCGCATGTTAGAATATATTTTGTTCATGTAACAAAACTCACTATTAATGGAGAGCGGGATCCCCTAGCACAAGTATAATATTTACTTAAAAGGGGATTTCAACCACTGTTACTGTAAGTTTTACTTGGTTACTGAATTAAACATTTTTATTTTTATTTTTGAAATATACATTTAAACATTTTCCTAAAACAAATTAATTCCCTCCGAACATGTCACGTGCAGTCAAAAACGTAATATATCACCTCTCAACCTGCAAAATACATAGACTCTACGTAGAGTCGAGCCAGCGCCCGCCTTAAACGTAAATTAATTTTGTGCTGTGATCGGCCAACCGTGGAACCCACGATAATCATTCCGATCTCGGGCCCGCTCACATTCGCCAAATAATACAACTATTAATCATAAGCCACGGTATAGCTTATACAAATAATAACCGAATTAGTGTACGTATGAACTGATTTAGCTTTGGGTAAACTTTACCTACATCGGTGAAACAAGTTTGGTATCATCCATCTTAGGGGAACGCGCAATAGACCTTGAAAGTTATCTTTATGGTTACATTAGCGTCTTTCTGTCCATGTAGATATGATATAGGATACAGGAAAGCATCAGTAATGGAATATTTTTTCGGTCACGCTCTAATTTCTTTGATTAAGGAAATATATATCTTATAATAATCTGGTATATCAATAGAAATATCAATATTTGCATCAGTAGTAGTAGTAAAACTAATGCATCTAATACCAAACGTCTCGGAATATCTTCAATAGAAACGTGATTTTATTTAGAACTTTCTCGCTTCCTCCATTCTCATAGTTCTTCTCAACACGCTTGCTGGTTACGGGCACTCTTGATTTGATCATCTCCATCACATGCATAAAATTTCCAGGTTTAATCCCTGCACGGAACAAATGTTCATGTGACCCACTAATGAGTACGTTACTCACAAATATCTGTGTCGGTCTGGATGTTTGTTTATGTGAATTACATGTTCGTAAAACGCACCCACGACACAGGAATAATGGCTAGTGTGTAACTTTGTTTTTTCTGAGAAAAAAATATCTAATACCTGGACACAAGCAAGAGAGGTCTGTAAGAAAAAATCTGTTAGGACAATCTGTATTCTTTACTCTACACACTCTGCATGGGATGTAGAGTTGTAATATAGTTAGACAGCTAGAATATTATTGAGAGAAAATTCACTAAACCGTCAATTATGAGTAGGCAGCAAACACAGCTCGCAAGAGATTTACGATTGCAATCAAACGTCAAAGGGCGTCATTTTTCAACATCAATATCATGGGGCGATACAGTTCGTGACACATTAATTTGGTAACGGGTGCGGGCGCGAGCAGTACTCTTGCTCCGCGCCGGTGATCGCTTTTTCATAACACCCTCGTTTCACCCTGTACAGCTCCCGAGCCCCGAGCCCGAGCGAAATGCACTTAATACCATTACAAAAACGTTTTATTCAATTCCCATTTCAGACACCAAGGTGATAAAATTATTAAAGCGTCAGAAGTAAAGTGGCATTGATTTTAAAAGGCAATAATTTTAAAAGGAATTAATAATTTTGCAAACACAACACATATTTATCGTCAAGCTTATATTTCCAGAGGGGACTGAGAGAGGTGATTTCATGTTGAATCCAATTGCAATAGGGGGCGAGTCTATTGCATACATCGCGTGAAATTCCAGACTCCCGACAGCTACTGAGCATATCTGATAGAAAAGGCACGCTTTAACCGACCTAGGATTTGATCACAGGACCTCGTGATTGAGATGCCAATGACTGCCTAGTTAGTCCAGTGGTAATTGGTATACCTAATAATACCGATGGCATTGTTTTTCTAGGAAATATTCTTGGAAAATATTTTAGTTTTCACATTGTGTATACGTCACCATTAATCCAGGTAACCGAAGCAAAATAAACTACTGCCACATAACAGGAAAAACATTGATACGAAAGGAAATAAGTTTAAACCGGGCTATGATTAATGATTAGAGTTATTCATTTGTGTTTGTTTGTTTTATCAAAAACAATCAGAAATAAGCTTGTGTTCCGGCGGTCGGCGACGGAAGCTCGCCGAACGCAACGCAGTGATTAACGACCACTGGCGACTTAAGAATGAACCCTATTACTTAAAGGAAAAGCTAACATGAATGATCTTAAGAGTTTTTGGTCGAAATTTACCCTACCTACTGACCTTGATAAGAGCGAAAAGTGTGCCTGAACAACCAAAGTTGCAGGGTTTTTCAAATAATTTTACTTTAATAATACATCCATAAAAATAGTCGTCAATACAATTTATAGTGAATATCTTAAGCTTTCTTTTCGTGTATATCCTATACATATGCACTCTACCGTTAAATAAACAGTTTACTATTTGTATTAAAAAAGGGCTTGTTGAAAGTTATTTTGTGGGAATTTTAATACATCAAATTAAATTTGATTCAAAACATTATATTATATACACGACATTCGTATCATATATATATATATATATATATATAATAAATATGCAGTAAATTCTTTATTTGACGGACGATTTAGCGCAGTGGTTAAGGGCTTAGCCCGCCCCGCCCACTGTGTCTAATAGTCGCGGGTTCGATTCCCGCACGGGACAAATCTTTGTGTGATCCACAATAATTTGTTCCGGTCTGGGTATTTGTGTATGTGAATTTTCATGTTTGTAAACGCACCCACGACACAGGAATTAATCCTAGTGTGGAGCAACGCTTATTTAGAAAAAAAAAAAAAAAATCTTCTGTTAACCGAGCGTATTTTACGGAGTTCACTGTTGTGCCTTAACTAAAGAAAAGTACACTCTAATTGATGACCTTTAGTCCCAAAGTGGGAATTTGGAGACTTATTATAAAACAGGCTTACATCGTCGGGCCAAAGTTGTAAATGGTACATCAAACATAATGTCTGAGCTTAGTAGTTGGGACGGGTGGATCACTTTCTCTTAAATTTGCTTAGCGAGATATTTATTATCATACAGTTATTATTATTATTATCGAGATAAGGGTCTAAACAGATGTGCTGCATTTGAACTGCACGCCAGCTGTCAAATTGCAGTTTAAACACAGATTTTTGGCAATTAACATAACTGCCTCCTTGGTCTAGTAGCAAAGAGCATCGCTTTGTGATCACGAGGTCCTGGGTTTAAAACCTAGATCGGACGAATGTAGATTTTCTTACGAAAATTTCCCAGTATGAGTCCGGAGTCTGGAATTGTGCTCGATATATGGCAATAAGCTCGCCCCCTATTACATGGGATCTAACGTCGTCGGCGAAAAGTGGGTGTACTCGGTACACTTCTGCAGCCCCACTAGGGGAATATAGGCGTGACGGTGTAACATAACTACATTAAAACTGCTAACCTACTGCGTCCTGTAACCGACTGCGAAGTCCGCTTGTAATCGGCATGCAGTTCTTATTAAAACAGCAATCGTTTTGCTGACTGCATGACTATGCAGTTGGGATGACTTTTCAGTCAGTCATAACTGCAAACACCTATGCAAACAGCACGAACACTTCATGTAAACTATAACTATTGGTGTATATAGTACACTTTACCACCCCTACTTGGGGACCATAGGCGTGATGGACGATGTGTGTAATTTTCTTAATAAAATAACTTTATCTAAAGCTATGATCGAGCACGTCATTATTAATCGGTCTTGAAACAGGAGCGAAGCAACAAGCATAAGCACAGATAATATCATGCAGTGCTCACGATCGTGATTCATTAGTTATGCCTCTATGATCGCTGCCCGCTACACAATAACTTTTAATATTTTTAGTTCTACATAAGAGAATACAGCTGAGCTCAGAACTGAATACGTTATTGCACAAGATAAATCTTTGTTATAATCGATTTTTTATTAATAAGCATATCGACATGAGTAAGCAATAAAACAGCAGTATCATTGATATCTTAAGTTCATATCACAGCGTATTGACAGCGAGCTCAATGCATACTAATAGCGGCGCCAGACCTAATCTTATGCATATCTGCAATATCATTCGATATGATATTCAGTGCGATTGACGAATGGCTTGCTCATGCGCGCGCCTGATGTCACACAACATGTTGAGTGTTCAAGGATTGCAGATGACTTTATTATAGACCCATACTAGCGTCAAATCGGGACGGTGGCCGCTGTGACCGACGTAAGGGGGCAGAAGAAGCGACTCTAATTCCTCAAGATGTGCTTAACCGAGCGAAATACATGAAACAGAGCGCCAGTGCCTTTGGAGATCCCGGAGCTTCCTATCGTAATGTAGAGGCCACCGTGGAGGTTCAATGTGGTAAAAGTCCCACCTAACTCTATCCTCTTATTTTTCCCCTTGCAAAAGAGATAAAAGGTATGGTAAGTATACAGATAGAAAGCGCCAGCTGTTATGTTTAAGCTGTGATGATACTCAGCATGTTCCGGCAAACGATTACAGACCACAATACTGTTGTCAGTCGCGGTACAAAAGTTTCATTGTTAAACTTAATTGAGTAGTTCAACGCAAAAATACGTAGGTGTGTATGTGTTACAGAAAGACAAAAGCGTTTTCCATGTTTGTACCGTCCATTTAAAGCTGGTTAAATGTGACCACACACTGGGTATGCCATAACTGTAGTTGTACATCAGAACTTTGATAATTCAGCTTTATGTATCTCTAGTACCTACAGTCTTTGTTCTCCACACACACACACACATTACAGAGTTGGTGAAATGCTCACCTTGTATTTACGAAGTCGAGTTGAGGGGGCTAATCCGGGCTCGTAAATTAGTTTTTCAAAACCTATATCTACGCAATTGCTAAGGGCGAAGAAAAATATCGTTAGAGCAATATGAATGACTGACAATTAACCGTGTCGGCGAAAAAATTAGTCTACCTACTGAGTACACCTCGGGTAATCCCACTTGGCGAATTTAAGTGTGACGGTGTTTTAAATCAATCTAAAAAAAGAACAGAATTCCTCGTTTGGCCAGCACAACAATAAAAAAGTGAGGTGTTTGAAAATAAAAGCAAATGTTATTTCGCAATGCACAGGTCGAGTGAATGGTGCAACCACGGGCCGATGCACCGAACTTGGCTCCTTACCAAAATGTATCAAAGCTAGATTTATGTTCGTGGGCGACGAAGGCTGCGATAGTATCGGCGTGCGGTCGCGGCCGACCGCGCCCGGCCACCGACCGCCGATCTACGTTGCGCCTTATTCGCTATGACCAAACGCGGCGCGTTACGATAACTTCGTAAAATTATCGTCTAATGATATTCCGTATGCCACTGGAGTATCAAAATGTATCAAAGCTATATTTATGTTCGTGGGCGACGATGGCGCGATAGTATCGGCGTGCGGTCGCAGACGACCGCGCCCGGCCACCAACCGCCGATCTAACGTTGCGCCTTATTCGCTATGACCAAACGCGGCGCGTTACGTTAACTTCGTGAAATGGTCGTCTAATGGCATTCAGTGTGCCACTGGAATACCAAAATCTATCAAAGCTAGATGTATGTTCATGGGCGCCGAAGGCTGCGATAGTATCGGCGTGAGGTCGCGGCCGACCGCGCCTGGCCCCGACCGCTGACCTAACGCTGGATCCTTATTCACTACGGCCACGCGGTAAGTTACGCTAATCGAGTTAAAAATCATTGTACAAACCAATCAAAATTAATTATAAACGTCAAAATTCTTACATTTTTTACATCTATCAAAGGACCGGAACGCGGCCTCGCACGAAGAAAATCTCAGCGGTATAATCTTTTAACTAATATTATTTTATTGGACTGACCTTTCTGATTTAACGATCTTTTTACGAAGTTATCATAACGCGCCGCGTTGCGTGTTGTTGGTAATAGCGAATACGGATGCTGCCTGATTTAACTCTTGCTCAAAATTCAATTAATATTCATAGTTGCAAATCATAGCCCTATTCTATTGTTTAAGCATTGATTTCAAGGATATCCTAAACTGTTTACATTATTGTGGGGTTGGATTATTTAGCGTCATAGTCGGGAATACATAGATATAATTGTGTATGATAATGGTACAGTAATATGAATCTGATTTAATATGCTAAAACAATCTTGCGTACTGCATTAAGAGAAATGTCGACCGATATAGCCCTCGACTACGGCCGACGCCACCAGACTACGTCCGACTTCGCCCGTCGTCGTTCGACATCTTAAACGATACATGTGGCGGGATATTTGTCCTCTAATGAATATGAAGCTTTAAGCCGTTTT
Source organism: Phalera bucephala (assembly GCA_905147815.2). Lineage (NCBI taxonomy): Eukaryota > Metazoa > Arthropoda > Insecta > Lepidoptera > Notodontidae > Phalera > Phalera bucephala. The sequence goes on from LR990615.1 coordinate 18,213,827, forward strand.
TGGATCTTTACCGAGGCCTTTGCCATGCAATAGACGTCTTTAGGTTGATAAAAATGCTTTCATATGAGGTAGAGTTCGGTAGATATAAGAATTTAAACGGATAAGTATATATACACAATACTTGGTTCCACGCTGATACTTACACTCGATGAAATGTTTTTCCTGCATAATAACAATATTATTAAAACACTAAAATAATATCATCGCCTCCGTGAGAAAAACATATATCCCAAAGCATCATCTTTTCTGGTAAATACATATTAAATACCTAATTATTTGACTAGTATTTAACTAATAAGTTCAAAAAAGAAGGACTAATAATTAAAAATTTCAAATAGCTTTGTTCACTGTTATATTACTTAATTTGGTATAATAATATTCCGTAATAAATAATGATATTCTGAACTTAAATATTGTCAAAAATCAATTTACACAAAAATGTGAATTAGGAATTCGGCATAATGCTTAAAGATAGAAAAATGTGGATTAGACTTTTTCTCTACAAAGAGGACGATATTTTATATAGAACGATTGTGCGTAGGAGCAAATTGGTTCTTGGTTCCGTAAAATGCCATCGCCTATACCTTAAGTGAGCCATTTCGCCAAGCTGCCGTCTAAAATATGCATCTCCAGCCACTATTCATACTTGATTCTATACGAATTAAAATATAAATAGCTTTTATATACATTCTTATTTGAGACTTTTAATTACGAGGCGATTATCTTCCTTTATTCACCTAGGTTTTATATCAGGCATAAACTTAAGGGTTATACCGATGCAGCGTAATAATAAAAGATTTCTTACTCCATCGCAACTCAGTTTAATGATCTTAAAATACTTTAACATCCCTTTTTGGATTAATAAACTTCTTAACTGCTTATAAAAAAAGCTTCATAAACGCTGGCAATATAACAGCTGCTATCTCGTTTTATTGCCCCCGTAATCAAGCGTTCGCGTTCAGAACAACTTTAATAATCCATTTCTGAATATAATATAAATGTCTTACTATAGTTTAATTAAGATTTTGTCGCTTATGAAACAAACGTATACAAAGCGGTGTATATCGAGCGTGAACTCATAAATTCTAAATGTGAACGTCTTCACGGTTCTATGATCGGGAAAATAAATGGATGCACAATTTTTTGTGTTTCAGTGGGGCGTTAAATTATGCGTTTATCATTTAGGGATGTTTACAGCGGGCGTCCCGCGGGATAAAATTGAAACGACTGGAGCGCTGCCAGCGGGCCGGCGCGGGGCACATGCCTACACATTCTGTACACAGAAATCTTACTTAAATATATAATGCTATGAGTTTATTATGCCATTGTTCTCTATTTTATAACCATGGCCATATTATATAATGATTGAAGTCTTACATAACTTCTTACATGCTATTACACAGCCCTTTGTTGGCTAAGAAAATCTTTATCATCAAAACAAAATAACCTATTTAAAAAAGATTTTCTTGCAAAATTCAAACCACAACTTTTTGTGGGTCTTGCGTGCTCTAGACAATTAAAGTGACACCTATTTTATCGGTCAAACAAGCACTAGTAATGTGCTGATACTCTGCATTTTAACTGCTTAAGTTTTAAGGCTTCGTTTTAGTATGAACACTTAAAATTAAGTATATGTATAGTAATTACTTTATTTTACAAATAATGACTTTCTACATACGACATTTTATAAACTACGATTATCACCATTTTTTGTAAGTATATCATCACAACCCATGCGAGGAGATATATTTTCTCTCTATGTATCTATATCATCACGCCAGATCCCTTGCGAGGTGGGTAGAATATTTTATATGACTTGGTATAGTGGCGAATGATGCGCTTTGCGATCCCGAGGGCCTGCTTATACGTCGTACAAATTCCTAGTTGGAAAAATTCCCAGTATCAGTCCGGAGTCTGGAATTATACCCAGTATAAGGCAATAGGCTCGCCCCCTATTACATGGGACCTAACATCGTCGGCGAAAAGTGCGTGTACGCAGTTCACCTCTGCCACCCCCACTTGCGGAAATAGGCGTGACGGTGTTTATATAATAAGACTAAAGCGGATGACATCAAAGACCACTGCACAAAAACGTGATACTGCTATTAATAACCACGAGGCAAGCTAGACAATTGGTGCCAATTATACAGCTGTTCCTTCTGAGATACCAGACTATTCAGCCTTAATAGGGAGCTGGCCTTAATATTTGATTTAAAATAACTGTACCGTAAGGTTTAGATGTCAAACTTGAGTTACATGACCACAGGATCATACTGCGTTGCATGACAATCTGTAATGATCAAGTTATATAGTATAATTACTGGCCCTTTTTAATTTTCGGGTCCCGTGGAAAATACCTCGCAACTCTATCACGCTACCGTTAAGAAAAACTGTTTTAGGTGCCAATTCCCCCTGTGCAAGGTTGTACAAGATTTTGAACAAGTGTAGTGATAAAATTGACTTACACTTTAATTCTTTAACTAAACAAAGGTCTATTTTCATTGATGTATTAATAAATCTTGAATAGCCTTAATCGAAAAGGCTATGCTATCTGTCACCTTATAAAAAAAAAGTTATGGCTGTTGAGAAGTTAACTGTGTTTGTAGACACATCTAATTTGAAAACCCCGAAAAGTATCAAGATACTTCTGTTTGAGCTTTCATCAAATAAAGTCCATTGCACACGTCAAATCAACTTCAATTAAGATAGAGCATTGAAATATGAACTTTAAATTGTATCACATACAGTAACATTTTCAAAATGTAATTAGGAAACTGTATACAACGCGGGTCATGATTATTGATTTTTAAAATTTTACTGTAAGCAACACGATATAAAGTTTACATTTAAATGCTGTATTCTGATTCTAGATGGAATTACGTTCAATATTTGATAATGAAGCTATAATATTTATTTCATTCCGGAATCCAGCAGTATGAGTATTGCCTATTTGGATATTTTACTAATGCTACAGGTAACACATACGTCATACTTCTACTAAAGATAATAACTGAGAATTAATCAACATACTCGATGCTTTATTTCATCATCAACATAAAAATCATATAACTATATGATCCTGTTCCACCTGCGTTAATGTTAATACCCGAATCAAAATGAGCTTTAATCAGTGTGTTCAAAAATAGTGGTAGCATGTTATTTTTTTAACACACAGATAGATAATTGAGGTGTGGACCTTAAGGCAGATAGTACAGCTCAATTCACTTAAGAAGTCATATTTAGCGTGTTAATGCGTTAGCATTAAGACGCGAGTGAAGCAGGAGAAATAGAAAAATATATAACTCATAGTCGCAAGAAAAGTCAAGAGTCTCGGTAATCGGCGAGCATGTATGAAACAAACTATAAGAGTGGAGGAACCCAGAGAGATCTATAAGGAATGAACTTATTGGAACTCTGCCTCAACGCAAGTGATCTAGCATGATGATAAAGACAGATAGATTGAAGATAACTAATACTATTTGAATCTATCATCCCATTATATTAGCCCTGTTAAGAAACTGTCCCACTGTTGAACACGGGCTTCCTCTCAAACTAAGAGGGTTGGCATATTTCACACACCGTCGAGAAACTCTTAGGCATGCATTTTTCCTCACGATGTTTTCCTTCAGCAAGTGATAGTTAATTTTTTATACGCACATGTTTTCGCAAAGACAGAGGATTGAACCCGAGACCTCTGACTTTGCAGTCCAACGGTCTAACCACTAGGCTATCACTGCTTTTTATCATCCCATATCGTTTCTTTATTAGTAAGTAGATAGGTAGCTTAAAAAAATATACAACAACGTTTCAAAACATAAAGAAACAACTCGGTTATCTTATTGGCCGGCGTTATCGCAAATTGAAAACTAATTTGACGGTTAACAACTGACAAAGACTGCAATAAAAACTCGCTCAGACATCTAAATGTTCTATTGTACCGTATTTTTTATCGGTAATCGTTTCTTAAGTCCGCTCAAAGAACCGTTCCAACACTTTATTTCGTTTCCCGTTCAACAACTTTATAGCATCGAGTATATTGATTGATATTTAGAACCTGCCTTGTTGATCTAGTGCATCGCTTTGTGATCACGAGGTCTTGGATTCAAATCCTAGGTCAGACAAATGTAGTTTTTCTAACGAAATCTTCCCAGTATGAGTCCGGAGTCTAGAATTGTGCCCGGTATGTGGCAATAGACTGGCCTCCTATAACATGGGACATAACATCTTCGGCGAAAAGTGGGTGTACCTAGTACCCCTCTGTCACCCCCGTTCGGGGAATATAGGCGTCATGGTGTTTATTTTTTTTAGAACCTTTTATCTATCTATCTACATCATCACGCCCGATCCCTTGCGGGGAAGGCAGTTTCAAACTTTAACAGTCGTTAATACGAACACTGTTACTATGCTAATTTTTACTTAAATAAATATCCCGGATCCACATATCTGTTGGTATCCGGGAATCTTAACTTCTATCACATTAAATAAAAAATAAATGAAGTAAAATAAACATCGTTACACCATTCCCCAAGCGGTTATGGCAGGGGTGTATAGTAGACCCACTTTTCGCGGAAGATGTTAGATCCCAATGTAAAAGGGGGCAAGCCTGTTGTCTTCATACTGGGCACAATGCCAGACCCCGAAATGATACTGGGAATTTATCTATTGAAAAATTGTATTTTGTCCGTTCCAACCAAGGACACATCATTTGCCCAAAAACGAATGAAGCAAGCTGGGTAGATATTCATTTCAATTTATCTTGGGGAGGCCATATCCTACAGTGAACGTTTTTCGGCTTAAGAAGTATGACCGGGGGTGGCTGAGGTGTACTGAGAACACCCACATTTGACTGACGTTATTAATTTGTAATAGAAGTGTCGACCTTACTAGAGGAATGCCAAGAGGGTCGCCTGTTGGCATTCCTCTAGACGGGTTCCAATTCCAGATTCGGAACTGTATATAAATGGCACCACTTAGAGGGTACTCAGTTAATGTCCGTTGGACAATAAATTATAATAAAAACTACTTTTCGCCGTTTTCGCCATTGCAGCATAAAACTAAAACCTAATTAAAACAATTCTTGTTATGCATATACTACTGCTCGTCAACTAGATAACAAACAATTCTTCTAACAGCATATGATGGTTAGGTCTTATCTGTACTGTGGTATGGGATAATATTTTGGGGTAATGCGGTTCGAAATGAAAAGGTCTTTAAGGTCCAAAAACGATGAATTAGAGCAAATTGTAATTTAGGTAGAACAAATAGCTGTAAACCATTTTTTATCACACTAAAAATCCTTACAATGCCATCAATATACATATATGAAGTAGCTATGTTTGTAAAATGTATAATATAAATAATAATCATAGCCCTGTTAAGAAACTGTCTCAACGTTGGGCATGGGCCTCCTCTCATACTGAGAGGGTTTAGGCCATAGTCCACCACGCTGGGCCAGTGCGGGTTGGCGAACTTTACACACCTTCGAGAAACTCTTAGGCATGCAGATTGTGATAATTAAAGTGATAATTAATTTTTAATACGCACATGCTTTCGAAAAGACAGAGGTGCCTGGTTTGAACCCGAGACCTCTGACTTTGCAGTCCAAAGTTCTAAACATAACCAACTATCACTGCTTGTAAACTGTAATAAAAATAAATTTATACATGTCAACAGCTTGCGAAGAGCTGATAAATTATTTAGTTCCTTGTAAAACAACATTACACAGTAGAAGTATATTTACAATGGCTCCAAAAATATCCAACAAATTGTCAAAGTATATTAGAACTACAGAATGTTTAAATGATTCTAAAAGACAAATTTTGAAATTGTTCGTTGAGAAATCTTTTTATTCAATACAAGATTTTGTAAATGATAAATTTTAACCATTAATAATTTACATGTAACCTACTATTGACATACTTTGACTCACTATTGTTAACAAGTAAATATTTCAAGAAATGTAAGCTTATTATAATTGTGTGGCACAAATATATGTACGCCAAGTATTGTCTGAGCATAGCGAGACATTAATTACTCTGTTACCATCTTTGTGATACCTATGTTCACAAATAAGCTATATTATTATAATTGGAACACAATTCATAATTTGGAACAACAAAACCAGATATTGAAAATACAATACTTAATTTAGATGTCAAAAAGCCTTAATACTCCAGGTAAAAAAGTTTACACAAGAAATAAGATATTCAAATTGCAAGCCCAAAATCGTGTTTAGACGTCCCAAAACAAGACGTCCCAGTACTATATGTGATGTGATAACTGCAAGTAACAGTCGCTTATCAGTTCCGTTAGATTACCCCGCCGTTTGGCCGGGGAATAAACACGAAGTACAGCCGATTCAGAATGCGGGAACCATAGATCGTAATAATAAGACACTAGAAATGGTACAGCCACGTGAATCTGTCACCACGCATTTGAGAAAATTATCACGAAATGCATCAGGACTTCGTGGACTATAGTATTTCTCACATAGGATGGGTAGTGACAGTTCTAATTGCCAAACGAAATTATACTTTATTCTATGGCAATAAGAGGCATGACCCGTTTCCATACTTATGGCTTTATGCCTTAACACCATTGAATTAAATATTACTTTCGTTTGGCAATTCGAACTATCACTACCCTTCCTATATGAAAAATACTATAATGTATGTTCAAAACTTGTAAATGAACTTATAAGGTACTTCGAACGATTTAACCCAGTGGTTAAGAGCTTAAGCCGCTTCGCCCACTGGATCGAATAATTACATGTTTGTAAACGCACCCACGATACAGGAATAAATCCTAGTGATAACATTCTTGACAGAAATGTGAGTCTGTATCCTATTTTTTCAACCTGTACATCCATGGCAAATCGGCGACAGTGGCCTCGAACAAAATGATGCGCTATTTCACTTCTAGTGTTTTAATTTTCTGATATCTGTGGCTACAACACATTCATACAAGTAGGTATACTTGGTGGATACACAAACCAGTTCGTGGAAGGAAGGACGGGTGCTACAGAAATAACTCGTGACTGTGTTCCTCGAAGTCATGTTGTCACGTCCATTTTCGACGAAAAAATTGCTATATCGCAATTCATTACAAGTAATTTAAAATATTGGCAACAGAAAAAAATGTTTGTCGACACTCTTGAAAATTACGCACTCATTTTTATCGTGGTCACGAAAATGTTACTCAATAATGTATGTAAAATTAAGTTGAGGCAGACAATATGAAGTTTAAAAACTCAACAAAACAACATTAACACATCATCACGCCAGATCCCTTGCGGGGTAGGCAGAGAGTACAGAGTTCCAACACGTTCTTTCCTTACATACCTCTCTGGCTTCCTCCACTCTCATAGTTCGTCTCATACACACTCGCCGGTTACGGAGACTCTTGATTTGTCCTTCAGATATGACTCGGTCTATTTGGTCATGGTAAGATAGTCTAGGTCTTCCCCGGTACCTACATCCTTCCACTTTCGCATTGTTTTGTCATTCTATCGTCACTATCTGTTTTGTCATTCTTTCTTCTGACATTCTTTCTTTATGCCCGAACCAACAGAGCATACCCTTTCTCATCTTTACACCAACACTATTTTGAAAAACTCAATATATAAATTAAATATAAGATACATACAACGAGTGTTAGACGTAACCAAGTTAAAGAAACTGTTATATATATGAGTGACATTTATGTATATTTAAAACAGCACCTTGATGTCATCCTGATGTTTAATCAACCTATAAAACTTTCTTATCATTCATCATCTCAGCCTATACTTCTCCACTGCTGAACATAGGCCTCCCCATTCTTATCATTCCGAGACGTTAATTTCACAGAACATTAGCATAAACAATTAGTCATGAATAGAAACTCTATTTGGATCATTTAAGGACAAATATCACAAGCCACAAGACACACTCTTTCAAAATTAAGAAAAGAACATACAAAGATACGCCTTGACGTTTACGAGGTTCTTCCTAAAAAAGTTCAAGATTTGCACTTATCTTGAACAAAATAGTTCAATGTAATTTTTGTACAAGATAAGTGTAAATGTATTTTTTATTAAAGATAAGTTCTAATGTAATTAAATAATTTTTGTATAATTATAGCAAGAGTTCTGGTCTAAACACTACCATTTACGTCTCAGTTGAAAAAAAAATATTTCAGATAAGTAAAAATTGATATTTTTTTCAATATATTTATATATTTATTTAATTAGATTTACCAACAGTTATGTACAATAATTCATTTGCAAGTGATACATACAGTGAATACAGCATGCATAACAAGTATTTATTCTATATATTATTGACAGATATATTATTACTTAGACAATCATAATTAATTATAAAATAAAATTAAATCACTAACTTCCAGAATGAAAAATAATAACAATAAAATGAAATACAAAGAAATATTAATTAATCACGCTATAATAAAATTGCAAATATTTTAATTAATTTTTTTTAAATTATTTATTGTCGTGAGGTTTGGCAAATAAATGTTAGTTGGGTAAGTTTTCGAAAATAACTCTACGAAATTCATGCGATTTTACTGAAAATATGTCGATTGCGTCTATGCAATATTTATTAACAGCTCTGCACAACCTGGGAATCGGCGAATTGTATCCTAAAACCGTGCTCCGATATGGATGAACCATTATTGCCATTGCTTTACGGGGTATCCGATGAGGGGCGTTAAACTTTAGACTTTTAATCAGCGATGGACAATCCAATTGGTTGTGTAGTAATTTGTACATGAAATTCAGATCCAGAAGCGCTCTTCTTTTTTCAAGCGATGGTGTATTAAAAAACGCAAGTCTTTCACTATAACTTTTATGACTTTTGGATATTTGTTTTTTTTTTTTTAAACGTAGCCCCACACTAGGATTTATTTCGGTGTCGTGGGTGCGTTCACAAACATTAAAATTCACATACACAAATACCCAGACCGGAACAAATAATTGTGGATCACACAAAGATTTGTCCCATGCGGGACTCGAACCCGCGACTATTAGACGCAGTGGGCAGAGCACGCTTCTGAATCCTTTCTAGTCTTAAAATATGTGTAGAATAATGCGGTTTCCAGACAGTGGGACAGTATTCTAGTATGCTACGAATCAAGGTATTGTACAATAGTATTTTTGTTTGCGGCTTTCTGAATGTTTTACAATTTCTTATGACGAACCCTAGCATTTTGGATTCTTTTTTAATTATCTCATCCATATTGGTTGAAAAGTAAGTTTTTTGTCTAAATTAATACCCAGGTCTCTAATTGTGTCAACTTCACGTATATAAGTGCGAATGAATTTTTTTTCGTTCAAGATAAGTGCGAATGTATTTTTTGTTCAAGATAAGTATAAACCTGTAGAAGGGGCATAAGCTACAATATAAGCGACAGTTCGCCGTGCATGCCCATGATTCCGAATCGATATTTCATCACGGTTCAATAAAACACTCGATATGGGCGCAATTGCACGGACCCATTCTGCTGGCTCCACTTATTTGACTTTATTTGTGGCGTTTGTGCTGGTGCACACCCGTTGGAGTCCGTCCAACAGTTTTACACAATCATTCCACTCAACTAAGCGTTGCCATAAACACAACCCGGCGGGTATGAATTGCACAAAAAATTGGATATAATTGCCAATTTATTGTTCGTGTTGCTTTTAGGCAGATCGAAATTTAATTCGTTCGGGTGAAATGTTAAATGCATGCGTCGGTTACGTATCGCGAATACGAATGCGTGGCGGACTGATGTCTATATTTGCGGCACGGAAACTGAACCATTTAATTTTCATCTGCCGACACTCGGGGAATTTCGTAACATCACTTACTTAATTGAACCATAAATAAACACTTCCGTTTTATTTATCATACGTTAACCCTTATTTATATCGTAGGAAACAGATGTTAACATTTGTTTGTGGGTAATCCTCACTTTTTCAAAATTATAGTATTTTCGAGTTGGTTTCGAGCGCAGTTACATAAGCGATCTAGACAACCGACTGCAACTCTACATTATTGATCGGTATTCTATTTTTAACTAGTGTGTACTGATTTTAACTACACTGAGAATGTAATGACATCAGACATTAACATTTTCTCAACTATGCCATTATAAATTTTAGTGTTACTTTCAAATACTTTTTAAAGGCCTCTATGAAAGAATTAGGATTTCTTATTGAATTCTTAGATTTAGGCGAATATTACACACGAAATGAAACTAATTTTCGGATTGGGAATCGGTTTATTTTTGTTTTATAATTTCCCGCTTACGAATGCTTTGCAACACCCAGGCCCCTTCCCGTGACCATGGGTGCTGCAAAGCACTTGAAACGCCGGAAACGTAAAAATCAAAAATATACCGCGATAAGATCCGAAAAATGGATTCATTTCATTCGGATTTCTCTATAAAAAAATGTATCAAACTAAGTGACCGATAAACGAACTTTCCATATGTAAAAATATTCCTAAATACTTTAAAATATTTAAAAATCCACAGATATCTCTGTCACACTAATTAACCATCCGGCATTCCACAATTACTTTTTATTCGATGTGTGCTTAGAAAATGAACCATACAGATAATCAAATAACAGAATCCAACATTTACAAAAGTGAACCCGGAACGTACAACCAAAGTATACAGCGATAACTAACATCCACTAACCAGAAAACACGAACACTACATCTACGTGAAACGATTTAGATAACTCCCTGCTCACTCGTTGGGTATGATAGTATTGACAGTAACGGATACTGTCTATTGAAAATGTTAGTAATAAAGGTTGTTCGAACGCCGTTTGAGAATGTATTTCGTTGAGGCACAGTAAATCTAAAGTAAACAGTAGTGTCTTAGAACTAGCGGTGAGAATAAGAACGGTGGGACAGTTTCTTGACATGGCTAATATAATTATATTGTTTCCATGCTATTTTAAAAAAATACTTCTATATATAAATATACATACACCTTTGCTATATCAGCCAAAAGACGTTCATTGCAAGACAAAAGTCTCCCTAAGAAGGACAAACTTGGTGCTGCCCGCGTGGGACGTTTTACCGCGAGTTTTACCATATAATGGATTTTACAAAGGGTGTGTGTGTGTGTGAGTGATGTACGCTGTTGGCCGCGCGGCCTTTACAGCTTCACCGGACTTAAGGGCGAGCGTGCAACCACTACGCTCGAGCCAGAAGGGCAAGGGGCGACATACTCGAGGGCGAGGCGCCCTCGGTTGGGACAGTCGCTGTGGGGGGACGGGGACGGTCAACCGCCGGCTATGGGAGGGGATCTACGACTACGTCGTCGTCGCCCGTATTCTGAGCGGAAAGAATGGATGACAAAGCATCGGGGGATCGGAGAGAACATGTCGCGGCCGGCGGTGGCGGCAGAGGTCTGGATCGTAGTCGGCGGCGGCTACGATTAACGGATTCGTATAAGAATCACATCCACAGACGCGCGTTCTGCGCGGCTTCTCAGCCAGAGGACTTAACATTGAGACATTGACGTTAGGGTAAGGCTTTAACGCATTCGGGGAAACGTGTGTTACGTTCACCTGTATTTAGTCCATTTTCTGGGTAAAAACGATGGCACAACTCGAAACTATCACACTTAGGCCAATATCTTAATGCTAAGCCTTCTGAGTGCCTAGACAAGTTACAAGCCTCTTGTTACTACTCCACAACTACGTGACTTCGTTTTAAATTGTCATTACGACTGTAGAAAGTCCACTTGGCTGCAGACCCAGTGCCTGTAAGCAAATTAATTTTAGTATTGCTAACTCTTATAGAAATTAAAACAATGTATGGGACAAATATTTTACAGCAGATTAATGCACTATCTAGATAGATAGATAGATTACTCTTTATTGTACACCAATACATTTACATAGAGAAAAAAAAAAAAAAAAAAAAATTAAACAAAGGCACAATTGGCGGTCTTATCGCTAATAGCGATCTCTTCCAGACAACCAAAACTGAAAGACACTCTACTGCTACAAGAGAATAGAAACAAAGCGCTTGCCACTTGTCTAGGCCCACAGGCCCGCTACCCGCGCCTGTGTGTGATTGTTCTACTGTTCACATATCTTTACTGTGCTTTAGATGTCATTCCAACACTGTCCCTGCATGCCGGTAAGTATCGTGTTACCGGTCGTATCAACGAGACATCGGACTCAATATTTGAATACCGCGTACACTCGTCTTTGTAAATAAACTCTATCAGCTCCATTAAGCTCAATAATAAAGTGAAAGTAAATACATTAGTCGAGTAATTTGTAACGTAGATAAATATTAGTAACTGTATCGACACGATTCTTGTTTCATTATTTTTGGTTAATCATGGACAATTCGTGGCAGAGTAGTGTGTGAACCTACAAATCTATAGGTTGATATTCGATTTAAAGGTGTGCTAATATTGTATACTTATTTTAATCTCTGTATCTCGAAATAAATGTATAATATCCAAATGTAATAATGGACTGCCTCTCTGGTCACGAGGTCCTCGGTTCAAATCCTAGGTCGGACAAATGTAGTTTTTGTAACGAAAAATTCCCAGTATGAGTTCGAAGTCTGAAACTGTGCCCGGTATATGGCTTATTATATGGGACCTAACATCGTCGGCAAAAAGTGGGTGTACTCAGTACACCTCTGCCACCCCGCTTGGGGTATATAAGCGTGACGGTGTGTAATAATATAACAAATATATTTTAGGATGTCTTGTTTTGTAAATCTATTGGACGTATTTTTAAATAAGTAGTTGTTTCTTAAGAGTAACTTGATAAAGAGCTTAATTTTGTTTTTAAACTAATTGGGACATAAGTACGTTCTACGTTAATATTCAGAAGAGTCAATGAAACACGTACTTATAAAGTATTTGGATATAAATTTTACTCTTCAAATCGACTTTATAACTTTACGGGGAAAGATGCCAACTGTCGTAAATTTTAAATCACTTATAAAACTTCCAGGTCAGGCCTCTCTAGGTAACTGAAGTACCTTCTAAATACGTACATATTCACAATATGTAGATATATTATATAAATTAGTCTTTTAAAAAGTTTATGCCGACGATTTTAGCTCTCAATGTAATTAGAGAAATTCCAGGCTCCGTATTTATACTAAAAATTCTTCAATAAAAATCTAACGGCACTGCCCAACCTATGATTCGAAACACCTTGGTCAACCGCATCATGCTCTACGAGACTAGTGATAAAAATAAAACTTAGTATTGCCCATAACACACACCGTCACGCCTATATTGCCCAAGCGGAGGTAGCAGAGGTGTGCTGAGTACACCCACTTTTCGCCGACGATGTTAGGTCCCATGTCATAGGGGGCGAGCCTATTGCCATATACTGGGCACATTGCCATACTCCGGACTCGTACTGGGAAGTTTTCGTTAGAAAAACTACCCTTGTCCGACCTAGGATTTGAACTCAGGACCTCGTGATCACAAAGCGATGCGCTTTGCCACTAGAGCAACGAGGCAGTCCATTTTCTAACAATTTGATTAAAAATGCCTTAAGAAGAGCAAACTTGTGATATTTAAATATAATTCCAACCCTTTTAAATCTATCCGATCTTATCGGAAGGTAAACACACAAATATTTCACGAAGTAATCCACAGTTTTTTACCGTTCGTTGGAAACGGGGCACGGAACATAGATACACCTTACATTATACGTGAGGCTATAAATCCTAAAAGGCTATAGATTATCCATACGTGCGAAGTGCACCTGTTCCGATGCACTCCCCATTCCACCAACTATGGAAAGTAGGAGATAACATTTTGTGAGCTGTTTTAATGTTTACCGAAGTGCTTACTTTTAGTGTGTGTGTAAATGATCAACGCTGTTGAGCGCGGGACCGTTACAGCTTCACCGGACAAGAAGTCGAGCGTGCAACCACTACGCTCGTGCCAGAAGGGCATTGGGGTAACTAGCTCAAGGGTGCCTCAAGAAGGAACGGCCTCGGCTTGGGCAGTCGCTATGGGGGAGGGCGTATACTAGGTGTCTCGCCATGGTTTTCTGCACCGGTCGGCGGGTAAGGGATTCTTCGACCTCGCCGGCGAGGTTGGTGACAGATACCGATCTGTATCCGAAAGAAGGGATGTAAAGGCATCGAGAGGGTGTGAACCACCCTCTGTGGAATTTCCATGAAAGCACATTGAGCCCTTATTCATACTTCCACTTTTTGTGGGAAACCTTATTGCCAGATTGCACCCATACATGATTTGCCCCATAACCAACAGCAATGAAAAATACTCAAATCACCCATAAATAATGATCTCAAATCACCCATAAATTCTTTTAGGGCATTTATTATTAAATGGACAAGCGGGGGAATCGCAATATTGCACAAAAAGTATTAGTTTTTGAGGTTATAATTACTGAATTATAACCTCAAAAATTAATATTTCAAATTATTGTAAGTACTTATATCGTAGTCGCCGACATCTTTACTGAATGTCAGCACACAATATAACCTCATATGTCAGTACATATAGTATAGATGTCGGCGACTACGGTATAAGTACTTACAATACTTTGAAATATTCGTTTTAGATTGCAAATTGACCGTTAGATACGGATATTTGCCATTATTTTAATAAAATAGAGAAAAAATGATGACATGGGTCAAATGTTTGTTAGTTCTGGGGCAATTTTGGACAATGTCCTTTCAACCTTAGGTTACCACAAACCTGCCTTCTTATGATCTGCATCGTGAAAAACGTATAAGTCATTCTACCTCATCACGATTTATGAGAGAAAGCCTTTAATCGGCAGTGAAATAACTAGTATAGGTTCTCTAAATAATCCATCCCAATAAGAAAAGTGTGAATACATCATAACAAAAATCGAACAGGCGAGCTCACGATCCGTGACTGTAATAGAAGCATCGCCGAACTAAGCGCACTTAAATCTTTTGAATCACGTTTTAAATTATCAACGGATGATTCTTACTTTGTTATATATGTTCTATAATAAAATAATAATATTAGCCCTGTTAAGAAACTGTCCCACTGTTGGGCACGGGCCTCCTCTCAAACTGAGAGGGTTTAGGCCATAGTCCACCACGCTGGCCTAGTGCGGGTTGGCGAACTTCACACACCTTCGAGAAACTCTTAGGCATGCAGGTTTCCTCACGATGTTTTCCTTCACCGTTAAAGCAAGTGATAATTAATTTTTTAATACGCACATGCTTTCGAAAAGACAGAGGTGCGTGCCTAGGTTTGAACCCGAGACCTTTGACTTTGCAGTCCAACGGTCTAACCACTAGGCTATCACTGCTTTCTGCTATTATATGTTCTATCTATCTATCTATATCATCACGCCAGATCCCTTACGGAGAGTACCGAGTTCCAACAGGCTCTTTCCTTACATACCTCTTTGGCTTCCTCCACTCTCATAGTTCGTCCTTTACACGCTCACCGGTTACGGAGACTCCTGACCTTCAGATAAGACCCGGTCTATTTGGTCATGGTAAGATAGTCTAGGTCTTCGCCGGTACCTACATCCTTCCACTTTCGCATTGTATATCAGTTTTGTCATTCTTTCTTCGGACGTTCTTTCTATATGCCCGAACCAACGGAGCATATCCTTTCTCATCTTTACACCGATACTCTCTTTCGTACCTATTTGCTTTATATATGTTATATATGTTGAACTTATATATTACTCCGTAAATCGCTTTGTGATCACGAGGTCCTGGGTTCAAATCTTGGGTAGGACAAATGTAGTTTTTCTAACGAAATCTTCCCAGAGTCCGGAGTCTGGAATTGTGTCCGGTATATGGCAATATGCTCGCCCCCCTATTTTATTGGACCTTACATCGTCGGCGAAAAGTAGTCTCATTACACTTCTGCCGGCCCCGCTTGGGAAATACACATATAGACATGAAGGCAAAAAAGTCACCTCATCTTTCTAATTTGCTCACGTGACAGCCATATGGCGTGATCAGACACGTATATGGCGTGATCTACAAGACGCTACCTTCACACTGGTACAGCACGCTGACGACGCTGCTACAGCATCCCGTGAGGGAGGTAGCGTCTTCTAGGTCAATAAAGATCACTGGTGTCATGCTATAACTACATCGATTAAAAAATTTGCTCCCTTCCAATTCAAAAGCAATGCTTGTACAGTCCCTGATCTTCCCTATCCTCGACTATGGTGACGTGTGCTACTTCGACCTGAATGCAGACCACCTCAACAAATTAGACAGCCTTCTTAATAACAGAATTTGATTCCTGTGTGCATCCTACGTAAATTTGACCAAGTATCAGAGCACCGTTCTCAGATAAAGTGGTTGCCTATTCGACAGCGTAGAAGTCTGAGGGCACTGATAACACTATTTTCTATTCTTCAGTATTTGTGCTCCAATCACGAGAAAAATCTTCGTTCCTCAAGTAATCGTCTTCTTCAGTGCCCTTCTCATAGATCTGATTTGATTCAATCCTCCTTTTTCCTCCATCCAGTCTATCCTTCTTTGGAATGCACTGCCTCAGGAAATCGTGTATTTTCGCACCTACCACACATGTTTGGTTCAACACCACCCTAAAGTAGACTGAGAGAATATGCCTCAGCCTATTGAGTCCGCCTATGTACATATGTGCATGAAGAATAATAAATAATAATAAATAAATAAAGAATCAAATTAATAAAGTTCCTTTAAAAATGGATTTTCACGAAATGAAGATCTTAATAATTATGTTAACAGATCATTTGGTTCGTTATCTTCTCATGTACGTCAAAGTCAGACTTTTCAAATAACTTTAAATGCCTCGACAGCTAGTAACGACGCAACATCTTTAAGCACCTACCTTATGAAGCTCGGAGGTACAGTTACTGCAATTAACAAAACCATTCGTTGTCGTTTCTCATGGAACATGTATTTATATAAGCTTTTAACTATCTACAAGTCGCCAACACAATTACAATTTTTCTAATTCTGATACCAATGGAATGGTCGCTATAATGGTATCCAATTTAACTTTACCACAAACTGTATAACTTAATAACTATTGAATCGCGTAACAAAATAAACGAAACTCAATAAAAAAACCTATACGACCCAAACTGAGAATATCTTCTTTTCCAAGTCACTTCCAAAGTAATCAAGGTTAACGGTACCTTGAATAAACTTTGAATCGAAGTCAGATACAACGAGGTAAGTACCGATTACCTCTAACAGCGCAGTTAAAGCCACGTCAGTCTATCTGAGACAGGTCTGTCAGTTCGAGTTACACAGCTCCGATCAGATTTACAGCGGAATAGGCAGCGAACTCACTTTGTCCTAATAGAGGTGCTAGAACTGAACTTCCTGTATACAATTATAGGTACGCTTGTATTTATGCAAGCACGCATCCCATAGATATTGCTATTCTATATCTATGACGCATCCACAACATCGCTAACAATATGTATGGCTAATACTAAAGACCGGTTTCTGAATTAAATATTAATTAATATTCATATGAGATTAACAGAGCACTGTCAATTATGTGACAGACCGCCACTGAAACAAAGCTTAAGCAGTGCTTGTCTGGAAAACTGACCATATTTAGCTGTCACCGCCAGAACTTTAGGTAAAGGAACCTGTCCAGAAAGGGCAAATTAGGAGCAAATAAGCTCACGTCTGTTGGGAACATTGAAGAGAAATCAGTGCCAATACGTTCGCCTTGAGCGACTTAAGAATTTCTCAATTAATCGCATATCAGGCTCTTTAATTGAGTCTAATTTACGGGTGAACTTCATAGTATGTACAAGATGTCAAATCCTCGCGCTGTGTACGTTCCTTCTGGACGTTCGTAAGATGATTTGCGATTTGTTCATTTAAAAGATCTGTATACTGCGATTACATCAGTAGAGTGAACAAGAGCTCAAGAATTTGTACTCTTGTTTAAGAGTTTGTACTTGTATTGTTACAAGAGTATTGTTAGATCGATAGAGTGAGCTCTTGTATTGTTAAGCTGTGTCAGATTTCTCCGCCGGTAGGTACGCCCAATAAACCTCGCTTTACACTACGCAGGGAAATCCCTACATGACTTTGTACGATATTGATTTGCGTGTAACGGGACTAAGGATGTTATCTGTAAAGGATTCTGTTATTTATCTGGTATTGACGATTATTTTTGGGGTTACTTCTAACTTTAAAGGTGTTGTACCATTTACCAATACCAACTCTGTACTCTCTGCCTACCCTAAGAGAGAGATCTGGCGTGATGGTATAGATAGAGAACAACTGTTAAGAAAATTAAATGATAATATTAACCAATCATATAAAAAATGGCAGTCCGCACTGATATTTACCTCAGTGTCCGTTCGTACTAATGTTGTCGTTTTGAACTTACGAGCATTTTTTAAATTATCTATGGTGTTTATTTATCCATATTATCACGTCAGATCCTGTGCGGGGTAGACAGAGAGTAAAGGGTTCGCAAGGTATACCACCTTAGACCTCTCTCACTCCCATTATACATGTTATATATTTTTTAATATTTATGCAATTATCTTTTAATCAACGTCGGTCGCAATTTAACTTATACCCAAGGATGTTTAAAAAAAATCTCGGTCTATCTCAAAAACCAAGCTAAACCGTGTAGTCTGTACAAGTATCCGGTTATTT
Source organism: Phalera bucephala (assembly GCA_905147815.2). Lineage (NCBI taxonomy): Eukaryota > Metazoa > Arthropoda > Insecta > Lepidoptera > Notodontidae > Phalera > Phalera bucephala. The sequence goes on from LR990615.1 coordinate 18,232,465, forward strand.
TAAAACGTTGGAAATATTATAATGGACTGGGACCTAATTCTGTACGGCCAAACGCGGCGCGCAGCTTCCTGACATAATGTGTAATGGGATTTGTATGGAACTCCACAACCATTAAACGATCATTTTACGAAGTTATCTTAACGTGTCGCGTTACGTTTTTAATTGGTCATAGCGAATAAAAGCCGTGGAGGTTGTAAACCTCAAACAATGCGATAGCACGAAGATAAAGAAGCAATAACATCCCATACAATACGCATCTCCGCTGGCGGTTTTAAACAAACCCATTAAAATTTCTTGTTTATTGTTACACTTAAGATTTGTTTGGTAATTACATTTCCTAATGCCATGTTTATAGGTAAACAAATTACGTATAACATTTATAAGTTATGACGTGACGGAAATGGGGCATAAAAGAGTTATCAAATGGATTATAATGGTTTGTATTTGTGTTATCGTGAGAAAGAAAACATGAAATAATAATTGAATATTATGGTGGCCAATCAAAGCACGAGCACTAGGAAGTAAACAGGAAGATACTGTCGTCCAAATCATGCACTAGAACATACTCACTGTGTTTATGATTTGGACGGCAAGATAGATGTGTGGTTTACGTAGTAAAGACCTTTTTTAATTAGTATACTAGCTATTTCTCGCGACGTCATCTGCTTAATTTTTTTGAGACAATAGTAGGCTATGTGCTACCTGAGAATCCTCAGAAAATTTTATCAAAATCTGTTTAGCGGTATAGGCGTGAAAGGGTAACATACTAAAAAGCAGACTGAGTTATAATCGAATTTATAATTTACTATATTCTATCTATTCGAAATGTAAGAGTACAAAGTACACTTTGCCCCCCTTTGGTTTGGAAATGTAAGCGTTACGGTATAAAATATCTAGGTACCCAAATAAAATATCCTATAGGTATATAGGTTGAAGTTAAAACATCTAGGTAAAAGTATACACACGCTCTCAGCTGATTTTATTTGTTAATTTATTAAGGTAAAGGAAACATACAGTATGAAAAACGTAACACCACACCAGAAACTATTCCTGTATCGTGGATGCGTTTCGAACACGAAATTCACATACACGAACAGCCAGACCGAAACAAATATTTGTGGGTCACACGAAGATTTGTCCCGAGCGGGAACTGAACCTGCGACCACTCAATCCAGTGGGCGGAGTTGTTTATGATTTTAACTACTGGACCAAGCCGTCGTCATATAAAAGTTAATTTTACGTAGTATTTTAAAGAAAATAAAGGAAAAGAAAAGAAAATAAAGTTTATTTTTAGAACGAGTAGGTATATGACATATTATACTAACAAACGTTCATAAAAAAAGATATAATTATATGAGGTCGTCACAAACACGTCCCAACTCAGCATCATGCTGGCTACTTAAGCAACCAGTGTTGGTCTTCCGTTGGGCTGTTTGGTGAAGTCACAGACGCCAACAAAACAAAAAAAGAAATAAGAAAAACATATAATTAACATCTAAGTCGGGTAAATCAGAAATAGAAAAAACAAAAACATACAAAGAAACAAAAAAATACAACCCACCAGCCATAACAACATAGAAAACAAGATGTGGGCTTTTGTTTCTGCCATAATGGCGACGAACCAATTGTTATACTTGACATTGGCGAAATACACCGCAAAAGCGTGGGGCCATTCATTAAAATTTTACAATACACCGAAGAATTTGTATCAATGTTTTTTATTTATTTATTTAATTAGATTCACCAACAGTTATGTACAATAATTCATTTGCAAGTGATACAAATTTTGAGTTCATGACCAATTGCATAACTAATTACAGGTGAATACAGCATTCATAACAAGTATTTATTCTATATATTATTGACAGATTATTGACTGATATATTATCACTTAGACAATTATAATTAATAAGTTTAGTGTTTTATATGAAATTAATTGTGAAAATAAGTCATAATAAAAATTAAATCACAAACTTCCAGAATGAAAAATAATAATAATAAAATGAAATACAAAGAAATATTATAATTAATCACACTATAATAAAATTGCAAATATATTAATGAATTTTTTTATTTATTTTTTTATATAATAAATTAGTTAATGTCTGGAGATTTGGCAAATAAATGTTAGTTGGGTAAGTTTTCGAAAATAAGTCTACGAAGTTCATGCGACTTTACTGAAAATATCCATATTGCAAAAATATGTATCAGTATGAATAATCCAACCTGTCAATGGTTTACTACAAATGTTATAGGCAGATAACAACATAGTACCTGTGATAGTACGCTGTTATATCTTAGCAAGATGTTCTACAGAGTCTGGCGCCATGGGAATTGCCTCGCTCCTAATAATTTCCACAGAACTGGTGAAATCTATCCACCGCTGCCTGTACTAGATAACCTAATTAGAGCGATTATCGCGCCCGGCGCAACGGCGTGTTATGTCGGCTTTACTCAGGGTTGCCAACTACATCAAACATTACTAATTTTTGATGTAGGCGGAATCGTTGTCATCAGCTAAAAGACTTCTACTGCAGGACAAAGGCCTCCATTCCCCAAAGATCGCCACAACGATCGCCTTGTGATACACGCATCCAGCTGTTACCGAAAGGCCGAATATTCAAGATATTCGATATTCGACCGAATATGATGAAAGTATCCGAATAGTTGCTGAATAGTTGCTGAAAGCCTAGAAATCACTTTCTACAGTGATAACGATAGGATTTGGGCTGCTTGCAAGTTTACACAAGTGTTTTGTATTAAAGAACATTTATGATTTTGATTTAAAAACTAATATGTTTGTTCAAAGGTTGATGACGGATTGTTTCAGTGATTAATAGCAGTTTCCTCCACTGGATCGAGCAGTAGCGGGTTTTGATGCCCACACTGATAAACTTTGTGTGACCCATAAATATTCGTTTCGGTCTGAGTGCCTTAGAATATATCCAGAAGCCGCGTCCGGTGGTAATTGCACGTCTTGCGGTGAAGCCAAATATTCAACAAACGCCTCACTCACCGCACTTCCCACTACATATTTGGGGTAAATGTTGATGACATTAGAGCAGATGATAATAAAAGAATGCTTACGGTAACGTGCATTTTAATGCATATTAAACTAGAGAAATAGATATACTTGAACTATTCAGATCTATGATATAGATAGATTTAGATTTGTAATAATTTAATGTAGAGAAAGATGACTATGTTAGTACCATTTACTCCTAGAAATTATAAAACCTCAGCAAATAAAAGTAGGGAAAAATAAAATTGTTTTACTAGACTTGACAATTACAGATGGAAGAATTAATTCGACATTTAAATAATACGGCATCTGAATGCGCTAGTTACGTATGAAATGAGATCATATCATTTTTTTTTTGAGCTCAAAAGCATTTTTACGGACTGGAGAACAACACCAGACGTCATAATTCAATTTAATTTGACCCGCGCAGTGCATGTTACTTCGCACGGTCAAAGAGTCGCGTCAACGTGTGGCTACTTGCTTTACAGGTAGTAAATGTTGCTTCAATTTTGTGCGCGCCCGCGGCTTTTAAATTATATTTATTTTAAGGTTTGTGCATGTGAATTTTATGTATAACACAGGAATAATTTTTGTATCGTGGTATTCTTGTATGTGAGATTATGATCACGACTTCACCGGAATAAAAGTAAACAATGAAAATCATGTGTGATCTACCCTAGAACTCTTCCTAGTACCCGGCTACATATTATAGAGATTTAATTGTATTCCAGTTCTATTAGGACCGGGAGTATTTAATGTAGTTGTCTTGCATACCTCATCAATAAAATCTTCCGACTATTTTTCCCCGCGAAAACTAAAAACGGATAAACATGAAAGTAAGTACAAGGTGATTAACTAAGACAGCGATTAAACGATATTTTTTTATATTTTAGGACCAATGGCGGATATCTTATCGACTGATCCTTTTTATTTAAGGTAAAAATAAGTTTTAATAAAACCAAAAATAAGATGTTATATCTATATATATCATCACACCAGATCCGTTGTAACAAGTTCGTTTATTTTATTTTTCTATAGACAAAATTATAATAACAAACGATGTGTCTCGAAGCCGTTACGGGCCGATCAGATAATCCCAGTTAGTTATCAACCAAATAATCAGTGCACCTGTTATGCATGGTATTTTAATCTCAAAGGGATTGGGAGAGTTCAAACTGAAGCAGGTAGGTACCGAGAATTGAGCCGTGTCGACCACTCATCTGATAAGAGACCGAAAGTCAATCCACGTCACATGGATTTATGAACTACTAGAATATTCCCGTCGAAAATACCCCGACGATACATCGCTGGCCGAATAAATAAGGGCACCATTAAAACATCAAGAAGAGGAAAAATTAACTTTATAGTGTTGAAATTAGAGTGAAAGCTCAAATAATCATGTTTTTGACTTGCGTCTCTATTACATTCATAGAGCGACATAGGGTCAATATGTATGTATACCTTTGACTACCTGTGTCTTCTTGGAAGAACATAACAGACGAGATGTAGGGATTATTTTTTTCTCATTCTCAATCAAATTCCTTTTTATAAAAACGGAGGGGTTAATTAAAAGGCGATTAGAGAAAATTTAACGAAAAAAGAAAATTAAGTCACGAACATACGACCAAACAAACCAAACAGTGCAGATAAGGGCAAAAATTACCTGAGTATGCTCTTATTGGTGTTTAAATATCTTTTTTATCTTATTGAAATAGAGTTGTAAATAGTACAAAGCTATTTGTTCTAGCGGACAGAAGTGTCTGGCTAATAAAAAAAGTTACATCTCTATTTGAATTCGATAAGAGATTTACTTAAGATGTATAATACAAGAGAAAAATTTTGAGCTGTTTTCAGCCTAAGCTGCGCTGATATTTCCGACAAATTTCGCATTTAAAATATATCAATTTAATATATTTTCTTCCGCATGATTACTGAAAGCATCAACAGTTTATCTTTATAACTCTTAATTTTATAATAAACTCGTAATAAATAAACTCAGATGACACGCGTTATTAAGATGTATTAGTTTCTTTCTTTCACAAGAAATATATTTTAAGTGGCATAACGTTGACATTAATAAATCTAAATTAGAAAAAAAATAACTAAAGAAAACATCATATATTATGAATACAGTAATAAATCTATAATAAAAAGATTAACATTTGTAGCGCTGAAAAGAGCATCATACCGAAGCACCTACAACGTGCCACAACCCTGTTCTTCCGTAACTACCAATTTACAATAAAGTTACTACCCACAATAATAATATCAAAAGTAAAAGCACGTATAAGAAAAAGTACCAATACGTTCATCAAACCAGTATTTCTACCCTAATAAATTCATCAAACTAGTCTTTCTATCTTAATAAATTCATCAAACTTGTCTTTCTACTCCAATAAATTTATACCATACTAGTCTTTTTACCCTCATAAATACATCACCACCACACCAAGCCTCTTACCCCAATACATTCATCAAACAAGTCTCCTACACCAATAAATTTATCGAACTAGTCTTTCTTCTCCAATAAATTCATGAAACAAGTCTCCTACACCAATAAATTCATCCAACTAGTCTTCCTATCCCAATAAATTCATCAAACAAATCTCCTACTCCAATAAATTCATCGAAGCAGCCTTCATATACTATGTAATCCAAACTGCCATTTGAATTCCACGTACAACCCCATAACTACCGGCGTGTCACACAATCTCCCGCTCAATCTCAGCTCGCGTTACCCTGATCGCATTATTTGCTCCATGCCTACACGTGATTTTCGTAGTGCGATACCTGCGGGTGTTTCACCTAGACGCCCACGTATAAAGCGGTATCTGTAATGCGGGTACTAGTAAATAGGTTTATATTAAATAACGATAAGATCGGCGGCTGTCGGGCCGATTGCCGGGCCGCGATGTGATGGGACCACACGCCACGTACACAACGCGAACGTATACCTCATAACAATATGTTGTTGATTTGTTGTAGTGATATCTATCGGGAGACGGTGAAAGCGGTGGGAAATATGATGGAGGTGGCTTAATCTGATAAGACCTTTGGAAGATTTTTAATTATACATTTAAGATCCGCGCTGGGTCTGTGTGATCTCTATCACACAGACCTATATGACTATTATCTCTCACTTCGATTTGTGTAAGAAGTCCTTTGCTCAGAAGTGAAACACTACGGATCGATTTTTTTAAAGATGAACAAATTTCATTTTAATATAATAAGGAATGGATAAATAGCTTCAACTGAAGCAGAGTAAATTAAATAGAGCAGAGAAATGTAAGAAGAGTTTTTAAATTCAGAGACAGTTGTATGCAATATGTACGTATAGTGCGCCAAAGATCTTTTGGCTTACGGATGACATTGACAAGGGGGTGTTGGTGTGAAATCAGGGTTAACATTTAATAACATTTTCGTACTACCAAGGAGATATTTCAACAGGTGAGTTCGCACAGTTATAATTAAAGAAATAACTTGGATTAATTTCATAACAAACGGCAACGCTGCGACTGTCATGACATTGACATGTAATGACATTTCACTTGATGATAGCGTTTGTTCCGATTTTTGCCGTGGGCTAGAAGATCCTTGTCAGACTGTACAAATCAATTGTAGTCAGTCGTATTTTAGCACTAGGGATTATATCAGTTTAAGTTATCCTATTCCTCACTACTCGGTAAGATATAACTTAGCATATACATCTACGGATAGATCAGGAGATAAGCGGTATATGTTAGGTCACATTTCACGATTATTATAGTTATAAAGTGACCCGCACATAAACAACTGTATTAGATATCATTAGTCATGAAACGTCCAGGAATAGCACTCGAGAGTTAATATAGATACGTATATTTGATAAAACCACGTTCACTCGAACATGGAAATTCACTATACAATAAACACACCGTCACGCATATTCCCCAAGCGGGGTTGACAGATGTCTATTGCGTACACCCACTATACAATCTAATATAAAATACCATAACGGCTATATTCTCCAATCAGGGCCGACAGAGGTCGTACTTTACATAGATCTTTTTTTATCTATTAAGAGTTTTATTTAACACCAAAGATAAATTATATCCAATTATATAAAAACAGCAAAGAATTATTAAAAGTAAACCGGTGTTAAAATGAAATATACATATTTACATAGGGCCAAATGGTTCCGCGCCGCTGTCAGTTGGTAGTGTACCTAGGATTACCTATTTTTTTATTAAGGGAATATCCTATATTAAGGGAATATATAAGGACTTCTGCGAGGTTCGAGAAAAGGTCGCGGGGTGTGTCGGACTCCTACCGACTAAAAACCCACGGAGATCAGCCTAGACACTAGCCTAACATATTCGGAAAAATGTGGGTTTTATAGTCCACTTACACCGACGATGTATAGTCCCAATGTAATAAGGAGTGAGATAATTCCAGAGTTTAAACCACTAGACCAACGAGGCAGTCATTCTATAAGCAACACAGTGACAATCATACTACGTATAAGTACTATACCACCTCAATATAATCAAATAGATTTTACAATCATAAAAAAATACTTCAAATGCCTAAATATTTCATCCACACGCCGCCGGCAACTTCGTAATATTGGGTTTTTCACCTTTACCGATTAACGATAAATTACATCAGTTACAATTTTATCTTTAATTTTTGTTTCTCGCTAATTGTACCCAACCGCGATTAGCTGGAATATCTTCATCGCCAATCACTTTGTAATAATGACTAATCTACAGAACATGTAAATTGAGCAATAAATAAAATGGGCAAAAAAGCAACCGCGGGCATGCGTGCCTAGCTGGCCTAATAGTTACGACCATTAAGATATATTCTATTGGGATGATGTAGCACGATGTTATAATAAAAACCGTCGGATTTACATTGCTTATGCTTCGATTATGTTGCCTCGTTTATAACTTAATTTAGCTAACACTAGGGCTGTCAATGTTATCTTAGTTTATAAATGAATGAAATTATAGCTTAATAAAAAAATAGTACTATTAGATTACCATCATAAATCAATTTCATTATACTTTCCGTTTTGACTATTCAGCCCTTCCGTATGCTCTATCAAAATTCGATTGTTAAGTTTATATCAGTAATATACTAGTATAGGTACTTAACCGCACACACATAACGTCTATCGAATCTTTGTTAAAGATGTTTCTATTTTTTCAATTTAGCTGCTTAGACGAAAGTTAGTTGAACTAAAAATGTGTTAGTCCGGTTCGATTTGCAAAATTAATGTCAACTGACATCTTTATTAGCCATAATAGCATTAAATATCTATAGAAGAAGTAAGTTCGTTCAATAACATCTGTCTGCAATTTGTTATACATCTAAACTGTCTCCATTTAACATTGTCAAAGATGTTTCACTTACAATTCATCAAAGTTGCAACACAATACCATCCGTGATATTCCGGACATTTTATGTAGTTCACCAACCCTGGCTAAAGGAACTCGAGGTGAGACGAAGTCGATTACCTGCGCGAGCGCACGCCAAACCGGTCCGCATCGATCCTCTCCCTCACCTTTAGCCGCGGGTCCTGGCACCCATCGTGCATAATGTTTTTTGCTCTACATAATGGGGCCTTCGTTAAGTCGTGAGAAACAAACTTGCTTACAATGGTTTTCGACTAGACCTGAGAGAGCTGTGAATCCGGATAGGAAATATTAATATTCTCGGATTCGTACCCGAAGTGATGTGTCTATTACTAGCTAGTGAGTTCTTGTCTTTCTCCGTCAGACTAATTAAAAAGACAGGAACTTACAGATCCGACACATACGGAACTCTGATTCAGCCAATGGTAGCGCAGAGCTTTATTTTTGCCTTCTTTGTAAATAAGGGACCTTTGTTGCTATGCACATGTACAGTATATTTTTTTTTCCGTTTAACTTAGAGCTATATAGATAGACCAGTCGACGTTGTTTTCCCATAACCCTCCAATTATCTCCCTCCAAAATGTAGGCGGAAAAAATGTAAAAGACGTTATTTTCAAAAACGTTACGTTAACCCAACTGGAATGATTATTGTAAATGGAAGTAGTCTTTGTTCTTCATTGGCGATTCTTAAATACTATAATAGTGTAAATAATTAATAAAATTCTAATATTAGAAATCAGTTAACATCAGAGATGTTAGAGAGAATTTCAGGTTTGTAAACGCACCCACGACACATCTCTCGGTACGTACAAAGGAGAAATCACAATCACATATCAAGAAACATCTTAAGCTTGCAACTTTGCTAATTTTGGATTAGTTTACATGATAAGCTACCTAGCTTTGGATTAGCTTTCATTATAAGCTACCTAGCTTTGTATTAGCTTACATTATAAGCTTCCTAGCTTTGGATTAGCTTACATTATAAGCTACCTAGCTTTGGTTAAGCTTACATTATAAACTACCTAGCTTCTCTAATGTCAGTCTGCTGATTTATAGATCCGCGTTGGTATTTAGATATCGTAGAATGTTGTCCTTTGTTCCCTGTGAGGTTGAAATTAGCTTTATAACGAGAATTTATTGGCACTTCCTTTGATACTTACATCAAAAAGTTGTTACGCCAGTGGTCAGAGGCATTTAAAATATTTTGCGTATTCTGAAGTCTATTTTACTAAAATGATGAACTTTACTTCGTCCATTTAACAGTGGTATTTTTTTGTTATCTACTGATTAACAAACTGAAAAATGAGCATGGATAATACATATCGATATATCCTTCTTTTTCTAAAAATCTTATTTAATTTCACGGTCAATATCAATACATACATTGTAATAACACGTAAATGACCAGTTTAGTAAAAAACATACTTAATTCCCTACCTATCATTGGGCACTTATTACGTAAATCGGTTGAGAGGATAATAATTGGTGAATTATTTTGATTATCCGATCGAAGACCATTTTACCGTCTACTAGCGCTGAATAAATTTGACGCAGTAAATTATGATAACAACTGTAATTTGCGCTACATAAATTTCGTTACGATTATCTTGCCGCGGGGCCCTGGATTCACTTGCAATGCATTACTATTTAATGGAAGTCGGCCACTTGAACATACAAACATTAAGTTCCAAAAATATTAAATATTGTAAGCTATTAAACGTGCCGTTGCATGGTATCGCTACTTTAATTTAAAATAAAACAAAATTGTAATGATTTAAAAGTCAAACTTTTCGCTTAAGAGACTTTTTAGGTGGAGTCAAGTATTTCAAAATACCTAATTCGTTTTTCTAGCGCTGAATACATTTAACGCAGTAGTAATAATTACAACAGAAATTTCCGCTACTTAAATTAACTAGCCGCGGGCCCTGGATTTACTTGCAATGCGATTATATTCATTGAAAATTGGCCATATTACTATACAAACATGAAGTTTGGTAAATATTAAATATTGTAAGCTGTTAAAAGTGCCATAGTATGTATGGTGTCGCTAGTTTACTTAAAATAATACGAGTTGTAATTATTTAAATGACTAGCTTCATGTTTAAAGACTGTTTAGGTGGGGTCAAGAATTTTAATACAGATCGTTTTTATGTCGTCGCGTCGCTATGGAATGTCAGCCCCAAGCTAATGATGCCTATTTGTGCTTCTCCCGCACACACTCGTCAAGTCGGAATTCAGAACCGAATGGCCGTCGCACTAAATTATTTTTTATCAGACATGAAAATGTACTCACAAAATTCGGACGGAAATAATGTTTTAAACCTAGAGCGCTTTATTGATTTTTGAATAATTCAGCTTGAAAGATATTAATTGGTTCTCCAATGAATACCTAAGTTTAGCGCGTCGGTAAGTAGTTAGCTTAAATAAATAATAACGACATTTAGACCATATTTAGTTCGACTAGTTTTCGATCCAAGTCATGTCTAATTGCTACGTCTAGTAGTAAGTAACTAAAAAAAGTATTAAGAAGACCATAACTTCTAACGATTTTAAAATGACGTTGAGCCAAACTCAAAACAATTAGGAACTTTTACGAACTTTCTAGTTCGTCAAAGTTCCTTATTGTTTTTGTACTATTTATGTGTACTCTAAATATTTTTATAACCTACAAAATAGACCACAGCTCTAAAAGCCACCGTATATATTCATATTGTAGTTACGAGTATATGTAGGATATATATATGATCAAATGATAGAAAATAAAACGTCAAATATAAAGAAATTCTTTCCGGTAGATTTACTTCGGAATCGGTTTGTTTACTATTTTTTCGTATCTTTTTATTCATTTATGGTGTTTTTACGAGTGTCGGAAAGGGTGAATGTGCCATCTTTCCGAGCGCGTCACGTTTGTACCGAGTCTTAGATCGACGCGCGCCGGGACCATATAAGCATAAGTTTGCTTGTGACTCTACCACTCTACTAGTTTGTAGCTTGACGTAACTTTGACGTAATTGACTTGCATTCAGCGATGAACTTCCAATTCGTGTTATAAACAATATTAGATTCATAGACCGAGTCTTACTTGAAGGACAAGTCAAGAGTCTCCGTAACCGGCGTGTATGAGATGAACTATGAGGAGGATGCAAGGAAAGAGCCTGTTGGAACTCTGTACATTCTGCCTACCCCGCAAGGGATCTGGCGTGATGATATAGATAGATAGACTTATGATATTAGCACGTCATGCCTATATTCCCCAAGCGGAGATGCCAGAGGTGTAATGAGTATATCCACTTATCGCCGACGATGTTAGGTCCCATGTAATAGGGGGCGAGGATATTGTCATATACCGGGCACGATTCCAGATTGACATTCATGACATTGGTATTGAAGAATAAAATAAAACTTTATAAGGTAAATGCTTACCTACAATATATAGAATGTTTCAAAGACTAGCTAAAATGTTTATTATTTCTTGGTTATATATATGGAAGAATACCCCGACCAACATATCCGTGAGAAGAGAAGCACTTTATAAAAGTCATAATATTTGTAACAAATACATTTAAAACAAGATATCCCGGTGATGTGTAGGTGGTGGATGTGGGGATAATGTATAATATGTAAGAATACTTATTTGACTTAACACAGTGATTAGTCAAAGCCCCTAATAAAATGTGTTCCAGTTTATTAGACTGAAACTTTGAAAGTGCAATATGAAATTTCGGAATATCACTTACAAAGTTTTTAATTCAAAAGTAAAATAAAGTTACATAGATAAGTAGCATGACATAAATAAGTTTAACAAAATTAATGAAACCCAGTCACTTATCTATCAAACACATCAAACAACGCGGGTAAATATTTAAACTTGCGATGACGGGGTATCAGTCCGTCCTACATAACACTATGACTAATGGACTCGGGCGATGAACCATCGTTGTTTGCCTACTTGCCTGAACAATTACACTGCACAAAAAAGTTTTGACCTCGCGGATAAAGGAAAGATGACTCACCTCTGTGGTGCCTCACGCGGTGGTGCGAAACCGGGCGGCAGCATGGCTGCTCTTGGTACGCCGTCCAGGAATCCGCCAACACCGAAGCCAAAACGGCCCACAGCACCCCAGCAGTCCACTGCCCGCCGGCCATCGTGTGCGGCCCTACCTAGCCACGCACATCCAACACAAGACTACACCTTAATCCCGCGACAGAACATCGCTCGAAGTCCATTCAGTGCACCCGAACTATTGTAATCCTTAAGTCAACAAACAATTCCGGAAAACTCCGACAATGTTCATATGTTTACATTACGCGCACCTAAACCGAAATCGGAGAGATTATGCTTCCGTTCAGATCATTCGAGTCCAACGGACTTCAGTGATTAATCACCGCAGACGTGACTCGAGCTTGTTATCTCATATCGAGTTATAATCTGTTCGTGAGGGTTACTTCGTTCGGATGGCTTGATTTATTAGTTGGCGAAGAAATACGCTACGATCGTGGCAACGCAGCGTCGGCGGGCGACAGGCGGGACGTGCACCACCGGCATCGCAGCGATGAGAACTGAAAATGTTTCGCTCCAGCGAGACGGGCCGGCCCGGCTGGAACCGGCACACGCGAGACGACACGGATCCAAGCCCGTCGCACCGCCTCTGCCTCGCATCCTTGGCTAGACAGGGACAGAGCGCGCAAGACTATTCGTACCGCGAAAGCTCCAAACGAACGAAAAAGCTCGCTCCACTCGTTTAAGGAAAAGTTGTAAGTTAAAAAGTTTTGATAATTTCGCCGATCCGGAGCCGCTCGAATTCGTGCGGGGGAGATTTGACTGCGCATTGACCCTCGGTGTCGTTACGAACATATTGTAACGGAGGGATGGCCCTCTGTATAAATTCACCTAATTTATGTTTTTGTTAGGATACGCACGAAAAACTTTTATGTTCTCGAGCACGCGAAAGGAAGTCAGCAGTTTATTTTTTGTATGTTTATTAATAAGTAGCCTAGGAGAATGTACGTATGAGTCACGACGTTGCGTGTCGTAAATAACAGAGAATTGTAAACAAGATATCACGGACTCATCGCAGACGGGTGTCCTCGTAATTTATATAGCTAACAACATTAGTAGGATTTGCTACATAATTTACATCCACATGCAGGCATTGCTAAAACATACTACGTAAATCAAAAATTAAACCAAGTGTTTTCTAAATCCAGACACCAATCAGCTAATAATATAAATATAAGATCAGGGGTTATATTCTTCCTGAAGCATAACACAATGTGATTCATCTAAAATAGAGGATTTTATTTATTAAATACAGATAAAGTTTACATAACAAACATCAACTAATGAGATAATTACTAACCTAAAATAGAGAATCGACAATTAAATGTTCATGCTTCACTATTCTTATACTAAAAACTTGAATCGTCTTTTGCACTTTTAAATTAAAGCAAATTCACAAACATAACTGAGTTTTAAAGATATTATTAAACAACATTTGTAATTTAACTGTATGTTACTATTCGAATTCGGAAAAAAGTCCACCCGTTCTTTTTTATATCCTCCTCACTGGTGGCTCCCTCTTATGGCTGAACTATTACATACTCAAATGTCAATGTCAGTGTCAACGTCAACACAAAGATTACATAAATATTAACAATATCTTCACGATCGTACCACCTAATGGTTAGTTAAAGGCATGTGTAACACAAAAAAAATTTAAACGCCCACATCACACGAAATTAATTTTAATTACGCAAGTAAAATATTCTAGTAAATCAACTAGCTTTTTATTAGAATGACAGTAACCTTATCCTTCAGATACTTTTCTTTGTCTCGTAAAAGTTCTCCTCATACAGAATCAACAGTTAAAAAACGGCACGGTCTAGCTATCGCCGAAGAAATCCATCGTATCGAGGCAGCGTTAACGAAGTTAAGAATAATAGACATTGTTAAAAGCATCTAGGTAGTAAATAAAGGTGCACTGTCTTTAGAAATATATATTCACCTACACTCAGATCGAAACTTAATAATAAGTTTTCAGATAACTTAATTAATAACTATTTATCGAGTTTAACTTTCAGCTGACCGTGATTAAGGGTAGTAGGGTTAGCTTTATCAATTACTCAGCCTCTCTGCGGAGAACTGTGGCCTCCACTCACGGCCCTGAGTGCTACGCGGCACCCGACTCGCCTTTAATTAATCTTAAATAACTTAATTATGGCTGAAGTGAAGGCCTTTTAACATAATTCGATAAATGTTTTATTAGACTCACTCCGCGTAACGGCTCTTCGTTTCATTTTCTTTCCTCTCTCATATGGACTAAACTAGACGCACAGTATAGAGTAACTTTATGCAAAAGAAAGAGCATTTGGGATTCAGCGGGTATCACATTCATAAGATGAACGGAGATATCTTAAACGTCGCGGCCCCATTTTCATCAGTTCTTCAAGTTTTTCAATAAAAACTTTCGAAGGCGTCCGATTTACATACGGTATGGATTCATTTATTTTCCAAAAAGATTTTTCGCGTAAAAGTGGAGAAGGTTTTCGGTATCCATTAGAGAAGAAAGGTCGAGGCTCTTGAGGAGCGTTTGCACCGAGTGGCCCACGCGGGCCATCGGCCACTCCAATCACAATATTTTAGATGCCACTTTTTTATGAAATCGCAAGCTGACATGAAATTTGCATTACAGTCAACAATTTTAAACTTTGGATGTCTGACTCGAATTGATGTTATTCGTAATGTAAATGACTTCAACTCACAAATTATAAACATATGTAGTACCTACATATATACATATCGTGTACATAATATAGTATATTTTTTATTCCGTACTAATGTTTATTAGGAGTAAAAAGCGAAAATCATTACCTTGCCGTAACACAGTATTAACTAGCACGGAAGGTAAAGAATTTCTGAATTGTGTACCCTACACCTACCTCCACTTGCGTGTATTTATTTTATATATTATGTTTGTGTATGCTGTTATTAATATGGCAAATAAATGTATTCCTACTCTAAATAGAAATTTAGTCGTAAAAGTCGCATCCGCGTGGAATAATGATAATAAACCGTTCTTGCCATCATTCCCAGCGGATGTAACAGCTGTGGTTACTTGCTGAATAGACATTCTATCACCTGAGAAATCAGCCCAGGCGTTAGTACAGGTGGACCTGTTAGAACACTGTACTCTCTGCCTACCCCGAAAAGGATCTGGCGTGATGATATTAGCGACGGACGATTTAGCGCAGTGGTTAAGAGCTTAAGCCGCTCTGCCCACTGCGTCTATTAGTCGCGGGTTCGAGTCCCGCACGGGACAAATCTTTGTGTGATCCACAATTATTTGTTCTAGTCTGGGTATTTGTGTATGTGAATTTTCATGTTTGTAAACGCACCCACGACACAGCAATAAATCCTAATGCAGAACTACGTTTTTTTTTTAAAAAAAAAAGCAGGTATACATATACCAAAAAAATAATCAGTACACCGCAAGTGCGATTTGTTTTTCAACGAGACAGCTAAATAGTGATTATTGTTTGTTTTTATATTGTGTTTGTGATATTTTCTTATATGAGATATATTTTAATATAATAAAAGAAAAATATATCACAAACACTTGCCGAGACTCGGCTTATATAAGCACAATATTTTTCTACTTATATAAGAACCGACTTATATGCAGCAAATAAATATATTTTATACCCGTTATTCCGTTAGATGAGGCGCTCGTAGCGCTGTGCGACCGCGGTGTTCTTACCGATCACCAAGGTTAAGCAGCGTTCGACTCGGTCGGCCTGAGATGGGTGACCGTTTGTGGTATTTTTATATTCGAGCGTCTCCGTCCTTCGGAAGGCACATTAAGCCGTTGGTCCCGGTTACCACTTAATGTGGTAGTTAAGCCGAGTTGGAAGCCTTAAAGGCGGCTTGATAAGTTCCAACAGCAGGTGGCCACAAACCTGCCTCCACCAATCCGCACTGGGTCCGCGTAGTGGAGTATGATCTAATCTCTCTTAACTCGATTTGTGAGGGCAGTATAGGCTGATATTATTATTATTATATTCCGTTAGATAGAGTTACAAGTACAGCCAGGTTTCACCGAGATATTTTATCCTATTTTAGTTACATGTTTATTTTTTTATCTATCTTTATCATCGCCATCGCATCTATCTTTATTACGCCAGATCCCTTGCGGGATAAGCAGAGAGTACAGAGTTCTAAGAGGTTCTTCCTTACATAACTTTCTGGCTTCCTCCACTCTCATAGTTCGTCTCATTCAGGCTCGCCGGTTACGGAGACTCTTGACTTGTCCTTCAGATAAGACTCGGTCTATTTGGCCATAGTAAGTTAGTCTAGGTCTTCCCCGGTACCTACATCCTTCCACTTTCACATTGCAGGGTAAAGCCACCAAAGAGTACGCAGTGATTAAAATTGGTAGCATTTTTTGTTGTATTGGCAAAATTATCTCATCTGGCAGTAGTATTAAGTCAGGTCGAAGTGTTGGATGGTATTTTTTTTCGTTGCGATATGTATTTACAAGTTTATAACTAGTAATCGATTTTTCCTGCATCTGATCTTATTTTTCTAATATTTTAAACACGTTTTGTAAGGTTTGTGAATAATTTGCACCCAAGGAATGTTATTTTACTCGAAATACATGTTTTAAATTTAATTTTTATTAACAGTTTATTTCGCCATTTTACTTGTTTTTAAAGATTGTATTGAATTTAGCTACATATCCGTATTTGGTAAGAGTACGCACCCAAAGAGTTCGCATGCGTACTCTTAGCTTGTTTGTAGCAAATATTAACTAATTTCTTATGTTAAATGTGCTTTTTCGCTTGCTTATTGACTGGTGTGCTGTGACTAGTAACATGGGCAAATATACAAGAAAATCAGATAGAAACTTGTTTTTACGGAAGAAATCCTGAAAGATATAAAAGAAAAAGTAGCAAGACGGCTAAGCCAAAGATCAATTGCAGAATCGTTGAACATTCCAGAACCCTCTTTAAGAAACTAACACAGTGCCGAAGACAAAAAAATTGCCTACGATTTGGCGGAGATAAATAGTCTGGAGCATAGATTTAATAAAGACAAAAAGCAGGCTAGTAAGCAATGGGTGGAAAGCTTTGCAATAAAGCATAGCCTCAGTCGTCGATAGCTGAAAAATACCAGCTTGGCTCGTGCGTTTAATCGTGTGCAGGTGCAAAGATTTTATAATAACTTAAAGCGGTCAACTTTTAATTTTGGACAACCACTCGTCACATTTGAGTTGAGCTGCGATAGAATTAGCCAGAGGTAATGGAGTTGTTCTCTTGAGTTTGCCACCACAGACAAGCAATCATTGAATACAGGCTTCTTTGGGCCATTAAAAAGGAGTATGCTGATGCTTGTAATAACTGGAAGTTATCAAACCCCAGACGTGCTATTACACAATTTCAAGTAGCTCGGTTATTTGAATCAGCATAGCGAGCAATCAGCGAGCTTCGGAATCTTTTGAATCCTGCGGTATCTAACCATTTAATGAACAACTATTTACGGATGAAAATTTTGCACCCGTGGGCGTAACTGATCGACCCTATTTACCTACTGAGACAAACGGAAGCCACTCTTTGCCTCAGCACTCCTCAAGCTAATCAGAAAATGTAAGTTGAGTAGAAATAACTGCTGTTTCTGGAACACCTGATATTCAAGTTAATAAAAATTCATCAACCACATCAGATACTAGACAAGTTTCAGGAACACAATCGTCACGTGTGTCGGCAGACGCATCAACAGCAAACTCCTTCCACTTTGGGATTTATTAAGCCATCTAATATTCGACTCTTATCAAAGGCTACGTATCAAACAAAGAAAATTTTGAAACTTAAGAAACCTAAAATATTAACTAGCATACCATCCAAAAACTAACTTCAAGAAGAAGAAAAGCAAAAAGAAGAAAGGAAGAAAAGAACTACAAATAAGAAAAATAAAACTACTAAAAACAGACCACAGTTTACTACAGGGACTAGTCAAGAAATAATAAAATGTTCTCTTTGCTATAAGCTCTTTGTTGAACCGCCACAAGAAGACTGGATCCAGTGCAATAGATGTGAAACCTGGTGGCATGATGAATGCACGGACTACATCGGATTTGGAGTTTTCAGTTGTGACTATTGTCAGGGCTGAAGATCACTGTTTTCTAATATTTTGTCGCATGTCTTTATAAATTACGACTCTGTCCTACATGCATACTCTTAACCTCTATGAAAGGTTCCCCAAGCGTACTCTTTGCCACTTAACATCTTAAGAGTGCGCACGGGGCGAGATCTACTAATCTATTTCTTTTTAATTTTCTGTGATTGTTAGTTAGCTTGTGTGCATTTTTTCATGATCCTAAATAACCAAATTATAAAAAGAAGGCCGATGGCTAACGTCAAATTTGATTTTTTTAAAAATAAAAGAAAAATGTGCGTACTCTTTGGTGGCTTTACCCTATATCTGTTTTGTATTTATTTTTTATTATATACTTAAACGTATTTCCAAACAGCGTTAAAGAAATTTATCGTTATACAATAGACCCATACAAAAGCTGCAAGCTAATAAGAGTATCGTTTTGCGAAAACTGATAGAGTCAATAGTGAACTATGTATTTCAAAAATTTCCAAATAGATGTCGTTAATACAAACAAAAAATATCAGAATATTTTTTTTTCTGTGTCGTCGGACAAGTAACTAAGACTCCACCACTTTGGAATGTCATTCCAATGTTCTCCACAGAAGGGACGAAGCTAGAAACTTCACAGTTTTTCCTTTAAAATAGTATTTTTATATTTTTTTCCGTCTACATTTTGCTCTAGAATACAGAAGAAAAATGTAGTACTTTTCTTGAAAATTGCTCCACGGCTCCCTCATTTGCAGACAAAGAAAAGAGAAAAAATAATCGTTTTTAAACATTATAAATTACTACTAAATAGAGTAATATAAATAAGATCATATTCTACTAAAAGTTGTCTCAGGAGAGAACTTGTAATAGACATCTACTAACGTACGGCTCCTAAAACTAGACGCTACATTCTTGTCGCCTCCTCCCGCTGCAGCAAGAACAATAATTCGAGCATAAACAAAAATAACGCACACAGTATCGTAAAACGGGTTGTATAAACGGTATATAAAGTTGGCGAGGAGTTTAATACATTCAATTTGTTCGGTGCCGCGACCCCGGCGTAATGTTGCAGTAAACAATGGAATAGATCGCGGTTACATTCACACTGGACGTTTATTCGGTGTGACCAACGCGACGAGTTACGATAATTTCGTGAAATCATCATTTAATGTTACTCCGGTGGCATTAAAGAATAGATACTTTTATAGCTGACCGACCGTATTCGCAACAGCGTAGTAAGAAAGCGAGTAGGAATGAAAGATAGTATCGGTGTAAAGATGAGAAAGGGTATGCTCCGTTGGTTCGGGCATATTGAAAGAATGTCAGAAGAATGATAAAACAGATATACAATGCGAAAGAGGAAGGATGTAGGTACCGGGAAGACCTAGACCATCTTACCATGACCAAATAGACCGAATCTTATCTGACGGACAACTCAAGAGTTTCCGTAACTGGCGAGCGTAACTGGTTCCGTAACTGGAGGAAGCCAGAGAGGTATGCAAGGAAAGAACCTGTTGGAACTCTGTACTTCCTGCCTACCCCGCAAGGGATCTGGTGTGATGATGTGTTGTTGTTGTATACTTTTATACTCAGAAGCGGAGTGGATCGTTCAAAGTCGTTCGACACTTTGGTCGCCGAGTGCCGAAACCAAGAAAACTCGACAGAATAACAGCAAATGTTCATTTTAATAGGTTTCACAAGGATCTTACCAAAGAAATATCACACAGCGAATCGTCTGGAATACGAAGCAAATACAAAGAGGAGATGGCATTATCAGATTTCCTTATACAATCAAGCGGGTCAGCTCGTGGGGTGGCACGGGATGAAGAGAACGTTACACCATAGCCCCTTCTGTATTTGCTATCTAACACAGAATGTCAGACTGACGTGGACCACGCTCACCGCGATGACGTCAACGCCCAGTTGGAAGACACAGTGCACAGTTGCTCAAACCTCCTTATATTTACGTCGTGGTCAGGAACACCTTACAATTGCCATTTTAAAATACACCTTCTATATTCAAACCAACAAAGAGTCTCAGCAAAGAGTATGCGTTTATCTCTAATGAGGTGTAACAATACATGATCAATTCCTGAAGTTATCGTAACACATCGCGTTTAGTCAAAGCAAATACAGGTGCTGGTGTTGTCGACATAATGATAAACAATACGTACATTATCATCACCTTACCAGATGGCTTTAAAGCTTAGTATTGGTAAATTTCAGTGTAAAAAAATATTATAAAGGATAGAAATAAAATGCAGCAGAGTTTCGTTCTACCCTTTTATTTGGTACTCAAAAAGCATCACAAATGACTTTGCTAAGGCTTATATAGACAAATCCCCACTACTTTGGCTGTGACATTTTGGCAAGGTGTCAAGGGATGTGTCAATATGGCGGCTCGGCTCGGCTGTAGCGATTGACAGGAGAGTCGACTACCGTGGCGTGGCGTGGCTTGGCTTTGGCTTGGCGTGGCGTGGCGTAGCTCAGCTTGGCGTGACAAGTGACTTGGCGTTACAATATCCTGTTTGATACTTATAAATGCCTGCTATGTTGACCTAATGGTCCTAGATTTAGATCCTAGGTCGGGCAATTTATTATGAGATTTTTTATACAAAACAAAATAGCCTCCTTGGTCTAAAGGTGAATAATGCGCGTAACGATCTCGAGGTCCTGGATTTAAAATCCTACTAGGTCAGACAAAATGTAGTTTTTCTATTAAATAAATTCCAGCATCAGTCCGGAGTCTGGAATTGACCTCAGTATATATGGCAAAAGGCTCGCCTTCTATTACACGGGAACTAACATCGTCGGCAAAAAGTGGGTGAACCTCTGCCACCTCCCTTTGGGGAATATAGGCATAACGGTTTTTTTTTTTAAATTCGGTAGCAGTATATAGACCGGATTTATTCCCGGTATATTGGCAGATTTTTCATCTCTCTGGGTATTTGTCTTATCGATTTAGCCGTTCTTCCTTATGAGAGTAAGCGGTGAAACAGAAAGTTCATATCACATAGGCCAACTTGCACGCACCAGGGTTAGTGTTACCTATTGACTTTGTTCCCACCGAGCCTCCCGATGCCCTTCCTTCCTTTCTGATACAGATACCGCACACAGAATCAGACACGACCTCGCCGGCGAGGTCAAAGGATCCCTTGCCCGCCGGCCGGTGCAAAGCACCACGGCGAGACACCTAGTATATACCCTCACCTAGTACAGACACTGCACATATTTACCATAGATACAATAATCTAACAGAAATATATATATATATATGAGATTCACGTTTGTAAATGCACCGTGATACAAATATAATTCGGCTCCGGGACTATTTAACTAACATTTCAGGGTGTCCAAGAGGATTGACTGCATATTTTTTTATGTTTAATTTAAGAGTTTGATGACCTTTTTATACAAAAACGTATTGTTCAGTCATATTTGTTAAACAAAAATATGAGTCAACTAGTTTCTGCCCGCGATTCCGTCCAC
Source organism: Phalera bucephala (assembly GCA_905147815.2). Classification (NCBI taxonomy): domain Eukaryota; kingdom Metazoa; phylum Arthropoda; class Insecta; order Lepidoptera; family Notodontidae; genus Phalera; species Phalera bucephala. The sequence continues at coordinate 18,254,516 of LR990615.1, forward strand.
GTTAACTTGCAACAGAAACCTATCATTTTCCCGGGATAAATAGTATCCTATGTGTTAATCCAGGGAATAAACTATCCGTGTGCCAAATATCATCGAAATCCGTTTAACCATTTTTGCATGATTGAGTAACAAAAATCTAAACACAAACTTTCACATTTATAACATTAGTTGGCTATGTGTTCATAATAACTCCAATACAAAAAGACATACCCTCGTTCTCATTCACAGACATATTGCGATAATAATAGATCGTCCTACCTACTCTAATGAGGACAAAATGCGCATAAATCGTTTAATAAACAAGCCATTGACGTTACATCATCGTAACGTCATCGGATTCAGTTCGGATAACACCAATATCTGGCAGATCTTATCGTTAAGATGAGTTCTAGAATTACATTAGATGGTTAATATAAATAAATTAATAAATATAACTTAAAAGTTTAAACCAGTTTTAAGAACAAGGTAAAGGTAATATAAAACGGCCAATCAAAATTTCGTGTCTATGCTGTTGGCCGTTCTTTCGTCTGGAGCCAATCCTGGGTTTAGGATCAGCCCATTCTTACCATAAAAAATGTATTGTCATCGGAACTGAACCAACACGTCATATGTATACCGACAATGATATTTTGGCCTGTGGATGACCTTGACAGGGGGTATTGTGAAATTAGAGTTATCGTTAAGCAAAATATTCCTTCCAATTTCCTTTAATTTTTACTTCTGGGGAAATATTGAACGGGACAAGAACTTGGGTAAATTTTATCGCAAACGGCAACTGTGTCTGTGTGACTGACTGTCATGTAGTAACATTTTACTTGATGACGGCGCTAGTTCCGATTTTTGCCGCGAGCCTAAAGTTTACTGTATGACTGTAGTCCGTACTCCATATAACCGTACATAGGATAAGAGATTTGATTAAAAAACTACACTATCCAACCTAGGATCCGATCAAAGGACTCCTCGGAAAGAACCATCGTTAATCTAATCTTCTAGTGACTTATTATTATGATTTTGATGCTGTGCAGTTCTCCTAGATTCAATTCACACAATTTTTTTGAGTTCAACCTTCCGTTGCTTGGTTAGTGATCAGATCATATTTCAGCACCATAGGTTAGGATAGGTATTTACATGCGATTTACAGGTATTTAGATGACGATATCTTATTTTTTTTTTTTTTACAAAATTATGGTCATCATTATCGTACGTAAACCAAAATAATGGTTTTTGAACGGGAAGAAACCAGAACGGATGCAAAGATTGTGGTTGGTAACGATGTGCTGGAGCAAGTGAATGAGTTTGTATATCTTGGATGCGCCTTCAGTAAGGGTGGGAAATACACCGCTGATATAGAGAGAAGAGTGAATGCAGGTAATAGAGTGAATAGTGCGATGGGAAGGCTACTTGGGAGCCGGCACTTAAGCCAAAAGGCGCAGCTGGCCATGCATAACGGAGTGCTTGTCCCAACGCTGTTATATGGCAGTGAGAGTTGGCTATGTAAGAAGGAGAACGAAAGCAGGATAAATGCGGTCGAAATGCGATCTCTGCGGAAGATGTGCGGAGTCACGCTGACCGACCGTATTCGCAACAGCGTAGTAAGAAAGCGAGTAGGAATGAAAGATAGTATCGGTGTAAAGATGAGAAAGGGTATGCTCCGTTGGTTCGGGCATATAGAAAGGATGCCAGAAGAAAGAATGACAAAACAGATATACAATGCGAAAGTGGAAGGATGTAGGTGCCGGGGAAGACCTAGACTATCTTACCATGACCAAATAGACCGTGTCTTAGCTGAAGGGCAAGTCAAGAGTCTCCGTAACCGGCGAGTGTGTATGAGACGAACTATGAGAGTGGAGGAAGCCAGAGAGGTATGTAAGGAAAGAACCTGTTGGAACTCTGTACTCTCTGCCTACCCCGCGAGGGAGCTGGCGTGATGATATAGACAGAGCGATAGAGATTATCGTACGGCGATGTACGTTTAATAATGCGACCCACGATCAAAATTTAATGTCAGAGTAGTGGAGTCATTGTTCAGCCTTCGGTGTCAGCTGGTGTAGCCCCTCGAATCCGCTGCTGAATTTCCGAGTGGGACATTCCTCCGCAACGTACAGTTGCAGTCACAACAAGGAGACTCAGTGATGCCCCACCTGAGCTGATGATAATTGCACCTTGCGACTCCGGTTTTGATTCAGTTTATGGAGGACCACACCAGCCGTTGCGCTTTGAAGCCCCGTACTACACTCGAGCGGTCGGCAATGGTGATGTTACCCTTGGAGGCGTCCGAATTCTCCCATTGTTTTTTTCTATTCTGACCGGATTTTGACAAAATAATGATACCCACGGATTAAGAACAGTGGATAATTTTTAAGATAACTTAGGTCTCAATGCCCGGACCCAGAGGACGGCCAAAAACACGATAGACAGATGTGGTCAAGAAAGACCTGTGTATCTGCAATACCTCCGAACACGACACGTCCGACAGAGCGAAGTGAAAGAAGAAAATTAAGAAGGCAGACCCCACCATCAGATGGGAATAATAATTACCAAGGAGAGAGAGAGAGAGAGGTCTTAATGAAAGATGCAAACAATATTACCGAATGGTTTGCCCTTAGTTTGCCGGTACGCAACAATAAGAAGTCCGGAATAGAGTGCGGCCATAGAACAAATTGTGAACAGAAACCAGAAAAACAGTTTATTTTTTTATAGACAGCATTTGTCTCAGCATATATAAAAGTACTTATCGTTCTGAGATCAATCATTCACAAAGTGCAAAAGGTTTGTTCGTAGACCAGATGCGAGGAGGCGTGTCTTCGAGTCTGGATGAGCAAGCTCAAGGGAAGGGCAGCCGACAGGGCGAAGGATAATTGATGAAGTCGACGCAAGACCTAGGTCCTTATTCGTTATGACGTAACATGGCCGGTTACGATGAATTTGTGAAATGATCGTTCAGTAGTACAGTCAACCGACTTACGCTTAACATTCTCAATTTTTGAAATCATTAATTTACAAATGTCAGGGAATTACTAAACCAAATTATTAGCAACATATTTAAATATATTTCGATCGATAAACTTTTTAGATTTGATGCTAAAAAAAGCGCTGCTAAAAAAACTGAAAATGCTAAGGTACTTACATTGCTAAACGTACTCCATTGATATACAGAATAAACGATTATTTCAAGAAGTTGTCGTAACGCACCACGTTTGGTTATAGAGAATAAGGGCCCTTATCACGGTTAATCTCCACGCGGTCACCTTCGACAGGACAAACTTTATCTACTATATCTACTCCCAGGGCGACGGCGACGCGGAGGTCACCTTTTTTTTTCTTTTCTCTTAATTAGAAAATCTTCCTATTAGTAGCAGTTGGCGAGGTAATGTAAATTAAGTAACGGATCTAATTAATAAATATCTGAGTTCTTAGATTTACGCGAATATTACACATGAAATAAAACTATTTTATCGGATCCGAAAAAATAGTTTTATTTCATAATAAATAGCTGTTGGATGTCTAAAAAGAATATCTGCAATATGTGTTTAAGCCTTAAACATTTTATTAATTTTAAAATGTATTTGGAAAAGATACCTTGATGGTATCGACTTCTATTCCGTACTTCGTGGGTATCGAATATAAAACGTAGTTTAAAAAATATCGCAAGTTCCTATGTTCGCGTGGTCGCTTGTCCGTCTCTTTGTTCAGGCACACCACAAAAACCACTGAACTCATTTCAATAGAAACTTCTCATTTAAAAAGCTTATAGTCTGATTTTATAGAGCGATATATAAGATCGAAATCGTTTAGATAAACCGAAGATGCAGCTTGAAAGGACACGGACACGGACAGGAGAGATCGATTTGGTTTTGGTGCTAAATATTGATCCAACAGTTTGTAATCAGATCATATGTTTCTCAATGCACTAGGTTTACACGAGTGGAAACGCAAGCAAAATCAAGCAAATAAGTAATATTATTTAACATTCAGGATTCCACATATTAGGAATTCAAAATACCAGTACACATTCTATGAGAGTGGAGGAAGCCAGTGATGCCTGTAAGCAAAGAACGTGTTGGATCTTTGTACTCTCTGCGTACCCTGCAAGGTATTTTGCGTGATGATAGATAGATAGTACATTTAAAAACTTACTTAACTAGCCACACAACAAATGCATAAGAATCAGAATATTTTTTATTCATGTAAACCATTACAGTATTTATGAATCGTCAGAAAAGTAACAAAGACTCTACCACCACTTCGGAATGTCATTCCTGGGGAGAAGAAGGGCAAGAAATTCCACGGTTACTCTTTTAAAATAGTATTTTTACATTTTCTTTTTCCATCTACCTTTTGTTGTGGGATATGGGAGAACGATGTAGGCTGGTCTATCAGGCAGGTCTAAGTTAAATTATACAAATCATACTATTCATGTGAATGGCTACATGATTCCCTCATTTACAGAGAAAGAAATGAGAAAAAAAAGAAACATTTTACTAAATCAATAGAAGGATGAGAGGGAATATTAAATAATAATAGCTAAACAAGTTGTCCATATTCAATCAAGTGGAGCGGGAACAGCCCCTATCCAAGTATTTTATAAACACACAGACTACAATAAATAAATCACACTTGCGTTGTTAAAATCAAGTGTGTGTCACTTGATTTTAACAAATAGCTGTGATTAATGAGTCCTTTAGTACTTTGATGTTAGTTTGAAGTTAAGCTAACAAAAAGAAAAATATAAAAGGCATCACAAAAGCTGACACGACTCTGCTTAGGAATAAAAGAGAGCAAAGTGGGCATTCATTAAATACTCCAGAGGGCTAAGCACGAAAAGATTGACGTTAGCGTGACGCTAGCGAGTAAGCATGCTGTCACGTTCAAGTTTATTTACTAAATTTGTTGAGTGACAAGGATGGTATATTAACTTGCTAGCATGACGCTTACGTCAATCTTTTCGTGCTTAGCACTCAGAAGCTCATTACGGAGTCGAACGCGGGCATTCATTCGCACACACTAAACAATCGGTGGCGGCGATCCGTCATCATTTAGCGGCTCATTGTGGCATTCCCAATTATAATTAAATCCATTTATCTGCAGCGTAATGCCAATTAAAAATTCTATTGAAATATCAATATGCGAAATGACAATTGAAGATAATGCTAAGGCTGCATATGTTATTATGAAAGTGTGTGTATTATGTATGTTTCACTTACTTAAAGTTAAAGGAAACGAACTTTTTATGACACCATAGTGTAGTGATGTGAGGTTAAGCCACTCGTAAAGTTGATGTCCGTATGGGATAAATATTTCAGGAACACGTAAATTTCGACTGGGATATTTTTGTACATATTTTTAAACTACTGATACCCAGCTAACAAAGTTGAAAAATGTACGGAAGAAACACTCCAGTTTACTATAATTATATACATTGTTATGGACTCTTCACTCCACTTTGCTATAACTATATACATTGCTATAATACATTGTTATGGTCATTAATTTAGCCCAATAGGATGTTACTTATATTTTTAAACCCATCCAACAACATCTGAGTGTTACTTATACATAAATTTCAAAATTAAAAAACTCGAGAAGAAAGTTCGTCATATCAAAAACGAAATTAAGTTTTCATCTAAAATAATACAGAACAATACTTAGATATGATATTTAACCAAAGCTTCATCATAACTTTTATGATAAACAAACATATATAACTACCCAAGCAACTACACAGATAATAAATAGCTCTATTCTTTGTGTTCTATCTACTCTGTAAAATTATAATATACAATACAACGTGCTTTGCGATGCCCGTTTACGGCTCAATTAAAACAAACGAGATTTAAATAAAGCAAGATTACGCGCCGCGCATATGAACAAAGGCATAATTTTTAGAATAATACCACAGGCTACGGTTAACGATATTTACATGACTAATGGGAAACAATTTTACATAAAAGTGCAAAAGCGAGTGAACTTAGGCACACCACACTAGCGAAGTGGTCCAATTTGCATGTTTTATGCAGGCGGAGTGATGCGACCGCGGACACTGCGCGCACGAGGGCGCTTCTGAAATTTTTATACGCTATTCCCACAAATCGGACGTCCCATTTTATGAGGAGGTGTTGTGTTAGCTGGTTTTATAGTGATGTTCTTTACGACTTCCAACCAAATATGTGCATATTGGAAAGTTATCGCTCGTTTTATATGATCTAACTTAAATAAGGACATTTATTGAAGAAATGGTGTTAAGTGCTGGGAGGAATGTAGGACAAAGGTACTTGTCTTTTGTCTTTTTTAATATTATTTTTATGTGGGATTAAAAGATTTCCTTCTTATACAGGCAGTGACACTTCATCGGAGTCATCTCCAGCGACTGTAAACCCAGGCTTTCACCCCTTATAAGGTGTATTTGTACACTAGGTGTCCATTCAAATCAAATTAAAAAAAATGAAATCTTTTTTTACTCTACATAAAAACGTCGCCTTCTTGCTAACAGCATTTTTATTTCAATTTCTTCGGAAATACTGTCCCCTTCATAATGCACTTGTTATAGATTGCAGTCACAATTCAAACATCTAAAAATAGTGATAATTTGTTTACAAAGTTTTAAAGGTAAATGAAATAGACTATAGTTATAAGATATTAACTTAACCATATCTAGGTGATCGGCTAGAGAACACTTTACGTACTCTTTATAATCATTTGTAGTGCTTGCTTTTCCAATGCTTCTAGCATTAGAAAATTTTAATAAATATAATAAATAAACTTTTCGTTTTCACTATTTTGCACGTGTGCAAATATGCACTTTTGGAATCTAAAATGTTCAAAATATTATGAAACAGCAATAGTAGAAGCGATCGAATTATTGACGTTATGTTTTCATTCTAGACGAACTTTATTAAACTTATAAAAACTGAGATGAACGCATAAAGAAACAAGTATAAAGGAATTATTAAAACTAATCACACAAAACACACACCCAAAAAACCCGACTGTGGAAAATCAACAGAATTTGAATACTTTTTTAGTTTGTGTAATAGTAGCAAAAACTATATTTATTTGGAATTTGTTATTTACCAGCGTTTACTTATTGCTTATATTGTTATAATAAATAACATATTTTTATTACTATTCGCGTGTATTTTTTAATTTGTAAAACGAATCTAACGTCATCTCATATGATAAAATTCATCAAGACCTTTAGTCAACAGAGCGTAGCAAAGAAATACACATACATACCCTAGCCTGGGTCGAGTATTCGCGGGTAAGATCCCGTACGAGACAAATCTTTGTGTAACCCAAAAACATTTACTTCGGTCTGGGTCTTTGAGTATGTGAATTTTATGTTTATAAACTCATACAGTCATGTAATAATCCCCAGTGTGGGGCTACGTTTTTTTTTTTATTTGTTACGTTTTTTGTACATACCTATAAATACCTCGTTTTGCAATACGTCCAGGGCCCTTATTCGCGATCACCAATTAAACAAGTAGCGCAGCACCTTACGATAACTTTGCGAAATTATCGCTTAATACTACTCCAGTAGCACACAGAATATAATTACACAATCACATCTCGGAGTTATCGTTACGCGCCGCGTTTAGTTTTAGCGAATTAGGGCCCTGAGGGCTTAGCGCGAAAAAATGATGTCACGTTCATGTTTGTTTAGTGAATTTGGAGTGTGACAAGGATCGCGTGATTTGGAGTGTGACACTACAATCTTATTTTGCTAAAACCCTCTGTACAGATCTGAATCAAATCCGAACCGCAATAGATATTCTGACATATTTCATAACACTTGAACGAGTGACGGCAGATCCACTATTTCTTATTTTATATTTGTCGGCGGTTGTAATCGAGACCCGCGCGGAACAACCAACTTTTACACACCACCCATCGAGCGAATGCAGCACTAGCTAAATTGCATTGTTCGTTTTATTGCGAGTGCGGATGGGGTGGCGCTCGCCGGAATTATTTACTATGTAACGGCATATGCACTTTATTCCGTCCGAACTTTTTTGTATTGAAAATCTTTCCGTGTTCACGTTCGATACTATTTTGTAAAATCGTATGGATTTTAACATGAAGTACAGTCACACACGGATCTTTTAGCCCACGGCAATAATCGGAACTAACGCTGTCATCAAGAGAAATATTACATCATGACAATCTCAGAGGTACCGTTTGCTATGAAATTTACCCTTGGGTATAATTTCATAGCAACTTGGCTTCTTTTTAATTAGTAACCGTGCGGACTCACCTGTTGAAATATTTCCCTGAATATAGGAAAAACTTAACTAAATCATAACCCTAATTTCACACTAACGCCCCGCTGTCAATGTAATCCACGAGCCAAAACAGCCTTGTAGCAACATATTTATCAATTATCGTGAGTATTAATGGCGTGAGCATGGCAGAGGTATACTGAGTACATCCAAATTTAGCCTACATCCAAATTTAGCCTACATCCAAATTTAGCCTACATCCTCTGTCAATAATTGCCATTCTACTCGACATGCGCCGAGGTCATGGGGCACCACTTCCTTGGTTTACCATAGCAACTATGACCGTGTTGTGAGGCCTATGATAAGAACAAACTGAGGATCAGTACTCAGTTCGTTCTCATCAAAATTCGAAATATGAAATCAATACAAATTTTATTAAATAAAATTCATTTTACAGTTCTGTGCATCACAACTCAATAATGTGTACCTAACTATTCTAATTGTAAATCTAATATCCAATCTAGAATCGCGACCACACCGCCATAATATCGTGTGGTCTCGGTTGATATGCATATATATGATATACGAGTATTGTACCTAGGTATGTACATATTATGATAACTTGTTAACTATTTTGTGTGCCTTAATGAGCTAACTACAAGATTAAATTTGCACTGACAAATGTTAGAGAGATACAACGAAATTTTTTTAAAAATATACTGAAAACAATATAAAGATAAATAAATTAACACCATCACGCCTATATTCCCCAAGCGGGGATAGTAGAGGTGTACTGTGTAAACCTACTTTTCGTCGACGATGTTAAGTCCCATGTTATATGTGTACCGGCACAAATCCAGACTCCGGACTGATACTGAAAATTTTTCTATTGAAACATTTGTTTTTTGTCTTGGTTGGATTTTCCTCTTGGTCACTACGCGTATTAATCGCCACTAGACCAACGAATTTTTGAAAGACATGTGAAGTAAAGGAAGAGAATTTACTTTAAAAAACTGGATAACGTTTCCCTAGTCTATTAATTACTCCTGTGACACATATAAACGCTTATTCCCAAACTTATTTGCAGGTCATTCAAAGAGTTGCCCCGTGCAAGAATCGAATAGTATTACTTTAACAAAACATAATCGATCTTACCATCTGTATCATCACGCCAGATCACTTGCGGGGTGGCAGAGAGTACAGAGTTCCAACAGGTTTTTTCCTTACATCCCTCTCTCCCTTCCTCCACTCTCATAGTTCGTCTCATACACGCTCGCCGGTTACGGAGACTTGACTTGTCCTTCAGATAAGACACGGCCTTACCGTCAGACTCAAATTGGTCCTTTACAGCCTCATCGAAAGCATAAGTACTGTGATGTTTAGGGGCGCTCGTAGCACTGTGGGGTTTTTTTAGCACCCACCAAGCATAACATTTTCTTATTAGAGCACGAGCTTCGGAAGGTACATCAAGCCGTTGGTCATTAACCCACGTTGGAAGCCTTATGGGCAACTTAATTAATGTGAATAGCAACCTGCTTGCATCAATCCACACTCGGTCCGCGTGGTGGAGTATGACCTATTTTTTCTTACATTTATCTACTTGCTTGCCCAGCAGTAAACAAGTTATGTGCACCAAGATATGGTGTAAATAAATCTACCTCGACCAATACCTCTGCGGAGATAACTGCAGTCAGAAATACGGACCTACTCGTATTGTATGTTCATAAAAAATAATGCCCGTCTACACAAAAGACAAAAGTTGATGGGATTTCACGCATGAAAATTTTTATACGCATATCTGTATATTTGTAAAACGACCAGCTATTAAAACGAGAGTTCACTAGGCCAGATTCCAAACTAACATCCAAACCGTATGCTAAAATGGAAATGGTCCACTCTAAATAAAAACCACGAAACTACCAAATCCTATTACTTTTAGGACCATTTTCTAAATAAACCTTGCTGCATATTTGTCTATACACTTATTGAACAAACGGGACGACGAGCTTAATCTTTTATTATCGGCCAAATATGCTATTACTTGCATCCTTATTTCTATCTATCTGTATTATTACACCTGACCCCTTGCGGGGTCGGCAGAGAGAGCATAATTCCTCATTTATTACTTATATAGGGTGAACAGATCGATACCGTTATCATACGTAAAGTATTTCTATCTATATATTCACGCCAGATCCCTTGCGGGGTAGGCAGAGAGTACAGAATTCCAACAGGCTCTTTCCTTGCATCCCTCTGGCTTCCTCCACTCTCATAGTTCGTCTCATACACGCCCGCCGGTTACGGTGACTCTTGACTTGTCCTTCAGTATTTCATTCATAGTAAACTACCCACATTGTTAATTCATTACACATTTATAAGTCTACATTACTGTGTAGCAAGTTAACAATAATCTTGTTATTTGTACCTTTCAAACTGTGTACTTACTTGCTACTTTCCCCTAAATAACATCCAGGAAAAGACACGTGAAAAAAGAAACTGGTTAGCGCGAGAATGTAAGCCGCGGCATTGAGCTTGTAAGTTTAGATCTATCTATATCATCACGCCAGATCCCTTGCGGGGTAGGCAGAAAGTACAGAGTTCCGACAGGTTCTTTCCTTAAATATCTCTCTGGCTTCCTCCACTCTCATAGTTCATCTCATACACGTTCGCCGGTTACGGAGAATCTTGACTTGTAAATTTAGATAAAAATGAAAAGAGTCATTATGTAAACCTTACATGCACGTACGGTATAAAGTCAGAAATTCTATCAGCAAGTTTTTCATATTCCAGCCTTTAATGTTACCACAAAAGTTACGCCATCCTTTTCTGCTCAGCTGACGATTTTTACATAACCAGGCAGATTGCATGTGGCATTTTGAATCGAGTGATAACAAATTTGATTCTCGTATAAAGCAAATGCTGCCTCTGGTTTTTATCTTTAGCGATTTTGGCTATTACGCATACCTACTATTACCACCATTTTAATAATAGAACTCATAGCACAAACATTGTTACATTTGGGGCACACAAGGAATGCATGAACAAAAAAAAGAAATCTTCAGTCAAGGCGAGACCCATAAATAATATCCGTGGTCAAACTTCTCGAACGATCTCCAAGGTGGGCCTTCATTCATAATACACTACACATAATATGCAATAAGACGAGGGCTACGCCTCCCACATTAACGAACTCAGCGTAACTAAGTGACCGTTCCGTCTCATTAATAATTGAATCACGCAAGGGTTTATTTCATACGGGATAGTTAATGAGACAGGGACTCGGTACACTTCATGACATGCATTATATTGTATGTGATGGAATGGATTAGATATTGTGTTAGGCTCCTGTTGTTGTTATAGGCTAAAATTAACCATGAAACCATGGACTAGTAAGGACGGTAAGACTCGTTTTGCGTAGGGCACAGTATTGTCGGCCCGTGGTTCGAGACTTGTACGTTAATCAATCTTATCTATACGTCAATACAATAAAATTCTTGAAACTTGCTCATGTTAAACTTTGTCATGGCACGCCATGCTAGCATGTAAATGACAAAACGGTTATCTCACGCCTAAGACGACAAAATCCGTACAATATGTATGGACGAGCCGCCTCTGCTAGTCCTGCTGGAACAATCATATTAGAGACGTTAGTCGTTTAGTACTCAGTACATTTCATCACATATTTCAAGGGGATGACGTTTACCCCGTATTGTCACTATGTATAAAATCACACTGGAAGTAGTGATTTTGACCCAGTTTTAATATATAATTGACAATATAATTGAATATCCGTGCAGGGCGGATTAAGTAAATATATAGATTCTCGCCACAAGCTCACTAACAGGTCGTAAAAAGCGACTAAATGCTTAAGAAATACCGCAAATAGCAAGCTGGGTGAAACATTGAAGGAGGGCTTGTTTGGACCAGGCGTTGTCGAAAACATGACAATATCCTTTGAAATGGCGGTATAAATATGGCATTTAAAATCTACCGTTAAATCTCGACAACGTTTCGGCCGTAAATACAATGCCAATACACTAATATGTGATACTGTGCCGGCTCCTGATACTGGTAAGGAAAATGATGAATTAAAAAAATAAACACCGACACGCCTATATTCCCCATGCGAAGGTGGCAAAGGTGTACTGTGTTCACTTACTTTTTGCCAAGTAACAGGGGGCGAGCCTATTGTAATATAATGGACACGATTTCAGACTCCAGACCGATATTGTTTTTTTTTATTAAAAAAACTACATTTGTCCGACCTAGGATTTGAACCCAGGACCTCGTGGTTCACCTATTATTCGCCACAAGATCAACGAGGTAGTCAAAGGAAAATGATGATGGCTATAAACGTATGCATACTTAAGTAATTGGCCCTTAGCCACAGATTACAATAGATACTACGTAACCATACCCACTATTTCGGATTACCCAGAATCGCTATTCTTTTGTCTACAACAGAATGTAAGCTTTGCGCTAAAATCGAATTTCTTTTGTGCACTATTTAGGGACAATGGTACACCGATTGCAGTCCTGTTTTAGGTATTTTATTTTCAACCATTACGCCATTGTGGAAGAAATGATTGTATCAATACAATGGGAGTGCAACGAAAATGTTGATACTGTCGAATAAAAAAGTTGCAACTTTGTACAGACTTGCTCGTTTTACAAACTTACGAATTCGATTTAAATACAATTTTAAACATCGGGAATAGGCGCGCTGCGCGAGGAAATTAAAATAAAACTAAGAAAGTTGCTCTTTACAGGTTTAAACTTTAATGGTTTCCAAGTTTGTTTTTAATATCTTCTATCTATCTATATCATCACGCCAGATCCCTTGCGGGGTAGGCAGAGAGTACAGAGTTCCAACAGGTTCTTTTCTTACATACCTCTCTGGCTTCCTCCACTCTCATAGTTAGATATGAGAGAGATTTTTGACCTGTTCTTCAGATAAGACTCGGTCTATTTGGTCATGATAAGAATAATATAATAAGATAGTCTTCCCCGGTACCTACGTCCTTCCACTTTCGCATTGTATATCTGTTTTGTCATTCTTTCTTCTGACATTCTTTCTATATGCCTGAACCAACGGAGCATACCCTTTCTCATCTTTACACCGATACTATCTTTCATACCAACTCGCTTTCTTACTAAGCTGTGGCGAATACGGTCGGTCAGCTTTAATATCTTGCATCTAATATTCTACACAGTACAGTTTCGAAAGTTAAAGCTTCTATTTTTAGTAAAAAAAAAAAAAATATCCGTACAACATTACTTGTTAATTCTTTCGTAAAAAAAATAGGTGATCACTTTCTCAACATCATCTAGTGAATATCTACAAATCGGTATTTTTGTTGGAATAACACCACATCACCATTTGTAACACAACGAAGCAATTTATTTTGAGTTAATTTCTACCCATACATCTATATTACCCTTTTTTTACGAGGGGAAATCCCTAACGCATACCCCGGGCCGAGGGCACGACCCGGATAGTTATGTGGGGCTTGCACCTACTAAAACTCTTCGGAGTCCTACTGTCCTTTGCCGGGTCACAGAAATCGTCACCAGCATGATCTCTGTGGCACCGGCGGGCTCAGTCCGCAGTTTGGCGCAGACCTCGACACGTGTACAGGGAGTTCGGCCTCCCCCCTACCGACTTTTGGAGGCTGCGCGGACGCAGCGCTTTTACGGCGCGGGCTTGCTAAGTGCTAAGGCGCCGGGGTGCCCTCCCCGACGCCTGCAGGCCGAAAATACGGTGGGTAAAGGTCGTCCCGGGCGTATTCCCTGCACTTTCGCCCAACGCGCCGTCTGCGAGCGGGATTGGAGGACGTCTCCTAACTCATCCGCTCTGCCTCCTCCTTAGCGGACATGACGGCCTCGCAAAAAGCCGCCATTGCCGCCCAGGCGCACTCGCTCCTAACCATGGATGATATCACGGTCGTAAGCGATAGCTCCTGTCCCCCTGCAACGAGCGCTCCGGCGAGCCGGCCACGCTCGTCATCCCATGCCGGGCATATCAGCAACGTGTGCGCCGCCGTGTCTTCCGGGGCCGCACAATGGTAGCAGCGCTCCGCCTCCTTACGACCGATCCGCCACAGAGACCGCCCGAAGCAACCATACCCGGCCGTCTCGTCGCCCCAGCCACTCCCAGAAGACCGGCAGCTGCGCAGGTAACCGGAAGTGGGATGGGCGAGCTTGCACCGCCAGCTCTCCAGCGCAGCTCGGTGCAACTCTGTCCGCCTCGCTCTCAGGGCGCCGGGATCCAGGATAACCCCTATTATACCCTGCATTAACTTGCTATATCATTTTTATAAAATATTAGTATTTGTTAGTTAAACTTCAATTAAATACCAATCTAAAGTCATTAAGTTTCAAACTAATCCTTGGTGCCTTAATTATATTGAAAACGGAGTTAATATCCAGTATTTAAACATGAACGTTCCGAGGCATCATAACAAATACAAAATATTAACTATTTCCAAAACTTCGTTAAAAATCCTTTCACGTCTATTTTATATATTATTTTTATTGTTACACTGTTTATACTGCCGCAAAATGATATTATCGACATGAAAAATAGAGAAGATATACAAGAAGATAAACGGGAACTCGTGCAAGCTGTTACGATAAGCATTAACTAATGAATTAGCAACCGTAGTCTCTTTGAGGTTATATCATTTTATTCTTTACTCGAATGTAAAATGTTCACTACATTTTTACTGTTACAGAAATAGAAATTGCATCTCCTACATAATACAAATACAATTGCTACACCAGTATTTCATCATGATATTACCAAATTACAATGTTACCAATTGTAGTAGGTTAATCAATTTCTAGATTCTTAAAATTCTCTTCTAAACCGGGAAAGAAGCTGCTCAAAGTTTTAGGACCCCCGGGCCTTTTTGATTCGTCGACTCTTTTCATCGAGTCCTCCTCGTAAAATTCCTTGTTTGCTTTTATTTTGCTCCAAATTTCATCTGAAATGTTATAAAACATAAACACAACGTTGTTATTTTCAAATTAATTCAAAGTAAAGTATGTAAGTTAAATATGGTCAACAACAATAAACTGGAGACAAAGCGCAGTATCTGAAGGAAAATTATAGGCTTCAAAGCAAAAATTAGTATCTATATTTTTATGTATTATACTTTGAACAATTCTCAAATTTGTAGGAGAGCCACCGACCACTCAGTAAGACCGGAAACAATTCTATCTGGAACAAAAAAAATGAAGTAAATTACCTCTCATAGTAGCACCATCTTTTCCCTCTCCTCCTGCGTCTACAGGTAAAGCTTTTTTTGATATGTATTCATCAAGTGTATTGGAATCTACTCTATGTATCTTCAGAATGTCCAACAACTCGGCCTTCATGAAAGGCTTGACCATTGATAAAAGGTTGTCGATGAAACTCGGGGCGTTGATGAAATGGAATTCTTTAAGACGGACGAACATGGCTTCCTGGAAGTATATTTCATTTCGATACGGTATTTTATAAGTAAATTGCTATCTACAGCCTATCTGTGTAGTAAGAACTGCAAATTATAAATTTAAATCTGTTTTCTTTTATGCTAGCTAGCCTAAATTTTACAACATAAACCTAATATTGAGGCAATTAACGCAAAGGTAGTTTTGAATAGAATTATTTATTATGGACCGTATCATCCGCCAATAAGGTTCAATTTGCAATATTTCGCTTTTCTTCACACACTGATCGAATGAACTAAAACAGTGCATATCCATATTGTCCACACTTTTAACTTTGCGTGACTGAGGGTAAGACACCGTTGCTCGCTTGGTCTTTTCGAAATAAAAACCAATTTGGTCAGCGAAATCAGTTTACTAGTTAACAATCGTACTTAGAATTGATGTGAACTGTGCAACTAATAGAGCCGACAGTAATCAGGTTACCAGGCTTTTATAGGTCGAGTAGTTAGTGGCTAGTTACCGAACTACCAATATCGTTGTGGTATACGGAACCAATTCAATCTGTACCCGCAATAGCCATCTATTGAGTCATGAGGGACACTCAGCGGTACTGGATAGTGTATTGAGTTTAGTTTGTATAGGGAGACCAAGTAATACGATGTGGCATGAACAAGAATTGTTTTACGTTGCCGCTTTCCTACTATAGCAGATAAGGCTCTATATAGATAGGTATATCAAACAAGATTCCAAATGTAAACAAAATTTCGCGTACACGGTGCATTAGTTTCACAGAATTAATATGCAATACGCTCATAAGACAGCATAACCGGTTTGTGATGAATGACACATACATACATTTAAATCTTTAAGTTTCTGAACTAAATCTTGATCTGAGGGCTTAGCACTTAAAAAAGTTTAATGTTAGCGCGACGTTAGCGTGTCAATTAGCGAGTTACGTGCCATCCTTGTCATACTACAAATTTACTAAATAAACATAAAAATTACAGCACGTTTACTAGCTAGTGTCACGATAACGCCAAGCTTTCGTACAAAGACCTCAGAGAAAATTTGTAAAGACGTCGATTCATTTTCACGTACCTGCAAGAAATAAAAGAATTGCTGTGCCGCAGTCAGATTGACCCGAGATATGTGTCCAAGCGATACTTTGTCGCAGTTCACAATAAGAACCACGCCTGGTACGGTACCCTGCTCGTATTGCCATAGATCCAACACCATCAAGAATGCTCTGTAATAATCATTATTATTCCAGTCCATTAGTTCGTAAGCTTAATGACGGCGTGTTTTGACGACGCAATGTAAAAAGTGTTGCGATGCTTTTTTGTGGGACCCCCAGCCAAAAGGGCAAGGGGGACAATTAACTTAAGGGCGCCTCAGAAGGAATGACCTCGGCTTGAGCTGTCGCTATGGGAGAGGCGGTATATATACTAAGTGACTCGCCGTGGGGCTCTGCACCGGTCGGCGGACAAGGGATTCTTCGACCTCGCCGGATAGGTCCGTGGCTGTTTCTGTGTGAGATATCCAAAGAATGATAAATAAGGGCATCGGTAGGGTCTGTGAAAATATGCCGCGGACGGCGATAGCGTCGGGTAGGACTCAGGTGCATATTTGGCGGCGGCTAAGATTAGAGTTTTAGAAATAGCAAGCTTTCGCTTTTTTGATATAGGCGTGAATAGGTTGGAGATCGAGACCGGAATGGAGCCTGATTTCAATCATCGCAACGCCATGCAAATAACGCAGCAACACTGTATGAGTGACGTCGCCGATGTAAAACTTAGAATGATGTTGTTATTATTAGGTGAAAAATTAATAATCGGTTCTTACCTAACGACATCAGCATAGACAAACTTCTTGGTATCTACATCTAACATTTGACAATATATAGCGGAATAACCTTTATTAGTTACTGTTGGTAATGGAGTGATTAGCCTGAAAAAACAAAGTTAATGCAGTTTTCATTGTGCCTAGATACTATCCTCACTAAACGGGCGTAGTTCTATCGGTAAATCGAAAAAGTAGTTTTAAATTGTTGTAATACTATTAAACGACACATGTAAATAATTATAATACTTTTATTATGATTATATTTTTATCATATTATAAATATAACAAACACTCTCGCAAATTGAATTGAGAGCGGTTAAGTTATCCACCTCGTGGACTCAGTGCGGATTGGAGGAGCTTTATTAATCTTAATTCTCTAATCTAAGTCAAAATTAAGACTTATTATATTCATCTCATTCAGCTAAAAAAGGTTTTTTAGGAAAAACTTAACATTACGTAAGAATAAATATATACTACTCAGCTATAATCATAAATTAAAAATTACTGAACAAAAACCATCTTACCAAGTCTGAAAAGCTAACTCCAAGCTTTGATCAGTCACTCTATTCTGGTAGAATTTTAGTATTGTTCTTAACGTAAAATTGAGGTCTAGCAATTGTTTTGTGACTTCCACATCGCAACTGCAACTGTAATGCGCTAAAATGACGTCTAACTCTGCAACATGTAGATATATGGAAAATTGTTAAAGAATAGGAAATTAAGGGAGTATAAGACCTACTCCTATGGGAGTAGATGTTAAGTAAGTTCGCCAGGGTTATTGCAAAGAGAGCAGTGAGAACTGAATGTCAAAGCTCTTCTCTTAACCATATTTTTGGTCCATTCAACATTTATGTATGTACCACTCTGTACTCAATGACGTGCTACACCCTTTCTTCTTATTACCTAACGATCGTTTTTGAAGCGCTGCAAGTGCTTTTTCGATAAAAAGTACCGGTTCCCATTTATTTTATCCTAACACTTTATTAATCATGAGTGGAGGAGGTAGGACGTAGAAACTCACCACGCTGGTCCAATGCGGGTTGGTGAGTGCATAGTGAGCCATCTGACTCGGCTCATGGGTGCCACCGTTGGTGTTTTATAACACTCTTCCGCTGCCACACCTAGGTCAACATCCTATGCTAATGTTGACCGTCTAACCTAGACCTTTTGTAAGAATTGCCTTACTCTAAGCCCTAAGTCAGCCGACTACACTTGAAAAATCAAGTGTACGTCAGTTTAGCGTCGTGACGAGGACGTGTACTTAGGCCAAATAGTTTCCTTCCAGGCAAGGCAAGAAGCAGAAATCTCACGCCGAGTTGAAAATGCCTGAAGGAACTTTTGGTCTATGAAGGAGCTGCTGAAAGGCGATCTCCCTATGAAATTAAAGCGCAGGCTCATGGATATGTGTATTCTCCCAATCCTCACCTATGGCGCACAGACTTGGTCTTTGACCAAACATCAAAAGTCCACGCTAGCGGTTTGTCAGCGGTCCATGGAGCGTAGTATTCTTAATATTAAACTCACAGACCACGTCAAGAACACCACACTTTGCTCCATGACGCAAATTGCCGACGTATGTCAAAAGGCCGCCAAGCTTAAGTGGGACTGGGCCGGCCGCATGAAAAATAACGAATGGGCCAAAATAATAATTGACTGGTCTTTTCATAATTTACAATAGTCCTTGCACCTGCCGGGGTCAGTTCGCTGGTTATGTTTCTTCATTTTCAGCAAGTGATCTCAGCAGGTGGCTTACATAACATTAACTTCTCGCCTCTACGTGTTGGACCCATGTCCCCATGCAAGCCTTTCAAAGGTCCGGGTAAAGCCCGTGAATCTCAGTAAAAAAAAATAATAATAATAATAACACTTTATTAACAAGGGTTAAAAATACACTCATACAAGAAGGTTTAACGTTACAGCACGTGTACAATAATCCGCTATTGTTTGAGTATTACCGGAATACATATTTACAAACATTATTTACACATGTGTACACATTACAAGACATAATTCAGAGAATGGTTCTTGGTGAAAACTATTTTATCATATTATTAACAACATTTGGTGATTTGTGTGTTTTAGAGCGCAGAATCGAGTTTCTGACACAATCTGTAAGCTTCACTACAAGAAAGCTACGCTCCATTGCTCGTTGGCAAACCCCAAGGATGGACTGACAAATCACTGACGTAGGCCACTGAGTTGCAAAACTGAAATGGAACTAGGCCGGACATATCTGCCGCATGTCGGATGCGTTTTGGGCTAAAACAATCACACAGTGGGTGCCACCAGGCGGAAAACGACAGCTTGGCCCAGAAAGAGGTGGCGAGACGAGCTGGACTCCTACGACAAAGACTGGCATCAACTTGCACTGAACCGGAACAAGTGGAAGAAGAGAGGGGAGGCCTTCGCCCTGCAGTGGGACGGTGTAGGCTTATAATAATAAGAATAATTACCAACAGACGAAAAGTAGTTAAACTACATAATCCACCAGTCAGTTACATAATTAATATGTCAGTAGATTTTTGAACTGACTTCAAAAAAGGTCTTCTATCATCACATAAAAATTAATCAAATTAAACCCTTACCGGTAATATGTTCCTGCGGCAGATGTGGCTGCGTACTTAGCCATTCCATTAATCGTTTAATATCATCTTGTTCAACGCTTTTCCTTTCGTACTCCTTCAGCACTAAACCACTCGACACCACTGCCATTATTACTGTTCAATATTAACACGATCTGATATCGAATCAAATTTGTTATGTCGCTACAGTAGAGAATTAAAGCCCCTTGTGGAATTTGAATTCCGATCTATTTATGCGAGAGTACTAGGAGGCCAGTTGTCACAAGAGGTGTACGTGAGCTAATAGCCAATAATTGAATAGGTCCGGTGGCTCTTTGTGTTCCTTATAGGTCTATAGCCTGATAGATGCGCAAGGCCACAGACGTACATACACAAACGTGTCTGTTTTATACAGACAGCTGTCGTTAAATTTGTTCGAAGAGACATTTTATTTTTAAGTGTCAAATACTATAAAGATATCGCATGCCCGGCGCAATACTGCTATCAATGCAAAATGATGAATTTAAGTTATTTTTACAAGGTTTTATTTAGATTGCAATATTTATTAGTTTAGGTCAAATCTTGCAAGCTGAATCAGAACCATAGCCTTTTATCCTACGGAGTTGAAATATGCCATGGTAGTTCAGTTCTAATGACAATGCATTTTTATGGTAAGTATGACCTGATTGTACATCCAGGATTGGCTCCAGACGAATGAATTTCTCAATGGTCAATAGCATAGACACAAAATTTTCCATACACATTTCATATTGATTGGTCGTTTTAAATTGCACCATTACCTGCTGCATAAAAGCTTGTTCTTAAAAAGTATTTTTAAGATAATATTATTTACAAACGACGTCTAGCATGTGTACATGTACAAATGTTTCTGTTTTATATAGACAGCTGTAGTTTGTTCGAAGAAACATTTTATTTCCAACAACTATAAAGATACCCTACGTCCGGTACAATGCCGTCATCAGCGCAAAAAATGCTAAGATTAAATTTTATTATGTCACTTTCTTACTGGGCTGGAAGCGAAAGAAAAACATAGAATGCCCCAGTAGCCTTACTTTTGCTAGGCTGGTGGTAAGAGTCCACCAAAGGTAGTAACGTCATCCGATCAATAACCAGAAAAGGAAAATTTGAAACAAACCCTATACCAACCCGTCTGGCCAGCGTGGTATAGTAGGCCAAAAAACCTCCTAACATGTTAAGGCACAAAAAACAAAGACCCCTAGTTCCCGGTAGTCCCGCTGTCCGCTGCCACGGTAGCGGTCGCGGTAACAGCGGGGCAGGGGGTGCGAAGAATCTCCGGGCTACGACACAAGGCTACCAAAAGCACCTGACTCTGGCTACGGACAATAGACGCTCTCTACGGCTGGACCCACACCTCACTGAACTCGAGGTAGAACTAGGTCGCATAAACTGGTACATATTGGGGTTATCCGACGTCCGAAGACATCGCGAGGACACGATAACCCTGGAGTCAGGCCACCTGTTCTACTTTCGGGAAGGTGATCGGCCCTCTCAGGGCGGTGTCGGTTTCCTGGTCCACAAAGCTCTCACTAACAACGTTGTGGAAGTCAGCAGTGTGTCGATATGGGTAGCGTACCTCATAATTAAAATCACCAACAGGTACACCCTGAAGGTGGTACAGGTATATGCGCCGACCTCGACATACTGTGACGACATAGCCGAAGCCATGTATGAAGACATAGCCAAAGCATTACATGGCACCACCAAGGCTCACTACAACGTAGTTATGGGGGACTTCAATGCCAAAGTGGGAATACAAGAACGCGGCGAAACGATAATTGGACCCCACGGTGTGGGGTGCCGAAACCACAGGGGGCAGATGCTGGTCAACTTTCTAGAGTCGCAGGGGCTCTTCTTGATGAATTCGTTCTTTAAGAAAAAGCCTCATAGAAAGTGGACATGGCGAAGCCCCGACATTGTGACGAGGAACGAGATAGACTTTATCATGACTGGCAGGAAGTCTATATTTTAGAGACGTCTCCGTGATCAACAGGTTTAATCGGCAGCGAACACCGACTTGTCCGAGGCGCTCTAAATATAAACTTCAGGGCCGAAAGGCGTCGCATGATGAGGTCTACTCTCAGACCTACTGCGCCGCAAATAGCTTTAGGGTTCGAAAAGTTCTAACTGGAGCTTCAAAATCGTTTCGACCTGCTGGAAACCGAAGACAATGTTGACGAGAAAACCGACACAGTGGTCAAAACGCTACAGGATGTGTCTCAAAGGCAGAGACGGGAAATGTCATTCACGCAGGCTTCTCCGCCGGATGAGAGGAACCTCAACTGGAAGATCCAGAAGCTGGTGCGACGTGACCTCCGATGTTCCAACACCCGCGCCATCGCGGCTGCGATTGAACAGAACAGTGGCACCAAAGTCTTCGCTCGCCAGCTAGGTAGATCCCATCTGACGAAACTTAATACTGCGGATAGCAAAACCGTGACCTCCAAGTTCGAGATACTTGAGGAAATTGAGAGTTTCTACAAAGACCTGTACGCATCACGGATGACTAAACCCACGAGACCCAGCGCTGACGACCACAGAGCCCCACTCACACGCCACCACACGGAAGACATCCCTGATGTCAACCAGGACGAGGTCAGTGTAACTCTCGAGCAGTTAAAAAACAACAAGTTGCCAGGCGATGACGGAATCACCACTGAGCTCCTAAAAGCAGGCGGGACTCCAATCCTGAAAAAGCTAGCGAGCCTCTTAAATTCCTTCATTCACCAGGGCTTAACACCTCAAGCGTGGAGAGGTGCGGTGGTTCTGTTCTTCAAATAAGGTGACAAAACGTTGCTGAAGAACTACAGACCCATCTCACTCCTGAGCCACGTCTACAAGTTGTTCTCGAAAGTACTCACAAACCGCCTCGCCAGAAGACTCGACGAGTTCCAGCCACCGGAACAAGCCGGGTTTCGAAAAGGCTACAGCACCGTAGACCACATCCCTACTGTTCGGCAGATAGTACAGAAGACCGATAAGTACAATCAGCCGCTGTGTATGGCTTTCGTGGACTACGAAAAAGCCTTCGACTCCATCGAAACCTGGGCGGTTTTGGATGCTCTGCAGCGATGTCGGGTCGATTGGCGCTATAGAATAGAATAGAAACTTTTTATTCAAGTAACTTCGACTCACATATAGGTTAGTAGACTTAAGACTAATGTTAGTATTACATAGGTAATCTTAATTACTATTAGGGTTCTATCCCATGTGAGATAGCGCAGCAGCGACTTACATATGCGCAGTCTAACCTACTGGCTATCATATTTAGAACGCTGTTGGAGCTGGCCTGCGCACTAAGGAGGCACACCGTTTCCGCATAGTTGTGTAAAAACAGTAGACTGTTTTTACAGAAAGGTAGACCTGAGCATCAGCAAACATCCCAGAGGCGCTATAGTAGCGAGGCAGCCCCACCAGCTTTCTAAATGCATTATTATATTGAATGCGGAGGTCACTGTACGATTTAAGCGTATATCTAGCCCACAGGTTGCACGTGTAGAATGTTGTGCAATACGCTCGGAAGAGCGTAATTTTGACTCTTAGCGAACAGCGCGCAAACCTGCGAGCCAGCATGTTTGCTCTAATCGACAGCGCTCTCCGCTCTCGTTCAATATCGTGATCGTCCTTAAGGCTGGGAGTCAATATATGACCAAGGTATTTAAATTTAAATACCCTCTGTAAAGGCATGCTGTTGAGAAGTATTGGTGGAATTTTATTAGAGCTTCTACCTCCAGCCTCAAAGACCATTACTTCCGACTTCTTACAATTATACACCAGGCCATGCGTATTGGCGATTTTTTTACATTGGCCAACCAATTTTCTCAGACCACAAACCGACACACTCAGCAGCACCATGTCATCTGCGTAACTGATATTATTAACGCAGACACCATCTATATGACAACCGACCCTGCTGCTGCTGAGCTCACCGATCAACTCATTTATATACAGGTTGAAGAGCGTTGGTGAACTCAATCCACCCTGTCTCACCCCACACTCCAACCCATATGGTCGAGATAATGCCCCAGCCCAACATACATTATTGACCTGGTTTCCATACCAAAACTTATTTTTATTTTATTTTTATTTTCTTTATTAGATTCACCAACAATTGTTTACACTATTGGGACAGTAGAAAAAACATGTGTTAAATAAACTTAAAGATGTTAATAATATCTGGTAGTAATTTACTCTTTTCAAGCTTACTCCACAACTTGTCATAAGAAACCAGGTCAAATGCCTTAGATAGGTCCAGAAAACAGGCATAAATAGGCGTCCGTCTCCCAGCATAATATCTGACAGTATGCTTGAGGCTTAATACAGCACTTTCTGTTGATAGACCAGGTCGGAAACCGAACTGGTTGTCATGAAGTGATAAGGCCTCGTTCAGCTGTTTCTTAAGCATGCTGTCAAACACCTTGGAGATTACCGTTGCCAGAGAAATGGGCCTATAGTTACTGGAGTCCGCAGGGTCACTTGTCTTATTTTTTATAATTGGTACTATTACTGTTCGCATCATTTCACACGGCAAGTAGCTGTGACTCATGCAAAAGCTATACAGCAGAGTAAGTACTCTAGGTAGATGCGAACCAGCATATTGAAGGTGCTCAATGCTGAGCGCGTCATGGCCAGGAGATTTTTCTCCCGACATAGATCTAATGGTCTGAGCAATCTCCTTTACTTTAAATTTTACTCCCAGTTTCACTCCGGGCTCAACATAAAGGTCGGACCGAGAGGGCCCCAGTGGCGAATTTACAATAAACTGGTCTTTAAATAGATTGGCTATTTGTTCGGGCTCACTCACACCGCCAACACTCACAGGGAGACCCGGCCTACAGTTCAGTCTTTGGTATGTTTCCAAAAATTGCGAAAGTCATTATTGGAGTGATGTGAAGCTAAAATCTTAATCTGGTCTTCATGATTTTGACACCACTTCAATCGCGCTTTAAAGATTTTTCTAGCCTCACACATTGCGTTATATATATAACCACTAGTTGGTTTGCTATATCGAGGTGTTGAGATGTCTGCATGGTACCGCCACAATGACCGTCCAGCTCCAGGAACAAAAGACCAACCCGATCGAGCTGAGTCGAGGGGTAAGACAGGGGGATGTAATTTCCCTCAAGCTCACAATGCACTCGAAGACGTCTTTAAGACGATAGACTGGACTGGGCGGGGCATTAACATCAACGGCGAATACATCTCACACCTTCGGTTTGCCGATGATATCGTCATCGTGGCAAAGTCACTGGAACAGTTAAGCGAAATGCTGCATAGCCTAAATGGAGCGTCTCGAGGTGTCGGTATCTGCATGAACTTGGATAAACCCAAGATCATGTTTAATAAACATGTCACGCCGGGACCGATCTACGTCGATGGTTCTATGCTCGAAGTTGTTCGGGAGTATGTCTACCTTGGACAAGTTGTCCAATTTGGTAGAAACAACTTCGAGAAAGAAATCAACCGCAGGATCCAATTGGGTTGGGCAGCATTTTTCTCTTCGCCTATACCGCAATGCCTGAAGACTAAAGTCTATAACCAATGCGTCCTACCTGTTATGACTTACGGGGCCGACACGTGGCCACTCACAGTGGGACTAGTCCACAAATTCAAAGTCGCACAGCGGGCTATGGAGCGAGCTATGCTCGGCGTCTCTTTGAACGATAAAATTCGTAACGAGGTGGAGACCGCGACTTGGTAAGCGTAAGGTAGGACGGCCCCCAGCTAGATGGACCGACGACCTCAAAAAGGTCGCTGGGACAGACTGGATGCGTAAGGCAGAGGACCGTGTGAAATGGCGCGTGTTAGGAGAGGCCTAGCAGTGGACTGCGATAGGCTGATTGATGTCACAACAATGCCGTAAATGTAGGTTTTAAAATTACTCAAGGTTGTCTCGATGTCGTTATATTTTAGGTGGCTATTTGTGACCACTAGTGCTAAATCGTCCCGATTGCTCAGATGCTCGGGGCCTGACGCTGAAAATATTTATATGCTTGAGCAAGGTCATGAAAGTAATTATAATAACAATATTAGCCCTGTTAAGAAACTGTCTCACCGTTGGGCACGGGCCTCTTCTCAAATTGAGAGGTTGAGGGAACTTTAGGCCATAGTCCACCACCCTGGCCCAGTGCGGGGTGGCGAACTTTACACACCTTTGAGAAACTCATAGGCATGCAGGTTTCCTCACGATGTTTTCCTTCACCGTTAAATAATAATTCATTTTATTGAAGGCATCTAGGGCCAGTTGTTAGTAATTACAATTTTCTTACGCTGGTGTTAGTATTACAGTTTAATATTCACGACTGCAGGCGAACATGTAATGCACAACAGTGTGTAACATAGGGGCAGTCATATCTGCCCACTATCATTTCCAGCAACCTGTTGGAGCTGCCTCGAACTTTGCGGATTAGCGACGTGGCTCGCTTACGCATAATTATATGAAAGCAGTCGACACGCACGTTGGCAAACATGCCCGAGGCACTGCAATATCGTGGCAACCACATCAAAGCAAGTAATAGTTTATTTTTAATACGCACATGCTTTTGAAAAGACAGAGGTGCGTTCCTAGGTATAAACCCGAGACCTCAAACTTTGCAGTCCAACGGTCTATCTACCTATCACTGCTCTATAGTAGGTCATTATAGTTTTTTTTTCTATTCCTGCCTCGTTGGTCCGTGCTTTGCGATCACGAGCTCCTGAGTTCAAATCCTAGGTCGGACAAATGTAGTGTTTCAATCGAAAAATTTCCAGTATCAGTCCGGAGTCTCAAATCGTGCTCGGTATACGGCAATAGGCTCGCTCGCTATTACAAAGGACTTTGTAGGTGGTTGTACAGTAGACCTCTGCCAATATAGGTGTTTATTTTTATAATTTTGGGAGAGAATGACTCAGTTTTCACATTTTATAAGTTATTAAAATACCTATTAGTTAAGTACAATAACTGCAACTACATTCATTAGTGTTATTAAGTATTTAAATGTTGATTAGGTATTTAATACGGCATTAATGACTTTATTTCTTAAATGTACCTTTCTGAGCAACAAAGTCTTATGACTTAAGACTTTGTTGCTGGAGGGATGGAGATACCCTGATGAAAAATTGCTTCTTTAGACGTTATTACTGAAAACCTTAGCTACGTTATTTATGCACCAGTAAGTACTCCGTCTGTTTGTGGTAATCTTGGCTCGTACGTTATATTGCTACTAAATACTCGGGCTTGCAACTTTGACTGGACTTCGCCCTAACTCGCGGCCGCTTGACGTATCGTAAATGTTTAGTACCAGCTTAAACACTGCCTTATGAGGCACTATACTTGTGGGGTTTTGATATCCGACGAGTTCATCATAATCATGTTTACTTGCATTTTTGGACTCCCACTTTTAAGGTGCCGTACATTCAAAGAGAAAAACAGAACTGTTATTATATCGTTCTGTAACATTGTCTAGGTTTTTATCCTTGAACGTAAAGGAAATAAGACAATTCTAAAGGTCGGCGAGGTCAAAGAATCCCTTGCCCGCCGGCCGGTGCAGAGCACCACGGCGAGACACCTAGTATATGCCCTCCCCCATAGCGACTGCCCAAGCCGAAGCCGTTTCTCATTAAGGCGCCCTTTAGCTAGTTGTCCCCTTGCCCTTCTGGCTCAAGCGTTGTGGTTGCACACTCGCCCTCTTGTCCGGTGGAGCTGTAAAGGCTCCAATGCCAAAAGCGTAGATCACACAGACACACACACACAAACACAAGCACACACGCACATGCACACGCGCACACATACGCACACGCACACGCACACGCACACGCGCGCACACATACACACACACACACACACAACAATTCTTAAAGAAGGAATCATCATGATAATCACCAGCTGAAACACGGCCACTGCAAGGCAGTGATCCTTCCAAGCTAATATTATTCAATAAATTTAATCTCAAATATCTTAATTAAATATTAATAATATTAGCCCTGTTAATGGTGACATTCTTGCAGACACACAAGCTGTGCTAAACCGGTGGAGTGAATATTTTGGTGAAATGTATGGAGATGACCCGATGCTGATGCCGCAGACGTGCCCAAAGGCGAGATTGCGGCACCAGAATCAACGGAGGACATCACTATGGAAGAAGTTGAATGGGCGATAGGAAGTATGAAAAACGGTAAAGCTGCGGGAGTAGACATGATATCTGCCGAGATGATCAAATATGGTGGAACTTGCGTCCGGGACGCTTTCCGGGCCCTTGCAAACCTTTGCTGGAGGACCGGTAGAGTCCCTACAGATTGGCGCCGCGCAGTCATAGTACCCTTGTATAAAGGCAAGGGTTCACAATATGACTGCGCCAATTACAGAGCCATCAGTTTGATCAGCTTAGCAGCCAAGGTGTACGGTAAAATTATTGAACGGAGAATGCGCGTGAAGTCCGATGAAATGTTGTGGGAGGCACAAGGGGGTTTCAGGTCTGGAAGAGGATGTTCGGATCAAGTCTTCTCACTCCGCAACATCGTAGAGAAGCATCTGGCAGTGGGGCGGAAGGTTTTCTGCGGTTTTGTAGATCTGGAGAAGGCATTTGACAGAGTTGTGCGAAAGAGACTTTGAGACATTTTGCCAGAGTATGGTATAGATGGCACTCTGTTGCGAGCCGTCCAGTCCACTTATATGGACTGCAAGGCATGCGCACGGGTGGGTGGTAACAGGTCACCCTGGTTTGACGTTAAAATCGGCGTCAAGCAGGGTTGTGTGTTGTCCGCTAGACTGTTTATAATATATCTGGACAAAAGTCTTCAAAGACTGAAAGCGATGAATGAAGGTGTACAAATGGGTGACTTAGTGGTAAACCATCTACTTTATGCAGATGACGCGGTTTTAATAGCGCCAACAGCCACTGTTCTGCAAACACTAGTCACAGTTATGAAAGACGACTGCATGATCAATGGCTTACACTTGAATGTGAAGAAAACCAAGATTATGGTTTTTGAAAGGGAAGAAACCAGAACGAATGTAAGGATTGTGGTTGGTAACGATGTGCTGGAGCAAGTGAATGAGTTTGTATATCTTGGATGCGCCTTCAGTAAGGATGGGAAATACACCGCTGACATAGAGAGAAGAGTGAGTGCAGGGAACAGAGTGAATGGTGCGATGGGAAAGCTACTCGGGAGCCGGCACTTAAGCCATAAGGCGCAGCTGGCCATACATAACGGAGTTCTTGTCCCAACGCTGTTATATGGTAGCGAGAGCTGGATATGTAAGAAGGAGAATGAAAGTAGGATAAATGCGGTAGAAATGCGAGCTCTGCGGAAGATGTGCGGAGTGAAGCTGACCGACCGCATTAGCAACAGCATAGTAAGACAGCGAGTAGGTATGAAAGATAGTATCGGTGTAAAGATGAGAAAGGGCATGCTCCGTTGGTTCGCGCATATAGAAAGAATGCCAGAGGAAAGAATGACAAAACAGATATACAATGTGAAAGTGGAAGGATGCAGGTACCGGGGAAGACCTAGACTATCTTACCACGACCAAATAAACCGAGTCTTATCTGATGGAAAAGTCAAGAGTCTCCCTAACCGGCGAGCGTGTATGAGACGAAATATGAGAGTCGAGGAAGCCAGAGAGGTATGTAAGGAAAGAACCTGTTGGAACTCTGTACTCTCTGCCTACCCCGCAAGAGATCTGGCGTGAGGTTATAGATAGATAGATAGATAGCCCTGTTAAGAAACTGTCCCACTGTTGGGCACGGGCCTCCTCCCAAACTGAGAGGGTTTAGGCCATAGTCCACCACGCTGGCCTAGTGCGGGTTGGCGAACTTCACACACCATCGAGAAACTCTTAGGCATGCAGGTTTGCTGCTCACGATGTTTTCCTTCACCGTTAAAGCAAGTGATAATTAATTTTTAATACGCACATGCTTTCGAAAAGACAGAGGTGCATGCCTGGGTTTGATCCCGAGACCTTTGACTTTGCAGTCCAACGGTCTAACCACTAGGTTATCACTGCTTATTAAATATCTTATGCTGGATTATTATGGAAGATTAAAGCTCAGCGAGCTATGGAAAGAGATATGCTCGGCATTTCTCTACGTGATCGAATCAGAAATGAGGAGATTCGTAGAAGAACCAAGGTCATTGACATAGCCCATAGGATTAGCAAGCTGAAGTGGCAATGCTTATAGCTTGCTTAAATATCTTAATTATATTTATGCTATTCTGAAAATAATCTCGATAGCGTATAAATAAATTTACAAAAATTTTGATCATCCTTACGCCTAACCGGTAATTATACACCTTGTTACAACCGCAAATTATAAATTTAATCCAATTTCATGGGCCTCTCTCGTTTGAATCTAATAATAGGGTTGCGCCCTTGCCCGAATTTCCACTACATCGGCGGTGTATGAAATCGTTAGGGATCCATGAAGTGTTTCACGATGGTTGAGTGAGCCCCTCACGGTCCACCAAACGTTTTCAAAGTGTTCCAGCCCTCGCCCTCATACGTATCATAAACAGGTTATATTTATTGCACACAGATCTTAACAAGCAACTCACTCGACCTAATAAACATCTTAGTGTCACACCGTTTAGTAGTGGTCAATTTTACTAATAATGTAATCGCACTTAATTTCCGTGTGGGAAAAGGCAGGTTTTTACTATAAATATTTCTTCAGGCTGCCCAAGACATTCACAACTATAGGTGAGGCTGTTAGATAATGGCAAATCAGGTAAATAAGGTAATTTCAATAAATACAGGAGATTTTTTTTCACTTCTTCTATTAAAATTGCTTAATAAATTCTCCGCGCATTTTGTAGTAAGCAATGTCAAAATTTATGGTAAAAACTTTTAAAATAAACTTTCGACAATGACGTTGACTTGCGACCATTAATATTGAATGTTTTTAATCTTTGTGGTCCTATTACTTTTATATGTTCTTTTCTATATAATTTACGATTTTGTAGCCCCTTTATTTTATAAATTATTTTATACTTCAATTATTTCGTATTTATTACGGAACTAGTTTTATATTTTTTATTTATTTTTTCAATAATTTATTTTTAAATTAATTATTTATGGACGATAATTACGTAGAAGATGATGAGGAATCAATCTATGAAGGGCTTTACGAAGATGGCCACTGGGAGTGGGACAGCCGGGATGATCAACTAGTCTTCATAAGGTATTTACCAAATATTATACCAATTAGCCATCTGTCCAGATGATCACGACAGATGTTTACCACGACTTCTTTAGTAAAACTATTTAAATCCTACTTTACCGTGAAAGAGACAAAGCTATAAACTGCGTACATCGTCTACTCTTTCTGACAACAACGTGAGTTTTAAAGAATGTGTAGTACGAGTGTGTGTTATACTGGTATGAGTATTCTATCTACCTATCGACGCACCCAGGTCAGCAGAAAGATTCTGGATTGCTAAAAGAGAACAAGAGTCAAAAATGAGGGTTGCAAGTCAGCTTGATGGTCCGATGATATCGCGAGGGTGATAGGAATACCCACACTGAATCAGAAA
The DNA here is from genome assembly GCA_905147815.2 of Phalera bucephala. Lineage (NCBI taxonomy): Eukaryota > Metazoa > Arthropoda > Insecta > Lepidoptera > Notodontidae > Phalera > Phalera bucephala. The sequence continues at coordinate 18,286,122 of LR990615.1, forward strand.
AGCTAGGAACTGACAAAGAGTCCTGATAATGAGACCTACCTACATTGAATAGTGTGTGTAAATTCGTTATTATCATGACGACAGTGAACATCATCCTTAAGGCATTTGACTCATACTGAATTTACCTATCACGGCCGGGTTTTTACGAAGGGGAAGACAGAGGCACAGTATAGTACAGAAATGTACCTAGTAGACCGATGTTCAGACAAGGGACCAGTGATAGGGGGCGAGCCTGTGAATTATTTCACATGGCTTCCGATTTTATTTTTTCAGCCGTGTGGTTCCCCACTTAGAATTGGACCAACCCATCTCATCCTAACGGGTGTCGTACAAGACGACTAAGGGAAAACTAACGCACGGGCAGCAGCGTTCTCTTAGATACCTCAACGACCAATGAACTGCGCTCGCCAACCCGCCTTCCAAACGTGGCGAGTACGGCAAACTCCCCCAATTATTATGGAAGATTAAAGCTCAGCGAGCTATGGAAAGAGATATGCTCGGCATTTCTCTACGTGATCGAATCAGAAATGAGGAGATTCGTAGAAGAACCAAGGTAATTGACATAGCCCATAGGATTAGCAAGCTGAAGTGGCAATGGGCGGGCCACAAGGCGCGAAGATCGGACGTGCGCTGGGGCAGAAAGATTCTAGAGTGAAGACCATGTATTGGCAAGCGCAGAGTGCGACGGCCGCCTACCAGATGTACCTAAAATGTTGTGAAGATCGCAGCAAGTTGTTGGATGCAGGTAGCATCAAACCGGTGGCGCTGGAAAGCGATTGGGGAGGCCTACTTTTAGCAGTGGACAAATATAGGCCTAAATGATGATAAGACGTAGCGTTAACAAATGAATCTGTCAATCCTTTATTTTACTTTGATTCCTTACAGCGATATTGCTGTAAAAGAACATGATGATACCCCTATAAATATAAACTTTGGGTCCATCGAATTCAGAGAAGACATTGATTTGATCGAACAGGCAAGCAATTCATTAACCTTCATTTAAACAAAAGCTGTTTCCTTTAGGTAGTACCATTAAAATGAGCAAATATACCTATGTAAATTTGCTCCGTTTCATGGTTCATTAACGTTAATCAGAATTCGATAATTCTATAACTTATATATATTTTATGAACTACAGCCAGGTATTTTTATGCCAGTTTTACATAGGAGGAAATTAAACTAGGGGTATGAGGAATAAATTACCACAAACTGGGAATAGTCCCTTCTGAACAGGGGCTTTTCAAGTATACTTCATCACATCTTACAATTTATTTATTTTTTAGCAACGGTTCAGAAAACGGGTACAAAGAAAAACAGACCAAGATGTTGTCACTCTTCAGGTTAGTTTTTCGGTATTATAATGCTGCAAGGATCTTTTGTCCCATGGATGACAGAGGGTTGGTGTGAAATTAGCGTTAACATTTAGTAACATTTTCCTACTTCCAAGGAGATATTTCAACAGGTGGGTCTGTCTGCACGGTTACTAATTAAAAAAAGAACTTTGGTAAATTTTATAGCGAACGGCATCTCTACCACTGTCACGTGTCAAATGTCATAAATTTAACTTAATGACAGCGTTAGTTCCGATTTTGGCCACAGGCCAAAAGATCATTGTACGACTATATTAGAATATTGAGCGATCGAGAAAGCTTAGTGGGAATCAAAAGCTTCTACTTTTAATGTGTGACCTTTGTTCTTTTACGTTTAATTAACGAGCGTATTCCCACGTTCCGTGATAATCGAAATAGCTTGACCTCTCTCTTTTACGCGCCTGCATACTGCGAATAGACCAAATAATATCACCATTTCTAAAAAAGAATAATTAACCGTCACGCCTATATTCTCCAAGCGGGGATGGCAGAAGTGTACTGCATACACCCACTTTCCGCCGATGTTAGGTCTCATGTAATAAGGTGCCAGCCCATTGCCATATACAGGGCACAAGGCTCCGGACTGATATTGGAAATTTCTCGATAGAAAAACTACCTACATTTGTCCGACCAAGGATTTGAACCCAGGATCTCGTGATCTCGAAGCACATACATCTCTGTTTCTACTCAACCGATTTTGACCATAACTAACAGAGACAAAGAATGTGAAAAGGATTGTTTACAGGATGTAAAAGATCTGGTACTATTTACTGCGCCTCGGCTACTGTTGAAGCCAATTTTAGTGAACATACTGCACCTGCCAACAACGGAACGATTTTTGAGGGCATTGATACTGTACTGCCAATACTACCTTCAGGTACTTTAAAGACCATTTACTTAATGATGATCATTAGGGTAATACACCTATATGGAGTGGTCAGAATAATAAATTTTGTAAGCTGTAAGTGGCCATTCTCATGAACGGTATAATTTGGTTGATTTAACTTAGACTCACCTGATAGACCAGCCTACATTGTTCTTCCACACCCCATAACCAAATGTAGATAGAAAAATCATAATATTTTTAGTTTAAAATAGTGACCGTGGAATTTCTTGCCCTTCTTTTCCACAACAATTTCCGAAGTGGTGGTCTACCACCACTTCGGAAATTGTCTCTGTTACTTTTCTGATGATTCACAAACCATGACATGGTTTACATGAATAATAAATATTCTGGTTTCTGGCATAAATATAAAAACTGGGCTCACTCACCTTTTTTTATTAGTGTAAATGTTTTGGGATAACCATAAATAAAATAAAGTGACGCTGTTCTGCTAAACTATAATTACACGATATTACGAGGATAGTAGCGCAAGTCGAATCCTTATCTCGTGAGGTTTTAGGCGATACATTATAATAATAATAATAAAGCCCTTTAATTCCGAATTCACTACAACTTTGACAATACACATTTCCAAATTCTATTTGTTATAGTATGTCTCGCAAATCGGTGTGGCATAGGCCTCCTCCAGCTCTTTCCATTGAGCTCTATCCTTAGCTACTCTGGTCCAGTATGGCCCCAAGGTTAGGCAGATATCGTCTTTCCATCTTGTTTTCGGACGCCCCTGTCTTCTAGTATCCTCTCTTGGGTACTAGAAGGTTACTTGTTTGCTACATTTGTTTATTTTGCAATGTAGCATATGTCCTTCCCAACCCCACTTTGAATGCTCTATACGTGCTATTATATATTCTACTTGAGTTTTCCTACTTTACTTTTCCCGTTACATAAGCGGACCTTTAATTTCAGATAGCCAATGAGATGACCATACGGAAAAAAGAAGGTGTAACAAAAATACGGACTACTGAAAGTAATAAGATTGAGGCTGTATACAGGGAGAATTTACAAGATCTACGTCTACTTGTTTTTAAAGAATATTGCCTTATGATTATGGGTATTTCATTTGATTACTCTTATACCCCCACACAATTTCTCTTCATAACTGCGACGACTGCATGCATGCATGAACACATTTCTTTATACTGTGATAAAAAATTACATCATTCATGAAAAGTACAGGTACCTAACTCTAAGGGCCCGATGTAGCTTGAAACTTATCGTAATCTTTGGGTACCGTTTAGTTGGGTAACAGTTGCTATTGTGTATGTTTTTGCGCTTCGGTGTCTCACTGGTCAGATGTGGCTGTTGATATTAGACAAATGGGTCCAGGTAATGGAAATTCAAATCGATGTGTCATATTCTGAGGATGAAGAAAAACATGTTATAGAAATATCCAAGTCCGAAAGAACTCCAAAACTTTTAACAAGACACGTGACCTGAAAAGAAAGTATTTTTATTTTAAAGGTTACGGTGATTTTGCTAAGTATCATCACATGGGCCTGCCAAAGAGGTCACGATCCTTACTGAAACGAGAAAGCGTCATGTTCGAGTCTCTCCTCCGAATCAGCATCCAGATAGTGTGGATCGCTCTCGGTCGTAAATCGTTTAACCAAATTGGTAAGAATGTATTGAAGTAGTAATAAATAGTTATGTGTATGAAGTCTTTTACGAGCAACGCCAGAAACTTCCAAGTTTTATTGCTGCCGTTTTATACGTCTTTGTCCCATATTTGTGTGTTATTTACACTCGAAGTTGTAAAATGTTGTGAACTAAGGTAGACATTATCGCAATGGCACTAGATTAAGGAACCCTTTTAAGAGTAACTAAAATATTGAAATTAAGCAAGATATGCTGGAAATAGATGCCACCGAAAGAAAAATTATAAGCCAGCACAAGAAATTGACACTTGATTATAGTGATCTAAAGATTTAACAAAAGATTCGTAAACAATTCAGTTTTTTTTTATTCCTAAAGAAGTGGTGATATGGTCGCCAGTTTTTGAAACCAGTCCGAAATGTCCTTATATTTGTCCCTTGACAAATCGCACTCGACTATTAATTTGCTGAGTTGACCTCGGTACCTTGTTATTTTTCCAGAAGTAGAAGTAAACAGAATTTTCAAATCAGATGAGTATAATATGGTGAGTCACAAGTTGAAGCATCACATAACTCAAACACCTTTAGAGCTATCTGTGCTACATGGATCGTGCCTACAACCGCGACATAAATTAAATATTAAGTCTCCAATCCTGGACGAAGCTTACTGCATGACGAGACGAGTGGACTACAGCATATATGGAGTTGGAGTTGTCAAATATCCTCGGTATGCCTTTTATACTTTATGGTCTTAAATACAATTTCGTCTTTTTATTTTGATGTAGTAATGATTAATTGAAAGCTTATTCATCACTTTCACTTTCTCGAATTTTGGGTGTTTAAGCCTCTATATAGAAGAAAAGTTGTAAACTTTTAAAATGTCATGCATCAGAAACTGTCTCCATAAAATCGAAAATAACTCGGTGATAGATGTGTATATCTCCGTCTACTTTTAGAAGCTAACAGGCGTCATAGGTATTTTTCTTTACTTCCTAGACTAAGTACACGTCTTCAATTCTTCGAACATGCACTAATAGAGCCAGAATGGAGGTTCAAAAATTTGGGATTAAGCCTCGGAATTTTGGGCTCACTAAGGGACAACTTCGATATTATGCTTAAACAAGTCAAGTTCACATCGGCAGCGCCGGATTCGGGCATAGGAATGTCTCAAAACTCTATGCCGAGACGGTATACACATTTTTTTTCTTTTGAATTTTCTAACTAACTTGCCTCCGCGCAAAGTAGCAAGATATTAAACATGCAGTCGCACAAGGATCTTAGAACTAACGCTGTCCCCAAGTGAAATGTTACTTCATAACAGTCGCAGAGTTACCGTTTGCTATGAAGTTTACCCAAGTTCTTTGCTTAATTAGGAATTGTGCGCCGGACATATACCTGTTGAAATATTTCCCTGGAAGTAGAAAAATTTTAGTAAATGGTAACCATGTGAAATTAGACCCCAACGCCCCCCTGTCAATGTCATCCACGGGCCAAAAGATCCTTGTCGCGCTATAATTAATATGCTGTTTACCTTCAGAATGATATGAGATTGTAGCAGGTGTGACCAGCGACGGCAATGGTTATTGCGTCCGTACTCACAGGCCTAATTAAGGAGCGAATTTCACGTTATTAGCGGGATATCAACCTAGTATGTCTTATCGCTAGGCTAATACACGTACGACTCATTAACAGTAATTTGCAGTGCATTATTGACTCTAATGCCAGGGTTGCCTTCAATTGGTTAATTGGTTATGTTCCCACCTGCATTAGTTACTAGATGTATTTAAAAGTTGAAACATACCTACTTAAACGCACGCAAGTTATTTAGATGTCTAAGAAAATTGTATGCAACATCTCGAAGAACACTTGGTTAAATATTGGGGTAGACTTCAAATAGACGCCATGTATCGTAATGTTCCTAATAAACTTAAACAACATTTAAGTAAGATTTTCTTTAATACATAGCATAAAAGATTGTAATATTACTAACCTGTTAATTATTTTTTATTAGCTTGAGGTCTAAATCATCCCAAGGAGGATTGCGTAAAAGTGCCATACCTGCAGCACTTTATCCTAATATTTCAATACCGCCCAGAGATTCAATGTGAGTACAATTCACCTCTAATCATACTCATAATATAGAGAAAGTGCAATATGCACACTTTTGCTCGTCTGTGGAACGCTGCAGGCAAGAGCGAATAATCCTACAGTCTCAGACACCTTTTAATTTATTAGTCCTAAGATTATCTAAATATATCGATCAGGTCCTAAATTTAAAATAGAGAAAGGAGTCAAGCAGGGATATCCATTGTCGCCACAATAATTTTCAAGCGCTCTAGAAGAATTATTCAAGAAAATTTATAATTCTTGGCAATGTCGGGGCATTAACATCCACAGCCACAAGATTAACTAACCTCTGCTTTGCCGATGATATCGTGTTGTTTTCATCCACACCATCTGAACTACACCAGATGCTCTAAAACCTGAGTGCGGAAGGCCTCGAGGCTGGATTATCTATGAACAGGTCAAAAACTCAACCCATGAGCACCAAATGTACCCGCGTGTATTTCGTGCTGTTGGTCATGAGCTGAGTTCTTGTATTTTTTTAGAGGTAGATGGGTGGTTTATTCACTATGTCAACGAGTGTATGTATTTGGAACAGATTGTCTCGTTTCATAATCGGCAAGATAAAGCAGTCACTAGACGGATAAAGAACGCCTGGAAGAGCTTCTGGTCCATGAGGGATATGATAAAGGGCGACCTTCCCTTGTCCCTTAAGCGTAATCTCGTAAAGAAAGGAGAAGTTGGTCCCTAACCAAACAGCTACAGCTACTCAATTTACCGAATTACAAATGTCTATACCCTAAACAATTTATGTAAATAAGGTTTTATTACAGAGACCTGTCCTTCACGGATTTCCCTACAGAATGTGTACCGCGGAAGCCATGTGATCAGGTCCAGAGGAAGATGTGGCTCCGCCGGATCGCACATAAGACTGGGAGAAAAACTAGGAGTAAATGTAGAGTTGATTAAACAATTGACACCATCGTTCCATATATATGGTATATATATGTAACATGCCTGCCTTTCAAGCATTTCATGGCCTTACAACATAATAGCTTTTCATGTTGCAATTATCCTGTCAACATGTGAAAAGCAATAAATAATTTAGGTTCCTGTAAATGCTATAACTACAGACTCGTGAAATAAATTATTATACCATCATACCTATCATTTCGATTTTCACCCTTGTCTATATGTTACAATAGTATAAAACTATTGATTATAGTTTATGGTGTCCATATGGACTGAGGAGCTACTACTGATATTTAACACGGTTATTACCTCTATACGATTTTGTAGACCGAATACTGAAATGTAGAAATAGTAAAATTCTTTTGATTTTGTAATTGATTCTTATGAATTGCGAACCCACTTAGAACTGGGAATATAGTCTGTAGATGTGTATATTTCAAAATTAATTAAGATTTAGTAGTAGGTATTATCTGTATAATTCAGAACTATGAGAACGGCGTACTCACGTGCCCTCAATGTGCACGGAGTTTCGCCGCGAAGATAGGCTACATAAGCCATCTTCGAGCGCATCAGCGGCATAACTCTGACTAGGGGTCAAAGTGGTCGCCATGGCCGAAATCGGTCGGATCAATCATCATCATCATCATCATCATAATTCAGAATTTGATTCTCACTACAATACCTAAGATTGTTGCTCCTCAATCTCCACCACAGAACAAACAATATGTTTCAGAATCACCATAGGTATACAAGCTGTAACATAATACACGCAAGACCTAAAAGTAGGTTGTTCTAAATCGGTAACTGGTTTGATTCCAACAATTTTTAATGTATCTTAAATTTGCAAAAAATGCTGTTACTCCTTTAGTGCGCTATAATAAACTAAATTTATTCTTGATTCAAAGCTATGCGGAGATTTCAAGTGCATTTCTAAAACGTATTTACCAAAACGCACACATACACGTACAAGTTTCATTGTTAATTGGGGCAGTGCTTAAAAAATTTTAAATTTGGGAATTTGGTTTTCGTATTGAATTTGTGAAGTAATTATCTAATCGGGGTGTCTAGGTCTTGCTTTATTTACGATACACCTACGATATACCTTTTTTGCTAATCATTTCATTGGGTTCTTAGGACATCAAAATGAAACATGGCTTGGTTCTGAATTCAAATCTCGTATATAATACCTTAAAACATATTTCATAAATTCATCATTATTGTAAATGTATACAATATCATTTTTAAATACATTTCCAAGCGCTTGGCGTAACTGCCCTTCAGCATATCATAATAATATAAAATATTTCAGAAATCATAGAGTTAGAAATAAGAAAATATATCTAAAATATAATTCTAAAAATGCTTCTGTTAAGTACCTCCCGGGACTGAACCCAAAATTACCGGGTTGGGCGCGTAAGCTTCGCAAGCCTGTTGAGCCAGCGATGATGTTGAATCTCGCTTACGCGGTGCACCTTCTCATTTCCACGTGAGAATGACGTCGGTAGTCTAGTTCTATAGGACAAAATCTAGGTGTATACATGCTGTTTGTTACATAAGCAAATTATTTATGTTTAAGCAAGTCATCACCATAGCTTATACGTCAAGTGAAACATAATCGATTGTGCTTTTTTGTTAACCCACATTGTCTCACTACTGGACAACGGTCTCCCCATAATCGTTTACGTGGATCTATGATTGGCTTTTTTATAATTTATTGTTTAATCAGTAGCTCGGGAGATATCTTATATTCCTATTAGTACATTGTACAGTCAAGGTGACCAAAGAATTCGGGACATCCAAAATGATTAATAATATTGTCGCAACCAAAGTCGCTAAATTGTTTAGAACATGGTTCTTGCGCAAATATATTAGAACATAAAGCTTAGCTAAATTAAGTTTATCGACAGAGTGCAATCCTGTGTCTCAAGCAGACTGTCCAATACTATACGTCGAGAAATACACCAGTCTATTCCTGCTTCCTAGACCTGTCAAAAGCTTTCGACTTAGTACAATACGATATACTATGGGAGAAGTTAAGGAATACAGGTGTTGCCGAGGAAATTATACTTTTGTTTAGACACTGGTATAATAACCAGAAGAACCTTGTGAGATGCGCAGGCTCGCTTTCGGATGAGTATAGACTCAAGTGTGGGATGAGACAGGGGGGGTTGTCCTCTCCTCGTCTCTTTAATTTATACGTAAATGAACTGATCGAGGGTCTCAGGAGTACCAACGTCGGATGTCATATATTCGGTGTATGTGTTAATAATGTTAGTAACGCGGACGATATGGTGCTTCTGAGCCCCACGGTCGGTGCCCTCAGGAGATTGGTTAGTAATTGTGAGGCATATGCGGTAAGCCACGGACTCAGGTATAACGCAAAGAAGAGTAAAATCATGGTTTTCAAATCATCAAAGAAACTATATAATAATATACCGTACGTTCGTCTTTGCAGTACATTTTTAAATGTTGTGAAAAAGTTAAAGTACCTGCTTCACTGGATCACCGATGACTTGAGTGATAATACTGACATTGAACGGGAGCGCAGGTCTCTAGCCGTCCGATGTAATATGGTGGCTCGCAGGTTTGCACGATGTACTGATAACGTTAAGGTAACTTTATTCAAGGCATGCTGCCAGTCCTTTTACACGTGCAGCCTGTGGGTTAACTATACGCAGAGGGCTTATGGCGACTTGCGCATCCAATATAACAATGCTTTTAGGGTGCTAATGGGGCTACCACGATTTTGTAGTTCATGTGGCATGTTTGCCGTGGCCCGTACGGATAGCTTTAGTACGATCATGCGAAAGCGATGTGCATCCATGAGTACTGCCACGCACGCAGCGCGTGCTTGGCAGTACTAATGGCATCCTGAGAGCATTAGCTGAGCGTTGGGACTCGCCGATACTCGAGCGCTGGATACGACTTGTAGTCTTGGACATGTAGTCAAATAATCAAGCATCTTGGGCATCGGGGTGTATTGACGTTAAAGGTTTTTTTTTAATGTATAAATATACTAACATCAATATTAATAAATGTATTACTAACACTAAAATTATGGATCAAGTATCCGAAATAAATTATTATTATTATAAACAATGTCAAATATTAGAGAATATGTAACACGCTAGAAACGTAAAGAGTTCGTTATTTAGGTGTATTTCATATTTATAAATACTTTGGCTACTTGAAAACCATTGGCGTTTTGTTCTTTACCATATAAATGTCGATTTGAATGAACTCATATATTTGACATTTTCGTGTTACAAGAAAGATGTCCGCAAGAAAGATGTTCTAAACAATGTTGTCACTTTGGTTGCATCAATATTAGTGATCATTTTGGCTGTATTTGGTCCTCTCGGCTGTCCCTTACTATATGACGCTGACTGTACGAATGAAAGCTTTATATATTATGTAGGTACGGCTTCGCGCCATGTATGTATATTGCACAATATCACACGGAAATGCAAGTGATTTTTTTTACAAATTAGATTTTAACTGCTAACAGACACTCGTAGTGTCATAAACGAAGATCGGTGGCAACCGAGTACGCAAGTTTTAATACCTACAATTTTATACGTCGGTATGGCGGCTACTGCAGCATACCCATTGCGTGGATACTACCTCTAAGCAAAACGATCGAAGTTTTCATAAAATACTAACGGATTATTGTCTTTCAGAGGTAGAACGATGTCAGGATACAATTTCTTAACGAAACCGCTCGCTTGACTCTTCTTCAAGCTGGCAGTGCTGGTTCTGGATGCGGCACTCGCTTTCGACGGACTACCCTTCACACTCATAGAAGATCTGTACAGACACACTTATTAAAACCATGCATTGACAAATGGACAATTATAGGTACTTGTATATAAGTTCTCTACTTCACGCATCTGAAGTCAAAGAACTTTACGCCCGTCCCAACAATCTTACGCTTCAGTATATGCAAAACATGATTATGTCCTCAAAATTGCTCTTAAATTCAAGGAATCATTTTTTCGTTGGTATAGAGCATGTTGTGATAATTATTGGTAGGTAATGTTGAGGTCTACTCATTATACAGTTGAGTTGGTACAGTAAGGCGGCGTTATCGCTTTAAGCGATAAGGCCGCCTTACTGTACCAACATAACTATATTCGATATTGTTTCTTGTCATAATATTTTATGTGCAATAAAGTGTATTATTATTATTATCTCGCTGAGATTCACGGGCTTTACCCGGACCTTTGAAAAGCTTGCATGGGGACATGGGTCCAACACGTAGAGGCCCTTTGCGTGAAGTTAATGTTATGTAAGCCACCTGCTGAGATCACTTGCTGAAAATGAAGAAACATAACCAGCGAACTGACCCCGGCAGGTGCAAGGACTATTGTAAATTATGGAAAGAAAACAAGGGCTATGTAAATGAGGTTTGATGGACAAAAACTGGATTATTTCAAAGGGGACGGACACCAGCCATAATTCGTGATCCCTAATTACCCCTGGCCGGCGGTGACTCGCCGCTTACTAGATGGGCCCTCAAACGGTCGTCCTAGGACAACTGAGGACAACACTATTTATTATTATTATTATACAATGGGTTTAAAAATAAAAAAAGCTAGCACATTCACATACAATAGTTAGATGTCAATCTGTATACACTTTTGATTTTGAAACGGGTTAGTCCAGTGTTTAAGAGCTTAAGCCCCGCCGCCCACTGAATTGAGTAGTCGCGAGTTCGCCCCCGCACAGAACAAATCGTTATGTGACCCACAAATATTTGATCCGGTCTGGGTGTGTGTATGTGAATTTCATGTTTGTAAGCGTACCTACGATACAGGAAGTATTCTTAGTGGCTACATCATTTTGAATAAAAAATGAAATTTTAATGAATTAAGGACCACCATTACTTCATGTCAAGCAATTATTTTTATACTAAGCGAAAATCATTAAAATCAATCATTTTTCAATTTTACTTACGCAGATTCTTTACTTTTTGCTTCTGGTAAGTTCCGAAGCATCGTATCGAAATTCTTTCGTGGTAGTCCAATTATGCCTAATGTTGCATTTGAATCCATCAAAGCTTCTTCAGGTTCAGCCAAGACGAGAGCCAAGTAGCGCATTCGATGTGATAAACTTTATAGAGAATAATAACAATTCTAAAAGATTTCAACATAATAAGCAATATAAAATACCTACTACAGTTGAGTTGCCTATCAAAATATTTCAATAATTACCGTAAATACATTTTATTTACTTCCGATCAAATTTAAAACTTTTATTTGACGAGTCCTATAATTAAAAATCGTTACTGTAATTCAATGAGCTTTCCATCACCACAGTAGTTTGCCTCGTACGTTGAATGCAATGTTATTTTTATTAAATGGAAAGCTAAAACAGCCACACAAGGATCTTTTAGCCCGTAGCCAAAATCCGACTTAAAGCTGTCATCAAGTGAAATGTCACTCCATGGCAGTAGCAGAAACTTGTATACGGCCCATCATGACGTACGCTTGTGAGGTGTTCGGGCACGCCGCCCGCTCTCACATCGATAAGACTTCAAACGGTTCAATCCCGTTTCCTTCGCAAAGCCGTCGGAGCCCCGTGGTTCATACGGAATGTAGATTTCCATTCCAATCTCGGTCTCGAACCTACCGCGATTATTAAAAAGGCGACAAACCGATATTTTGCGAACGCGTCCAATCAAAGAAATCCGCTAATCGTAGCCGCCGACTACGAACTTAATTCCCCTCCTATTAGCCGCTACCGCCGTCCGCAGCATGTTCTCACCGACCCGCCCGATGCCCTTACATCTCTTCTTTCGGATACAGATACCGCACACAGGATCAGACACCGACCTCGCCGGCGAGGTTTAGAATCCCTTGCCCGCTGGCCGGGGCAGAGCACCTCGGCGAGACACCTAGTATACGCCCTCCCCCATAGCGACTGCCCAAGCCGAAACCGTTCCTCCTTGAGGCGCCCTTGAGCTAGTTGCCCCCTTGCCCTTCTGGTTCGAGGGCTAGCCCTCTTGTCCGGTGAAGTTGTAAAGGCCCCGCGGCCAACAGTGTAGATCATTCACACACACACACACACACAAAATGCTGTAGCAGAATTGCCGTTTACTATAAAATTTACCCAAATTCTTTCTTTAATTAGTAACCATGTGGATGGGTCCTGTTGAAATATTTCCCTAGAAGGGGGAAAATTTTATTAAATGGTAACTCTAATTTCAAACCACCGCCCCCCTGCCAATGACATCCACGGACCAAAATATCCTTGTCGCACTATAGATAACTATATTAAAATCTTGCCTCTAGCTGTAATTTCTTTTGTTTTCTATTACTGAAAACTGCTCTATAATTACTCTCATCTAGTTAAGTAAAACCTAACTTTACCTTGATCGCATGTGTTTTAGGAGGATTTTGTACGACAAAAGTATTTTTCTGCTCCATCATTTAAAATATCCTAGAATATTTATTGTAACGTAGACTGAACGGGATGAGTGGAAGAAGAGAGGGGATCTTACGGCGGAACAGTACAGTTATAAAAATAAATAATTATTAAACTGAACTCTTTCAAATTGATAACGTTTAGTAATTATACCCCATGCATAACCGAATCAATGAAATAATGGCACTCATTATTTGGCCAAAAAAATAAAAAGACGATTCGATACGAGTGATTTATAAGAATTTTAGAGAAGCCTTACTTACTACTAACAGTTGTTCGATTTTTGAAAACTAAGCGTTATGTGACTTTTAAAAATCAGGCCTACAGAATATAGCAACAATTTCTTACTCTGTACACTTAATGACTCCGAGGCCCATCAACCGGTAATCAATCTCTCTATAACAGAAAACTTCGTTCATCAACGGCGATCTCGTGTTGAGCTTCATGTCGTGATGTAAGCACTCGCCAAAAAGCACCGCACGTTCCTCCTTCGCCATCTTGGATATGTAACCAGTCTTTAGCATGTGCTCCACGGAATTGAAGATCTCTGTCTTGAATATACGGTTTACTTCCAATTCTGTACGAGCATAAAGTCACAAATAAACAGGGATGTTCTCGGGACAAATTTAGCGTAACCATTTTTGAGCATCTCGTCTTTAAAAAAATTTGAAAGCCTTATAGGCTTGATAAGTTCCAAAATATGGCTACAACCTGCCGAACCGCCACTAATTCGCGTGGTAAAGGAAATAACGCTAATCTCATATTTTACATTCATATATATTGAAGAATGTAAAATTACTAATGGACGGAAAATTTTGGACTGTGTTTTTAAAATCTACTGCGATAAGCATTTCATAGCTCTTAAATATTATTTACAATAAATGTTAAAAAGTAGGTGTATTCCCTAGTACATGGAAGAGAGCAAAAATAACACCGGTACCATACATGTGGATCTGGGCACAAGACGTTTTCATACCACAGCAGCACGGGTTTATAAAACGCCGTTCTACTAACACCAATCTACTTATTTTCTCCAACTATCTTTTTAAAAATATCGATAAACGAGTGTAAGTGGTTGCGATTAAAACAGACTTTAAAATAGCTTTTAACAAGGTCGACCATGATATACTTCTGAATAAAATAGCTTTTAATGGCAAACGGGGCAATTTACTTCAATGGTTTTGTTCCTACATTCGAAATAGGACACAGGTAGTTGTGAACCGATACCAGGCTAATACCATCCGTATAACATCGGGAGTACCACAAGGGTCAATCCTGGGTCCTCTTTTAAAGAAATATAAACTATTAATACTCAAAGAAAAGCGCAAATACTTAAAAATGAATATTTTATATGATATTGTCAATAATTACTTTGATTCCATCGATATGACCAATAAAATTTGCTATGCAGCTCCCGCCTTGCTCACAAGCGTAAAGTTTGTAACTTTTTCGCCTCAATTTGTGAGACAAGGCTTTACTTAACAAAGCAATAATATAAAAATATAGATTGCTTTATAAAAAACAATTTTTCTATATTATATATTTTAGTAAATATATAAGAATAAATAAATAGATTGGCACCTATTTGATTAAAACATTTACGTCCCAAAGCCAGCCACACAATCTGGACAGCCATTCGCAATAACGTTTCGTAAAATCTTGCATCCTTGTCTGACAGAGAGCGGCTTTTCTTATAAGGGCCCATGTGATGAAGTCTCTTAGTGTCGGCACCACCTGCAACGTTGAAACGAAAACAAACTTATAATGCGGAAATGCGGATGGAACATTCTACAGAGAGGTACTTAAAACCTGTCCAACTGTACTATGTTGTAACTACTATCAAAACTTTTTTCAACGAAAATATTGAGTTACTGTGCTGGATAAAGAAACTTTTCATAATAAATGGTTGTGTCTGCAGCTAAAACTATTAACCATAGTAGGAATAGATAGAATGATTAAGGTTTTATTCAGTTGTAATTGCTAAAAAGATGTTAGTTTGACTCACGTCTCTTCAATACTTTTGAAATTTAAGGATCACGTACTTATTGAAATAAACACGCCTACATTTTACAAGCGAGGCGTGAAGGACCCAAACGCCAATAACACTGTCCGACCTAAAACTAGATTTTAACCCAACCCAGGATCTTGTGACTGCTGGCCGTACTATGCTTAACTAGACTAAGAAGAAAATAAGTATTTATGATAATAAGTAATTTAGCATACCCATAATCATAGTACAGTATTCCTTAGCAACTAAAACTCGCAAATCGGCTAGATTATCTCTGTATTCACTTTCAATTATTTCACTTTGACGAGTCCTTATTTTTTTCTCTTGATCTAAAAGCCTATGAGCGATTTCTTCTGATGTCTGAAATATATAAATTTAGCTTCAATTATAGGTCAAATTCGTATAAACTATTATACAAAATAAATGAATGCGTAATTTATATCGCCTAGACCATTTTCTCGAAAGCGGCTATCATCCCTTCCGGGCTATGGTCACGCCGATATGAAGGTAAGTACAAATATATTCAAACACTAACCTGTAAATAATAGCCGCAATAAAGTATAAGCGCCTTAAGAAATCTTTCCGTAGTCGATAAATGTAAGGCATTTATAAGCATTGGACTTAAAATGTATACTGGGGCTGTAAACAGCGCTATGTCCTTGACATCCTATAATATGACAATATTATTTAAGCAGTGCAGAGGACTTTAAACTGACAATAAACAATAAACATGCATTCATAATTGCAAATAGTTCGCTCCATTATCATATTGAACTGGAAAAACGAAAAGAGTTTAAGAATACATTCGTATATATGTTACTATTGGTACAAAATTGAGGACAATATCGTAAACGCAGGCATACTTTACTTGTTACCCTATTAGTATTATGATGATTTAGCTACTATGAGAATAAAATTATCCAGATAGTTATTTATTTTAGTTATTTATATTAGAATCTTAACTTCTCTTTCAAACAAACTACAATCAATTTGATCATGCTAAGCAAATTAATTGATGGGGCGCTTTCGGGAAGAATACTCCAGACATTTCAAAGAAGTCAGTAATGTCAATGCCATCAGCGTGACAATCTTAATCGGGGAGAGTCCCAAATAACACACGAGCGACCACCAAAGCTCACGGAAAACCTATGCAGGATATTTATTTTCCTCTCAAGAGGAAAATCACTATATAATTGGGATTTTGCAAAACTCAACCATAACTAAAATACAAGTCCAAAATATTTCAGCAACAACATTGTCTCCACATCTAATTAACATTTTAAAATACAAAACCTGCAAGGTAATAACATCAGCCTGTCCTGGCTTCAATTTTCTTTGGTAACGTCGACGAAAGCGAATCTAATAACAACGCAAGAAAAAAACTATTAAGAAGTTCTTTTGAGGTAAAATATATACAAACTATAAACAGAGATAGCTTAGATTCCAGAATATTTGTATCTCTGGGTTTTGTGATCTGGGCCCTTATTCACTATGATCTATTAAACAAGTAACGTGGTGCGTTACGATTACTTCGTGAATTTATCCTTCAATGGTACTTTAGCGCCACACAGAATACCATAACACGATCATTTCACAGTTATCGTGATGCGCCTTGGCGAATTAGGGCCCTGTATGAGATTATACATACTGTGATTATACTTTGCTAGTATATTACACAACATTGTGAACGAACTGAGAGGAACTAACCCTAGAGTAATCCAGGGTTAGGTTAGGCTTTATGTAAATTCAGCTCACTCGCGCGGCATTAAGTAGACAAATGGACATTAAGCCGGCCAGCGCGATAATGTAACCCGCGGTAAACAGAAAAGTGGATACAAAAACGAAGAGACTGGTTACGAAAACTGTACATGGGCACGTACAGTTTACATGCACTACATATTGTCCTTTTGCCTGCAGATTACTACGCAAGTACTTTGATTTTATATAATAGGAGCAACCGTTTTTGAAAGAGACCTAAAATAATATAGATGATTCGGATTTGGAATATCATGCCGATTTATACGTCAGTGTAAACAACTTTTGTGCGGAAACTTTTAATATTTCTCGATTTTTTTTTCACATTTACACTGGATACGAGTGTTTTAGCCCAAATTAGTTTTAACCGACGAGTGCATCGAGGATGACATATATGATATAGCATAGTTATTTATTGGTATCGTTATTTGTTATTATTCTTATTATTTATTATTTTAGTTTATTGTTTTAGTTTATTATTATAAGATAATAATTATGTCAGATCATGATTCCGAAGATAGTTTTGCGTCTTGCTCTTCATCTTGTGAATCTGATAAAAGCTATGCTAGCGCGTTCAGTGATAATTCTGTTCTTCTGCGAGACCAACTAACTTCAAATTTAATTGGTTTCAGCAAATTTTTCAATTTGGTCCATATAAACGCTCAAAGCATTCCCGCACATTATACCGATTTGTTGACATCTTTCGATTCTAATCTCATCCATGCTATCCTTGTCTCTGAGACTTTTCTCAAGCCTGCCCTTCCTTCTACGCAGTATGCGTTGCCCGGCTACAAGCTGGTGCGTAATGACAGGACTGGCAAAGGAGGTGGGGGGGTTGCCATATATCTGCGAGGAGATATCGTATATAGGGTGATTGATCAGTCTCCGAGTGATTATTCAAAATTTGCCGAGCATCTTTTCATTGAAATTATTATTAACCATACTAAACATCTTCTAGGCGTTTATTACAGTCCCAGTTGCCACGTAGATTATTTTTCAACTTTTGAATCTAAGCTAGAATATCTCTCTTCATTATATGACCATACTATTATCCTCGGAGACTTTAACACTTGCTTGCTTAAGGACGATCTACGCAGCCGTAAACTCCAATCCCTTGTCTCTTCTGTCAATATGCATATCCTTCAACTCAATGCTACTCATCATGCTCCTCACTGTACTCCTTCTCTCTTAGATTTAATACTAGTTTGTGACCCTAGTAAAGTAGCCACCCATGGTCAATTGCCTGCCTGTTTTTCTTATCATGACCTCATATATCTGTCCTATAAAAGTCGCTCTTCTAAACGTAAATCCAAATTTCTTTTCCTTCGTAGTTTCAAGAACATTGATATGGATCGTTTGAGCGCTGATGCGGATGATATTGACTGGACTCCTGTCTACGACTGCAGTGACTTAGACATGAAAATGGCAGCTTTCAATAGTCTAGTTTTAAAGCTTTACAATATACACGCACCCATAAAAAAGGTGAGAGTAAAACATCTTCCTGCTCCTTGGCTATCTGACTCCATCAAAAAAGCTATGTCTATAAGGGATAAGGCAAAAAGGCGGTATAAAAAGTTTCCGACGGAAGAAAACTGGTGCTCTTATAAAGCTTTGCGTAATCGTTGCAATCGTATGTGTAGAGATGCTAAGAGACGCCACATTGATGATTCTATACGAAATTTTAACACTGCACAAGTATGGCAATTTCTAAAGTCTCTTGGCATCGGTAAGGCCCGTAGTGAGGGCGCACCCGATTTGGATCTCAATGCGATAAATATGCATTTCTCTAAGTCGCCTGTTATCCTGGATGACAATACAAAATCTTCTACTTTGAACTTTCTCTCCGCTATTTCTTTGCCAAAATGTGCACCCTTCTCTTTTCACCAGGTTACAGAAGAAGATATAAAGAAAAATATCCTATCCATTTCCACTAAAGCAGTGGGTGATGATGGTCTGCATATTCAGATGCTTCTCCACATTTTAAGTACACTTATTCCTGTCATAACTCATATTATAAACCTTTCCCTTGTCACAAGCTCCTTTCCCTCGGTGTGGAAGAAGGCTCATGTCCTACCCTTACCTAAAGTTGCAAATCCCACCTCTGCATCAGAATTCCGTCCAATTTCCATTTTACCAATCCTATCCAAAGTCCTCGAGAGTGTTGTTCATAATCAACTGTTTTGCTATCTCTCGTCTAACTGCCTGCTTAGTCCGTTCCAATCTGGTTTTCGTCCTGGCCATAGCACTGTAACAGCTCTTATAAAGATTACAGACGACATCCGTTTGGCCATGGAAAATAAGCTTCTTACAGTTTTAGTACTACTGGACTTTAGCAGTGCGTTTAACTCAGTTGATTTTGACATCCTCTTAGGTATCCTATCCTCTCTTAATGTAGCTTCTTCTGTGACTGAATGGTTTAATTCTTATCTTCGGGGTCGTTCACAGTCGGTCCGCTGCGATGAGGCCTTCTCTGAATGGTGTGATCTGACTGCTGGCGTTCCCCAAGGTGGCGTCCTTTCTCCTCTTCTTTTCTCAGTCTTCATAAACGCTGTCACTAAAATTCTATCATCACACTGTCATCTTTACGCAGACGACTTGCAACTTTATCGCCATTTTAAAATAGATGAGCTTCCCGAAGCCGTTGATGCCATCAATAATGATCTTAAAAATATCAACGAGTAGGCTAAATCTTTTGGCCTGCTAGTAAATCCCACAAAATCAAAAGCTCTCATTATTGGTGGCAGATACTACATAAACCACTTGGATCAAGATGTCCTTCCACCAGTACTCTACAACTCAGTACCCATAGTCTACTCCAAATGGGCTAAAAATCTGGGTCTTTATATCGATTGCCATCTTTCGTGGAATGTTCACGTTGCAGAGGTAAGCAGAAGACTTTATTACTCTTTCCAGTCTCTCAAGCGACTCCAGAAGTTCCTGCCTTTTCATACGAAAATAACACTTGCTCAATCTCTTCTTCTTCCTCTTCTGGACTATGCTGATATCTGTTTCCTGGATGCGTCGGAAGAGCTCCTCAATAAACTCGAACGACTTCAGAATTTGTGCATCCGCTTTATTTTTGGGCTCCGAAAATACGATCATGTGTCGGAATTTCGGGCGCGATTGAATTGGTTGCCTATTCGACGTCGTCGAGATACTCACATTCTTTCACTCCTTTATTCTATTCTCCATAATCCTAATTCACCAACTTATTTAAGGGAACGCTTTGAGTTTCTAGTCCCCAGGGGAAAACCCTGCCGCACATCTTCTTCCCTTCTTCTCCGCACTCCCCATCACACTTCTAGCCTTTATAGTGGTTCGTTTACTGTTCGTGCAGTGCAGCTTTGGAATTCACTCCCACACACTATACGCGATAGTGTCTCACTAGACGTCTTTAAAAGGAAAATTAAAGAGCATTTCCTTTCATCATGATCTATATGTGTAAATATGTATGTATTATTATTGATATATATGTATTTTTTTTTATGTATCGATGAATGTTTATGTATATATTATTATGTTAGGTTTGTATGTATATGTTATATATTGTATAATTATATATAATTAGTTATTTGCAAATTTTACTTCGATTGTACACTTGGTATTGTCCTCTGTGTTTTCATCTCTCTATGCCTATTAGGTTTGCTGTAAGAAAACTCAATTTTGAGTTAAGCTCGCCTTTGTACATAAACTTTCCTATCTTATTGTTATTATAATTAAACGTGTACAATAAAGAATAAATAAATAAATAAAGGTCAACTAAATCGAAAATAAAAAATCTATTTGCAAAAAATAAAATCCTGTATAACATAAGTGAGGTATAAATGCTTCTTTGGGCATGGTGACCCCATTCCGCATCACCAGGGTCCTTATTCCGTATTACGAAACGCGGCGCATAACAATATCTTTGTGAAATGTACGTGTAATGTTATTCTTTACGCCACTGGAGAGTCATCAAACAATAATTTTACACATCGATCGCAATTTGCTGCGTTACGTGTTTAATTGGTCATATCGAATAAGGACCCCGTATATCCCAAGAATAAAGATGAGTTGCACGCTCAGATGAATTACTTGTCTAGATGGATAAATGCGCGCGAGGAAACGGCATAAAATTTATTTACTGATAAGATGGATCATTTGTAGTACGAACACGCACGCGAACGCTCACATTGACAGCTGTAGAACAAATTTTCAAAAAATCGAACTCCGTCATTACGCGCTGAGGCCGCTTTTAGCGCCATTTTTGTAAGCAATGCTCAGTCTAGACAAGGCTTAAAACGCGGCGGGAAATCGAACAGTGATGTCGTCAATTTGTTTTAATTTCTAAAACTTGTGTTATTTTGAATTATAATGTGTAATGTTGGTGGAATATTAACCATTATGTATTCTTATATGTGCACGAGTGAAGGTAATTGTAACAAAGTGATAAAATGTGCTTTTTCGATTTCCCTCAAAACGGCCGTCGCAATTGGTATGTAAAGTATCCATCGCTTTACTATCCAGGGTGGGACACTTCATCAATTTCATAATCATCCTTGTCATCAAGTTCATCGGGGAGTTGAATTAATTTTGAAATGAATATTCGTAATACTTGACATTGGCAAAATACGCGTCGTGATGCCATAAACATATAAAAAAACTATACTAGGCTATACAACTCTTGTCTGTTGCAGATAACACATGGGAGGTAGTTATTTATAAAATACATACAAAAGTGATTTATGTAGGGAGTGTAGAGGAAATTTGTAGCAATACCTGTTCTATTAAATCAATGTCATCTCTGAACTCGATGGTCCCCGTGGGCGCTTTATTAGACATTTGTATAATTTCTACAGGCTGTGGTGGAATATCGCTGTAATTAATAATAATAAATCAGCTTATTTTGTCCCACTGTTGGACAAACGCCTAGTGCTTGATTGAGATGGAATGGCATTCCTACGGCGAAGAAATGGTTTAAAAATTCTATACGGTTACTCTTTTAAAGTTGAGTTTAATGATGACGTGGAGAATAAGGCAAAAAGAGCCTAGCTTAAGTCAAATTAAACAAGAACATGTACAAATTGCACAGATTAATGTCTACATTTCAATTTTATTAAACAAAAGGGTATATAACACAGTAAGTATGATGCCAAGAAAGTTGTTAAATTATTAAGATCATAAGTTATGATAACTCACATAAAACACAAGTAATCTGTTTGCTGTAAAGACGGACCCATCCCCACAAGCAGCGACCGTCCACAAGTATATCTTGGCAAGCAGCCATTAAGCAAACATTTGGGGGGTTACTACAACGTCTTTAACAAAACTCTATTAACATTACCTTGCCGTGAGAACGGGACAGAGCTCTCAACTGCGTCTAGTCACATCTCTTTCTTACAGCAAAGCAAGATTACAATAGCTTTATTAAAGAGATTTTCATACGCACCTTGAATTCTTCGTCAATATTTGAGGGAAGAGGTTGAAATTAAATGTTAGTTTCTTTACTACGAAGTTAAAGAATACGTAGTATACTTATTATGTCACAACTTTATCATCATCATCATCATTTCCAGATCATTCTACTCATTGCAGGGCTTAACTTTCTACCTCTTACTGAGCTAATCTTGGCCAGGTCTTATCTACGCACCTAACCACATGGTCTTTAACCCTATAGTCCCGATGCAGAAACCGCTAAATGGATGTTATTCTAAAGAAAAATTAAGTAACGGACCTTATAAATACCAACATATGCTCAGTATCATCCCACGCCCAATGACCGTCTTCATACAACCCCCCGAACACGCCTTCATCTTCGTCCTCCTCAGCCATTATAAAAATATATCTATCTTGAAATTATATTTCTTTAACAAGATAACACTTCATCTCAAAAGGAAAAAGATTATGTGTCAAAATATGTGTGTAGTCATAGATTTGTAGAGAAAAAAATATATTATTTTTTTATAATGCCTATAAAAACCTCGGTGGTCTTGTGGCAAAGCGTATCGCTTTGTGATCACGAGGTCCTGGGTTCAAATCCTAGGTCGGCCAAATGTGGTTTTTCTAACGAAAAATTCCCAGTATAAGTCCGGGGTCTGGAATTGTGCCCGGTATATAGCAATAGGCTCGCCCCCGAAACCCGTCCCGTTGGCGAAACGTGGGTGTACTCAGTACACCTCTGCCACCCCCTCTGGGGAATATAGGCGTGACGGTGTTTTTTTTTTCTTTAAAAACAATGGATAGTATTTATTATACTCCACATAAATATATCAAAATTTCGTGTTGCGTCTTATATGTATGAATGTTTTCAATCATTATTATATCATAAATAGAAATAACCGCCTTGTTTGTCTAGTAATGCATAGTGCTAGTAGCGATCACGAGGGTTTAGGTTTGAATTCTAGGTCGGACAAAGTGTTTCTTTTTTTCCACAGAAATAATTTTTTCTTACTTGTCTATGACTTTTAGACGAAAAAAATGTGTCAGTCTCCTGCATTAATATACATTTATTTACCTCAGTGCACTCCTGGCTATAATGGCATATTGTGCCTGGTATAATGGCAATAGGTTCGCCCTCATGGGGCCCTTGGGACCCAGCTTGGGAAATGTAGGCGTTACGGCATATTTATAAATGGAAACAAAACTACAAACCTACTCCTCAAAAAACAAACGTTTTATTCAACCAATATACATACATCATATTCAACGCATTTAAAAGTTAAATCAGTATTAAACAGCCCCTACGCTACACTAAGACTACGCTACATCCAATGTCTTCCCGTTCCCGCCCGCACGGCGGATCACGTACCACAGTTTACGTCCACGGAACATCGGTTTATGACTGCCGAGTAGATTGAACATCGCTCCCGGCGAAGGATTATGCTCCCCGGGACGTGCCCCCAGACCGACGGCTATACTTCATCTCAATATCAACACCGGCTAGCTTTTGATTCCAGCCAATGCAATCGATCCACTCTTTATTTAGTTTCCTCAGCTTTTAACCTACATTTCGCGACACAATATCTGGCTCATCAGTATAGTCACTACGGAGAAATTATACTAGATTGCTGTTTTCTGCGTTGGAGGTTCTAGTACATTTATCGATTTTGAAAATATGGGGTCTTCTTCTTAGCGTTTTGACGGCAAACATAATTATAATTATATGGATGCGGCTCAGAAGTCGGCCACACTGATCGCACTGTCGGATGCAGCCATCAAATCTTGCCGCGCACTGGTATTAGGACACACAGAGCTTGATATGCGGTGGGACATCGTTAGGATTACGTCGCACAAACACCCCAGATTGGTCTTGTCTGTGAATCCTCACCTGATCATAGGGTAGAGCTAATTTTATGTCATATTAATCAGTACCACACTGCCGACTTAATGGTTAAAACATTCAAAACACAAGTCTACAACTACATTTCAGTTAGGTAATCATATGGTCATTCTTCGATAACCATTGACCAATGTTAGGCCAACGTTTGAGCATAATATAAATAACAACCTATTAAATAATCTTAGTTATCTTTTACGACAACCACAAAATAAAAGGACATCCTCATTATTATTACACGTCGTTTAGATTATGTACTAAAATATTTAAATTTTCAAGAGAAATAGCGAACGACACTGAAATTTATAGCTGCCCAGGGTGTAATATTTAACGCTGAACTAATTTAAAATAACATCTGCGGAGTTATATTATAATGACATAATATTCTAGACGTCTCGATATAAATGAATAAAAGCGCTGTTTTGTATACCTCTCGTTAGAAATGAAACAAACAAGCAAATTGGAAGGAATGTCAACGAGTTAGAAATACGTCCGGTGAGTCCATTGTTAGGTGAGCCAGATCGTTGTAACAAAATGTTAGCAAGGCAACGCTACACTCGATACGGGAATACCTAACAATGCATAGAAAATATTAGTTAGGCTCTATCTTGTTCAGTATCAATCTAGTTTTGCAGTTATTATTTCTCGAGTAAACCGAAGTTGATTGGCATACTTTCGAATTTCGCGACGGGCGCTTCATACTTAAATACCATTGCCATGTTTTCAACCATTTGACGGACGATTTAGCGCAGTGGTTAAGATATTAGGTCGCTCCACCTACTGTGTTTAATAGTCGCGGGTTCGATTCCCGCACGGGACAAATCTTTGTGTGATCCACAATTATTGGTTCCGGTCTGGGTATTTGTGTGTGAATTTTCATGTTTGTAAACGCACCCACGACACAGGAATAAATCCTAGTGTGGGGCTTCGTTTTTAAAAACAAAAAAAAAAAAAAAAAAAATTGCAAATTTTGGGAATAAAGAAGCCTGGCCTAAAGTCTTTTCGTATTAGTAATTTTATTACTTTAGTATCTGATATCAATTTACTACACGTATAATGGAAAAAACATCAAGATTATCAGGTAACAATGAGGGTGATGCGTGGTTTTTAAATTTCAATTCATGCTAGTAGTTAGTTCTATATAGTTTAACTATGTTACAAGTATTTCAAAACAGATATACAATGCGAAAGTGGATAGATGTAGGTACCGGGGAAGACCTAGACTATCTTACCACGACCAAATAGACAGAGTCTTATCTGAAGGATAAGTCAAGAGTCTCCGTAACCGTCGAGCGTGTATGAGACGAACTATTAGAGTGAAGGAAGCCAGAAAGGTATGTAAGGAAAGAACCTGTTGGAACTGTGTACTCTCTGCCTACCCTGCAAGGGATCTGGCGTGATGATTTAGATAGATTGATACCATAAGAGACATTCCAATGGTTCGTAAGCACGGGGTTGCCACAGGCCATGACACTTCTAAGTAAACACTCATTTAATCACATGGCAGAGCGCACATGATCAAAGCTTTGCCAAGCGTGCCGGTCTCCCATGCGATCGCCTGAGAACACCCGGCCAATGAACAAGTGACATACTTGCTCAAAATTACGATATATTTATTTAATGAAAACACAACTTGCATCTAGTAACTAAAACTGTTAACATAACTATTTGGAAATAAGTAAATCATATATATAAATATTGCCATACCTTCCGGCAGATCTAATAATTTGAAACCAAAGTAAATAAACTATTTATATAAATAAATAAAAAAAAATCCCCAAGACCACCCTCGGTAGGGGTGTACTTTTTGCTGACGATGTTAAGTACCGTGATAATACCGGGACGGATATCGGACTGAAACTGGTCATTTTTCTATAGAAAAAATCTTTAAAAAAAAAAGGTAAGCCGACTTGTACTGGTTGGTGCAGTCGGTTACTTGGCACCGACTTCAAATATTTATTTTTTTTTTGCTTTTTGAAGTCGGTTAACCTTTTTTTTTTAAAGATTTATATTTTACAATTTTAAGTGACGAGTGAATTATTTAGTAATATTTATATAATAATATAATAAAAATAATATTAGCCCTGTTAAGAAACTGTCCCACTGCTGGGCACGGGCCTCCTCTCAAACTGAGAGGGTTTAGGCCATAGTCCACCACGCTGGCCAAGTGCGGGTTGGCGAACTTCACATACCTTCGAGAAACTCTTAGGCATGCAGGTTTCCTCACGATGTTTTCCTTCACCGTTAAAGCAAGTGATAATTAATTTTTTAATACACAGACAGAGGTGCGTGCCTGGGTTTGAACCCGAGACCTTTGACTTTGCAGTCCAACGGTCTAACCACTAGGCTATCACTGCTATTTATATCATCATCATCATCATCTCAGCCTATACTTGTCCACTGCTGAACATAGGCCTCCCCAATCGCTTTCCAACGTAACCGGTCCGATGCCACCTGCATCCAACGACTTCCTGCGATTTTCACAAGATCGTCGGTCCATCTGGCAGGCGGTCGTCCCACGCTGCGCTTGCCAATACGTGGTCTCCACTCTAGAATATTTCTGCCCCAACGCCCGTCCGATCTACGCGCTATGTGGCCCGCCCATTGCCACTTCAGCTTGCTAATCTTAACGGCTATGTCGGTGACCTTGGTTCTTCTACGAATCTCCTCATTCCTGATTCGATCGCGTAGAGAAACGCCGAGCATAGCTCTCTCCATAGCTCGCTGAGCAACTCTGAGCTTTTTTATGAGACCTATTGTAAGAGACCACGTCTCTGATCCATATATCATCACTGGTAACACACATTGACTAAAAACTTTAGTCTTTAGGCACTGAGGTATTTTGGATGAGAAGATGTTGCGCAGTTTCCCGAACGCTGCCCAGCCGAGTTGGATTCGTCGATTGACTTCTCTCTCAAAGTTGGACCTACCTAACCGGACTACCTGTCCCAGGTAAATGTATTCGTCGACAACTTCAAGAGTAGAGTTCCCAACGGTGAGTGCGGTGGGTACGACATGGACGTTAGACATTATTTTCGTTTTGTCCATGTTCATTTTAAGACCCACTTGTTGAGATACTTTGTTGAGGTCACCGAGCATTCGTCCTAGATCTTTCAGCGACTCCGCCACGACCACAATGTCGTCGGCAAATCGAAGGTGAGTGATGTATTCGCCATTGATGTTGATGCCAAGTCCTTGCCATTCCAAGAGCTTGAAGGCGTCCTCTAAGGTGGCCGTAAACAGTTTCGGAGAAATGACGTCTCCCTGCCTTACTCCTTTTTTTATGGGGATCGCCTTCGTGCACTGCCCCTGTACTCGGACTGACATGGTGGCGTTATTATACAAGCACTTCAACACTTCAATGTACCGATAGTCAATGCGGCATCGCTGGAGAGATCTAAGAACCGCCCAAGTCTCGATCGAATCGATGGCTTTCTCATAGTCCACAAACGCCAAGCATAGTGGCCGATTATACTCCTCGGTCTTCTGTATAATCTGCCGCAGCGTATGTATGTGGTCTATGGTACTAAAGCCTTTCCGGAAACCGGCTTGTTCGGGAGGCTGGAAGTCATCAAGCCTGCGTTCGAGACGATTCGTGATGACTCTCGAAAACAACTTATAAACATGGCTCAGCAGTGTGATGGGCCTATAATTCTTCAGTAAAGTGTTATCACCTTTCTTGAAAAACAGTACCACCACACCCCTGTTCCATGCGTCCGGCGTTTTCTCTTCGAGCAAGACGGAATTAAACAGCCTCTGAAGGACTTTAAGTACCGGCGTTCCGCCCGCTTTCAGAAGCTCTGCGGTAATTCCGTCTTCGCCTGGCGCTTTGTTATTTCTGAGTTGTTCGAGAGCCATCCTAATCTCGTACAGGCTGATGTCCGGGATGTCTTCAGTGTAGTGTCGGGTTAGCTTGGCTCTTGGGTCTTTTTCCAAGTCAACAACAGGTTCAGCTACTGAGGTGTACAACTGCCCATAGAACCTCTCTATCTCCCTGAGCACCTCTGACCTATTTGACGTTACGTTTCCGTCCTCCGTCTTCAGCTTCGTCAACTGGCTTTGCCCAATAGATGCTTTGGAGCCCTTGTTCTGTGCTATGGTCTCCTCAATACGCCTTGTATTGAAGGACCGTAAATCGTGTCACAAGGACTTCAGTATCTGTCCATTGAGCTGCCTATAGGACTTAGCATCATCGGAGGTTTGGAGCTTCATGGAACGTCGCTCAGCCATGAGGTTTCGGGTGTAGTTGGTTAGTTTTTGAGGTCTATTTTTACGGTGGGGCTTAAAATACTTAGACCCGACCGTATGGACAGTCTCTACCAGCCTGTTGTTGATTTCGTCCACTGATGCGCTGCTGTCTAGCAGCGGTTTGCCAATTCGAGTTGAAAGTTCTCGGGGTTTTGGATATGTGCATAAGAAGGTCGGAGCGTAGACTTCATCAGACGTGATCTTTCCATTTTGACATTAATATTTAATGTGCCTCTGACCATTCGGTGATCACTGCCGGTTTTTACACTGTGAATCACGGAGACATCATTAAATATTTGTCGCTTGGTGCTCATGATGAAGTCTATCTCATTTTTTGTGGAACCATCAGGGCTCATCCAGGTCCATTTCCTATGAGGCGGCTTCCGGAAGAAAGAGTTCATCATAAAGAGTTCCTTCTCCAGATATTCGGCCAGCCTCTGACCCCTGGGGTTGCGCTGCCCATATCCAAATTGCCCCACTCTCAATTCATCATCGCCCCGTTTGCCCAGCCGCGCATTGAAGTCACCCATAACCACTGTAAAGTGTGCTTTGGAAGTATGGATGGCTCTACTAATGTCCTCATACATTACTTCGACGTCATCATCTGAGTATGCCGAGGTCGGTGCGTAGACCTGTATGACCTTCAGCGAATATCTTTTGGATATTCTGAGTATCAGGTACGCTACCCTGCTCGACACACTAGTGATGGACACAACGTTGTCTATGAGTGACTTGTGGACGATAAATCCGACACCACCTTGGGACTGTTGTTCGCCCTCCCGGTAGTAAAACAAGTTGCCGGATTTTAAGGTTATCGTGTCCTCGCCCTTTCTTCGGACCTCCGATAAACCAACAATATTCCACCGCAACTTGTTTATCTCTTCTTCCAGCTCAACAAGCTTCTCATCTGTCCTTAACGTGCGTGCGTTGTATGTCACCAGGGCCAATTTTCGTAGTTGGTGGTAGCCGAATCTCTGCCGGAGATTCTTAGCACCCCTTGTCCTGTCGTTACCATAGCTGCTACCGTGGCCAGGACGAACAGGACCGCCGGGGACTAGGGGCCTGGTTTTATCTTTTTCTTCCATTTTAATAAATTGGGGGGGTTTGCCATACTCGCCACGTTTGGCAGGCGGGTTGGCGAGCGCAGTTTTTGATGGTAGAAGTGTTAAGGGAACGCTGCTGCCCATTCCCTAGTTTTCCCTTAGTCGCCTTGTACGACACCCGATGGGATGAGATGGGTTGGTCCTATTCTAAGCCGGGAACCACGCGGCGGAGCCGGGAACCACAACTATTTATATACCGATATTATATTATTTTGCTAAGTTGTAAAGTAAGGTACCTACAGGATTAATATAATGACTATAATAACGGAATCTATACATTCGAGCTGTTCGCCGTTAAGGAGTTCCCTCTTGTATCTTCAAAGTCTAAGGCCCAATACCAATAACAATAAAATAGGATCACCTCAAAACTATACTATAACCAAATGCAAAAAGAATCATCAGAATCGATTCATAAGCAAAGGGAGTTATAAAAAAAGGACGAATTAATAACCTCCTTTTTTGAAGTTGGCTAATATACTGCTTAGTTCTATAGTACCCTACTATAGGATTGACGTAATACCCATAATATCTCAATTTACACATGCCTATCGTTTGTCGTTAAGGAGTTCCCTGGTGTATCTTCTAATTCCAAGGTCCAATGCCAATGAAATTAAAATGGGACCACCGCGGAGCTATACTGAACCCAATGCAAAAAAAAAAACATCAAAATCGGTCCACAATTGACGGAAATATCGCTGAACATACATAAAAAAAAGCATACATACAACCGAACATAGAACCTCCACCTTTTTGAAGTCGGTTAAAAATTACATTTAGTTCGACCTAGAATTCGAACTCCGGACCTCGTAATCAGTACGCATTATGCACCACTAGACCAACGAGGCATACTAATAAATATTTTTTTTTAATCTTAGATTTTTGTTTGAGATTTAGCGATAATAATCATGTACTTTGGACTACAACCACGTGCACTGTAGATTTGCAAGTTTATACAAAAACAAGTTAAGTATTTTCATAAATTGATGATTCCTATAAATTGAAATGTAAGCTATCCAAAAAGATATGATCATATCATTAAATCACTAATACACATATTTTTTGAAGGCAATTTATCCCTGTTTTTAAACAAATTCCCAAGCAGAGGCCCGTACCATCGATATGCCTTTAACAGGCTACATTTAGCACTTGCCACAGAATTATATCCATTTAGCGGTGTACATTTAATACCACATTTAATACAGTGAATCTGTTAAATCAAATGACTGACTCTTTATTCCACCAATTTATTTAGTTTAACGAAAACACCCTTTTCCTTGTTAATTGATTGCTTTTAATAGAGTGGTCGTGACCGCATCGATTGCCTAAATCTATGCAATTATTCTTGCTTTCTCAACACTTTTAGGTATTGTAAACAATAAGTTTATGTGTTGTCCGTCCGTTATCGATGCTCGCACAATAGCTTTTATGCGAATTGCGAGTGAGTTGGAACGTTTTATAAGTTTTAGTTGTAGAGTTGGATGCACTAGTAACATTAACATAACTTTATATTCAGTGGTGCTGAGAGCAAACTTAGTAGTGATGCCGTAAATTCAGACAAACTTACAAACACGTTGGATGGAGATTCCCGTTTGCAAGTTATAGCTGTCCATGATTTACAATTTTGAATAAAAATTTGATATATTGATGATAATAACATTAGTATGCGTAAAGCTTGCACTGCACTTTAGGGCGTAGTCTACTCGTACAAACGTAGTATTAGTCATAGGTGTAAGCGTATTATAATTATTAAATACTATCCCACCGCTTGGCAATACCTTCCACTTTTAGTTGTGTGAAAGCGATAAGAATAAACCCAGCTCATAGCTTTCTTTTTCACGTAAAGTTCTACTTACTACTTACTGCTAAAGAGGTTACGGCTGGCCCGATTGCAGACTTACTATTATGTAACCAAAAGAATATTCTGAGTTGTGATTATGGGGTACCAACTCAGTAAGTAAGAAAGAGCTATGCTCGGAGTTTCTCTTAGGGATCGAATCCGGAATGAAGTTATTCGTCAGAGAACCAAGGTTACCGACATAGCTCAGCGAATTAGCAAGCTGAAGTGGCAGTGGGCAGGTCACATATGCCGCAGAACCGATGGCCGTTGGGGCAGACTGGAGACCGCGTGTCGGCAAACGTAGTATAGGGCGCCCTGTAGCTAGGTGGGGCGACGATATTCGTAAGGCAGCGGGCAGGGATTGGAGAAGGAGAGCTGAAGATCGAGCTCAGTGGCGTGCCATGGGAGAGGCCTACGTCCAGCAGTGGACTGACACGGGCTGATGATGAACTCAGTAAGTATTAAGATACTTATTGCGTGTACCGTACCTTTTAACATAATCTTAAATCAATTGGCAAATGTGTGGTAAATGTACCCGTGGTAAATACATAGGTAGGTACTTGTTTTCGAAATCAAAAGTTGCTTGAGCGTTATTGTAGTTCTATCTAATTGTTTCTCTATTCCTAATTGGTTTTATTTTACACTTCTCTCTTACTCTACCCATGGATACCCATGACTCTACCATGTCAATTAAAACTAAAAAAATAATACCTCCTTGCTCAAAATTTTTTTTTATTATACTGATTCTGTTATTATGACCGACCTTAGGATATAGAATTTGACAGTTTAAAATTAACGGTTTGGGAGTAATATTTTATGTAAAACTTTATTTTAGTTATTTTTAAACCACTTTAATTATTTGTTATAATGGAAGGCGGTGAGGAAGACAATGAAGTATTTGGTGGTTTGTATGAGGATGGTCACTGGGCTTGGAACGACTCCCTGGGAGAACTACAATTTGTGAGGTGAGGATAAAATTTCTGTCTCTTCTTCTAAAATGTATGGGGAAAGTTTTTTGCGTTTTCTGACTTATCTAGTACTCTAACCTGAGTTGGTTCAGTAGAGGGTTTTGATCCTGTTAAGTAATAGGATCGATGCGATCAATAGCCAGTCTATTAAATAAATAAGTCAGTAAGTAATAAATAGTCTATCAAAAAAGTTTGTGTAAATTGCCCTTTTTCATGGTGACCGTTTTTTTTTGTAATCTGTATATGCAGCTCAAAATGTCGCAAAAAGTAAAAGATAGTATTCTAAAGCCGTTTTCCTGTAGCTACAACCTTTAAGGTAACTGCCCCATCTCAAAAATCCACACTGTAGTGTATTAAATAAATCATCAACGATCAGAGAGTACAGAATTCCAAGGTTATTTCCTTACAGACCCCTTTGGCTTCCTACACTCTCATAGTCCGTCACCTTTGACTTGCCCTTCAGATAAGACACAGTCTGTTTGGTCATGGTAAGATAGTTCAGGTAGGTTATAAAAAAAACTTTCTTCTATTTAGTTAGATTCTAATGCCTTGTACAAAGACGACCGAAAGTACCTAGCGATAAGAAGAACTTTCATGTCCAAGAGAACTTATAAATAATGATTAAACACCATCACGAACGTGGCAGAGGTGTATTCTGTGCACTCACTTATCGCCAACGATATAAGGTCCTAATGTAATAGTGGACGAGTCTATTGCTATTAAGGCGGACATAATTCTAAAATCCGGAATGTTCCTGAAATTTTTTCTAAGGAAAAATCACACATTTCGGCCTACTATTTACGAACTCTTGAGTTGTGGTCGCTAGTCCAACTATAGTATCATACTTATATGTAAAACATGTATGGAACGTATAAATAATTAAAAAAATGTTCAAAATTGTAATAATCTGCCTCCCATGAGGATAGAAGCTATACATATCGGAACTAAGGCTCCCACAGGGACTGAGGAATTTAGAGATGATATTGATTTAGTCGAACAGGTAAATTTTGGCTTTATTATACGCATATAAACATAGTACGGCGCTCGTAGCGCTGTACGACCGCGGTGTTCTTACCGATTACCAAGTTTAAGCAGCGTTCGACTCGGTTGGCCCGAGATAGGTGACCGTTTGTGGCATTTTCATATTCGAGCGTCTCCGTGCTTCGAAAGGCACGTTAAGCCGTTGGTCCCGGCTACCACTTAATGTGGTAGCCGAGTTGGAAACCTTAAAGGCGGCTTGATAAGTTCCAACAGCAGGTGGCCACAAACCTGCCTCCACCAATCCGCCCTGGGTCCGCGTGGTGGAGTATGATCTAATCTCTCTCACCTCGATTAGTGAGAGAATGCATTTGTCCAGCAGTGGGCAATATAGGCTGATATTATAAAACATAGTACATGCATCTTTGGCACCATATTCAGTTTCCATCAGGTGAGAGAGTAGGGGCCGATCCCTAACCAGTACTTAAATAAGTAATATTTCATCTACTGTTAGGACTCTTACAGTTAGAAAGTGCCAATCACATATACGTTTAAAAAGTCATAGTCGCGAGACAGAATTGGAAAATGGAACGGAAACGAACGGAAAACCGTCTACGTATAGTCAATTCAATTAAACTTTAAAACTTTTTATACTCAACATAAAAACGTCGATTTCTTGCTAACAGCATTTTCATTAGCATGGCTTCGAAAATACTGTCGCCTTCATATTACACTTGTTATAGATTTTAATCACAACTAAAACATCTAACAATGGTGATGGTTAGTTCACAAAGTTTTAAAGTTTGATTGGAATAGACTAACTATTACTCCGTCGAGAAAATCACTACTATACCTGACTAGATATCATGCGTTTGCATGATATGCCCTGAAATATAAATAACCCATGCGACAAAATAATTGCAAACAGAGGTTCGACCTGTAATGTTAGTAAAATGCGGTTCATCAGAAATAACCTTATGCTTTGGATTTCTCATGTTTATAGTTATCAAATTTTTCCAGATTCGTTTTTGTCGACGCTACCAGAGAAAGCTGAAAGACAGTCTGATATTATTTGTTTACAGGTAGCTGCCTAACCTTTGCATTATACACTCTTATTTATTAGCCTCTCAAGTCAAGGAAACCGCGTTGAGCGACTTAAAAATTGCTGGTATATACAGTGCATTTTTCTTTCATCACACGTGCTACAATCGTTACCTCATTCTCTGTGCCACTGAAATACCGTTAATCGGTCATTTCACGAAGTTATCATAACGCGCCGCGTTACGTGTTTAATTGAGCATAGCAAATAATAAACCTGCGCTGATAGGTAGACAATCACTAAATGTTAGGCAGCCCGCAGCCTTTATCCGTGCTACATATAGTGTTGTAAAAACGCTCGGGTCGACGCTTAAAACGCTCGCATATTATACGTATTTCAACGCTCGTAAGCGTCGACTCAGCGCTAAACTCAGTGCTTGTCGCGACCCCTGCTAGTCATTATGACTGCAATCTTGGACCAAAGAGGTACCGCAGTGCGGGCTAGGGAGTCCCCTCGATGCAACGCGTACAGGCCCGTCCCGTCAGTACGAACACAGGGGAAGCAGCGATGGAGGCTGCCACCCATCACGCCGGGCCCGAACTGGCGAGTCGTGGGATGCAGAGTGTCGAGTAGACACTTGGAATGTAAGGGGTGGTATGGAAGATAAGATGCATGAGGTGATCGATGTAATGAAAGAGAGACGCCTGGATGCACTGTGTATAACAGAGACTAAGCGAAGGGGCAGTAAAACCTGTGATCTTCCTGATGGCACGATGGCTCTGTGGTCTGGGGTACCGCAGAGCAGTCGTGCCAGCATGGGGGTGGGTATCTTGCTGTTCCGTCGCTGGGCCTCTGGAGTGAGAGATTATGGCCTATACGATGCGCGACTTCTCTGGGTCTGTTTAAAACTGGATGTCCCTAGAGTATTTTTGGTCGCAGCATACGCTCCCATAAGCTCATCGACACCCCAGGACCTTGAGAAGTTTTCGAATAATTTTATTTATTTTATTTTATTTATTTGTTAAGGAAAACCAACAGCTACACTTATGAGAATATAAGTAATGTAAGCAATATAAAGCCAAATACAGGTTTTCACGAATAGCTCTAAAATTGTGACAGAAACTTTAGCAAACAATACTAATACTCAAATTCATGTTACTTAAGTAATTAGTTACATTTGAAAAAACTTGAAGTTCAGCAGCTCTCTTATCTTATTGCTCTTAATAGTATATGGATCAAGACAGAACCCCTTGCACAATTTATTGAAATCATTACTTGCTCGCACCATATAAGAATTTTGTCTGTAATTTGAAGAGACTAACGGAACAGAAAGTGGTAGGTTAAACCTTGTGGACCTTTGAGGAACATTAAAACATAATTTTTGGAGAAGAGTGGGGCAGTCAATTTCATTCGAGATAACTCTTAGCAAGAATGTGCAGTCAGCCATACGTCGGCGATTAACTAGTGGTTGAATGTGAAACTTCTAACATATAATCACTAAAACCTATGTAAGGTTTAAGTGATTATCGGAATGGAAAGAGATCTGTAGACGGTAGCATAAAAATTTAATAATGCCAGAGAAGTTCTCGATCTGGCTGAGGCTTACGGAAAGGTGATTTTGTGTGGTGACCTGGACGGATGGGTGGGAACCAGGCGGCAAACTTGCGTCGCTGCTCTGGGTCCTTATGGTGATAAGAGAGTAAACGATGCAGGTAAGCTCACTGTAGACGTATGTTTGGAAAGGGGCCTCCTTGTGTCTGCGGGACACACTCAAGTCCTCCAAATTATCACTATATTCACTCTTGATTATGTCACACATTGGTGTCCTAATTTTGGTGTTTATCTCCATGATTCGTCGAGACATTTCATCTGCTATCTGTAACATTGAACTCCTAATTATTTGGACATTACCGCAAGGATCTACGTCATTGACTCGATTACTGAAGAAACACAGGCAGGTGGACGGACGGACAATCATACGAACAGTGCAAGTGAAGCAAAAGTTAATAAAAATTACCTGTAAATAATACGCGCAATAAAATATGAGCGCTCGAAGAAACCTCTCAGTGGTGGTCATATGTAAGATATTTATTAGCGTCGAACTCAAGATAGCCACTGGAGCTGTGTCGATGGCCACATCTTTCACGTCCTGAAATCATCTTAATCAAGAAATACCAAGAAGGTGAACTATAATCCTTCTTTCTTTCGATTGTTTAGTAGCTAGGTATTTGAGTTTCGCGCAAAGATAATGAAATAATAGTATTCTGTGGGGGAAGGCTGTGGTATAGACTTCACAGACTTTACAGATTAGTTCTGTACCTTGGCATGGCCTCATTCGTTATGAAAAACTCAGGAATCACCGAACGGAAAGAATCCAGGCTCTTCAGGGAATCCTCTCTGTCTCGTTAGAATGAGCAGTATTTAGCAAGGAACAGAAACCGCTTCCCCGCTGCTTAGCGGTGCTGAACCATACACCTTCATTCATCCGAGCAATCGCTCTACCTATCAACTGGTTACCAGTATCATATTAATTCGCCCGCAAGCCTTAGACGTGGCTTTTTTGCCGTGAGAGACTAACTGGTCGGTTTGGCGCAGTGGTTAAGAGCTTAAGCCGCTCCGCCCACTGGGTCGAATAGTCGCGGGTTCGATTCCCGCACGGGACAAATCTTTGTGACATACAATTATTTGTTTCGGTCTGGGTATTTGTGTATGTGAATTTTCATGGTTGTAAACGCACCCACGACACAGGAATAAATCCAAGTGTGGGGCTTTTTTTAAAAAAGCCCAAGCAATGTTATAATTCCAGGGTGCCCATATTTGACCTTTCCCTGGTATCGCCGACGGTAACGAATCTAAAACGTTAGAAAAATTATCTACATCATCAGTTAAGGACTCACACAGTTGAACGGCATTTTATCAACAACGGTGCGTACCTACATATCCGCTAGATCGAAGTCTTAAGAAATCTCATGTACAAAGAGAGGCCTAGAAGCAATTCGAATGAAACTATTCAGAGAAATCTACCTGTGGTTGCCTCTTACTAAAATTACCGCTGATTATCGAAGCTAGTGTATTGACCACATTTAAAGAATAGAAGTTAACGTAAAAGTTAGAGAAGTACCGTTAGTCTGTAAGAGCCCTAATATTAAAATTCATTCAACCCTGTAATATATTGTAATCTTTGATTCAACCATCCAACCATACAATAAGGTTGTGTAACAGCGCTGATTACTGTAGCCTTAAATACCCTTAAGCATCCGACAATAGGTATATTAATTATAAAAAAGTTTACCTGTTCCTGTTATATCAACGTCATCCCGAAATTCGATAGGTCCTGTAACTAGGTCACTATAATTTTTAACTACTTTTTATTCAATAATATATAATAATATCCACCTATACTGCCCACTACTGGGCAAAAGCCTTCTCTCACAAATCGAGGTAAGAGAGATTAGGTTATACTCCACCACGCGGACCCAGTGCGGATTGGTAGAGACAGGTTTGTGGCCACCTGCTGTTGGAACTTATTAAGCCGCCTTTAAGACTTCCAACTCGGCTTAACGACTACCACATTAAGTGGTAACCGGGACCAACGGCTTAACGTGCCTTTCGAAGCACGGATCTTGATAATTTAGTAAAACATTTAAAAAACCGGTGCATTAAGCCGCCCCGGCTCTGAATCGTTTTAAACTCGCCAAGCACTCGATATACTCAATCAATTCCTGTGTGTTTCGAAAATTCATTACGTTCTCTCAACAATTTTAAACCTCTATGTACGTACCCAGTAACATAGTGTTTAAAACTCAGATCATTTATATGAACTGAGGTTTGGATACTTGTTTTTTTTTCTATTTATATCTACATCGGTGTGTGTGTGTGTGTGTGTGAATGATGTACGCTGTTGGCCGCGAGGCCTTTACAGCTTCACCGGACTTAAAGGCGAGCGTGCAACTACTACGCTCTAGCCAGCCAGAAGGGCAAGAGGCGACATACTCGAGGGCGCCTCCAAGAGGCGCCCTCGGTTGGGACAGTCGCTGTAGGGGGACGGGTGCACTACTAAGTGCACCGGTCAACCGCCAGCTATGGGAGGGGATCTACTACTACGTCGTCGTCGTCGCCCGTATTCTGAGCGGAAAGAAGGGATGACAAAGCATCGGGGGGGTCGGTGAGAACATGTCGCGGCCGGCGGTGGCGGCAGGGGTCGGGGGGGAGATCGTAGTCGGCGGTGGCTACGATTAACGGATTCGCATGGGTAGATGCGTTCGCGAAGTGACGTGTTGACGCCTTTTTAATAAAGGCGCGAATAGGTTCGAGACCTAGATCGGAGTGGAGCTCGACGTTCCGTACGAACCAGGGGGCTCCTACGGCTTTACGGAGGAAGCGGTTTTGAACCACTTGGAGTTTATCGATGTGAGAGGGGGCCGAATGCCCGAACACAACACACGCATAAGTCATGATGAGTCGAACGCAAGTTTTGTAAAGTGTTACCTTATTTCTAAGGGACATTTTACTCCGCTTGCAGATTAACGAATGGAGACGACCGAGCACAAATGATGCTCTGTGACGGACCCGCTTGATGTGCGGGCCGAAGGACATGGTACTGTTTAGGGTGACCCCCTAGATATTTGACCTCTTTGACCCAGGGAATGGGTCGGTCGAACATGGTCACTTGGCCGAGATTACTTCTGGGCGGCGCAGGGAGTGGCGCGGGGTGGCACCTCTGGAGAAGAACACCGCAGCGCTCTTGTCCGGGTTCACCTCAATACGCCACTTCCTGAACCAATTCCCTAGGGAATTGGCGGATGCCTGAAGGTTTCTGGTAATAAAACCCTTATTCCTATGCGAGACGTAGAGAGCGGTATCATCCGCGAATAGGGCTAGATGCGCCTTACTCGAACGAGGAATGTCGTTCGTGTAAAGGCTAAACAGGAGCGGAGAGAGAACTGAGCCCTGTGGGACTCCAGCACTGATGGAGTGGGAAGTGGAGCGCGTCATTTCGACGCGATAACGGAAGGCGCGATTCGACAAGAAGTCTCGTAAGATGAGCACGAGTCTGTCCGGCACACTCAAATGGTAGAGCTTGTAGATCAAGCCGTTGTGCCAGACTTTGTCGAATGCCTTCGCGACATCTAGGAAGAGGGCACCCGTGTAGCTGGGTTTGGGTCTATTGAGACCGGAGAGGATGTGCTCCGTGATGCGGTGCACTTGGTGGACGCAAGAGTGTTTGGCTCGAAAGCCGAACTGCTCGTCGATAAGGATACCCCTGGACGTTACGAAGTCTTTGAGCCTCACCAGAAGTAGGCGCTCGTATATCTTGGCCAGGGAGTTGAGGAGACTGATAGGGCGGTAGCTCGCGGGGAGATTGCGAGGTTTGCCGGGCTTGGGAATGCCTATGACGTCCGCCTCCTTCCACTTAGTGGGGAAGGTGCAGTTCGCCATGGCGGCGTTCAATATGGTCACTAAGACGCAGATGAGTTGGGCGGGCAGGCATTTCAGAACGCGATTCGAAATGCTGTCAGAGCCGGGGGCTTTTTTTAGTTTTGAGACCTATAATTAGATCTTTGACCTCCGTTTGGGTGATAGGAGGTAAGGAATCGACAGGGGGGAGGGATGCCCTGCGCTCGACTTCCCTGTCGACCGCGTCGACGTGGGACTGGTCGACGGACTGAGAGCTGGGGGCGCACTGGCTCTCGAGGGAGTCGGCGAGAAGCTCGGCCTTTTCGTCGTCGTCGAAGGCTGGGGGTGCGCCTGAAGGGCGGGACAGCGGGGGCATGTCAGTCGTGGAGTCGGATTTGAGGCTACGCGCCAGCTGCCAGTAGGCCAGATGTGATGGCGCGATGCCCTCTAGGAAGTCACCCCACCGTTCCTCCCGGACCTCCGCGACACGACGCTTTACCTCTCGTTGTAAAGCGCGCATCCGGGCCCGATTGGCTTCGGTGGGGTAGGAGTCGTACGCTCGGATCGAATCTACATCGGTTTATCATATTTACGTACCAAATGTTATAAATTCTTATCTCACAAATTCTAGTTCTTCTTGGGAGTCGTTCCAAACCCAGTGACTGTTGTCATACAAACCACAAAATCCACTCTCATCATCATCGTCTGCTTCCATTACACCAAATTAAATATAGTATTTCACTTACGATACTACGAGCAAATTAATAATAAATGCACTTATGGCTAAATTTAACAGTCTAAAGATTTATCTTGTCTTTTTATATTTGTCTTAATGTCATACTTTAAAAAATATTCCTTAATTCTCTTTGCTTCATTCGTTTTTATTTTTAAAAACACATGAAGCAAAGAGGAATTTATAACCCAGTTTCATAATATGGCTGGTCTGGAAAAATATGTAAGTTCAACACGAGGACCTATGTAGGTAACTACGTAGATGTAGTAGCAGTGAAGTGCATGAAGCACGAACAGGTTGCCCCGGGGATCACAAGTCTTGGGCGCTGGCATCCAGCCAGGTACTCCTGACGCCCCCAAGACATGTCCGAAAGGAATATTGCAAGACTCGAAAGAATGCACCAGTACTTAAAAGTTACCTGCTGGAGTAAGGTGAACCTAGAAACTTTACACACATCATTTAGAAGTACTTACTCCCGCCAGTACCAAATAGACTTACACACAGAGTCCACATACCTACCAAGTTCCTCTTACCTTAGTCTAGCTTCCAAAAAACAATAACTACTGAATTTTCACCTTCAACTGTGCAATCTTTATCAAAGCTACACCTCAGTAAGATAATAAAACGCTGATTCACAGTCTGAATGAACAACTGTTTCCGCTCCATTTCGCTTTTATTTTGAAACTTCCAATTCAACGGGTCGAGCGATTGAACCTATTACGAATAACTTTACCCACCTGCTCATGTGTAAACGAGAAAAATATTCTCACTGCCTGAATGGTTACTTACTCAATTATGAATATTGGACACTATCGCTTATTCCCTGCATTTATCTGTGTATCTACTTTTGAAATTGCAATGACCTGTATTATCATTTTGCAGTTGGTAAAAGCAACATTAAGAAATTCACAACTTGGTTTCTATGCAGCACAAATTACTCAAGCCTAGAATTTATGCTGATAAATAATACACCTGCTACTTATCGAGTAGATATATGATTGACGAAATTGTTAGAAGATAAATAATCCTCCTGCGATCTGGAGCGGAGTGCGGTTTTGTGATTTAAAGAGTAGCATTCACCTTTTTTAGTGCATGTTCTTACACATGAAAAATAGGAAATATAAAGTAAAAAGTAAAATAATAATATCGCACACCGGGTGCAATAACGTCATAAATGCTAAAATCGGCAAAATGATTTTTTGATCACAAATGATGACATGCGTCTGCATCCGGTGCCACAATATCATAAATGTAACTCTTAAAATGACCTACTGAGGGCGTAAATGTCGTTGTGGTTTTGGCGGGTGTGTGTGTGTGAATGATGTACACTGTTGGCCGCGAGGCCTTTACAGCTTCACCGGACTTAAAGGCGAGCGGGCAGTCGCTGTAGGGGGACGGGTGCACTACTAAGTGCACCGGTCAACCGCCGGCTATGGGAGGGGATCTACTACTACGTCGTCGTCGTCGCCCGTATTCTGAGCGGAAAGAAGGGATGACAAAGCATGGGGGGGTCGGTGAGAACATGTCGCGGCCGGCGGTGGCGGCAGGGGTCGGGGGGGACACAAATGATTACATGCGTCTGCATCCGGTGCCACAATATCATAAATGTAACTCTTAAAATGACCTACTGAGGGCGTAAATGTCGTTGTGGTTTTGGCGGGTTTTTGTCAAAGCTAGTGCGAGAGCGTTCTAATTGGTCAGTTCAGCTCGCGGCTCCCCGCAGGATGTGTTTGTGTGTAGAAGTAACAACGTCATAAAGGTAATTGACGTACGATTTAGCGCAGTGGTTAAGAGCTTGAGCGGCTCCGCCCACTGTGTCGAATAGTCGCGGGTTCGATTCCCGCACGGGACAAATCTTTGTGTGATCCGCAATTATTTGTTCCGATCTGGGTATTTGTTTGTGAATTTTCATGTTTGTAAACGCACCCACGACACAGGAATAAATCCTAGTGTGGGCCTACGTTTTAAAAAAAAAAAAAAAAAATTAGGACAAATATTTCATACAATTTTGGGCCAATAATGACACAATTGAACAGTTCTGCCTTTATGGTTCTATTTTCTATTACAAGCAGCAAGTGTTACTGTCATTTATTACAAATATGTCAATATTGTCCCAGAAATATACTAAAGATAATCTATAAACCGTTGTAATTTTTTTTTAATTAAGTCTAGATTTAATTTTATTTCAATAAATTAGGGATGTATATATGGTACTTTAAAAATGTTATACGATTTATTCTTATTTACATACCTTTCTGGCTTCCTCCACTCTCATAGTTCGTCTCATACACGCTCGCCGTTTACGGAGACTCTTGACTTGCCCTTCAGATAAGATACGATCTATTCGGTCATGGTAAGATAGACTAGGTCTTCCCAGTTACCTGCATCATTCCACTTTCGTATTATATATCTGTTTTGTCACTCTTTTTTCTGACATTCTTTCTATATGCCCCAACCAATAGCGGAGGAATGGAATACCTTTTCTTATCTTTACACCGATACTATATTTCATATCTACTGGCTTTCTTACTATTATTGCCAATACGGTTGGTCAGCTTCACTCCGCACATCTTCCGCAGAGCTCGCATTTCCACCGCATTTATCCTACTTTTATTCTCCTTCTTACATACCCAGCTCTCGCTACCATATAACAGCGTTGGGACAAGAACTCTGTTATGTATGGCCAGCTGTGCCTTTTGGCTTAAGTGCCGGCTCCCAAGTAGCTTTCCCATCGTACCATTTTCTCTGTTCCCTGCACTTACTCGTCTCTCTATGTATTATCAGCGGTGTATTTCCCATCCTTACTGAAGGCGCATCCAAGATATACAAACTCCTTCACTTGCTCCAGCACATCGTTACCAACCACAATCCTTGCATTCGTTCTGGTTTCTTCCCGTTCAAAAACCATCTTGGTTTTCTTTTCATTCAAATTTAAGCCATTGTTCATGCAGTCGTCTTTCATAACTGTGACTAGTATTTGCAGATCAGTGGCTGTTGGCGCTATTAAAACCTCGTCATCTGCATATAATAGATGGTTTACCACTAAGTCACCCATTTGCATACCTTCATTCATCGCTTTCAGTCTTTGAAGACCTTTA
Source organism: Phalera bucephala (assembly GCA_905147815.2). Lineage (NCBI taxonomy): Eukaryota > Metazoa > Arthropoda > Insecta > Lepidoptera > Notodontidae > Phalera > Phalera bucephala. The sequence continues at coordinate 18,329,926 of LR990615.1, forward strand.
TCCAGATATATTATAAACAGTCTAGCGGACAACACACAACCCTACTTGACGTCGATTTCAACATCAAACCAAGGTTACCTGTTACCACCCACCCGTACGCATGCCTTGCAGCCCAGATAAGCGGACTGGACGGCTCGCAACAGAGTGCCATCTATACCATACTCTGGCAAAATGTCCCAAAGTTTCTATCGCACAACTCTGTTAAACGCCTTCTCCAGATCCACAAAACCGCAGAAAACCTTCCGGCCAGTGGGCCGGAAGGTTTTCTGCGGTCAGCATCTGGCATATAATATCATGGTGTAAGCATCTGGCAGTGGCCAGATGCTTCTCTACGATGTTGCGAAGGGAGAAAACTTGATCCGAACATCCTCTTCCGGACCTGAAACCTCCTTGTGCCTCGCACAAGATTCCATCAGACTTCTCGCGCATTCTCCTTTTAATAAATTTACCGTACACCTTGGCTGCCAAACTGGTGGCTCTGTAATTGGCGCAGACGTATTGTGAACCCGTGCCTTTATACAAGGGTACTATGACTGCGCGGCGCCAATCTGTAGGGACTCTACCGGTCCTCCAGCAAAGGTTTGCAAGGACTCAGAAGGCGTCCCGGACGCAAGTTCCAACATATTTGATAATCTCGGCAGATATCATGTCTACTCTCGCAGCTTTACTATTTTTCATACTTTCTATAACCCATTCAACTTCTTCCGTAGTAATGTCCTCTGTTAATTCTGGTGCTGCAAACTTGCCTCTGGGCTCGTCTGTGGCGCCAGTATCCGGAGAATCTCCATACATTTCTCCAAAATATTCACTCCACCGGCTTAGCACAGCTTGGTATGTCTGCAAGAATGTCACCATCTTTAGATTTTATTCTTGCCAGTCTGGAGCCTAACGAATCATCTCGAGCCTTGCTCACCTTGCTCCAAAAGAGTTTAGTGTTGTTCTCGAAGTTCTTCGCCAGCCTCTCCTCCTCAATCGGCTCTTTCACGCTTTTCTTTAAGTAAAGTTTTCGTGGCATTCTTGCATTGCCGGTATATTTCTTTCTTTATCTCTGTCATACTGGTATTCAGGTTCAAAGAAAAAACATAGTCCTGCCACGCTTTCTTCTTACTTTCTACGGAGCTTTGCAACTCCGCATCCCACCATGCATCACCTTTTGCTGTACTATGCTTCTTTGAGCAACCACATACTTACTTCGCGGATTCTACCAAGCTCTCTTTCAGGCTATTCCAGCATTCATCTACATTATAGTCCGAACAAACGCAGTCAAAAGCTTGTCCTGGACTCATACATACTCTTCATACATACTCTTCACGCTCTCATCTTGCAACAAACCAGGACATTGCGGGAAAATACAACCCGACCAAGAAACGATATAAATATAGAGGAAATATCTTTAATGCCTGCTTATACGTCTAATATACCGATAAGTGATAGAAAAAAACAAAATCTGTTAGAATTGGTTCAAAAAAAATTTGTGCCGCGCTATCATGAACATTTTTATAAGCAGCTTTAGTTTGCTTATTCTAATTTTTAAGATTTTTTGTTATAAGAGCTGTGACTATTAAATGTAAGAATAATTAGGTACTAAGTACTCGTACAACAACAAAGACATTAAGAATGCTAGAATTGTTATAAACTAGTGCAGTTAGATTTTTTCTACAAATTTTATATCTAGCGTATTAGTTCCGCATAAAAGTCTGATTACGGGTACTTAAATATAAGAAAATATTCATAATTCTGTTAGATTTTTATATGCCATTTATTTTAATAATAATGTTGATTATTTTTACCCACTGAAAAAGTTAAGTGTAAGTGCTATTTTATAAATTAAGAGCTTGTTTTTTTGTTTAGATCAGCCTTTGTGACGTTATTGCACAGCAAAGTTCTACTTTTAATTTAGCTTCCTGCGCAACGCGCAGTCAGAAATGAAGGTACCTTTTGCTGTGGCTAATTACAGACGTAACGCGTTTTTTATACGAAGTGCAAGTGACTTCAATAAGATACACCGGGACTTAAACATAGATTTATTCTGCTCCAATATTAGTACGGTAAGAAGGATATTAGCGAAACATATGTTTTCATATAAGGTAAGTGTATATACTTTTTTTTTCTCCCTATTATCTTTAACCTAAGTTACTTATAGTTGCACCTATCTATTTATTTATTTTTGTCTGCGGCACGCGGCTGTCAAACTGTAGTATGCCTTAATAACTTAACCTTGCCTTAAAAATATCTACACTTAACTATAATTTAGATATTTATGTGTTTTTCCACTAGTTTGTCCTACTAAGTTTTTTTTTGTAAATAAGTAGTTTTGTGTTTGACTGTAGATTGTTGACCACTAGTTTCTCGAACTATGTTTTGCGAATTCCTAGAATAGAACACAGCTTGTTTTTATCTTATTATCTGTTTGTAGAAGCTTGTAATTAGCAACTTGTATAACATGTTACATTACTATAGATTGTTATTAGTCTGTAAGCTTCTCTAAAATAAAAAAATAAAAAAAAAATATAAAAATATGCCACTTACTCAACGTTTTTATTTCTGAAACAACCTTAATTTTAAAATATAGAATATAATCAATATTTTAATCATCGATTTATAATAGGACAATAAATACATTTCACTTTAATAAAACGACAACTTTTAAATCGATCTCCCGACAAAAACATCATTCGTTACTTATGACGTTGTTGCACCTGGTGTACGATTATATCTGTTTTCTATGATTACGGGTAGGATGGTCCTTATTGCGTGGTGTTTGATGTTATTTCAGAGTGAAATCTAAAATAACTTGCTCTAGATTTTTCCGACCATCAATTTTAAAACTTTGGGTCGTGAAGACGGATGTCTTTATATCGTTATGTCGTTATATTTTTTAAAACCCCTACTAGTAACTTAAGTCCTTTTAATATTATTTCCATCTGCCTAGCTATAAACAATCAAAGGTTATTAACTCTATAACAACACCACTACTCCAAGTTCGATACCTCGGCAGATCAGCGTGTACTCAGGGTTGGTAGACGAACTAAATCAGTACCTTGTAAATAATGAAAAATTAACTAGTAGGAGAAGGTCAGGCCTATACAAGGTGTAACATAATAAACGCAGGACCTCAGACACCCTGATTAGAGAATTGCTTCATAAATTCAAAACAAACCAAATTTTCAAATTTAAAGGTTTTTACCCCTTTTTAATCACTTTTATACCCCAATCAACAATGAAACTTGTATGTGTATGTGTGCATTTTGAGAAATACAGGTTAGGAATGCATTTGTAATCTCCTTATTGATATGAATCAAGAATAAATTTAGTATTTTATATGCGCTATAAAATACTAAATTATTAATCTGAAGGAGAAAAAGCATATCTTGCAAATTTAAAAAAAAAATAAGAAACATAAAAAATAGTTGGAATTAAATCAGTTATCGATTTAGAACAAACTACTTTTTGGTCTTGCGTTTATTATATTACACCTTGTATAAGTAACTTAGCAAATTGCATTTCAATGCAAATGAGGTGTTGGTTGCGGTCCACAGAAGAAAAAAACTACGTCCTTCCGTAGGTGCTACCACAATGCAGACGGCTTATGCACTACCTATCTGCATGGTAAATTGTCCACTACTACGGGTGGAGCCTAAATTTTTATACCTTATCCCCTCCGGCATGCATTGAAACAAGATTGAGTTGAATGTAACCCAGGAATTGGAGTGGATCCTAAAAATCGAATCCGAAGAAACGAGGAAATCCATGGGAGAACCAACGTCATCAATATCGTCACTATCAGATTTGCCAAACATTGGCAGTGAGCGGGCACATTGCTCGTAGAACTGACGGCCGTTGGGGCAAAAAGGCTCTCGAGTGGCGACCTCGTACCGGAGTAAGCGTGGAGTGTGCAGGCCACCCACAAAGCGGACTGATGACCTGATACGTCGAAGGTAAAAGCTGGATCGTGGTGGCGATTCAAGGTGGCCTTTGTTATGCAATGGATGCCTTTCGGCTGATAAATATATTAAAAAGAAACAAATAAAGATAGAAGTTAAATATAGAGGCAACCCTAGCTGCAAGGTGGCGCGTCTCGTCTCCATGAATATTCATACCGCGATCGACGCACGCCTTCACGTTACTCAGTGTAAACACGCGTACGTGTCTTTTCAACTCCGCCTTGTATTAGGTAAATACCCCTTGTTATTCTTTTTGATACACATACACTTTGGTACTTTATAAACGAGCTATTATAATTTGATTACATAATAAATCTAAAATTTCGAAGCCGAGAAAGCCGGTTATAGTTGTTGCATAACGCAAGCACACTTCAGAACCATAGAAATCCACAATGAAGTCTCCAAAGGGAATTTGACGACTACTTAGTTAATTTGATATCCTGAGCGTAAGCCGCTAGACTCCGAATTGAGTCGTCGGTATAAACCCCGCATAGAGCAAAAAATCATCCGAAGGTATTTCGTTCCATCTGTGCTTGCGCAAATAACCTATTAATTTTTTACGTTGAAAAGAGAATAACCGAATTATTAACCCGCAAGTAAATAAAAACAATAAATGAAACTGCAACATCACTTATGTATTTTATTAACAATGCTTCTTTGAGAAGGAATGTTTGGATTTTTGGTAAAATCATTTTTATGTTTACAAAGTAGTAAAGGTATGTACGGAAAGAACCTGTTGGAACTCTTTTCTCTCTGCCTACCCCGCAAGGGATCTGGCGTGAGGTTATAGATAGATAGATAGAAGTAGTAAAATCGACCATTTAATTTACACAACAAAGACTTGTTCACATCATATTTCTATCAGTTTTGGCATAGACTGCATACCTGTTTATTCTAGCAATAAGGACTAATTAATTAATTACTTTTCTTATACAATTGCAATAAATTGGCTGTACACAAAGTCGGTACTTTGCTTACATTAAACGTTAAGAAATAATAATAGTAACTTATCCAAAAATACAGCACTCCCACCGCACAATACACTGACGTGATCATTAAAGGTAGAAACGGCAACTTCTTGTCCAAACCCCACACTGTATGAAACACATTTTCATACAGACACACTAACAGAAACCCATAAACATACAGAGATTCCATACGACTTAACAATGGCAACCGAAGGAATCCGCGCCTCCTAATCTTTTTTGGTTTAACAGGGGCTTCGTATAACGAAGGAACGTTGCCGAACGCAATTGCTATGTGCGTCAGTAGCAGAAATAGTTTAATACACAATAAATTCTTTGGGAAAAGCAATGGAAATAGAGAGTAGTTTCCAACAGTAGTTAGGATTAAAAATAGTCTGCCGTCGACGTCGCCTAACACACAGAGAAAGCTGAAACAAAGGTAACAAAAAGGTTAAAAAATATTTTCGCTTTAGGTCCTAGTCTTATCATACGCACAGGCTTCATAAGTTCTTCAACTTAGGTCATATTACGATAGCCATAAAAAGTGGCGCTATTCTACTAAGTAAAGGTTCCCAAAAACGATGGAGACCCTAAAAACCAGTCTATCTCTATATCTATATCATCACGCCAGATCCCTTGCGGGGTAGGCAGAGAGTACAGAGTTCCGACAGGTTCTGTCCTTACATACCTCTCTGGCTTCCACCACTCTCATAGTTCGTCTCATACACGCTCGACGGTAACGGAAAAACCATAGTGATTTACTAAACTCTCTATTCTCTGCCTACCCGGCAAAGTATCTGGTGTGATGATATAGATACATAAAAATTTATAAATTATCCATAACTTATATATATTATTTTCTTCTATTAAAATTCTATCTATTACCCTTCCCAGATCCCTTGCGGGGTAAGCAGAGAGTACAGACGTCCAACAGTGTCTTTCCTTACAGATCTCTTTGGCTTTCTCCACTTTCATAGTTCGTCTTAAGCACGCTCGGTTACAGAGATTCTTGACTTCACCCGATCTATTTAGTCAAGCTAAATGTTACGGATAATTTTCTAGTCCGTTTTCTTTGTGTGTGTGTGTGTGAATGATCTACGGTGTTGGCCGCGGGGCCTTTACAGCTTCACCGGACAATAGGGCGAGCGTGCAACCACTACGCTCGAGCCAGAAGGGCAGGGGGCAACTAGCTCAAGGGCGCCTCAAGTAGGAACGGCCTCGGCCAATAAGTCACCCCACAACTACAAGTCTGCTTTAATTATAATTTATGATGATTACCGACCGTAGCTGACCGACCGTATTCGCAACAGCGTAGTAAGAAAGCAGTAGGTATGAAAGAGAATATCGGTGTGAAGATGAGAAAGGGTATGCTCCGTTGGTTCGGGCATATAGAAAGAATGTCCGAAGAAAGAATGACAAAACTGATATACAATGCGAAAGTGGAAGGATGTAGGTACTGGGAAAGATCTAGACTATCTTACCATGACCAAATAGACCAGGTCTTATCTGAAGGACAAGTCAGGAGTCTTCGTAACCGGCGAGCGTGTATGAGACGAACTATGAGAGTAGAGGAAGCCAGAGAGGTATGTAAGGAAAGAGCCTGTTGGAACTCTGTACTCTCTGCCTACCCCGTAAGGGATCTGGCGTGATGATATAGATAGATATAATGATTACATATGGATACCTTACGCTTAGTGGTGGGCGATTATGAGATATACTAATGGAATCATTCGATTATGAAAATATCTCGATTATAACCATTAGTAGTCAATAGCAAAAATGGATTACGCGCCACGCGCGGCGGCATGACCGATGCGAATGATGCGATGGCTCTGGGCGCGGGCTCACTGTATGTACCTGCTGTGCCAGCGGCGTACGGTCCTGAGTAATAGAGTTGTAAAAGTATTTTTTACATGTTTAATTAGATATTTGAAAAAATATTACTATTCATGAACTTGCGCTTAAAAGGTATCCTGTAAGATATTTAATCATAGTTTTTGGTTCAATATAAATAAAAGACAAAAAATGGGTATTACGTCAATCCTATAGGTACCCTACTATAGAATAATTCACTGGTCACTTAAAATTGTAAAATAAAAATCTTTTATAAAAAAAGGTAAACCAACTTCAAAAAGCAAAAAAATAAATATTTGAAGTCGGTGCCAAGTAACCGACTGCACCAACCAGCACCGACTTCAAATATTTATTTTTTTGCTTTTTGAAGTCGGTTTACCTTTTTTTATAAAAGATTTTTATTTTACAATTTTAAGTGACCAGTGAATTATTCTATAGTAGGGTACCTATAGGATTGACGTAATACCCATAATATCTCAATTTACACATGCCTATTGTTTGTCGTTAAGGAGTTCCCTGGTGTATCTTCTAAGTCCAAGGTCCAATGTCAATAAAATTAATATGGGACCACCTTGGAGATATACGGAACCCAATGCAAAAAAAAAATATCAAAATCGGTCCACAATTGACGGAAATATCGCTGAACATACATAAAAAAAAAAAAAAGCATACATACAACCTCCTCCTTTTTGAAGTCGGTTAATTAAACCACAACAACCAAAAAACGACTGTGCTACGCAACGGATAACAAACGATTGACTCAATGAATTATTTATTTTGACGGGATTATGACTGAACTAAAATTAGTAATACTAATTAGTAACGTAATTCGATTATGAAAATTAGTAATTACTAATTTCATGATCGATTATCAATATTAGTAATTAGTAAATGTCTCGTTATGTACATCATTCATAATCGCCCACCTCTACTTACGCTTACCAAGTCGCGGTCTCCACTCTAGGACACGCTTGCTCCATCGGCCGTCGGTCCTTCTGCAGATGTGACCAGCCCATTGCCAAGCGTAAGGTAGGACGGCCCCCAGCTAGATGGACCGACGACCTCAAAAAGGTCGCTGGGACAGACTGGATGCGGAAGGCGGAGGACCGTGTGCAATGGCGCGTGTTAGGAGAGGCCCATGTCCAGCAGTGGAATGCGATAGGCTGATTGATTGATTGATTGACATATGGATACACTCACCTTAACGGAATCAATATCAACAAGATGGCCTTTTCGTGGACATGCCAACCAAACATAAAGGAACACGTCGCACATACTACCATGCACCTGTAAAAATACAAATAAATTATTTCAGCTACTCCCAACATGCGGCTTTGACCGGGCGTTGTTAAATACTTTGTGTACCTACATTTGTATATATACATTTTTTTATAACATTATTAATTTAAAAGATTTTTTTATAAACACATAGGAATGAGTGCGTTGTTGGTCTAGTGCGAAGGCGCGTAGCGACCGCGAGATCCTGGGTTTGAATACGGAAGTGTAATATTTCAAGGAATAAATTTCCCAATACGAATCCGGAGTCTGGCATTGAGCCCGGTATACTGGCAGCAATAGGGCCGCCTCCTATTACTTTGGGATCTCACATCGACGGCGAAAAGTGGGTACATCTCTGCCACCTTCGTTTAGGGAATATAGGTGTGACGATGTTTATTTTTATTTCATTATCATCATCATCTCAGCCTATACTTGTCCACTGCTGAACATAGGCTACCCCAATCGCTTTCCAGCGTAACCGGTCCGATGCCACCTGCATCCAACGACTTCCTGCGATTTTCACAAGATCGTCCATCTAGCAGGCGGCCATCCTACGCTGCGCTTGCGAATACGTGGTCTCCATTCTAGAATCTTTCTGCCCCAACGCCCATCCGATCTTCGCGCTGTGGCCCGCCCATTGCCACTTCAGCTTGCTAATCCTGTGGGCTATGTCGGTGACTTTGGTTCTTTACGTATCTCCTCATTGCTGATTCGACCACGTAGGGAAACGCCGAGCATAGCTCTTTTCATAGCTCGCTGAGCAACTCTTGAGCTTTTTATGAGACCTATTGTAAGAGACCACATCATTCTTCATTTTTATTTACGGAGGAATAAAATTTCTGTTCTGTGGATACATTAACAAATTCGCAGGTCAGGTACACCATCGCCAAGACCAAAACAAACTTTTGTGAGACACACAAAAAATTGTTCCGTGCGGAGATCGAATCGGCGACTACTGGACTCAAGTGAGTGAAACAGCCTATGATTTACTTATTTCCAAATAGTTATGTTAACCGTTTTAATTACTAGATGCAAGTTGTGTTTTCATTAAATAAATATATCGTAATTTTGAGCAAGTATGTCACTTGTTCATTGGCCGGGTGTTCTCAGGCGATCGCATGGGAGACCGGCACGCTTGGCAAAGCTTTGATCATGTGCGCTCTGCCATGTGATTAAATGAGTGTTTACTTAGAAGTGTCATGGCCTGTGGCAACCCCTTGCTTACGAACCATTGGAATGTCTCTTATGGTATCAATCTATCTAAATCATCACGCCAGATCCCTTGCAGGGTAGGCAGAGAGTACAGAGTTCCAACAGGTATTTTCCTTACATACCTCTCTGGCTTCCTCCACTCTCATAGTTCGTCTCCTACACGCTCGCCGGTTACGGAGACCCTTGACTTGCCCTCCAGATAAGACAAAATCCATTTGGTATGTGACATTTTGCTTAATCAATTTATTATTTTACGTTACCTGACAAAACTCATGGGTCTATATCGTCTGTCCGCACACAGATGCCACAACTTGATCAGAGCGGGCAGCATTGACACCACAGTCAGTATGAAGGTGATTTTCGGTGTAATGGAAGGTAATACAGCGTGATCATATTCTTGCACAAGACCTCCAGTCATAGATGCTTCAGTTTTTGCTACTTGTAGACCACCCTTAACGTCTACAACAAAATATAATCCAATTTATAATTTCGATAACGTAATTACCAGTCACATAACCGTTGAATAAAACGCCCCGAAATGGAAGGGTTGTACGCTCAAAATATTTTATATCTGCCGCCCACTCCGTAATTGATCTGGCGTGATGATATAGAGAAATGTTATGGGCTCAATGTCACAGATGAGAAACTTCTCGCCATTCTACGAACATTTGATTGTACATGTCTTACGAAAACACGCCAAATATAAAAAAAACTTTAAAAAAAAGGTGCCATTTAGTGCAGTCGGATACTTGGCGGTTAAAAAGTTATTTATTTTTCCAATTTTAAGTGATGAGTGAATTAATAATTAATATTTATATACCTATATTATATTATTTTGTTTAGTTCTACAGTAAGGTACCTACAGGATTGATATAATATCCATACTAACGGAATCTATACATTCGTGCTATTTGCGGTTAAGGAGTCCGGTGTACCTGCAAAGTCCAAGGTTCAATACCGATTTCTTTAAAATTAGACACCCTTGAAACTATACTAAGCCCAACGCAAAAAGAATAATTAAAATCAGTTCATAAATAAAGACATTATAAAAACGCAGACGAATTGTAAACCTCCTCCTTTTTTGAAGTTTGTCGATATTCTAATTAGTTCTATGGTAGGATACCGAAAGGATTAACAAAATCCTTATAATAACTCAATCTACAGATTCGTATTATTTGTCGGTAAAGACTTCCCTGGTATATCTTCAAACTCCAAGGTTCGATGAAATTAAAATGGGACCACCTTGAAGCTATACTGAACCCAATGCAAAAAGAATCATCAAAATCGGTCCAGAATTGACGAAAATATTGGTGAACATACATAAAAAAGCATACATACAGACGAACATAGAACCTCCTCCTTTTTGGAGTCAGTTAAAAATAACCTGCATCATAACTACTTACAAATAACATAATAAAAATAGGTCTATAATTTAATATCGATTCATAATCATGGGATTGAGCCACTCTCCAACCGCGCGCAGCCGTAAACAAAACGACATTCGAGAACGGGCTTAACCAATAGTGCGTTTCAACAGTGCAATAATGTTAAACGTCATCATTCATCAGCTAATATTTTAGCTCTACAAAAACGCAGGTATTAGCTCACCCACTACGGGCACATCACGGGCCACGCACCGTTACAAGAGACGGCTCAATCGCGTGACTATGCAATTAGCTTAGTAACTGTTTAAGACTTACATAAGTGCTGTAGTACTTTATCACCAAATGTGTATAATGCCCAAAAATTTGGTGCCCAATATGCGTGACAGAGCCCTCTTTTGAACGGAAACAACCGTGATATTATCTGTAATTAAAAAGCACAGTGTGTAGGCATATACTCTTTCGGTTTGTTTATGTTTATAATGGCAACTTTGTAAAATGATAACTATTCGCATAACGCCAACTTCCCATAATGGCGATTTTTGAAAATAACAATTTCTCATAATGCCAACTTCTCAATATGTCAACTTCTCAAAATAACAATTTTTCATAATAGCAACTTTTTATGATGTCAACTTCCTGAAATGACAATTTCTCATAATACCAACTTCTCACAATGTCAATTACTCAAAATAACAACTTCTCATAATGACAACTTTGCTAAATTACCTGTGTACATTGCTTTAAATAAAAAAGAACAAGAAACTATTAGTCTACCCTGAAAAACACATAAAGGGAACTAAATAAAGTAATGTAGTTATTGATCAATTAGCTGTAATTCATGTATTATGTAATTTTTAGATGATTAAACATGTGACTTGCTATTTCAATTTCTTGCATAAAAATTGAATACTTACCTGCGGTATATGTTCAATAAATGGTCCAAATGAAAATCCAAACACAGCAATAACAGTTAGACCTATTTTAATCAGGTTTGTTATTGAGAATGAGTACCATGGAGTGTGAACTCCATCCACAGAAGATATTGTGAAGCAGTAAGCTCTCAATAAGTAAATTACATAAACAGGCGCCACATATAGGTATATATGCTTTAGATTCAACAATACTGCAAACCAAAATGCAGACTGAATAAAGTTGCTCTGAAAGAAAAAAAATCATTTACCTTAGATGAATTACGTTTCTAGATGGAACATCGCGTGCGCGGAAACGCCATAGGGTAGGTTATTGTACACGCGCACGCACACACTGAGAGATTTGAACAAATTTCCAAAAAATCGAACACTATCATCACACACACACATAGGGCATAACTGTGGCCGCTTTCAAGCATCATTTTTGTTAGCAATGCTCCATCTAGATAAGTCTTAGTCTAAGCTTTTTACATATTTACTATTTAACTCATCAGAGGTTTTCTTATATAAGTACGGTCAGGAACATAGGAATCTCAACATTCTGTTTTGCAAATTGTGTAAACACTGGTCTTGCATCAAATCATTTATTTTGGTTAGTAAAATTATACATTGGATGCGGACCACTCACTTTGTGATCTACCGGTGAGCTTCCGTCGTAAAATTTTATTGCTTGTTGTTCATTGCAATGCAAATACAACTTTAAGTTATAGGAGTAAAGTACTATATCATAACTATAACTACTCACATCGATTTGGGGACGTATTTTAGTGTAACTTTTGAACGGGACTGTAAAACTGGTTATAATATATCAATGAGGACAAATAAATGTTTATTTTCTATCTATCTCATCTAGCCAAATCCTATAATACATAACAGCCTGCCAGCAGGGTAGGGAGTGTTCAGAGATTCAACAAGTTCTCTCTACAAATGTCTCTAGATTTTCTTCCTCATAGGTAAAGGGGCGTCCATTAATTACGTGAAGTGATTTTAGAGAGTTTTAGAATAAAAGCTTGTAATAATAAAAGTTTGTAGAAAGGTGTTGTTAACCTACCTTAAAGAGAAATGCTAGAGTAGCCCGGGCTTTTCTCTCGGTCGCTTCTCTGTGGAGCTTTTCGATCTCATGCTGAACATGCTGTACCAAGTCTTCCTTTTTCGGGAATTTTTGCTTCCCTGCGCTCCATAACTTTATCACATCGTGTTGGCAGTTGTTACAACTTTTTGGTATTATAAACGTGTCTTTTGATATATGCATTATAATAATCTTGATAACTCATTTTAAATGATGATAGCATTGACAAAGTCGTCGAGTATCGAAACAATTGCGAGTATAAACGAAGCAGGTCGGAACCTGTACGTGCGTCGCTGCCACTCAGCTTGTAGGTACGCTACAACGTTGGTTGATTCGCGCGTTCGGCTGGCAGTGGCGCGTAAACAAACGACGGGCTACTGTGCTTTGCGGCGTTCCAAAAATCTCGTTAAGTTTAGTAAATATGATTTGGCCATATTTTAGCAAATCTTTTAATTACTTAAATACTATTTTCTCGCAATTTTACTCTGTTTCTTGCGAACAAAAGTAAAATTAGATGAGATTCGACTCGACCCTCCCCCCCTTGAACACCTCACGTAATTAATGGACGTCTCCTAAGTACAAGATTATGGTATTTACAATACAATTGTATTTATTTTTCAGCAGCTCATGTATCAATACAAGTTTACAGATTCATGAGCCAACTTACTTGAACAGTAACAGAATATTCACAGGATCAGACACCGACCCCGCCGGCGAGGTCGAAGAATCCCTTGCCCGCCGGCCGGTGCAGAGCACCACGGCGAGACACCTAGTATACGCCCTCCCCCATAGCGACTGCCCAAGCCGAGGCCGTTCCTCCTTGATGCGCCCTTGAGCTAGTTTCCCCCTTGCCCTTCTGGCTCGAGCGTAGTGGTTGCACGCTCACCCTCTTGTCCGGTGAAGCTGTAAAGGCCTCGCGGCCAACAGCGTAGATCATTTACACACACACACACACACACACATAGTAACAGAATAGCGTATAATAAAATAGAACTTACTCTTATCATGTGTGATACAGAATACAAAAGGACTCCATACAGAATTCCATTGTATTGGAAATGAATGTGGTCTACCATCAGTAGACCAGGGTTGGAGACTAGTAATATGAACACAAGCAGCTTCCCATTACTTATTAGATTTGAACAACTGTAACAGAGAAAAAATTGTAATTATATCGTAAGTATAAATATTATTCAATTCCAGCTGAAACATAGTTATTGAATGCTCGCCCTCTTGCCCCATGATGTTGTAAAGTGCACTCGGCCAACAGTATAGATTATTCACCCAATACACCCATAACACCCAAAAAAAATTTATTAAAGCAATAATACATAAATTCCAAAAAATAACTATGATTAATAACTCCAGTAAATATTTCTCTCAGTATCAGTGAGAAAAAGTGTTCAGCACCAACCAGAAATAATATCTAAAGCATGCCATCTATCGAATGATAGCCATGGTAGTAAATTATAAGCATTTTTCAAATATATATCATAAGATACACCATCATGCCTATATTCCCCAAGGGTGAAAGAGGTATACTGAGTACACCCACGTTTCGCCGACGATGTTAGGTTCCATGTTATAGGGGGTGAGCCTATTGCCATATACTGGGCACAATTCCAGACTCCGAACTCTACTACTGGGAATTTTTCGTTAGAAAAACTACATTTGTCCAACCTAGGATTTGAACCCAGGACCTCATGATCACAAAGCGATGTGCTTTTCCACCAGACCAATGAGGCATATCATAAGATAAAGTATAAACAGGTCGCTTAATATAGGGTTATTGCTACTTGTGTTCTTATTATAAAAATACTTATCTATTTAATATAGTACCAAGAAAACTCCCAATAATAACTAAATAAATACATAAGCAAAAAAGATTAGTTATAGAGCATTGCAAAAATTTGGTTAAATTATTTGGTTAGTTGGAATTCTGTTTTATTTTAATTTTGCCAATCTTCATACCTTATTATATATGTTCATACATCATACAATTCAAATATTCATCCATTGTAAAATCACATACCTTTTTGCTCCAGCAATGAACATAAAATCTAAGAAAATTACAGACAGTCTTTGAAACAATATTGTCATTTCAGACTTGTAGTTCAAATTGGTTAAGTACAGCATTTGTGGATCAAATTGCTTGGCTATGAATGACAGAACAAATTCCAGCCAAGCGAAGAATGGAGGATAGTCCAGTGTCCATTCTGATGTGTCCTCGTAGTACCACTTGTCTAAGGTGAGATTGTGTGTGATGGCTAGCCAGTTTCTATGTACTTCAAAGTCTGTGGAATGGCTGAAATTAAATAATATTGGATCATAAAAAAAAATATTAGCCCTGTTAAGAAACTGTCCCACCATGGGGCACGGGCCTCCTCTCAAACTGAGAGGGTTTAGGCCATAGTTCACCACCCTGGCCCAGTGCAGGTTGGCCAACTTCACACCTTCTAGGAACTCTTTTCCTTCACCGTTAAAGCAAGTGATAATTAATAAACATCACACATTGTTCTTTGTACTCCTGCAAATCTATTGTAAAGAGTATGTTGTTAAATATGGGATACGACGACACTGAGAAACTTATTTGAAAGTTGGGCCACAGTCGTAACAACCACATAGACATGTCCATAGACTCCAACTCAGTAGCCGACGTTTAACTGTTCCCTCATACATTTGCTCACGCATATACTCTCATACTCACACTCGTGTACACAAACACTCGTGTACACACACACACACACACACACTCACGCACACCCACACATGCACACACACACACACACACTCACGCACACCCACACATGCACACACACACACACACACACACACACAGAGCCAGGCACGCAAGGCTCACAAGTATTAATTACTACCTTAGTTTTATTTTCTTTTATTATTTTACTATTATAATATGTCATTAATTTCCAGCTCGCGTTAGTAATTGTAACTAAATTAAGTTTACTCATAGTTTAACTCCATGGAGTCCCAAGATACAGACTTTTCGTCTAGTTTGGGGCTCTTAGATAATGTCACTTAGTTGCTAAGTCTTTTCAACAATAAATTATTCTTATTCTTATTCTTAATTTTTATTTGTCTTTGGTAATATAAATGCCTTAGTTATTAATAAGTAATAGCTATATCATCACACCAGATCCCTTGTGGAGTAGTCGGTGTGTAGAATTTCTAAATTTTTTCTTTATAGACTTCTCCGTCTTCAACTCCCATAGTTCGTGTCATACACACTCTCATACCATTATTCTATCTCTATATCATCTCGCCATAAATCTTGCGGTGTTGGCTAAGAGTACAGAGTTACAAAAGGCTATTTTCTTACAGACCTCTTTGGTTTTCTCCAATCTCATAGTTTATCTCATACACGCTCGCGTACCATTATTCTTTATCATCACACGGCTGGGTTCGATTCTCGCTTCATCCGGTACAAGGAGTATTCAGGATAAAGTCACTGATAATTCATAAAATTGAAATAATAAATTAATAACTGTTATATTTACTTACTAGAGCGGTATAAAAAATAATTTCACAGTCGTCACTATCGCTGTTATTTGAGGAATCATAGTAAATAAATAGCCGGTATTAGAAGACCTCAAGAACTTTGCATTTCAAGAACATAAAGGTAACACATGCCTGTGGTAAACAAACGCTGTAATGTGAAATGAAGAACCAACGCTTTACAGCACAATGATAAAAATGTAATTAAAAAATCAATTTAGTTCGATTTTATCCAAATTTAATCATAACGATCGCAATTATTCGCATACCAAAACACCACCGCCAAAAATCAATTTAAAGTAGATTTCGATTTTCATTCAATCGATAAAATTATCGATTCAATGAACATCGAAATCAATATGAGTGGAACTACTGTTTGTAGCTTTTAACAACAATATAATATTCTAACGTCCATTGACTTTGAAATACTACATTTAGAAATAATACATTTTGATGATTAACTACACTAAGAAATACTACATTTTGATTTGAAACACATCATTCTGTTCATATTTTTTGGCTAGTGAAAAATGTCAATAACGATTATCGAATGGCACTCATAATTTGAAGATATTGATTAATTGATTTAATCGAGTTTTTTAACACCAATACATCACTAAATTTAGACGTGGACTGAAACGTCAGATTACTGTTGGTAGATGTCCCTGTCATTTTGTCCCAGCAATTTTATAGATATGCTAAAAGTGCCTCAATGTTCAGAGTCGATCATTTGTATCTGAAACAGTGCAAATTTTCGAATCCCAATATGCCTCATTTGAAACAATCGAATCTTTGAATAATATCAACCATTGGCTTAATTCGATCACAGTCGGTCCACCGACGAAAATCGCGTCGCCTATTCTCTAAGACGTAAGTTTAGTGAATGTAAGATCGAGATGCAGATACCGATTGAAAAAAAAGCACGGTGAATGTAATCTCGAACGATGTGGTTGTACGCTCGTCCTCTTATCCCATGAAGCTGTAAAGGCCCCGAGGCCAACAGCGTAGATCATTCACACACCAGACCAGCACAATAAATGTAAGAATCAGATACAAATACAAATCAGGCATTTGTTTTAGTACAACTCTTTCGCATTTTGTAGTTCTCGTTCATGATTCATATCACTTAGTCGATTAAGAAAAGGTTGGCCAGGTCTACAATTAAGCACCCAAGGAATAAAACTAGACGTGGGTCGTTACGTCATTTTCAAGAAACGTAACGTAACTAGGGAAGTGTTAAGAAGGGGTAAATAATCGATTTTTTGATAATCGATTTTATTTCTTTATCTTAAAATCGCTTATTTAAAAAGAAATAATCGATTTTATTAAAAATCGATTATTTTTTAACAATATAAGCAAACTTTTTCGTAACTCCTTTAAAAAATATAAATGAAATAAGCTATGAACAGAACAGATAGTTCTCGAGTTTTTTGGCGGGAAGTCGAAGAGTGATGTTGTCAATTTGTTTTAATTTCCAAAACTTGTGTTATTTCGACTAATAATGTGTAATGTTGGTGGAATATTATCCATTATGTGTTCTTATATATGCATGAGTGAAGGTAATTGTAACAAAGTGATAAAACGTGCCTTTTCGACTTCCCTCAAAACGCAACGGCCGTTTGTATTTCAGTTGGTATGTAAAGTATCCACCGCTTTATTATCCAGGGTGGGGTATTTCATTAATTTCATTATCATCGTTGTCATCAAATTCATCGGGGAATTGAATTAATTTAAACAAACACGATTATATATCGCACTGGACACTGGCAAAATACACTTATAATTAGTGTGAAGCCATAACTTGAAGAAGAAGAAGAAGAAGAACAGATAGTTCGTATCATAGTGTGAGTGATTCGCAAAGTCATACAAACAAAGTGTTCATAAAATATTGCGCGGAATTTCAGATCAGCAAACAGATCACTTAATTAAAAGATGTTTATTTTATTCGAAACTAACCGTTTATATATGTTCGATTGTTGGATTAATCAAACATATATAACCGGTTAGTTTCGAATGAATACAATAGGTACTTTCCTAAAAGTAACTTATCTTAGTTTGTAAAAACTTATTGATATCGAGTTTACCATAACACATTTTTTATTGAAAATGTTGAGGTTATAAAACGTATGATTCGAATGACAGATGTTTTTAGTTTTATTTAACGACTTTTACAGAGACCAGTATTTTGCTGTCATAAGGACCACAATAATCATAAAATATTCATGTTACCTGTAAGACAGTGGGATGTTTTCGTTCTATGTGCCGTTTTAAATTTGTAGTATTACTACAAATTTTTTATTTTTCGAACAGTACATGCACCTTGCTCTGGTATTATCCTTCTTCGTTGTAAAATACTTTCGCCAGCCGCTTTTAGGTGTTTTAAGGTTAGAAGGCATTTATATTGTTTACCAACAACTATATTATCTCACTCTTAACATGTTAATAATAATGAACTAACTTTGAGTTTTTTTCATCCGTCGCATAGATAGCGCTGTTTATGAAAATCGATATAAATGCGTAATTTATATAATCGATTTATTAAAAATCGATTAATATTACAATAAAAATCGATTTAAAAAATCGATTATAAGAAAATAATAAACGATTTAAATAAAAATCGATTATTTTTCAACATCCCTAAACGAAACCAACCAGTGACATGGTCGGCGTCATAGGTCGGCGTCACCTGTTTCAAAACTAGTGATTTTTGTAATAAAGTTATTAATGCAGGCGTATTTCAGAGTCGACTGTCAGTCCAACAGTAGACTCTCGCTCGCTCGACTACTTACACCCAACAATCACAGTTAACAGTAATAACGCATTTACAAAAATCACTACTTGTAATTTGACTTGAAACTAGTGATTCGGTTACATGCCGCGTAGATAGTTAGTATCTGACGTGAAATAACGCCCACGTCTAAATAAAACACTGTGATAAAACATGAAGCCGTATGACATGCCATACTTCATGAGGTAAAACAATTATAGAGAAATCAAAGGATATGAGGGAAATAGAGACCCTTGTGGGCGCCACATAATATGCCCTATGATACCTACGATAACATCACAGAGCACATGCAAGAATTCAAGGCATGTTCAAGACCACAAAATGTAACTAATAATACAACAGTTAAACCTTCGTCCTAAAACACGTTTCGTCAGATAAGTCCTGTATAAAAGGGGGTAAGCCTGTTACTATTCTGTCTGTGTCAAGATCCCTTGAGGAGTAGACACGAGTACTAATAACCCCTATTGATTTTTCCCCCAGTGCAAATGTATAATGTACTATCTGTATGTATAATGTACTATCTGTATGTATAATGTACTCTGTGGTGCAAATCGAGACTGCAGATTGTTACCGAGACCCCACTTCAATAATTCTACACAACCTGAGAATTAAGGCCAGGACTACGCTTAGCAGTCGCTTTTTGCAACCAATGATGCAGTTAGGGACAGATAAATAATATTATGAGAATTCTCAATATCTGAAAACATAGACAACATTGTTTCATCTTTATTTCGTTAGGCATATAGTTTGGTCTTACCTTGGTATAATGGTTTGCGTTTAGTAGGTCAATAAACAACTAATTGGTAGGAAAATATTTTTTTTATTAATTATAAAACATGATTAGCATCAATCATCATTACTTAAATTAAATAATTCATTAAACACTTGAGCAAGTCCAAGTTCATTCATAAATTTTGAGAGTTCACTCATATTTGCATGCTTATTTGTTGTTGGATTTTTTAAAACAAGTTCTTCAAAATTTGAAAATTTTTTGTACTCCCCTTGTTCTGAGGGTGCAAACGTTTCTGTTTTTCGTATCATAATTTTTTTCCAGGTCATTGCTTTTATATATTTCCACCAATCCTCACAGTCACTACTACATCCCTCGATACAAATTATTCCAGGTTTGCCGGGTAAACAGAACCCTGTTAAATTCAATTCCTTTGCTGTTTTAACAATTTCATCCCTTTTCTTCTTATTATAAATGTGATGTGAATATATCCAAAGACGAACAGGAATATCCTCTTCTTGAACTACACTTGGCTCATTAGTTGGATTACATTCCAGGCTACTTGAAAAATTATCAATATTTTCTTGTAGCCAAGATATTGCTGTGTATAAACATACTTCTCCAATATAATTTTCTTTTATGTACTGTGATAATTCTGAATTTAATCTTGATTCGTAATGACGATTTAGCTGATTGCATCTCACATAAATATCTGGTTCTTCTTCTGGATAGGAGCTTGGCAAATTAATAAATAGTTCCAGTTTAAAACTGTTTACATGTAAATTCAATTTGAAATCTAAATGACTTGGAATATAATTAGTTTTGTCATCTAAAAAATTATTAATTTCATCAAGTATGTGTTTATCAGTTAATATAATTTCACCTTGATTAGGATACATTGACTTTAATAATTCCAATTCAGCAATTTGTTGCGATAAACATAGAACAAATGTTTCTCTCACAGTATCTTTTGATTCTGAAGTCATCTTAGTTCTTGAATGATTAATTGTTATGCTTACATAATTAATTTAAATTAATCCCACACATATGCAAAAACATCTATTAAAAATATCGCTGGCTGTTATTATAATCAATTTTAATTTGGTACTAATTTAATATAATAATTTTGGTAAACAAATTACAGAAATTGGTACAACCTTGGAACTTCTATTTTAGGGGTGAGCGATCAGGCAAAACAATTTTATCGACATTAGCGGTACACCGAATCGATGTTAGAATAGTCAAGTACGGTAGGCACGGTATATAATGCACATCGGCTAAAAAGGGAGTTGACGCTCTACGAAACCGAAAGTAATCGATTATCTCCCTCTTTAGCCGATGTGTATTACTTACCGCTGCATATTGTAGGATTAATGAATTCAGTGACTTTTCTACAGAAGTTACGGAATGTATGTAGGTATTTTCATCAATACAATTAGTTTATTGTTCAAACAATGAGACGCGACCATGGTTTATGCGCGTTGTAAAGACGTCAACGAGTATATTATAATTCTGACCCAACTTTGACATAATATCCGATACCAGGATCACGGATCACCGGGATAAAAATAAAGACACGTAATAAACTACTTGTAATAATCACTTATAATTCTGACCCAACTTTGACCTAATATCCGATACCAGGATCACGGATCACCGGGATAAAAATAAAGACACGTAATAAACTACTTGTAATAATCACACTGTCTGTGTGTGTGGTGTGTTTTTAGTTTCAATAATCCTTTCAATTTAAGCCGAACTAGAAAGGAGACAATAGTTATTAATTAAGTATAAAGAGCGTATTCTATAGTGATATAAATTCTACTTAATAATATTAGCCCTGTTAAGAAACTGTCCCATCGTTGGGCACGGGCCTCTTCTCAAACTGAGAGGGTTTAGGCCATAGTCCACCACGCTGGCCTAGTGCGGGTTGGCGAACTTCACACACTTTCGAGAAACTCTCGGGCATGCAGGTATCCTCACGATGTGTTCCTTCACCGTTAAAGCAAGTGATAGTTAATTTTTAATACGCACATGCTTTCGAAAAGACAGAGGTGCGTGCCTGGGTTTGAACCCGAGACCTCTGACTTTGCAGTCCAACGGTCTAACCACTAGGCTATCACTGCTTATACATTCTACTTTATGAAATAAAACTATTTTACGGATTTTATCGCGGTTTATTTTTTTTATTTTTTAGTTCCCGACGTTTCGAGTGCTTTGCAGCACCCATGGTCACGGGAGGGACCCCCCGTCCCGGGGGTCCCTCCCGTGACCATGGGTGCAATAACACATGAAATAAAATAGTTTTATTTCATGTGTAATATTCGCGTAAATCTAAGAACTCAATAATTCTACTTTAGTATGATAAATAATTTGTGATAAGTTTAAAATAAGAATTAAGCTATTAACGAAATAATTCTACTGTAAAAAGTTGTGGTGTGCTTGACACTACATGTTATAAAAAAATCATTGGTAACTGTTTATAAATAAGCAAGAGATCTGGCGTGATGATGTAGATAGACAGATAGGTATTATAAATAATAGTAGTAAACTAACGATGAGCGACTGCGAATCATTCGACTTTATAAATCATTCGAACTATTCGAATGATTCACGAAAATTTGTTACTAACTGCCTCCCATTCGACTTGCTGGACCGAATGAACGAATAATGAATAAAACGTTCAGCGAACGAATAATGAATTTACCTATCGGTCGCACCACAGAGTACAAAGTAAAGTAAGTTCGCATCATTCGGACCGCAGCTTACCCCCACGTTTGCACGGGAGCGTTTTGTGCTGCAACGTTTTTAAAAAAAATTACTATTAGCCGTTTGTTTATACCGATTATAATTAAATTCTTAACTAGTATTATTATTAAAACGCACTTTTAAACACAAACCAGCAGGAGCGTAGTTATTTAGTTTAGTTGTTACTAATCACTCGCACACGTAATTGTTTTGTCACGGAAATGGCGCGAGAAGCGGCGAATCATTCGAATAATTAATTTATAATCGGGTGAGTGTCGCAGATAATCTAATCGAATCACCATTAGTAGTCGTCATTCGAATATAAAAATTAGTATATTACTAATGTTCAAGTCGAATCAGAAAATTAGTCGTTGTAGATGATTCGAATAGTCGGATTATTCGCAGTATAAACACAAACATCGATGTATATCACGCATCCCTATTTTTGACAAATGACATGAATGATTGAATCAGCTTTGCCAATTTGTGGGGAACTCCGCAAATCCCGGGGAATTTCAGGTGGATTGGGGATTGTGGGGATTGGCATTATGTGGGGTAAATGCGGGGATTTTCACATATTAGGCTAAAGATGAAAAATGATTCAATTCACAAAACTTGTTTCTATTCTCTAACTATATTATGTCCTGGGAATTTACTAGATGCGATCTGGATGCCACTTTCTGGACAAAATATGAGGTTTGTCACGTCAATTTAAATAAATGGCTGTGATTTAATTAATTGAGATATGCTATAGCAAAATGACTAAGAGATTTCGGAAAATATATTTTACTTAAACAAGGATCTGTACTAGTGTAATAAAAATTAGCACTGAAGTTGAGCGTTTAGCGCTGAGTCGACGCTTACGAGCGTTGAAACACGTAGAAGACGCGAGCGTTTTAAGCGCTGACTCGAGCGTTCTTACAACACTAATCTGTACAGAGTATTTAATTCATAGCTCTTTTAAAGCTTTTCTCGCAAGTATTAGGTGACATGTGACAAGGAGCCACAAGAGTTGTTTTTTTATTTTTTCCATGAAATTTACTACAAACGTTTTTCATTTATTTTCTCATTTCTTGTTTAAACCATAAAATATAATTTATTAATGTATTACAACGACTCTTTGTTTAAATGAACTAGTCTATTAATTATAAACCTTATAATTGTAAAAATAATATGAATATGAGGGGAATCGGAATGTTGTTCTCCCCAAATTTGGGGAACTTGGCCTAGATTTTTGGGAATTCGTAAGGTTGGCGCTGGCAATCCTGGATTAAATGTTATTATTAGAGGTGGGCGATTACGAATGATTGACATAATCGAATCACTTACTAATTACTAATATGAATAATTGATCATGACATTAGTAATTTTCATAATCGAATGACGTTACTAATTAGTAGAGATCTGACGATAGCTGTGATTTCCGATATTAAGGTTAAGCATCCGTAAAAAAAGGAATGAAACTGTGCCATTGTGTATCACAATTTTTGATTATAAAAATATATTACAGTAAGTAGGTATGTACTATTGCATACGCACAATAGTTATATACATATTGTATTTGGTAAAAACCTAAAGTTTATATTTTATTGTAATTTTAAGCTTGCTCCTAACTAACATTAAAATAACTAATAAGACATTGATTCTTTTCTTTAAAGTTTATACTATAAATATACAATAGTTAAACGAAACCAAAAATATATCAATTAAAGATTGAATATTTATTAATTTGTCTTTTATTTATATTGAACCATAAACTATGATTATACAAATAACTTATAGGATACCTTTTAATAGCAAGTTCATAAATAGTAATATTTTTGTAAATATCTAATTAAACACGTAAAAAATACTTTCACAACTCTATTACTCAGGAGCGTACGCCGCTGGCACAGCAGGTACATACATTGAGCTCGAGCTAGACATGGGTAACTCAGCGAAATTCCTTGCGTTAACTCAGTAACTCAGGCGCAGTTTACTGCGCTGGCTCATTGGGTTAACTCAAAATTGCGCCTAGGCGCAACAAAATGGGACGCGCCAAGTGAGCAGCGAAACACGCGGAATCTGCACGCCACGCTCACAAGTTCTTAGCACAAATAGCGCACAGTGTGCGAACTGCGTTGTGAACAGTGGCTCATTGTTCACTCAGCGAGTAAGTGAGAGAATAAATGAGATCGATCGTTTTGACACTTAACAACTCAACACCTTTCGAATTTCCCGGTCCTGCGATGTGCGCTAACACATTTTGAAGAAGTGACTTAACACATCCGGCGCCGTGAACTGAGCTGGCGCAATTGCGCGGCGTAGCGCAGTGTTACACATGTCTAGCCCAAGCCAAGTGCCATCGCATCATTCGCATGGGCCATGCTGCCGCGCGTGGCGCGTAATCGAACTTAGCTATTGACTACTAATTTATTACTAATGGTTATAATCGAGATATCTCGAGACATTTTCATAATTGAATGATTCCATTAGTATATCTCATAATCGCCCACCACTAGTTATTATCAAATCCTTTGATCATGATCAAATCATAACAATAGGAATTTGATAAGAAGTTGTAATAAATTAATTAAAAATGCCGGTTCGTTGTGTTTAGTGACCGGCTACCGATTCAAGAAAAAGGAGCAAAGTAGTAGATAGATTACTCGTAATTTTTCGTATTGTTTTAGTGCCTACGTATATATAAACATTGCACCAGATTGATACTGTCGTTTATTTTTCTAGGAATGAAAATCTTATACTTTATATATATATAATTATTTTTGCTAAATAAATAATAACTAAAAAAAATATGTATCACTGTGGAATGCGTCAGGTTGGAGAGAGGCATGTGGCTTATAAAGTCGATCTTATGATATGGAGCAACAGACTGGATTTGTTAGCATTGAGCAATTTCAAAGGTACTGTTTCTTCACCTTTCTAAGATTTTCGTAACAAATTTGATATATATATATATATATATTTATATATATATATATATATATATATATATATATATATATATATATATATATATATATATATATATATATATATATATATATATATATATATATATATATATAACCTCTTTATATTTGTATTTGTTAGGTGAAGTACAAATACATAGACTCCATTGGCAGAAGGTATGGAGTTTGCCACCACCTAAAGAAAATGATACAGTCCAAGCCATGGCATGGAGACCTGATGGAAAGGTATTCTAAACAAATAAACATATTAATATTATGAATATAAGTTATGGATTATTTATAGTATACTCTATAGTAGACAGATTTGAATAGCTAGTTCAAAATAATTTAGTGTAATAGAAAAAAATACAATATTTGAAATTATATGAATGGCAAGGCAAGAGTCTCCATAACCAGTGATCATGTATGAGACAAGCTAGGAGAGTGAAGGAAGCCCTCTGGCTACCTCCAGAGAGTACAGAGTTATTTTCTTACATACTTCTCTAGGTCTCTAAGGAAAGAACTCTGTACTCTCTGTCTACCCAGCAAGACATCTGGGGTGTTGATATAGATAAATGTTTTAAGTTTCTTTTCAATTTTTTTCATATAATATAGACACTGTTTTGTTTTAATTTCTTGGAAATATCCCTAAACAAGAGGTTAAAAAATCTGTAAGGAAATTGTGTTATTTTCCTACAATAATTTTAAATTTATATCATTCCCAGGTATTAGCAATTGGTTACAGTTCAGGACTTGTATACATAGTTGATATAGAGGATAAAGAGGTTCTAGGAAAATACAACTTTGAGGAGAATCCGGATGAGTTTAATAATTCTAAGCAGTATGGTGTCACTTGTATCACTTGGGCAGTCAAAGCCGATACTCTGGAGAGTGCAAATGAGCCTAGTATTTATGTATGTTGATCTTTATGATCTTTTTAACTTTGATTTTTCTTGACTTTCTGGTTACTGGTTTAAACTAAAAAGTGTAGTTTTCCATCAAAAAATTTTAGTACCAATCTGGAGTCTGGAATTGTGTCCAGTACAATGGCTATAGGCTCACCCCTTATTACATTGGGTCTGTACATACTTTGTTATATGTCAGTATGCACAGTACACCTCAGCCACCCCAACCTGGAAAATAATAGATGTAAGAATGATTTATTTTCTATACTTTTATTTGATTCCATGTCTCCATTACAAGGGTGGTGTAAAGTGTTGTAGTGCTTGTAACTGAAAGGAGTCTTGGTTTCTTAAATTTTTGGCATAAACGAGAAATGCAATCCAGACAACAAACTCTGCCCTTATCCGAGAAAACCTCTTTTGTTATGATGTATTATTTACTTTTCTATTATTAATTACAGGAAAACTCATCATTATTCTTACAACAATTGCCTGTTACGGGTGAATACAAAAATCAAGCTTCAGAAGAAAACATCAAAGACTTCAAAGAGGTGCAAGTGCCAACACAACTAAACATGTTAATTGTTGGCTATGGAACAGGGTATATTTACATGAATATCTTTGGAAGATATCCTTACGGAACAATACATTTGGGTCAAATAGCCAAAGATGATTTAGGAGAATATAAAGTTCTAGATATTCATCTATCAGATGATTTTAGTCTTATGCAAGTGCTTTATGTAGATAGACTTACAAATAATCTCTTCGTGTCTGTTTTGAATACAAGTGTGCTGTCAGCATACTCTGAAGAAATGTTCTCAGTTGCTAAAAAGCATGGGGAAATTGTTAGATTGCTTTCTTATCTTGATCAAACAATGATATCAATAACTGAAGCTTGGGAGCATATATTATTGGAAATGGATGCGAAAATGGCAGATTATGCGGCAGCAGTTCCTGAGGGTGGAGTGTCAGCCGATCTATTGGAATTACTCATGCTAGGTAAGCCTCTTCATTTTTTTGTCAGTAGGGTAGGTATTTATGACGAATTAAATTTAGCACTCAAATAGTTGCCCTAATCTAAGTCTTGTGGCCCTCAAAACAGATATCAAGGCAACAAAAGGGGAAAACATATACCTGCAAATTATGGGTACACCATGTTGCGGGTAATAGAATAACACCATTTCTTATTTAAAACATACAATTCAACTAATGTTGCACTTTCTTTGTTGTGTGTGAATTGAATTCCGAAAAGTAGAATACCTAATCAATGTCTAATAGATCTCTACAAAAATGTTATTGCTCTTTACTAAAATGTTATTTTATCTTCCAGGAACACCATCAGATGAATTGGAGATACATTTATTGCAAAAATTGACTGTTAATGATTTGAAAAAATTCGGAAATTCAATTGAACTTAGTTATTCTACAATTCAGAAGTTAGTTTTGAAACAATTGAATATTGTTGGACAAAGTATAACTTACTATCTGTCTGAAATAAGAGGTCTAACAAGGATACCTGATAGATATAAGGTAGGTACCATTCCAGGCAAATTAATGAATGCCTATGTATTATCTATCTATCTATATCATCACGCTCCCTCGCGGGGTAGGCAGAGAGTACAGAGTTCCAACAGGTTCTTTCCTTACATAACTCTCTGGCTTCCTCCACTCTCATAGTTCGTCTCTTATATTTTGAAAAATAATGCTTTTATTGAACAAGGTGGCGAACGGGTACTTCTTAAATATATAAAATTAGTTCGCCCCGTGCTAAGGGGCGAACGGGTACGGTAAAAACGAAAGATTTTAAATTACAGGAGGCAAATGGGTGAAAGACCATATTTACCTACCACATACTTTTGGTGATTCAAAATTAATCTTCTCTTCAGATTCTGGGAATTGAAGAAAGTACTGTCACTGCTGCAATAAAAGCTTGCTGCGCGTTTCTCAACAAGTGTCTTGAACTGCAACAAGTCATAGACACATCAATGCGAAATTACAAGGCGTTTTTCAGGTGGCTTTTTGTTGTAATAGTTAGATTATTAGGTGAACAGACTCCCAGTGAAATAGTAAAAATCACTCAACAAGAACTTGGCCACATAGCAGAATTCCTATACAACTTCGATAATGTTCAAGTAGAAAACAATGATGGCTCACAAGATAAACCAGTCAAGTTTAACTTGGAAAGATTGGGACAATACTTAGAAGACCAAGAACTTACAATTTTACCTGATAATGAAGATAATCCATGGCATAAGTTTCTCAAAGACAATGCCTGTTTGTTAAAGGATAATGACACTATTTATAACATGATGGAATTTAAAAAATTCTCACTTGTTCAACAACATAATTATTTGAAAAAGGCATTAGATCTAGTTTTTGATGTCTCAAAGAAAGATACAGGGAAATATTTTTCCACATTGTACAACATCAAATGTTATGAGGATCCATCAAATTCTAAATTTATTCAGAGTTTGAGAATATGCCAAATTTACGATGCAACTGAAAATAGATTTATGATAGCATTCATGGATTCCTCAAATGAAAGGGATGGGATTTATTTTATGTCTGTAAATGTAAAAGACAAGTCATGCACAGTGAATGCAATGAAATACTGTTTCTCATCAAGTTTAGCAGGAGATAGTCAAGAGCAGGATGACGAATATATTGCAGTTCAAGATTTACAATTTTATTCCTCAGAATATTTGTCTGTACTAACACAACATCCGAGCACTGATGAAAATTCTATTTTCATACAAGTACCAGTAAAAATTGCATTAGAGAATTCCAGCGAATTAAATATAAAATCAAAATCATACATATTCAGTGATAAAATAGTTAAGAAAAACATGTCACCCTTATTAGAACAAGGAGTCTATAAGGTTCTAGACAAAATGGATGGTTGCCGTATAGCCGTATCGGGTGGTCGGAAAGTTGCGGTTGTATTGTCAAAAAGCCATAGGAAAGTTCGAGTTTTTGAAATGGAAGTTGATGGGGAAGATGAAGAAGATGAAACATTGGACACTACACCACAGTCAGTTGCCACTAATGATCAGGGCACTCCAGATAAGTTGAATGTTACTGCTGGAGATATAACATTTTAAAATTACATTTTGGTAGTTAACGCTATCTTGTCATTAGGCTTGCCGATTCATTCTAAGAAAAATCGTTTTTTGGATAGATTCGAATCGAATGCGACATAATCGGTTCTTGATTAAATCGAAGATTAAAAGATCGAGTCCTGATTAATCGATTCGAAGTCGATTCTTATTAATTTGCCGATTGAATGAAACTATTTTTTTGGATCCCTCCTTTTTATATTTTGATAATCTTTGAATTGTATGCATTAGTATTCAATTCAAAGATTATTAAAAAGACAACTAATTTATAATAAACTCATGTTTGGTAGGTACGCAGCATTTTTAACAAAGAAGGTGTTTTGCTATTATTTATATCCCTGATTTACACAACCTATATAAGTCGTATTTTCGATTACCCCCTATTTTTTATTGAATCGTGAATCGATCCGATTCGACGGCTTTCCGAATTGATCTATTGAATCGATTCGTTCGATCGGTTCAGATCGATCTAAAAAATCGTATGTTGGCTCGAAAAATTGATTTTTCATTTAATCGATTTTAAATCGGCATGCCTACTTTTCATCTATAAGTTGGACCGATGACCTGGCGAACGTCGCGGGTGAAAGGTGGAGGTATACAGCACAAAGCTGGTTGGTGTGGCCGTCTTTGTGGGAGGACTTTGTCCTGCAGTGGACATCCTTTGGCTTAATATAGATAAATACATAGTTATAATATTAGCCCTGTTAAGAAACTGTCCCATTGTTGAGCACGGGCCTCCTCTCAAACAGAGGGTTAAGGCCATAGTCCACCACGCTGGGCCAGTGCGGGTTGGCGATCTTCACACACCTTCGAGAAACTCTTAGGCATGCAGGTTTCCTCACGATGTTTTCCTTCACCGTTAAAGCAAGTGATAGTTAATTTTTAATACGCACATGCTTTCGAAAAGATAGAGGTGCCTGGGTTTGAACCAGAGACCTCTGACTTCGCAGTCCAATGGTCTAACCATTAGGCTATCACTGCTTAATGCTGATACATAGTTAATGATGCCTTAAAAATACGAGTATATATACTATAGTGAAAAAAAAAACAGTTTTTATATACACATTTTTTATTTTAATGCCAGCTTACTTCTACAAATAAAAATAAATATAACTATATCATATGTACACTACCATAGATTTATATCACAATTATTTTTCTTAAATCAGACTTGCTTGTGGTGATTTTATTTGGATATTTTCAAACACAGAATTAAAATCGGTGTCTAAGCCTTGATTGTCTATTCCATAGAGGAGATGTTCTGAAGATAGGTTTCTGCTGGGGCCCGGTACAGGCTGACTGATTGCTGTGGTAGTTTGATTATAGATTTCATCACCATCCTCTTCTTCTACTTCATCCACTGTGAAACGAAATCATTGGTTCATTCAAGAAATCATATCTAAGTATCTAAATCAAATTTGTATAAACAATTTCGGATGCGGGCTATTAACCACTGAAGAGTTTATTCTTCGTGAGATGAACCCGAGTCCAATATCAGTTCATGCAGAAATTCATGTGTAGGCAAAATCATACATTTTAACGTAACATTGCACCTCGCGAGTAAGAATATTAAAAACAATAAAGTTTTATGGTTTATACCCGCCATAATGCCAGAATGCTTAATTGTTCCGGACTAAAAACTATCCTAAATATGGAGTATAGGGTATAAGTTATTATCGTACCACGTTTTTTTACAATCCGTTTGGTAGTTTTTGCGTGATTGAAACACAAAGAGACAGACAGCCAGATAGATATGAATTAACAAAAAATTGTTTCTGCCTCTATATCGATAAGAAATTTTCGAAAAATATTTTATGTAAATATTCGGCCCGGTTAGTTTTATTATTTGTATAGATGATGTGATCCAGACCTATTTCGGCCTCGGCGACTGCATTAACTCGGTTACTGTTGTCGATCGTGCACTCTATGTGGCTTATGTAGCCAATCTTTGTGGTAAAGATCCTTACATATTGGGGGCATGTGACCACCGTGTTAATATGATCTATTATTTAATATGATCGATTATCTACAGATTTGACTCTCTAACACTACTGAACTGATTTTAATAATTCTTTTACTATTAGAAAACTAGATTTTGCAAAAGTAACACAAAAATGCATAGGAAAATTGTTACTGTTATTGTATCATCATCATCTCAGCTTATACTTGTCAACTGCTGGACATAGGCCTTCCCAATCGCTCTCCAGCGCAACGGGTCCGATGCCACCTGCATCCAACGACTTCCTGTGATCCTAACAAGATCGTTGGTCCATCTTTTAGGTGGCCGTCCCACGCTGCACTTACCAATACATGGTCTCTATACTCATACTATAGAATCATTCTGCCCCTACGCCCCTCCGATCTTCGCGCTATATGTCCTACCCGTTGTCGTCCACCCATGTCGGTGACCTTGGTTCTTCTATGAATCTCCACATTCCTGATTCGATCATGTAGAGAAACGCTGAGCATAGCTTTCCATAGCTTGCTGAGCAACTCTGAGCTTGTTTATGAAACCTACTGTATCATCAACTAATACCAATTATTATTATTATAGTTCCATCTCTGTCTTATTCTTGTGTATAATTAAGTCAAAGGGCAGTTCCAGTAATTAAAAGCAAAACTATATTTCTATGTGAAACATGGTTCAATCCTTACCTGGTACAACTGTTCTACCGTCATATTTCCTCCATTCTTTTCTAAGGCGGTAGTAGAGTACAGCACAACTGATAAGTACAATAATTGACACAACGATAGCCACCAGCTTCACAGCATCCATTGCCGAGAATGCAGAACCTGTTACTATCATGTCCACCTGGCCCACTGTGAACCCAGTGCCACTGACCTTCTTGGACACACAGTGGTAGTATCCAGACTCTTTAGGAGACACATCCTGAAAGAAAATGATGTTAATATTATAATAGGGAATATGGGTGTAATTCAAATAATGGTCAAATATTTCTTTTTACAAACTTTATCGCATGAGAATAATGTCTATTCCAATATTTTTTTAATAATATTACTTTTTCATTAAGAAAATAATTATTGAAAGTACAAAAAATGAGTGGGAAATTCAAAGTAGCGGGAACGCCACGCTATTGGTCAGATCGAATATGACGTCAAAGGCTACAATACAAATGTCAACAAGTGCATATTTGTTGGATGTTTGCTATTGAGTTAGTTTTATTGTTATTTTTTGTTGTCGATTTACACAAAGACAAAATTTTAGTTTAAATTATTTAAGTTAATTCTTATGTTCATTATTTCTAAGATCACTTCGATCTTCGCAGCAATATAAACAAGTTGATGGAGATACCATGTATCTTTTTCTGATTTTATACCACATTCTCCTTATGTCCGCACCTATCGGGTGCATTTCTTATTGTATTTTTACACCTAGGCACAACACAGTGTTGTTCCATTGTATAATAGTCGCAAAATACAAAATAAAAATAAATTACAGAATAAAATACTTCTACAGCTGTTCACTAATTGGTTGTTATTAGACTTTGACGTCACGCCAAGCGCGCCAAAATGGCGGGCGTTTAAAATGCTCTTATCTGTTTGCTATCTTCAACATTTTTTTTTGCCCTGTACATTTTGTTTTTGACGTTTAAATTTTTTATGCAGTTATATATTGATGTAATCTATCCTATAAAAATATAAAAAAAAATACACGCATATTCCCTATTGCATCAATAGCAATTAAAATGTTTGTGTTGATGAAATGACAAAGATATTTTGTTGATGCTATCCATCTACATCATCATTCTAGATTCCTTGCAGGGTAGGCAGAGAGTACAGAGTTCCAACCAGTTCTGTTTATTTATTAAATAGGTACAGGAACGGTAGGTATCTTTTTAAAAAATAAACTAACCCTACACTAGGATGTATTCCAATGTCCTGAGTGCTTTTACAAACATGAAAATTCACATACACAAATACCCAGATGGAAACAAATAATTGTGGGTCATACAAAGATTTGTTCCGTGCATTCCTGCAATGGAAGCTGCAACTATTCAACCCAGTGGGAAGAGCCGCTAAAGCTCTTAACCATAGAGTAAAGTAATATAGTAGGAACTATTAACTACTGAACTAAATCTTTCATTTATAAATTCAACTAATTTTAAATATTGCCCAAACTTCTAATTATATTATGTTGTGTCCAGTGACCAACATTACAAAATAAGCATCCAGTATTTACCAGCTTGTACTGTTATTTTCTTTACAATACTATAAGGCTATAAATAACCATTATACTGCAGATATAAATATATAAATACCAGATCGGAATAGCTTCTTTATCATAGAAATAGCATTTTCCATATTTAAAAATGAACTGCTACTTTTGACATTCTTTAACCTTGAAAACTATTAACTAAAAATAATACTCACATGAATATGAAGTTTCCCCGACAATACTTCATACTTATATTTCTGCTCATTATACGGGTTACCAGGGCCAATTATATCAGTTCCATTAAAAAGCCAAAACATGAAGTTGTGAGCATAGTCATTGCTCTGGCAGTCAAGCACCGCCTGGCTTCCAGCAGGCACTTTGGTAACCATAACACTCTTCACATCCGTCATATCCTGAAGCACTGTTGGAACTTTTAACTTCATAAACTAATCCTTTAACAGAATTGTTATTTAACCAAATTTTCACACCATCGCAATTTAGCTTGACATGTGCAAACATACACAGATTTATGAATCTGTGCCAAGTTTAAAATTATCCACAACACTGGCAAGTCACATGTTTGTCCCTCACTGTTGAGTTTATGAACTAAAATAGCCACAATGTCTTTGAGGACATCTGGTTCAGTGTGCACAGCATTCTATCTAGTATCTACTGCTGCCGCTTGAGTGTTTTATTAAATGCATAAACACTTCCACACATAACACTGGCAGTAACATCCAAATAGGTGTCATCACCACATATATTGGCAGGCTAACTTTACTGGCATATTCAAGTTTGATGCATATGATGATTTGTGCTGCCATTTTCAATCCTATGGCAGCAATATACCATACATTTTTGTTTATAGTCCCTCTAAATCTTTCTATACCATTTCTACAATGTGACACCATGTGAAATAATACATAAATCAATAAAATACTGTCGTACACCCACATTGGTATGAAAACAATGAACCAATTCCATTGTGTTTTTGATTCTAATCGAAGACACAAGAGTATTAGAAATACGAGAAATATAAACCATGTAAAGAGAGCTCTGTGTAATATGGCCATTTCATACAATGTTAAGTAATCCTGTGTTTATAAAAAAGATAAGTTTATAACACAAATGTAAGATTGGGCCTCTCGAACTAATAACGTCAAACAAATGTCAACCCGTTGAATGAATGAATTACTAATGATCTAACATTTCCTTATCGATTTACAATTGAATGACTCATTCATTCGGTTTATAAATGACTAGGCATGCACAATTAGATTTCCCTCTGATTCCTACATTATATATTAAATGTAAAACATACAATATACGTACATGTACACGTATGTGTACAAAAGTTTCAATTTAAAAAGACCTTTTAAAAAACAAGCTTTTATAAGAAAAAAAACTACGAATATGTCTCGCTTAGTTGATATGACAAAGATTTCCTTTTTTTTTTACCTGGTTAAAATCCTGCATAGGACATCCGCGAGCCTCGGGGGAGCTCGCGGGGCGTGTCGGATTCCTACCGACGAAAAACCCCAGGGTGGCCGACATCAGCACTTTGGAGGGGCTCCGGGATCTTCGTATGGAACGCACCGGTGCCCCTCTTGTGCCGCGTATGACGAGCTCGCCATCGGAGGGAGACTTGATGACATGCTCCCCCCCACACCGACGCGGTGCTCACGGCGATGTGGGCCACACCACGACGCCGTCCTCCTCGGAGTTGCTCGTGAAGGACGCTCAGGGCCCCCGCCCCTTGCGTCCGCGACCCCGAAGGCCCCCCTGTTGATGTTGTTGCAGGGGGAGGGTCCCCCGCCAGATATTACGGCGGGGGACGCGAGTTAGCCCGTATTCTTATGCCCCGGGCTATTGGGCTGGGGGGCTTGGGCGGGCTGTGCCCCCGCCCCGGTACCGTCGCCTTCGTCGAGCAGGATTGGCCCTCTCCCGATCGTGCTCGGCCTCCTCCTTCTGGGACATCACAGTCTCGCAGAAGGAGGATACGGCCCCCCACGCCGATTCCTCTGCCAGCATCATTTTCTTGACATATTTGACATTATTTATTTTGCTATGATTGCTTAATACGCTTCAACATATCTGATGACAAGGAATTAGACCGGCTCCCCGTCAACACCGGCCCACTGTTACGTCGTAACATAGTTTTAAAATTATAAAATAAAAATAAAAAATCTTTACACACAGACAAACAAAATAACTAGTTGTTACATCGAATGGAAACCGCGCGCCTTAACTAGTGATAGCATCATAATGACCATATAAGGTATTCGTTGGCACCGGAAATCAAATTCCTTCTAGTACACCTAATAAGAAACGCCCACCACATAGAAGGATCTAGAAATAATACAATAGCGAACAACGGGACAATGATCCTATCTCACTCGGTTCGGTTATTGCTAACTTAGTCCCACAAGAATTTTATAAAAAACAGACAATAGTTTAGGGCGTGCCTTGCTTCGGTTGAGCCGTTCTTTCTATATCTCTGTCCTCGTCTCAGACGAAGGATCAAGAGATCTGGGGAGCGCGCACTGTTGCCAGGCAGGAAGTTGGCCGTTCTGGGGGGCAGTATATAAAAACGAGTTCGCGCATGAACAACCCTTTTCCGACGCCAGAGCTCGCACGACAACAAATCAGTTCAGTTCGAACAGTGTTTTATTAAAATAAAAAAAGTAAAAGTTTAAATTAGCAACATTCTTCAACCCCCTTGAAAACTGGGGGTCCACCGTACGGGTTGACAAGTACGGTTTGGGAGACAGCAGGCCTCATTTCTGCCCGTCGACTCCCGCTGACCTCGGCGGCTGAGGGCCTTCTACAGGGCACCTCCAGATTCCTCACCTAGCCGGTGGAGGCTGTTACCGAAGACCCCCCACGCGTCACGGGATCGAGCGGCCTAAAGATAAGTCCCCAGCGCCCATAGGTTTTTTTTTTGTGGACCCGAAAACTCCCCTGTGCCGGGAATTCACGCCCCATTTTAATATTGATACTTATTCTAATTTTCTGGATTGTTTGCGTAATTAAATATATTTTTCTTGATAACAATAAACATTTGTATTTTTTTGTAATTGTTTGTTTTATTTGTACCCGCCGTCAGGCGGTCGTAACAAAGTGGCGCCCAACGTGGGGCACGAACCCACGACCCTGAGATTAAGAGTCTCATGCTCTACCGACTGAGCTAGCCGGGCAATCAAATACCATCTCTGATTACCCACATATGCGTGAACTGCACAGTGGGCAATAATTTTTTTTACTACATTTTTGTTTCGTTTTTTTATTTTTTTATAACATTGCATTACATTTCATGTTTTTTAGCATTTGTATTTTGCATTTGTGTTTGTGCGTAATTGACATTTCCTTTCAGAGATTTTATTTTTTATTGGTGCATTTATTGCATTCATTTTTTATTGTTGCAATCATTTATTGTTTCGCAATTTTATTTTTTTTAACTCTGAAAAGATAATTGCGGTTACGTACATTATTTTAAATCGTTGTAATATTTTTTTTTAACATTGCCCACAATCGTGTCACATTCCGTCGCGTATTTCAGTTCACTATTTTAATTTCAATTATTTGTCTCACAAAATATTATTTAATATATTGAGCCATTTTAGCTTCAATAGAGGTGTTTAATAAAATATTTATTTGAATTAGCTTGAACTTAGTCAATTTTTCTTTAAAAATAATTTTGCTTAAAAATGGACCGTACCATTAAATGTTTACATTTAACTGAACCGGAGCTCACGTATGAAGTAGCCAAACGCGGTTTCCTCTCCTACGTAATTTTTTTTTTTTGGTAGTATGTTGTCATACTTTTATAGTGTCTCTGATCCTCATATTAAGTCACTTATTATGTTGTTATATTCACGTGGGTTATACACGTTGAATTTACCTTATCATTTTCGTTCTGTTTCGTGGGTTCGACTCATAAAATGTTTTTTCCTTTTTTAGGGTTGCTAATCATTATTATGAAATATTAGCATTTGTTTTATTTTATCGTGTATCGGCAAATATTAAATTCAACATTATTTCGTTCAGTAATTAATTATGTTTGTCTTTAGCGGATTAAAACAAGCCTACACGAATTTGATGTTTTGATTGGGAGTTTTGTTTTAGTGTGTAGGATTCCTTTATAGGTCTACACACGTTTTGTTTTATTTGCGTTTTGCAAATTTTTAGCGGAGTATGACAGTTTCTTGGTATAGGTCTACTCGTCTGCTGCCTTCTTTTCGTTACAGCGGGTCGTGACTGTAACAAATTCGCTAAAGACTAAATATACTCGCAATGCCGCTTAGTTTAGTTAATTTTGTTTTAATCAATTGTTCGTATATTTATCATAGTCGTCACCGTCCACGGTTCGATTCTTGTTTTCCTTGAAACATAGTGTTTCGGAATATTAGTTTTTATATAATTTTTTTTAGTTTTTATAGAATATAGTTATTTTTTTTTCTTTCTTTCTCTCGTCTACAATAATTTTAAATTAAAAAGTTGTCGCGTTTCGGTCTCTGTCTACGTTGTCTTTGATGAA
Organism: Phalera bucephala; assembly: GCA_905147815.2. Lineage (NCBI taxonomy): Eukaryota > Metazoa > Arthropoda > Insecta > Lepidoptera > Notodontidae > Phalera > Phalera bucephala. The sequence continues at coordinate 18,368,024 of LR990615.1, forward strand.
TTAAAATAAGCCTACACGAAAGTTGACGTTTAGTTGGGAGATTGTTTTTTTTTGCGTTTTGCGCGTTATAATGGATTATGAGCCTTGTATAGGCCTAATTCGTTTATTGTTTTGCGTTTTGCGCATTTTTGGCGGGTTGCGACCTCTTGTATGGGTCTGATTCGTCTTGTTGTTTTGCGTTCTGCGCGTATAGAGCGGGTAGTGACTCTTTAAGTAAGCCTACACTAATTTTCTCGTTACAGCGGGTCGTGACTGTAACAAATTCATCAAAGACCAAATGTATTTCACAGTGCCGATTCGTCCGAATGTTTCACGTTTCAGTATTCTTCCTCTTAGACGCTTCTTGTCAAGCAGTACTGTTCTCGAGTCCAATCTTTTAATAGGGTTGTACTCTGTTTGTATGGCAGTCTGTTGATTATAAATTTCCTCAGACAACTATGACAGGTCGTATGCTAGGTCGCATGGTAGGTATTTGGTAGTGGAAGTATGAAAGTGAGACAGTTACTGGGCAGTTCTGTCCTTCATAGGCGCTTACCGCAGCGGATTTTACTACGTAAAATCCTTTCTCTGGGAGAGGGGGTATTGTTACGTCGTAACATAGTTTTAAAATTATAAAATAAAAATAAAAAATCTTTACACACAGACAAACAAAATAACTAGTTGTTACATCGAATGGAAACCGCGCGCCTTAACTAGTGATAGCATCATAATGACCATATAAGGTATTCGTTGGCACCGGAAATCAAATTCCTTCTAGTACACCTAATAAGAAACGCCCACCACATAGAAGGATCTAGAAATAATACAATAGCGAACAACGGGACAATGATCCTATCTCACTCGGTTCGGTTATTGCTAACTTAGTCCCACAAGAATTTTATAAAAAACAGACAATAGTTTAGGGCGTGCCTTGCTTCGGTTGAGCCGTTCTTTCTATATCTCTGTCCTCGTCTCAGACGAAGGATCAAGAGATCTGGGGAGCGCGCACTGTTGCCAGGCAGGAAGTTGGCCGTTCTGGGGGGCAGTATATAAAAACGAGTTCGCGCATGAACAACCCTTTTCCGACGCCAGAGCTCGCACGACAACAAATCAGTTCAGTTCGAACAGTGTTTTATTAAAATAAAAAAAGTAAAAGTTTAAATTAGCAACATTCTTCAACCCCCTTGAAAACTGGGGGTCCACCGTACGGGTTGACAAGTACGGTTTGGGAGACAGCAGGCCTCATTTCTGCCCGTCGACTCCCGCTGACCTCGGCGGCTGAGGGCCTTCTACAGGGCACCTCCAGATTCCTCACCTAGCCGGTGGAGGCTGTTACCGAAGACCCCCCACGCGTCACGGGATCGAGCGGCCTAAAGATAAGTCCCCAGCGCCCATAGGTTTTTTTTTTGTGGACCCGAAAACTCCCCTGTGCCGGGAATTCACGCCCCATTTTAATATTGATACTTATTCTAATTTTCTGGATTGTTTGCGTAATTAAATATATTTTTCTTGATAACAATAAACATTTGTATTTTTTTGTAATTGTTTGTTTTATTTGTACCCGCCGTCAGGCGGTCGTAACACCACGTAGTAGCCACGGACTCCCCAATAGCTGCTATTACTGCCGGTACTAATCATCGAAGCAACCGTGACCGGTGATTATCTGAGTAAGTCTATAGGTGACTCGCCCTATCCTTCGCTGGTGCCAGGCTTCGAAGGACGGCAGGATAGCTTGGACGAAGCGCTTGTGCGCGCTGTGCTCTTGACTGAGCCTCGCGCGCCGCTCCTAGAGGAGCGCTCTAGAGAGCGCGCCGTCGTTCCCGCCGTCTCACTTCTTTGAGCGCAGGCACGCCTTCGTCGCTTTGGCGGAAGCCACGAGTCTGGTCGTAGACCCTCGCGTCCATGTCCGCCAGGATGTCGAGCAGCGGAAAGCGCGCCAAGAGTGTTGCCGCCTCAAAGTATATGGTACGGTATCCTCGTGCGATGCGGATGGCCATCTTGCGCCTCTGGATCTTCATCCTGCTGCGCCGGACGCCCGATAGTCGGTGTGACCACACGGGCGCCCCATAGAGGGCCACCGATCGCACGACCCACCCCGTAGAGGCGGCGCACCTCCTCCGACGGTCCCCCAAGGTTGGGCAGCAGTCTGTGCATAGCACCCACTACCCTTTCGACCCGGGGGACTAGGCGCTCGAAGTGCTCCTCGAAGCCCCAGCGACTGTCCTGGGTGAGGCCTAGGTACTTTAGGTACCTCCCCACCCGGACTAGCGAGTCTCCAACGCGAACCCACAAGTCGGGCGGTTCCCTGCTCCTCGGCTGTTTGTGGAACCATAGCGCCTCGGTCTTATGAGGCGCTATCTCCAGGCTTAACTCGCGGATCTTGGCGACGACAACATCTGCCCTAAGATCGGCGAGCCCTATGGTCCTCTCAAAGGTGTCCCCCTCTGCCAACACCAGTGTGTCGTCAGCGTAACATACGACGCTGACGCCGGGGGGAAGATCGACACGCAGGACTGTATCGTAGGCGAGGTTCCATAAGAGGGGGCTCAACACGGACCCCTGCGGAACCCCGCAAGACACTTCCCTCCGGTGCAATGTACCGCCCTGTCCGATGTACTGGACGTATCTGTCGCGTAAGTAGTCCCTGACCACGGCCTGCAGGTATGGGGGGACGCGATGATGTTCCAGCGCCCCCAGGATCGCGCCCCGAGGCAGGGAATTAAAGGCATTGACGATGTCCAGACTTATCGCCAACACAACCCCGCCCCGGGACACGGCCTGCGCCGACAGAGAGGGGACGCGAAGTATCGCGTCCAGAGTGGAACGCCCCTGTCGGAAGCTGTATTGGCTTTTAGCCAGGTCGGGACCGACACGCGACAGATGCCCACTGAGACGAGCGGCAAGAATCCTTTCAAACAACTTGCCGGCCTCGTCTAGCAGGCATATGGGACGGTACGCAGATGATGTGTCTGCAGCCCTGCCTTCCTTCTTCAAGAGGACCAGGCGAGCCTTCTTCCAGGCCGTGGGGAACTTGGCGTAACGGAGGCAGCTATTGAACAGCCGCCTCAGCCTGTCCCCCAGGGCGGCCAGAGCGATCGCCCACGCCCGCCACGGTATACCGTCGGGGCCGGGCGTGGTATTGCGAGCCCGCAAGCTGCTAACGGCTTGGTCCAGCTCCAGTTCGGTCACCCCCAACTCGTCGGTGTAAAGCGCCGACGACACCGTCGGGGGGACTGAGGGACTACCCCGGACCGTCGGAAATAGTGCGTCGATTACCCGACGCAGCAGTCCGGGGTCCAGGGTCTCCGTCAGGGGGGGCATCCAGGGGCGAAGCTTGCCCAACACCACCTTGTAGGCGCGCCCCCATGGATCCCCGTCGAGTCCCTCTAGGAGCTCGCTCTAGGACCGAGACCTAGCATTCGCAATAGCAATTAGGAACGCCTTAGTAGCCGCTCGATAGGGCTCATAGGCTCTGGCCTTCTCCTCCTCGGTGGCTCGCCTTCTTCGTCGGGCTCGGGTGTATCGGCGTCGCGCGCGCAAGCAGACCTCACGCAACTGCGCTATCTGCTGCGACCACCAGTACACCACCTTTCGCTTGGGGCAGCTGGTCCGGGGCATGGTGGCGTCACATAGCGCCGTCATAATCTGCGCCTCCCTTTCCGGATCGGACCAAATCTCATCGGCGTTTTCTGGCCATGCCGCGACGCTGGCTGCGGCTTCGAGAAGACCTCGATCTAGCTGCTTGAGGGACCAGCGTCGCGGAGGGCTGCCTGCTCTGCGGCTGGGGCGGTCGGAGGGTCGGAGGGCCACGTCAAAAAAGATGTGGCGGTGGTCGGATAGTGTGACCACCTCCTCCGCTACGCGCCACCCCGACAACATGCTAATGACAGCGGGAGTCGCCCACGTTAGGTCGACGACCGACTCCCCCTGCCACCGCACGCATGTGCTTACGGACCCCCGATTCACGAGCCGGAGGTCCAGCCCAGCCGCCCACTCTTGCAGCGTCTCTCCCTTTGGACTGTCTCTGGGGTTGCTCCACGCCCTAGCGTGGGCGTTAAAGTCCCCCAGGACGATCTGTGGACGGGGTTGGCATCTGCGTACGCAGTTCGCCAGCCCGTCCAGGTACACCTCGAAGTCAGCGAGGGACCTGTTGGGAGTGACGTAGCAGCCCACTACGGCCATCGCTCCCCACTGCACAACCACGTACCCCTGCCCCTTTTCTAGCAAGGAGCAGGGTGGAGCGCCTTCACCTCCTCCCCAATAAACAGCAACAGAGCCCGTGTCGTCCCCGAACAAACGAGGATGGTCCGGGACATTGTAGGGCTCCGCGACAACACCGAGGACAATAGACCACTCCGCAACGGTTTGCAGCAGCAGGTTCTGCGCGTTGCGGCAGTGATTCAGATTGCCCTGCAGGACTCTTTGGGGAGGGAATTTTAGGCCTCCGTTGCCTCAAGCGGGCTTATTAAGCCCGCTTCCGTGGCCAGTGCCTCGGGAGTCACCTGGGGTTGTGCCTGGGAAGGGACCACCTGCTCCTTTCCCTTTCCCTTGCCCTTCGGGGGGGGACACTTTTTGGTCTGCAGCCGATGGTCTGCTGCTCACCCTCGCGGAACACAGTGGGCACTTCGGCTCTCGCGCTGTGCATGCGCTGGCCCTATGGTTAGGCTCAGCGCACACGTAGCATAGTGTGCTTCTGACCACCCCATTAGGGCATTTACTGCCCACGTGGCCTTTCTCAAGGCACCGGAAACAGTACAGTTGCCTCTGTTCCAGTGCCTGGACTCTAGCCGTTCCCCAGCCCACTTTAACAATTTTGGCCGCCACGACTTTGCACATGGCGGCGGATTTAGCCCTCTTAGGAATTTAATTTCCTCCGTTAGACCGCGCACCTCTTCTGTTAAACCAGTTAAGCTGCGAGCGCAGCTCCGCGTTTTCGCGCTCTAGTTTCTCTACATGTGGCTCTATAGGAGAGCGACGGGACAGTTCGTCAACAGCTGCCTTCACTGTCCGTGTGGCCACTCTCAGGCCGTGGACGAAACTCGACGAAACCTTTAAAGTTGCGCGACCTATCCGCAACGTTCTCAATAATTGCCAAGTTGGCGACAATACAGCCGTCGAGATCTGCGCTCGACCGCGATACCATCCCCCGCGCCAGCTCCTCGGGTCCGGGTAAGGCCTTTTTGGCCCATGTCATGATCGGACGCGACGATGAGCTGAATAAGTCATCGCTGTCCGATCCCTGGACCGCCATTTTTTCAGGAAGCTCCCCCGACTCTGCGCTATCATGCGCCGCTGGTGAATGTGCCGGTGTACCAGAGCGCTTGGCAAAGCGCCCGTTCTTCTTGCGGGACGGTGCTCCCGGTAAGGGGCGGATACGGCCCCGCTTTGCGGTCGTCATCTTTCTCCGCGAGAGCGCTTGTGTCCCTTTACTGCGTCTTTTGCCTTCCTGCAGGAAGATCGGATATCCGGTGTGGGTAAGCCGAGGTCATTCATTTTTATGTGCGTTAGGTAGATGTAGCGAGATGCCCCCCCCCCCCCCCCGACCACGTGGCAGCCGGAGCCCGAGGGCTCCGGGGAGGATTCTCCGGGCCGTCCGGTACCTCCCTGGGGTAATTTGTTTTGGTTCTGCGACATCATTATTTCCTTTTAAATGCTGATCCACAGCTTCGGCTTTGGATGGGTGTGCTCCCTTGGAGCCGACGGGCCTTTCATCTCGGCTGGTTGTGCAGTGTAAGTGAGCGTGTGGGTAGTTGTGCATGTATGTACGTGTGTGTTCATGTGAGTGTACTTTGTGTATGCGTAGTGTGCTGGGCTGTGCCCCCTTTCCCTCTTCGTCACCAGAGGGCCTCACTGGTCTTCTCTGATATTCAGAGAGGTACCTAGAGTCCCCAACGAGGTTATACTGAAACACCTTCTGCACATCACCCTCTCTGAAGGCCGAGAGTGCGAAGGGCAGCGAGGCGCCTCTCGCCACGCATCAGACTATTCGCCACCGTCAGCGGTCCCCCCGGGAAACAAGGGGGCCGCTGGCGGCGCCCGGGGTGCACCAAGAGGAGGTTGTCCGACCCAGCACCCCATGACAATGACTTCCTATGGCATCCTTCCAGCTCAATCATCAGACCCTGGACCCCATTTGGGTCTAAAGTACTCATGAAGACAATCCCAACGAGCTCAAACATGGCGGGGTTATATTGAATAGTTGGGTGGTTTCATTGACTACCTTTCGGCTTCATCATTACACCCTGAACACTAAGTGCTTGCATAGTACTTGTCAAGACCAATCTAAGAAGCCTAAATACGAGGGGGCTATGTTGAAATGCTAGTTCACATGTTCCTATTGCCTTCTTCTGACCCATAATTAGACCAGCTCGATGGTACCATATTATTGAATTGTCATCAAAATTACACACACGTCAAATTTTAGCTTAATTGGATACCCGTAAGTGCTTGAAAAGTAGAACACAAGATTTGAACCGGAAAGACAGAGACACATACGAACAGTGTAAGTTAAATAAAATCTTGTAAAAACAACAAGAAAGTGGGATATGAAAGCTTAATCAATCATCCATCAGATTGTACTAGCAGGCGATAGATAATGTAACTTTACTAGTGTATTTGTTGCAGAATATATATTTGATTGCAGAAAGGCGAATCGCAGCCAAATTTCGCGGCCAATTTTCACGCACGTATATTGAGCCCACTTCAAAATGTTGGTTTAAAGTTAGGGTCGTGTTAATCATAAATTTCCAACTTATTATAAATTAAAATGTGAATGTACATAGTACACCTCTCACTCCCGTGGGAATTTTGAAAAAATACTAAAAATAGGTTATGTCTATCTATCTATATCATCACGACCAATCCCTTGCGGGGTAGGCAGAGAGTACAGAGTTCCAACAGGTCCTTTCCTTACATACCTCTCTGGCTTCCTCCACTCTCATAGTTTGTCACATACACGCTCGCCGGTTACGGAGACTCTTGACTTGTCCTTCAGATAAGACTCCGTCTATTTGGTCATGATAAGATAGTCTAGGTTTTCTCCGGTACCTACATACTTACACTTTCGCATTGTATATCTGTTTTGTCATTCTTTCTTCTAACATTCTTTCTATATGCCCGAACCAACGGAGCATACCCTTTCTTATCTTTACACCGATACTATCTTTCATACCTACTCGCTTTCTTACTACGCTGTTGCGACTACGGTCGGTCAGCTTCACTCCGCACATCTTGCGCAGAGCTCGCATTTCCGCCGCATTTATCCTACTTTCATTTTCCTTCTTACATACCTAGCTCTCGCTGCCACATAACAGCGTTGGGAGAAGCACTTTATTATGTATGGCCAGCTGCGCCTTTTGGCTTAAGTGCCGGCTCCCAAGTAGCTTTCCCATCGCACCATTCACTTTGTTCCCTGCACTAGTTTTTCTCTCTATGTCAGCGGTGTATATCCCATCCTTACTGAATGCGCATATAAATAGGTTCTGGTGTTTAATTTTGCGGGCTAAGCCCGCTACGCATTCCCACCACTTTAACTCCTGTAAGCCAGGATCCACGGCTTATTAGTGATTATTATACTGCCAGGTTATTAGTATAATCACCTACACACATGCCAAATTTGAAGTCTCTTATAGTAATAGTTACGCAAATAAGGCAATTTTGAAGTGAGAATATAAATCTCTTTTATTCCTTAGTTAATTCCATATCCCGTAGTCTATCTAGTCAAATATAAAGGCTGGCGTGACTGTATAAAAAAAAATATTTTATTTTACAAATATAAACTTTATAATAAATATTCAAAGTACTACAGTCGTTTACAATACTTCTTAAGTGCATGCGAACGCTAAGCGAGCTAAGACGATATTAAAGGTACTTCATTTGGTGATGGCTATTTATAGGCATCGCTAAACAAACATGTTAATGCGGCGTCGCCTACGCAAAGTGCACCATATTAATTCATAATTGCTCACTAATTAAAACAGTTAGTGGAACTGAACAGAGACTAAACATGTAATCTGATATCTATATACATGATATGTTAAATAAATACGCAGTTGAGGCAAGTTAAGCCAAATCATCAGAATAGTTCTTAAAAATGATTTGTATGAGCAATACTTTGTTTTTTATTGCATCATCTTCTAATGTACTTGCACTGAACTGAGTACGGGTTGGGAATACATAACTATCTATGTATATCATCACACCAGATCCCTTGAGGGGGAGGGAGAGAGTAGAGAGTTCTAAGGCAAGAGTCTTCGTAACCGGCGAGCGTGTATGAGACAAACTATGAGAGTGGACGAAGCCAGAGAGTCTTGTTACGACCGCCTGACGGCGGGTACAAATAAAACAAACAATTACAAAAAAATACAAATGTTTATTGTTATCAAGAAAAATATATTTAATTACGCAAACAATCCAGAAGGTTAGAATAAGTATCAATATTAAAATGGGGCGTGAATTCCCGGCACAGGGGAGTTTTCGGGTCCACAAAAAAACCTATGGGCGCTGGGGACTTATCTTTAGGCCGCTCGATCCCGTGACGCGTGGGGGGTCTTCGGTAACAGCCTCCACCGGCTAGGTGAGGAATCTGGAGGTGCCCTGTAGAAGGCCCTCAGCCGCCGAGGTCAGCGGGAGTCGACGGGCAGAAATGAGGCCTGCTGTCTCCCAAACCGTACTTGTCAACCCGTACGGTGGACCCCCAGTTTTCAAGGGGGTTGAAGAATGTTGCTAATTTAAACTTTTACTTTTTTTATTTTAATAAAGCACTGTTCGAACTGAACTGATTTGTTGTCGTGCGAGCTCTGGCGTCGGAAAAGCGTTGTTCATGCGCGAACTCGTTTTTATATACTGCCCCCCAGAACGGCCTACTTCCTGCCTGGCAACAGTGCGCGCTCCCCAGATCTCTTGATCCTTCGTCTGAGACGAGGACAGAGATATAGAAAGAACGGCTCAACCGAAGCAAGGCACGCCCTAAACTATTGTCTGTTTTTTATAAAATTCTTGTGGGACTAAGTTAGCAATAACCGAACCGAGTGAGATAGGATCATTGTCCCGTTGTTCGCTATTGTATTATTTCTAGATCCTTCTATGTGGTGGGCGTTTCTTATTAGGTGTACTGGAAGGAATTTGATTTCCGGTGCCAACGAATACCTTATATGGTCATTATGATGCTATCACTAGTTAAGGCGCGCGGTTTCCATTCGATGTAACAACTAGTTATTTTGTTTGTCTGTGTGTAAAGATTTTTTATTTTTATTTTATATTTTTAAAACTATGTTACGACGTAACAATACCCCCTCTCCCAGAGAAAGGATTTTACGTAGTAAAATCCGCTGCGGTAAGCGTCCATGAAGGACAGAACTGCCCAGTAACTGTCTCACTTTCATACTTCCACTACCAAATACCTACCATGCGACCTAGCATACGACCTGTCATAGTTGTCTGAGGAAATTTATAATCAACAGACTGCCATACAAACAGAGTACAACCCTATTAAAAGATTGGACTCGAGAACAGTACTGCTTGACAAGAAGCGTCTAAGAGGAAGAATACTGAAACGTGAAACATTCGGACGAATCGGCACTGTGAAATACATTTGGTCTTTGATGAATTTGTTACAGTCACGACCCGCTGTAACGAGAAAATTAGTGTAGGCTTACTTAAAGAGTCACTACCCGCTCTATACGCGCAGAACGCAAAACAATAAGACGAATCAGACCCATACAAGAGGTCGCAACCCGCCATAAATGCGCAAAACGCAAAACAATAAACGAATAAGGCCCATACAAGGCTCATAATCCGCTATATCGCGCAAAACGCAAAAAAAAAACAATCTCCCAACTAAACGTCAACTTTCGTGTAGGCTTATTTTAATTCATCAAAGACAACGTAGACAGAGACCGAAACGCAACAACTTTTTAATTTAAAATTATTGTAGACGAGAGAAAGAAAAAAAAAATTAACCAATATTCCGAAACACTATGTATCAAGGAAAACAAGAATCGAACCGTGGACGGTGACGACTATGATTAATATACGAACAATTGATTAAAACAAAATTAACTAAACTAAGCGGCATTGCGAGTATGTCTAGTCTTTAGCGAATTTGTTACAGTCACGACCCGCTGTAACGAAAAGAAAGCAGCAGACGAGTAGACCTATACCAAGAAACTGTCATACTCCGCTAAAAATTTGCAAAACGCAAATAAAACAAAACGTGTGTAGACCTATAAAGGAATCATACACACTAAAACAAAACTCCCAATCAAAACATCAAATTCGTGTAGGCTTGTTTTAATCCGCTAAAGACAAACATAATTAATTACTGAACGAAATAATGTTCAATTTAATATTTGCCGATACATGATCAAATAAAACAAATGCTAATATTTCATAATAATGATTAGCAACCCTAAAAAAGGAAAAAACATTTTATGAGTCGAACCCACGAAACAGAACGAAAATGATAAGGTAAATTCAACGTGTATAACCCACGTGAATATAACAACATAATAAGTGACTTAATATGAGGATCAGAGACACTATAAAAGTATGACAACATACTACCAAAAAAAAAAAATTACGTAGGAGAGGAAACCGCGTTTGGCTACTTCATACGTGAGCTCCGGTTCAGTTAAATGTAAACATTTAATGGTACGGTCCATTTTTAAGCAAAATTAATTTTAAAGAATTGACTAAGTTCAAGCTAATTCAAGTAAATATTTTTATTAAACACCTCTATTGAAGCTAAAATGGCTCAATATATTAAATAATATTTTGTGAGACAAATAATTGAAATTAAAATAGTGAACTGAAATACGCGACGGAATGTGACACGATTGTGGGCAATGTTAAAAAAAAAATTACAACGATTTAAAATAATGTACGTAACCGCAATTATCTTTTCAGAGTTAAAAAAAATAAAATTGCAAAACAATAAATGATTGCAACAATAAAAAAAATGAATGCAATAAATGCACCAATAAAAAATAAAATCTCTGAAAGGAAATGTCAATTACGCACAAACACAAATGCAAAATACAAATGCTAAAAAAAACATGAAAGGTAATGCAATGTTATAACAAAATAAAAAAACGGTTCAAAAATGTAGTAGAAAAAAAATTATTGCCCACTGTGCAGTTCACGCATATGTGGGTAATCAGAGATGGTATTTGATTACCCGGCGGAGCCAGATGACAATAATCGGCTACTCGTTCCTCTTTAATGAGAAACGGGTCGGTGGTACCACCCCGTTCAGCCTCGTCCGCAAAGGCTTACCACCTGGATTTGAAAAATACCGACACCACAATAGTACGAAAACTTCTCTGTGCTTTGCCCTTCAAACGTTGGCGCCACTTTGTTACGACCGCCTGACGGCGGGTACAAATAAAACAAACAATTACAAAAAAATACAAATGTTTATTGTTATCAAGAAAAATATATTTAATTACGCAAACAATCCAGAAGGTTAGAATAAGTATCAATATTAAAATGGGGCGTGAATTCCCGGCACAGGGGAGTTTTCGGGTCCACAAAAAAACCTATGGGCGCTGGGGACTTATCTTTAGGCCGCTCGATCCCGTGACGCGTGGGGGGTCTTCGGTAACAGCCTCCACCGGCTAGGTGAGGAATCTGGAGGTGCCCTGTAGAAGGCCCTCAGCCGCCGAGGTCAGCGGGAGTCGACGGGCAGAAATGAGGCCTGCTGTCTCCCAAACCGTACTTGTCAACCCGTACGGTGGACCCCCAGTTTTCAAGGGGGTTGAAGAATGTTGCTAATTTAAACTTTTACTTTTTTTATTTTAATAAAGCACTGTTCGAACTGAACTGATTTGTTGTCGTGCGAGCTCTGGCGTCGGAAAAGCGTTGTTCATGCGCGAACTCGTTTTTATATACTGCCCCCCAGAACGGCCTACTTCCTGCCTGGCAACAGTGCGCGCTCCCCAGATCTCTTGATCCTTCGTCTGAGACGAGGACAGAGATATAGAAAGAACGGCTCAACCGAAGCAAGGCACGCCCTAAACTATTGTCTGTTTTTTATAAAATTCTTGTGGGACTAAGTTAGCAATAACCGAACCGAGTGAGATAGGATCATTGTCCCGTTGTTCGCTATTGTATTATTTCTAGATCCTTCTATGTGGTGGGCGTTTCTTATTAGGTGTACTGGAAGGAATTTGATTTCCGGTGCCAACGAATACCTTATATGGTCATTATGATGCTATCACTAGTTAAGGCGCGCGGTTTCCATTCGATGTAACAACTAGTTATTTTGTTTGTCTGTGTGTAAAGATTTTTTATTTTTATTTTATATTTTTAAAACTATGTTACGACGTAACAGTCTGTAAGTAAAGAACCAGTTGGAACTTTGTACTTTTTGCCTCTGCCTATCCCCATATATAATTTGGTAAAATCGTGAAAGAAATTATTAGTGATTATAATTACATATGAGCCAATGATTATAGTTACCTATTGGATTAAGGCAACTTTAAATGCGAAAATATGAATCTTATTTATTCCCTATTCCGTAGGAATTGCGAAATATACCTTCGTTGTCTTGCATATAATAGGGAACCTCAGTGCAAAATTTTAGCTTTCTAAGTCTACAAGTTAGTGTTGGGCCTTGATGAGTGATTAAATGAGTCAGGATTTTTCTTTATATATATTAAAATCCCGCGTGGTTCCCGGCTTAGAATAGGACCAACCCATCTCATCCCATCGGGTGTCGTACAAGGCGACTAAGGGAAAACTAGGGAATGGGCAGCAGCGTTCTCTTAACACTTCTGCGATCAAAAACTGCGCTCGCCAACCCGCCTGCCAAGCGTGGCGAGTATGGCAAACACCCCCAACCAATATGGAAGAAAGCAAGAAAACCAGGCCCCTAGTCCCCGGCGGTCCTGTTCGTCCTGGCCACGGTAGCAGCCATGGTAACGACAGGACAAGGGGTGCTAAGAATCTCCGGCAGAGATTCGGCTACCACCAAAAACGAAAATTGGCCCTGGTGACATACAACGCACGCACTTTGAGGACAGATGAGAAGCTTGTTGAGCTGGAAGAAGAGATAAACAAGTTGCGGTGGAATATTGTTGGTTTATCGGAGGTCCGAAGAAAGGGCGAGGACACGATAACCTTAAAATCCGGCAACTTGTTTTACTACCGGGAGGGCGAACAGCAGTCCCAAGGTGGTGTCGGATTTATCGTCCACAAGTCACTCATAGACAACGTTGTGTCCATCACTAGTGTGTCGAGCAGGGTAGCGTACCTGATACTCAGAATATCCAAAAGATATTCGCTGAAGGTCATACAGGTCTACGCACCGACCTCGACATACTCAGATGATGATGTCGAAGTTATGTATGAGGACATTAGTAGAGCCATACATACTTCCAAAACACACTTTACAGTGGTTATGGGTGACTTCAATGCGCGGCTGGGCAAACGGGGCGATGATGAGTTGAGAGTGGGGCAATTTGGATATGGGCAGCGCAACCCCAGGGGTCAGAGGCTGGCCGAATTCCTGGAGAAGGAGGGACTCTTTATGATGAACTCTTTCTTCCAGAAGCCGCCTCATAGGAAATGGACCTGGATGAGCCCTGATGGTTCCACCAAAAACGAAATAGACTTCATAATGAGCACCAAGCGACAAATATTTAATGATGTCTCCGTTATCCACAGGGTAAAAACCGGCAGTGATCACTGAATGGTCAGAGGCACATTAAATATTAATGTCAAATTGGAAAGATCGCGTCTGATGAAGTCTACGCTCCGACCTTGTAATGCACATATCCAAAACCCCGAGAACTTTCAACTCGAATTGTCAAACCGCTTCGAATTGCTAGACAGCAGCGCATCAGTGGACGAAATCAACAACAGGCTGGTAGAGACTGTCCATACGGTCGGGTCCAAGTATTTTAAGCCCCACCGTAAAAATAGAACTCAAAAACTATCCAACTACACCCGAAACCTCATGGCTGAGCGACGTTCCATGACGCTCCAAACCTCCGATGATGCTAAGTCCTATAGGCAGCTCAATGGACAGATATTGAAGTCCTTGCGACAAGACTTACGGTCCTTCAATACAAGGCGTATTGAGGAGACCATAGCACAGAACAAGGGCTCTAAAGTGTTCGCAAGAGACGCGTCTATTGGGCAAAGCCAGTTGACGAAGCTGAAGATGGAGGACGGAAACGTAACGTCGAATAGGTCGGAGGTGCTCAGGGAGATAGAGAGGTTCTATGGGCAGTTGTATACCTCAGTAGCTGAACCTGTTGTTGACTTGGTAAAAGACCCAAGAGCCAAGCTAACCCGACACTACACTGAAGATATCCCGGACATCAGCCTGTACGAGATTAGGATGGCTCTCAAACAACTCTAAAATAACAAAGCGCCGGGCGAAGACGGAATTACCGTAGAGCTTCTGAAAGCGGGCGGAACGCCAGTACTTAAAGTCTTTCAGAGGCTGTTTAATTCCGTCTTGCTCGAAGAGAAAACGCCGGAAGCATGGAACAGGGGTGTGGTGGTACTGTTTTTCAAGAAAGGTGATAACACTTTACTGAAGAATTATAAGCCCATCACACTGCTGAGCCATGTTTATAAGTTGTTTTCGAGAGTCATTACGAATCGTCTCAAACGCAGGTTTGATGACTTCCAGCCTCCCGAACAAGCCGGTTTCCGGAAAGGCTTTAGTACCATAGACCACATACATACGCTGCGGCAGATTATACAGAAGACCGAGGAGTATAATCGGCCACTATGCTTGGCGTTTGTGGACTATGAGAAAGCCTTCGATTCGATCGAGACTTGGGCGGTTCTTAGATCTCTCCAGCGATGCCGCATTGACTATCGGTACATCGAAGTGTTGAAGTGCTTGTATAATAACGCCACCATGTCAGTCCGAGTACAGGGGCAGTGCACGAAGGCAATCCCCATAAAAAGAGGAGTAAGACAGGGAGACGTCATTTCTCCGAAACTGTTTACGGCCACCTTAGAGGACGCCTTCAAGCTCTTGGAATGGCAAGGACTTGGCATCAACATCAATGGCGAATACATCACTCACCTTCGATTTGCCGACGACATTGTGGTCATGGTGGAGTCGCTGGAAGATCTAGGACGAATGCTCGGCGACCTCAACAGAGTATCTCAACAAGTGGGTCTTAAAATGAATATGGACAACACAAAAATAATGTTTAACGTCCATGTCGTACCCACCGCACTCACTGTTGGGAACTCTACTCTTGAAGTTGTCAACGAATACATTTACCTGGGACAGGTAGTCCGGTTAGGTAGGTCCAACTTTGAGAGAGAGGTCAATCGACGAATCCAACTCGGCTGGACAGCGTTCGGGAAACTGCGCAATATCTTCTCATCCAAAATACCTCAGTGCCTAAAGACTAAAGTTTTCAGTCAATGTGTGTTACCAGTGATGATATATGGATCAGAGACGTGGTCTCTTACAATAGGTCTCATAAAAAAGCTCAGAGTTGCTCAGCGAGCTATGGAGAGAGCTATGCTCGGCGTTTCTCTACGCGATCGAATCAGGAATGAGGAGATTCGTAGAAGAACCAAGGTTACCGACATAGCCCTTAAGATTAGCAAGCTGAAGTGGCAATGGGCGGGCCACATAGCGCGTAGATCGGACGGGCGTTGGGGCAGAAAGATTCTAGAGTGGCGACCACGTATTGGCAAGCGCAGCGTGGGACGACCGCCTGCCAGATGGACCGACGATCTTGTGAAAATCGCAGGAAGTCGTTGGATGCAGGTGGCATCGGACCGGTTACGCTGGAAAGCGATTGGGGAGGCCTATGTTCAACAGTGGACAAGTATGGGCTGAGATGATGATGATGATGATATTAAAATCGATTGATTCGAGTCCCTACGTTTTCAAATAGCTTCAATCGAAATGTCAATTGAAGTGACATTGACAATTTGACATTCGGCTGATTTGCGGTTAGGTTGTTGTTGGTGCAGAGAAACTATTATTATTACTATTACTATTTTTTATTATATATATACTATAGGTTACCAACGAAGTTACAGTGTGTTTATTGAAAACGATTTCGCACGTTTATTTATTAAGAAATCCAGAACAATATTTCCAGAAATGGCTTCGCCTCTAGAACAATTTGTGAATAATGTTAGAACTTTATCGGCATCAGGTAGAATAATCAGTGTTTTGCCAACATACTTCATATTTTGCAGTCTATTTACTGTGTTTTATGACAATTTCAGGTTCTTTCCGTGAATTGTGCGATGTCATCAGTAAGTCTGATGAGGTTTTACAGAGGAACTCGGCTCATCTCAATACGGTATTAGAGACTCTTGATATCCAACAGCATTCATTGGGAGTTCTTGGCGTTCTCGTTGCTAAATTTTCTTTGCCCCAGGTACTTTATACATATAAATAATATATTATGTTAATAAACTTGGTTAGTTCAGTGTAGGTACTAGATTTGTGCAACCTGCGAAAAGCCTGACTGGATTTTACAATTGTAGACTAGTGACTATCGCTGAGATTATTATATGTTAACTCCAAATTCTGTTAATCCAGCTGTCTATCCAGTCTAATTTGTTTAATGTTAAGGTTTTAAATAATGTTTATATGCATAACTCAGTAATGTTTTTTGGTTGGTTTGTTAAATAATCATGTTATTTTTCAGGGCACAGGGGATGTGGATAGATCAACTATGTTTCAACAGATTCATGATTTTATAACAAACTGCAATGGAGAGCAAGTCCGTTTCTCCCCTGAACTATGTAAGTTTTTATTTAGTGAATATTTTTTTAAACTGGGTGGGGCTACCCACACTAGGATTTATTCCTGCGTTGTGGGTGCTTTTACAATCATGAAAATTTGCATACACAAATACCCATATATCAATTTTTCTCTTAAGAAAATTGGAAACTCCCATTTTTAAATTATATTAACTTTTTCTTTTCTTTATGGAAATGAAGCGCCTACTAGGAGTTATTCTTGTGTTGTGGTTGCATTTACAAACATGAAAATCACATGCTCAAACACCCTGACCGAAAAAAAATATTGTGGATCACACAAAGATTAGTCCTATATGGTATTCACACCCGTGACTACTCAATTAAGTGGGTGGAGCGACTCAAGTTCTTAACCACTAGACCAAGCTGTCTACCAAAAACGTTTTTAATAAGTTAATTGGGTTATAGGAATCAATGTTTATCCAAAATACTATGACTTGACTTGACTTAAGATCCTAAGTCCCCTAGATAGGGCAGAGGGTGTCAACAGTGCGCTGCCATCCTGGTCGATTTTGAGCTTTGCGCTTCAGCTCGCTCTAGCGTTTCCCTATAGCCTCCGCTTCTGCAATGATTGTCCACCGCCAGGTCTGTTTAGGATGGCCACGTTTACGCTGTCCTTGGGGGTTTCAGTCTAGAGCTTGCCTCGGTATGGTAAAATATTATGAGACTATCAAATTTTCCAGATGCCGAACTCTGCCATATCCTAACCAATCACCTTGTTGAAGTAAAACAGCCGATCAGAGGCATAGAGATATTAAAAAAAGCTATCAGGAAGATACAATTGTTTGATTCACAACTGACATCTATCCATGCAGATCTGTGCCAGCTCTGTTTACTGTCTAAATGTATGAAACCGGCTCTTGAGTTTTTGGAAACAGATGTTACTGGAATTGGAGCCGAGGTAACAGTTATACATATTGGTAATCTACATTAATATAATAAAGAGGAAAGATTTGTATGTTTGTAACGTATAAACTCAAAAATAACTGGACGATTTTAATGATTCTTTCACCATTAGAAAGCCTCATTATCCAGAAGTAACTTAGGCACATAGACCTGGAAGATGGCGCTGTTGTCGACTGGGTACCAAGTCGTGGAAAAGTGCTAGTGTCGGATAATTTTGTTGTGGTTTTGGGACTGTTATTTCATGGAAGGGAATAGTTTCAAGTAGTTGATGCACCTTTGCCCCCTTGTCTGGGGAAACTGTGAAAGCTCCTTAGCCAGTAGCAAAATTATATACCTATCTATCTATCAATATCATCACGCTAGATCCCTTGCAGGGTAGGCAGAGAGTACAGAGTTCCAACAGGTTTTTTTCATTACATACCTCTCTGGCTTCCTCCACTCTCACCGTTTATCTTATACATACTTGCTGGTTACAGAGACTCCTGACTTGTCCTTCAGAAAAGACTCTGTCTATTTGGTCATGGTAAGAAAGCCTAGGACTTCCGCAGTAAAAATATGGATACCACTAAATCACCTATTTGCCCTTCATTCATTGCTTTCAGTCTTTTAAGACTTTATCCAAATATATTATAAACAGACTAGCAGACAACACGCAAGCCTGCTTGACGCCGATTTCAACGTCAAACCAGGGTGACATATCACCCACCCGTACGCGTGCCTTGCCGTCCACATAAGGGGACTGAACGGCTCGCAACAGACTGCCATTTATACCAAACTGGGAAAATGTCTCAAAGTCTCTTTCGCACAACTCTGTCAAACGCCTTCTCCAGATCCAAAAAACCGCAGAAAACCTTCCGGCCCACTACCAGATGCTTCTCTACGATGTTGCGGAGGGAGGAAAACTTGATCCGAAGATCTTCTTCTGGACCTGAAACCCTCTTGTGTCCCCATAATCATACACACACAACCAAATGTCACTCCTGCTTGCTATAAGGCTTCCAACTTGGCTTAACCCCTACCGCATTAAGAGTTAACCATGACGAACAACCTAACACGCCTTCCAAAGCATGCTCGAAACCCATCTCACCCCGACCAAGCCGAATTTCGCCAATCCTTGGTGAACACCGTGGTAGCTCAGTGCTAGGAGTGCCTCGATATTGAGTCAATATTATTTAATCAATCTATTATAGCAATTGGCTTCCCCATTATTATGTCTGCTGATTCAGTTAATTTACTTGAAATGTGGGTGTTTAAGATAATGGTCTAAATATGTGTGAATAAATATTATTAGTTTTATTTATTTTACAAAATTACCCCACACTGCAATAACACCTAGTGACGGGAGTGTATACCTCATAATTTTACTGTTATGGTTTAATTTTCTTTGGCCAATAAACATTATTATTAATAGAGAAGTTAGCATGAATCGTAGTTTCTTGGTGATATTATTTTCTAAACCCAGATATAAAAGTGGCTAGAGATGCAGTCGCAGTTAGTACAACAACATTAAAATGTCGTAATTTCATTCTTTTGTAATATTTCAGCTAGGTGGTAACAATAACTCCAAACACTTTCTGCTCTATTATTATTATGGAGGCATGATTTACACTTCAATAAAGAACTATGATAGAGCTCTATACTTTTTTGAAGTAGTTGTGACTGTTCCTGCAATGGTGGTATCTCATATTATGTTGGAGGCTTATAAAAAATACATACTGGTGTCATTTATTATACATGGAAAGGTGAGAAACTATACTTTTTTTCCTTTAATATTAACTTAAAAGCGAAGATGTTATCTGTTATATTCATTGGTTTGTAATCAATACACTCTGAAATTACTGGACCGTTTTTAAACAACGACGATTTAGCGCAGTGGTTAAGAGCTAAAGCCGCTCCGCCCACTGTGTCTAATAGTCGCGGGTTCGATTCCCGCACGAGACAAATCTTTGTGTGATCCACAATTATTTGTTCCGGTCTGGGTATTTGTGTATGTGAATTTTCATGTTTGTAAACGCACCCACGATACAGGAATAAATTCTAGCGTGGGGCTACGTTAAAAAAAAAATCACCATTAGCTACATTATCCAGAAGTACCACAGACTCAGTAGGTGGCGCTGTTGTTGACCAGGAGCGAAGCCACGGAAAACTGCTAGTTACGGACGATTAAGCGAAGTGGTTAAGAGCTAAAGCCGCTCCGCCCTTTGTGTCTAATAGTCGCGGGTTTGATTCCCGCACTGGACAAGTCTTTGTGTGACCGACAATTAGTTGCTTCGGTCTGAGTATTTGTGACTGTGAATTTTCATGTTTGTAAACGCACCCACGACACAAGAAGAAATCTTAGCGTGGGGCTAAGTTTTTATAAAAAAAATATATGTCAACGTATAACATCCTACTAAGGATCACAATCTACACTCGCAATACTAAATATTAGCATTAAACATGTATATTCATTGTTCTATTTCTTTAAATAATAGAAGTTAGCAGAAACATAATAATATATTAATTGTTTAAAGCTAATTGTAGTAGTTAGTAAGTTGTTTTCTCATTTTACAGTTATTTTTTAAATACAGAAATATAAAATGCTGTGAATCATTACTATGCTGTTTTACAGATACTGCCTATGCCTAAATACACACCACAAGTAGTTTGCCGTTTCCTCAAGCCATTGTCTGTGGCATATCATGAATTGGCAACCTCGCAACATGCCGCCATAAAGCATCGGGATACTTTTGTGAGGGACAAGAACATGGGTCTAGTCAACCAGGTAACTAGTATTCTTTTATAAAGTGTCTTAAGTTATATCACTTTTAAATAGTACGAAGGTGTGCCATCACCATGAATCGGATGAGGATGGTCTATATGTATAAAAGGAAATCGGTAACTTATGTATATTTGAAATAAAACTATTTTACGGATTTTATCGCGGTTTATTATTGATTTTTAGTTCCCGATGTATATTGTTGCGTAGCTTTGCTTTTGACATGGGCCACACGGGCTAAAACCCCTCGCGGCGTTTAAATGGCACTGCCCTTTGATAAATTTAGACCGTGTGGTGTCTACATATTGTGATCTAGAACTGGCGCTCTTAAATACTTCAAGATAGTGTGTCGCCCTTGTGGCACAGTACGTACATTACAGGACATATAACTAATTGCATATTATTAACTAGCGGTACCCGCAATATTGTTCGCATTATTTTCAGGCGTGTATTTCAGACCTTTTTTTTGAGACAAATTGTAACCTATATCCTTACCCCGCTCAAAATCTGTTCAGCGGTTTAAGCATGAAAAGGTAACAGACAGACTGACAGACAAAGTTATATTGAAAGGGCGTTGTTCTGCGTCCATACATGATTCGCCCCAGAAGCAACAGCAATGATAAAATGCTTGTACAATTTGAAATCACCGATTAATCACTTTCATGCATTTATTATTAAACGGACAAGCGGGGGAATCGCATTATTGCAAAAAAAGTATTAGAATTTGAGGTTATAATTTAGTAGCCAACAATACATCTGTAAAATAGATTATGGTTGAATTTAGTCGATTGGTTATAACTTATTGATAGGATTGGTATCTCCAACCGTAATTCGATAACAACGGTTACATTCGGTAAAGATGGCGGCGACTTCTATTTAAATACTTACACTAACGATTGCAAATTGCCCGTCAGATACAGATATTTGCCACTACTGGGATAAAATAGATATATAATTACAGTTTAGGTCACATGTTTGTTGGTTCTGGGGCAATTTTCGATGATGTCCTTTATGGTGTTAGTATGGATAATTGATATTAGCACAATATTATCGCACACACGGTGAAAACACACTCGAAATAAAAAGGTTTTATTTATCTTTTACAGGTGTTAAGTTCAATGTACAAAAAGAACATACAAAGGCTGACAAAGACATTTTTAACACTGTCTCTAAGCGACGTCGCGTCACGGGTGCAGTTATCTGGTCCTGCCCAAGCTGAAAGTTACATTCTCAATATGGTAAGATTTTAATTCTTTCTATCTATATCATCACGCCAGCTCCCTCGCGGGGTAGGCAGAGTACAGAGTTCCAACAGGTTTTTTCCTGACATACCTCTCTGGCTTCCTCCACTCTCATAGTTCATCTCATACACACTCGCCGGTTACGGAGACTTGCCCTTCAGATAAGACACGGTCTATTTGGTCATGGTAAGATAGTCTAGGTCTTCCCCGGTACCTACATCCTTCCACTTTCGCATTGTATATCTGGTTTGTCATTCTTTCTTCTGTTATTCTTTCTATATGCCCGAACCAACGGAGCATACCCTTTCTCATCTTTACACCGATACTGTCTTTCATAACTACTCACTTTCTTACTACGCTGTTGTGAATACGGTCGGTCAGCGTGACTCCGCACATCTTCCGCAGAGATCGCATTTCGACCGCATTTATCCTGCTTTCGTTCTCCTTCTTACATACCCAACTCTCACTGCCATATAACAGCGTTGGGACAAGCACTCCGTTATGCATGGTCAGATGCGCCTTTTGACTTTAATTCTTTTATCAATTGAAAGCTATATTACCCAGAACTAACATAGACCGGTAGGTAGCGGTGTTGTCGACTGGGTGCAAAGCGACGGAAAACTGCGACAAGGATCTTTTGGCCCGTGGATGACATTAACAGTGGTTTTAGTGTGAAATTAGGGTTATTATTTAGTAAAGTTTTCCTACTTTCCGGGAAATGGGAACAGGTCGGTAAATTTCGTAAAAAACAGCAACTCTGCGACTGCCATGAAGTGACCCATTTACTTCACTTGATGATTGCAGATTCGGCTGTTCAAATTTAAGTAGTTAACTTATAAGTGTAATGCACACTATGGGTATCTTATCTTAATATTGGCTGTTTTCGGACTGAGGATACCACAGGCGCACTTCGACCCGATAGGATCTTTGTGCTAGAGATCAAAATACTCCTTGTACCAGATTGTAGGTTCTGGCAGAGGGGAAAAGTCGATATTCCTTTGGGTTTTGGATAAGGATGGTATATCTTTATACGCCGCGCCGCCTGCGCCTCGCTATTCCAGAGGACATGCTTCATGGTTTTAGTTTCTGTACCACAGTTCCTGCATACCACATCACTGCACAGGTTCATCTATTGCACATTTTTTATTTTGGCCGTAATGGCTTGTGAATGCTCCAATTAGTTGCCTTAGTTGAAGTATTCTAAGCTTTATTAGTCTTTTGCTATCGCTATCGCTCCATGTGGTGATAAATTCCTTGGAGTGTCTCAGCCTTACCCTATGGGTAGGCATCACCAATTCGATCTCATAATTGTTTAGGTCTGGGTATTTGTGTATGTGATTGCCATGTTTGTAAAAGCATTTACGACGCAGGAATTATTATTCCTAGAGTGGGGCTAAGCTAAAACTGCAAATCGATTTTTTTTTAAATCATAAGGTATATTATAAAAATAAGGTACATTATCTGTATATTAATACGTGAAGCAAAAACTTTGTACACATTTTTACGAAAATTGCGCGGACGGAGGAGTATGAAATTTCCCACACTTATAGTTTATATAGAGAAGGAGTGCAGAATGCTAATATTTTTTTAAAATTATGCATAAAACATACATTAAGACAATGAAAAAACATTACACACAATACCATGTATTTGAACACTCGTCAAATTGATGTTTGTCTTTAATATTATTGGTCTATAGTCTTACTGAATGTCAAACATAACTAGCAAACGATGAAAGAGAGGTCGAATATCGAACTACACTACCACATACCACTAGTAAAAATAATTCATTGAGTGCATCTTCGTAAAAAAATTAAATTCATGTAAATGCAGAGATTAGATGAAAAGTTTCTATTCTTTAAATAAGAATATAAAACATTGTTGTCTTCTACTGCTTTAAAATTTAAAAAAAAAGGAATTATAGTATTTTACACATAGGATGTTCTAATTGCCAAACGAAATTAATATTTAATTCAATGGTGTTAAAGCATAAAACCATAAGTATAGAAACGGGTCATGCCTCTTATTGCCATTGAATAAAGTATAATTGTCTTTGACACTTACAACTGTCACAGTACCCACCTTACGTGAGAAATACTAAAAGTCTTATAAGTACTTAAGATCCCCCTATAATTTTCAATTTGTATTTTTTTTATTAGATTGAGGAAGGCGAAATATATGCGATGATAAATCAAAAAGACGGCATGGTAGTGTTTCTGGACAGTCCAGAGAAGTATGCATCGCCCGATACTTTGTCCGTCCTTGAACAGCAAATGGCGGCTTGTACAAAACTCCATCAGTACATTCAGGAAATGGACGAACAGATTCAAGTTAATCCTCAGGTGAAGAACACGGTTTTAATTTATCTGTTTGAACTATCTTAGAGCTTTACTACACCAGTGTATTATTGGTGAATACACAAAGTGGCTTCACAAATTTTGTTAAATTTAGAGATAATGGATGGACGATTTAGCGCAATTGTTAGAGCTTAAGCCGCTCCGCCCATTGAGTCTAGTAGTCGCGGGCTCAATTCCCGCACGGGACATATCTTTGCGTGATCTACAACTATTTGTTACGGTCTGGGTATTGGTGTATGTGAATTTTCATGTTTGTAAACGCACCCACGACACAGGAATAAATCCTAGAGGGGGCTACGTTTCTTCAAAAAAAAAAATGCATGTCAGTACAGTGTCAATATTTCTATTGTTTGTCCATTTTTGGTTTCTCTTGACAACTTTATACTCTTTTTGTGTGTGTGCGCATTGAAGTCCATTATAAACTTGGCTATCCAAAAATCTAGACAATTTTTTATCCGAGTTCATAACGTGAAGCTTCTCAAACAAGTAAACATAATAACAAAGGATGTTGTTCTGCGCTGCAATGAAAAAATAATTTTATGAATTCCAATTACCCATATTTTCTTAAGACATTTATTATTAAACGGACAACAAGACACCGTGAGCTCATTCTGCGTAGATCGGACCAACAAAAATAATTAAGAAGTTTGAGGGTACCCCGGAACAACTTTGCCTTTTGGACGTCTAACACCTCAGTCCCTCCCGTGACCATGGGTGCTGCAAAGCACTCGAATCTTCGGGAACCTAAAATTCAAAAATAAACCGCGATGAAATCCGAAACATAGTTTTATTTCATGTGTAATATTCGCGTAAATCTAAGAATTCAGTACTTACAATACTTTGAAATATTCGTTTTAGATTGCAAATTGTCCGTTAGATACGGATATTTGCCATTATTTTAGTATAATAGGCAAAATAATGATGGCATGGGTCAAATGTTTTTTGGTTCTGGGGCAATTTTCGACAATGTCCTTCAGTCAGTATATCAGTCTCAAACGTCGCGAAAGGTCAGAGTGTATTTCAAAAGTAATAATTTAAAACTTTCTTTTCAGTATGTGAAGAAAGCTGTAGGAAGCCACGATGAAGACATCCCAGCAACAAGCCAGAACTCAAAAACAACTTATTCTATGTAACTTAAGTACTCAATTTATTGTTTTTAATATAGTCGTTTAATTAATACACAATCATGTAGTTTTACTACACTCATTCCCGCCCATATAATTCATAAATATAAAAACAACAGTAATATAACAATTGAATATAATGAGATTAGGCAGCCTCATGTATTGCTTCTGTAAATGCAGTCATACTCTCCAATGGGGTCTGTGGTGTTATACCATGCCCCAAGTTAGCTATATATCTCTGTTTCCCGAACTTCTTCACCATGTCTATTGTCAATTTTCTAATTTCTTCCTGAAATTTATTCATAATAATGGCATGATTATTACTAAACACAGTGTACTTTTAGATAAATAATGGATATCAAAATGGATATAAAATATTGATCTAACATGTGAGGATGATAGAATAGTGTCATTGGTCTAATAATGCCGAGTGCGCATAGCGATTATAAGGTTTTGGGTTCAAACATAGGCTGGGCAATGTGTAGTGTTTCTCTATCTCTCTCTCTCTCTCTATATCGACACGCCAGATCCATTGCGAGGTAGGTAGTGTGTTTCTTCCGAAAATTGAGTTCTTAGAGCAGACTTCAATTTCTTCCAGACAACCAATGTATTGGATTCTTCCAATACATTGGTTGTCTGCAACATACTGAATAGATTAAGGTAAAACTAAGTAATACATTTACTTACAGGCGTTTTATACAAATCCTGTGGATCAAGGTTCCCTTGTAGTGTAATGTTCTCACCAACAATCTTTCTAGCCTCAACAGGATCTACTGTCCAATCAAGTCCTATAGTCTCATAGCCAAATTGAGCTTGAATATCCAACGAGTGTCCTGCACCTTTGGCGAAAATTGTCTGCAAAATCAATCAATCAATCATTTATTTTGTAAACATAGGTAGTGTGGACAGACAGATGTTGATATCTTAATGTAGTCCGCTATATTTTGCCAGTAGATGGCGTCGAAAATTTGGGTATAAGTTGTATTAAAAATTAAGTCATCATATTAATTAAGTTAGTAATTTTAAAGAGAGTATATATTATGGAAAATAAAATAAAGTAATTCTCAAAAGTCAATATACAATGCTAATAGAAATTATACAGTATATCATTATAGTTTTGCCAAAATACAGTCATTATTAAATAAGAAAAAAATATGATTGGTCAAGTTTAATAACCGAACCCAGGTTTAACTCTGTTTGTCAGTAAGGAACTCTGTGATGGAGTAATAACACCTTTCTTAAAATATAAAGCATGATGTTGGAGGAGCCATTCTTGTGATCCTTTCAATAACAGATGAAATCCAAAATACCATTACGGTAACTTTACTTTTTGGTTAGCTTTAGAAGTGCTCTTGGGAGTTGCTGAGAATCCTATTATAATATAACAAACTGGTGCACAACAAATAGCCTCTCGGTCAACCCGACGAAGACTAATGTCATCCTGTTTACAAGGAAAAAGGTACTGACGGGTCTACAGGACTTGCACATGTACGGAAGTAAAATTAAATGGGCCACTGAGGTCAAGTATCTGGGGGTGACCCTGGACAAGCAACTGAAGTGGCATACACATGTTGATCAAACCATAGCCAAAGCATTGAGAGTGCTGAATATGTGTAGGTCAGCGTATGGAAAGGCATGGGGACTACAGCCCAAAATAATGCACTGGATATATATCACTATGGTAAAACCGATATTAACGTATGGATGCATCGTGTGGTGGCCTAGAACTAAGACACAGACGTGCAGGGATTCCTTAACAAAACTGCAGAGGACAGCCTGCCTGGCCATCACAAGTGCATTCAAAACAACACCGACGGCAGCTATGGAGAGGCTACTCAACCTGACTCCATTACATATCGTCATTGAAACTGAGGCAAGGAAGGCACTCTATAAGCTAGAGAAAGCTGGACTATGGAGCATAACGGCGCCAGGCCTCGAACACACCAAGCTAGAACCGGATAAGGAACTAGATGACATAAGGGACATGAGAAGCGACAAGATCCTAACCACATACATGTTCAATAAGAGATTTAGCACTCACATCCCAACCAGGGAACAATGGAAAAGTGGTCTAAATAAGCAAGGCAAGGAGCAAATGATATGGTACACTGACGGATCCAAAACCAAGTTTGGAACGGGAGCCGGAGTATACACGGAAGGATACAGCCTCAGCCAAAGCATGGACAGGTTTACATCAATATTCCAGGCAGAGACCTATGCGATAAACATTTGTGCAAAAGAGATATTGGACAAACGTATCACGGGCAAGAAAGTGTAAATTTGTAGTGATAGTCAGGCTGCCCTCAAGGCCGTCGGCTCCTATGAGCTAAACTCAGCACTGGCTGCGGAGTGCGTATACCTTCTTGACAGATGTGGAGTCTGGGTCCCTGGGCACACGGGAGTTGATGGCAATGAGCGTGCGGATGACTTAGCCAGGAAGGGAGCAATGGAAAAACCCGTTGGTCCAGAACCGTTCAGAGGCATACCAGACGGTGCCTATAGAGGCGCACTCTTCAAATACGCCCAAGAACAACACAAGAAAGAATGGGAAACACACACAGGGCTTCGACACTCAAAGGAATTCCTTTTCGCATGGTGTGAAAGCGACAGCAAGAGACTACTAAAATATAGTAGACTACAACTAAGGCAAATAACTGGAGCATTTACAGGCCACTATGGCACGAAAGAATATCTACACAAGATGAACCTATGCGGCGACGTGGTATGCAGGAGCTGTGGCACAGAAACTGAAACCATGAAGCACGTCCTCTGTCACTGCGACGCTCTGGCTGCGCGGCGAATGGAACTGCTGGGAGTGGCCTATCCAAACCCAGAAGAACTACGGCTCTGTCCCCCTGCTGGAATTTACAACCTAATACAGGGAGTACTAGACACCTCAGGTACGTAAGCCCTAATGCTGGGCAAGGACAGCACAAAAGATCCCATGGGTCGAAGTGTGCCAGAGGTATCCTCGGTCCGGTAAGCCAATATAAGATAAGATTATAATATAATAAACACGAAAGTTTGTGAGGATGGATGTATGAAAGTTTGTTACTTTTTCATACAAAATAAACTCAATGGATTTTAATGAAACATTATAGTAGTACTATAGCTTATTCATCAGAATAACACATAGGCTCTATACATATAATTTACATAGGCAGACGAAGTCGAGGGTGACGGCGAGTCATCCATATTTGTGTCAAATATTGCTAATTATCTCCAATATAATATGTACAGTCCGACAAGGATCATTTGGCGTGTGGACGACATTGAGTGTGAGATTACGGTCATCATTTATTAAAAGGACATTGTTCGGCGGCGGCGGCCATACATGATTTGCCCCAGAACCAACAGCAATGAAAAAATGTGTATTTGATTTCAAGTTACCTGCAAATTATCTTCATGCATTTATTATTAAACGGACAATCGGAGGCATTGCATTATGGCAAAAAATAGTATTAGATTTTGAGGTTATAATTTAGTAGCCAATAATTCATTTGTAAAATTGTTATATAAAACTAGCAATAATCAAATCGATAATTATTGAATGTAATCGATTGAATATAACCGATTGATAGGATTGACATCGCCAACCGTAATTCGATAACGTTGGCATTCGGAAAAGACGTTTGCGACTGTGATTTAAGTACTCACAGTACTTTGAAATATTCGTGTGGGATTGCAAATTGTCTGTTAGATATAAATGTTTGCAACTATTATAATAAAACAGATAAATAATTATGGTGCAGGACACATGTGTGTTGGTTCTGGGGCCATTTTCGACTATGTCCGTTTCCTACTTCCGGGAAATAATTTTAACAGGTGTGACAGGTGGTCCCCACGGTGTGACTAACTCAAGTGAGTTGTCGCACTTGCTCAACAAATTTAAGCAAGCTGGACCATGTGGATGTAAACCAAATTGAATTATAGAATAGAAGAATACAAAGTAAATAAAAACTTTTAAGACCCAAGCAGTGATAGCGTAGTGGTTAGACCGTTAGACTGCAAAGTCAAAGGTCTCGGGTTCAAACCCAGGCACGCACCACTGTATTTTCGATAGCATGTGCGTATTAAAAATGAATTATCACTTGCTTTAACGGTGAAGGAAAACACCGTGAGGAAACCTTTCATGCCTAAGAGTTTCTCAAAGGTGTGTGAAGTTCGCCAACCCGCACTGGGCCAGCGTGGTGGACTATGGTCTAAACCCTCTCAGTTTAAGGCCCGTGCCCAACAGTGGGACAATTTCTTAACAGGGCTAATATTATTATTTTAAGACCCAGATAAATTTCATATAAACAGCAACTCTGTGAATGTCATGAAGCGATATTTCACTTGATGACGTTTCGATTTTGGCCACGGGCCACTCATCCGTGGCCGATCTATGTCGCACTGTATTTTCTGCAGAAGAGATTAATGACGCAATTTCGATTTTAATACATACTCATTATTTTCCTTAACAGTAACTTACCATTGGAACCTGCTGCAATGATCTCTCTTCAAGTTTCTTTTGTAATCCACTCCTTATATCCTTAAGATAAGGTGCAGATATTTCAATAAATTGCTCTCTTGTCAGGTGATCAGCACTTGATTCAAAAACTTGTAAAAGTTGAGCACCACTATCCACCTACAAAGAGCAATGAACATTTGTACAAATACAGACAACATATGAACAAAGTAATATATATTTTTTTAACAATCTTTACTTTAAAAATATTTTATTGAGTATCTGAAATTTATAAATTAATATGAGTATCTTAGGAATTACTCTAGTGTCGTAGCATTTGCTTATAATATAGAATTAGAAATTAGAATAATTACAAAAAAAGGCGCTCGTAGCGCTGTGCGACCGCGGTGTTCTTACCGATCACCAAGGTCAAGCAGCGTTCGACTCGGTCGGCCTAAGATGTGTGACCGTTTGTGGCATTTCATATTCGAGCGTCTCCGTGCTTCGGAAGGCACGTTAAGCTGTTGGTCCCGGTTACCACTTAATGTGGTAGTCGTTAAGTCGAGTTGGAAGCCTTAAAAGCGGCTTGATAAGTTCCAACAGCAGGTGGCCACAAACCTGCTGTTGGAACTTCCTCATCTCGATTTGTGTGAGAAGGCCTTTGCCCAGCAGTACGCAGTATAGGCTGATATTATTATATTATTACAAAAAAAGTTGGAATCAAACCCTTGTTTATCCCAAACCGAACCATGCCAACTGCTAAGCTACCGAAGCAAGTAGCAGATTTGCACTTAAAGCAATTCAGAGCTCACCTGCATGACTAAATAGTCAATAATGACATTTGTAAGCAGCTTCAGCAGCTTGTGAACATCTTTGGGGTATTTCTCCAACCACTCTTTTGTTTTAGACATTGTTTTACTCCCACCACCTTCAATCATGTATCCCATTAAAGTGAACTAGAAAAAAAAAATTATAATTAGCATAGAATAAACATGAATCTACAATGTTACATTAAAAAAACACTTTATATTAAATAATTTTATTGACCATTTATTGACAACTCGCAATTGCATTTCTGGATTACGGTCGTGTAAATACAGTATTTTTTATTTATCTATCTATCTATCTCATCACGCCAGATCTCTTGCCGGGTAGGCAGTAAGTACAGAGTTTCAACTGATTCTTTCCTTATATACCTCTCTGGCTTCCTCCACTCTCATAGTTGGTCTCATACACACTCACCTTCAGATAAGACACGGTCTATTTGGTCATGGTAAGATAGTCTATGTCTTCCCCACTGCCTATATCCCTCCACTTTCACATTGTATATTGGTTTTGTCATTCTTTCTTCTGACATTTCTTGTATATGCCCAAACCAACAGAGCATACTCTTTCTCATCTTTACACCGATACTATCTTTCACACCAACCAATACTATCATTCTTACTACGCTGTTGCGAATACGGTTACCTGTTACCTTTATTTTCTTAAACAACTTTTATGGTTAGAGGTTTGACTACAATTACTGTTAAGTATATTATATACACATGTATATAGCAACAAATAACGGACTGCAATTATATTTCAGTTGTTATCAAGAACTCTTGCAACATAATCGGGGGTTAAAGGGTGTAAAGGAAATTTTGGGGAAAATATGTATTTAATTTCATCATAATTATGATAAAGCTGAAATCTCACTCGCCATTATGCCTATTGAACCCTGAGGTACCAATATGTTCTTACCGGTGCTCCAGTAAATCCAATAAGTGGTACTTTGCCTTCAATTTTATGCCTAGTCAATGTGATTGCTTTTCCAACATAGGCCAGCCTGGAGACAGCTCCTTCTTCTTGTAGTTGATCTATTTCAGATGGATCTTGCAATGGATTTGGAAACACGGGGCCCTGATAGGTAACAAAAGGTTTAGATAGAAATGGTGCATCATGTATTATTTTTAAAAGGTAATTGGTCAGACGGCTTAGTTAAGAGTGTAAGCTGCTCCATTCACTGGATTAAGTAGTTGCCGATTCTTCCCCATACAGGACAAATCCTCGTGTGACCCACAAATATTTGGTTCACAGTTGAGTATGTGTATTTATACACCCAGAGTTTGTGCATGTGTATTTCATGTTTGATAACACACTAATGACACAGGAATAATTCCTAGTGCTAGCACCACACACAATTTAATGAAAAAAATGGCACTTACCAATCCAGGGTGCATTTCTACAGTCATTCCAAGTGCCTGTGGTATAACAAGAATGTCACTGAAAATGATTGAAGCATCTAAATGTGGGTATCTCCTTAAAGGCTGCAAAGTAACTTCGCAGGCCAACTCTGGTGTTCTACAGACAGTGAAAAAGTCATGTTTAGCTCTCACTGCTTGGAACTCCGGCAAATATCTACCGGCTTGGCGCATTACCCATACCGGTACTTTATCTACTTCCTTTCCAAGCGCCGCTCGTAAAAGTCTGTCATTTTTCAATTCAGGGAAATTCTGGAATAAGTTTTGCCGTATTGTAACAACTCATTACAGTAAAATTACAATAACCGGTCTGCATTTAAGATTACGTAGTGCTTACCTTATTTGTGTATTCCATTGTAATGATTATAGCACAGTAGTGTATTGAATAGGTTAGCCCAGTGTATTCAAGTCAGAACTTTCTTTAGTAATGTTCAGGAAATATTTACTTTCTTATAACTCCAAGGATAATTAAACTTGGGTACCTACTTCGCTATAATAATTCATTCAAAAGAAACACTAAAGACCCGCACTGTCATTCACTGATAACAGCTTGTCATTTTTGACACTTGTTTTGACAATTTCGAGTGTGATTTGGCATTACGCCGTAATGGACGCGTTCACGACGTTTAACATCGTTCAAGAACTAGATATGATGTCTCACGGGTAATCAGGGAGGCAATAGTCAAAAATTCTTGTATAACCTATTACTTACAAATTCTGATGAGAAATCTAATAAGATTCATTCATCAATTAGAATGAAGAAATTATTTATTTACACGCGTGACACTTGAGACGCTACTTAGCGGGAATGCGCGTCTGTCGGATGTTTACATTATCCGTTTATGAAATCACAAACACAGACTACCAACTTTTTTTTGTGTGAATGATCTCCGCCAAAGAAGTATGAAAATCTACGCTGTTGGCCACGGGACCTTTACAGCTTCACCGGACAAGACACTACCAACTATAATACACCAACAGAACTTAAATATTAAACCGATAACGCAATCGACTACCGCAACATACAGATTTGTACTTTGCCCGAGCCTAAAGGTATGTTTCATTGTGTGATTGTAGAGATAAATAAAGAAAGAATTTGTCTAACAGCAATGATTCAACGAAAGAATGACTTTACGTACCTACGTATCGTCTTGTGGCGGTATGTGCAACCTGTGGGCTTTTTTATTTGAATTTTATTTGTATGGACTGTCTGAAATAAAGATAATTTGATTCTATTTAGTAGCAAACGTTGTATTTCAATTTGTTCTTCTAGCAGAACATATTGGAATATTTTTCCGCTTTGTTCAACTGGTTAATTTGATAGAACAAATTGGGATTTATTTCTACACTGTTCTACTATTCTCATGTGTTATGTTATTTGTCGTGTTTTATTAGTTATTTTCATAGAAAATGGTTTTGGTTCATGGTTTTTGAAAGAAAAGAAACCAGAACGAATGTACGGATTGTGGTTGGTAACGATGTGCTGGAGCAAGTGAATGAGTTTGTATATCTTGGATGCGCCTTCAGTAAGGATGGGAAATACACCGCTGACATAGAGAAAATAGTGAGTGCAGGGAATAGGGTGAAAGCTACTTGGGAGCCATAACGCGCAGCTGGCCATACATAACGGAGTTCTTGTCCCAACGCTGTTACATGGTAGCGAGAGCTGGATATGTAAGAAGGAGAATGAAAGTAGGATAAATGCGGTAGAAATGCGAGCTCTGTGGAAGATGTGCGGAGTGAAGCTGATAGACCGCATTAGCAACAGCGTAGTAAGAAAGCGAGTAGGTATGAAAGATAGTATCGGTGTAAAGATGAGAAAGGGCATGCTCCGTTGGTTCGGGCATATAGAAAGAATGCGTGATGTAAGAATGACAAAACAGATGTGAAAGTGGAAGGATGCAGGTACCGGGGAAGACCTAGACTATCTTACCACGACCAAATAAACCGAGTCTTATCTGAAGGAAAAGCAAAAGTCTCCTTAACCGGCATGCGTGTATGAGACGAACTATGAGAGTGGAGGAAGCCAGAGAGGTATGTAAGGAAAGAACTTGTTGGAACTCTGTACTCTCTGCCTACCCCGCAAGGGATCAGGCGTGATGATATAGATAGAATTTATTAGAAGAACGAAATCGTAGAACATAGTAAAATTTAAATTCCAACTTGTCTATACTAGGGGAGACCGGGGACAATTGTAACATTATATCTTTTTCGTTAAATTCTGAGTTTATTGCTAATATTATGGAAATTATACCGATCTTACTTGATACTTAGACTACTTGGGTATCATTTCGTATGATCGTTGCATGTGTAGAAAAAACAGAAACATAAATATTTCGCTTTAAAGTGGGTGAGGAAGTCTGATACAAATGTCCCCCTACCTAGGGTCAGTTGTACCAGTGGTTTGATTAAATAAAATACATTGTTTTAGTAAGAGAACTATACTTTTTTAAATGATAACAAATGAGCAAAACATCCCTTAATAAAAAAAACACAGCGTATTTACCATAATCGATTAACATATAAATGAAAACATAAAACAAAACTTATCTCATCTTATGTAACAAAATCTTAGTAAAAGTCTACCTAATATGGTATTTTCAGTCTTTTAAGTTACATTTCTGTAGTACTAATAATCAGCCAAAATTTACCAAAATTAACAATCAACATTTCGTATAGTACTTGGTACAATTTTGTTCCTGGTACAATTATCCCCTAGTATAATTGTCCCTATCATTCGTCCTTACAATACAAATCAAAATAAAGAAATTTGAGGAGTGCAAATAACAACGTAATTATTAATGAACAACAGGTGCGTTATTATTCAGCAATATTGTATCACTCAGATTTCATTAGTCTAATTCACAATTGTGGCAAATGTAAAAATTTTCTTGAGGTGTTCATGGTCCGTGGGCCCAGTTATGACAGTAAATGCATTGTACCCATTGTTGGTTTTGTCCATTAGAGCCAAAGGATTCCATACATATGAGGCAAAGGGAATTGTTTTATCTTAATATATATCCTTTGGTTCAAATTTATGTCTATCAATAACTGTTTCCAAATTATCAAAAAAGGCGCTCACATTAGTTACGTTAAAACTACTAGTTACTAGTAGCTCGATAAAGAATTGTTGCTTGATTCTTATTAATAACCCTGAATTGCTTTCAAAACCCAGTCAGGAAAACTAGTCAGGGCCTGCTATTCCATTTTCATTCAAAGTCTCTGGCCTTTTTCAATTATATGATACCGCTAGTTCATATGCCAATCTTCTCACTTTTTTGAGTGACAGACCATAGTATATATCAGCCTTAGCTTTTTCTTGTTCTTTGGAGAATACTTTTTTGCGGTGATATATCCCATTGCTACCAAAACTCCATTTTCAGAGTTTTTTTTTTGTAGCGGATCAAAGATACGCGGCAAACTGAATTGATTTGCCCCCTACAATTAACGTATGCTTGTTCGAACAAAAACGTACCTTTTGACGTTTTATCAGTTGTTGTAATTCTGGTACACAGCATCTGATAAATAATAATAATTGTAGTAGTAAATAAATAACTATTTAATGAAGTCAATTTGCAAATGGATTTTATTATTCACTAGCCGCGATTTCGCCCGCGTAGACTTCAGAGAGGAACCTACAATTTTTCCTGTACAAAAAGTATCCTATGTGTCAATCCAGGTAATAAACTATCTGTGTGCCATATTTCATCCAAATTCGTTCAGCCGTTTTTGCGTGATTGAGTCACAAACATACAAACTTTCACGTTTATAATACTAGCTTCTGCTCGCGATTTCATCCGCGTTGAATTTAGATACGAAACTAAAATTTTTCCGGGATAGAAAGTATCCTATGTGTTAATCCAGATAATAAACAATCTGTGTGTCATATTTCATCCAAATCCGTTCAGCCGTTTTTGCGTGATAGAGTGACAAATGTCCAGACATACAAACTTTCACATTTATAATCTATCTATCTATATCATCACGCCAGCTCCCTCGCGGGGTGGGCAGAGAGTACAGAGTTCCAACAGGTTCTTTCCTTACATACCTCTCTGGCTTCCTCCACTCTCATAGTTCGTCTCATACAAACTCGCCGGTTACGGAGACTCTTGACTTGCCCTTCAGATAAGACACGGTCTATTTGGTCATGGTAAGATAGTCTAAGTCTTCCCCGGTACCTACATCCTTCCACTTTCACTTCACCTTCCATTTCCACATAATAGAAGGTAAGCGTCGTGTCGTAGTTTTTTACCCTTGCACATTAATGGCCGGTTTCAATATTCAATTCAATTCAATTCAAATTTTGACAGATTTGCCATACAAAATGTGTCAAAATTCTATCCGTAATAGGCAAATCAATCCTTGAGTTAAATATTGAAACCGGCCGTCAGTCGGTAGAAGAGGATTGACCTAATCTGAGACTACTTATAAGACCTATCTACTATCTTAACGATCCTACCAAATTAGATATTGATAACCTGTTTTTTTCCTCTAAAATATTATTGGCTGAGTAGATATTTAATACAGTCCACGAACATTTTCGCCGACATTAATGAAACATAAATATGACCCTTCCGAGATTGAGGACATCATTTTGAAAATATACAAAGTTCGCGAGGCTTCTCATCTACCTGCCCTCGCGCTTCTATCAAAACGAAAAAAAAAACACAAATGAGAGGGGTTCACGATAACACGATGCTTTTTGTGAAGCGACACAAGGCGACCTTTCACAATACGGTTTTTTTTGTATCTAACCTTTATCCCACTTTCCTAATAAAGTTTATTCGCCAGAGATGCATTTTAGTTTTTATAAGGTGTAAAATTCAAATGTTATATACAAGCGAACAGGTATTTCAATGGGATAGCTAGAGATCAGAGTCCACCTATTCTTAGTAGATTTCTGGGAGAGATCTCACTTGAAATCGTTATATATTTCTTTGTACCTTAGGTAGTAAAATTATCTAGAGTCAAATGAGTGAAACTATTGAGTAATTATGATCAGTCGTACAAGGATATTTTGACCCATTGGCCAAAATCGGAACTAAGGCTGTCATCAAGTGAAATGTTACTTTACGACCAAAGAAGTTGGAAACAACAAGTTACTTACTCTAAGTTTACAACATCCACAGAGTTGCCATTTATTACGAAATTTACCCAAGTTCTTTTTTTAATAAGTAACCATGCGGACCCGCTCATTGAAATATCTGCTTGGAAGTAGCAAAATTTTACTAAATGTTAACCCTGATTGCACACCATCCCCCTGTCAATGTCATCCATAGGCCAAAAGATACTTGTAGCACTATACGCTAGAGAAGCTATGTTAAACAAAAAATGGGGCGCAACTTTATCACCTTCGCACTTAGAAAGGGAGACTGCCCACCAGTAACTTTGGGAAACACCACACTGCCCCACAACGAATCTGTTCGATATCACGTCATCCATTTGGACAGGAGGCTGACCTGGAAAAATACATCAAAACTAAACGAGCCGAACTGAATATACGATTTAGAAACAGCGTACTGGTTGATGGCACACAACTCAAAACTCTTTGTTGACAACAAACTTCTCATCTACAAAATGATCCTGAAACCATTATGGAGATACGGAATCCAATTATAGGGAAGTGCCTGCAACTCCAACATATTAATAATTCAAAGATTCCAAAGCGGCATATTGCGAACCCTATCAAACGCATCA
Organism: Phalera bucephala; assembly: GCA_905147815.2. NCBI lineage: Eukaryota > Metazoa > Arthropoda > Insecta > Lepidoptera > Notodontidae > Phalera > Phalera bucephala. The sequence goes on from LR990615.1 coordinate 18,405,534, forward strand.
TGGTTTGTCACGAATACCGAACTGCATGAGGCACTGAAAATTGAAACAGTAAAGGAGGAGATAAATTTGTCTGCTAACTACAGGGCCTGGCTACAAAACCACCCTAATGAACTAGCCACCATGCTATCCAAAATGTAATACTGTAAACGACTCAAGCGCCACGACATCCAGGGTCTGGAGGAGCGATGGTGAAAATTAAGAGGGATCTCCTGCTGAGGAGTACCCTCTAAACGTTAAATTATACTCACAACCAATCTCCTTATAGTTCTGGGACTGATTGCAGATAAACTCAGACATATTTTTAAAATAAAACTTAGCACCTGAAGGTCTTACGTTGGTGTAAGCACCTGGTACAAAGTGAGCTACAGAGTATGCACTCTAAATTTTGCTCAAAAAATTTAGTTGGGGTGTCCTCTCTGGACGTAGTACTTCTTTTTAACACGAAGTCCCACACTAAGATTTATTCCTTTGTCGTGGGTGCGTTTACAAACATGAAAATTCACATATACAAATACCCAGACCGAAATAAATGTGGATCACACAAAGATTTGTTCCGTGTCGGAATCGAACCGACGACTATTAGACACAGTGGGCGAAGCGGCTTAAGCTCTTAACCGCTGCGCTAAATTGTCCGTCAAATACATACATTACATAAAAACTCAATGAGTCAAACCCTAAATTTTCTTATTATGTAGAGGGAGGGAGGGAATAGGAATTGTGTTTTAGGATCAACCCCTGCTCGCAGTGAATGAGATCGTTAACAAAATGTCACTCTTATTGATAATCCTTACTATAACTAAGTTATTACTACCTAATACCTTAGGCACACCTGCATTGGGTTATCAAGTATCCTATCCAATTATAATACTTAAAAATGATTATATTCAGATATTGCAGGAAGGCAATTGTTATCTTTTGGCACGCGGAATCTTTTGATCAAGTCGTCGAGGGACACAGGTGCTCTGACTTGTGCATTCTTTGTGCAACGCCGTGGGATCGGCAAAGATTCTTAATATTTATTTTAAATATTATTCGTGTAAAATCATAAAACTCTATCATCATCATCGTATGGCGATGTACTTCAATAATGCGACATATGATTAAAATTTTATGTCAGAGTGAAGGATCCATTGCTTAGCCTGTCAGCTGGTGCAGCCTCTCGAATCCTCCGCTAAAGTTCCTAGTAGGGCAGTCCTCCACGATGTGCTGCTATCCAGCATTTTGTACTGAGTCTCCACAGTCACAGTAAGGAGATTCAGTGACGCCCAACTGTGCAGATGAAATTTGCACCTTGCGATTCTGGTTCTGACTCGGTTGATGGAGGAACACACCAGCCGTTGCTCCTTGAAGCCCCTCACCACAGTCGAGGGGTCGGCTATGCTGATGTAGCCCTGGGAGGCGTCCGAACTATCCCATTGCTTTCTCCACTCTGACCGGGTGTGAACTGTAGAGAACATAAAAATCTATTTATGTTCTCTACCTGAATGTTGCCTGGAAGAAATCATTTTCAGTTATATTATTCTGATGTACAATAAACCGTATTGTATTGGATTGTATTAGTATGTATTTTACTTTTTATACAAGGTGTATCATAAATAACGCATGACGTCAGTCACCCCGATTAGATAATTGCTTCACAAATTCAATACGAAAACCAAATTGCCAAATTTAAAGTTTTTTAACCTTATATTAAGCAGTTTTATACCCCAATTAACAATGAAGCTTGTAGGTGTATGTGTACGTATTGAGAAATATGTTTTAGAAATGCATTTGAAATCTCCGCATTACCTTAAATCAAGAAGAAAGAATGACAAAACTGATATACGATGCGAAAGTGGAAGGATGTAGGTACCGGGGAAGACCTAAACTATCTTACCATGACCAAGTAGACCGGGTCTGAAGGACAAGTCAGAAGTCTCCGTAACCGGCGAGCGTATATGAGACGAACTATGAGAGTGGAGGAAGCCAGAGAGGTATGTAAGGAAAGAACCTGTTGGAACTCTGTACTCTCTGCCTACCCCGTAAGGGATCTGGCGTGATGATATAGATAGATAGATAGAAGAATAAATTTAGTTCATTATAGCGTACTGAAGGAGTAACAGCGTATTTTGAGAATTAAAAATAACGTAAGATACATTATAAATAGTTAGAATCAATAAGGTAACCGATTTAGAACAAACTACTTCCAGATCTTGCATTAATTATGTTACAGGTTGTATAATTACATTCGTAGTTCCGGTACTAATATTATAAATTCGAAAGTAACTCTGTCTGTTTATTTCTTTCTTATCTTTTCACGCCTAAACCACTGAACAATTTTGATCAAATTTAGCGTAGAAATACATCTTAGCCGGAAGAAGGACATAAGTTACTTTATTTAGAAAAAAAAAACGCTTAAGGGTGTGAAATAAGGGTTGAAGTTTGTATGGGGAACCCGTTATTATTCAAGTTAGACTTTTGGTAAGAAATAAAGGACTACCTGATTTAGCATTTTTGAAAATCATCCCTCAGGGAGTTAAAGCACTACTATACCTATGTCAAATTACAAAATAACCGCGGCTGCAGCCGCGTGTACCAGCAAGTAGACTATCAATCGATTTAAGCACTAAAGGTGATCTGGCTACGTACCTATACTATAAGTTTTATTAAGAAAATTAGTTATAGCTTAAGTATTCCTTTAACTTTTAGTTTCTCAATTTAATTTTTAAGTATCGTCTACAGAATCAACCCATCTGAAATCATAAAATAGTGTGGGAATCAAACGTTTTTCATTTAAAATTGGAGAGTAAAAAACTAAAATAACAGATTACACGCAATAATTTAGCCGGTCCCGTTATGTTGCTATCTTAAAAAAAGTTTTTTTTGGATCTAAAAAAGTTAATGGCCAGCGTGTCTGCGATTTCTTTCTTAAGAATTTGTTTTTTTTGCAAGTCTCAATCAAGTTCAGTGGGCTCGGTAGGGGTCACAAAAATGGAATGAAAATATAAAAGAAAAATCATTATAGGTATAGATTTTGTTACTTATTAAAAACCCTCTAGATTTTAAATATGAAGAAGCTTAGAGCCATTCAAAAGCTTATTTACTACTTAGGTAATTAGTGTTTGTTTCTACATAGGTATGTAGTAGCAACAGAGTCGGGCAAAAATTAATTTTGAAAAAATTAAGTTGCAATTTAATAATTTCGGCACTCGTTGCGGCCTATTTGTGGTTTTAAATTGCCCGACGTTTCGAGAGCTTTACAGCACACATGAGTACGGAAGGGACTGAGGCGTTTAATGTCCAAAAGTCACTGTTATTCCGGAGTACCTCAAGGGTATTAATTTAATTACGAATGAAATTTCAATTGACTAATCCTACGATTGAAAAATGCCCAACATTGTGTAGCAATAACGAACAGAATTTTCCACTTATAACAACATGTCAGTGTTAGAAATCTGCCCAGCAGGTTACGTGAAGTCAGTTTCGCCTTATCAACAATGGAGAAAAGTATCGATAAGAAGATTTCCGTGGCGTAGAAAAGCTTGTGAATCAACTTGAAGGAATGGGAAAAGACTCACTTTCAGTGTGTTTCACTTTTCACTTTAGTGAAACATGGGTGTGCTATATACACAACTGTCTGCAAAACTTCAAAAATAACAGACATGTGAAAGATAGCAGGTACTTAAAAGTATCATTTAGAAAAAAAAACGGTCTCGCCTATTTTCCCCAAGCGGGGGTGGCAGAGGTGTACTCAGTACTGGGTGTACTCGACGTTGTAAGGTCCTATGTAATAGGGGACGGGCCTATTGCCATATACCAGGCACAATTCCACTCCGCAATCACACTGGGAATTTTTCGTTAGAAAAGCTACATTTGTCCGACCTAGGATTTGTACCCAGGACCTCGTGATCACAACGCAATGTGCTTTGCCACCAGACCAACAAGGCAGTCGAAGTATGTATCATTTTAAGTTTTTAATTTACTAATATATATAAAAGCGAAAGTTTGTGAGGAACGATGTATTACGATGTACTCTTACTCTTTCACACAAAAACTGTTTAACATATTTTGTTGATACTTTACAGTAATGTAGGTAGTTAGCTTATTCATCGTCCGCTAGTCATCATCATCGTATGGCGATGTGCTTCAAAAATGCGACATACGATTAAAATTTTATGTCAGAGTGAAGGATCCATTGCTTAGCCTCGGGTGTCAGCTGGTGCAGCCCCTCGAATCCTCCGCTAAAGTTCCTAGTAGGGCAGTCCTCCACGATGTGCTGGATAGTTTGTACTGAGCCTCCACAGTAACAGTAAGGAGATTCAGTGACGCCCCACCTGTGCAGATGAAAATTGCACCTTGCGATTCCGGTTCTGATTCGGTTGATGGACACCACACCAGCCGTTGCTCCTTGAAGCCCCGCACCACAGTCGAGGGGTCGGCTATGCTCATGTAACCCTGGGAGGCGTCCCAACTCACCCATTGCTTTCTCCACTCTGACCGGATGTTGAAGTGGTTCTGGATTTCCGCTAGTACTGTCATATTTCTAAGGCATGTAACTGATGATGTATGTTCACCAAAACTATCTATATATCTATATCATCACGCCAGATCCCTTGCGGGGTAGGCAGAGAGTACAGAGTTATAACAGGTTCTTTCCTTACATACCTCTTTGGCTTCCCCCGCTCCCATAGTTCGTCTCATTGACGCTCGCCGGTTACGGAGACTCTTGCTTGTCCTTCAGATAAGACTTGGTCTAGTTGGTCGTGGTAAGATAGTCTAGGTCCTCCCCGGCACCTACATCCTTCCACTTTCTCATTGTCTCTCTGTTTTGTCATTCTTTCTCCTGACATTCTTTCTAATAGCCCGAACCAACGCAGCATACCCTTTCTCATCTTTACACCGATACTATATTTCATACCTACTCGCTTTCTTAAAACGCTGTTGCGAATACGGTCGGTCAGCTTTACTCCGCACATCTTCCGCAGGGCTCGCATTTCCACCGCATTTATCCCACCAAAACTATATTTGCCTAAATACAAATTAATTCGTTAGTCAGCATTAGTATATAATATTATTATGATTATATATCAGCGGTTAATAGACCGATTTAATTCGTGTGATAATGAAGTCTGCACCAACGTCTGCGCGGCGTTATCTACACACAACACGCTAAAATATATATGAATAGCATAGACGGTTTTTATAATTTATGCCAATCTCTTTCATCTGTTACTTTAATTAATGCCGTGCAATATAATGTACTGTTACTAGCAGTATTTGGTACGTTATTTTAGCATTTGAAAATAAGGTGCATCATGTTTTTTTCCACAACTTAATTAAAATTAAGGCATAATAAAATCTTAACAGCAGTCTGGAGTTTGGAATTTGGTTGTCTATTAGGTACATTGGCACCTGTGGTGATATGTGGATGTTCACAGTAGGTACATATCTGCCACTCCTGTTTACATTCCTGATGAAATATCGTCAAGGGAAATCTTTATTTAAAGGCGTTTTGAACCACTTCAAAAGTATATTTGTCTATATACCTATCAGCAGTCCTGATCTCTCTCATGTAACATTTCTAGCCTGTTGTATATGTGTTGTATGCTTCTAGTTACATAACAAAATGACAACGCAACGATGACGTGTTCCGAGTTTATTTGGTCTAATAATTTCCAGTGACGTTTCCATGGCATGGAAGGTGCATTCGGCGCGGCGGCAATAGCGAACAATTGCCACTAATGCAGGCTCAATTTATTTACGAGCCCGTCGGTAGGGGCGCAAAGGAACAGAGACTACGGTCTATTGTAGAGTAGCTGTATATCTACATTTATATCCTTTAACATGATTAGTTTGCGTGGTGCTGGGAATTATTTTACCTAGTAGTGGAATATAGTCGCTATTTTTTTCTGTGAATATCGCAATAATCGACCAGGGAAGTAAAATAATAAAATAATATCGATCAAACAGCCAGTCGCGGCAAAAGTGCTGCATTTTGTAGAGTACGTGTGTAAGAAGAGACTTGTTGAAGTGTATACATTTGGCATGTATATAAATCAACAAATACATCAATATATAATACATTTATCTCTTCTGGAACAATGGAGGTGATGATGATATCAGTAGCTACTGATCACAAAAAACTAATATGAAAATCTATCGAATCATACACCCCTGACATTAGTAGGTACCTACATTTATCTTACTATTTAGTCATGATTATGTAACATTTATTTCGTGGAGGTGACGTCAGCCATATAAAATTTTAAGCGCAACCTTGATGTATAAATGGGATAATATAAAAACTTCAGACTGTACAAAATCATCTACACTATGACATTAATTAAGAACACATATATGGAAGTCCAAAGTCACATAAAGCCTAGTAGTAATTATATTAATAATTGCGCATTATAAATGCAACAAATAAAGAATTATTATCTATCAAAAGCAATCAGAGATCAATGCCCTCAAAGGTTAGCTAGTTTTAATGCGGAAGACGTGCTACTCCAAGGTTTTCCGTGTTCATTCGCAGGAGGAGGACATTGACTCAAGCAGTGTAAACAGTTCCTTATCTCGAACTTGGCTGCAACGCGCCGCCGACGACTCACTCGCAGCTTTTATCTACAACAAAATTGTAGTTACTAGATACTACAACCATATAATGATATATTGAGAAATGTACCAGTTAAGGTCACGCGTACAAAGCATTTTATTCATGTACTTTTATACTTTTAAAAATCGGATTGCGACTAGTAACTAATAATATATAATTTAAAACATACAATTCTTTTCAGATGCAACTAAAATTTGAATGTTATTAAATATTTAACACAATAAACCTTAAAAATAATGTCTCTAACTGTTACTGATTTGTTTTCAAGATCATACTAAAGAACTTTTGTGCATCTTTAATTGTTTACCTTCATACGAAGTAGTCTAATTTATCTTTCTATTTAGATTCTAATTAGTAACTTTTTATTTTTTTCAAACAATTATTTATTAATTAGAGTACCTATTTTTCCAGTAACAAGCCATATATTCTTTTAAATTTGTTAAGTTTAAAGGCAACATTACTATGTACCGGCCTCGTTTGTCCTCTACCTAATTATCTTTTATATTCAAAGTTCCAATTTAAAAAGTCGGTTGAAATAAATGCGATCGTTAATTCACGAAAACTCGCACGCCAATGAATTTCATGCGGAAGCATGGTCTTCGGACCGCGATTATGATCTCTACCAAGGCGGGTGTACAAAATTTACGTAGATAGAACCGTGTTTGATAGCAGTAATTTAGAAAGCTGTTTTTTGCCGCCACGGGCAGCTGGTCACCAATCAAAATGTGCATTGTGCAGGGGTTGGATGATAATCGACGAGTCATCGGCATGACTGTGAGATGTTTTGATGAAAGAACGTGACACGCTGACCATTCATTAAGGATATCGAAGTGCCTGTTTTTATGAAGTTCGCGTCTAAGTACTCGTACTTACTCAAGTGTAAGAAGGAAGAATAGTAACTTGGTTGAAGTTTTTGAGTCGGTTTTTTAACACAACGACATTGAATGTGGGTTTTGACCACTTACTGATGAAATCTGAAAGAAAGTAGGTACAAGTGACAAATATTAATGAAAAAAAAATAGTATTAGTTACGTAAGCTAGGTATGATTATAGTGTTCCATCTTTATTTATCCGCATATTAAAATACCAGACAGAAGAGATAGAGCAACCCGCATTATTCTAGTAAATTTGGCGTAACGGCAATTTTAGAGTAATGGCTATAATCTACATGAAATTGGTATTAAAAAAAAATGTTGAGTCCAATTGTACATACGTTGATCGTATAATAGGCTTTATTTAATAGACATGTCTTTAGATGATATTTAAATAGATTGAAATTTTGTATATCTTTAATATGTTTAGGTAATTTATTATATAATTTAGGTCCCATACATAGTGCGCTTTTGTCAAACAAAGCCGTTCTGTGACTTCTTGCACAGAGTATGTCAGCATGTCTAGAACTTTTCAATTTTTGATCGTTTTCAATCTTTATTTGAAGTTTCTATTAGAAGAGAAGCAGATAAATTAATTATTCCACTATTGATACGTACTAGCATTTGCTAGTAAATAAAAATAAAAACTAGGTAAGTACCATTTTTTAAAATGAGATCAGTTGGCAAGGCAAGTAACGATGTACACGAATTCTGGAAACTGTTTTTTAATTAGCATTGGAGCTACAGGCATGGTTCCTTAAAAAGGTTTATATTATCTGTAGGTCGCTGTACAGATAGGCGTTGCGTTTTATAATAACATGTAGATTGTATAATCGAGGTGGAGGGCGGCAACGCTCCGCCGCGGCCGCATGGCTTCGCGTAGGCGGCGAACGGTGTAGCGTTGTTTTATACCTTTTTTGCCGCTCTACCCTTGCCCGCTCGCTTATGTAAGCCGATTGCCTTTTTTATTTTACATCTCGTGTAACTTGCATAGCCTGCAGGTAAATAGTGACCCTCCTTTTTCTTATTTCTTTCGCTACGGGAGGAATTTTATGCCTATCTCCCTCGCGTATTAATATTGAATGTTTTTGTACTATTGAAATTCTGTGTGGATGAAAGCGTTATTATGATAATGGGTATGATTATTATTACTATATGTATGCGTTTAGATACGTACTTACTCATTATTTCTCTTTATATTATGTTTCAGTTCTGCTAATATATGTTTGCGTAACTTTTGTTTTTCGTTATAATTAAAGATATTTTACAAATAAGTGTAGAAAAATTAATACATATCCTGTTTTTGATTAAGCGTTCACTTTTGTATCTGTACTTAATCTATACTAATATTATAAAGAGGAAAGATCGGTATTTTTGTATGTTTGTAACGAATATACTCAAAAACTACTCGACGGATTTTAAAAATTCTTTTACCATTAGCAAGCTATCTTATCCAGAAGTAATATAGGCTATATAACATAGACCCGGCAGGTGGCGCTGTTGTCATTAATAAAATTAGCGAATTAATAAAACTAACATTTGTCCGACCTACGATTTGAACTCAAGACCTCTTGATCAAAAAGCGACGCGCTTTGCCACTAGACCAACGAGGCAGTTGAAAAATTCCCAGTATAAGTACGAAGTCTGGATTTGTGCCCGGTGTTTGGTAATAGGCTCGCACCCTATTACATGCGACCTAACATCGTCGGCGAAAAGTGGGTGAACTCAGTACACCTCTGCCACCCCCGCTTGGGGAATATACGCGTGACGGTGTTTATAAATCAACAATTATTGTACTCATTAAACAATACTATCTGAACCATCATGATAACACTCAACTCAAAAGATCAACTCGATAAACTAGACTGCCTACTTAATAACTGCATTCGATTCGTATTCAATATGCGCAAATATGATCATGTGTCGGAGCATCGTTCACAGTTAAAGTGGTTGCCTATTCGTCAACGCAGAGCTCTAAGGGCACTGACAACATTGTTTTCTATCCTTCATTCTTCTGTAGCGCCTGCTTATCTTACTTCCCGATTTCAATACCTATGCTCCAATCATAATAAACATCTTCGCTCTTCTAATAATTGTCTTCTTCAGTGTCCCTCTTACCGTACTGATTTCATCCACTCTTCTTTCATTGTCCAATCAATCCTTCTGTGGAATGCATTACCTCAGGATCTCAGGATGGCTACCAATCGTCTCTCATTTAAAAAAAAAACTGCAGGACTATCTGTTGACCAAAATGTTGGTGGATTCTTCTAAACGCTAGTTGTTTCATGTCGTTATGTCATACTGTCTGTTCCATATATAGTATAGTTATATGTGTATGTATACGTATGTATTATACCTGTATGTATTATATGTTATTTATATACAACTGCTTTTGTTGTATGTATGTAATTAGTTTTGTGTCTTTCAATATTTTAATTTCCTTTTTTTTTTTAATTGTAATTGTGTTTTTAGTATATATTTTTTTCTCTCCTTTTTTATAACTCATAATTTTTGGCACCTACTACAGCTGTTTCCACATCACCTCAAGGTCGACTGGCAGAAAATGCCTCTGGCATTAAGTCTGCCTATGTACATAAGTGCATAAAGAATAAATAATAATAATAATACATCAGGATTATCTATTTTGATCGCATCAAAATTCCGTAGACGGATAAAAGGCACAATGATTCACAAACAAATCCCGACAGCGACCAGCGAGCTCACGACTTGCCTAAAAAACTACGTAGTCAAATATCCTTTGCCTGCGGTCCGCGTAAACTGATGCATGCGACTCCACACGAGGCGATTCTAGCGAAACCGGCGTTATTCCTATAAGAATATCGGTGTCGCGTCGAGAAAAGCGTCAGTGTGCAACAGGGCCCGGAATTTGGGTTCGGGGTGAATACCCTCGAGCCGGTAAAAACTATTTTCAAGGTTAGTTCGGATTGGAGGGGAGCGTCGCGGGTAGTGAGGTGCAGGGCGAATTCGGCTTGGTGCGGGTGCGGGGCGGGGGGTGCGCGGACGCGCCGAAATGCTGATAGCCCTCCGCCCCCCACGCCCCGCCCTCGCGCCCTGCCGCTCCTGTCTAGTCGCTGCACCCCGGTTTGTTGTCGTCTAGCGTACGTTTCGCGTACCAAATGCAGTCTCGTTGCAGTCAGAAATTAGTTTCGTTAGTACTGACCTATTTCTTGAGGAGTTCTTATTGGAATCCAATAGTAACAGATTTTCGTTACAGAGTCTGGGTGTACGTCTACAAGGAAAGAAGATAGAGCTCTCCACTCGCTACCTGCCCGCTCTGGATCTAGTGTTAGGAGATTGTGTTTACTAGAGTGTAAGTTTAGTGAATTATTTATTTTCCGATTATGATGTACTTTATCTAGAAAACTTACGTACAATTTATGGAGGACTCCACCTAGTCTTTTCTCAAAAGAAAACAAACATCATTTATTATACATGAAATAAAACTATTTTACGGATTTTATCGCGGTTTATTTTTGATTTTTAGTTCCGTTAAAACACCGTCACTTAAAGAAGTCTGCAGTCTGTGAACATGTCCTTGACCGCACCCGCCATAACATCAGATTTGATAGACCACAAATTCTCGTGAAAGAACACCGATTCCTACCAAGGATGGTTCGCGAGGCTATTGAAATTAAAAAACATCCTAATTTCAATAGAGAAGCTGGGTGCTTCCATCGACTTGGGATCCGGTAATTAATATAATCAAATCCAAAACCAAGCATAACACTGCAAGACCTCACGACATCGTGAGCTCATTCTGCGTAGATCGGACCAACAAAAATAATTAAGAAGTTTGAGGGTACCCCGGTACAACTATGCCTTTTGGACGTCTAACATCTCCCGTCCCTCCCGTGACCATGAGTGCTGCAAAGCATTCGAAACGTATGGAACTAAAAATCAAAAATAAACCGCGATAAAATCCGTAAAATAGTTTTATTTCATGTGTAATATTCGCGTAAATCTAAGAACTCAGTATCAATTATTATAATTAGAATAAAAGATTTTTGGTGTAAACACACCCACAAGGCGAACTAGAAGAAGCTTTCCACTTAGTGCAATCAGTGCTTACATTATGAGGTTTAAGAGTTATTGACGATTAGCTGAAAAACAAACACCACTTTTGATCCATACATACTTGTCTAGCAAAAAATACAGTGTGTTGCATAATTTGGTAGTTCGTAACCCGAGTTGTTAGCAGGAACGCGTAGATTTAGAATATTCAGGAGTAAACTCGCTAATTTGCTTAGTAAACATGTAAAAATAGGTAAAGACTCTTCGTGAGTTTACGTGGGCACTGGTCCCCTTCGTGTAATTCGCCATTAGTCGCCGTTTGCACTCGGCTTTTTACCTTAATGAGGTCCCCCTGTTGGCTTCTCGCGGCACGCACACGCCACCAATACGCATTTTGTGCAACCCCTCAACACGAGAAACGCCAAAATAGAAAGTTACACGCCAGCAAATTCGGTGGGGAACGCTAGGCATAGGTATGGATTTGGTGAAATAACATTGTATGATTAAATAGTGATATCAACACTAAAATCGTAATAATAAAACACTGCAAGGGAAATAGCAGACGATTTTGTTATACAAGATGTAACATATATAACACAAGACCTCTGACACCCCAACTAGATTATTACTTTACGAATTCAATACGAACATCAACCTTCCAATTATGAAGAGTTTTCTACCATTTTTTAAGCTCTCTGGTACCCAAATTAACCACGAAATTTAATAAATAATTAACTTTCGTGTGCACATTGATGTGTGTATAATAGGAATGCATTTATATATAGCCGTATTAATTTGAATAATTATTAAATCTTGTTTAATTCCGCGAACTGAAGAAATAAAAGCATTTTTTGTTAATTAAAAAGAAAATGTAACATACTTTAAAAATAGTTGGATACGATCCAGTTGCTGATTTAGGACAAACTACTTTCAGGTCTTGCTTTAATTGTGTTACACCTTGTATACGGCCATATTTCCCAAGTGGGGTGGCAGAGGTGTACTGAGTACACCCACTTTTCGCCGACGGTGTTAGGTCCTATGTAATAAGGGGTTACCCTGTTGCCATATACCAGGCACAATTTCAGATTCCGGACTCATACTGGAAATGTTTCGTTAGAAAAACTACATTTTCCGACTTTAGATTTGAACCCAGAACCTGGTGTTCAAAAAGCGATGCGCTTTGACCAACTATTACAACTATACACATATATTGTGTGTGTTTATAAAATTGGACTAGCGCATGCGTTGATTGCGTGAATATTACTATACCATAATAATTTTACAAAATTCAAAGTAGCCTTTTGTTTAACACAACTAATATCAAAATAAATCTAACACAATAAAGAGGGTCGCCGGAGCCAGGGGTGACACTTCCGCAGCGCTGATGGTCTTCCTCATTTCCGGTGGGTTATAAATTTTACAATTTGTCTACGCACAATACGCGTTTTTGCATTTTGTAATGCAAATTACATTGTAGTTAAATGTCGTTGTAGTGTGCGACATGTATGTTCTAAATTAGAATATCCTACTAACAGTATAAATAAAAGTTTTTGAGGATGATGTATGTCTTTTACTCGTTCACGGAAAAGCTACAGAACGGATTTTGATAAAGCTCTACAAGCTTATATAAAGAATCTTATATAAATTATACAAAGAAATTATAATTTAAACGCTTGCGCAGCTGCTGGTCAATATTAATATTAGCCCTGTTAAGAAACTGTCCCACCGTTAGGCACGGGCCTCCTCTTAAACTGAGAGGGTTTAGGCCCAGTGCGGGTTGGCGAACTTCACACACCTTCGAGAAACTCTTAGGCATGCAGGTTTCCTCACGATGTTTTCCTTAAAGCAAGTGATAATTAATTTTTAATACGCACATGCTTTTGTTAAGACAGAGGTGCGCGCCTGGGTTTGAACCCGAGACCTCTGACTTTGCAGTCCAACAGTCTAACCACTAGGCTATCACTGCTTATGGTCAATATTAGTAGGTGTTAAAAGTCCATTTTTTTTTTATTCGTGCCTGCCTCGTTGATCGTAACACACGGTGTACGAGGGCTTACGTCGGACTCATAGATCCTCAAATGTTTTAATTTTTACTATTGACAAGTGCCTAGTTCATTTAGAGTCTAAAAATGGACTCTGTGGGTATAATGGCAACGAAGCCTGTTATATTGGGACCTAGCATCGTTAGCGAAATATAGGTGTACCTCACTGTCAATTCACTTGGGGAATGTAGGCATGACGATAATAATTATTTTTAATTGTAAATTTTAAAGCGTAGAATTTAAGTGTATTAAAAAAATTATATGTATCAAAAAGCGTAGCAAAAAGCTTTTGAATTCGTGGTTTACATAAGATCGAATATGATAGAGTCTCGTAGAGTCGTATTCAATATGTTATTCAAAGGGTTAGTGAGAGTTTTTGCCGTCATTTTCGGAGAGAAGAACAGGTTGGTGAAGCAGCCACCTGTCGCAGCGTCTGCTGTTCGTGTGTGTGAGTTATTTTATGTGAATTTCTTTAATTCGGCCGTTTGGCCTGACTATCGCCGAATGCCTTGAGATATAAACGTAGGCTGATGTAAGCTTTTTATGATGACATAATAACGAAGCTTTTATAAATAATGCAATAAACACAAAATTTGAATAATTATCGTATATTTCGTACGAAAATGTTTATTTAAGCCCAAGTTTTTCCTCGATTTGCATAGACTTTATGCATTTTAGAATCATCTATCGGCCAATATCGTTACCGGATCAATCTCTCATTCAAAGCTTCGATTTCATATTAAATGAGATTTAAATCTGCCAACTTCTTAAACGTAACTTTCGTTTTCTTTTCAGATCTTACCGAGATTATTCTCTGTGAAAAAACTATAAAGGCGAAATTTTTATTTAGGCTTCGCGTCATACATATCAATTAAGTGGCTAGCTTTAGGATAGTGCGTGCATTGGGTGCGTGCGATAGCGATCTCCTCGTGCCCCCTGGCCCTCGCCCGCGCTCCGCACCAACAAAACAACGTTCTAAGTATTCGTGGAGCAGAGGGTTTTTTGCGCGAAGCCCGAGGGTGGCGGAGCGCAATCGCCCGTTAACGCACAAAAAACACTATTAAATAACTCAACAGAACCGCGGGGCGGATTCATGATCGCGATACCGCTCGAGAATTATAATACCTACGGTTTAATTAACGTGAGCGACAACGATTTTACCGGCCAAATATTATACAGCTTTTGTGGCGTTCCGTTTGACGTGCTTCGAAAATATGCCAATTAAAAGTTCAAGTTCTACCCTTACAGTTTAGTATTTTATTCCTCGGTTTTAATTGCCCGTTCTTTTTATAAATTGAATTAATTAAGGTAATATAACTTAAGAACGTAATATATAAGAAGTATTAAGGGGTGAATGAATGCGCGTATAGTTCAGTTCGTCTCTGTCAACTTGCGTTCAGACTATGAAAAAATGCGATAAAAACTCGCTCTCCGTGTTAGAAGCTACAACGGCGAGATTTCTCGCCAACATGTTCGTGATTTACGAATAAAATTATAAAGTAAGCACCAACACCGGTCAAAATCCGGTCAACAGGTAGATTGATTTGATAATGCGACATCTAAAACCAGAAAACGGTGGACATTTGTAGGTAAAAATATTTTCTAATAGGAAACATTAAAGTCTTTCTAATTAATAAAATGCTATTGATCTATCACACGTAAACTAGATAATCCAATATCATAGCCATTTTCGTAAACTTACTGCATTAAATAATTCCAGCAGTTTTAGTATTTCACCGAGATATTACATCTAGTCAGAACCATATTTGAATTTGGTGTTTAACTTTATTGAAAATTAATAGAACGAGTTTTCGCCTTTTAAGACCACTTCTTAATACGATTAGTATATAGTCTAAATTAGAACAATTGCTTAAAAAGGTAAGTGCCCGGTTTTAAAATGCTCATATTATAAAGGTAGAGAGATCAAAACATAGTGATCGGGTTTTCTATATAACCTATTTATCACTTTTAAGAGTATCATATGAATTTTTTTGTTAAAAACGTCGCTCCACACTATGATTTATTCATAAACATGAAAATCCACATACACAAATACCCAGACCGGGTTAAATATTTGTGGATCACACAAAGATTTGTCCCGTGCGGGAATCGAACGAACGTTCACTATTAGACAGTGGGCGGGGCGGCTTAAGCTCTTAACCACTGCGCTAAATCGTCCGTCGTTTACATACATGACTAAATCTATTTATTTAGACACATACCTTCAAGCCTATATTCCCCAAGCGGGGGTGGCAGAGGTGTACTGAGTGCACCCACTTTTCGCGAACGATATTAGATCCCATGTTCTAGTTTGCGAGGCTATTGTCATATACCGGGCACAATTCCAGACGCAATACTGGGAATTTTTCGTGAGAAACATTTGTCCAACCTAGGATTTGAACCCAGGACCTCGTGATCACAAAATTATGCGCTTTGCTACTAGGCAAAAGAGGTAGTTTATTTATTTATTGAAAATGGTATTTCTTTAGCTGAAAGCGGCCTACTGCAGATCATAGGCCTCCCCAGTGATTGCCACGATGACCGACCTCATGCTTTATTTACCTTTTACTCGTGACTTTTTTGTGACGTCTAGCTAAATATATATCTAAAACACAAAATCAATATGTCTTGCAATGCAGTAGCAGTAAAACCGAGCATGTTTTGTTTGTATAAGTTCATAAGCGTACATCATCCATTATATTGTGTATTTATCGGGAACACATGTAGCGCTAACCCGCGGTTACAGCAAGAGGTAAAGGGTAATTATGTGTTACGATGTTTGTACACATTGTGCGATGTAGAATAATATTCTTTTTAATAGGCATCTCATGACAATATCATAGAGTAGACTAGTATTTTTGGCTGGTTAATTCTAAAGTAGGTATCGTCTTAAGTTTTATAAGCTTTTATTTAACTTGGTTTGTTTAGGTGAAATCTTGCAATGCTGAATTAGAACCACTTTCACACCCTACGGAGTTGATTTTTGACATGTTAGTTTAGTTCCGATGACAGTGCATTTTTATGGAAAACATGGCCGGATTCTACGCCCAGGATTGGCTCCAGGCAAAGGAACTCCTCATTAGCCAACAGTATAGACAAGTTTTGTATAAAAATATAATTGTGGTTGGCCGTTTTAAATTGTAAAATATCTGGCTACATTAAAGCTTGTTTCTAAATTTTTTATTTTTTTTAAACGTAACCCCACTCTAGGATTTATTCCAGTGTGTGGGTGCGTTACAAAAATTAAAATTCACATACACAACGATTTGTCCCGTGCGGGAATGAAACCCGCGGCTATTAGACACAGTGGGCGGAGCGGCATAAGCTCTGAACCACTGAGCTAAATCGTCCGCCCGCAAAATGTTTCTTATTATGAATTTATTTCATTTTAACTTACCATATATAGTTCAATATAGGTGTTTGATGCGAAAAATATTTTATTTTCATAGGATTAACTTTTCTTGAATTAAGGTATTTTTGGTTATAGGTATAACCTCAAAAGCTATTGCATATAACAATTTTTTGACACACATTGCGCTCTAATATGAAGTCTTATGCAAAAGCTCTAACAGTTTATTGAAAACTTAAATAGTTTAAGCTATTTAGGCAATTTTGGAGATGCTTGTAGCTCGGCGAATCCTCGTTGGGGTTCTAAGGTATCAGAAGGTCAGGAAGCGTAGGGGTTGTTAGTTTGAGATAGGTGGTCGTTCGTGCCTATTTCAGTTTCAAGCGCATACGTGCTTTGGATGCACGTTAAGACTTTAGTCCCGGTGGCCGAGTCACCACATCAAGCCGACGTAGATGCTTTACCGGACTTGATAAGTTATAACAGCAGGTGACCACAAATCTGGTTTTGCCTAGTGGAGTCTGACTTAATCCATATGGGAGAAGGCCTTTACCTCACAGTAGGCCAGTACAGCTGATTCAAACTTATCAAAACTATACGTTATAGATATAAGTACAATTGAAAATGTTCATAGGTGCAGTAACAATAATGTTACTCGAACGAGGGTCGAGGATTGAGTTTATTTTTATTTAAAAAATATCCATTTTCTTCCATAGATTTGAACGTTGAAACGTCGGTGACTTAGTCACGCAAAGATCAACTGAGATTATTTTATTTTACGAACAATTACAAATATTACTTGGCACTTAATTCTTTGTTTTCAAATTCACTTTAGTAACGGCAATATTAAGTAAAGATAGAAAAAGTTAATTTAGATTTATTTAATAAAAATAAACCTACAGTTCGGTGGTGTGGAGAGATAACTTAAAGTTTATAATTAAGTAAGTTTACAGTTAAGTAAGTTAAACTTTATAATTTATGGACTGTAAACCAAGAGAATATAGTTAATTTATGGGCATGACAAAACTTGCAATTCATATATATGCAGGTTATCAGAGATGATCGAAGCACTGATGATGATCGAATATTGAAGTCCAAATCTAGATTAAATAAAAATTAAGACTAAAAAAATAGTGTCTTAATACAATTCAGATGATACTTCAAATTATTTAAGGTCAATTAATATATAAATTGGATCGATAAACACATAATAATCATTGCTTTCACACTTAGTAAAAACTTTTTATTGTAAAAGTTCTATAGTAGAATGAATGTATCATAATTGAGTAGAAAGTAATTAAATATAGTAGAAACATAGAATAACTATAATAGTAGAAAGTAATTATATATGTAGCATTAGATTTGTTTTAGACTAGACAGTAATCCGTTTAGGTCGTGTAACTATGATGAATATAGATAGACAATTTTATAACTTATGTTGGCTAGAGGTTTTGATAATTTGATTTAAGTTTTACAATAGAATAATCCATGTGACCATTTAGTGTCCAAATCGCTTCTTATTGTACTAAACATATTAAATTATGAACATAAATCGTAAATCGCATTACTGATAGTAGATCGTACATCGCTATACGATGATGATAAATTATGAACATATCGCGTTTAGTCCTTTATAGAGTAGGCAGAATAAAGAGGCCCTTAAAAAATGAATTAATACACATTTTCTCTTGCCTCTTCCGACAGTTTTAGAATTTCTTGACTACACATTAATATACAAGTAGTTCAATTTGACAAATTCCATCTACCTAATGGTTTTTTTTTTGCCGAATTTCGTTTATAGAATTAGCAGCCAGGATACTATCTCAATCGGCAATGTTGTTTTAGTAAATGAATCGTCATCGAAACCGAAGCACATGTATAGACGTCGGGAATCTTTCGTCACCGCGCCAACAAGCCGTGTCAAATGTAATGGTCTCAGGTCCATAAATCACTCAATTATACGGCGAGAGTAAACAAAAAATATCGCAAATCCCGTTTAAGTAACAAACATCATTAATCACAGTTTGACTTCTGTTACTGTGGTGGTAATAATGGATTTGCTTCGAATTTAGGGATCTTTAATGACGAGGAGTCTGCTAGATAAGTAGATCAGAGAACTTAGTACGGACAGGTTGACGTTACCGTAACTCTTTAGAGTGATATGCGTCCATTTTCACATTGCAAATTTACTATATCATTATATTAATACGTGAAGCAAAAACTTTGTACCCCTTTTTACGAAAATTGCGCGGACGGAGGAGTATGAAATTTCCCACACTTATAGTTTACATAGAGAAGAAGTGCAGAATGCTAATATATATTTTTAAATTATGCATAAAAAATACATTAAATCAATAAAGATACCATTCCACATACTACCATGTATTTGACACAATACACTTCAAATTGAGAATAGATTAATATTGTTCGTCTTTAATATTATTTGTCTATAGTTTTACTAAATGTCAAACGATGAAAGAGTTTTTACAAAAAACATCGTTTACAGAGAAGTTTTGTATCATTAATTAAATTATCGAAATATGTATGTCAAATTCAGTGGGCAGCAATTTCTTTTTGTTTGTTTTTTGTGTCAATAAAAGAATTAAAAAAGATTTAAATTTCATATTATTTGTTTGAAAAAAATAGGCAAATTAACAGTGTAGCCTTGGCGAAATCTGTAATTATGTAAGTATAGTATTTGACAATAGAACCTTAATAATGTTCAAATAATTTAAACGAATTATGGTCGAATTTCGACCAATTGGCGACCACTAGTAAAGATGAATGTGTCAGCACGCCTTCTCGGCAAAGTAAGCGTAACTTTACGTCGATGTGTCCGTATTAGCGATGCCCGATATGTCGCTTTGTATCGATATATCGCATCGTAATGTATCGCAATTTATTGTATCGATACACGATATACAAGGTGTAACGCAAAACCTGAAAGTAGTTTGTCCTAAACCGGTAACTGAATGGATTCCAACATTTTTTTTAATGAATCTTGCATTTTTTTTTTATTTGTAATATATTCTGTTACTCCTTTAAGCAATTCATTCAAAGCAATACTGCGATTTCAAATGTATTTCTAAAACGTATTTCTCAATACGCACACATACATATACAAGTGCTTAAAAATGGGAAAGAAATACTTTAAATTTGGAAATTTGGTTTTCCTAATGAATTAGTGAAGCAATTATCTAATCGGGTATCTGAGAACTTGCGTTATTTAACTGATATCTTGTATATTGTATAGCTATGTATCGATATTGAAAATAACGTATCTCATTTTTTAAATAAAACAATTTTCTCAAATACCTTTTTGATAAAAGAATTTATGAAAAAACGCGCTTCAAGTTAGCACAGAAAACAATATAACTTTTGCCCAGGAGATGTCATCCAGATCGCAATAGAAACAAGTTTTTTTAGCCTTATATGTCAAAATCCCCGAATTTTCCCTACGTAATGCCAAATCCCACTAAATCCCCACAAATGGGCAACGTTGCCTACAAGTTTGGCAGCATTACAATAGAAGAATCAATTTGTTTATGTGTTGAATCGTTGTTATTGTTTTTAGCTATCTTAATACGAGTATCTTATAGATAAAAACATCACTAAGTAGAATATACCTATTTACATTCAAGGTAAAACGATATTTTTGATGTGATATTTCAACGAAGCGATGCGGTACAGCCATATATCGCTTTGTTTCGTATAATAATAATAATATCAGCATATACTCTCCCACTGGGCAAAGGCCTTCTCTCACAAATCGAGGTGAGAGAGATTAGGTCATACTCCACCACGCGGACCCAGTGCGGATTGGAGGTGGAGGCAGGTTTGTGGCTACCTGGCCTTGTTGGAACTTATCAAGCCGCCTCTAAGGTGATCATGTTGCTTGGAAATATAATTTAACAGTTAAGATTATCCTGAAAGGGAAATCGTAGAGACAAATGCAGTTTCCAAATTCGATTCTAGAGAAAGATAGAGGATATGCTGGAAGTCAGTGAAATAAAATGGATCCAAAAAACATAGTATAAAAAAAGAAAGCAAATACTGAAAAAATCGTTACTTTAAATATTATAGTGCTTTAAAAAGACAAAGTTAATGATTAAATGCCAACTACTAATAGAAATTTACACGCTCTGTATTAAAACTTTTTCTAATAAAACAAAGCATCGATCAACATATATAATAATATTGTAGGTATATATTATATGATATGCCTACTGTGCGTTTTTAATAACCATGGATATGTTACAACCAATAACAGAACCACCAAAACGGTGATAAATACTTTTATCAAGATGCTGCAACCTCCATTGCTCTAATGTCAAATAATGATTTAATAAAGTTTATTACAAAATTAATATTTTGTACAAAGTTCCAACAGGTTCTTTCCTTACATACCTCTCTGGCTTCCCCTACTCTCATAGTTCGTCTCATACACGCCCGCCGGTTACGGAGACTCCTGACTTGTCCTTCAGATAAGAAGACCTGTTGGAACTCTGTATTCTCTGCCTACCCCGTAAGGGATCTGGCGTGATGATATAGATAGATAGATAATATTTTGTAATTTGTTTACGAGTAAGAAGTGATGCTTGTTTATCTTTTTTTATCCTGAATTGTATTTTTACAGGTATTTAGTAACAATTAACGTGTCCACGTGTGTATTATTGCTTCTAGTTCAGTATTTGTCTTATGCGTAAGGATGGCGTACCAAATACTTTAGTCTCACCTGAGTTCGGACGCGCGAAGCTGAACTTAGATATAATTTATAAATTGTTTTATATTGTTTGACATATAAGGTTTCTATGTAAAACGTGTGAATGTTTATTAGTAGCGGGGTAAGTATTTATGTTTTCCATAATAATAGGGAATATGCGTGTATTGTTTTATATTTTTATACGATAGATTATATCAATATATAATTGCAAAAAAAATTTAAGCGTCAAAAACAAAATGTAAACAGCAAAAAAAAATTTTGATTATAACAAACAGATAAGAGCACTTTAAACGCCCGCCATTTTGGCGTCTATAATAACAACAACAGACAAAGTCTATAATAACAATCAATTAGTGAACAGCTGTATTTTATTCTGTAATTTATTTTTATTTTGTATTTTGCGACTATTATACAATGGAACAAACACTGTTGTCAGTGAACTGCACAGTTTGCTTACTCGGCGTTTACGCAATAAGTATGTATGTGCGTCACCGAGGCATCGGTAATCATTTTTAACATTAATAAATCAGTGCACTTACAGCATTCAATTCGGGCGGTTTTATTATGATTTTTGATCGACCCAAACCCTATTATTTATCCCCTATCAACCGCGTGTGAGATTATCATCACCATCTCTCACATTCTTTTGGTCCTTCGAGCAACCGTTGCGGGACCATACGTTTCTTGGCTGCATGGAATTGCGCCACGCGTTCGGACATTCCTACTGGACTGCAACGTGGAACTTTCATATCAGTTTTAGTGTGTGTTAGTAGTATCATCAGGTGGATCCAGGGACTACCTTCCTTTATCATTACTGGAGTTGACAAAACTTCAGTATCATCAGTGCAGTAAGTCAACAGACTTAACGACGCAAGTGCTCCAACGTGTGAGCCAACCGGGCAGAGCAGCCTTGCTGAGCAGACAGTTTGCAGTCATTCGAGTAAGTCCGTTCCATTTACTATTATGGAGGATTTTATTAATCGTCAGATCGAAATTATCAACAGCATCAAACACATCAAGGTCAATTTTAGTAAGGACTCCTCGTCGAGGAAGACGCCGGAGTACCTTAAGAATAGGCTTGTATCTTTGGATAAGCTTTGGGGAGAGTTCAACAATAATCATGACATTCTTACTGAGTTACATAAATAAGCTAATCAATATTTTTCTGAGCGTATTTTCGAACAGGGTAAAGAAGCTTATACAAGCGTGCGCAACCTCATTTCTTGCTTTGGGTAGGAAGATAAGGCAGTACAGCCTAGTGGGGAAGTGGACGAGTTGTTAACTTTGCAGAGAACTCATTTTAGAGCATTTAATCGGTTATTGAGAGGCATAGATTTAGATAAAATAACTGAAAGGTGGGAGATAGAGGACGGGTTGCGTAGCATGCAGCATAAGTGGAATATTATTGATGACTTGCATATCAAAATTAATAACATCTTAAGAGGTGGTGATTTGTCTTATGAGAAGCAATTTATGCGCTATGAAAGGTCATACAGGAATATGAAAAAGGGCCTAAATCAGAAATTGTCATCCAATCTTCATATTCAGCAAAATATTCCTCAGTTAGAAATACCTTGGTTTACAGGAAAATATCCTCAATGGCCTACGTTGTACGATCTATTTTCGGAAGCGATACACAATAATAACGCTATCACCAAGGCACAGAAGTTACAGAATTTGAAGGGTAAACTTAGAGGAGAAGCTGAGCGTCTCATACAGCATTTGCACATTAGCGCAGAGAACTATGACACAGCATGGGATCTCTTGGTTCATAGATACAATAATCCGCAAGTTCTCTTTTCTAAACACATGGAAATATTTTTAAATCAGCATAATGTCAATAAGCAGACTTCATACGAACTTAAGAAGTTATATGACACATCCACGGAATGTCTTCACGCCATACACAACCTGGGTGTAGACACGACGACTTTGGACCCGCTTTTAGTCCATCTTTTGTGTAAGAAATTAGATGCGCAGACATACACTAATTACAAAGAGTATCGTAAATCGCCAAGAGCCTTGCCCTCTTTGGATGAATTTATGACCTTTCTAGAGGGGAAGGTTATGGCTCTTGAACCTATGTATAAGAAGGACAAGGGGACTTTATCAACTGCCACTACCTTATATCCTAAGCGGGAACTAATGGTTAAAAATCATCAGGTGTTTGCGACACGTTTAACCCATTGTTCAGTGTGTAATTTACAACATGATTAATATAAATGTAAGAAATTTCATAACATGTCTCCAGAACATCAATTAAAGACCATTTCGAAACATCATATTTGCAAAAACTGTTTGTATATGCATTATGACAGGCCGTGCACGTCGACTAAGCGGTGTAAAGAGTGCGACAGCGAACATAACACCATTATTCATGAAGCATGTGTTCGGTCATCGCCCTCGAGGTCAAATATCATATCATCAATCCCCGTATCATATCAGGCTAAGCAGTTTAGTTCAAATCAAGCATCAGCGTCGACATTAACGACACAACAGAGTAATCAAAAAATATATATCATATCGGATCAGGAAATACTGAAACTTGATTACCTACGGCCGTCGTAAGGATTCGTGCAGCGGACGGTACCTATATCACAGCACGAGCTCTTTTAGATCAGGCAGCGCAAGTATCACTCATCTCCGAAAATCTTATTCAAAGATTAGGGTTGAAACGTCATCGCCCCTTGTTATTGGTAGCTGTTTCTGGCATAGACCTCTGTCTGAAGGAGAGCAAACGAGAGGATTCCGTTCATTTTCTGTCTATTTACAGCGATCATCAATTTGAAACCGATGCTTACATTGTATCAAAGGTTGCTTTCGACTTGCTTAGCGTATCATTTAGGTATCAGAAGTTATCACACCTCGAAGATTTAGAATTGGCAGATCCTAATTTTAACATATCTCATAGAATCGATCTGCTTTTACATAGTGATATTTATTCCCAAGTTATCATGGAGGGACTTATCAAGGGTCCAGATAGGACACCAATAGCACAGCAAACTAAATTAGGCTGGATTATATCTGGCAATGTAAAGCCACTCAGTTGTTATGCTATAATAATAAATAATCTTTCAAACATGAATGAACTATCTAAATTCTGGGAAATTGAGGATGTAAATAACTCTATCTCTAACCTGACAGAAGATGAACAGACGTGTGAAGATTTCTATCAAGCAACTACACACCGTCTTCCTGATGGAAGATATGTGGTTGCATTGCCTATGAAGCAGAATTATAAGCAGCTACTAGGATTATGAGCCAATAAAGCTAAAGCTCAGTTTAGGCAACTAGAAAACAGGTTAGCTAAGAATCAAGAATTATCTGATAGTTACAAACAATTTATGACAGAGTATAAGAAACTCAATCATATGCGCTGCGTCAGTACTCCTAACTATCAAGCAAATTTTTTACCACATCATGGTGTGTTGAAGTTGGATTCGGATACCACTAAGCTTCGTGTTGTCTTTAACGCTTCAGCGAAGACATCAACAGGTTACAGCCTCAATGATCTGATGCACAGTGGTCCAAACCTTCAATGCGATCTACAAGGTCTTATTTTGAATTGGTGGAGGTATAAATATGTGATCATAGCTGATATTGAGAAGATGTTTCGCCAAATTCTTATCAGAGAAGCTGACCAGCATCTTCAAACGGTCATTTGGAGGGAATCGCCCGATGAACCACTTAAAAATTATCAACTAACCACCGTTACATACGGGACAAAGGCAG
This sequence comes from Phalera bucephala, assembly GCA_905147815.2. Taxonomy (NCBI): domain Eukaryota; kingdom Metazoa; phylum Arthropoda; class Insecta; order Lepidoptera; family Notodontidae; genus Phalera; species Phalera bucephala. Next base: position 18,430,876 of record LR990615.1, read on the forward strand.
CCCCATTCTTAAACATGCGCACGTTGAAACAACTGGCTAAGGAGGAAGCAGATAAATACCCTATAGCCGCAGCGGCTATAGAACCATCATTGAGGATTGTCTAGAAAAGACCGAGCATTTACAACAACAGCTAGTTGACATTTTTAAAACATCAAAAATGAATCTAAGAAAATGGGCTAGCAATCATCCTGCTTTGTCAAAAGACCTAGAGCATCAAAATAGTCATTATGAGTTTAAAGGTCTCGAATCGAGAAAGGCGCTTGGCCTTAAATGGAATCCTATCACAGATTGTTTCACATATCAAGACCAAGTTATGAATTACAACAAACAGTTAACTAAACGTAAGCTGTTATCAGATATTTCAAAAATCTTTGATCCATTAGGCTGGTTATCACCCTTATCAATCCGAGCAAAATTATTGTTTCAAAAGACCTGGGACAGTAAGATGGAATAGGATAGCCAAGTATCCGCCAATATACAAAAGGAATGGAATCAGCTTAGTTAAGATCTCAGCAACGTGTCAGATTTTAAGATACCTCGTTATTTAGGCAATAGCCAACAATTATGTCACTTGCATGCATTCTGTGACGCATCGGAACGGGCGTATGCATGTGTTGGTTACTTAGTAACAACAGACGGTAAGGGCGACTACCCATCCCAACTTGTCGCAGTAAAGACAAAGTTAGCACCGTTGGCGAAAAAGGTCACCTTGCCTCGCCTCGAACTATGTGGAGCACTCTTACTGTCCCAGCTCTTATCAAAGACTTTAGAAGCATTTTCTGGGATAGATATCAGATTGCATGCTTGGTCCGACTCCATGATAGTATTAGGCTGGCTCCATGGAGACACATCACGGTGGAAGCAGTTCGTCGCTAATAGGGTGCAGGAAATTATCAAAATTATTCCCGCATCTTGCATTTGCACAAGTTATCATATGCACAATAGATATGCCCATGTATAATCTGAATAATAAGCCATCATTCTGTGATATATTAGGTTACTGAACGCTGACACAGGTGCAATGGCGTGTACTTCAAGTATTATATCATGTCAGGATCAGTGGATTAAATTACATAATGAACACGACTGGCTATTTTCATGCTGTGCAGAATGCCACGTCCGCATTTATTGCTCATCTGGTATGACTATTAAGGTTATTAAAGGTACCGGAATTATTACCCTTAGTGAAGGATGTACGCTGAAAGGAAACTTGTTTAGTTTATACGCTCATAATCAATTTTTTAATCAAATTACTATTCAACGAGAAATTGAAGCCCCAAAGATGCCTACTCTAACGACATTTTCAATACCTCTGTGGACGAAACTCTGCCTCCACTAGGATATCATAGGGAAAATGTATGGAACCAATTGAAAACTGAGATAGAAGATTTGAAGAAAGACTCTGAAAACCAATTAACCATACACGATATTCACCACTATACACTCTTGTACATCATCATAGTGGTGGCCGTTTTGGTAGCTGCTGTCGTCATTAGCATATGGATCAAGAGGAGGAGCCAAGGCCGGGTTGCTGAGCCTGAGGCGGAAGCACATCGGTCGAGGCCGAGTAACACCGGTGTCAGTGGTAGTGCTAGTAGTGAAATAATAAGTGAAATAAAATCTGTACAAAATGTGCCAAGTGAAATTAAAAGATCAGTGCTTAGTGTAAATGTGGAAACCTCTCCCATACTTCTTAGATCGCGTTTAAACAGTGAATAGCGATAATTATTACTCAATTTCTGTTCTCTAACTATAGGAAATTTACTAACGTTTCAAATTGTTTATCACCTTTGTATCACCTAACAATTTTTATATCATTTAGATTAAGACATCATTATATTATTAAATAATTTAAAAACATCATAAATTCATCTCATTCGAGTGGGCAGGATGTACAGTGAACTGCACAGTTTGCTTACTCGGCGTTTACGCAATAAGTATGTATGTGCGTCACCGAGGCATCGGTAATCATTTTTAACATTAATAAATCAGTGCACTTACAGCATTCAATTCGGGCGGTTTTATTATGATTTTTGATCGACCCAAACCCTATCATTTATCACCCTATCAACCGTGTGTGAGATTATCATCACCATCTATCACAACTGTATTGTGCCTAGGCGTAAAAATACAATAAGAAATGCACCCGATAGGTACATAAGGAGAAAGTGGTGTAAAATCAGAAAAAGAGACTTGGTATCTCCATCAACTTTATATTGGTGTGAAGAACACTTTAACGTAAGAATTAAACTTAAATAATTTAAATTAAAATCTTGTCTTTGTGTAAATCGACAAGAAAAAATAACAATAAAACTAACTCAATAGCAAACATCCAACAAATATGCACTTGACATTTGTATTGTAGACTTTGACGTCATATTCGATCTGACCAATAATCTCCCACTCATTTTTTGTTCTTTCAATAAGAATTTTCCTAATAAAAAGGTAATATTATTACAAAAAATATTGGTATAGACACTATTCAAATGCGATAAAAATTGTAAAAAAATATATTTGACCCTTATTTGAATTACACGCATATTCTCTAATGGGGGGGTTTGCCGTACTCGCCACGCGTGGCAGGCGGGTTGGAGAGCGCAGTTTGTTGGTCGTAAAATTATCTAAAACAACGGAAGCGAATGGACAGCGGGTCCATTTCCTAGATTTTCCTTAGACGCTTTGTACAACCCGATGGGACCCGATACCGGTTGTGCTGGAGAGCGAATGGGGAGCCTATGTTCAGGAGTGGACGCGTATAGGCTGAGATGAGGATGTATTTAAGAATTACTCAACAAAGTAACGCTGCGCTCGAAGATAAAATTAGAGGATATCGAACATTGTCTATTAGAGAACATTTGTATGCAGGTTATTACAACAATTGTTAAGAACCAGTACATAAACACTATCTACTTTTCGATTTTGTTGTTACTATTAAGTTCAGGTGCAGTGTAGCACTGGTGGAATATTAAATCATAGTATGTGATCAATTCCATTAAATAGATATATAGAGTGGTGAACTAGTGTACAAAATAATCTTTATAAATAACACGCTTTATGTATGTGCCGTTTGTGGCATATTTATATTCGAACGTCTCCGTGCTTCGGAAGGCACGCTAAGCCGTTGTTCTCCGTTACCACTTAATGTAGTAGTCGTTATGCCATGTTAGAAGGTTTTTAGGCGGCTTGATAAGTCCCAACATTAAGTAGCTACAAATCTGCCTCCTCCAATCCGCACTGGGTCCGCGTGGTAAAGTATGACTTAATTTCTTTCAGACAGAAGGCCTTTGCTCTGCAGTGGGACGGTATGAGCTTATATTAATATTATATATGGGCCTATATATTGTATGTAAAAAGTATGCATTGTCGGATATTCTGTACCGATGCACGCTAGTTACAGTGATTTCCTCATATCATAAATAATGTAGCACGTCAATGTCATTGCGCCACGAAGACAGGCGAACTAGTCTGTATTATCTGCACACAGGGACAGATTCGTGGAAGAGCATAGGAATCTATATTATTTTAAGTCTTTAACCGCCCGCTCCACAAATCTAGAAATTTGTAAAAAGAAAAAAAACATACTCCGTATTAAATGCTAACTTTCTATCTACCCCGCAGGAATGTGGGGTGATAATATAGATAGATTTTCAATGCTTTTATCTATCACAAGATTGACAAGTTTTTCACGATCGTAAATATTTGTTGGCTAGTCTCAAATCTCTATGATATTAACCTATGCAAGCTTATAGCTTAATGAGTGAGAAAAACTTGAAATTCGTACGAAATATTCTGTCGGGTCTGTCCAAGAGCGTGCTCGTCGCGACCCCTGCCAGTCATTATGGCTGCAATCTTGGACCGAAGACGTACCGCAGTGCGGGCTAGGGCGTCCCCCCGAGGCGACGCGTACCGGCCCGCCCCCGTCGGTACGAATATAGGTGGAAGCGGCGATGGGGGCCGCCACCCATCACGCCGGGCCCGAACTGGCGAGTCGTGGGGTGCAGAGTGCCGAATAGGCACTTGGAATGTAAGAGGTGGTATGGAAGATAAGATGCATGAGGTGATTGATGTAATGAAAGAGAGACGCCTGGATGCTCTGTGTGTAACAGAGACTAAGCGGAGGGGCAGTGAAACCTGTGATCTGCCTGATGGAACGATGGCTCTGTGGTCTGGTGTACCGCAGAGCAGTCGTGCCAGCATGGGGGTGGGTATCTTGCTGTCCCGTCGCCTGGCCTCTGGAGTGAGAGATTATGGCCTGTGCGATGCGAGACTTCTCTGGGTCCGTTTAAAACTGGGTGTCACTAGAGTATTTTTGGTCGCAGCGTATGCTCCCGTAAGCTCGTCGACACCCCAGGACCTTGAGAAGTTTTGGGATAATGTCAGGGAAGTTCTGGATTTGGCTGAGGCTAACGAAAAGGTGATTCTGTGTGGCGATCTGAACGGATGGGTAGGAACCAGGCGGCAAACTTGCGACGCTGCTCTGGGTCCTTATGGTGATAAGAGAGTGAATGATGCAGGTAAGCTCATTGTAGATGTTTGTTTGGAAAGGGGTCTCCTTGTGTCTAATACGATATTCCAGCATAAGGACATACATATGTATACGTGGAGAAGGAATGAACAAAAAAGCATGATAGATCTGATCCTGGTTGATAACCGTCTCCGAAGCAAACTACAAGATACGCGTGCGTATAGAGGCCCCACTCTGGAATCAGACCACTATCTCGTAGTTGCGCGGTTTAGTGGTCTGTTCAGGAAGTGGAGGCACTGGCGAGAGCGTATCCCCTTCGGAGACCTTGAAAGATTAAAGGTTGAAAAGTTGCAAGATGAGAGCGTGAGGAGAATGTATGAAGACAGAGTCCGGGACAAGCTTTTGACAGCAGGCTCTTCGGACTCAAATGTAGATGAATGCTGGAATAGCCTGAAAGAGAGTTTGGTGGAATCCGCGAAAGAAGTATGTGGTTGCTCAAAGAAGCATATTACAGCAAAAGGTGATGCATGGTGGGATGCGGAGTTGCAAAGCTCCGTAGAAAGTAAGAAGAAAGCGTGGCAGGACTATGTATCTTCTTTGAACCTGAATGCCAGTATGACAGAGATGAAGAAAGAAATATACCGGCAATGCAAGAATGCCACTAAAACTTTAGTGAAAGAAAAGCGTGAAAGAGCCAGTATGATTGAGGAGGAGAGGCTGGCGAAGAACTTCGAGAACAACACCAAACTCTTTTGGAGCAAGGTGAGAAAGGCTCGAGGTGATTCGTCAGGCTCCAGAATGGAAAGGATAAAATCTAAAGATGGTGACATTCTTGCAGGCACACAAGCTGTGCTAAACCGGTGGAGTGAATATTTTGGAGAAATGTATGGAGATGACCCGGATGCTGATGCCGCAGACGTGCCTAAAGGCGAGATTGCGGCACCAGAATCAACGGAGGACATCACTATGGAAGAAGTTGAATGGGCGATAGGAAGTATGAAAAACGGTAAAGCTGCGGGAGTAGACATGATATCTGCCGAGATGATCAAATATGGTGGAACTTGCGTCCGGGACGCTTTCCGGGCCCTTGCAAACCTTTGCTGGAGGACCGGTAGAGTCCCTACAGATTGGCGCCGCGCAGTCATAGTACCCTTGTATAAAGGCAAGGGTTCACAATATGACTGCGCCAATTACAGAGCCATCAGTTTGATCAGCTTGGCAGCCAAGGTGTACGGTAAAATTATTGAACGGAGAATGCGCGTGAAGTCCGATGGAATGTTGTGCGAGGCACAAGGGGGTTTCAGGTCTGGAAGAGGATGTTCGGATCAAGTCTTCTCACTCCGCAACATCGTAGAGAAGCATCTGGCAGTGGGCCGGAAGGTTTTCTGCGGTTTTGTAGATCTGGAGAAGGCATTTGACAGAGTTGTGCGAAAGAGACTTTGGGACATTTTGCCAGAGTATGGTATAGATGGCACTCTGTTGCGAGCCGTCCAGTCCACTTATGTGGACTGCAAGGCATGCGTACGGGTGGGTGGTAACAGGTCACCCTGGTTTGACGTTAAAATCGGCGTCAAGCAGGGTTGCGTGTTGTCCGCTAGACTGTTTATAATATATCTGGACAAAAGTCTTCAAAGACTGAAAGCGATGAATGAAGGTGTACAAATGGGTGACTTAGTGGTAAACCATCTACTTTATGCAGATGACGCGGTTTTAATAGCGCCAACAGCCACTGATCTGCAAACACTAGTCACAGTTATGAAAGACGACTGCATGATCAATGGCTTACACTTGAATGTGAAGAAAACCAAGATTATGGTTTTTGAAAGGGAAGAAACCAGAACGAATGTAAGGATTGTGGTTGGTAACGATGTGCTGGAACAAGTGAATGAGTTTGTATATCTTGGATGCGCCTTCAGTAAGGATGGGAAATACACCGCTGACATAGAGAGAAGAGTGAGTGCAGGGAACAGTGTGAATGGTGCGATGGGAAAGCTACTCGGGAGCCGGCACTTAAGCCATAAGGCGCAGCTGGCCATACATAACGGAGTTCTTGTCCCAACGCTGTTATATGGTAGCGAGAGCTGGGTATGTAAGAAGGAGAATGAAAGTAGGATAAATGCGGTAGAAATGCGAGCTCTGCGGAAGATGTGCGGAGTGAAGCTGACCGACCGCATTAGCAACAGCATAGTAAGACAGCGAGTAGGTATGAAAGATAGTATCGGTGTAAAGATGAGAAAGGGCATGCTCCGTTGGTTCGGGCATATAGAAAGAATGCCAGAGGAAAGAATGACAAAACAGATATACAATGTGAAAGTGGAAGGATGCAGGTACCGGGGAAGACCTAGACTATCTTACCACGACCAAATAAACCGAGTCTTATCTGATGGAAAAGTCAAGAGTCTCCGTAACCGGCGAGCGTGTATGAGACGAACTATGAGAGTCGAGGAAGCCAGAGAGGTATGTAAGGAAAGAACCTGTTGGAACTCTGTACTCTCTGCCTACCCCGCAAGGGATCTGGCGTGAGGTTATAGATAGATAGATAGATAGATAATAAGTTACTTATTTGTTCGGAATGTATGTTGAAAAGTAAGCTGCAGAACCTCTCTATTTTTATACTGAGTTCTTAGATTTACGCGAATATTACACATGAAATAAAACTATTTTTTCGGATTTTATCGCGGGTTATTTTGATTTTTAAGTTCCCGACGTCTCGAGTGCTTTGCAGCACCCATGGTCACGGGAAGGACTGAGGTGTTAGACGTCCAAAAAGCATAGTTGTTCCGGGGTACCCTCAAACTTCTTAATTATTTTTGTTTTTGTTGGTCCGATCTACGCAGAATGAGCTCAAAGTAAAGGCCCGGCCAACATCACACTGTTGTACGCTGCAGCGTATATCATTCACACACACGAGCCCAGCTGAAAATATAGTTATATTTATATCCCGTTTACGTTAAGGTTTGTTTTTTCTTTCTATACTGTGCATTGTTTTACATCACAGCCTTTCCAAAGTCCGTTTTCGGACATAGGCCGCCTCCAAAATCTTCCATGTCGCTCTGTCCCGTGCCACTTGCATCCATTTTGTACCAGCTTATATTTAGTTGTCTATTACCAGTTATTGTCATTAATCGCCTGTATGCAATGGTATAATGTATTAAATTGTTGATACCGATATAATAACTGGGTCACAATAAAACAAAAGCTACCAATCCTCTTTCAAAATAATACAATAATATTAATTTTTCCTATTCCATTTAATTTCCCTAACCTATACAGTGATGTTATCATGGCGAACATTCGTGGCTGTTTGTTTCGTGTGTTTATGAAAAGTTCCCGACGTTATTTCGCAAGCGGCTGACCTTTCGTGCGGCTGTTGGATCGCGCGAAAATATCGATTGCCCTTATCTTATCGGCGCTTATCGGTGGCGTGTCGCCACCAGTAAATGGGCACACAAACTCACGCATCTGGTTTTGGATAGCTGTCGCGTTTTGCAGCCAAAGTTGTTTAATATCCGCGAGAGAGTAACTGGGTGACAACATATTGTATTGCCATCGAAGGTTGATGGAAATAAATGTTACATTCTGGTCATACATACAGTCAGACTCTATCAAATTAGTCTTTTTGAGGATACAAATGTAGTAGAGATGATTGTATAAAAAATAGTAACATTTAAACTTAGCCAAATTATGAAATAACTATGTTACGCGCTACTTAATAAGGCAATCATTGAATTCAGCTTTGAAGATAGATAAGTTCTAGAGAGTATTTTATTGGCACTTTCAATATATATGAAAGAACTAGATATAAGTCTGCTTATGTGATCACATCTGGTAAATACTTTGCCATTTTTTTCTTTGGGATTAAGCCCGCCACACATTCCCACCATTATAACTCCTGTAAGCCAGGATCTACAATGATCTCATTAGATGACACCAAGGTTGAACCTTGGGGTGTCCCGGAAAGCGCTTTAATTGTCTTGGAATCCGCAAAAAAATTAAATTAGAATGAAAAACAGGGGGAGATGGAAAAAATAAAATTCCAATTCCCTCCTTTGCAAAGTGGGAGACACAAAAAATTGGCACATCAGCCATTAAGAATGAGACTACAACTAGGATAAGCCCAGTTGTAAAGCACCACGGATACGTAAAAATATTAACAAATCTTGCAAAATTAGTTTTATTGTATTTAACTTATTATTAGTAGAACAGTTATTTGTCTCATAAATCCCGAACAACAACACGGCTTGGCAATATTACAAACATTTCACGGAAACTAGGAAGTTTTCCGCGGTATCGACTCAACCGAGTTGTTGCAATATTCAGGGTCAAATATTACTTCACACGTAAATACACGCTTTTTAGGGGCTAAAAAAAGCAGTGATAGCCTAGTGGTTAGACCGATGGACTGCAAAGTCAAAGGTCTCGGGTTCAAACCCAGGCACGCACCTCTGTCTTTTCGAAAGCATGTGCGTATTAAAAATTAATTTTCACTTGCTTTAACGGTGAAGGAAAACATCGTGAGGAAATCTGCATGCCTAAGAGTTTCTCGAAGGTGTGTGAAGTTCGCCAACCCGCACTGGGCCAGCGTGTTGGACTATGGCCTAAACCCTCTCAGTTTGAGAGGAGGCCCGTGCCCAACAGTGGGACAGTTTCTTAACAGGGCTAATATTATTATTATATGATAGGGGCTGTTCAAATGAAAACAAGCAGATTGATCGAGCGACACGATAGCAGTAACATCAGTAATGAAAATATAGATGCAAAGTACGATCAGCTGATTGTTGATTGACAGCCGAAAAACCTAAAGGCCGGTTAACAATATTCAACTCAAGGATATATTTACTTACTGTCGGTAGAATTTTCACAGATTTTCCATACAAATTATGTCAAAGTTCTATCCGTAGTAGGCAAATTTATCCTTCAGTTGAATATTAAAACCGACAGTTAATAAGTTTGTCTTCGAAAAAGAGAAATAAACACAAAGAATGGCGACAGATTCCCCACCTGTCAGTGGGAGCAAAATATTTCAATGAAATATAGGTGTACAATGAACACCTCTACTTAATACTTCAGAAATTCTACACGCGTAAGTATTCTATTTTTTTTCTAAAATCCTAACAATTTTTACTCATCATTGTTTTTTCTATGTACATCGTAAATAACAGACAAAAGTTAAGTCTAGGTATCTGTTAGGATTGTATAGTTATTTGGTGAGGTATCTGCGCATGCGTTTCATTAGCTCGTGTATTGGACATCGCGGACTCCGCCTCTAAATGTTATTCGCAATTTACGATGCGAATTCAATGCTCACCCCCTGCCACTAATCTTCTACTGATAAGAATTTGTAACGATCTTCATTGCTTTAAAGAACAACGGTCGAATTTCCACTAAAAACCTTCACCTGACCTTGTTAATTAGACAGAAAATTAACTCTTTTTTATTGAAAAGAACAGTCCGCTAACTGTAAAATTTGCATTAAAATATAGTCCTATCTTATGTACGAATGGCTTGTTATGTATATTTATATATTCATAGGCATGTGAAAGCAGTTATTTAAACTCGTTTACGGCACAATCCACCTGCTATATAATCCGCGCTGTTTCGCAACTGAACTGGTATCTATGTCACAATGTGGGAGGGAGCTGAGTATATTTAGCGACCGCGGGAGCGAGCGAGATGTGTGAGTCAGACCGGATTCTGCGAGGACGGAGGACGGAGGGGCTTCTGTACCTACCTACCGTTATCTGTTCGCGAATATTATTGCGCAACGTACACCCGGTAAAATAAGTTGATACTGTTCTAGCAAATACTGGATTTGGGACGCTCCCAATCGATGGAATGAAGACCGATTTTTATCGAATTTTCCTTTAGTTTTGTGACCCATCGTTGATTGTCCAGCGCGGTGGCACAAATCGCCTTGAAAACCGGCTTAATCGATGCGACACGAATTATAAAATTACATGTTTGGCTCGCTGTAAGCGGCGGTGGAAATTTTGTAGATTTATGTAGTTTTTGCGATGTTTACGGAGGGGAAATAGCGATTCTGATTTGTCTGTTCATGAGGCACCTCATAATTATATAAAGAATGTGAAATATTTTAATCCAAATTACTATATATGATCAGTTTTTGAGCCTGTATCAATTAAAACAGTGGAAAATATCTAAACCTATCAATAAATAGGAAAGTGCAATAGACTTCTAATTTATAACATACATCTTTACCAAGTAGTTGGCTGCCGAAAACAATTTATTGTGTTTTTTTTCGATTGCATTTAAATATTCAGGTAGACTGCCTCGTTGGTCTGGTGGCAAAGCACATCGATTTGGGTTCAAATCCTAAGTCGGACAAATGTAGTTTTTCTAACGAAAAATTCCCAGTATGTGTCCGGAGTCTGGAATTGTGCCCGGTGTATTATGGGACCTAACATCGTCGGCGAAACGTGGGTGTACTCAGTACACCCCTGCCACCCCCGCTTGGGGAATATAGGCGTGACGGTTTTGTTGTTGTATTCAGGTATATAAAAGTAGGTAGTACATACAACCTTTTCATACATATCCGAATCAAAGTCTACATAATTCTCTAACGCAGGTTACTGACTCGTAGTTATTAAACCTTGTTCATCAAGGTTGGCATACACTTTTGATTGTTTTTAGTTTATAAGTAACCAATACAAAGTAAACACATTAACTCTATTCCGATTTATTATGCCATTATACACGAGCCGGCAATTAATTCGGACTTAATTTCAGGGTAGCTATATTATTAGGCATTATCGCAAAATTACTGCCTACTGCTTTTTTTTAAGTGTACTTAATAGTATTTTCTTAATTAAGAAAAAATTTACCTTTGGATAACATAATTTTGGTATATTTAGGTTTGGGTTGGTTTAGGTTCAAATCCTAGGTCGGACAAGTGTAGTTTTTCTAACGAAAACTCCCCAGTACGAGTCCGGAGTTTGGAATATGGCAATAATATTGTGCCCGGTATATGGCAATAGGCTCACCCCCTATTACATGGGACCTTACATCGTCGGCGAAACGTGGGTGTACTCAGTATACCTCTGCCACCCCCGCTTAGGGAATATAGGCGTGACAGTGTGTCTATTGTAAAAAGTAACAAGTCCTATTTCTTTTTGAAATTAATTGCAGCTATATCTCCTTCCTTCCTCCTCTCCGTCTTCCTACTCTATTATATATAGAGCCATAAGTGTATTAGTCTAAATTATAATAAAGAATTTAGGCCATAGGAAAATATTGACAATAATTCTGAAAAACACTCTCTTGTTATCCAGGATAATCAGCTGGATATCCATTCTCTGTATCTATTTCTAATCAGCTACCTATCCGTACCTATCCGCAGCCCTACCTATCTATATACTTGCCTACAAGAAACAAACATATTTTCAGTCTTTCATTATCACCTACTCCTAACATCGTGTAGTTAATTCAGTACTGTTTCAATATGTCATAAGCAATTTTTGTACTGCCTACACGCGATTACGAAACTCCGCGGAACAGAAGTTTGTGGATTCGCGGGCCATAGCAGGGCCCGCGCCCGCGCCCGCGCGTCTCAATATGGCCGCCACGTACGTGCGAGTCAATGGCCTCCACGCTGCTCTTGCGCAAGTGCACGCGAATCTCGACGGCAAAACAAAGTCTTTAACTGCTGTGTGAAGCACTCACACAGACGCTACCGTGTATCGGTTCCGTGGCGCGTTTCGATAAGTTCGTGTTATGATCGTGTACTGGTATTCTGTAAGCCATTGGCGGACGACTTGATTGAATGGTTAAGCTGAAGCCGCTGCGCCAATGATCGTGTACTGGTATGTTGTAAGCCACTGGCGGACGACTGGGTTGAATGGTTAAGCTGAAGTCGCTCCGCCAATGATCGTGTACTAGTATTGTATAAGCCACTGGCGGACGACTTGGTTGAATGGTTAAGCTGAAGTCGCTTCGCCAATGATCGTGTACTAGTATTCTGTAAGCCACTGGCGGACGACTTGGTTGAATGGTTAAGCTGAAGCCGCTGCGCCAATGATCGTGTACTGGTATTCTGTAAGCCACTGGCGGATGACTTGATTGAATGGTTAAGCTGAAGTCGCTCCGCCAATGATCGTGTACTAGTATTCTGTAAGCCACTGGCAGACGACATGGTTGAATGGCTAAGCTGAAGTCGCTCCGCCAATGATCGTGTACTAATATTCTGTAAGCCACTGGCGGACGACTTGGTTGAATGGTTAAGCTGAAGCCGGTGCGCCCACTGGATCGAGTAATCGTGGGTACGATCCCCGCACGGGACAAATATTTGTGTAACCCACAAATACAGGAATAATTACTAATGTGGGGCTACATTTCATATTAAAAAAGTACCATTAACCGATTTTTTCACGAAGTTATCGTAACGCGCCGCGTTACGTGCTCAACATGTCATAGCGAATAAGGGCCCAGTAGTCTGCGTATTTACTTGTTGATACAAGCTGCGTTTGTGTTGGTGAAGGGCTTCGACTGTAAAGCAGTCGGCCGCAGTGCTGATTAATTTGATGATAAATAGTTGTTTGCTTTGAGTTTTCCTCAATTGATGCGATGAAGGATTTTTGATGTTCGCCTGTTTTAGATTTTTGTTTAAATATGTTAAGTGTACGTGTGCACAATTATAGTAGGTGCCTACACAATTATGACCCCCCAAAGGACTCCTCAAGGGATCTGGGAACCCTGCAGGGGAAATCGTTGAAGGAAGAATGTATATCTTTTTACCTAGATTTATAGTGCGCACTAATTATTAATTTTGATACACTTTTGGGGAAGCTTCACAACTCTGTTACAAAATCAACTCGGTATAAATGCTCTACATTTTTTCAAAAGTTTCTAATATAAATCTCTGAAATATCATTTTTTGTAATCATTTTTCATTTATTATATATATTTTTTATTCTTCCAAAAATTTCTGGTATTTGCGAAACGCACTTTCAATCCACATCTTCTACATCGTCAGCCTTTTAGGCCACATTTAAACAGATATCTCTCCTAACACGCTTAACCGAATTCAATCTACTCGATACACAATAACAATGAATTCAAATAAAAACCTTCTCGAATCCCGAAACTAGATCATTCGCAGAAGCTGTTTGCAGCAATAATGTCGTACGATCCCGTTAGAAGCGAACGCCAATCGCAGTGAAACGGGCAACTTGGCATTAGCAGACCCAAATACGGACACATGGTCACTACCAACGTTAATGGAATGCCGAAAATGTTTATAGATTGTCCAGTAATTAATTGCTCTTCTAAATAATCAATGAGGCGGCAAGGTTGGAGTTTTTAGTGGTGAAATATGTGTCTTTAATGCGATGATTTGTTTAAAATGTTGAATTGTAGAGTCATTGTAGAGACTGGAATAGTAGTTAACTGTTAAAAGAACTTAAAAAAAGACAAATATAGTCATTAAACATGGGTGGCAGAGGTACACACACATTTCGTCAACGATGGTACTCGTAGGTCGTATTGAAAAAGGGAATGAACTAATTGATATACCGGGCACAATTCTAGACTTCGGACTGCTACTGATGGGTTTTCTACAGAAAAACTTCAGTCACATTTTTTATCTATATTATCACGTCAGATCCCTTGCGGGGTAGGCAGAGAGTACAGAGTTCCAACAGGTTCTTTCCTTATATATCTGTCTGGCTAATTCCACTCTCATAGTTCGTCTCATATACGCTCGCCGGTTATGGAGACTCTTGACTTTACATTTTGTCGCATTTAAACCCTGTACCTCGTTATTGCCAGCGACGACGTAGATAGCTATAATTTAAAAAAAAATCCATCTTATTCGAAAAAAGGTGCATACTGTAAAAAAATCGTCGTGTCGTGTACGTTCACTATAAGACAAAGACTTCTCTTAAATCGGTATTTAGGGGAGGACCTTCCTTCCCCTAAAGAAGCTGCCGATAATGATGATTGAAGCTGTAGATAGATTCGACAACAAGAATTCAGTTTCGTAGCGATGCTAAACTGTACTGTAACTGTACTGTAACACAGTTACTATTTAATTATCCTAGTGAACTGAATTTTATGCAATACTTCATAAAGTAGTCCTATTCTAATTCGGTATTTTTAAGATCACCAAGTAGATAAATTCTTGCGATCATCGATAAATAGTACAAAATATATCGACTCATGTAACATAAACTTATGTTACATGAGTCGATATATTTTGTAGTAGTAGTTCACTAGGATAATTAAATAGTAACTGTGTTACAGTAGAGTTACAGTAGAGTTTAGCATCGCTAAGAAACTGAATTCTTGTTGTCGAATCTATCTACAGCTTCAATCATCATTATCGGCAGCTTCTTTAGGGGAAGGAAGGTCCTCCCCTAAATACCGAGTAATTAATAAACCCTAAGTTTAGGTTAAATATTTAAAAAACCGATCAATATTTGATTTATCGACAAACTGTTACACCTATAAAAGTATATGTACTCGCTCTGCAACTCACATTCACTATCATCAAAAGTAGGTCACAACAGAGTACGTGAATTTGCATGCGCGCTAATAAGCTGTACGCACATAGACCCACTACATATGTAAATTCACGGCCACTATCCCATGAGGCGCTTGTAGCGCGGTTTTCAGCGATCAGTGAGGTTAAGCAGCGTACGATCCGGTTAATCTAAGCTGGGTTACCGTTTGTTGCATTTCTATATTTTACCGTTGTTAGTCGTCACACCAAGATACGTCTCGGTCAGTGTAAAATAGAACCGTTTCTAGCATTTTCCTGGTCATGGTTCTTTGTGCTTTCGGACGCATGTTAAGCCGTTGCCGGGGACCGGTTGATGTGGTCTTTGATGGCTTGATCTCAATAGGAGGGGATCACAAACCTGCCTCCACCAATTCACCATGGTGGAGTATGATCCCGCGATTTGCAAGAAAATTTGCATTCCTTAGCAGTGGGCAATACAAGCTAATTTATCAATATCCTAGTTGTATTCAATACACCTTTTAATCTAAGTATTAGGGCCCAAATGTTAGCATATTGCAATTCTTCGCAAAATATTTCATATGTCCCTCACAAATTTCTTAGTTTCAGGTTTCTTAAAGATGTTTTACCACGCTTCCCTTCAACAAGTGATCGCAAATAGTATTCAAACAATCCTAAAATTCACGCCAGGATTGAAACCTGATTGTGCAGATTTCAACCAACTAAGCTATCATTTTTCTAATAAGAAAAGAAAGAAGAGAAGCAGTCTACAGTCCAATTTCTAAAGAAGTCCACGAAATCGCGATAAAAGAACCAATTTCCCGGTCTTTCAATATCTCCTTCGCGAAATAGAAAAAGGTGATCACTGTTATAGACACAACGTTCGTCACAAACCGTTCCATAAAATGAATGGCGCTTGTTTTTCGTACATTTTATTGATATTGGCCTTGCCTGGTCTCTCGTTTACCCAGATGCATATTCAGTGATGTATAAATGACTGCTGTAAATATCTTGGATCAGTTTACCGGACATAAAAAAGAGGTCTCATTTTCAATTATTCATGCGGGAACGATTTTGGTATTAAATTTTTTGGAAAAAACGTACTTCAATAAACTCAATAATAATTCTTTGTTCGGCAGCAGTAATATAAAAATGGATTATGATTCAAATTGCCTCGCGTACTTGCGAATTTAAAATTTTTAATGTTGAGAAATAACACGAAGACTTTGACCTGGTAACAGTCGCAAGTTAAAACTGGATGCGTATAGAACAAATTAAGTCGTGGTGGCAATCTTAGGGGAAAGTCTTGCAGCTGAAGAAGAAGAAGAAAAACATCCTCAGGAAACTTTTCTGACCAAAAAAACCTTAACAACTTTTTGAAGGGTTGTTGATATATCGATAGAACAACGCCAGGATCACACTAAAACAAAATAAAATAGATCACTATGCTAGTTACGACAAAATTAACATTCTCATGAGTTTCATTTGCTGTTTAATTTTGCGGTTATGTAAGGTAAACGATGTATACATTTATAAAAATGTCTACAAACCAATTTTGATTTACGATACAGTTTCAGTTTTTCGGAACAGCGTAGTGCCAAAGTATGGTAGTTATATTCGGACGGATAAGAGTTTTACTTTTCCTCTAGAAACATTAATTTAATAACGATACCAAAAATTGAGGACAATCTCAAAAGTATGCAAATATATTTTATTTTTTGGAATTTTTATTTTAATAGTTCAATAACTTAAACATACTTCAAATGAAAACGTTATAATACATCATTATAATATAAATAATTTGAGTAACACCGCCTCGCGGCTGGTTTCTGTATCGTCACCTTCGCCTCTCGAAGTGTTCGTATAACGTTGGCTGTGCATGCGAATCGGAAGTGTTCGGATGAGGTCGACGCGCGCCTGCGCGACACGTGTAACTCTTGCGCAACACAGCCTTGCGATCGCGAATAATATGGAATAGAGCTCGCCGGACAGGATATCGTGGATATGACCCAGTTTTGCCTATGATTGGGTACTACTGTAATAACAATACTCGCATTTATGTTGTTTCTTTGTTCAATTTAAGAGAGGAACGAGAACTATGATGTCCTTAATATTTCCACTAGTATGGTTATTATTTATAGATGCAATTTTTTCTATATCGCTTTTAATTGACGGACGATTTAGCGCAGCTTGAGCCGCTCCGCCCACTGTGTCTAAGAGTCGCGGGTTCGATTCCCGCACGGGACAAATCTTTGTGTGATCCACAATTATTTGTTCCGGTCTGGGTATTTGTGTATGTGAAATTTCTTTTTTTTGTAAACGCACCCACGATACAGGAATAAATCCTAGAGTGGGGCTACGTTTAAAAAAACAAAATTTTTGTATCAGGTACCAGGAAAACCTACTGGCCTAAGATTGGAGTTTGTAGTGATATAAGAAAAGGTCTAGCAGAAGAAAACATAATGGGCTAAAAACTAACCGATAAAAAATGTCAGAATTGTTTTGGCAGCCATAAAGTTAGACTTAGCACTGCAGTAATAGTTCTAGTGACTAATATTTGAAATAAATACTTTCAAACAAGCATTTACCTTAATAATTATAGTTCAAGATCATTCATTAATTCCATGTTCATGCCAAAGAACTTGAGAATATTCAACAATTACGTCATCGAGTAAGAAACATTATTACAGCATAACTTGCATTTTTGATGACTGAAGGATAATAACACATGTATGGTAAGTCATTTGCATTTGGTGTTCAATGGAGAACGGTTCATGGTTGAAATTTAATCAAGTACCTATTTAGTTAAAATTTGGTCGGTTTTTCCATAAGTGTTCTCTTTGACCAGTGACATTTGATACGGTGGACTGTAATCTGTTGACGATAAGTGTTTCGCCTTGATCGTTCACATCGTACATATTTATATCTCCAGGCAGAAAGGACGGTTGGTTTATTATTCGTAATCTATTGTGCAAACTGATTATACCTATCGTTTTATACAATAAACATAGGGCAATAATCATGTGATCAGCAATGCAGTTCTACAACCTCCTCGTATTAACGCATTATGCTACTGTCATGTAAGATGTACTTTGGTAGTATTTGACCAGTCTGGAGTCTGAAACTATACCCGGTATTGTAGGCGCCTTCTATTATATTGAGACCTAATATAGTTCGTAAAATAGGTGTAGACACTACACCTCTGCTACCCCTTGCTCACTTAGGGAATATAGACGTAACGGTGTTACTTTCTGAATAATATATTTCTTCTTTCTATTCTTGTGTGTGTGTGTGTGTGTGTGAATGACCTACGCTGTTGGCCTCGAGGCCTCTACAGCTTCACCGGATTTTAAAGGCGAGCGTGCAACCACTACGCTCCAGCCAGCCAGAAGGGCAAGAGGCGACATACTCGAGGGCGCCTCGAAGAGGCGCCCTCGGTTGGGACAGTCGCTGTAGGGGGACGGGTGCACTACTAAGCGCACCGGTCAACCGCCGGCTATGGGAGGGGATCTACTACTACGTCTACGTCATCGTCGCCCGTATTCTGAGCGGAAAGAAGGGATGACAAAGCATCGGGGGGGTCGGTGAGAACATGTCGCGGCCGGCGGTGGCGGCAGGGGTCGGGAGGGAGATCGTAGTCGGCGGTGGCTACGATTAACGGATTCGCATGGGTAGATGCGTTCGCGAAGTGACGTGTCGACGCCTTTTTAATAAAGGCGCGAATAGGTTCGAGACCTAGATCGGAGTGGAGGTCGACGTTCCGTACGAACCAGGGGGCTCCTACGGCTTTACGGAGGAAGCGGTTTTGAACCACTTGGAGTTTATCGATGTGAGAGGGGGCCGAATGCCGAACATAACACACGCATAAGTCATGATGGGTCGAACGCAAGTTTTGTAAAGTGTCACCTTATTTCTAAGGGACATTTTACTCCGCTTGCAGATTAACGAATGGAGACGACCGAGTCTTTCTATTCTTCCTAATACACCTTTCTTCCAAAAAAGGAACCCAAAGTGTATTACTTTGGTTTCCTTTTTTAGTTTTTGTTGGTGATATTAATGTCTTTGCGCAAAATTATGGATGAGAGATTGATCCTTTGGTACGCACATATTATGTTCTATTTTACAATCCCAGAAAGAAATCTATGTATGTAAATCCATATCCACTAGCTCCCATCGCAAAATTTCAATTGCAAAATTTATTCAATACTATTTTAAACTTATGTTGGCAAAAGTATTGAGCTGTTTCCACAATAAAGTATCGATAGTGTTAAGTGGCGTGATGGCAAATCAAAGGGCCTCGTTGGTCGGTGGCAGCGGAAGGTCGTTAAGACCTTCTGTCCATTGCCCACCAGTCTTAGCATTGACAGCGGCCCTTATGCAAATCGTCTTTGCGCGTGCCTGCTCCACACTACCGGTACAGGTACCTACCTCGATCGAATACATTTTCGCTCTTATCACAAGGCCGTAAGACTTAAACGGTTGCTGACTGTGCGATACTGCTTTATTGTTTCGTACTTTATTACACTGCAGCCGTACTTAGACCAATGGACCTTCAATTCAGACGTTCTATCCGTGACTATCAGCTGTTTAAAAACGATTTCCTGGTCGCAACCTCGACGCGTGCAGGAAAATTCGACAGCACCAGATTGGACACGGTCTTATGGTGAATACATCACTTCTGATATTCAAATTATCTCGATTGTCCCGAATTAATGTTAAGTATGTATGAGGTCAGGCGCATAAAAACGTTTATCAGTATGCGAAAATCTTTGGGTGGTTATAATTTGACAAATCGTTTTGTTTGTACAATCATCCTATTCAAACGTTATCTGAATAGAATAGAAAAACCGATAGTGCACGTTCCGAATAAACTGGGAGCAAAGTGGAGCAACGATAATTTTCGTCTACATTGCACGACCTTGCAATTTTCTGTTGATGACGTGAATCGTTTTACAAAATTTATACCTAGTGGTGTTGCGAAACTATGGATACTAAAAATATGCATCTTTTCATACCAGACAATCACGCTATTTGTGCGTGGTCATTAATTCATGTATAGAAGGGAGAACATAAAATCATGACAAGTCTCTAGCCGGGTGAAAATAGGGTTTATTTTCGAAAGCTTTTGATTTTTGACACCATCAGTACGATTAAGGTAAGTTAAGGTGTTTGGGTTTTCTGAGTAATTTATGTACCTTTTTTTTTAAAACGTAGCCCCACACTAGGATTTATTCCTATATCGGTGATGCGTTTACCAACATGAAAATTCACATACGCAAATACCCAGACCGGAACAAATAATTGTGGATCACACAAAGATTTGTCCCGTGCGGGAATCGAATCCGCGACTATTAGACTCAGTGGGCGGAGCGGCTTAAGCTCTTAACCATGGCGCTAAATCGTCCGTCTTTATTAATGCCTCGTTCGTCTAGTGGCGAATGTGCTTTGCGATTAACAGGTCTCGGGTTCAAATCCTAGGTCGGACAAATGTAGTTTTTCTATCGAAAAACTCCCAGTATCAGTCCGGAGTCTGGAATTGTGCCCGGTTTATGGCAATAGGCTCGCCCTTTATTACAAGGGATCTAACATCGTCGGTGAAAAATGGATACACAGTATCACTGCCATCCCCGCTTGGGGAATATAGGCGTGACGGTGTTCAGGTCCTTTCTTTATTGATGCCTCATTCGGCTAGTAGCGTATAGTGTGGCTGGCGGTACTGTGTTTGAATCTTAAGTCGAACATGTGACTTTTCTATCAAAAAATACTTACGGCCGGAGTCCGGAGTCTGGTACTTAGACTATACATAACATACACTATACATATATACTAATATACACTCACCAAGGCTTGAGAAATATAGATGTGACCGTGTTTTTATTTCTCTATATTTTACCGTATTTTTCCCGTGTAGTTAAATTCTTTGCAGTTATATTAATATTTTGATACCTTACACGTGTTGATCCAAAGTCCAAATCAAGAAAACGCCTTGCTTATCCGCGTATTCGTTAATTTAACACACCGTGTATATTTAACAATAATATACTATCTAAGTATTTATATCATCAAAGTTTTGATGATCAGTAAAAAAAAAAGTCGCAAGCGGTGGCCTAGTCTGAAATTTGTTTTTATTTTTAGCGGAAAATCGAGCGCAAATTAATACGGGTAAGTTGTTTGCCGGAATATGTGTTGCCAGCTTAGTCATTTTACCTTCGAATTGGATGTTGGCTTTAGAGCTGGTGGTATGGTATATACAGCTACAAAAACAATTATATAGCAAGTACAGCTATATTATGACCGAAAATCTATGTGCTAAGAGTATGGTTCACCAGATCTAATTCAATATTTCTTTACTTGGTAACCAGAGAATGTAAAAGTACGACAAATTAACTATTAACTTAAACTTATTTTATTTAAAAATACAACGTCACGCCTTTATCCTTCAAGCGGGGGTGGCAGAGGTATACTTTGTGCAGTGTACACCAATGTTTATTGGCGATTTTAATTCCGATTTTAGTCCCATTTGTGGGCCCATTATGCCACTGTAAGGCCTCGAGGTAGTGTATTCAATGTATAAAAATACATACTCTTATTTTGAATCATACAAAATAAAAAACTGCATCAGTTCATTGCAGAGGTTTTATAGCTTTTGAATGCACCTATACCGTCTGTTAGGCTTATTTAATTTAACAGTGCGTTGGCAACCCCGGCCGGTTAGTCGGGCGGTTCAAGGCGAGCCCTGCGCGGCTCGCGAAGGGCCGCGGTAGCGTCACGCGTCGCCATTGACCTACTTACACATACCTACGCTGCGTGCGCGCACCGCGTACACTCGCCGAAGAAAACTCTTAGCGATAGCGCCTGTCACGTACGCTCGTTTCATGGAAGTATTCCGGACTGTGACATTATTGCCATTGCAAATCCTTCCAACGTTATCGAAGCCAATGTTTATTTTCTGAGAAAATTCAACGACGGCGAAAAAACCGTGCTCGATCAAAGCGTAGAATCTAATTATTCCTAATATACATATACCAGCTGTAACATAATAAAGGCAAGACCTGAAAGTAGTTTGTTCTAAATCGGTAATATTTAATGTATTATAATTTTTTTCTAAATTTGCAAAAAATGCTTTTACTCCTTCAGTGCGCTATAAAAAACTAAATTTATTCTTGATTCATAGCAATAAGGAGATATCAAATGCATTCCTAAAACGTATTTCTCAAAACGCACACATACACGTACAAGTTTCTTGGTTAATTGGGGTATAAAAGTGCTTAAAAAAAGTGGAAAGACACTTAAATTTGGAAATTTGGTTTTCGTTTTGAATTTATGAAGCAATTCTCTAATCGGGGTGTCTGAGGTCATGCGATTATTGTGTTACACCTTGTAGAGAATTTTGCGAAAAAAATTGTAGTAACTGAACTATATGAATATAGGTAACGAGCATTTCAGATTTAATAAAGATATCCGAGATAAAAAATCTTCATCGAAATTAGACAGCTTTATAGTCCATCAGCATTCTATTAAGGTCATTCCTGAAATGTACGAGTCACTATTCAATTGCATGTTTAGTAATTTATCTCAAGTATCCACGTGCAGAATAATTAAATAGAGAGTGACTCATCTACAGCCACACTAAGGCGCCTAATTTCAAAACGTCTCTTGGTTACATTTTCGATTATCACTTTTCTGCTCATCTGTATCGCATTTCAGCGGAGTTGGTCCGCTACAGTTGTTTGTGCGCGCTTCTCAAGGCGATGGCGTCGCGGACGGGCGGCACCGCCGCAAATAATTCTGCTATTGTGAAACACTCGCGTTATCATCTGGGCCTTGGCTACATCACCCGAATTACGGTCAAGTTGACGATTTCACGATTAGTATTACTCTTTAGATAATATAATTCCGTCTCCAGTTGCATCTACACGAGTTTGGAGTATTATGGGTTGCCATGTGGTTTGTTTTTAGAAATCGAATAAGGCGCCATATGAACATGATAATTATTCTGAAATATGATTAAAATTAATTCAAACTACCCATGCAAATAGCATGTAGCTGTATCAATCTGACGTTTTGCTTGATTCTAAATCACTGCGATACTATAAAATCTCTCATTTTTAACATTTCACCTTGACTAATGGAAAATGAAATTACACAGGAAGTAAAAATGGCGTTATTCTATTATATTTTTCTGATGTTTTCGCATTGGAAAATGTTCAGAAGATTCTCTGGGCAAGACTAAAGTTATCACAAATCCTTGGTGACCGCCTTTGTAACGATAGAGGAGCTCCAGGCTTTTTTACCGGGGCGTGTTGGTGCCCCTCTCTTGTACATCTCGATTTAGCACATTTTGGACAATAAAAATGGATTCCCCATACCATCCTCCAGGCAGTACTCGTACAGTAAGGTGTGGTAGCGTGAAGTCACTCACGTCCTTCTCGGAATGGGTCCCTCGGCTGGATTTCAGGCTTAAACTCCAAAGAAATTAGCCCGCTCCTAATTGTTGAAAATATAACTAAAAAGATCTCGGCAACACACAGTTAGAAAATATTTATTAGACTTTTTACTCCTAATCATGCAGCAATATATGTGAAGTTGAATATGGCCAAATTCTTGATAACAGAACAGTAGACTAGATATTTATAAGATATTATACCCAGACCTTGGCTACGCGTTCGACTATCAACAAAATGCCTCAGGTGTATTTTGTTGATAGTCAAACAAGATAGACTCAAGGTATTGTTTATTAGGTGCAATTTCACGTCTATACACCGTCACGCCTATATTCCCCAAGCGGGGGTGGCAGAGGTGTACTGAGTACACCCACGTTTCGCCGACGATGTTAGGTGCCATGTAATAAGGGGCGAACCTATTGCCATATACCGGGCACAATTCTAGAATCTGGGCTCATACTGGGAATTTTTCGTTAGAAAAACTACATTTGTCCGACCTAGGATTTGAACCCAGGACCTCGCGATCGCAAAGCGCTGTGCTTTGCCACCAGACCAACGAGGCAACGTATATGAATGTTAAATACCATGATATTGTCGTAATAATATTCTTATACCGATTTAATTTCTATTGCTTTCATCCCTTATCGGAATTCCGGCTACTGTTGGCCCCCATTAAAAATCTAGATACATAACGACTTTTTGAATGGGATTATCACATTAGGTATTATCACTTTAAAAAGATTGTTCGCATTGAAAACAAGTTCTGCAGTTGTTTAAAAATGCTGACGATTTTCCTAAAATTGATTTCTTCTGCAGACAAGATAAGACAAGAGATGGTTTGTAAGCCGTCTCTACGTGCGTCACCTACAGACATCGATGTCCCTTTCGAATTCAATGTGGTTGAACTCTTAAATGTAATTCTGGGCCATCAGACTCTATTCCACATGTGTTATTCATCATGGAGGGCAAGTTCTAAACATTATCTCTTAAAAGGCATGCAGTGATAAGTGCGGCGGGTACGGCGTCAATGCACTCGGCTGCATGCCCGTAGGTCAGTTCCCTATGACTCAGACGATGCACCGTTACATATACAACGCAACGTGATCTATGCCTTCACTCCCAAATACCAACAAACGACGCGATACTTCTTAAACGAATACACTGACGTCTCACATCGCTAAGCCCGCAGCAACATCATTCAAAATTTACGATGTATACTTCCACATACCTTTAAGTCATTTGAAACACGGTTTAATGGTACAGATTCCTAAATAGACTAGCTGCATAGATGTAACAATCGTTACCCGGTGCTCCAGTGACTTTACAATAATATGAATCTCTTGCTTTCTTTTTGACTTTCGGTTTCAATAATTGAACAATACACTGCAATTGCATATGTTAGTATTGATAGTCACGACATTTAGGAAACATTTTTGTTAACCCCTTGTTTTTGTATTAAACATGCAGTCTCTCAAATTGCAT
Organism: Phalera bucephala; assembly: GCA_905147815.2. Classification (NCBI taxonomy): domain Eukaryota; kingdom Metazoa; phylum Arthropoda; class Insecta; order Lepidoptera; family Notodontidae; genus Phalera; species Phalera bucephala. The sequence continues at coordinate 18,455,741 of LR990615.1, forward strand.
GACATTATGCAATATCTAGCATAAAACAATAAATCAGTTTGTTGTTTGTTTTTCTGCGTCGTCTTGTAACGTATGCGATGAAAAATGAAACAGACATCATAAATAACATTTCATATTCGGCTGACCTTTAAATATGTATGGTCTGGGCGTTTGCATTCGGGTACTTCGAGTCCGAGATCGATGCACTCCATTTAAATTCGATAACTGTTGGTTATGTAATTGTAGCCGCGAACATCTGCCTGTTTGCCTCCTCAGAGGGTTGAAATAGCCCCTTCTCGAGGGCACCGGCCATCATCGACCAACGCTTTTTATCGAAAACCAAACAAGCTGGTTTAATGAGAAATATCGGTTACGGAAACACTCCACTGCATATAGTATTGTTAAATATTTGATCGTGTCCTTTATATTTTTTTCTAGCAGTGAGTATAATAATGTGTGTGAATAATCTTTTTCTGCTTTGATGTTATCTCGACCTTCGTTTCAGGGTTCGCTTTGTACCTAACTAGATATTGTGTCTACGCCGATTATGATACAAAAAATATGGTATTGTCTAAATTAAATGATTCCATATCAAGGAAACATACGCATAAGCTTGATGAGGTTATTTTTATTAATAACAAATTAATTTCTGACAGTTCTGTTGAAATAAGTTTGTGAATAGAGTTGTCTGTTAAAAGTATTTGATTTGGTATTAAAATCACTTCTTTTTTATCTACTATTGTTTTTAGTTTTTTTATTACAATTTTATGCTTTGATTCTAGAACCAGTAGTACCTAGGTGTTATTCCTGTATTGCTAATGACGTGACTTCTTGCTTGTTTGTCGCCAGCGAGTGCGTCATAAGCTTAAAATTCGCACTTAAACTGCCAGGGTGATGAATACTTAAACGATCTTTTGTAATATCTTAAAATAAGTGTCTGGGTACTCTCATGTATTTTGCAAAAGGAAAACAAGTTTATTCAGTAACAGGAATATCGAAGGTGAAAACACGCGGCAAAGGAAGTTAATGTCGCTTCTTGTCGTTCCTTAGCGCGTAATATTTCAGTTCACTATTTTTTATATGAACTGGCAAATGTGGTGTAGGATGCCTCCTCTCCCTCGCGAGTTGGAGTGCTGACTTACATCGGAGAGCTGGTAGTAACTGGATGCATAAAGCCCAGGATCGTGCTCTGCGGCGCACATTGGAAGAGGCCTATGCCCAGCGATGGATTAATTAGGTCGACGGACTAATGATGACAAATTTATAATAAAGGATGCTTTCCTCAGGTGCCTCTAAAGAAATATCTAGTGCTAATATAACTAATAGAGCTTTTATTTAAATTTATGTATCAAATTCACAATTCCTCTAAATTTATTTACGGACGAAAGATTAAGCGCAGTGGTTAAGAGCTTAAGCCGCTCCGCCCACTGTGTCTAATAGTCGCGGGTTCGATTCTCGCACGGGACAGATCTTTGTGTGATCCATAATAATTTGTTTCGGTCTGGGTATTTGTGTATGTGAATTTTCATATTTGTAAATGCACCCATGACAGGAGTAAATCCTAGAGTGGGGCTACGATTAAAAAAAATATACATCATTCAAGTAATAATTATTTACTTTTGTTTGTAGGTTTAAACTTGCCAAATTTTTAATGGTCAATTATGTGCATGAGAATCTTGTTGATTAGGAATCTTCTCCCGAAATTCATCAATATTTACTATTTTTTCAGTGTCTAAGTGTGACTTGGTTTCAACCGACGATCTGGATCAAGTTAATTCTAGAAAATAAGATAATTCATTACCAGGTTTTTTATTTAATAATCCACTTGTTATGAACATATCTTAGATATCCATGCAAATTCATTAGAAACTTGTTTCCTCCTTCCTGAAACATTATCGTACATGACTTTGAAAATATGCTTAGAATTATGATAAACGTCAAAAGCGCGGTAAATATAAGTAATTACCGGTTTATACTAGTTATAGGCAGATGTTAGTGGCCAAAATAGGCGTTGTATCGGTGTGATCTGCGAGCGTTAGCGCGCAGCTTGTGTGCGCCAGCCAATGAGCTCGCGTTACGCCACCAATTAATTCACCACTGTTTCCAAATTTTTAGGGGCCATACTTATTGATAAGGATGCTTTTTTATCTTTTAAATTATTAGAGGCAATTGCAATCAAATTTTTGATTGCAATTGCCGCTTCCTAACTCAAATAATTTATTTTACTTACATGTAAGGATTGTGGTTGGTAACGATGTGCTGGAGCAAGTGAATGAGTTTGTATATCTTGGATGCGCCTTCAGTAAGGATGGGAAATACACCGCTGACATAGAGAGAAGAGTGAGTACAGGGAACAGAGTGAATGGTGCGATGGGAAAGCTACTCGGGAGCCGGCACTTAAGCCATAAGGCGCAGCTGGCCATACATAACGGAGTTCTTGTCCCAACGCTGTTATATGGTAGCGAGAGCTGGGTATGTAAGAAGGAGAATGAAAGTAGGATAAATGCGGTAGAAATGCGAGCTCTGCGGAAGATGTGCGGAGTGAAGCTGACCGACCGCATTAGCAACAGCATAGTAAGACAGCGAGTAGGTATGAAAGATAGTATCGGTGTAAAGATGAGAAAGGGCATGCTCCGTTGGTTCGGGCATATAGAAAGAATACCAGAGGAAAGAATGACAAAACAGATATACAATGTGAAAGTGGAAGGATGCAGGTACCGGGGAAGAGCTAGACTATCTTACCAAGACCAAATAAACCGAGTCTTGTCAGATGGAAAAGTCAAGAGTCTCCGTAACCGGCGAGCGTGTATGAGACGAACTATGAGAGTCGAGGAAGCCAGAGAGGTATGTAAGGAAAGAACCTGTTGGAACTCTGTACTCTCTGCCTACCCCGCAAGGGATCTGGCGTGAGGTTATAGATAGATAGATAGAATAGTCAATTTACATTTTTTTTAATCTAATAATCAGCGGGCTTGTCTTTTTTATTAAATTTCTTTTTTCCTTTCTGTTTTTCAATCATATTTTGTAGATACAATGTTTAGGTTACAATTGAATAGTTTACGATCTAGCTCTAGTGTGATGCCTTACGACCGAGATATGAGACTAATGATGTTATTTATGAAGAGTGTCTAAAGAATTCCGGATGGACCAGTTCCCAAGCAGGACCCGTTCATGAAAATGACTACTGGAATTGCTATCACTCCCCTCGACGATATTGGAGGGAAGGGAGTGACCCGCGCCAGACAGCCACCGCAAGCAGACATTATAGTGAGCATGGTCAAACCAGAGCCCCAGAGACGGTGCCATTGCCATTGTATGAACATCTAATATCATTATGTGCGATCAGTTGTTAGATATTTAGTTAATTACTAAATTCATAATATCAACAGAGTGCCATCAACATAGCATGTATATGGCACGAAATTTATCTATCTATCTTCAGCCGAAAAAAGAAGCGATAGCCTAGTGGTTAGACCGTTGGACTGCAAAGCCAGAAGTCTCGGGTTCAAACCCAGGCACGCAGCTCTGTCTTTTAGAAAGCATGCGCGTATTAAAAATTTATTATCATTTGATTTTACGGTGATGGAAAACATCGTGAGGAAACCTGCATGCCTAAGAGTCTCTCAAAGGCGTGTGAAGTTCGCCAACCCGCACTGGGCCAACGTGCTGGACCATGGCCTAACCATCTCAGTTAGAGAGGAGGCCCGTGCCCAACGGTGGGACTGTTTCTTAACAGGGCTAATATTATTATTATCTTCAGTCGAAAGACATCCACTGTAGGACAAAAGCCTCCCCCAAAAATCACTACGACGGCCAGCTAAATGCTAATTAATTTGTCGGACGGACGATTTAGCGCAGTGGTTAAGAGCTTAAGCCGCTCCGCCCACTGCGTCTAATAGTCGCGGGTTCGATCCCGTACGGGACAAATCTTTGTGTGATCCACAATTATTTGTACCGTTCTGGGTATTTGTGTATGTGAATTTTCATGTTTGTAAACGCACCCACGACACAGAAATAAATCCTAGTGTGGGGCATCGTTTAAAAAAAATATATTATTACGGTACTTAATTATAAAATAAACGAAAAATTCTTACAAACAAAATAAGAATTTGTTGTTTATTTTATAACATATGTCATTGTAGAACCACTGAAGCTATGCTAGTTGTTAGTAACAAGCATATTTGTTCATATATAATTCCATAAAAAAATTCCGATTTTTTCCCAAAAAGCCCAAAAATATTCAAATGATATCTGTTTAAAAACGGAACGGGCCGGCCGCTCATAGGTCTTTAAACGGAAACAGCGTGTAGGGTAGGGTTGCGATTTATTGCAGACCGTGGCCTAGGACCGGTGTCCCTTTGCCTTTAATTGGCTACAAAACACATCCCATCAACAAAAACAGCCAGTGATAACGGAACTGTTTTTGTTGAAATATGTGCACAGATTAACGGCGATACGCCGTCTGCTTCAGCGTGTAGAAAAAGTTAAAATTAATTACCTTTTTGCGTTTCCAATGTTTTTCATAAAATGTCGCAGATAAAATAAAATCCCTATAAAAAGATAAGAGTGAAAAAAGAGAGCCAAGTTCGGTATGCAGAGCGCGCGGAGAGCTTAGAATCGATTTAAATTTCAATTCTCTTCACGGTGAAGTCAACCGACCTACGCGTTTTTCAAGTAATGAGTACGCCTGTCTACACTATAAGTTAAAAAGATATAGTGAAAATATAATGCAAAGAAAAATAATAAATGTAGCTTATAAAGTATTGTGTTTGTTATGTGTGTGCGGAGTGTTTGTGTCTTTGTTACTCAAAATTGCGAGTGGAGTTTGTAAAATAAATAGATATTGAATTATGGAGAGGTTAAAAGTAGATCAACATTTTTCGTGCAATATAACACATAACCGGTGCGTCCGCCGCGCTATTCTTTTTTGAACTTGGCTTGTTACACTGCCAATTGACCAGATATATATATCATATCACGATTTAGGATAGGAATATCATAATTTAGAAATTATTTTGATTATTTCATAGCCATTCTTTTGCTAAACATTCACTTATAGAACACAAATAACGGTATGTTCCTAATTAGAAAAATGCTTAAAGCTTCAGTAGGCATAAACCTAAAATCTATCCTGGTCGAAACAAAAAAATAAATACTCCAAGCATTGGGAAATGATAATCCCTTTATCGATCACTTCGCGTTTAACGAAAAAACTAAAGATAACATTTTACATCTACCGTCAGTGCAAATACTTAGTCCGAATCAAAGGCAAAAAATATGGAGAGGATTGCATTATATCCACAATAAATCTAATGACACGACACCGTCTATAAATCGAAACAGGTAGAATTTGGAACTAATGATTACATCATTTTGAAATAGATTAAGTAGCACAAGTTCTATTAATGAAATGTGTACCTTTTTACGTTATAATTGGATTGGTTTTTGACTGGTTGTTATTGTTGGAGGTTTTTATGCAGTTTCAGGGAGGTGAAGGAGGGGTGCGCGGGCGGTGTGGCTCGAGAGGTCGGCTGAAAGGGTTGTGTGGGAACGAAGGGCACCTGCGACAGCACATGGTGCTCCACTGTGTTTTTTATACATTTGCGCACACATATCTGTCTAATGCAGTTTTTTAGTCATGTTATGTACGAGTACATGTAAATTTGGTATTTGATTGAAATCATCCGACTCTTGTGGGAAATATTGACCGGTGTTTGGGGTTGATTAATTTTATACCTCCTTAATACGAACTATTTCGTCTCTCTCTTTTTGTGTTATTTTGTACACACCTGTAACATCTATATATTAATACGTGAAGCACAAACTTTGTACACATTTTTACGAAAATTACGCGTACGGAGGAGTTTGAAATTTCCCACACTTATAGTTTATATAGAGAAGGAGTGCAGACTGCTAATATTTTTTTTAAATTATGCCTTAAACATACATTAAATCAATGAAAAAAACATTAAACACACTACCATGTATTTGACACAATACACGTCAAATTGATGTTTGTCTTTAATATTATTTGTCTATAGTCTTACTGAATGTCAATGAAAGAGTAGGTCGAATATCGACCTATGGGCGACCACTAGTTACGTTTATTATGTCAGTTAAAAGTAGTTCTTTTAATCGGTTATTAGCTCTCTTTACAAATGTACATCTTAATTGTTTGTGACTGCCTTACTGGTTTAGTGGCGCGCAGTGTTGCTGGTGATCACGAGGTCCTGGGTTCGTATCCTAAGTCGGACAAAGTGTGATTTTTTCTATAGAAATATTCTCAGTAGCACCCTGAAGTCTCGAATTGTGTCCGGCATGATGCCAATAGGCGAGCCTCCATTACTTTGGGACCTTACATCGCCGGCGATATGTCGCTGTATACAGTACACCTCTGCTGGGTATAAAGGCTAATGACGTGTATGCAATAAAAAAATATTAAACTTAGTGTACAAAAATTTGCATTTCACATGGCATTGTCAATGAAAAAACCAATAATGTCATCAATGAACGTGGAAATACTACTTCACCGCAATCGTCTAATGAGGGCTAATCAAGAAAGAGGGCGGTTGCGAACTGTCGATTCCAACTGTTTGCCGTGGCATTATCGTGTCAGCATTACTCATTACCAATTCCATGTTTCGCGTTGTACATTCCCTGACCAACATAATTGGACCCCGCTCCCTATACGCCTACAATCCAAATTGAAGTTCACTAGCTAAAACTGTTCATTCCGCTGCATTATTTAACTACACCGGTCGTTACCTTAGCGAACTGCCCTTATTTCTCGCCAGTATTTATTCATTTTGCAACACATCACCCGTCGGCCTTTTCACCCTCCCCTGTCGGCTCACGCGTTCTCGTCAATGAATAGTTAATGAGCCCACCTTAGTTAAAGGCCGCCAAATTCACGAAACGCGATGTTGTCGAGGCGTCAACGAAAACAGGGTCCTTATTCGCTATGACAAGTTAATAACGCAACAAGGCGCGTCTGGATAAGTTTGTGAAACTAACATTTATTGGTATTATTATACAATGATTTCACGAAGTTATCATAACGTGCCGTGTTTTATAACAGCGAATAAGAGTCCACGCACGCACGCCGTTTCCTACACGGCCATTTATTTATCATTCGCTTCGGAGTGAAAGTTCGTAATCGAGCGTGCAAAGGTAGCGAAATAAAAGTTCTTTTTTTATTTTTAATATCTGCACTTGTGTCATTGTTATTTTAGCGAAAGTTCAATTATCAATTTAAATTGATATTGAATTACGTATACAATTTGGCGCGCTTGACATTTAAAATTTTCTTTGCCACAGAATGACAAAGTAGTTATGTCAAAGGGAAAAAACTGTTGGGTACCAAGAAAGCCTAAAGACTGACTGACTATTAAAGAGTATTGATAGTGTTCAGCCAGGGGATGATATTAAAAGTCTATAAAACTAATGAGTGTGGATATAACTTATCGTCATACGCAAGATTTAGATGTGTAAATGGGGCTCATCCCGATGCGTTGCGATGCAGCGCGAAGTATCAAATCTATGAAGTGCCTACGTAGAATCGTAACATAGAATCAAAAAACTGCTAGTCTTTATAAAAAAAACCGCTCTCGCGTGATTAGCCGCTTTGCTACTCACACTCGTATCTATAAACATGTCTAAGTAGTTACTGTTACTTGAGTATTTACTTAGCACAGCATTTTTATTCTATAGTTGGGAATCTTTCAAAAATAAGAAATGTCAAAGGTTGGTTTTCAAAGCCAAGTATAGTATTTTAAACATATCACAATACTCGGCTAAGTAAGTACTTAAGACTAAGTAATTGATGTCTATAGATTAGGGTGTAAATGATTTTCCATTGTTAGGACAATGCGCAATACATAATATTCAAAATAATACGTGAAGCAAACACTTTGTACCCCTTTTTACAAAAATTGCGCGGACGGAGGAGTATGAAATTTCCCATATATATAGTTTATACCGAGAAGGAGTGCAGAAAGCTAATATTTTTTTTAATTATGCATAAAAAATACATTAAATCAATAAAAACACATTACACACACTACCATGTATTTGACACAATACACTTCAAATTGAGAATAGATTAATATTGTTTGTTTTTAATATTATTTATCTATAGTCTTACTGAATGTCAAACATAACCAACAAAGGATGAAAGAGTTTTGTGTTTTACAAAAAACATCGTTTACAGAGAAGTTTTGTATCATTAATTAAATTATCGAAATATGTATGTCAAGTTCAATGGATAGCATTTACTTTTTCGTTTTTTGTTTGTATAAAAAAAGGCATTCTTTATTTTAATCATTTGTTTTTTTTTTGAAAAAAATAGGCAAATTAATAGTGTAGCCTTGGCGAAATCTATGATTTTAGAAGTATAGTCTTTGACAATAGAACCTTAATAATGTTCAAACTTATAATTTAAACTAATTTGGGTCGAAATTCGACCAATGGCCACCACTAGTATTCAAAATTATTTCAGCACACGTCTAAGATATACAGAACGAAACTATTAAGATACTCCTCGAATGTGTTTTTAAAAAGCTTAGTAGCGTTTTGTGAGAGTGTTAATCGGATAGTACATTTTTTGCATAAGCGGATAACCCTTTAACGTCTACCTGCGCGTATGCACCGACAATGCGCGTATTGTGCGCAACTCCGGCTGGGCAACTAGGGTGCATAGTTGAGTGTGAATTGCGGGACAAACAGTTTTGTTGTTGTTTGTTTTGTTAAACATGATTATATTTTGTTAGATCGTTTATCGGTGGACGAGTGATCATTCGGATTTAGATATTGATGTTATAATATCATGTTAATAGATAAAAAATGTCTAAAAGTCTGTCTTTTTTTTATTTTGTGTGATCAATACCTAAGTTAATTGAACATGTATCAGTCCATATATATGAGTCATATACGGTAGAAAATTTAGTTACATGCGTTTTATCTCATAGAACTCTTGAATCACAGTCACAACAAAATCAAAGCTTTCACAGATATCCACCACAATACAAGAATAATGAGCAAAAAACGAAAAGAAAACATGATATTTTTTACACAATCTAATATAGGTCAGGTGCATACTCAACCCTTTCGTGGCGTGGGAGTTGCCTTTTTTGCTCGGCGTATTTTGTGCATCGTGTTTTTTTCGCGCATAGAGAAGTGTTTGCGATAATTTGTTCCCACAGATTCATGTAGGAAGCGATGACAGCTCGCAGATTGTTCAATCGATATAGAACCGTTATGCTGCGAATAATAGAAGTGTAGTGTAGTACCGTTTGGCGCAATTTCAAGGTGCATATTTTGTGCATGCACCATTGATTGTGTGACGGGTTAATATTGCACTATTGGTATGAACAGATGTGAAAAGTAAATAAAAATAATTATGTACTAGATAGCATAGTATATGACTTTGGGTGTTATTCATTTATTGCTAAAACGTTAATATCCGCTATGTATTACATTGCCTCGGACGGACGATTTAGCGCAGTGATTATGAGCTTAAGCCGCTCCGCCCACTGTGTCTAATAGTCGCGGGTTCGATTCCCGCACGGAAAATCTTTGTGTGACCCACAATTATTTGTTTCGGTCTGGGTATTTGTGTATGTGAATTTTCATGTTTGTAAACGCACCAACGATACAGGAATAAATCCTAGTGTGGGGCTACGTTTTTTAACGAAAAAAATTTTTTAAAAAATTGCCTCGTTAGTCTTGTAGCGAATAATGTGTGTAACCATCACAAGATTCTGGGTTTGAATACTAGTTCGCAGAAGGTGTAGTTTTTCTATCGAAAAATCTCAGTATCAGTCCGAAGTCTAAAACTGTACCTATTACATTGGAACCTGACATCGTCGTTCACATGGTTTCATGGTTTCATCTCATTATAATCAACTTGGAATGTTTGTTCCCAATAAGAATCTGATCATTGCGAATACATAGTTTCTAAACATCTTACATGGATTTTGACAAATAAACGACGAGCCTGCTTAAATCCCTAAGCGAGTTTGGCAGAGGTGTACCGAATGCACCCGAACTTCGCAGACAATGCGAATATAATACCAGCTAGATTTTCAGACTCCGTACTACTATTATGGCTTTTTTCTTTGGTAATACCCTAAAAAATCTTTATCTCACCTAGGATTCGAACCTTATACCTTGTAATAATCAGATGTCCTATGTGCCAATAAAACAACAGGCAACCAACAAAACAAATTATAAAAAGATATAAAGACAGTAAATGAAATTATATACCCCATATAATGATGTGAACTCAAAATCTGTATCTGATGATTTACACATTTCAATCGTTTTATCTGGCGTGATAGACCACAAAGCTTTACATTTAAGAGTTAAATATTAATAAATGATTGATTATATTAAATTAGCGTTTATGCCAACATTTGCTTCCCTCGCCCCTATAGCGCGGAAAGCCAGCCTCGGGTGGCATGTGGCTTCGACCCTACACCCTTTAATGATCGATAATGATACAATCATTAGACGACGAGACCGGGCATCATTTGTGACGTCCGCCCGTGAGTAAAGGGTAGTCAAAACACATTTGCTGAAAGAATAATGAGAGTTCGCGACGGGGGCCGGAAATGAAACATTCGCAGTGAAACTACTTCCGGAGGTGGCACATGCTACGACTAACTTAAGTAAGATTCTATTGTAATACCTGTAAAATAAAAAAAATATTGCATTTTGCCCGGTGTAATGAGAAGAAGCTCGCCCCCTTTTACATGGGACCTAACATCGTCGGCGAAAAGTAAGTGTATATAGTTCTGCCACTCCTGTTTGGGCAATATATGGTAGTGGTGGTTATATTTTTAAGTTTTCATGGTCCAGGTGTGAGTCTATGTTCACAAGTCCTGAGCTTGAATCCAAAACTGGAAAAAGAGTTATTGGGGTTTCTCTATCGAAAAATTCTCAGCAATAGTCCAAAGCACAGATGTCAGGGACTTCACAAGATATTGTATTCAATTTTATGGCACTAAATTATTATTATGTTTTTTTTTGTGTGGTTGAATAAATGGTTTTTCGTTCTTTCTTCTTTCTTTTTTACTTTTTTGTAAACTCGGTTCTTTTAAGAGCCGGTAATATTATAATGCATACGGGCCTAGCCCAAGTAAGCATCATTGGGAGTCAAAGTTCTAAATTGCTAGGCTTGCTGTCGTCGGATTGTAAAAACTTTCTTACTATTCTACAAATATTCAGGATCACAGCTTTCTGTTGGATTTTGTGCAGGTATGGGGGTAAGTCTATGGTTTTAATTGAAAGATAAAGTTGTGAGGGAATTACACCGGTAGTAGGACTATTGGGGCATTGGTGAATTTTTGTAGATGCCACATATGGGCTATTTCATTCTTCATTATTCACTATAGATTTGGGAAATAATAAAAAAGTACCAAACATAATGGTTATAAAATAAAAATTGTTTATTTCAGACATCATTCAGTCCATATAAGCACAAACAGAAAATTATTACAAGTTAAAATTTATAATGAAACAAACCAACCAAGAAAAAAATATAAATAAAATAACAATAATTTAAATTAAAAATAATGAAAAAAAAATAAAACAAAAAAAAAATAAAAAAATAATGAAATATATTTTTTTTTTAAATTACCCTTTGGACGTAGGTCCTCTAGAAAGGGGATGAGAATCGGTCCGCAACAGTCCTCAGGATGCCGTTGTGACCGCCACGCACTCGGTTAATCAGGGACATAGTTTTCTTGCGAATGATGGCATGAAAACCATCAGTGCCATAATGCGCAAACATCCCCGATGCACTACAAAAACGAGGCAGCCCCAACATCATCCTGAAGATGTTGTTATATTGTAATATTATAAGCGATTATAATCGAAGCAGAAGAATATAGAAATGACCGTGCTCTTTTATTAAGAGAAGTATTTTTTATTATAGTGTTACTTATTGTCCCTAACATGTTAAACACACCGTCACGCCTATATTCCCCAAGTAGGGGTGCCAAAGGTGTACTGAGTACACCCACGTTTCGCCGACGATGTTGGCCCCATGTAATAGGGGGTGAGCCTATTGACATATACCGGGCACAATTCCAGACTCCGGACTCATACTTTTTCGTTAGAAAAGCTTCATTTGTCCGACCTAGGATTTGAACTCAAGACCACGAGCTCACGAGATCACCAAGCGATGCGCTTTACCACTAGACCAACGAGGTAGTCATGTAATGTTAACTTGTAGATAAAATGTTAGTGTTTTGTGGATCCACATCTTACAGAATATTATGGAGTATTATAACAAAACGTCGCAATAGAACTAGCGTGATGATATAAATAGTTAGATCGAGATAATAAAACCAAACTTTCCAATAATATTTGCTCATTAACAGTGGCGTGCATTGCATATGCGGAATAAAGCTATCTTATAAGAATGAAATTACACTACTTTCAATTATTACTACATAAATTAAATAATATTTATTATCATAATTAGTTAAATATAATAGTTAATAACATATGCCTACATTCAGTATATCATAATGCGGTTGCCTATGCACGTCACTGCCTGTTAATTTCTCAGTTTTTAGAAGAGACGCAAGCAAAAATATCCCTTCTCTGCTTTTACGCGCACAGATAAGAGAACAATATGAATATGGTAGAGTTTGGCAAGTTTTTACCGGTGTCAGAGTTCAGGGCTCGGCGTGAGAACGAACCGCGACTGCACTGAAAACGCGGGGGAGTTTTTGTTCAGGAGGGTTCAACGACTCTACGCAAATGTTCCAGCGGGCCGCGTTACTTTGGCTTCGTAGAGTTTGGATAACGAAATATTAGGACTGGATATTACTTGCAGCTGTGCCTTGCAATTATTGATAGATGAGTTTTAGAGATTTTGTTATGGTTGATGGATAGTAAATAACTATATTTCTAAAACGTTGATGTTATTTCCACTTTTCGCCGATGATGCTGTGTTGGGTTGATGTGATAGATAGTAATATGCTTGCAGAGTCTATTACATTAATTCAACATTTTCTGTGAAATGTGGGTATACCACCCGTAATATTGCTACACTGTCAGGAATAATTTCAGACTCCGAACTGCTTCTACCACTAATGGCCGGTTTTAGATTTGCTTACTGGCAGTAGAATTATGATAGATTTACCATACGAAATATGTCAAAATTCTATCCGTAGGCAAATCTATCCTTGAGTTATAGTTATATTGAAACCGGCGGTAGGACATCTCCGATAAAAAACCGTATAGATACGAAAGTGGAATCATTCCGTTACCGAAGGAGACATAAAATATATCACCAATTATAAGGTCGATGGTTTCTTGTCTAATAAACGAGTTAAGGATAATTTGCACCCAAATTATATATTTTTTATACAAAAAAAAACAAAAACACCGTCACGCCTATATTCCCCAAGCGGGGGTGGCAGAGGTGTACTAAGTACACCCACGTTTCGCTGACGATGTTAGGTACCATGTAATAGGAGGTGAGCCTATTGCCATATACCGGGCACAATTCCAGACTCCGGACTCATACTGGGAATTTTTCGTTAGAAAAACTACATTTGTCCGATCTAGGATTTGAACCCAGGACTTCGTGATCACAAAGCGATGTGCTTTCACACCAGACCAACGAGGCAATTTCATATTACAATTCATAAAACAATCATTCGGGCCCATAAAATAATCAATTTAATATTCAAATATGGAATTCCAATGTTAGCTTTATTTGGTCGCTACCTTCATGGCAAAACGATTGGAATAAAGTCTCTTAAGGCGATAAAACCTCCATCTCTATTTCAAAATAAACTTATCGCGTTACGAACGAAGCCAGAGTAGAGTTTACGTTTTTGTCAGTGGTTTTTGCGCAAAATTCTCTGGAACAAAAAGCGATATAAGGCACTTTTAGCCCCGAAAGAATTGTTTATTCTAGCGACAAAAGCAAACTTGCATTCAGACCTTTTTAGGAATTAGACTCGTGACTACGAATTTTAGAATTTAATTATGTTGATATTTTTGGAAGATAGAATACACGTTGGCTATCAGAAAATATTGTAATTTCCTTTAAATAAATGCTAAATAGAAATAATTTAGTAGCATTGCCTTTGTATCATTTTCTCAAAATGTTTTTATTTTTTTGGATATGCATGGACGAATCAAGGTTCTTGGAAGCTGGCAAGTGAGTATGAATACCTGAAAGTGCCTTAAACTCCAGTTTTTTTCCAGTTTTTCTCACGCTTACATGTAATATATGTACGTAAGGATATAAACCCGATTAGTATTCTCCGCTCTTGCTTCTCCGCAAGGATCTGGGTTGACATAAAGTAAATAAGATATATGATGTATCAAGCACTTTTTTAAATAAAAAATGTGATAACTAATTCTGAATATCATTCTTCATTGTATAATCAGACACAAGATTTATGTTCCGGGTCGAGCCGGCACGACGTCGGGCAGAGTACAGTTAATTCTGATCCATCCCACGCTTTTGCACAAACTTCCACACAAAAAACACTATAAATGTATAATCTCCACCTACCTGCTCGTGTGGCTTGCAGAATTTTGATACCTTTTGTTGGAATTTTTTTGCTTTAATTTGTGACAATTATATCGGTATATGACTTTTTACCTGCCATTTTTTGCCGATAGTGGGATTCCACGTTCTTACGTTTTGCACGAACGTTTGTTTTGCTGAAGATAATATCGTAGGATTTGGGTTTACTGTTAGCTGGGTGGAAAAAAATGTTGACGGAGGTTTCTCGGATTTCATAGGATTTTTTTAATAGAATCTACTCCTGGTGAAATGACTTTCTTACTTATGGAAACTTTTCTGTTGCAACTTTTACAGTTACGTACGTAAAAATGAGAATTAGTTCAGATCTAGATAAGTCCCTGTTCTAATAACAGAAGTTGTAATAGATTTACAACTTCAGTTATTAGAATTTAATTTACGAGATTTTTTACTTACCTGTGATTATCAAAAAACTGAAGAGCTTCTAGATATTTTAGTGTAGTTACCTAATAAGTAATTCACACGATACGCACACAATACACACATATACTCACACGCACACACTCATGCACGCACACATACACACACGCACGCATGCATGCGTAGACCTAAACACTATTCCAAAAAAATGTACCCTATGTTATTATGTCGCTTTCGCTTATACACATGCTATTAGGAGAAAACTGTGTCCTGAAACACAGGCTATGCCTAGTTCAGGCACAGTTCCGTCATATTTTATTTGATCTACTCTAAGCAGAGCATCATGTGTATGATATAACGTTGCATGTAATGTGTTAATTGTTTTGTTTCAAATAAAATATTATTATTATTTTCTTCCTTATATTGTATAAGGAATTTGACATGACACACGGACCTATGCTCGCCTTTTGCTAAGCTCCAATCGATTAGGGACGATCTATTAAAAGAATAGACACCGAGACAATCCAGGTAGGCTGATGATATTGCGTTTTATTAGAATAGGTTGATGTGCCTAAAAAACAACCTCTCACTGCATGTGCCATTTAAAAAGAAGGCGTACAAAAAATATTTCGTAGGCAAAGAATGGTTGCTAAGACCGCGAGAAGGGTTGAAACGTCCGCGAGAGAAAGCAAAAAATGTAATAAAATGCTGCACTATTAGTTAAAGTGACGCTGTACAGAATTGGCCATTACTAATTAATTGTACCTACTGTGATATTGTGTTTATTAAAGTTACGAAATAAGTACACTTTAAAATATAACGGAAGAGAAAATTGGATACTTAGTTTCCGATAATATTTTAAACAACTATTAATTAAAACGCTTGGGGAATACTGGCGTGACAGTGTGAACAATTAATTAAAAGGACGCGTTGGTCCTGTGGTTAAGAGCTTAAGCCACTCTGCCAACCGGATCGACTAGTCGTGGGTTCGATCCCCAAGGAACACATTTGTATGTCACACAAGACTTGTGTCTTTGTGTGACATACAAATGTTTGTTTCGGTTTGGGTATTTATGTAGTAATTCTAGGGAGGTATTGGATTAAAAAAAGTATACGATAATAACCTTACGATTTTTGTGCTTATCAAATTAAAATTTTGAACAAATTTTTCTAATAAGCAAGTTACTTATTTCAGTTTGATTGCATGAATATTAGTAAAATAACATACGTGACGCTATACTTTAATTCCATTCTTCATAAAATTCTGAATCGTTAACTCAGTTCGTTCGTTAATTTATACACACATCTTTATATCATTTTACCAATGACCAATTCAAACTAACCCTACTTTACTACCTCAAGGGTACAAATTGCTGGCAATATTTTTTTTTTACTTGTCGAAACAAAGCGCAATAAAAGGGGTATTATTTTTTAACCCGCTTTCACAACATGTGCGATGTAATGTCTGACCTACTTACCTATACTTCCTCTGCATTAAAGGGTTAAATAGAATATCCGCGTGTTTGATCGGCAAAAAAATCAACTGAGATTTTGTTTTTGTGTATGTGAAATCTATGGCGATGACAGGATGATAAAATATTCACGTACCGTTTAGAACAAACATTAAATATGGGTATCCTGTTATAGAACAATATTTATTTTTAGTCTTAAATAAAATAATATACACCATCACGCCTATATTCCTCAAGCGGGGATGGCAGAAATCTACTTCGTACACCAACTTTTGGCTGACCATATTAGGGTCCAGGTACTCTATTACAGGTTCGCCTATTCCCATTTTATATATACACCGTCACGCCTATATTTCCCAAGCGGGGGTGGCAGAGGTGTATTGAGTATACCCTCTTTTGTCCGACGATGTTAGGTCCCATGTAGTAGGAGGCGAGTCTATTGCTGTATACCGGGCACAATTCCAGACTCCGGACCCATATTGGGAAATTTTCGTTAGACAAACTACATTTTGTGACCTAGGATTTGAACAAGGAATTTGTGATCACATAGTAATGCTTTGTCACTGGACCAACGACGCAGTCATTGCCATTTTACTGGGTACAATTCCAGACTCCGAACTGATAATGTGAATTTTTAGACAGTAAAACTACATTTTCTTTGACCTAGGATCTCGAAGCCAGGACCTCGTTATCACTACGCGCTTTATACGCCACTAGACCAATGAGTTTTTTACTCTCTTATACTAAAACGTCCAAATTAGGTACATTTCTTGATACGGCAGTGAGCAGAGCGAGAATGTAAACTGCAATAGTGACAGGGAAATGGACATGAAACTGGGCAGGTAAGCTTTACATTTCCACGCAGTTTGTATTCATGTCTTCTTCCCTACATTCTGTTGCAAGAGTTAATTAGTTTACATTTAAAGGGTTGTACCCTTTTGTAAGTATTCCAAATTTTGAAATAAGAAACTTAAGCATTTATGCTGTTTGCCAGTTACTAGGTATTAGTTACTTATTTGTTTGGAGAAAACAGAAGAACTTCAGATTTTATAATAAAATTCGAAGTATTTTGTCGTATATCCATCCATGATAGTATATTATTCACTGATTTAAACCTTGTTGGTAACTAAAATCATGTGTGCACTACATAAGTTTCGGGTTATTAAAACTTAAATATTAGCCCTGTTAAGAAACTGTCCCACTGTTGGGCACGGGCCTCCTCTCAAACGGAGATGGTTTAGGCCCATAGTCCACCACGCTGGCCCAGTGCGGGTTGGCGAACTTCACACACCTTCGAGAAACTCTTAGGCATGCAGGTTTCCTCACGATGTTTTCCTTCACCGTTAAAGCAAGTGATAATTAATTTTTAATACGCACAAGCTTTCGAAAAGACAGAGGTGCGTGCCTGGGTTTGAACCCGAGACCTTTGACTTTGCAGTCCAACGGTCTAACCACTAGGCTATCACTGCTTTTTATTAAAACTTATCGGCTTGATATTAGAAGACCAATGTTATTACAACAACTATTCTTCAGTATTATCTTCTATGCTTAAATTTTTGAAAAGGACATTGTTCTGCGCCCATACATGATTTGCCCCAGAACCAACAGTAATGAAAAAATACTTGTATGATTTCAAATCACCCATAAATTCGCGTAACGCATTTATTATTAAACCGACAAGCGTAACCGAATTGCAATATTGCACAAAAAGTATTAGATTTTGAGGTTATAATTTAGTGTTTTTTATTGTGTGTTGACATTCAGTAAAGATGTCGGCGACTTTGATATAAGTCCTTACAATACCTTAAATATTCGTTTTAGATTGCAAATTGTTCGTTAGATACGGATATTTGCCATTATTTTAATAAAATAGATATTTAATGATGGCATGGGTTAAATGTTTGTTGGTTCTGGGGAAATTTTCGACAATGTCCTTTGTGTTAGACAAATAAATAGCGTTTAAAAAGTCCATTCAAATACATTTACCGTTTGTGTTTTACTACAAATATCGAAATTAAACTCTCAATACAAACGATCGCAAAAGACAACTTTATGCTAAGGATAATACATTAAACTATTTTTAAATTATCCCACCATGGAAGGGGTTAGTATCGCCGGTCTCTCAGAAATAATAGAGTTGCACTCGACAAACTGACAGCTAATTGAATAACGCCCATGTGCGAGTGTTTTTGCCCGCGACACAGAGGGCTAATCTCGCGACATCCCCTGCTCTGTTTTTTGCCATACATCACGAAGGGGTTGCGGTGTGCTTGTAGGAATTTCTTAATTGTTTCAATATTTGAAAGCGATATTTTTAGCAACTTGATATGTTGCGTTGTCTGTTGCCTTCTTTTTTTAAATCATTTGTGCGTGCACAATATATTCTATTTTTTTTTTCGTGTATATAAAATGTGTTTTAGGCATGGCGTTCAAAAAACGTGGAGTCGTACTCCACGTTTTTCTTTATAGCATTGAAATAATAATATATTTAGTAATATATTTTATGTTAAATACTTCTTTTTTATTCGTGAATGCATTTTTATCTGCGTTTTATTATAATGTGAATTGATCGTCTTTCTACAGCAATATTGTTGCGATACGACTAGGCATTGTAGGCATGCGTACACGCACGTACGCTTACGTAAAATAGCAAAACATTGTCATAAAATATAAAATATAATAAATTATAAAGGATACATCTTATTCATAGTGTTAATTTTTGTTGTTATTTTCCTAGAAAAACACATTATAACCCAATTTTTATTTACCAATATATTATGCACAAATGTTTAGTAACGCGGTTAGCAGTAAAAAACTGTTTTTACACCCAAGATTCAAGTATTGTGGAGTTTAGTCAGCGTAATTAACTACTGCAACAAGTAATGTGTTATCCCGTTCCCGTCTCTAGGGATCAATGTTCGAACGAACACGTGTTTTAAAACATTTAAACTCAGATATTTTACACAAGAAGGGTTGCACGCATTCCACTTTGCTAAACATAGTCGTGTAATACCCTACCCAGTTTCGGAATCTCATTAGAAATAATCCTCCCAATTCTTAATAGAATCCACCCCTTGTCTTTTGTTTTTGTACTTCCGGTTCTGTGTAGACATATTTGACGTTTTGACAACGAGCCATTGTTCGGAACAGCCGCGTAGAAAACTGAGTTCGCGTCGAGTTACCAAGGCCCCATAACGCGGAAGAGTTCGCAGCCATTGATACGTAATCAGCTGTAGGTATTTACTTTTCGTACGTATATAAGTTTTGTGTCCAATGAATTTCTAAAGGACCAATAGGATTTTGCGAATGGTATATGTATATAAAACAGATAGTGTATGTATGTGATAATAATGTACAGTATATAAGAGATATCTGCATGTATGTGCTAATTTATTCGCGATATCGCGACGAGGCGATATAGAGTGTGGTCGCGACGGGACGCCCGCTGATTGGCTGGCAGCGCGGGAGGGCGATCCTCCTTCCTCTCGGCTGATGCGATTCGCGAACTACTACACACAGAACAATAGCAAATCGCCTCGCGTCCTGCGCAAATACATACAAACCCACACATAGAAACTCCTACATATTTTAAATGTTTTATATTATTATCTGCTAGTGTGTTATATGAATTATTTTTTGTAGTATTAGGCGAACATCCAGCATGTTATAAGGAGGTATTTGTGATATTGTTTACATCTGTCTCAATGCCGTCGCGAAGAACGCAGTTTGTTATCTCAGATCTATGTTTACGTTACTAAAAATATGCTAATATATCAGCGTCTGTCCGGTTTGCCGATGCGATTCTATTATGTTGGTATGTTTTAATAATGGATGTTTTATGATCGATCGATTCACACGCGTTTTGAGATTTGGAACCAGTCTTTGCACAATTGCTCAACGGCCGAGGCGAGGAATGCATCGGAGTTCAGAGGTCATTGCAGGGTAGGCATTGCGCTGCCTGGTTGCGCATGTGCAGTTCGTCTATTGTTATCAAGAAAAATAGGTGAAGTATATAATTTTAAACATGTAGAGTTATATTCTAGAAACAAATGGTTTTTGAAACAGCTGCGTTAGCCTAGTAGCAAATAATACGGCTGGCAATCAGGAAATGCTGCGAACGAATCTTAGATTGAACAGTGTTAAATTGGTATTTTTCTATCGAAAAGTTCTCAGTAAGATGTTTAAGTCTGGAATTATTTTCTATATAACATCAGTAGGCTCACTCTCTTTATATTAGGACCAAACATCTTTGGCGATATCTGAGTATATATAACTCTACCACCCGCGCTTATGGGATATAGGTCAGACGGTGATTATTTTTTAACCAATCTAAGTTTTTTTAATATACAATGTTAATGGAAAAAGCAGTGATAGCCTAGTGGATATACCGTTGGACTGCAAAGCCAGAGGTTTCAGGTTCAAACCCAAGCACGCACCTCTGTCTTTTCGAAAGCATGTGCATATTATAAAATAACTATCACTTACTTTAACGGTAAAGGAAAACATCGTGAGGAAACCAATATGCTTGAGAGTATCTCGAATGTGTGTGAAGTTCGCTAACCCGCACTGGGCCAACGTGGTGGACTATGGCCTAAACCCTCTCAGTTTGAGAGGAGGCCCGTGCCCAACGGTGGGACAGTTTCCTAATAGGGCTAATATTATTATAATGTTAATGGGTCGGTTGATGCTTGTAATATTTTGACCATCCATTTCAGCATACGGTCAAGAAAAAAATACTAACTTACAATTAGCTTTTCTAGTTATTTTCTAATAGTAATACAAATGTTACAAATAACATTCTGGTACAAAATAGAATACGCATATCCATTTCGCGAGCCCTCTAAACGAAAAGAAATTCAAAATAATCGCGTATAATTAATCATATACTAAACACGTAACGGTCGCAATGGTAGCATTTAT
Source organism: Phalera bucephala (assembly GCA_905147815.2). Taxonomy (NCBI): domain Eukaryota; kingdom Metazoa; phylum Arthropoda; class Insecta; order Lepidoptera; family Notodontidae; genus Phalera; species Phalera bucephala. The sequence continues at coordinate 18,477,047 of LR990615.1, forward strand.
ATCGGTGAGAAAAAACTACTACGAGCGGTCAGTGCAAACTGCCCACTGGGCTAATGATTTCCCAAACAAAAGCACAATAGCCAACAAAGCTCACCCGTGGATAAAGCGCGGACGTCAAGGAACAAAACGGGAGTGATTTTGCACAATACACCGTATTAATTACCCTCAAGGAAACCCACAATAGATAGGGTTTAATAAGCTTAGTAAATAAAAAACTCGTAAATAGAACTGACTGACCACTGTCCGATGACCAAAACACATTCAAAACTGTGAAATCTGATGTGACGTTCATTATTTTGAAAGTACAATTAAACTATTGTAAGGTTTTGGCGGGAAGTCGAAGAGTGATGTTGTCAATTTGTTTTAATTTTCAAAACTTGTGTTATATCGACTAATAATGTGTAATTTTGGTGGAATATTAACCATTATGTGTTCTTATATGTGCATGAGTGAAGGTAATTGTAACAAAGTGATAAAACGTGCCTTTTCGACTTCCCTCAAAACGGCCGTTGCAATTAGTATGTATCCACCGCTTTACTATCCAGGGTGGGATACTTCATTAATTTCATTATCATCGTTATCATCAAGTTCATCGGGGAGTCGAATTAATTTTAATAAACACGATTATATATCTCTCTGGACACTGGCAAAATACACTTAAAATTAGTGTGACGCCATAACTTACAGAAGAAGAACAAGAAGAAACTATTGTTGTTCTATTTTTAAAAATGTTTGATAGGAGCACAGATTAAAATGTCCATAAACATATAAAAAAAAATGTAAACTGAAGTAATTTATTCAAGAAGTTTATTTTTGCTTCCGATGTTATATCTAAAAACATTATATTGATAACAGTAAAAAACACGGAATATTATAAATATTGTTGTGTCTTGAATATACATCGTCACGCCTATATTCCCCGAGCGGGGGAGGCAGAGATATGCTGTGTACACTCACTTTTTGTCGACGATGTTAAAGCTCGTGCATCAGGGGGCGAGTCTATTGCCATATACCGAACACGTATGATACTGGGGTGACTGATACTCGGAATTTATCGATAAAAAAACTACATTTGTCGGACCTAGGATTTAAACCCATGACGTAGTGATCGCAACGCACATTATTTGCCACTAAACCAAGGACACAGTCATATAAGAAAAAAAAGAGTTACCTGCTTTATGGCCATTACAAAACTCCAATATCAAGGCTAACAGTGTGAACTTGCTAATCTTAAGGATTGGCGCTGCCAAGGGACTGGTCAAGCGTGGGTCATAGGTGACGAACGGACCGACAAACCCGGTTTTACAATCAACGAGCCATTCCGATCCCTCCCTTATTCTTAAATTATTATTCTCCACATGTACAATGAAATTAAAGTAACATTCATCTATTATGAGATGATCTTTGTATTGTATTACATATTCGTTTGTTAAAATTTCTAGCAATGAGGTAAGAAATATGTAGAATTCTTTGCTACTCTTCAAACGAAATGGAACAAAACTTTTTTATCTTTGAAAACTTCTATTAGTGTACCTACTTATTGTTTGTTTTGATAAAAATGGTATACCGATAAGGTTTGCGTAAAAACATTTTTGCGAGCGCCGATAATGCATCGCAAATATTCTTTTGTTGGTTTGGGAACGATTGGCGGTGGGGCACAAGTGTATAGAGGATAGTGTATGGTGTGGTGTTGGTATTTACAACAGGCAGTAAGGGTGTATTTCGCTGGCCGTTGGTCACCCTTGACCAATGACCGCTGACCTTATGGGCCTGGGAACTTGAACTTAATCTTTGCATTCGTGACATTGAACTTCGCGAAACTTAGGATGACTAATCGGTTTCTTCAAACATAGCAATCAATATAACGAATAAACATACCTACATACATGAATATTTGCATGATCTGTGCACCAGTTAGGGAAACCTTACGATCTTACTGGAATTAAGATTAAATGAACCTCTTAGTCTTATAAATAAATTGTATGCAGCCAAAGAATTCTGTTATTAAAATAAAGTTATAAATGTCGGCTTGAATTTAAATTTTAACGACGTCATAGACGGTCCAAAATGTAATTCTCAGAAATATACCTACAATTATTTAGTTTTTACATTTAGGGCGAATATTACACCGAAAATAAAAAAAAATTGAATTCTATGGCGCCTTATTTTTTTTTTTTGGAAATCGAACACCTCATTCTCTCTCATGACCAGCACCCATGGTAAAGCACTCGATACGTTGAGAACTTAAAAAGCTAAAATAAACCGCGGAAAAATTCGAAAAACTGTTTTATTTCAAATACCTACATAGTCTTAGCAAACTAGACTAGCAAAAACATGCAAAGAAATACAAAGCTACTATTATTGCTTATATCACGCAACTCCACTAAAACTTAGGCAAATAAAAAGTCACGTAGTAAGTACCCGTTCACGGTCAAATAATTTTATTCGCAACCCCTGGACGGCCGTTGGTCACCCCTGACCGCTGACCGGCGACCTCATGGGACCGACTACTTGAACGATACTTGCTAACTTGTCGCGACATTGAACTTTGCAATGCGATGTTTGTCGAAAACAGGTACATGTTAGGTACCTACCTGGTATTAGTATCACGGAGTACCGTACTTTGCAGGCAGTATGAAAACTATTTAAGGGCTTGCATAAAGAGACAATAAATGCTAAAAGCATGCAAATGCTAAAAGGAAAGACATTTTAATAATGTAGAGTCAGTATAAATATAGTGTATTTCTATATTATGAAAGCCCGTCACGCGTATATTTCACAATTAGCGGGAGGAGGAGTACTCTGTATCTACTTTGCCGACGATGTTAGGTAAATAGATTTTTGTATATAATCTGAAACCCAAATAGTTTTTAAATACATTTCTTTGATGAAATCTAAAAATCAATTCACGAATTCTTAGTAATGTATAATAATAATTTCTTCTCACAAAATTCCATACAAGCATAAGATATTTAATATAAAGATACGTTCAATACGTGTCCTTTGTTATTAAAATCACAAACGGACTATTAATCTGTTGTGAATGCGAGTTGCGAAAGGGTGCATCGGCGACCGTCTGGACGTTGGTCACCTCTGACCCGCCAACGACTTGCTACGAACCCTGCATTATATGCTATTATTTATCTTTTTTATACAAAGTTTAGGACGCAAAAGCATTTAGATTCGGGATGTATCATAACACATATAATAAAAAAATACCAAGTTCTCGGATTTTATCGCGGTTTATTTTTGATTTTTAAGTTTCCTACGTTTCGAGTGCTTCGCAGCACCCATGGTCACGGGAAGTACTAGGTCTAGGGAAGGACTAGGACTGATGTTAGACGTCCAAAAGGCATAGTTGTTCCGGGGTACCCTCAAACTTCTTAATTATTTTTGTTGTCCCGATGTACGTACGTCCGATCTATCTACCAACGTAGTATGTAAAATAAACACCGTCATGCCATCCCCAAGCGGAAATGGTAGAGATCACGGTACACCCATTTTTTTATCAATGTTAGTTTCCATGTAATAGAAGGCGAGCCTATTACCATATTTCTGGGTACAATTTCAGACTCCGGACTGATGCTGAAAAATTTTAGATGGAAAAATCATACTTTATGCGACTTAGGATTTGAAACCAGGACGATCACGTGGATCACGCATTATTTGCCACTTGACCAACGAAGCGGTCATGTAATAATAATAAAAAATAACTGGACTGGAGGTTGACCGTAAAATTTCGAATGTGCCTCTTTTCTGAGCCATACGCAACAACCAACCTCCAGAAATGTAGAGGCACTTAACGACACACGAAAAAGAGGATATGACATAATTTAGTTTTTTATGAAACAAGATTATGCGTTGATTAGTTATTTATACAGTAGATCAGTTTGTTTTGCTAAAAGATACCCATTTGCAGTTTCGTTGCAGTTTTCAGTTTGCCAATGTAGGTATACTGGTAAATGAATAATATTTTAAGTCAATTAATATGCACATAATGTATAAGTTTCGTTCGTGTTAACGTCCTGTACTGACGACAGTTTTGTGCAAATTTTTAATAGTATTCATATAGTCGTGAACTCGGTTGACCTCATGAATTACGACAACGATGTAAGTAATGCAAGTTCATATTTAAATTGCTGAATATTCATACCATTCGGGCCGAGTTAATGAACGTTCGCGATTTTTACGTGTTGGCGTTACCTGAACTATAGGTTTGTTTGTTCACCGATCGTAGAAAGTCTTACGAATTATTTTTAACCGCCTGGTATATTTGAGACAATAGATAATAGATAAAAAGGAACGAAATTATGTGTTAATCGTAATATCAAACGTTTGGAATTGACTTTGAAAGGTATACTTTTAGGGCTCATAAAAGAACCATCCGTGTAACCAAACAAGGCCTCTAGTATTGCTCATTTACACTGTTTATCCAGATTCCGTAATAAAAGTTCCCCGTTATATAATTATAATATAGATTATTCTTTATATACAATGTGTTACATAAATAACGCAAGACCTGAAAGTAGTTATTCTAATTCGGCAACTAACCCGATTCTAATTATTTTTAAAGTATGTTACATTTTTTTATTATTAAATATTTCTGTTACTTGTTCAGTCCGCTGAATACATATAACGCAATATACATACAAAAGTACAGGTTTCGTGGTTAAAATGGGTACCAAAGAGTTTAAAAAATGGTAGAACATTAAAATTGGAAGTTTGATTATTGTATTGAATCCGTAAAGCAATAATCTAATTGGGGTATCTGATGTCTTTCACACTTACACCTTGTATACTGCTAAGCTATTTTCATATCTCAATCAGTCGTATAAAAAGACTTGACGAAGTGGTGTCAATTACACACCGTCACGCCTATATTCCCCAAGCGGGGGTGGCAGAGGTGTACTAAGTACACCCACGTTTCACCGACGAGGTTAGGTCCCATGTTATAGGGGGCGAGCCTATTGCCATATACCGGGCACAATTCCAGACTCCGGACTCGTACTGGGAAGTTTTCGTTACAAAAACTACACTTGTCCGACCTAGGATTTGAACCCAGGACCTCGTGATCACAAAGCGATGTGCTTTGCCACCAGACCAACGAGGCATGTCAATTAATAACTGAAAAAAGAGGGGACAGAAAATTACCTGAAAACAATAATTTTACTGTACTGATCGTCAGACAAAGGCTGAAAAGGATAGGGGAATAACATAAAACTAACTTTTCAAATTTTATCGCGGCTTGTTGTAATGTTTTACGTCCTTTATAACAACCATTGTTACGGGAATTTCTCTATATGTTTAATGAAAGCATTTTACTTTTCGTTACTCTCTCTAGTCCTTCCTTAACGCGCATCTTAATAAATAGCAATCTTTATAAAACTTATCGTTAGGGCATCAGTTTCGCAAGTCACAACAATGAGGGGTCATCGCACGACACGCTACATCGCCACTTGTAATATGATTGGGAAGACAATGTGTTGCATTTCATTTATTATTCGAAAACAAACGTACTTTTAAACGTTGACGAACCTTAAGTACTGTGTCAGGAATATATATAGCTTAACTAGAACAATTAGAATTTGAAAATTTAATTTTGGGTTTTGGTTGAAATTAATGTTGTGTCAATAAAAAATAATGTTGTATTTTTATTTTCTCATTTTTACTTATCAAGCCAGATTGTTTTAATTTTTAAAAGATCCTTATGAGGAGTACAGTACACTAGTGGGTTAAAAAATATGCAATATAAAGGGAAGTAGTTTTTTTTTTCAAGTAAATCAGTCTCTAATACGCCTTATGATTATAAATTCAAGATTTTTTTTCCATTTAAAGTGTTACTCACAATTTAATTAAACATTAAACATTAGAATATTAAGTGCATTGTTAACATTTTATAGCTTTTGTAAATAAAATTGTTCACTTTATGTAGATTTGAACTTTGACTTTGAAATTTGGAGTGATAAAAGCCGAAAAACCAATAGATGGGTTGTAATTTCTAGATGTAATACAGTCTATATAATATACATAAAAAGTAAAGTGATCAAAATATAACTATTAAGTTCTTAAACGTGTTATAAGGATCTAATGTTTTCTTTATATCTTGAAATATACAAAGCAATAGAGTATATGGAACGAGATCAGGTAAAGGATATTTTTATTTATTGCTTAATATCTAGATACAGTACATCTTTGCCATCCCCGCTTACCGAATATAATCTGAACCATTTTTATGTAGGTACTATGTAATGTATGTATTTGCTGAATTCTTTGAATAATTTATAACTTCTTTTTCTATAAGGGTGGAGAAAGCCAGGAAAGTCTGGAGGATAAGAACCTGTTCGAACTCTCACAGGATCAGATACCAATCTCGCTGGCGAAGCTTAAAAATCCCTTGTCCGCCGACCGGTGCAGAGTATCACGGCGAGACACCTAGTATACACCCTCCCCAATAGCGACTGTTCAAGCCGAGACCGTTCCTCCTTGAGGCACCCTTGAGCTAGTTGCCCCTTGCCCTTCTGGCTCGCCCTCTTTTCCGGTGAAGCTAGAAAGGCCCTGTGGCCAACAGCGTAGATTACTCACACACACACGAAACAAAAACTCTGCCTTCATAAAATATGTCTCTGTTATCTGAATATAATATTAACACACCTACAATAATATTGATCTTAATTTAACCTTTGGTAATGAAACACCCGATCAATTAATCTGAGCTTTGTTGCTATAAATAAGATATGTTGGTTGCCACAGCGTTCAGGGTGCCACCGGAACTTTCTCGTGTATTTTTATATCATTTTATGCATATAGAAATTGATGTAGAGATATAGAAATTGTAGAGCTTCCCGTTGCTCAAATTTTTTTATTAACGATACTGTACTTACATACATATACAAGGTGTAACATAATAAACGCTAGACCTGAAAGTAGTTGGTTCTAAATCGATAACTGAATTGATTCCAAGTATTTTTAATGTTTTTTTTTTAATTTGCAAAAGATGCTGTTACTCCATCAGAGCGCTATAATAAACGAAATTTATCTTGATTCAAAGCAAAACGAAGATTTCAAATGCATTTCTAAAACGTATTTCTCAATTCGCACACAAACACATACAAGTTTTATTGTTAATTGGGGTATAAAAGTGCGTAAAAAAAGAAGATAAAAATTTTGAAAATTGGTTTTCGTATGGATTTGTGAAGCAATTATCTAATCAGGGTGTCTAAGGTCTTTCGTTATTTATGATACACCTTGTATAATATGTTATATTTACGTAAGACCTAAAAGTAAATCGGCATTTCCTGCAATTTTGAAGAAACGTGATTTTGTTTTAAATTCTTAAACTAGCAAAATTTTACCACCCATTCCTTAGTTCTCTGTATTATACAAAATTTGACCATAATTAAATACGGTGATTCCAAATGCATTTTAATCAGAACTCTTCAACTTTCCGGGTTTTGTATTTCATTTAGATATCAGTCTTTTGGAAATGGTCATTAACTCTTTAAAACTGAAAGTTTGATTTTCGAATTGAATTTGTGAAACAATAATCTAATTGGAGTGTCTGAGATCTTTCGCTATCTGAATCATGTATTGTATATTTGCACAAGGAACTTTTGGCCCGCGGCCAAAATCGGACCGAACGCTGTCATCCAATGAAATGTCACCACATGACACGCAGGTTCTCTTTTTAATTCCTCCTTGTAAGTAGAAAAAAAAATTAATTCACACCAACGACACCCGTCAATGTCATCCCCGGACCAAAAGATCCTTGTGGCATTATATGTAAAATTTGGAGAGCTCGGTTCGTATTTAGATCATCGTCTATAGAGATCTCCAACCAATTCACTCTGGTCTGCAAGGTAGAGTATGACGATTCCCTCTCACCACCTAGTGAGGCATTGGCTTAGCAATGGACAATAAATATTGATTTATTATTATAAATCTCATATGATGGGTTAAGGTCACTCAAAGGGCGATGGAGAGAGCTATGCTCGGAGTTACCCTGCGGGATCGAATCAGAAGCGAGGACATCCGCAGGAGGATCAAAGTCACGGACATAGCACTCAGAATTGACGCTCGTAGAACTGACAGCCGTTGGGACAGAAAGGTTCTCGAGTGGCGACAACGTACCGGAAGACGTGGAGTGGGTAGGCCCCCTACAAGATGGACGGATAACCTGGTGAAGGTCGCGGGTAGAAGTTGGATGCGTACAGCACAAAGCCGGTCGTTGTGGCGGTCATTAGGGGAGGCCTTTGTCCTGCAGTGGACTTTCGGCTGAAGAAGAAGAATTATAAAGGTCACGGGATTCTGGTGAGATGGTATACATTGATAGATAAAGGTCACAATTTTCAACAAATATTTTAGTAAATTATAAAGGTTCATAGTCTTTTAGGTATCTATAACCGAGTAGACATGAGAGCAAGCTTACTAATGTCCTCACTAAGACCTTACATACTGCTCCTCAGTCGCCACATTCTTAGGTCTGTGCAGGTAACTACATATATTTTTATATTTATTTAATAATAAGCGGGATCGTGCACATGTAGCGCATGCGCAGCGGCCGCCCTCACGTGGTGGGAAGTAGGAAGCACCAATCTTTTTATTGGGGGTTGTAATTAAGGAAACTTGCTCTGTAATTACTCGTACAGGGGCGATTGCTAAATATAATTGAACTCTTTTCTTTTACGTTTTGTAAAGCTTCTTCCGTACCGGGTATGGGGGAGACGATTTTGTGATGGTGAATAAGTTATGCGCGTACTGTAGTACTGTCTTCAAATTGATTATTATACTCCAAATCATGTATTATACATTACAAAAACATGTACATATTGTTTTTAATTTATAATACGATCATATTTTTTTATTTTTTTTAAAGGCGTAGCTCCACACTAGGATTTATTCCTATGTCGTAGGTGTGTTTGCAAACATAAAAATTCACATACACAAATACCGGAACAAATAATTGTGGATCACACAAAGATTTGTCCCGTGCGGTAATCGAACCCGCAACTATTAGACACAGTGGGCGGCGCGGCTTAAGCTCTTTACTACTGCTCTAAATCGTCCGTCATAATGTATCAATCAATTAGCCTATCGCAGTCCACTGCTGGACATAGGCCTCTCCTAACACGCGCCATTGCACACGGTCCTCCGCCTTCCGCATCCAGTCTGTCCCCGCGACCTTTTTGAGGTCGTCGGTCCATTCATAATGTATTACTTCTATAAATAAAACACATAATAATAAAAAAGCGCTCGTAGCGCTATGGACCAGGCACGGCGGTGGTGTTCTTATAGACTATCAAGCAGCGTTCGGTAGGGACTGTGATGGGTGACCATCTGTAGCCTAGTCCTAGTATGTAGTGTAATAGTCCTATGCACGATAAGCCGTTGGTCCCAGTGGCACTATCATATGGTATTAATTCATTAGGCCAAATTGGAGACGTTAAGGGTTCCTAAAGTATCAACAGCAGATGGCCACAAACCTGCCTCTACCAATATCGTTAGGATCCTCGTGGTAAAATCTATCTCATCTCGGCTTGTGAGTCTTCCGGTCCGGTGAAGCTGTAAAGGCCCCGCGGCCAACAGCGAAGATACTCGTAATTCACACACACAAAATCGGCTTGTCAGTGATTGATTTTGCCCGGTTCTGGGACTGACTGAAGTCAGCTCGCCTTTTTTTATAAAGTATTTATTGTATTTATTTGTACCCGTTAACAGTAGGAATTGGACACATCACCTGGGCCTTTGCTTCAGGTCGACTAAAATTCATCATCATCATCATTTCAGCCTATACTTGTCCACTGCTGAACATAGGCCTCCCCAATCGCTTTCCAGCGTACCCGGTCCGATGCCACCTGCATCCAACGATTTCCTGCGATTTTCACAAGATCGTCGGTCCATCTGGCAGGCGGTCGTCCTACGCTGCGCTTGCCAATACGTGGTCTCCACTCTAGAATCTTTCTGCCCCAACGCCCGTCCGATCTTCGCGCTCTGTGGCCAGCCCATTGCCACTTCAGCATGCTAATCCTGAGGGCTATGTCGGTGACCTTGGTTCTTCTACGAATCTCCTCATTCCTGATTCGATCACGTAGAGAAACGCCGAGCATAGCTTTTTCCATAGCTCGCTGAGCAACTTTGAGCTTTTTTATGAGACCTATTGTAAGAGACCACGTCTCTGATCCATATGTCATCACTGGTAACACACATTGACTAAAAACTTTAGTCTTTAGGCACTGAGGTATTTTGGAAAATTCGACTAAAATTACTCTACATAAATCTACGAGTTTTCTCGGTTCCTTGGGAAACTTCTTCTTGTCATTCAGTGGAAGTCTTTCGGGTGGAAATAGATTAGGAAACTTGGGCAGGGATATTGGTCTGGTTTTATATTTGTACTATTGTCTATTGTATAATTTCTAAATCCATTATCCCAATGTTTATTATTGCGCTGTTATCAGTGCCTAAGCTAACATAGCACAATTAGCGATTTGGCCATTTAAAGGGCAATTTGCATAGAGTGATAGCACTATCACGACTATACAAATATAATTATTAGTCGGCCATTGTTGTCGTAGGCCTGGTGCATTCAATTATCAAAAGTAGAAATTGTTAGCTAACGATAAATGTCGAGCTACTTAAAATAATTATTTGAGTTGTTATAACATTTAGTAATGTGGCGTATTTGTTGGTTTTCCAGCCATTTTTATAAATCATTATGTTTTGGAATTGTGCCCGGTATATGGCAATAGGCTCGCCTCCTATTACATGGGACCGAACATCGTCGGCGCAACGTGGGTGTACTCAGTACACCTCTGCCGGCCCCTCTGGGGGATATAGGCGTGACGGTGTGTATGTGTGTGTGTGTGTGTATTATATTTTACCTGCACTTGCTGTCGTGTATCTAGTACATTAAAAACCATTTATCTTATTTCAAGACTTAAATATGATGGATTATTTAGATAACTTGACCTCTCAATAGTACCAATCCGCATAATACGGAGAGGTCAAGCTATATAGCGGATTTCACTCAACGGATTTTAATAAAACATATCGCCCTATTTAATTTAGACTATATTCTAATCATATATGAAAGTCTCGTTAAAGTCTGTTCTGTATTTTTTCTCAACAAACAGACAAATCGATATACATACTAGCCAACAGCAATATTTCAATATTTCAAAAATTTCTAGTGAGATCTATAAAAAATCGACCACATTTTATTTTTCAGTTTACAGCCTTTATTACTTTATAACTGTCTTTTATATATTAATACGCCTTTTCATGCTGAAGAGATTGGAAGAACTGCAAATAGCTCACAAAGATACAGCCATCTCACACCGCGGTACATAGTCTTAATGTGCATAATGGCAAGGTTATCACGATTTTCGCAAACAAGTCTATTTGTAGAATATTATTCAATTCAACTTAATTAGATTAGAAATTAAATCACCCTTAGTTCTTAATGTGCGCATGTATGAGACGAGCTATGAGAGTGGAGGACTCATAAGAAGTTTGCAGGGAAAATACTCTGTCTATAAAATTACGCCAGATCTCTCGTGGGATAGACAGAGAGTACAGACGCCCAACAAGTTTTTTTCCTCAGTTTCTTCACTCTCATAGTTCGTCAGACACACGCTCGCCGGTTACGGAGACTCTTGACTTGCACCTCAGATAAGACACGGTCTAATCTTCCCCGGTACCGAAATCCTACCACTTTCGCATTATACATGTATTTTGTCAATTTTTTTCCGACATTCTTTCTTTATGCTCGAACCACCGGAACATACCGTTTCTCATCTTAACACCGATACTATGTTTCAGACCTACACGCTTTCTTACTACGCTGTTGCGAATACGGTCGGTCAGCTTGATTCCGCATATTTTCCGCAGAGCTCACATTTCGACTGCATTTATCCTGCTTAATTGTCTGTATTCCTTTTTATAATATGCTCTATTTGTTAGTTACGAGTTTAGCGAACAAAGACTGTTGCTTGTTTGGCTTGCTTTTGTTCGGCGTAATCTATAGTAAATATTTAACAACATTCACACATTGCACCAATTAGTTATTTATTAATGCCATTCCATAATATACATTGATAAATTAAATAGGTCGCTTTCATACAGACATTTGTATAGTTTTTGTGTCGGTGAATTTAATAACAATTTTGAGATAATCTTATATCGTTATAATAATTTGTTCGTTTTTAATACGTTGTCCCAAACATCGTATTATTCCTGTACCGTAGTTAAATATACAATAATGAATTCAACATAGACCGAGTCTTATCTGAAGGTCAATTCAAGAGTCTCCGTAACCGGCGAGCGTGTATAAGACGTACTATAATAGTGGAGGAAGTCAGAGAGGTCTGTAAGGACAGAACCTGTTGGAACTCTGTACTCTCTGCCTATCCCGCAAGGGATCTGGCGTGATGATATAGATAGACAGATAAATAGAATTCAACATATATGAACACTCAAGCCAAAACAAATGTTTGTGGGTTATATAAAGATTAGTCGAACACTGCGATCAAACATGAATTATTTCTTAGAGCGGCTTATGTTCAGACAATCAGACCAGAAATTACATTAAACTGTTGGTAAAAAGAGTTATACAAACTATTATAGTAGTATTTATTTTACGACGACTTTAGTATTGGACGGAGGATTTAGCGTAGTGGTTAAGAGCTTAAGCCGCCCTGCCCACTGCGTCTAATAGTCGCGGGTTCGAGTCCCGCACGGGACAAATCTTTGTGTGATCCACAATTATTTGTTCCGGTCTGGGTATTTGTGTATGTCAATTTTCATGTTTGTAAACGCACCCACGACACAGGGATAAACGCAAGTGTGGGGCTACGTTTAAAAAAAAAAACACAACAGATACGACGGATACCTAATTAATATTACTATTCATAAAACCTAAAGACCGGCGTCAGTCTATTATATATTTGTAGGTATAATATGGGAGATGCTTTTAAGACTTTTATAATGGACATGGTCATTTAGATAAAGATGTGACTATTACCACCTGTACTATTGCCTACCGACATATAAACAAATCTTTACCCTTTTATCTTTGGAGGTATATTTGATGTCTGTAGGATTAGTAAGCTGAAGTGGTGATGGGCGGGCCACATTGCGCGAAGATTGAACGGGCGTTGGGGCAGAAAGATTCTAGAGTGAAAACCACGTATTGGCAAGCGCAACGTGAGACGGCCACCTGCCAGATGGACCGACGATCTTGAGAAGATCGCAGGAAGTCGTTGGATGCAGGTGGCATCGGACCGGTTACGCTGGAAAGCGATTGGGGAGGCCTATGTTCAGCAGTGGACAAGTATAGGCTGAGGTAATGATATTCAATGTCTATAAACTCCATCTGCAAGTTATTCAGTAGCTCTACTATAAGATATACAAGGTGTAACATAATAAACGCAAGACCTCAGACACCCCGATTAGAAAATTGCTTCATAAGTCAAAACGAAAAACAAATTTTCAAATTTAAAGGTTTTTACCCGTTTTAAAGCACTTTTATACCCCAATTAACAATGAAACTTGTACGTGTATGTGTGCGTTTTGAGAAATACGTTTTAGGAATGCGTTTGGAATCTTCTTCTTGCTATAAATACATTAAAAATTGTTGGAATCGATTCAGCTACCTATTTAGAACAAACTACTTTCAGGTCTTGCGTTTATTATGTTACAGCTTGTATACATAGGCGATGTACAATTTTTCATACAAATAATAAAATATTAAACCACCGGATATTCACATTTCACCAACGTGTTTAAGTACTTACAGTTATTTTAAAAGTGTGTGATGGATGTAAATTTGGAGAAATGTGTCGGGTCATCAGTTAGGACCTCGCCTGACTAAGGTCCTAATAAATAGGTAACACAGTAGAGTCGTGTGGCAGGTTTTCATTCAGAACCACTTTAAAATGTAGAGTCTCAGTAGCATAATGTATATAGTTTAAGGATTGTATTATTACATTCAATGAATTAATTTTAGATAATAATCACATGTAATTAATAATTAGACAGCCTATTATCATAGATAACCATGTCAAAAATTGACAGACGATTTAGCGCAGTGGTTAAGAGCATAATCCGCTCCACCCACTGTGTCTAATAGTCGCGGGTTCGATTCCCGCACGGGATATATCTTTGTGTGATCCACAATAATTTGTTCCGGTCTGGGTATTTGTTTATGTGAATTGCCATGTTTGTAAACACACCCACGACACAGGAATTAATCCTAGTGTGGAGCTACGTTTTTAAAAGAAAATAAAAAAAAAGAATATTAAAGATTTTTCTGCAGCGTTTCCTATAACACGTTCATATTTAGTAGGCTACAGAAATATAGTATTGAATTTTATTGGCCTTTATAGTACAAGGGGGATGGGAAGAGTTATTTGGTTAAATCACTTGAATTCGGGGTAACATTAACCAAGAGCAGTTTTGCCATTTTTTGGAAATGTAATCTGATAAAATCATAGTAAATGTACAAGTCATACAACGGATTTAATAAGGCAGAATACGAACAGTAATCCTCATTATTTAAAGTATATAATTATTCTACGATATATAAGCTGTCTGAGATAATTTTGGTATCATCATCATTGTCCGCCGAAAGACATTCAGTACAAGACACATTTTGGTAAATTACAGATGAACCTAACAACTCAATCGGAATATAAGTCATAACTTTATTCAGCCACCTATTTACTATACACCTTGTGTTGTTATTGTAAATATATATAATTTCATCAGTTTAATTCAGGAAGCGCGTGACGTCGCCGCGCCGCCGATCGTCGCATGCGCATCGCGTCCGAACGCGCCGCGTGTTGAGGCAGGCCGGGCGCGCCGCCCGCGCGCCACAGACCTACCGTCAGCAAAATAATGTCTAGCCATTTAGCTGAATCAACAAAGTATTTATATTTACTAAAATATGTGTGTAGTCAGGTAAAGATGAGAAGGTATAATAATTATCATATTTGCTTACTACATTTAGACAGTCTGATAAGTTCGCGGTTTTCAAGACCGCACAATTTTGGTCCTATTAAGTCGCTATTCAGTGAATTTTTTGTAGAACAATGCATGGCTTTTTAAAAAAATATTATCACTTTTTATAGGTTAGGTAGAGAGTACAGAGTTCCAAAAGGTACTTTTCTTACAGGTCTGTAAAGAAAGAACCTTTTGGAACTCTGTACTCTAGCTCCTTCCATTATCAGAGTTTATCTCCGCTTACCTCGCAAGGTATTTAGCGTGATGATATAAATATATTGTCATGTCTTATATTATATAAAAAAGTTTGATAAGAGCAATGGCAAACATCGGGAAAACAAATCCACTGGATTAAATGCCTTTAATAATTTCAAAGTCCGAATCTCGCACTTTACCACCGTGAATGGACTAACATAAATGCACTCTTTATTTTAAAATAATGGCCCCTTGCTATATTATGATTTAACATATTGTGATATTGTGATTTAACAAGTAGTTTTATCTAAATGTTTTATATTCTTCAAGACAAATTTAGCACTTTTGTTCTCCTTTTTTACGGAACACGGAAGTGCTTGATACCTGTGAAGTACCTTATACCAAGAAAAATAAAGAAATAAAATGTTTTACTGGAATGACTTTGCTGCTAGTACAGAACAAGTAAATAGCATCTCCATGTACTAATGGTACATAGCGAGTAACGGGAAGCGAAGCTCGACTGCACCGTGCACCAATGCGCCGCCGCCGCCATGATGCAATCCTCTCATTCAATGTTAAACAGATACACTTACCATCATTGACTTGATTCAGAAACGCCCGAGATAAGTATCTGTAATCTTCGTTTTGACGTGTTGATTTGTATGTTAATAGTGCAAAATAGACTTCTTTTAGATATCAATGAAGTTATTGGCTTTTCTTTTCTTCGTCAGCCGTGTTTTATCGATAAATTGAATATGTAGATACGTTGTATTTTAAAGAGAGAGGTTAATTATTTTTTCTATGCTCGATCTGTATTATTCCTAATGTGTTTTAATTAGATTCATATTTGAAATAGGGACGATTATTTTTGTTATTGGTGCTTTACATAGGTATCAAACATATGTAACTGAGAGCAAATGCCTTACTGTAGTGAAATATACTTTTACTAAATCTAATAAAGTTTCCTATTTTCATTCTAAACCGATCCCTTAAATATAATATCTGTAATTCTACGATCACATTATCACAATGTCTCTACACTAGGTATTGAAAACATGACTTGATTTCCAGTAAAATAAACATCCCAAAAGCAACGGTGACTAAACACTCAGATCCGGTCGTCATTGAAGCTCCTTTATTCGTTATTCGTAACGCGGTGCGTTATGATAACTTCGTAAAATGTTCGATTAATGGTAGTCCAGTGGTATACAAAATTTTATTACACGGTTATTTCACGAAATTATCGTTACGCACCGCGTTTGGTCGTATGTAATAAGGGTCCTGGTTAGCGAGTTCGGCAGGCCAATGGGGGGATGGCAGGACCAAAGGGCCGGGGGCGGGAGGGAGGAGGCGGCAAAAGTGCAATGTCCTCGCCAACAGACGCCTTGAATCTTTCCTTTGCCTCTCGAAACTTCGACATTTTTTAAACAAAATAGTTTTGGGAGTGATTGACCAAGATTCTTAAGGTTTATAAAGTCATATAAAACTCAGATATTGATTGCGCCGTCTAGATATTGATTGATATGTTAATATGTATTATAACGAGCGCGTAAATAGTGGCGATTAAAGATGATTTTTATTGGATATTGATTTATTTTGACGGACTGCCACTACAAGTCATATTACATAAGTTTATTAAATTTATTTGCAGTAGATTCTCAATTAAATTAATCTTATTGATAATACAAATTTATGGCCTATCAAATGGGATTCATGAGGTATATCGTTGAATTTATTTAAATATTTTGCATTGTTAATACAACTGTAATAAAATACGAAAATTTATATGTTTGTTAATCAATTTCGTTTAAACGGTTGAACCTATTTAGATGTAATTTGGCATAAGGGAGGGAAGTTACTGTTACCGTATTCATTATATAACTACACCTTTGATATATTATGAGTCGAGGTGTTATATAGGTGACATTTGGCTCGAGGGCTCCTTGCAACATTTCGGTGTCGATGACCAAAGTCCGAGGGAAGCTGAAGCCATAATAATGAGCTAGGGGGAAATCCTGTTATGTTTTACCTCAAGTAGTCACACTAGCGATTTGTCAATATCCTATCGATGTAGGTATGTATGTATGAGGAAGGACTCTTTAAAAGGATGTTTACGCTAACATTTTTTTGGGAAAATGTAAAAATGGCAAAAATAATTAATTAAATGGACATATTTGTATAGAGAAATAAATCGCTTTATAGAAGTAAACACTTCTTACTGAGAAAAAAAACAATTTGAACAGTTCTAAGTGGAATTGTTGAAATCAAATAGGAAATGAGCACTGTAGAGTCCTTTTGAGAAGAAACTCCTCCTATATAAGTTTCCGTCTATACGCTGCGAAACAGACAATAACGGATCATTTATGCGTTATGAATGTTCGACGTATGTACATTTTCCAAATTAGATGTGGATGAGATAAAAATAATAATTCTGAAGACATACCTTTTTATGCATAATCAACAACAAGTTAGCCTATTTCATGTAAGTAATAGTCATCAATGTCCTTTTGTCCTGTATCAGCATTCTTATTGAAAATACCTATTTTTGAACTAATCCTAGCTAGGATATTTGCAAGGTATCATAAATGAAATTCTAGCTAGTAGGTTTTATTGGTTTAGCAAAAATAAATGTTTATTAAGTATTGCTTTAAAATAAGGATATCTTATGTAGGTATTGGTTTCCAAGTTAGCGCGTCACAGAAACAATTAGGTTTATCGCAAATGGGTCTTCTGATCGCTGCGCACCTCGCGGTTATATCTCGCGACATTTAATTGACTATTCGCAATTAAGAAGCTATTAAAAAATCGTAATGTCACGTTTGCCAACATTTGTTCTGATAACATAGTACCTACGCTTATTTGTTTGTTTACCCCTTGTTTGCAATATCCGGGAAAATGTAGATACTGATTCATATCAATTTTAAGTATAGTATACATCACATTTTGAAAATTTAATATGCTTTGTGCTGTGCTTGCTATGCCTCTACCAGACAACCTACCCCAAAGATCGCGATTTGAAACTTACCATCAAGTAAATGTTAGAATACCCATACGGCGAGTAACTTATGTGCTCAACGGGTTTCCATTACTGAGTTTTACATAACGTGTCCAGGCGTGACTGTAGAGGCGTTTACATTAATGTGCATGGAGACGCGCGGGGTGGGGAGGGGCGGCCGAGCTGCAGAGACTTGACCTTGGGGCAGGATCGAGCCGAAGCTTGCGGTCCCTGACCTGACTATTTCGAGTGGCAAGTGCGCTGCCGCGGCCGCCGCGTGCAATGTGCATGGCATACCGAAATAACCGCTCGGTTTGTCGCCCCGCCCGCGCTCCCTCGTTCCCTGCAGGATGTACTGCCTTATAGCCATGCACGGCACGCCTATCACGCGCCACCGCAGGGGAAGGAGTTCTGTTACTTGTACGCGATTGTAAACAACGAACCCTTTCAGATTCAAAGTTTTATTTGAAACGTTGTTTATGATTATACTTGAAAGAAAGTAGAGACAGAAAAGTTTTACTTAATTACTGTTACTGGTACTTAACTTTGTTTTTGCGTGTTACGTTAATTGCTTACGATATCATCCTAGTTAGATATATACAAGGTGTAACATAATAAATGCGAGACCTAAAAATAGTTTGTTCTGAATCGATCCTTAATTGATTCCCATTTTTAACGCATATTACATTTTATTTATATAAGCAAAAAAGGCTGTTACTTCTTTAATAAACTAAATTTATTCTTAATTCTAAGCAATACGGAGTTTGCAACTGTATCTCTAAAATATTCTGTCTATTATTATCTCTATTTCTTAATACGCACACATACACGTACAAATTTCATTATTAATTGGGGTATAAAAGTGCTTAAAAAAGGGGTTAAAAATTTGAATTCTGGAAAATTGGTTTTCATATTGAATTTGTGAAGCGATTATCTTACAGCAGAAGCAATCTGAGGTCTTGCGTTATTTACAATATATATATTTTGGATATCGTAAGACCGGCTCTTCAAAGCTACCTGAGAAGAAAGTTCCTCGACCAGTCCAAGAGAATCAGAGTCCCATATATTGATATAAACTAATGAAGTTCACGGTACGATAAATGTCGCTCGATAGCCTAATGCACGGTGCTATGTTAATAGGCGAGAGCCCGTTTGATGGACGAGGGAAAGGGTCCAACTCAAGGCTGCAGCCGATGCACTTTCACGAGATGTGGCACCATTATTATGCATCCATTATGCGCCGGCGTCGTCGGCTGTCTTTCCCCTGTCAAGCCGCCCACGCCACGAGCATTTTTTCTCGAACCTCGCTTAGATAATACGCGGTAAATTATTGTATAGTTTACACTCTTGTATAATTTAGCTTTGTAAAATATAGCTGTTGGATGGTAATATTTTTTTATTAAAAATGTAAAATTGAACATGTTAAATAGCAAACAACTAGAGTGTTCTGCCAGTGTAGTTGCAGCAATCAGAGGCAACATTACAATAGGCTCTAGTATTTAAAAAAAACCCGACAATTTCGATATTGTGGAAAAAGGATGACTTGTTATTTTGTTAGAAGTTTCAATAATCTTTGAAATTTAACAGTACTTAAAATACTATGACAAAAGTCTTTTAATGATGTAAGGACCACCTTCGACCAATGATTAAGACCATGGTTTAGATCTAAGCGAAACTGCAAGAAGTCCAAAATCAGTTGTAGCAGCAATCCAAAAATGTTGGATTCTTTAAAATGAACGTGAGGAATAATAATTTCTAAAAAAAAAACACTACAAAATCATATCTCCAAGGAATTATAAAACGCTACATCCTACTTCACGCTATGCAAGTAACACACACAAACCTATAATGTTGTTACAGAGTAGCTACATGTGTGCGTGTATGTGCCTGACTAATCTACTGCGCCCGCGCACCACTCAAGGTCACTGGCCAGCGGTGACGCGGCCCATAGACCGATTTTAACGTGTCAGTATATTCTATTAGGTTTTAAACATTTTCTATTTTTTTTAAACGTTAAAGTTATTAGACACTTGGAAAATTGTTGCATAAATCAAAATGGCGACGAAAATTACGGATAGTGCATTTATTTATACACCCTATTTTATTATGTAGGGGCTGACATAGACACGATCAAATAAGAGACAATAATTTCGTTAATTTCCGCTGAAAAAATAATTAATGTTAGACGGATTTTACAATGGCACATAAAGATGTAGCAGTCGATTCTTTAATTATCGGGATTATATACATTTATGCCTCCATAAATTCGCACTTGATCCGCTTGATAGAGAATGACCGGGGTGGGTATCATAATCTTTTTAATACTGCTATTATAATCTTACTTTGCTGTTAGAAACAGATGTAGATATACACAATTTATAACTGTCTCTCTTTCTCGGATTAAAATATTTTTGCTAAAAAGTAGTAGTTGTTCTTTCTCGCGTAAATTATTGAGAGAAAGTCATTTTTCTAACAGTGGGATATACTGATGGTATAGACTGAAATCCATATCTATATAATACAAAATAGTGTTAATCTTATCAAATGACTATCGTTATTTTTTCATAAATGTTTGTATATAATTCATCAAGTACAATTATCAGCGGTAAAGAACCACGTTAAAGAATTCGGCCTCGGCGAGATATCACGGTGCAGACGACTAAGCTATGGAGAGGGCGAGCGAGGGTGGACGCGGCGGGTTCTGCCGAATGACTTTGTAACGTCCGGGAGCGCGGCCATCGACCTGCCCAATCTCCTCTGCATTAGCATAGCGAGCAATATTCGTGTCTAGCCAATCCCGTGTGTGCGTGCAGATGCATGTAGGGTTACTACAGTAATTAAACTCGCCCGCAGTCACTTTTATGTCGCCTGAGAAAACTTTTATATCATGTTTTTCAGTAAGATTTATCTATCTATAATATCATGTGAGATGTAAGAATAATACGTCGTTTACGCCTATATTTTGCAAGCGACCGGTGCACTGTGCATGTACCTACATGCACTGAATACTTTACTTTGTGAATTGAATCAAATATATGTGAATCGAATAACTTTATTTGTGTATAGAGTTTACTTATTGCAATAATTAAATATCCTTTACTAACACTGCAGGTTTTCGAATTGACAATACAATTTTTTTTAAACAAACGTACACTGATTGATGATTGACTACGATACCGTTATTTGCACATTATGTTTGTGTCAAATCATGTCTATTATTGAATTAGAATCGAGAATTTGTAGTAGGTATACACCAATGCTGTCTATGATTCGTGCATGTGTGTGCGTAAGTGCGCCCGCGTCGCGGCAAAGCAGTTTCACGCGTGTGTTTGTATGCTGATAGATTAAACGCTGTCTCACACCGTCTTTGACAATGTCTACTCAACATTTGTTAATGTTTACAATTGGCGTTATATTTCAATTATTTATATACATTGCATCGAGTGATTATTTCTAAAATGCATTGTTTTATAATTTAGAATGCATCTTGTACGTTCCACCTTATAGAGAAACAGGATCGAATATTGTTATTAGATTTCGTTGATATTTTATAATTATTAAATGACATTGTAAAAATGCAGCTCTCACGTTGATGTCTTTTTCAGCACGACATTTCGCAATAAATTTTCTTTTTTAATATATCAATTCAAATATCTTGGTCACATATATACGAGTATGTGTTAGCGAGCATGTCTTTTAGTAACTATGTGGCGAGAGGGTAAGTGTGTGGGTGCGTGTGAGAGCGCGGAATGCGACGCCGACGCTGATATAATTTTTGGGTCCCTAGCGACATGTGATAAAAAGATCAAGTTCAAAAGGGGCAAGCAACATGCAGTTGATATGCTTTACGAGATAGTTTTCGTTAAGAAAAAAAAAACAATGTCATCATTTTGATACAATACTTTTTGATTGTAGAACATATTCGAACCTAGTGGGGTGCCAGAGGTGTACTGTGTACACCTCTTTTTACAGACGATGTTAGGTCCCATGTATGGTGCGCGGTTATCGTCATTTAACCTGACATAGAGATACTGCGAATTTTTCGATAGGAAAATTACATTTTGTCCAATTTAGGATTCGAATTCAGGCCATCGAAACAAGGCAGTGAACAACCTGAGTATCATAATAATATACCCTAATTGCAAACAGGATTTTTCGATCTAATTTCAACTCAATATTTTTATGATCTGTGACTCACAGGAATCAATAATGTGTTTACAACTTTCATAATAGAATTCGGTAGCGCCGGGCAACGGCACAAAGCCGACATTGTCGCGCAACAAAAGAGCGATCATAAAAACATTTGCATTTATTTGCATACAGTATCATTGTGCTTGTGAATGACACTTGTATTCGCATTGCGAACCCTATTCGTAAACCCTCAGGCTCAAACCCCAGACAAAAAAGGGTCCTTTTCGTACCTGCGAAGTCATTTTTTTTACAATATCATAAAACTAGTCATTGCGTAATTTTTCCGCATTGTTGTGAACCCTTTCCGTTTGTTTTTATTATAACCCTTTATTCATCTATCAGCTTTGTGCGTCGGCGTCTTTGCCGTTCTGCAACATTTGAGTTGAGTTGTAAAATAATAAAAATTGCGTCATTCTCCGCAGAAAACGTCCGCAAAAGGGTTTAATGTTGTGGGATAGGGTTTCTCTTTTATTTGACGCTTTATAAGGACCGTAACGGTACTTTGTTTGAAAGCATTTCTCTCTAACATGAGCCTAATGGAAGATACGGCAGTACAGACGGTAGATAAGGGAAACGTTTTCACGCGACTAATATTTCTCATTTACTGCGTCGACTGCGAGTGCAGGTAACATTTTAAATGCATTATGGTAAACTAGTAAAAGCTTCTATGATTTAACGCATCACTTAGGAGTACGCACACTACTGAACTTGGAGCGATTTAAGTAGGTATTATAGATAAAATAGAAAATGTTGAGGATCTAGAATTATTTTCATCCTCATTCACGTGTACAACCCTTATACAAAAACGTTGCATATTCAATACCTAAACTAAACCTTTTCCGTATAACTTATTAATTGTTTTGTATGTTAAAAAAGGCTATCTTAAAAAAGGTTCTCATAAAATCCTTTTCGGTGATTGCTAATTCTCAAAGCGCTTTAACAAAAGACGTAACTGTTATACCTAAATAAAACTTTCTTTTTTAAAGAAGTTATCTTCACTGGCGCTTTCACACAAAAGTGCCGACATTTAATATCATTGGTTGCGAAGGGACCGCCTTTATTACTATAATAAAGTTTTTGCCGACCACCCACCACATTTGCACAACGTTGCGTATTCCTTATCACTAAGCTTTTTGCATAGCGGTTCTTAATACCTCTGTACAATGGACTGTTGTTATCTGGGTAAAGAGATAACCTGAAATTGTAGGAAAAAATATTCCGTAAGGTGTGTGTGCCGGTTACAAGGAGAACAATGACTCCTTGTGGTCATTTTAAACATAATAAATTAATTAGATTCGTCTATCATATTTATAGCAAGATATTAATGACAGAATCTTCGAGGACAATCACAATTTTCAGTTTGTTCAAACACACTAGAAAACTTATCGTTATTTTGTTATTTTTAAACATAATTTTATTCAAATATTATGTTTAGATTAGCTATTATAGCCTTAATTAGTTCCCAAATAATCATTAGTGAACGTCATTTTACCAAACAATAAAGTAGACAACCCAAAATACACTCTAATCTACGATAGGTACATAAAGAAAACAACAGACAGCATTCATCCATCACTGTGCCAATCAGATATGCGTTAACAAAAAATATTTGTTTATACCTACGCCTAAATCGCCTAAGTCCATTACTATCAAATTGTGGAGAGGGCATAGAAAAACATTTTAGTGTTTGACATGGCCGAGGCAAATGACAAAAGTCAATCTACACACATCAATCGCCAAACATTGGAAATTCGGGAGGCAACACGCGACTGTTTAATAATGCACGAAATATCGATGTGGGGCATCGCCACCACCAGCGGTGAGTGCGTGGACATCATAGAATCCATGTCTGTTTGTTGTATGTATTTAGAAGAAACGAAATTCCAGACTAAAATTTTCAATTAAAATTGATTGATTCCGTAATTCCACCGTTGACGATCGCATATACGAGTTTCGGCGTAGAAAATGTTTACATATCAAAGAAGAAGAGCTTGAGTCAGTATTAATGTATGTTTTTAGAAAATGAAAAGGATTCAAAACAATTTAACTTTAACGTGGACCATTCTTAATAGGTCATTTAAAAAAAAACCAGAAAAACGTAAATGTAGTAGTAGAATTACATACTAAGGTTTATGAGATAATATTTGTAACTTCGTTTGTATGAAAAGAAACACTATCACCTATTCCCCAAGTCGGAGTCGCAAATGTGCAACACCCACACTTCGATGACGTTATTATGTTACAATGTAAAAATAAAAGGCGAGCCTATTGGCATCACATTGGACTTAATTCAAGACCCCGGACTGTTAGTGACAGTATTTCAATAGAAAAATCTCCCACAACATTTTATACATATACATTTTTATTCTAGAAGCCTACCCCAGACTTGTCATTGCCAGCCGTATCTACATTGCGCAGTTTATTAGCGGGAAGAAGGTATTGTTTTTTTTAAAGATCTAAGTATCATAACTGCGCAATAAGCAATATCGTTTAATCTCCAGATAATATTTTCCTCGAATACAATGTGCAATCTTATATTGATTGTATCAGATAGCTTTATCATTTTAAAACAAAACGATCTACGCATGTCTTGAAGAAAACAGTCATTTCTGCAATATGCATAGTCATTTATATTATCTATTTACAATGTTAGCTATGTGGGTTTTGTTCCTGGCACGTACGGGTCTTGGGTAAGGTACATACATATGTCAATAGTACTTACACTCAAATGTAACCGTAGATATTTTGGTTTTAATGTAATGGAGTGGAGTGAGTATGTCGCCATTTTTCGGGTATCTTAAATGGTTCGGCAAGTTCTTCGGCATATCGATATGGTCAAAACATTCTATCATTACAGACAGTCAATTGTAATGTAATATATTGGATCCCAGACTTTAAATGACCTGGCCGTTTATTAAAATCTCTTTAACAAAGGTATTAAAATCTTACTTTGCTGGAAGAAAGAGATGTGGATATACACAGTTTTATCTCTGTTTCTTTTACACACCTAAAGTAGTAGTGGTAAATCCTCCCGATCTCTCGAATGGGTATGGCTTTGGTTACAAATGATGCTGTTTGCCTGACTAAATGCCTACTGTGTTTTTGAACATAAAAATACCTATTTCTTAAGGATATCGCAGAATGATACGAGCATTTAATATCGTATCACGTAGTATTCCTCCACGGCATACCCTCATTATATGGGCAGTTGGAAACCGCTATGGAATGTTGTCGTCCACAATCTGGAATACTCGTCAGATTTCTACCCCTTTCTGGGATAACAGTTGCGATGGCTTTAATTTGAAAAGTTGACAAAGAAAGTTTAATATATGTCCCTGATTTTTTCTTATTGATTTCCTCCCTGATTTATATTAAGACAAAATGCGCAGAAATATGCACAGACAAGAAAATGAGTAGTGCGCCAGAATACTGCCATGGGATTCGGCTGAATCTAACCAGTAGTTAGGTTTGTCGATAAGGCATTGGGTTGTCACAGGGTGGTTGCCAAACGACCAACGTATCAATTATTCACACTAATTTCCTGCCACATTTGCGTGTGGAAGACAAATAGATGGAGGTCGAAGCGAACGCCGAATTTCTCTGTAATTACTGAGGGACGAAGCTATTCTCTATCATTCGGTTCGTTCGTGTAAATTATACTTTACATTTATACACTAACCCTTCGGTACTGTATTTTAAGGAAGAAATATTATGTATATTTATATTAAAATTGTTATTTGGTAATTAGTAATCCAATTTACCTCTGCAAAAGAGAAAAATAAAAATCGGACAAAGTTTGGTTAATCTATATAATATAATATTAGCCCTTTTTAGAAACTGTCCTACCGTAGGGCACGGGCCTCCTCTCAAACTGAGATGATTAAGGCCATAGTCCACCACGCTGGCCCAGTGCTGGTTGGCGAACTTCACACACCTTCGAGCAACTCTTAGGCATGCAGGTTTCTTCACAATGTTTGTTAAAAGGCGAGCCTATTGGCATCACATTAGACTTAATTCAAGACCCCGGACTGTTACTGACAGTATTTCAATAGAAAAATATCCCACAACATTTTATACATATACATTTTTATTCTAGAAGCCTACCCCAGTCTTGTCATTGCCAGCCGTACCTACATTAACCTTCACCGTTAAAGCAAGTGATAGTTATTTTTTAATACGCACATGCTTTCGAAAAGACAGAGGTGCGTGCCTGGGTTTGAACCCGAGGCCTCTGATTTTGCAGTCCAACGGTCTAACCTCTAAGCTATCACTGTTTACTAGGTTTATGTATTAAAAAAAAACAGTAGCAGTTTTGAATCTGGCATTGTGCCCAGCATAATGGCATATGTATGCATTGGGAGCTAACATAATATGTGATATATGTAAGTGTATATAGTACTCCTTTGCCACCCTCACATGGAGAATATAGGCTAGGTGTTTATATTTTTAGTAATGTTAGGGCACTTTTGAAATGTTTACTCAGTCTATCTAACTGTAAGTTTATGTTAACTTTGATTAACTTGTGATTCGGGATAGCAAACTTTGACAATATAAAGCGGCTATCCTATGGCGAAATTATAAGCAATAAGTACTTATGTTACATCAATATAAGAATGGTTGCATACTATCTTGTAATTTCCCCCTCAGAAACCGGCTGTCATTACTTTGTTTCCACGTGTCAGGTTTGTTATGCATAGCAATCAATAATTTGCGGTATTATAATCAACTGATAAAAACTGAAAGTACCGTGCGCCGGGGGTGGCCGCGGTGGTAGTGGCCCGATGCTTCAATTATTCAGAGCGCGTATTTTGGTCACGAGGACGCTTGGACGGCCGCCCACCGCCATCCATTCTCAACTATCAATATATACCGCTTCAAGGGGTTCATTTAGAAATTAATGAAGTAAAAACATACATGTTAGGGCACAATACACGTTCCAAATCCATCGAGGTCAATAATTACGTACGCACGCGGAGACTACTCGGGTAAGGTAAACCGCCATTAATTTTATGCACAGTTTACACATTATATTTAACATAAAACGAATGGTACCAGTTCTTCAACCTTTCAAAATACAGATATATATGCTTATTTATATTTGTCTTACATATAAATATCTTCATATTAGCAGTTAGACCTTGGCCTCAAAATCTGTGTAGCCTCGGCGCGTGTTGTTGAACAAGCCGTCTAGGTTAAAAATATCGCAACGGAATAGATAATAAATATCATAATAATATGTACGCTATTTTAACTTTGTCAATTGTTTCAATTCCACTTAACATATTTAATAGATTATTTTTTGTTACCAAATAGGTACATAATATCTGATATCTTAAGAGGAACGTCGAATATTGATTAAATCAACCAATAGCATTGTAGCAATACTTTAGGTATAATAAGTACTAGGGCACCAGAGCTCTTTCTTATCAGAGCATTATTGCAAGTGTGTGCGAATCTGTGTGTGTGTGGCCATGGCGAATTGGCAACGCCTCCTCGTGTACCGGTTGCCAAAATGACTCATCGTCATCAGCCGCCATAGCAGGTATTCAGTGCCTAGCTATATAAGTAGTATATCTGATTATATATGCTAACCACGTGGTGTGGAACCTCCTACTGTTTTATGCTATCCTGGTAGTATTTTGCTCATACATTTAATGGAAGAAAAGAAATGGTTTATTTTATTTAAAAACCAAGTCCTAAAGGCTGGAAAGATACGACCGTGACACACGATTAAAGTAAATAAATGTAGATAATTATTAAAGCCATATTTTGTCATTTTATCTTCGTAACGATGGTTGACCTTCGTGATATTTTCAATAAAACGCGTACACGTTTAATATTATTTTCTAGATGGGATTTTTTATTCGTTCAAATTAGGCGATATTTGAAATGGTGAATAAGTTATTATTTGAACTAATTATTGAAAATAAATATCTTTCACGCGCATCGTTGTACGGAGGATGCGTGTTGGTGTACAAACTAGATCTACATTATCCCTAATTATTAATTTTAGAAAAAAACAGTATAAAATTTAAATAATAGCATGGGATTGGTTGTAATTCGATTTTACAAACTTTGTTAAACTTTCCTCGATCTGGATATCAAATCGCATTCTGCACCGGTTATATTTTATGCGGCTGAATGTGGAAGCGACACTAATATTAAAATGTGTAGGTACATCAAATAAATCATGCTTTACCACTGAGTTGTATATAACATCGTATTATTTTGTACATGTTATAAGGAAAACAACATTCTTATTCGAATACCACTTTAAATTTATGATATCCTAGTAAAATTACGCGAATCTGCTCGCAAATTTACATTTCGATCAGAACTGGCGTGCAAATTTATTAAAACTACTCATGTGTAGTTAATTGATTACTGCATATTACCGCCCTAATGTGAACTTATAATACATTCCGATTAATCAGTCAAATAGAAGAGAATATATTTTATGTTTTGAAGAGGTTTCGGACGAATATATTATTGTAATAGAATATAATTTACATACACAAAAAACTGTAGGCAAAGAAGTGATATTACGACATACACATGGACACCAATATTATCATATATTATTTTGAGTACAACTGATAACCGTTTGCTATAAATAAGCATGATAATAAATTATGTATATGTTTTTACACACACAGCAGATATTTTTTGCGACAACACAAACATCTCTTGTAACTTCATTATCTCCTGGTACAATTGTGCGAAATTGACGTAACTTTTCGCCCGCCTACAATAGAAAGGAGAAAAAAAAACCAAATACTTGCAAACGCACGCGCCCAACAGCATTCGTCATTGTTATTTCATCATTACGCTGACTGCACCACAAAAGTGGACCGTGCAATTTACTCGAGCTTGCATTTATTTGTAGGTCGGGGATACCCTTCATTCATAAGCTTTGCGAATATCTCACGAGACAGGTCGATGTCCTTGTTTATATAACACTATGAATAGCTTGTGAATGTGTGTGTAAAGCTTTTGCGTGTGGATCGTCTAAGAAAAGATTTGGCAGTATTACATACGCATTATGTTATAAGTTAACTATATACTAGTATTTTTATTAATGTAAAATGAAAACTAAGTAGATAAAAGCGGGTAAAAGTCCATCGTGATGTTTGTGTGAGCAAATTTCTATGCAGTAATCAACACGGACAGTATGTTATCGCGGCTGGGCGCGTTATCGGCCGTACGCACTGTATCTGCGTAAACGAATCGTGCGTACGCGTTACATTTCGCGCGATACGCACTTCGGCTCCTCACACGTTCCCTATAATGCACGTTGCATAAAAATGCTACTTTCGCAAACGAAATTACCAATTTAATAGAATTCACAATACGTGAGGATTATTGTGAAATGCGTGCGTAACGCACATGTGAAACTGTGATATGAGGCATAGCTGCACGTTGACTAACAACGAAGATATCATGCAGTATTCTAGTAAAATAAACTCTAATAAAGTAGGTATAAGCGAGAGAATTATTATGTGGAAAAAATTATATTTTCTGTACGTTTAATATTGTTACTAACTGATTCTATTGTGAAATATAGGCTGTTCTTGATTCACTTGTTTGAAGTCTTATGAACGGTCAATAAAATGTGTACTTTTATATTCCTATAGAGAAATATCAGAAGTAAATATTTTAAATAAGAAGAATTACCTTTCACAAAAAATCTTAATCATAAAGTGACATAATCTTTGTCAATTTAATAACTGCAACGTGAGAGTCAAAACATCAATAATTGGTGTGCAAAAATGCCAATCGTACTTTCTGTACGTAGAATTTCGTAAACATAACTTTTATAGCACTTTCGCTTGACCTTTCGTAAAGGTTTGTCGTGGCGTCAATTAAAAACTCGACAATTTATGTAAAGACAATGACCGGACATCCTAAAACGTCAGAGAGAGGCAAAAGGGTCTATAGCTAGTAGGCTTCCAAAGCAAACTTAGGAATGCTTCTGGGCAAAGACGCTTTTTGAGGGGGGCTTTGAATATACAGTATATCTGGCCAATATTTAGGCTACATTAAATTTTTTATATTAATATACGTAAGCCATTGATGAAATGCGTGTAGACAGCACCAGACCGCCTAAGAAAAATTTGCCTATACCATTCCACTACTGCGCTAAAGTCTTCTCTTACAAATATCGCTCATATTCAAGCGGACCCAGTGTGGAGGCACATTTGTAGCACAAACCTATTGTTGAAACTTATCAAGCTGTTCAGGTTTTCAACTTCGTTTAGGAGCTACCACATTAAGTCGTAGCCAAAACCAATGGGTTAATGTGCCGTCGGAAACCTGGACATACCAGAAAATGAAAATTTGACCAAGCCAAACGCTACTTACGAACAAAACTTAATGATTTCTAAGACCACAGCTTTCCCTTAACACTAGGCGCCTGTCTATGAAAGGTTTTAACCATTTCGTAAAGAATACACTTAGCGAGCGAGTGACATATTATGTACAATTAAGGGCGCCTTTTCAAGGACTTTGTAATAGTTATCTCTCTATTTAATACCGCGATTCTTTGGAACATTACCTTAGTATGACAAAGTACTAAAATGTACTGTAGTGTGACGATACGTTTACTCCTACATCGTTAAATTTACTTAATAAGCAACATGTCTGAAAAAAGAATGACAAAAAAGATATACAATGCGAAAGTGGAAGGATGTAGGTACCGGGGAAGACCTAGACTATCTTACCATGACCAAATAGACCGAGTCTCCGTAACCGGCGAGCGTGTATGATACGAACTATGAGAGTGGAGGAAGCCAGAGAGATATGTAAGGAAAGAACCTGTTGACACTCTGTACTCTCTGGCTACCCCGCAAGAGATTTTGCGTGATATAGATAGAATAAGCAGCATTATACTATATGACCGCCTCGTTGATATAGTAGCAAATAATGCGTGTCATCGTAATCGTGAGGTCCCGGGTTCGAATCACGTCAGACGAAAAAAAATCCATAGAAAAAATCCGTGGCAGTCCGGAGTCTGGCATTGTGTCCGCTAAAATGGCAATAGACACTGCCGCTATTACATGGGACCTAACATGGTCGGTGAAAAGTGGCCGAGCCATCCGTTTGAGGAATACAGGCGTGATGGTATATAATAATAATAATAGCCCTGTTAAGAAACTGTCCTACCGTTGGGCACGGGCCTTCTCTCAAATTGAGAGGGTTTAGGCCATAGTCCACCACGCTGGCCCAGTGCGGGTTGACGAACTTCACACACCTTCGAGAAACTCTCAGGCATGCAGGTTTCCTCACGATGTTTTCCTTAACCGTTAAAGCAAGTGATAATAAAATTATTTTTTAATATGCACATGCTTTCGAAAAGACAGAGGTGCGTGCCTGGGTTTGAACCCGAGACCACTGACTTGTCCAACGGTCTAACCGCTAGGCTATCACTGCTGTGGAAGGTATGTATTTTATTGTTTTAATAAGTATTAAAAAAATCTGCCGTACATGTGCTGTACATCAGTTCGGTAATCACGTTGGGCGAATTCTAGTTAAAGATAACACTATCGATTCGGAGAAACTAATGCATTGCGATAATAGACGATAACGGAATGACAAATTGCAATATCGATGGTGAAATTGGTACACAAACGGTTTACGAATGTGATTTACGAGCATCTTTATCATGTGTTTGAATATTTCGCGAACTAAAAGTACCTAAAAATAAAATATTTAGTTAGCGGAGTTAGAACTCATTAGAGTTTAATTTATTATTATCAAATTATGCTTACTAGTGGTCGCCCATAGGTCGATATTCGACTTACTCTTTCATCGTTTGCTGGTTATGTTTGCCATTCAGTAAGACTATAAATAAAATTAAAGACAAACATCAATTTGACGTGTATTGTGTCAAATACATGGTAGTGTGTGTAATGTTTTTTTCATTGATTTAATGTATGATTTATGCATAATTTTAAAAAAATATTAGCATTCTGCACTCCTTCTCTATATAAACTATAAGTGTGGGAAATTTCATACTCCTCCGTCCGTACAATTTTCGTAAAAATGTGTACAAAGTTTTTGCTTCACGTATTAATATATAGATTAAAAATATCGATATGTCATTTTTTTTTATTGTTTGTTGGGTTCCTATTCCATTCCGCCAGCGACATGCAGTTCTTTATACTTCTTTTTGGTATTTTAAAACAATTGGTATTTGCTTTATGCTTTCTGTAGAATTTAACTCAATATTCATTTATTCATTATATATTTTTATATGTCTACCTCGTTGGTCTGGTGGCAAAGCGCATCGCTTTGTGATCACGAGGTCCCGGGTTCAAATCCTAGGTCAGACAAATGTAGTTTTTCTAACAAAAAATTACCAGTATGAGTCCGGAGTCTGGAATTGTGCCCGGTATATAGCAATAGGCTCGCCCCCTATTACATGGGACCTAACATCGTCGGCGAAACGTGGGTGTTTTTTTTATGTTTTGATTAGTATCGACTCTACAATCCCAAAGCCATGTTCGGGATGGAGCACAATAATTTATGACATTTTTCACATAATAATATTGATGGACTTTGGGTTAAGCTTACCTTTGTACATTAATTAACTTCGTAATTTTAAATTTATTATTTATAACAGTCTGAGGTCTCGGGTGAAGACGGAATTACTGCAGAGCTTCTGAAAGCGGGCGGATCGCCGGTACTTAAAGTCCTTCAGAGGCTGTTTAATTCCGTCTTGCTCGAAGGAAAAGCGCCGGAAGCATGGAACAGGGGTGTGGTGGTACTCTTTTTCAAGAAAGGTGATAACACTTTATTAACGAACTATAGGCCCATCACACTGCTGAGCCATGTTTACAAGTTGTTTTCGAGAGTCATCACGAATCGTCTCGAACGCAGGCTTGATGATTTCCAGCCTCCCGAACAAGCCGGTTTCCGGAAAGGCTTTAGTACCATAGACCACATACATACGCTGCGGCAGATTATACAGAAGACCGAGGAGTATAATCGGCCACTATGCTTGGCGTTTGTGGACTATGAGAAAGCCTTCGATTCGATCGAGACTTGGGCGGTTCTTAGATCTCTCCAGCGATGCCGCATTGACTATCGGTACATCGAAGTGTTGAAGTGCTTGAATAATAACGCCACCATGTCAGTCCGAGTACAAGGGCAGTGCACGAAGGCGATCTCCATAAAAAGAGGAGTAAGACAGGGAGACGTCATTTCTCCGAAACTGTTTACGACCACCATAGAGGACGCCTTCAAGCTCTTGGAATGGCGAGGACTTGGCATCAACATCAATGGCGAATACATCACTCACCTTCGATTTGCCGACGACATTGTGGTCATGGCGGAGTCGCTGGAAGATCTAGGACGAATGCTCAGCGACCTCAACAGAGTATCTCAACAAGTGGGTCTTAAAATGAACATGGACAAAACGAAAATAATGTGTAACGTCCATGTCGTACCCACCGCACTCACCGTTGGGAACTCTACTCTTGAAGTTGTCGACGAATACATTTACCTGGGACAGGTAGTCCGGTTAGGTAGGTCCAACTTTGAGAGAGAGGTCAATCGACGAATCCAACTCGGCTGGGCAGCGTTCGGGAAACTGCGCAACATCTTCTCATCCAAAATACCTCAGTGCCTAAAGACTAAAGTTTTTAGTCAATGTGTGTTACCAGTGATGATATATGGATCAGAGACGTGGTCTCTTACAATAGGTCTCATAAAAAAGCTCAAAGTTGCTCAGCGAGCTATGGAGAGAGCTATGCTCGGCGTTTCTCTACGTGATCGAATCAGGAATGAAGAGATTCGTAGAAGAACCAAGGTCACCGACATAGCCGTTAAGATTAGCAAGCTGAAGTGGCAATGGGCGGGCCACATAGCGCGAAGATCGGACGGGCGTTGGGGCAGAAAGATTCTAGAGTGGAGACCACGTATTGGCAAGCGCAGCGTGGGACGACCACCTGCCAGATGGACCGACGATCTTGTGAAAATCGCAGGAAGTCGTTGGATGCAGGTGGCATCGGACCGGTTACGCTGGAAAGCGATTGGGGAGGCCTATGTTCAGCAGTGGACAAGTATAGGCTGAGATGATGATGATGATGATGAGGTCTCGAGTTTAAACCCAGTCACGCACCTCTGTCTTTTCAAAAGCATGTGCGTATTAAAAATTAACTATCACTTGCTTTTACTATGAAGGAAAAAATCGTGAGGAAACCTGCATGCCTAAGAATTTCTCGAAAGTGTGTGGAGTTTGCCAACTCGCACTCAGTTAGCGTGGTGGACTATGGCCTAAACCCTCCCAGATTAAGTGGAGGCCCGTGCCCAACGGTGGGACAGTTTCTTAACAGGGTTAATTTTTTATTTATTTATAACTAATAAATAAATTTATGTTTACAATAAACAATTAAGAATTAATCGCAGAACTTACTAGTCTAAAAGAATGATCAAATCGTTCAAAATCGATATAGTATTCAAATAAACTCAAAATTATTTAAAAAGCAAATCTAAACCAAACAATAAGGCGTAGAGTTGCAACACATTGTATAAATTCATAAGAATCACATAATCAAAATAACAGGGCTCTACTAAAAACTACTTTACTCTACTTTAGATGAATTCATTACCGTTGCGTGATATTGAGATTCGATAACAGTCTCCCCGGGGACAATGGGATCAAGTCATATTTGCCAACAAAATAGTCATGGGCAATCTTTTCGTGATATAAAAATGAGAAAAGGGGTTTACACTAAGCCTTTTGATGCGGGTCCAATTGAGTATGGACAGCCCGACGTATTCGCTTTTTTGCTATTACTTGAATAATAAAACTGTCAACATTATTTTACGCCTAAGTAATATTTATTCTTTGTTGGTTTTTTACATTTGATAGGTTTTCGTGCTACGTAATAGATCGGAAAGACCAAGTTTATACGCAATGGCGAAACTGGCAATACGCAATTATGAAATTTGTTTAAAGGAAAAGTAGAAATATGCGATAACAAATGTACACTTAAGTAACAATTCGTTCATAAATGATGTATTTATATATGCCTGTGTTTAGTTGTAACTGCGAGTTAATCGCAAATCTCGAAATTTTTATAGGAATTTTATTTCGAGAACGTAAACACTATGACTTAAACATACACATATGCATACATACAATCACGCCTTTATCCCTCTGGGGTAGGCAGAGACTACTGTTTGCCACATACTACGATTCTGACACGCCCTTTGGCTTCATCTACGTTCATACATTGATTAAGAGTGCTACGCACTTGACCCTTTTCCAAGAGAATATTAATTTGGTTTAGCGACCTCTTCCGACGCTTCCACTCACATTTGCTCGACATATCCCTTTCGTTAGCCGCCTGTTAAACATCCTCTCCACATGCCCATACCAATTCAGCATACCTCTTTCAATCCTAGTCACCACGTCATCCTTCAATTTACATCGGTTTCTAATCAGACTATTCTTCATTCGGTCAGCAAGGGTGACTCCACATATACTCCGTTAAACTAACTGAAAATATACAAAATCGCAAGTAAATTCCCTAAGCGGAGGTGAATTTGACAATATTAGTACTCAATAGAGTAAATATTAGTACTCAATAGAGTAAATATTAGTACTCAATAGAGTAAATATTAGTACTCAATAGAGTAAATATTAGTACTCAATAGAGTAAGGAGCAAACCTATTGCCTTTATACCGGTCACATTCTATTTTCGAGACTGATATTGGATATTTTTCAAACCCTTATAACATTTTATCCGATCTAGTAGTTGAACTCAAGAGACCGAAACCCCCACCCAGGTGCCAGTAGCCCAATCAGCATAAATACATTATACCGAAACGAAAAATTTGGTGAGTTGTAGCTATAATACGATTAAAACAAGATCAATATTTGTCTTTCGTTTATGTTTTTAGACTAGGCTAAAAGCTTACATCGTTGATTTTCATCTTTCGAACTGTTTTTGATTACATTATGCTGGAATAGATTTTAATATCTATCTGTACCTTTACTTTTTTCTGTAGTCTCGGTAGTCTCATATTATGTATTAAGTAGACACCAGTTCTTAATATCTATTTAAGAACAACGTATCATGTGGCTGCCTCGGTGGTCTAGTGGCAAAGCGCATCGCTTTGTGATCACGAGGTCTAATCCTAGGTCGGACAAGTGTAGTTTTTCTAACAAAAACTTCCCAGTACGAGTCCGGAAACTGGAATTGTGCCCGGTATATGGCAATAGGCTCGCCGACTATTACATGGGACCTAACATCGTCGGCGTAACGGGGGTGTACTTAGTACACCACTGCCACCCCCGCTTGGGGAATATAGGCGTGACAGAGTGTGTGTGTGTGCGTGTGTGTAACAACTAGGAGTGTTCGCAACGGCTATATATTAAAAACGCGTTATAACGATACGCTACTTTTAAAACGCCTATTATTTTTTACGCTATTAATAATAGTTATTTCTTCGCTTCGTTGAACGACGCCTTTTGATTATTGTCGCAAAACACGCCGCGCCGACGCCGTGAGCTGTTAAACGTTAAAAATTAAATATATATTTAATAAATTAATTATTTACACGTAACTAAAACTAACTTTTATTTACAGTTATTACAATAAACAAACCCACGATTTATTTGTAAACAATTTGACACGCGACGCCGCAATCGCTCACAAACCCACGATAAATGCATAAGTACGTCATCCAAGATTACGCCAGTGATCCGCACTAATATTAAAAAAATAATCTAACGTTTTAACCAACACGTTATAAATAACGTATAATACGAACAAATATATTGGCGCGGCACATAATAAATAACCTAATAATATATTACTTTCATTACTGGACACTCATTTAAAAATAGATCATATGTAGTTGTCTTAGAGCATAATATAACACTTGACTTTTGACAAAAATATTATACGTCTAAGTGAAATTGACCTTAAGTCCAGTCAGTCAGTGCGCTGTGTCGCGTGGCAGGCTGGTAGGCGGTTTTAGTCGGACAATATGTAATATAAGTGACGCTTAAAAAATAACGCTTGCCTGAGGTAATAAATAATAGGTGATTTGATTATTTATTAATAATAGATTATTTTTTCAGTTATGTCATATAACGAT
Source organism: Phalera bucephala (assembly GCA_905147815.2). Lineage (NCBI taxonomy): Eukaryota > Metazoa > Arthropoda > Insecta > Lepidoptera > Notodontidae > Phalera > Phalera bucephala. Next base: position 18,514,534 of record LR990615.1, read on the forward strand.
CACTCCTAGTAACAACGTATCAGCACGTCTTTAAAAATTGTGAAAGGCCAATACTGTGACAAATCCGTTAAAAAACGTTAAAAACAAGGTTGAGCATCAATTGATCGCACTTTTTCTATACAAATGGAATGGACACTGTATTGATATTATTCATAACTAATTACATATATCCTTGGCTCGTCTACTTTGTAGTGAAATAAACCCTACAATGTTTACCCCGGCGAACGGCTCTCAATAAAACGGAGCAATTATAATAAAAATACAATTTTGACCACAACCCCATGGCAACGCAGCGAGGGGTGTTCGCGAATTTAGTAGGGTTCAGTATCGACATATGCTTGATAGGTATTTGTGAGGTGATATTATCTATTTTTTGTTGTTTCTTTTGGCCATTTTGTTATTGTAATTTTTGCAAGGAACATAATTAACTGCTACAATGATTGAATGGAACTAATATTATTATTGCTAGTGGCAAAATGGCTTGCGATCGTGAAGGTCTTGGTCGAAAATAGTCTATGAAGGATTTTCTGTCAAAAAAATATTGAAAGCAGTCCGATTCTGGCAATAAGCTCGCTCTCTGTTATATTGGGACCTAACATCGTCGGCGAAATGTAGGAGTACTCTGTACACCTGTACTACTCCCGCTTGAGGAATATAGGTGGATGTTGTTTTAGTTATATTATCCAAAATATAATTCGATGGAAGCTGGGTCATCTTCCCATCGCTTTGTTCATATTTATATTGAAAACTACCGACTCTAAACGTTACAACCCATACTCAGAGCTCTATATTGCATCTCGAATTCGTTTTTATTCAAAATTCATACATTCAGTAACTATCTTTCCATATCCTTCATTTCGTATACCATTTTTATACCACATCAGATTGTAGAGCTCTCACTGAAATAGAACAAACTTGTATTCTGACGTCATTCATTAGATCGGACGATTATATTCCAGGCCATACAACCGCTCACACATGCACCATGCCGTTACAATATGTGGACGAGTTTATTGCAAATGATACCAGTAATTACGGCCTAGTGGTTTGGTATCGCGGTACCCATCTATTCGCACCACACGCCGCACCGCCATTATGCACGCGCGACGGAAATAACGTATGCCGATAACATATTTTCTATTGATTTGCTAAAATATGCTGTCCCATCGGTGGACAGTATTGTCTGTACTATTTGAAGACATCAATACCTAAACTAGGATCAACGTATGTAAATATTTTTGATAATTCGTGTAAGGTTTGGAAATGATGACAGACATCCATCGTTTTTAACTTCCAAATTCCTATAGCTGAACTAAAGTCTTAGTAACTACTTATTAACATTTAAAATAAATAAATTTAGGTTATTCCTAATTTGATTCTTATTTTCATGACCTATGCGGTTTTAAAGATAAGCGAACGACCATTAGCATTTTACAAGAATTGAAACAAAACGAGTTGCGAAAGTTTGTTTTTAAAACATTAGATACAAACCCATATGGGAGTTCGGTTACGAAACCAAGGCGGTTTTTTTCAACATTTAGCGACATCAACTGGTCGTAAATCCGAAGGCGACGCATTTTGACTCATTAGTGATGGGAGCGACAGACTAAACTAAAATCAGTAAACTATTTCACTAACTCGTAATTGTCTGCTTATGTAAATTTTAAGCTCAACCACATGTTATACCATAAATCCTAAAACAACAATTATAGCTATTTGAAATAAAAGATACGTGTAACAAGAAGGTTGCTTTAAAAATTTACTTTCATATCTAATGTTGCTATTTACTTAATACCATTAGAGACGTAAAATCGATACATCCCCACTCACTATTACTTAAAAGAATTTGTTAAGACTAATATACAAACCGAAGTCAGTAAATAAAGCAAAATTATCTTGAGAAATATCACAAGAATAAATTTTCTACTTTCGAATGCATTTTAACAGTGTAGTGTCGGTGCAACGACCAGCGCGCGCGATGGGACGATCTCTCGAGCTAGCAGATCGAGTCCGCCCAAGGACGTCCACTATACAGCCTCCCAAAACCACACAACCTTAACACATACACCAAAAGTACCATTTTCGAACATCACACCCCGTAGAAAATCCCTTGGCCGAGTCGGCAAGAAAAATGATCCTGTATAAAAAAGTAAAAAACCAGCGAGCTCGCAGTTGTTTTATTTTATCGAGGTACGGTCGAAGGCAACATGGCCGCGAGTCGGACGGCGAATTATCTCTGGATATACTTTATAAGATGTTTATCATGACCTGCCGGGTAAATGCAGCTTTAGTGTCGTATGGTTTAAGATAAAAATCTTTAAAAAATTAAGCTTGTCTAATTAAAAGCATTGATGTAAGTGCATAGATGATAGTACAAAACCACATTTGAAAAGTGCATCCACCTAATGGAGTGGTGGCTAATATGAAATGGGTGGTTAATATAAATGAACATGGGTGTATTATAATTCGAAGAGCCGAATAGTTCGTTACGCGCCATTCTGTCTGCGAGGCAGGTGCTTGTCGATATTTTGACAACGATCCTTAGCAGAACCGCCCATTTTTTTAATTTAATATTTTTTTTACACCCTCTTGACCCATATCTGAGTTAGTAGATAGATATTATCTCTGGATAAAAAATGACATTTGTGTTCTCATATTTGATATAAGTTTATTTGTTTTAATTTCATTAACTATTTTTTTTCAAATATAGTAAGTACTTACCATGGATTATATATGCATGCTACATACACAAAGCAATGGCAAGAAAGTGTTGCTTTTTGTATTTGAAGAGAATATAAATTTATGGAATAAAATCACATGTGGATTATCGGTTCTGGGAAAGCGAAGAATACTACTCGTGTTGAAAGCATTCTGCATTATGTACATATAGGTAATTATAATAAAATATGAATACAAATGTTTTTGGAGCAGCGGCAGACAATAGAAGGAGTGTATTGTTTCACCTAGGGTCCGGGGAGTTTCGCTACAATGAGTCGCATCCGGGGTCGACCGTGGACGAGTCCATCGCTAACCAAAAATGAATAAAAATTAGGTGCGCCATCTAGCTTGTGCGATCATCACAATATTTGCTATAAATTGGAACAACTATTTTACGGTATAGTACTTTTACCGCATCTAAGCAGGTAAAATGCACACATAAAAATTAGCTACTTCATTTTCGTATCAAAAGTATTTAATAGAAACGTGAATAATTTCAATCACCGATTCCGTATTTTCTACAAATAATTCAACAATGAATTGTGCGAAATCGGGGGTCGGCTGTGCAGTCTATTATTTAATATCTCTTAGTGGTTAATAATACAGATAAGGGTAAGAGTCCCCAGATAATATAAAATAATAAATTCAGCCAGCGCGTGGCAGGATGCTGGTGACAAATGACGAGGCCGCTGGTTCGCGTGAAATTACAATTATCTCTTTATACAGGCCAACCCTTCGCTCATTATGCCGAGTTAACGCATTAATTGTAATTGTTCGCTCGTTTTAATAGGCTTATAAAATATTTATAAGTAAATCGGTTGGTTTACTCTCTAACATTACGTTATATCTTAATGAGTACAGTATATTTCTGAACAATGTTCGTGGCTAACGGAAATATTATGTTTATTTTATCTACGTTGGAGTGTAAAAGTAATATCGGACTTGTTTAAATGAGTTCTATGAGGCTCTACATTTGATATTAAGGTTATTGTGCATCAATATTATCCCTTGCTTTCGGTTCATCAGTCGCGTCAATTGCGGATCTCAACGAGCCACCATGCGGGATCGCGTTATTGGTTTTTTATTAATTTTTTTTTCTATCCCCCGTCTCGCAGTTTGTGTTGCGCGTGCGTTCGTGGGATAGGTCGTGGCGCGACTGTTTATGCTGGTATTAGCATAATGCACTTTTATCTATCACTTAAGCTGCTTTATTCACCAATTATCACTAAAATTTATCATCATTGCAAAGTCGTTTTTACAAAGTTCATTGGCCTTTACCTAATGAATGTGAGACGATTGTTTCCGCGAATCACTGAGCTAATTACGCGACGTCCGAATCAAAGGTCATAACTGTTAAGTATTGACAATGGAGCATTTGCATTCGTGTTTCCGGCGCAATAGTCAAATTATCGTGAAATTTTAACGGTGTGTGGTTTACCACTGATACGTATAATTAAATTGCACTTTTTTATACAAACGAAAGCGTGTAAGTAAATTTGAATAACATTACATATTATTTTACATTGTATATTTTAAATCACTGTACAAGGGCTGCCTTGTTTGTCAAGTGGCGCTAAGTGTGTATGGTGATTACGAGATCCTGGATTATCTTTCTATATCATCACGCCCGATCCTTGTGGGGTAGGCAGAGAGTACAGAGTTCTAACAGGTTCTTTTCTTACTGACCTCACTGGCTTCCTCAACTCTCATAGTTCGTCTCATATACGCTCACCGATTACGGAGACTCTTGGCTTGAAGTTTGCTTTTTCTATCTGTAATTTCTCAGTCGTAGTCCAAAGTTTTTAATAGTCCCCGGTATAATGAAAAAGGATAGTAAGAAGAAAGCGAGTAGATAAGAAAGATAGTATCGGCGTAAACATGGGAAAGGGTATGCTCCGTTGGTTCGGGCATATAGACCGAATGTCAGAAGAAAGAATGACAAAACAGATATACAATGTAAAAGTGGAAGGATGTAGGTACCGAGGAAGACCTAGATATCTACCTATCTTACCATGACCAAATAGACCGAGTCTTATCTGAAGGACAAGTCCGTATCCGGCGAGCGTGTATGAGACGAACTATGAGAGTGGAGGAAGCCAGAGAGGTATGTAAGGAAAGAACCTGTTGGAACTCTGTACTCTCTGCCTACCCCGCAAGGGATCTGGCGTGATGATATAGATAGATAATGAAAATAGGCTCACCCCCTGTTAGACCGAGACCTAACATCGTCGCCGATGTGTGAGTAAGCACAGTTCATCCTGCTTGAGGAATATAAGATTGACTATCTTTTTATATATTGACGGACGATTTAGCGCAGTGGTTAAGAGCTTGAGCTGCTCAGCCCACTGTGTCGAATAGTCGCGGGTTCGATTCCCGCACGGGACAAATCTTTGTGTGATCCACAATTATTTGTTCCGGTCTGGGTATTTGTTTGTGAATTGTCATGTTTGTAAACGCACCCACGACACAGGAATAAATCCTAGTGTGGGGCTACGTTTTTGAAAACAAAATAAAAAAAATAAAAAAATAAAATATCATCACGCCAGATCCCTTGTACGGTAGACAGAGAGAACAGAGTCCAACCGGTCCTTACAGACCTAAGTTTATAACGTGTTAAGTTAATAATTAGGCATTTTTTTTCATAAGGCGTCAGTCGTGCGTGCGTTTACAAACATGAAAATCACATACACAAATACTAGGAGTGTTCGCAACGGCTATATATTAAAAACGCGTTATAACGATACGCTACTTTTAAAACGCCTATTATTTTTTACGCTATTAATAATAGTTATTTCATCGCTTCGTTGAACGACGCCTTTTGATTATTGTCGCAAAACACCCCGCGCCGCCGCCGTGAGCTGTTAAACGTTAAAAATTCAATATATTTTTAATAAATTAATTATTTACACGTAACTAAAACTTTTATTTACAGTTATTACAATAAACAAACCCACGATTTATTTGTAAACAATTTGACACGCGACGCCGCAATCGCTCACAAACCCACGATAAATGCATAAGTACGTCATCCAAGATCACGCCAGTGATCCGCACTGATTTTATTAAAAAAATCTAACGTAGTAACCAACACGTTATAAATAACGTATTATACGAACAAATATATCGGCGCGGAACATAATAAATAACCTAATAATATATTACTTTCATTACTGGACACTCATTTAAAAATAGATCATATGTAGTTGTCTTAGAGCATAATATAACACGTGACTTTTGACAAAAATATTATACGTCTAAGTGAAATTGACCTTAAGTCCAGTCAGTCAAGTGTCGCTGTGTTGCGTGGCAGGCTGGTAGGCGGTTTTGGTCGGACAATATGTAATATAACGCTTGCCCGAGGTAATAAATAATAGGTGATTTGATTATTTATTAATAATAGATTATTTTTTCAGTTATGTAATATAACGATCACTCCTAACAAATACCCAGACCAGAACAAGTAATTGTGGATCACACAAAGTTTTGTCCCGTGCGGGAATCGAAGCCGCGACTATTACGGTTGGCAGAGCGGCATAAGCTCTTAACCACTGCGCTAAATCGTTCGTTAAATAAAATTAGTTCAGTACTAACGAGCAAAGGGAGCTATAGGTTTGGCGGAATTTTTAAATTACCATACAAGTTCAAAATTCACAAAATATTGTTCCCACATTCGCGTAATTGGTCATAAGTACTGGGGTATAAGTGGTGTCGATATGCAAATGCTTGTTGAACGTGATCAAGTACACTCACCACTTTAGAATCGAGAAGCAAAAGAATTGCTCTGACATTTACAGCCATTGTTTTCAACATAGGAATTCGTCACTCGTTCGAATCCGTGAGAAAATTAATTTAATAATTGCCCGCTTTGGTTATTTTTACTTACAAAATGCGTCCAATTTGATATTTGTGGTTATACGTTATATATGTACGTAACGTTTTTCGTAATCTCTTATTAAACATATTGCAATATTTATTCTACGTTTAACAAAAACGTGTAAGTAAATTTAAATAATATTACATATTATTTTACATTTTAAATCACTGTACAATGACTGCTTTGTTGTTCTATTGGCGAAGCGCATCACTTGGTGATCACAAGGTGGTCCAGGGCTCAAATCCTAAGTCGGACAAATGTAGTTTTTCTAAAGAAAGCTATATAGATATATGGCGATAGGCTCGCCCTCTATTTCATGGGGCCTAACATCGTCGGCGAAAAGTGGTTGTACTCAGTACACCTCTGCCACCTCCGCTTGGGGAATATAGGCGTGACGGTGTGCAATATTTATTTTACCTTAATCTATACAAGGTGTAACATAATAAACGCAAGACCTGAAAGTAGTTTGTTCTAAATCGATAACTGAATTGATTCCAACTTTTTTTAATGTATGTTGCTTTTTTAAATTTGCAAAAAATGCTTTCACCCCTGAAGTGCGCTATATAAAACTAAATTTATTTTTGATTCATAGCAATAAGGAGAGTCCAAATGCATTCCTAAAACGTATTTCTCAAAACGGATACATACACGTACAAGTTCCATTGTTAATTGGGGTATAAAAGTGTTTAAAAAAGGGGTAAATAGGTTTAAATTTGGATATTTGGTTTTCATTTTGAATTTATGAAGCAATTCTCTAATCGAAGCGTCTGAGGTGTTGCGTATATTATGTTACACCTTGTATATATCGTCATGACCAATTACCCCAGACGTGATGTCCAGACAATTTTAAATTGACAACTTATAATTTTTTTAGTATAAGGATTTTGTGAAGGTGTATTATAAGATGATTATTTAACTTGTCTTCCAAAATATCAGCTATTGTCCCCTGATTACATCCATTATGATATGTAGCTTAGCACTATGGCCCTCTTTTTTTAATGAAATATTTAAATAAGTGATTTACCCACTCCAAAATTGCTTCTTAGATAGTGTGTATATTTTAATGAAACTTTACAGTGGTATAGCTTATATACATGAAATAAAACTATTTTTCGGATTTTATCGCGGTTGATTTTGACTTTTAGTTCCCGACGTTTCGAGTGCTTTGCAGCACCCATGGTCACGGGAGGGACTGAGGTGTTAGACGTCCAAAAGGCATAGTTGTTCCGGGGTACCCTCAAACTTTATATTCACGTAAATCTAAGAACTCAGTATAGCTTATATACATAATAATAATAATAGCCCTGTTAAGAAACTGTCCCACCGGGCCTCCTCTCAAATTGAGAGGGTTTAGTCCACCACCCTGGCCCAGTGCGGGTTGGTGAACTTCACACACCTTCGAGAAACTCTTAGGCATGCAGGTTTCCTCACGATGTCTTCCTTCACTGTTAAAACAAGTGATAATTAATTTTTCATTCGCACAAGCTTTCAAAAAAACATAAGTGCCTGGGTTTGAACCAGAGACCTCTGACTTTGCAATCCAACGGTCTAACCACTAGGCTATTACAACTTATATACATACATCAGAATGACACCGTCACGCCTATTTTCCCCAAGCAGGGGTGACAGAGGGGTACGGTGTACAACCTCTTTTTGTCTACCTTTAAATTGTGGACTATGATAACTATAATGTATGAAGATACATACGGGTCATTCCATGTCAAATCGACAAATTTTTTACCTGACCCCCTTTGATTACGCTGAAAATTTTCTATCTTTTTTTACCCCCCGAAAGTTACTTTTCAGATTTTTTTCTAAATTATTTTCCTATCTCAAAAAAAGTTATGAATTTTTGAAAAAAACCGCTCTTTTATTTTTAAATTGCCAGAACTTTTTCAAAAATTGACCGTAGGGAACTTTTTTTTTTCAAAATTTTTGTTTTTAAATGTAGTTTTCGAAAAAAATATGAAAAAATTTTCAGAATCCCAGGTATATGAAATATTTTAGTTTTTTTTAAAAAAACCGTAATTTTCTCAAAGTCCGAACGTTTTTTTTTTTTATTTTTTTTTTTACTCTAAAAATACTTCAACTAATTCTGCAATGATCCCCGTTAATCAAAAGATGTGACGACAATCGCTTCTAGTTTTTTTTCTTGATTATAAAAAAAAATTTTGTTGAATTTTTGCTGATTTTATATAACTTTATAATGAATTTTTTTTTTATTTCCTCGTGTAACCTCAAAAGTTTAAAAATAATATTTTATTGGCGAATTTCAAGTGATTATCGTCCAAGAAATTGTTATATACTAAAATATTTCATATATCTGGGATTCTGAACATTTTTTCATATTTTTTTTCGAAAACTACATTTAAAAACAAAAATTTTGAAGAAAAAAAGTTCCCAAACGTTCAATTTTTGAAAAAGTTCTGGCAATTTAAAAATAAAAGAGCGGTTTTTTTCAACAATTCATAACTTTTTTTGAGTCGGGAAAAAAAATTTGAAAAAATTCTGAAAAATAACTTTCGGGGGGTAGAAAAAGATAGAAAATTTTCAGCGAAATCAAAGGGGGTCAGGTAAAAAATTTGTCGATTTGACATGGAATGACCCATACGCAAACAAAGTCGAGGGCTACCGCTACTTTTAAATAAATATTTGGCTGATTACTTTGTAAGTAGACTATATCTTTCACTATACTAAGATGCACTCCCCAGTTTTAGCGGAAGCCGAGCTCAGTTTAACAAAAAATATTGCACACCCAGCCTGGTCTATTTTTGAGTGTATTTCGCGCTATTTTGGCGTTCCCTGCGCAAGCAATGTGTCAATGACCCCGTTTGTCTGTGTTGTTCACGCACTTTTCGGAATTTTTAGGGCGATTCTATGCCGGCAAACATTGAAGTATTTTCAGCATTTCACGCTCCGTTATAATAGTTTAATTTTATAACTAAGAGCCTTTTGACTCATTAGGCATTTGTGGTGTAAGAAAATTTTCAAAAATGTTATTCCTAATTAGTTGTCCAATCAATTCTTAGTTCATACACTGCTGCATTTTGTAGTAAAAACTATTCAGAATTTATAAGTATAATGATTAAAACTTATAATATCTAGCAAGTGATGAATTAATACCTTGTAGTTGATTAATAATTAAATATAAGAAAGGAAATGAGTTAAAAAATTCATAACTAAGTACTGCCGTGTTTAAAGTGTAAGCAGCGAGTCGCGTTATTTGATTTTGATGTTAATTAACCGAGCGAACTAACAGAATTCCCGATTTCCGAGCACGACGCGAAGTTCAACGTTAGCATACAAAAGGCCTGTGAGGCGCGGCTTTAATTTTTTTTATAAGCTGAATTCGGCTTTATTTTATCGTCTCGGCGCGGCACAGCGGCGCGATGGCGCGGCGTTCGCGACGCACACGCACGAGGGCTGTTCGTACATGCGCGAACGCACTCACGCACACAGCGGCGAGCGCCCTCCTCAGCGCGCTGCAATTCGTCGGGAGCGCCGCGTCCCGCGCCCTCTCACCCGTACGCAATTGCACTGCACTCTAGCACGCTGCGCTGCGTGCGTAAAAAGCGCACATGAGGTGCGGGGCGCGGCGCGGTGGCGGAGAATACAGGCCTGCCGCGGCCGCGCGCTTCAGCACCAGACAGTCACAGCCAGACGCTTGCAAGAGCACACCGCCCCCACAGGCAGGGCGTACACTCGTCCGCTCGCGCGAAACAACCCCGACCGTGGTACGAACTTTGATAAGTGCAAGTGCGAAATTTTCACATGAGTTATTTAAACTTTTCCGACGTTGAACCTGCTTTTTTTCTAAGCGCCTGGATTATTTTTCTTAAGGTGAGTTTGTTTTGCAATTTATTGGCACAATATTTTTTAGATACGTAGACTCTATCTTCTACGGTTTCGTAGTCCAGAGCTGCTACTTTGCATAAATGGTACGTCAAATAGTAAGTCCCTTATTTGCTTTTAGATTTTATCCGTTATTTTACTCCGCATAAAGTTGGAAATAGGTGTTGCAGCGCAATGCTAAATTCATTATAGAATACAACGGCAGGGAATCAGGCGTAACTGCTTTTATTCGTCCCCTAAACTCGATATACCTGCTGAATAAAAGGTAAAAAGTCAATTTGGCAGTGTGGAAGGGCTGTGGAGTTTTATATGTAAATTGGGAAGGGCGGTGCAGTCGAGGAGTCGCGCTCGGTCGCGACGTACGACCGCAGTCGCAACTTGCCGCTGAGTGGCAAGCCGTGAAGCCGCGCGAACGCATGCAAGTTGCATGGAACTTTGTGTACGCAAGGATTATCAGTCTAAGTCGAGTCGTGCCTGACACGACTATTTTTTTTGATGATGTATCCCGCTTCTACGTACGAGGACATATTGCCAGGTATCATACTCGTAGTGTATATGCTTTCCTTTTAGAATTTAGTGTTTTGTTGGTAAAATAATTGTATTCGCAAGCTTATTGAATGGACATGTTAACTCTATTTTTTTTTATATTTGGAGTTTTAAAAAGTATTGCTGCCTCATTGGTCTGGTGGCAAAGCGCATCGCTTTGAGATCACGAGGTATTGGGTTCAAATCCTAGGTCGGACAAATGTAGTTTTTCTAACGAAAAATTCCCAGTATGAGTCCGGAGTCTGGAATTGTGCCCGGTATATGGCAATAGGCTCGCCCCCTATTACATGGGACCTAACATCGTCGGCGAAACGTAACGCCAGAGGGGCTGGGGAATATAGGCGTGACGGTGTTAAATTAAAAAAAATAAATCCCCTTTCTATAAGCAGTAAAAAAACCTTTTTTCTACATAAAATGAACATAAACCCTATATAAAACATTTAAAACAAGTTATAACTTTACACTAGGAAAAAATATTCCTGTAGGTATTATGCGTGCGTTTTGTAACTATGAACTCCAACATCCATATTAAAGCAAATATTTGTGGATTCCATGAAAGATCCCGTAGACCGCGCGAGGATCGAACCCGCAACTACGGCAAGATTGAATTGTTTAAGTGCCTACTGTGTAAAAACATTTCCACAGAACCTTCCTAATTTATTCAAATTAATAATTTAAATTCAAAATACCACCAACTACGACAATATCATAACGCCAGACCCTTTGCGGGGTAAGCGAAGAGTAGAGAGATATTATAATAATAGAAGTAGTAGTTACATCCCTTAACATGTATATTCCCAAATAAATAAGTTGATGAACGAAGACATATTATTCTTATGCTTACAGAATCACATCTAAGAAAAATGGGGAGCACCGAAGGACAGCAGACTTTTTGTCTAAAATGGAACCACCACAAAACCAACTTAGTGGAAATCTTGGAAGCTTTGATCAAGGGGGAGACCTACGTCGACTGCACCTTAGTTGTCGACGACCAGGTAACGTTCAAGGCTCACCGCGTCGTCCTCGCTGCCAACTCCCCGTATTTTCAGTCAATATTGGCTGACGTGTCTATGGATCACTGTAGCATTCTCTTCCCTGGCGTAAAGGATTTCGAGATGCGCGCCCTCCTCGAGTACATGTACACGGGTGAGGTGAACGTGACTCAGGCCCATATACCTCACATTATGAAGGTAGCCGAGCAGTTGGAGGTCAAGGGTCTGTTTGATATGACAGAGCTGCGCCGACGACCGGGCAGCACGGAGCGCACACCAGCCGCGTCCCCTCCGCGCGTGGTGCCGGCCGCGCCCTCTAGTGTGTCCCCGCCAGCACCCGCGCCGCCCTCGCGCTGGCCGCCGCCGCCCGCTGCGCCCGCTCTATCCGCCGCCTACGACTCCGCCGATATGAACCCACTCAAACGCAAGAAACTCTCCAGTATGCTAGCCACCCGTGATACGCCAATTTTAAGGAACGTTCTCGCTCAGACTACCCCTGTAGATTCATCCCAGCCTATGTCTCTCGTCTGTCATCCCGTCACCCAACACGCTCCGCCCCGCCTACACTCAAATGGGTCCGCGCATGAGTCGGAGAGACCAGTCAGCCCCCAGAGACCTTTTGACTACCGTCCTCGAAGGCTTTCCTCCAGAGCTTCCTCGCCACACTACAATAGGTCAGATCGCTCTGAAGATGCTCACTCTCCCTACACTGAAAGATCATTCGACGATGAGAGCCAGCGTACTTTCCATCCCTCGCCTCCACCCACTAATTTCCAGCAAGATGTTAGGGCTGGATTAGCACCATACGTTCCTCCGCAACAAAAACCCGAATGGAAGCGATATAAACAATACACAAGATCTGACATATTGTCCGCTATTGAGTGCGTGCGGAATGGAATGAGCGCGCTTCAAGCATCGCGGAAATACGGCGTTCCCTCACGTACTTTATATGATAAAGTTAAGAAACTCGGTATAACGACCAGTCGCCCAATGAGTCGAGGGGTCAAGAGAGAAACAAATGGTGCAGCATTTCCTTATGGTTTAAGCGGTACCGGAGGTCCTGGTGAAGATGGAAATCCATCAACACCTCTTATTGACCCATCGTTCCTACAACAAGCGTTAGAAGGAGCGACCAGAGACGGCGGCAGGGAGGCTCTGCACGCCATGGCACTAGCAGCAGCTGCACACGCTGCTCTGACGCCGCGCACACCTCCGCGGTCACCACCACAATCACCAAGATCACCAATGCCCGACGACGACCACGTTGAGGATCTATCAGTACCTCGGCGACGCGACTTGGATCAACCTGCTGGCGTCATCGTACCACCTCGAAACTTTGCATTAGATTGTGGTGGAGGTGAAAGAGATTGAATTGTCTGAGGTGGATGAATGGACATTCGTAAAGACTGACTTAGGCGTACAAAGTTAGAAGTAAGGCACTATTGGTAGGCTATACTGGACGCGCCGCGTGCGCACGCCACGATGACCGGGCGCTCCGGCCGGGCGATTGCAATGGGCCCCGCGGCCATTTCTCTTCTACCTCTCTTCTTCTCTATTTATTTCCAAGCGTCAGCGAAGCTCGAGGACGAAATAAAATTTCCGTTCGATAGATGACGACGCCTTATTGTGATTTTATTTCTGGTTATTTCCCTCTTTAGTTTTTGTTTTATAACGTTTACGTCTTTGTTAATGAATAGCGGGATAAGTTAGCTTTAACTAGTATTAATATTGTTTCATTTGGACTGGAAACTTCGTAGGGCCTCAGGGCAAAAAGGCAGCGTCGGCCTCGCCACCCAGCCTTTGGCGTGATCGCCTAAACAAGCTATTGTGCAATTTGTTGTCCGCGACTGTGATGTTAATAGACTGAAACGCCACTACTACCTCACGCTACAGCTACTCTAGTCCACCACGTCGAATATGCCATATTACCTATTTGTTCAAAACAGACAACTTGTGTGAGACTAAGGTGTATTTAATCGACAGCTTACAATGTTGAATTAGGATCGTGCGACGTGTTACATTCATGTCACCGCGGATAGCGACGTATCAACACACCGATTAATTAGGTGTCTCCTTATTATATACGGGTTAGATTAATTTATATTTTCATCAAATGCCATAAATGTTATTTGTTAATATATTATTGTGCTCACTATATCATCTATAGAAATGTTCTGCACACGCACGGTGATTCATGTTAGAGTTAAGAGATTTCATAAACACTTAGTTAAGAAAGCTCAATGTTTTAATTAGGTTTGTGGTCAAGAAAATCGTCGCAATTCGCTGTAATACGTAAGTTATTATAATATCTGATCTATATTTAGGCGTTACGTCTTGTTTTATGCCAATAAAGTAAAATCTCTAGTTAAAAAAAAAACATAACTTCTACAAAATGAAAGCACTTTCTTATTTCTCGGTACCTAACATCTGCAATAAATATCGTTAATCATTAATATATTCATTCATTGTTTTCTTCAATAATAAATCTATGTATAAATAAAAGTCCTAAAATATGTTAACTTTACACTATTTTTAAGTTCATTACTTATTATTTAGTAATTGATTGGAAGACTGATTTGTTACTTTAGTCTAGTTTGAAAATGCCATAGATATCTACGAATATATCTACCTTAATTTGCGTACGTAAATTTATAATTAATTAGGATTATTCACTTATGGAGTGTGTAGAAGCTACACTTTGATAGGTCTCACTATGTTGTGCCTTTGTTTGTTGCAATGAAAACATTATTGTACGTTAGGACATTCCAGTAGGTGTACCAGCACTTTTCTTCTTTTATGGTGGACAATCAGACATGGGACATCACATACTTTTGATTACTCAAAAGTAACGACAAATATTACTAAAAATCAAAATCATCTAAAAAATCGTTAAAACTTCATTGCAAAATAAGCTAAAAAACCTACCCTGTGTATTAAGCACAGGGATGCATGTTCATTACATTTGATTTTAATAATTTGAAGCGTTTGTATAGGACTAAATCCCACAAGCGTCTGAACTGCCATATTATATTAAATACCTCACAGTTTTGTTATATGTTGTAGCATTATTATATATGTATATCCACTTTTGTGCCTATAAAATATATGTTATGATGTTATTGCACTTATAGTTCAAGATTTAAGTTGGGATTTTAAAATATCGTATGTACTTTAAATTACGTAGTTGGTACCATATCTTTACACATAAGTTATACTAGAGCGAGTTTGTTTATCTCGTAATTACATAAATATTATAGTAAGAACTCTATATTTACAGATAATATAATGTTATAAATATAAATTAAACGTTTAATATGTAATTGGTAATTTATTACTTCCTTGTAAGTGCTGTAGCAAATACTAAAGTACCATACTAATACTATAGTTGCGAAGATTTCTTGAACGTTTTTACTTTCCTTAACATATCATATATACACAGAAAATACACACGGTGCTATATAAAAAACTCGGTGTAAATGATTTGTGGTCTATTGGCGAGCGATGTGCGTAGCGATTACGAGGTCCTTAGGTCGAATGCTAGGTTGGAAAAAGTGTAATTGTTTGATTCCCAATATAAATCCGGACTCAAGACTTTATGTCCGGTAGGTACAATGGACATAGGTTTGCCTCATATTACATTGGGATCTTACATCGTCGTAGAAAAATGGTTGTACACGGTAAACCTCTGCCCCCACCGCTTGGGAAATAAAAAAATTTAGTTGCATAGACACGTTTTCTACATATGTAGGATTTTTCTTACATTTCCAAGGCAGTATAGGTAAGTACTATTCGTAAATAATTCAGTTGTGCAACTAGTCTATTATTTACGAATCTGTCTAGATATAAAGGCCGAAATGGAGAACACCGGTATACGAATAAGATCTGAGTATCTACCGAGGGATAGGGAATACACTTATGCAGGATTTCATGGTAAGTAGGTACACTTTATAGTCGCCTTAGTACATCGTATAATTTCGATCTCAATGAAGTAGATGGCAGGCAAGTCGGTTTACTTCGAAATTATTATTTACATTCGGCGTGTCCGCCGTGCGACGTGCATACAAAGCAACGGATGATCGAGACAGTTCATGCCACGTCGAACCTGACTAAGGTCAATTATCTTGCAAGCAGTGCTCTTTAGGCTCCGGCTCACAGAGTAAAGTAATATAGTAGAAATAGAGAGCCAACTCGGCGCTTATTTACGCCAACACGATTGCTGTCACTTAGTAGCGCCGTCTATTATTAGTATTCCGAAACTTTTTAGACGTACGTACCTATATATAGGTAGCTATAGTGGTATGCCTATATAGGTATATATTCGTATATGCATATATAGTTCAGAATCCATGTGCGTACTACCTATAGGAATGTATAGATGCGGCTGTATCTATACACTCCTATAGGTAGCACCATAGTGTAAAGTAATATAGTAGAAATAGAGAGCCAACTCGGCGCTTTTTTACGCCAACACGATTTCTGTCACTTAGTAGCCCCGTGTCTTATTAGTATTCCGAAACTTTTTAGACGTACGTACATATATATAGATAGCTATATGCTATAATAGCTATGCCTATATAGGTATATATTCGTATATGCATATATGCTTCAGAATGCGTACTACCTATAGAAATGTATAGATGCAGCTGTATCTATTCATTCCTATAGGTAGCACTCACGAATATATCCGGTAAAATAAAACACTATTAATAAAAATTTTAACTTATTATTACGAGGAGCAACAAGTCTAGAGAAAATAAAAGGCACAAAATCATATCTTATTTTTATTACACAACTAACTTTTGCAACTCACATACTTTTAGGGCACACAATTACATGGATCAATTCAATTAAAATGTTCAATATCACAAGAAGCAATTTAGTTCAAAATTCGTAAAAACTGACACCTAAACCAGTATCCAGAGGATGTTTAAACTCGACGTAAGGCAAGTGCAAAAATGTTTTTAGGTTGATACAAGCAAGCGTACAACAAACAAACAATACGAGTTCAGCGGCCATTGTAAATTGTAATAGTCCCACAGACTAATTAGAGTGAACAGTCCACAGACTGCACATACACACTTTGTATCGATATTTTGTAGAAAATAAATGATAAAAATACTTTTACTAAAATAAATCGAAGTAACAGTTTAATTGTGAAATAAAAAAATATATAACGATGATATTTATCATAGGTTCAGTTGAATAATATTAATATATTAATTTAAACCACAATTTTTTTTTTATTAAAATCGATCTTCTGCCGATACTAATCGGTTCTGTTGTGACATCTAGCGAATAACTTAATAACTAATTGGTCTTATTATGTTTAGGAATAACAATATGAGGTGGCGTGACCAAAAAACTGTTTTGACTGTATTGGTGACTTTCCGACCCCTGGGTAGCACTCAAGAATATGTCCGGTAAGATAAAACACTATTAATAAGAATTTAACTTATTATTACGAGGAGCAACAAATCTAGAGAAAATAAAAGATACAAAATCATATCTTATTTTTATTACACAACTAACTTTTGCAACTCACATACTTTTAGGGCACACAATTACATAGATAAATTCAATTAAAATGTTCAATATCACAAGAAGCACTTTAGTTCAAAATTCGTAAAAACTAACACCAAAACCAGCGTCCAGAGGATGTTTGAACTCGACGTAAGGCAAGGGCAAAAATGTTTTAGGTTGATAAAGATCCCCCACGCAAATCCATATAAATTTAACTCAAAATCAGTCAGTAAACACATAATTACAAGCGTACCTACGCGCACATTAAGTAAACAATACGAGTTCGGCGGCTATTTGTAAGAGTTCCACAGACTAATTAAAGTGAATAGCGGTGGAACCGATATATTAATATTCGCTAAGATATTAGTAATATCAGGTGTATTCATGTATTAGTAATCCGACGGATTCTAATATACTAATATTCTGATATTCTCTTTATTCATACAACGACCTCCTAACTACAGTCGATTCATATTCATATTAGCATACGTATCACTATCGGCACCCGAATACTGGCTTTCGTAAATATTCGTCGAATCTTCGGGTATTCAATATCATAACGGATGCGAGCGAGCGAGAAAGAATACATAATATCTTTACCCCTCGTTCGTAAGAACGCTTATTCAACGCGCGGTGGTGAAACGCTGTAAGTGCTTTTAAAAAAGTTTACTGTTAGCCGTTTGATTCATTTCAGCATTGGTTACATATAGAAAGCGGTGGGAATCCTTTTTTTTTTTTCTTTTTTTTTAAAACGTTGCCCCACACTAGGATTAATTCCTGTGTCGTGGGTGCGTTTACAAACATGAAAATTCACATACACAAATACCCAGACCGGAATAAATAATTGTGGATCACACAAAGATTTGTCTCGTGCGGGAATCGAACCCGCGACTATTAGACACAGTGGGCGGGGCGGGCTAAGCCCTTAACCACTGCGCTAATAATTTGTGTTTTATTTATTATGACAAGGCGACCGCGGGAGCGGTATTTTTAAATACAACGATGCCGCCTTTAACTTGTTTAGTTTTAATTAATTTAAATTCATTTAAATTAATTATAACTAAAAAAGTTAAAGTTATTAATAAAAAATATATTATTTATATTAATCATTCATTCAATCATTTATTAATTATTTTATTATTTATTGTTAATATTATTATATTAATAAAATTATTTACCATATTGTCATATTAGTTTCATTTCATGATTTCTTCAATACCATTGTGTTACAAGTTAACTATGTCTATATCACTATAAGATAAACGGAAGCAACACTTTGTTGTTTAATTATTTTACATAGACATAGGGTCATAATACTATCTACATGAATGTTATAAAATATTGAGATAATATTTTGCGGCAACGTTATCATTTTGGTTCTGAAAACTATCAATACATAATCTATAAATAAAAATATAAGGTTGACAACGGAGTTAAAAGTATTGATACCTCGGGGTTCAAACGGCGTAAAGGACATTTTAGCGGAAATGAGTTTTTAACCGTATCACAATAATGATAATGTTAAAAACTCATTTTCATCAAAATGTCCTTTACGCCCTTTGAACCCCGAGGTATCGAAAGTACACTTGTAAACAGATTCAAGTGGATTTGGTGAACAAAACTTAAACTTTTAATTTTTATTCATTTCTGAGTGCAGTCTTATAGTGTAGCGTGTCACATATTTGTTATTATTATAACTATTATATTGTGTGAAAGTTCATACAAATATAGCGATAGTGTATAGTGTAACAGTTAAAAGTAAAATTTTACTGAAGTTAGGTATAAGTGGTCATATTTTAGTGAGATAGGTACGTACGTAAAAAAAAACTTGTATTATAAATATTAAGCGAGCTAGAGTAAGCGAAGTTTGGTATTATTTCACAGTTGATTCCGAACAAAATAAGCTTGCAAAATGTACTATTTGCGTCAAAATGTAGCTTTAAAGGAATCGTATCTAATTCAAATAGACATTGGAAAACTAAAAGTTTAATTGTTGCTACGAATACAAATGCAATTCAAGAACATGAGCTTATTTCAGTGAAGCGAAAAACACCTCAAATAAAAATATAATAAAAATAATGAAAATATCATATGTTGCCAGTTATCTATGAGAGAGCAAACAATTTGCTCTAAGAAGTACATATTAAACAACTTGTTAATCCAATAATACCAATATCAATGTCAAATTTAAAGATAAATATAACCTTCATAATAAAAGATCAGTAATATTCAAATATTAGTTTAAGTATTATAATATTACTTGACGAATATATTCATATTACTAATACTGAAAAATATCGGTATTAACCCATCTTTAAAAGTGAACAGTCCACAATCCGCATACACACTTTGTATCGATTTTTTGTAGACAATAAATAATCGATAACAATACTTTTACTAAAATAAATCGAAGTAACAGTTTAATAGTGAAATATGACGATGTTGATCACAGGTTCAGTTAAATAACATTAATATATTAATTAAAAAGACACTAATTTTTTTTTATTATTATAATCGATCTTCTAACGATTTTAATCGGTTCTGTTGTGACATCTAGCGAATAACCTAATAACTAATTGGTCTTATTATGTTTAGGAATAACGATATGAGGTGGCGTGACCAAAAAACTGTTTTGACTGTATAGGCGACTTTCCGACCCCTGCTCCGGCTCATGAAGATTCGGATTCGGGCAATATACGTTTAGCCGAGCGCTAACAAACTTTGTACTTCATTTTGTTGGAATTGACTGCATCTACCGCCATCTATCGAAGCATCCAGCTAACTACATCGGCCACCATTCCCTTGTAATGTTGCATGTTGTTGTACATTACTAACTAGCAGTTTCCCGCGACTTCGTACCCGGTCGACAACAGCGCCACCTACCGGGTCTATGTTATATAGCCCATGTTACTTCTACATAAGGTAGCTTTCTAATGGTCAAAGAGTTTTTAATCCATTCCCATCCAATCCCATTTATTTATCTTATTATTACCCAAATAATAAGATAAATAAATGGGATATACTATGTGCGTTGTAGTAAGTAGTTGTCTATGGCATCTATACTATAATATTATATATAATATTATAAAGAGCAAAAGATTTGTATTTTTGTGTGTTTGTAATGAATAAATTCAAAAACTGCTTTACCGATTTTAAAAACTCTTTGACCATTAGAAAGCTACCTTATTATATATTATATATACAATTATATATTAAATTACTATACAGTAATAAAAGTAAGTAATAATAAAATATCTGATAATAAGATTTGCGGATGTGTGTGTTTGTAATTCACGAGGTGTGAATTGAGTGAGAAAGACGGACGATGTGTGTGTGTGTGTGTGAATGATGTACGCTGTTGGCCGCGAGGCCTTTACAGCTTCACCGGACTTAAAGGCGAGCGTGCAACCACTACGCTCTAGCCAGCCAGAAGAGCCAGAGGTGACATACTCGAGGGCGCCTCTTCGAGGGGCGCGTTGGGACAGTCGCTGTAGGGGGACGGGTGCACTACAAAGTGCACCGGTCAACCGCCAGCTATGAGAGGGGATCTACTACTACGTCGTCGTCGTCGTCGCCCGTATTCTGAGCGGAAAGAAGGGATGACAAAGCATCGGGGGGGTCGGTGAGAACATGTCGCGGCCGGCGGTGGCGGCAGGGGTCGGGGAGGAGATCGTAGTCGGCGGTGGCTACGATTAACGGATTCGCATGGGTAGATGCGTTCGCGAAGTGACGTGTTGACGCCTTTTTAATAAAGGCGCGAATAGGTTCGAGACCTAGATCGGAGTGGAGGTCGACGTTCCGTACGAACCAGGGGGCTCCTACGGCTTTACGGAGGAAGCGGTTTTGAACCACTTGGAGTTTATCGATGTGAGAGGGGGCCGAATGCCCGAACACAACACACGCATAAGTCATGATGGGTCGAACGCAAGTTTTGTAAAGTGTCACCTTATTTCTAAGGGACATTTTACTCCGCTTGCAGATTAACGAATAGAGACGACCGAGCACAAAGGATGCTCGGTGACGGACCCGCTTGATGTGCGGGCCGAAGGACATGGTACTGTTTAGGGTGACCCCTAGATATTTGACCTCTTTGACCCAGGGAATGGGTCGGTCGAACATGGTCACTTGGCCGAGATTACTTCTAGGGCGGCGCAGGGAGTGGCGCGGGGTGGCACCTCTGGAGAAGAACACCGCAGCGCTCTTGTCCGGGTTTACCTCAATACGCCACTTCCTGAACCAATTCCCTAGGGAATTGGCGGATGCCTGAAGGTTTCTGGTAATGGAACCCTTATTCCTATGCGAGACGTAGAGAGCGGTATCATCCGCGAATAGGGCTAGATGCGCCTTACTCGAACGAGGAATGTCGTTCGTGTAAAGGCTAAACAGGAGCGGAGAGAGAACTGAGCCCTGTGGGACTCCAGCACTGATGGAGTGGGAAGTGGAGCGCGTCATTTCGACGCAATAATGGAAGGCGCGATTCGACAAGAAGTCTGCCAGACTTTGTCGAATGCCTTCGCGACATCTAGGAAGAAGGCGCCAGTGTAGATCTATTGAGACCGGAGAGGATGTGCTCCGTGATGCGGTGCACTTGGTGGACGCAAGAGTGTTTGGCTCGAAAGCCGAACTGCTCGTCGATAAGGATACCCCTGGACGTTATGAAGTCTTTGAGCCGCGCCAGAAGTAGGCGCTCGTAGATCTTGGCCAGGGAGTTGAGGAGACGGATAGGGCGGTAGCTCGCGGGGAGATTGCGAGGTTTGCCGGGCTTGGGAATGCCTATGACGTCCGCCTCCTTCCACTTAGCGGGGAAGGTGCAGTTCGTCATGGCGGCGTTCAGTATGGCAGACGGACGATTTAGCGCAGTGGTTAAAAGCTTAAGCCGCTCCGCCCACTGTGTCTAATATTCGCGAGTTCGATTCCCGCACGGGACAATTCTTTGTGTAATCCACAATTATTTGTCCCGGGCTGGGTATTTATGTTTGTGAATTTTCATGTTTGTAAGCGCACCCACGACAAGAATAAATCCTAGTGTAGGGCTAGGCTTTTTTAGCGGGACCTTTAGACAAAGAGTAAAGTTGCATTTACAGCTTAACCAGATAGAGCAGAGCTGCAGAGCAGAGGGCAGAGTCCGCGCCTGATATCTTTTTTCACCGTCAAACTCAGAACTATAATCCCCTATAAATTAATTTTATAATACCTGCTCAAAGTCCTATCAGAGCGGCACTACCTACATGATTTAATGAAAGCTAGAATTTTGTAAATATCTATCTAGAGCTATATCATCACGCCAGTTCCCTTGCGGGGTAGGCAGAGAGTACAGAGTTCCAACAGGTTCTTTCCTTAGAGATCTCTCTTGCTTCCTCCACTCTCATAGTTCGTCTCATACACGCTCGCCGGTTACGGAGACTCTTGACTTGCCCTTCAGATAGACTCGGTCTATTTGATCATGGTACGATAGTCTAGGTCTTCTCCGGTACCTACATCCTACCACTTTCGCATTGTGGGTATATCTATTTTGTCATTCTATTTTTCAACATTCTTTCTGTATGCCCGAACCTACGGAGTATACCTTTTCACATCTTTACACCGATACTATCTTTCATACCTACACGCTTTCTTACTATGCTGTTGCGAATACCGTCGAACAGCTTGACTCCGCACATCTTCCGCTGAGCTCGCATTTCTTTCTCCTTCTTACAACTCTCACTGCCATATAATTTTGAAAATAAATAGTCTAAAATGTAGTTACGACTATTGAAACATATATATTTATGGTTACGAGCATATTCATACTCGCTCACCTAAAAGCGGGTCTCTTAGATACAAAACAAAATATTGCTCACATACGTTCATAAATATTATGTACTTTATGCCTACGTTATAGTATTAAAGATCGTTTTCGTTTAATGTTAGTGCCAGCCACTTTCCGTGGGCCCTAACTTCCTCCAAACGCTTTAAAAAAATGAATTACGAAATCATTAATTTGCAATTAACATATTTTGGATTTTATCACGGTTTATTTTTGGACCAAGTTCCCGACGTTTCGAGTACTCTAGTTCTACAACACCCATCGTCACAGGAGAGACTGAGGCGTTTGACATCCAAAAGTCATTATTATTCCGGAGTACTTTCAGGGATATAATTTGATTGCAAGAAGATTGCAATGGAAATTTTAAATTTCGAGAACGTTTGACTGATTGTCCGTCGCGTCGCGTCGCGAGCGCCTACAAATATTTCGATAGCTACCAATCTCATTTAATCACATTTAATCTGAGTAGTCATTAGTATCCTCTGAGTTGTATTACTAACCCTAAAATTATGGATCAAGTATCCGAAATAAAATATTATTATGATATAGGTACGCTTTTATTTTTTACTAGCAGTTTCGTACCCGGTCGACAACAGCACCACCGGGTTTATGTTGTGTGTTACTTCTGAATAAGATAGCTTTCCAATCTTGAAAGAATCATTAAAATTGGATCAGTAGTACCGGATATTACCCCGAACAACCAAACTCACAAACTTTACCTCTTTATAATATTAGTTTAGATGTGTGTGTATTTTATACCATTTTTATACAACCCTGTTGGACATTTTTATTTTAAAATAACACCATTTTAGACTATTGAATTGAATTGTTATTTTGATCACGGCAATCGGATACGAATGAAATTGAGCGGTAAACGTATTTTGGTCATTGTCGATTAGTTAATATTATATAAAGTTTTAAAATAATTAGAGTCCCCGATAAAAATTAAATTGATAAAAATACCTCACTTGACTGGATAGTGAAGGCATTTTAATCCCGATAAATACCGACCGATGTAGCTACGGCCGCCACTAATCACATAGAGCATAGAGGAGTTCCGTGATAGCATCGACGTATCGTCTGGTCAGTCCGTGGTTGGTTATGATAATTTCCGGTTCATTCATACATATTTCGCATTGCAACAGCAGACTCTTCTGATGTCCTTACCTCTCTCCACACAGGATCAGCCACCGACCTCACCGGAAGGGTCAGAGTATTTTTCCCTCCGGCGGATGAAGAGCACCACGGCGAGACACCTAGTATAGGTATGCCCTCCCCCAAAGCAATAACCCATTAATCAAAGCGTTTACAGCGCTTAAGTTCCGCGCTTTGAAAAAGCGCTCTTACGAACGCAAAAAGTATTGCCTGGATTACATAGAGATAAAATAGTTCAATCAATATTAATTATGCTTAGAATAACAATAATCTATTTATTTATTATTGTTATTCTAAGTATTTATGATAAAAGCCATGATTACACTTTGTGACCACGACTCCGACCTGACAGCCCTAAGGCGCGATTGCAAGGCCGTCAGGTCGAAGTCAGAGTTGGATCCAACTTCACCCGACCTCAAAGATTATAATAATATATAGGAGACCACCCGACCGCGATTGCGACTAAGGACGTTTAGTGATGCAGTCATCGTTATGATAAACATCAATCTATCGATATAATATGTTACTGTTGTCATGTAAAAAGATATAATGTGAAAATTAAAGTGATTGATTATGTATCGAAACATCAATCTTTTATTAAGCTTTCTTTATTGTCGATGTATCGATGTAAGATTTGAGGTTTTGTAAAAGAAACATCGCTTTGAAAATATCGATGTATCGAAAAATCAATATTTTACAAGTTTTGATTACAGTTGTTTTGATTCGTATGTCTGTTTGTCATTTTGGTCAAAATTTGTGATCCATTTTTCAAACACTTGCATGCATATGCATGAGTTTAAATTTAGCATACGAATATAAATTTGCTGACGATGCAATAAAATAGTTCCTTAGAAGTATGCATGCCAACACTACGTCTGTTTCCTGCATTGTACTAACTTAAAGCGAAATCGAAATATAAATAATTTGCAATATAAAACGTTGATGTCTTGCCTATCAAAACACCACCCATTGTTGGGGTCTCCCCTGTGCTCTCTGTAATGTCAAAAACTCTAAGTCTAAGTCTTGTGTTGTTTTCATTTGCTTAAACTATTATTATTGTTTTATTATATTACAATGCGCTGGTTGAGTGAAACATTGTCTTCTCCCAACGATTAAAGTACCTATTACATGTTGTGTGTACCTATAATTGGTTGTGCAGCATTGTTCGATAATGTATTTGTATGAAAAACTTGTAACACGATTTACTGTAATAACTGTTGGTATACCTAAATAAATAAATAAAATAAATAAATAAAAACATTGATATATCGTTATCACCCTTAGTACTGAATTCCATGTCGCCGCACGCTACACGTCCTTCTGTGAAGAAGCGCGCGCCCCCTATCTCAGTCTACCTATTTATCTATTTTATCCGGACCGGAAAGATGGAGATGTTTAAAAATGGATCACAAATTTTGAACAAGAATGACAAACACGGGAATTTATGAATTTCTCTTCGTTGAATGGAATTACTCACCTGACATCACCGCACCTGCTTATCACCCTGCCAGGAACGCGCAAGCGGAGAGTTATGTCAAAATCGGGAAGAAAGGTATTCATTCTAGTCTACTACGTAGTAAACATGCTAAATGTAGTAAAAATCTGCTTCAAAAATTTCTCTTTTGAACTATCGAAATTCTGTACATACTACTACTGGGATTTCACCGGCTCAGTTGATCTACGGGCGCAAACCTAGATCACGTTTTGATCTGCTAAATCCGGCTTCACCATCCTCGTCCGTCGTCCTCTGATCTGTTTATTAACGTGGAGAATAAACAGCCCTTTAAAGATTGAGCAGTACAATGGTAAAAATAAACAAAGTTTTATTAAAAACGATTCTGATACAGGAAATTTTTAAGCAACAAAAAGTTTGATTGGCCTAAAGGTACTATAAGGTACTATAACTATAGTCAGGAGACTCGGCACGGTGACTTATTTTGTTGAGGACGCTAAATTTCCTGAAATGGTGAGGAAAAAGCATAAGAACCAGTTAGTAACTTGTAAAAGTACGCTAATACAAACAGACGCTGCGCAATTAGTGTCGAAGACGTCAGTCATTCTGGGATGAGATCTGCTTCGGGCAACTCTTTAGCTGTTGCGGAGGAAAAGCAGGACGAAGAGTTTTGTGAAGCCGAAACGGAATTGCCGCCTTCAACCACTCCGACCGGTATGAAGCTAAGGAAACTTCCCAGAGTGGATTACAAGAAATTTTACTAGTTGTTCGGGACTTTCATGCGTGCCAAGCTACGGGGGAAAGATGTTGAGTATGCATCGTCGGTTGTCACCTTTTCGGCAATTATGCGAACGGGCTGTCTTTGATTTAATATATAAATATATTTAAATATATAACACATTCAAACATCTTCATCATCAGCCGAAAGACGTCCACTGCAGGACAAAGGCCTCCCCCAAAGATCACCACAACGACCGGTTTTATGTTGTACGCATCCAGCTCCTACCTGAGACCTTCACCAGGTCATCGCTCCACCTTGTGGGGGGCCTGCCCACCCCACGTCTTCCGGTACGAGGTCGCCCCTTGAGAAATATACTGCCCCAACGGCCGTCAGCTCTACGAGCGATGTGCCCCGCCCACTGCTACTTAAGTTTTGCAATTCTGAGAGCTATATCGGTGAATTTGGTTCTCCTGCGGATCTCCTTATTTCTGATTCGATCTCGCAGAGAAACTCCATTGCCCTTTCGGTGACCTTGAGTCTTCTTATGAGGCCTATCGTGAGTCTCGGTGCCGTAAGTCAAACCTGGCAACACACACTCGTCAAAGACTTTTGTCTTGAGACACTGCAGTATTTTGGACGAGAAGATATTACGTAGCTTCCCGAACGCTACCCAACCGAGTTGTATTCGACGATTGACCTCTTTCTCGAAGTTGGTCCTACCTAATTGGACTGTTTGTCCCAGGTATACATAATGGTCTACAACTTTGAGTGCAGAGTCTCCAACCTAACAGGAATGGGTACGACATGGGTGTTTGACATGATTTTTGTCTTGTCCATGTTCATTTTAAGACCCACTTATTGAGAGACTCTGCTGGGGTCATCGAACATAGTGCCGAGGTCTTCCAGGGTCTCGGCCATGACCACGATATCGTCGGCAAATCGAAGGTGAGAGATGTACTCGCCGTTGATATTGATGCCATGTCCTCTCCAGTCTAGAAACTTAAAAACGTCTTCCAGCGCGGCAGAAAACAGTTTTGGAGAAATAAAGTCTCCCGGTCTCACGCCTCGCTGCAGTTGGATGGGGTTCGAGTTCTGACCGTGGAGACGGATTGACATCGTGGCGTTTTCATACAAACTCTTCAACACTTCGATATATCGGTGGTCTACTTGGCACCCCTGGAGAGACTGTAACACGGCCCATGTCTCAATCGAATCAAAGGCTTTTTCATAGTCCACAAACGCTAAACATAGTGGCCGGTTATACTCCTCTGTCTTCTGTATAACATGCCGCAGCGTATGTATGTGGTCTATGATGCTAAAGTCTTTTCGGGGACCGGCTTGTTCGGGAGGCTGGAAGTCATCGAGTCTGCGTGTAAGACGATTTGTAATGACTCTCGAAAACAGCTTATAGACATGGCTCAGAAGTGATATGGGTCTATAGTTCACCAATAGGGTTTTTCGCTCTTTTTGAAGAAGAGAACCACCACATTTCTTTTCTATGACTTTGGCGTTTTGCTCTCGACAATGACGGAATTAAAGAACTTCTGGAGAGCCTTTAGTATCGGCTTCCGACCAGCCTTGAGAAGCTCAGTAGTCATACCGTCATCGCCTGGCGCCCTATTGTTTTTGAGCTGTTTGAGAGCTGTATTAATCTCGTACAGACTGACGTCCGGGATATCTTCGGTGTAATGTCACGTGAATCTGGCTCTTAGGTCTTTGGCAAGATTGCAAACAGGGCGTGTTGACATGTATAACTGTCCGTAGAACTTCTCGACCTCCCTCAGGAGTTCAGGTTTGAAGGATATAAACCTGCCGTCTCCGTCCTTCAGCTTATTTAACCGGCTTTGTCCAATAAACAGATCTCTAGCAAACACTTTGAAGCCCTTGTTCCGCTCTATAACCTCTTTGGTTATGCTGGTATTGTAATCGCGCGTGTCGCGAATCAGAGACTTATAGATCTGCCTATTGAGCCGCCGGCATGCAGACGTCCGTCTGACGACGACGATCGTCCGGAGAATGCAGGACCATCCTGTGTCTTGCCTCCATTAACTTTAGGGTATGGTCTGAGAACTTTTTGGTTCTTTTTGAACGGTGGGCTTTGTAAAACTTGTTCCCGACCGTATGGACAGTTTCCACAATGCTGTTATTGTAATCTTCCACGTCTGCGCACTCGCCTAGAGATTCGAAGCAATTTTGCAATTCAAGCTGAAAGCTATCGTGGTTCTCGAATTTGACATGGTCTGGACGGAGCGCAGACTTCATCAGTTTGGACTTTTCGAGCTTGAAATTAATATTCCATGTGCCTCTTACCATTCGGTGATCGCTACCTGTTTTGAACGAGTTGATCACAGAGACATCATTGAATATTTGACGCATTGTCGACATGGTGAAGTTTATCTCATTTTTTGTGACGCCATCGGGACTTACCTAGGTTCACTTGCGGTGTTTCCCCTTCTGGAAGAAGGAGTTCATCATATAGAGTCCCTACTTCTCCATGAAGTCTGCTAGCATCTGCCCCGGGAGTTCCGTTGTCCAGTACCAAATGTCCCTACTCTCAGCTCATAATCGCCTCGCCTGCCCAGTTTCGCGTTAAAGTCTCCCATGACAACCGTATAGTGAGATTTCGAGGTATGTATGGCTCTAGATATATCCTTATACATAACCTCCACCTCGTCGTCAGGGTGTGTCGAAGTTGGTGCATGTACCTGTATAATTTTTATTGAATACTTTTCAGTCATTTTAAGTATCAGGTACCCTGGTCGACACACTGTCGATCTTATGGACGTTGTTCACAAGGGACTTGTGGACGATAAACCCGACACTACCCTGGGACTGATGGTCGCCCTCCCGGAAAAAGAGCAAGTTACCTGATTTGAGTGTTATCAAGTTCCAACGAAAACTTCCCAGTACGAATCCGGCGTCTGGAATTGTGCCCGGTATATGGCAATAGGCTCGCCCCCTATTACATGGAACCTAACGTCGTCGGCGAAACGTTCAAATTAGTGTTGTGTAACTAGGTATCAATAGTTATAGATAAACTTCATGAAATAGCACTATCGATTGTGTCTTCACGTGACTATTTAGTTGATAGCATCAATAGCTCAAAATGGGCAATACTACTGATAACCGCGATACTGTCGATACTGTCATCAGCATTATGTACAATACTATCGATAGTATCGATGGTCCATGATATGCTATTGATACTATTGACAGTTTTGGATTGAAAATATTATGTTCTTAATACTGTGGCCACTATCGATGGTATCTCTATTATATACAATAGTATTGTATGAGTATTGATCATTATATGGGATGATATTGATTCAGTCGTTACTTGGACACAATAATCCATAGTGTTATCGATATTAAGAATAGTTTCCAAGACCAGGGTGCTATCGATATACTATGAGTATTTTCGCAACAGTAATTCAGGTAAACTTTCAGCAAATATAAACCTATGAAACCTCTAGCTCTATAAATTTTAGTTGTATAAAATAAATTCTTGAACGTATTTAGATATGACGTCAAATCGCGCCACCATAGTTCTCTTTTTTGATTGGCTCAAATGCATCATGAGACATATGTCAAATAATTGCGACATGCCAAAAAAACGTAAACAAGGTGTATTTTTATGAAATAATTAAATAAAAGTGTAATTATTTGATATTATAGTAACAATATGGAAAACGACCCATTCATAAATACAGACGTGTTCAACGTCAACGAAATCGCTGAAATAGAAGGTAAGTATTACGTAAAATTTATATAAAAACATAAAACTTACAAGAGTTTCTTAGAAATCGTGAGTAATCTTATGCAAATTGTTTTAGATTTCCTTAGTGGTTGCGATGGGGATTTCATGAAGAAGTTGGAGGAGGACTTGGCGTTTGCAGATAACGACCCGGACCTTTTTAGTGTTGATGTAAAGGCTAAAGTTGAAAGCACGCCACAAGCGCAATTATCGCCTGGTTACAATACGATCGGGAATCCGTTGGTGTCGCAATATACACATAGGCCTAAGCAGACAGCTGTAAATGCCGCACAGCCGAAGATCAGTCCCGTCCAGGGAGTGTACGCGAGAGACGAGAGCTATAACTTGCGTAACGACGCCTCTCTCCTTCCGGATGTCACACAACACACTCCAAAAATACAAGCACAGACCCCCATGATTGTGCAACAAATTGTCCAGAGCCCACTCTATGTCAACTTGTCTTCAGGGAGTATACAGCAATTGCCAGATGGTAGAGCGTCTTTAGTCCAGTTGGATAATGCACAGACAAACCAGTTAAATAAAGCAAAGCCTACTAATCAACCATTATTAATACAGAACAACACTAAGGGAGTAACTCCATTGATTCTCAAGAGTACTGACGCAAGTTTTTCACCAGTTGTGCTACAATCAAATGTTATCAATCCTGACACACAAACTTTTATGTACACTAGTGCTCCAATTCAAGGTAATTATATTAATAACATTTTAAGAAAGTGATAGCCTAGTGATTAGACCGTTGGACTGCAAAGTCAGAGGTCCCGGGCTTAAACATAGGCATGCACATGTGCATATTTCAATTAATTATCACTTGCTTTAACGGTGAAGGAAAACATCGTAAGGAAATCTGCATGCCTAAGAGTTTTGCGAAGGTGTGTGAAGTTCGCCAACCCGCACTGGCCAGCGTGGTGGACTATGGCCTAAGCCCTCTCAGTTTGAGTGCAGGCCCGTGCCCTACGGTGGAACCTTTCTTAACAGGGCTAATATTATTATTCAGAAAGCATAAGTTTAATTAATAGGTTTGCAAATTGTGGACTTTAACAACAGTTTTTATTAATGAAGTCAGTTAAAAAATAGTTTAGGTATATTCCCTAGCCAAGGAAGTTAATTTTTAGCTTGTGCTGCATAAATGCATCAGGTTTTTACCTTGTTAGCTATGCAGGATTAGTTTGATATGTTTCCTGCTCTTTATTATTCAATTTAAGGGAAATTCTTACCACAATATTGAGAAATTTGCATGTTGATGAGGTGTAACTTTTTCAGTTATGAGACACAGTTATTGTTTAATAACTGCATGACAATATTATTCTACTTAATATTTTATTTCAATTTGCAGGTACTCCTGGAATAATTACGAACACAAAGTCAAATACACATACATTTTTCACAAGCAACAGCGGACCAACCCTCTTGGCAGGGATACCCGTGGTTCTTGAAGGAGAAAAGATAGCTCTAAGTCAGGCACCGCATATAGGGCCACCTAAAGTCAAGGAAGTGAAGCGAAGTGCCCATAATGCAATAGAGAGACGTTACAGAACTAGTATTAATGATAGAATAGTGGAACTTAAGAATATGTTGGTTGGTGAAGATGCAAAGGTAAGTACTATTATTTTATTAACTTTATATTAGATGACTAATCCACAACTTAAAGCAGAACATAATTATTTTTTACTAAAATTCGTGACTTTAATCCGGATCTCATTCTACAAGGCCTAGCCTAGCAAGTGGTAAGTGATTTGATTCAATTCTGGGCTGCAATCAAAAATGTTATTCCCATACATTTTTATGTCTTCTATCTTTGTAATGACTGTTGAAAGGTTAAAAATCGACTTGGCTTAGTATTGTTGTTAATATCAAAAGCGACAACAATAGTAAATGTGTGCAATGTACTCTATAGTGTGGCTTTTGGACACAAATATTTACATCATCAGTTGGGAATAGTAATCATATTTTTCTGATGCAATAACTGTTATCATCATTGAAATGAATGTAGTGTTTACATTTTTAGTAATTATGTAATAAGTAACTAAATTAATAATATTTAGTACTATAACAACTAAGGTCCATAGTAAATAAAAGTAGGAAAAATTACACTGTGGTATTGGCAACACAGACAAAATGGACTTTTGGTGGAATTTTTGGTGACAGTTATGAACGAAACATTTAATTCAATATTTAAATAATACGATGTCCGATTGCGCTTTTTACACATAAAATGTAATCCCATCCTGTTTCTTTTTGAGCTTGACAGAATTGTTACAGGTAAGAACGCCGTAAGACGCCATAATTCAATTTAATTTGATACGCGTAGAGTCGGTTATTTCGCGCGACGGTCGCCAAGTGACTACTCGCGTAAACGTGTGACTACCTGCTTTGCAGGTACTAATTGTTGCTTCAACTCGATGCGCACCCGCGGTTTCTAGAATATTGTTATTCTATGGTTAGAAGATAACATAACCAATAAAATAATTATGCTTGAAGTTGTTCAGCTAGTGTAAGTTATTTTTCGATCTTATCCAAAAGAACCCAATTTAGGATTACTGATATCTTTTTGTTTAAATGAGGGAACCCATGTGGGTGATATAATTTTATTTATTTTACTTAAATCCTACCTAGATAAACTGTAACTGTATACTGCTCTGTTCTTCCGTAACATAATAATACAGACAAAACATTATAAAAGAGTCACTATGGTGTTTCTTCTTTCTCCATAGGAATAACTTTCTAAAGTGGTTATATGTTAAAATATTCTGATGATATTAGTAAGTATTCTGAAGATGTATATATATCTATCTATATCATCACGCCACATCCCTTGCGGGGTAGGCAGAGAGTACAGAGTTCCAACAGGTTCTTTCCTTACATACCTCTCTGGCTTCCTCCACTCTCATAGTTCGTCTCATACACGCTCGCCGGTTACGGAGACTCTTGACTTTT
The DNA here is from genome assembly GCA_905147815.2 of Phalera bucephala. Lineage (NCBI taxonomy): Eukaryota > Metazoa > Arthropoda > Insecta > Lepidoptera > Notodontidae > Phalera > Phalera bucephala. The sequence goes on from LR990615.1 coordinate 18,547,880, forward strand.
CCTTCAGATAAGACTCGGTTTATTTGGTCATGGTAAGATAGTCTAGGTCTTCCCCGGTACCTGCATCCTTCCACTTTTACATTGTATATCTGTTTTGCCATTCTTTCATCTGGCATTCTTTATATATGCCCGAACCAACGGAGCATGCCCTTTCTCATCTTTACACCGATACTATCTTTCATACCTACTCGCTTTCTTACTACGCTGTTGCTAATGCGGTCGGTCAGCTTCACTCCGCACATCTTTCGCAGAGCTCGCATTTCTACCGCATTTATCCTACTTTCATTCTCCTTCTTACATAACCAGCTCTCGCTACTATATAACAGCGTTGGGACAAGAACTCCGTTATGTATGGCCAGCTGCGCCTTATGCCTTAAGTGCCGGCTTCCAAGTAGCTTTCCTATCGCACCATTCACCCTGTTCCCTGCACTCACTTTTCTCTCTATGTCAGCGGTGTATTTCCCATCCTTACTGAAGGCGCATCCAAGATATACAAACTCATTCACTTGCTCCAGCACATCGTTACCAACCACAATCCTTACATTCGTTCTGGTTTCTTCCCTTTCAAAAACCATAATCTTGGTTTTCTTTACATTCAAGTGTAAGCCATTGTTCATGCAGTCGTCTTTCATAACTGTGACTAGTGTTTGCAGATCAGTGGCTGTTGGCGCTATTAAAACCGCGTCATCTGCATAAAGTAGATGGTTTACCACTAGGTCACCCATGTGTACACCTTCATTCATCGCTTTCAGTCTTTGAAGACTTTTATCCAGATATATTAATAAATATATAAAAACAGCAGTGATAGCCTAGTGGTTGGACCGTTGGACTGCAAAGTCAGAGGTCTCGGGTTCAAACCCAGGCACGCACCTCTGTCTTTTCGAAAGCATGTGCGTATTTAAAATGAATTATCACTTGCTTTAACGGTGAAGGAAAACATCGTGAGGAAACCTGCATGCCTAAGAGGTTCTCGAAGGTGTGTGAAGTTCGCCAACCCGCACTGGGCCAGCGTGGTGGACTATGGCCTAAACCCTCTCAGTTTGAGAGGAAGCCCGTGCCCAGCAGTGGCACAGTTTCTTAACAGGGCTAATATTATTTATTATTTATATTATAAACAGTCTAGCGGACAACACGCAACCCTGCTTGACGCCGATTTTAACGTCAAACCAGGGTAACCTGTTACCACCCACCCGTACGCATGCCTTGCAGTCCACATAAGTGGACTGGACGGCTCGCAACAGAGTGCCATCTATACCATACTCTGGCAAAATGTCCCGAAGTATCTTTCGCACAACTCTGTCAAACGCCTTCTCCAGATCTACAAACCCGCAGAAAACCTTCCGGCCCACTGCCAGATGCTTCTCTACGATGTTGCGGAGGGAGAAGACTTGATCCGAACATCCTCTTCCGGACCTGAAACTTCTCTCGGAAGATGTATATTATTTAATTAATACTCTTCTGTTTTTTATTTCAGTTGAACAAATCAGCAATATTAAGGAAGACAATCGATTACATAAAGTACCTGCAGAATCAGAACGCTAGATTAAAACAAGAGAATCTTGCACTCAAGATCGCGTTCCAGAAGTCTGGTGTAAAGGAACCAGTGTTTGAGGGCGCGTACACTCCGCCTCATAGCGATATCTCGTCACCATACAGTTCACCTCATGCTATGGATAGTGATTCACCTTCATCTCCTGAGTACAAGGTAAAACAATGTTCTCAAAGGTATAGGCTAAGGGTGACATAGTATAGCCACAATTCGCCGAGATTCTTTTTTCCTAATGTGTCAAGCAGTGATAGCCTAGTGGTTAGACCGTTGGACTGCAAAGTTAGAGGTCTCGGGTTCAAACCCAGCCACGCACCTCTATTTTTTCGAAAGCATGTGCGTATTAAAAATTAATTATCATTGGTTTAACGGTGAACGAAAAACATCGTGAGGAAACCTGCTTGCCTAAGAGCTTCTCGAAGGTGTGTGAAGTTCGCTAACCCGCAGTGGGCCAGCGTGGTGGACTATGGCCTAAGCCCTCTCAGTTCGGGAGGAGGCCCGTGCCCAACAGTGGGCAGTTTCTTAACAGGGCTAATATTATATTATATATAATGTGTCAATATTTGTATCTGTCACCATGTGCTTCTTCGGTCCTCTCATACATAATGGGGATTTCCTCATAATGTTTTACTTCATCTATATGACTATCATTACAAGAAGTCCATTTTACTAATATGCAAGATATCTGATCTACTCCTTAAAAACTATTCAACAAAAATTAATATATTTTATACTGGCAAGTGCAAAAGAACAGTTTCTTTTGCATTCACTTGCAAGCCAGTGCTTGTAATGAATATTACACTGTGTTATATTTCCGTAAGGTTGGCAATGAACTACTAATAAAGCTGTATATACTGTCCTGCTGCTGAGCTAGTCTTTTCCCGCGAATAGATGTGAGAGATTGCTTATTTTTATTAAAATTTACAATTGCATATTGACCTTATGTTATCCTATCTATTTCATTAAATTTATTTAGATTTTTTGTTAGATCTTAAATTTTAACTTTAATGTGTATGTTTCAGGTTGAAGAAAAATACTCGAATTCAAAAATCGTCATGGGTATGGGAGACCATTCCCGTTTAGCACTGTGCGCTTTTATGGTCGGGTTGATAGCTTTCAACCCGTTCAGTACTTTCTTTGGAGGATTTATGTCAGACTCATCACCATTAGACTTCTCAGCGAGAGTCGATCAAAGAAAGATTTTATCGGATGACAATGTTGGTAAGGCTTGCCCCTTATTTAATGGGCTTCTCTTTTATTTCAGTCAATATGTTTCAATTATGATTTAGTTTATTGAGTTAAGCACCCTAATTTAAAGACGTGAAAGCTTAATTTTACCTATTCTTGATTTTACTAGTTAGCTTAATAGTAATCTAGCTAGCGCTGTGTTCTTTAATAGTTTCATGATAGTGATATTATTGTTGGATTATACTCACCGATATCAGGGTACTGGTAGTTATGCAGAGTCCATTGGAGCTTTTTTCAGTTATTTATCGATACATTGTCGCCGATTCATGTTCCGCGAGAGTCGCTACGTTGTGTATCAAAACGATAATATGCTTATCGTGTTCGCCAATGATAAGATCGCTTTTAGGCAGTTGCCAGATATGGAGGGAGTAGGAGAGTTAGTAAATAATACACAAAAGATATTGAAATAAAGAGCTCTAGGAGTTCGTCGACGTCGTTATTTGTTTCAAATTCGTGCTTAAATTACCCTTCCACGGCATTTGTCGTTTTTGTGACATGCTTATATATTTTTTTAGGTTACAGTGGATTATCCTGGGGAGCTTGGCTATTCAGCACATTCTTCATATACTTGGTGAACTTCATTGTATTAGGAGGATGTCTTGTCAAACTGTTGGTGTACGGAGACTCTGTGCCAAAATCGCAATCTAAAGAAGCAGGACAATTTTATGAGCATAAAAGACAAGCTGAAAATTATTTGAAAAAGGTATTTTTTTTTGGGTGTGTGTGTGTGTGTGTGTGTGTGTGTGTGTGTGTGTGTATGAATGATCTACGCTGTTGGCCTCGAGGCCTCTACAGCTTCACCGGATTTTAACGGCGAGCGTGCAACCACTACGCTCCAGCCAGCCAGAAGGGCAAGAGGCGACATACTCGAGGGCGCCTCTTCGAGGCGCCCTCGGTTGGGACAGTCGCTGTAGGGGGACGGGTGCACTACTAAGCGCACCGGTCAACCGCCGGCTATGGGAGGGGATCTACTACTACGTCTACGTCGTCGTCGTTGGTCGTATTCTGAGCGGAAAGAAGGGATGACAAGGCATCGGGGGGGTTTATATAACTTCGCAATTATTATTGGTTTTTACTTTCTCTCTTTAAAAAACGTAACCCACACTAGAAATTATTCTTTTGTTATGGGTGTGTTTGCAAACATGAAATTCGATTGTCACATTTACAAACACCCAGACTGAAACAAATAGTTGTGAGTCACACAAAGATTTGTCGTAGTCTTTGCGGTGGTCGAACCCGCTACAACTCGATCCAGTGGCCAAAAAGGCTTTAGCTCTTAACCACTGAACATTTAACCACAAGTCATCTTCGAATCTGTCTTGTCGATTTCTCTTTACAGATGAATAAAGGATCATTTATAAATCATATACCCCATATTTTGCAAAACTCACTTCCATTGCTCAGATTAAAGCTTTCTTTAAAGATGACTTTAATTTATTTTATATAATTTCGATATTATTTTCAATCAAATAATAATAATATCAGCCTATACTGCCCACTGCTGGCCAAAGGCCTTCGCTCACAAATCGAGGTGAGAGAGATTAGGTTATACTCCACCACGCAGACCCAGTGCGGGATTGACGGAGGCAGGTTTGTGGCCACCTGCTGTTGGAACTTATTAAGCCGCCTATGAGGCTCCCAACTCGGTTTAACGACTACCACATCATGTGGTAACCGGGACCAACGGCTTAACGTGCCTTTCGACACACGGAGACGCTCGAATATGAAAATGCCACAAACGGTTACCCGTCTCAGGCCGACCAAGTTGAACGCTGCTTAACCGTGGTGATTGGTTAGAACACTGCGGTCGCACAGCGCTACGAGTGCCTCTAAGCCTCTCAATGAAAGAAAATGTATGATCTTTCCTTCAATTGCTATATTCTAATCCCCAGGGTGACCTTACGAATGCAAAGTTGGAATTCCATCGAAGCCTGGCGGTTTGCGGGAAGAGTGTTCAGGCGGGTGGGCAGGGCCACGCGAAGTACTCTGCCCTCGCCGCCGCTGCCCTCAGACAAATACTGCACAGATTACCATTCGGCTCATTCCTTGCTCGTCGAGCTGGAGATTTGTGGGGTGACAGGTAAGAAGAGTTGTAATTGGATGCTCCTTATAATTGGTCTGTAAAGTATCCATCACATTGCTGGTTGTGTCATCCCAATCAGCATAGTATTCATACTCTACCTCTACAGGTATATTACGTTTCAGGTATATAGAGCACAAAGTTTTATCATTATTTTTATCGAAAAATTAAATTAATTTTTAAGTTAGCCGTAAAAATATTTAATTTAATAATGTAATAGGAGGTGACAAGGGAATAAAATAGAAAATAGTCTAATTTTTAAAGTTGCGGGTTTACATTTACAAGTCATTTTAATTTCATTCTCATAGGCTTACAAGTTGGTGATAGAAAAACAACGTAAATTTATTATGACACATAGTGGCTGGTGGCTTTAGCCTGAAATTATACAATGCGGTTTTATAGTGGGAACCAGTTTGGAGAGAAGATTTTTCCTCAGTTGTAGAATTTAAAGAACGCTAATGATATCAGCCACCTGAGCATCAATCAGTTTTTGGAGAAAACAATTTATCTAACAGACACTAAAACACAACTAAAAAAACATAATACTGAATTCATTGTTAGGTGAAATGTATGAATCATGAGAGGCCCTTACAACTGTATTAAATCACGCCTTACAATTTCACTTAGTCCCGCAAGAAGAGCAACTCAGCATTGGGCCGCAGAAGTATCGACCGTGTCCCATCGGCTAGCTCAGCTGGAGATTCTGTCAACGCACAGCGGTCGAAGTGAACGAGTCCTTCTAGCCTTACAAGCGGTCAACTTAGCCGAGGTGACCGGCAACCGACAACTCTTGGCTGATACTTACGTCACGGCTGCTTTAGTGTTCAAAGATTACATGCCGAAGATTGGAAACTGGTTGTGCGGGTGAGTGTAGTGTATTTTAGTTGTTATGTTAAACATGGTAGCGGCCATGGAACCAGTACGGATTAATGAAGGCGGTCACCGACTATCACATTAGAAGTAAAGGCTTAACGTACTCCCCAATGCATGGACTGTAATAACGGTTAATCCGAGGGATTAAGAGGAGTGATAACTTTCCTTTCTTTGGCAGCATAATTTTAATTTCACTTTGCCTTAAGAAAGATACAGAGTTATAAAGTGGTTATATCCACATCGCATACAAGGCAACGTAAGATGAAAAAAAACTAACTCTACACTGGTAATTATTCCTGTATGATGCCGTTACAATCATTAAATTTATATATATATATATATATATATATATATATATATATATATATATATATATACAAATATCCAAACGACTGGATCAAACCATCGTAAAATGTTGGGGAATTAAATAACATATTGTCATTCCTTGATAATTACCTAATTATGGCATTACATTATCCTGATGAGTTTACGCCTAATCAACCGTGATGCATCAAGTTGTCGATCCACCTTAAAGTACTTAACATTCCCTCGTTATACCCAATTTACACACTTCTCACTTCCGCGTGAAGTTTTGGTCGTATAAACGCGCCACTTCCCTTTCTATAGTATTGTTCAGGTAAGGTTGTGAGTGTCAAAGAAAATGATACTTTATTCAATGGCAATAAGAAGCATGACCCGTTTCTATACTTATGGTTTTATGCCTTAATATCATTGAATTAAATAGTAATTTCGTTTGGCACTTAGAAGTGTCACTACCCGTCTTATGTGAAAAATATTATACACTATTATTGCCGGGCGCTCCCTTCGTTGGCCGTTTTTTGAGCGGGAGTTAAAAGACAGGCAGGTCACGCCCACTCAATGTGGCCGGTATAGAAATATTTTTGGAATGATGGGGGAAAATTATTTGGAAAAAACTTAAAGGTAAAAAAACTAAAGAAATATATAATATAAAAAAGGTAAGGGTTGTGTACCACACAAAACATGGGATAGCTAGTATAAAAATTGCCTTGGAGATGTTTTTATGAAAACAATATCGATTCGAGGAAAAGAAAATTTGATGTCGGGAGTTTTTTGCAAACGTAAGAGAAACACAGAGCATTGTTTGAAGTGCGAAGGAAGCATATGAACAGTCGCGTCTGCCGCGGTACTTATCAATGCTTTTGGCGGGAAGTAACGGCAATAGCAGTGTATAAACCGGGTATTAAATATTGTTCTATCTATCTACTATACCATCACGCCAGATTTCTTGCGGGCTAGGCAGAATGAACAGAGTTCCAATAGGTTGTTTCCTTACATACCTCTCTGGCTTCCCCCACTATCATAGTTCGTAAGATGCAGAGTGCCGAATAGGCACTTGGAATGTAAGGGGTGGTATGGAAGATAAGATTTAAATATTGTTAAAGTGATGATGATGGTACGGCCCCAGGTACTACCTGCGGCAGTGTCGGTCGCGGTGCTCGGAGTGGAACGGTACGTGCGGCGTGCGCCTGCGATGGGTTTGTGGTGAGCGCGGCCAGCGTTTCTTGCGCGCACGTCGCTGGACGTACGAGCGAGCGCCCGCAGCGCACGAGCTGTTCTGCCGCCTGCCCGACCCCGCCGACCCTCTCGCGTACGCCATGCGGGTATGATCCTACATTCTACAACAAGACTACCTACTAGTAAAATGTCACATCATCACATCGATCGTCACCAATACTCAACATCGTAATATACAAGTGTATCGTAAATAACGCAAGACCTCAGACACCCCGATTAGATTTCAAATTCAAAAATTCAATACGAAAACCACATTTCCATTTTAACCCCTTTTTTAAGCACTTTTATTATTTATATTTCTTTTTTTATTTTTTATAAAACGTAGCCCCACACTAGAATTTATTCCTCTATCGTGGGTGTGTTTACAAACATGAAAATCCACAAACATAAATATTCAAACAGGAACAAATAATTGTGGATCACACAATGATTTGACTCGTGCGGGAATCGAAGCCGCGACTATTAGACACAACATGCGGAGCGGCTTAAGCTCTTAACTACTGCGCCAATTCGACCGTCAAACCACTTATTAAGAATGAAATTTGTATGCGTATGTGTGCGTCTTGAAAAATACGTTTTAGAATGCATTTTAAATATTTGTACTTATTGATATAAATTAAAAATAAATTTAGTTTGTTATAACGCACTAAGGGAGTAAGATACATATTTTTCAAACAAAAATAAATTAAGATACATTAATAATTATTGGAATTAATCAGTTACTGATTTAGAACGAACTACTTCCAGGTCTTGCTCTAGTTATGTTACACCTTATATGCCCTAACTGCAAAAATAATGTGCCAGTGTCGGGACGTTCAAATGGTGGGCGGTCATACGGTACCTTACGAGCTTCATGTCGTTTTTGATCGAAAATGGACTGGTAACCCCCGGATGGACTGGTTACCAGCTGGCCGTTAAAATGGAGGACCGGCCGCAAATTTGATTATTCCCAGAGACAAACATTTCATGTCCATATATATTACGTCATTGCCACTACCTCATACAGTGCGACAAGAATCTTTTAGCCTTGGATGACATTGACAGGGGGACGTAGTTGTGAAATTAGTGTTACCGTTTAGTAAAATTTTCCAACTTCCAAGGAGATATTTTAACAGGTGCGTCGTAAGATCTTGGGTAAGTTTGTGATCTTTCTACCCTACACAAACTTATACATGGCGGCATACTGTCGTCGGGAGCATTAGCTGGCGTCCAAATTACAGTCCCCCGTTATATGCCAAGACACCCTATCAGAAATACATTTACTCTACCGAGATACAAAACAAATCTGAAGAAGAATTCCCCCCTAAACCGACTATTAGATACATATAATAGATTGAACTGTGCTGACGATATTGACATCTTTCATCTTACTGACATTCGTAAATTTATTAAAATTTGTTCTTTATTTTATAAATTGACTTCTTAAAATTAAAATTATAAAAATTAATTCGAATTATTTTTCCAGCTTCATTTTTATTTTATTGTTATATATATTATAATTTTATAAATTTGGTAATTCTTAATTATACTATTTATTATCTTTAACTTGATGACTAATTCTAATTTATTTCTTAAAAATGTTGTATACACCTGTAGAGATTTAGCATTTTGTCTCATTCCTGTTGTATTTTTTATTTTATTTTAAATGTTTAGTGTTAAGTTGATGGTGTAGCTACTTTAAATAAATAAATAAAGTTCCATAGCAAACGGCAACTCTGCGACTGTCATGGCAAATGACATTTCACTTGATGACAGCGTTTGTTCCGATTTTGGCCGCGGGCCAAAAGATCCTTGTTGCACTGTATGTATATTTTTTTCAACTTAATCTATCTATTAATCTATCAGTGAGCAGTGATAGCCTAGTGGTTAGACTGTTGGACTGCAAAGTCTCCTCTGTCTTTGCGAAAGCATGTGCGCATTAAAAATTAACTATCACTTGCCTTAGCGGTGAAGGAAAACATCGTGAGGAAACCTGCACGCTTAAGAGTTTCTCGAAGGTGTGTGAAGTTCGCCAACACGCACTGGACCAGCGTGGTGGACTATGGCCTAAACCCTCTCAGTCTGAGAGGAGGCCCGTGCCTAACAGTGGGATAGTTCCTTATCAGGGCTAATATTATTATTATTTACATTTTTCACTAATCTATCACCGGATCAGTGCACGGCCTTCACTAAGAAGATCCGGTGAGAAACTCATCGGGCTTGTTTTTTTGCTTTTCGGAAACTTGATACCGCATCCAAAAGTTCACTTCCGCATACAAAATTTCAATCGCAGGGATCATGTCGCTTTTTGGACTTGATGTACTCGACGCAGTGACTGAACGCTAATTTTGATTCCACGAACAAACTCCGTTAGTCGCCAAAACACGTTACAACATCGGTGCCAAATTGCAGATCGCCGATGCTAAAAGTATCGTGTGTGCTATAGCCCATAATCGTAGATATTCAACTTAAAATATATTTCCGCCTACTTAGGAGGTACATACAGGCAGGTCACGAACTCTTCGAATTGGTCAGCAAAGGTTCCAATAAGTTAGAGGGCAAAGCTGTCACCGTTCTTCAGACACATCATCTAACATGTATCCCAATTTTTTTTTACATTCTTAGGGGCATTGAGGCTTTCTCTCTTACAATATGTCCTTCACCGCTAGGTGAGAAAGCCGCACTAACTGACTGACTAACGTCAAACTTTAATAGTTTGGTAAGAAGTCCTTTAGAGGCAATTAACACATCAATAGTAGTAATAAGACTGTATGATTTCTTACTTAAAGCGTTATGACTCTCTTTGCTAGGCAATTGGACAATAATATATTCTAACTAGAACACAATAATTGTAAAAAGCATCTTGCTGCTATGCCAAGCTGCTTGTTAATCGTTAAATAGCTTTCTTTCATAATGTCGATTTCGGGTCATAAAACGACGGACGATTTAGCGCAGTGGTTAAGAGCTTAAGCCGCTCTGCCCACTGCGTCTAATGGTCGCGGGTTCGAGTCCCGCACGGGACAAATCTTTGTGTGATCCACAATTATTTGTTCCGGTCTGGGTATTTGTGTATGTGAATTTTTATGTTTGTAAACGCACCCACGACACAGGAATAAATCCTAGTGTGGGGCTACGTTTTTTTTAAAACTAAAAAAAAAAAAAAAAGATCGGCACACCTTGACTGATACTGATTCTGATTCTATTTCACGATGAAGGTTTAATCTTGTTTGTGTTTAGCCGTTCACATGCACATTGAGTTAGTGTGCGTAACCTCAGAAGCTCTCAGTCAGGATCGCGACGCGGTCCGAGTCACTAGTGTTTTATGTCCGCGCAAAATGTAAGCACAAAGTACCGTCAGCAAGGCAACTAAAACTTAGAAAAGTCGTCCAGAATTAAATGCGATTGAAAATATTTGGGAAATTGTAAAAAATTATATCGCTTCAAAAATTATTGAGCAAAATATGACCTATACCGAAAAACTTATCAATGAAAGAAGTTACCAGCGAAACATGGCATAAAAAAGTCATGTTGAAAAAATTGAAAAGGAATAGTTGAAATATGTTGACCTGAATTTTGAGTTTGTGATTGATCTGCAAAATGATTCCGATGACTGCGAATCAGAATCCGAATATTATGTATCTGACAGTAATTAAATATACATAGCTAATTATAACAACTTTGTTTTTGTTTTGTTCTTTTTTCTAAATAAAAATGTATGACCATCTAAGTGTTTCTAGTAACTTATTATATTTAATTCCCTTTACATAAAAAAATATCATTTTAAGAGCTAAATAATCATTATTTATTAAAAAGCATAAAAATATCTTCAAACTTAATTTAAAATGCGTTTAAGATTTTTTTGCTAACGCTCCCTCAGTTTACACACACAAACGCGCCTGTCTGTACATGCCACTACTACAACCAAGGCCAAACCTTCATCGTGAAATAGAATAACTATACTACAAGACCGTTTTTGGTTGATGGTAAATAGGAAAGTACTATATCTATATTTATTTAAATAGATAAATGCCTCTACATGATTCAGTCCAACTTTACCAAGAACGTGGAAGGATGTTAGTTTATGTGTATTAAATATTTCAGTCTTACCACTTGGAACTGCTGCAGAAGAGTCTTCAGACTTTGTTGTGCGCAGACGAGCGTAGTAACACGCGGGACGTTTTGGAACTCATCAAGCTTATCACCGATGACGTATCGACGGATGCACCCCATCATACAGGTAGAAAAACTGTTACAGATGTACTTTTGCTAATTTTATTTTGTAATTTTAATTTTTTTGTCAGGGAAGCGCATGCGTACGAAGTCTCGGGAAACTGCTAGTAAGGGATAAAAAAAATCAACTGTTATAATACCATACTTCAATGACATAACACATGAATGTCTTGCATCAAAATAAAATGTCGTCGACGATCATTCTTAGATGTATCGGTATGAAAACCGATTTTTAGGGGCCAGATTGATGTTTTATCGACGCATGAGAGTATCATGAGCTTACGGGCATATTAAGCGCCGCATATCGCTGGAGCCCCACTGTTAAGCACCCCACACATCTCATAATAATAATAATATTAGCCCTGTTAAGAAACTGTCCCACTGTTGGGCACGTCCCTCCTCTCAAACTAGGAGGGTTAAGGCCATAGTCCACCACGCTAGCCTAGTGCGGGTTGGCGAACTTCACACACCATCAAGAAATTCTTAGGCATGAAGGTTCCCTTCACCGTTAAAGCAAGTGATAGTTAATTTTTATAATACGCACATGCTTTCGAAAAGACAGAGGTGCGTGCCTGGGTTTGAACCCGAGACCCCTGACTTTGCAGTCCAATGGTCCAACCACTAGGCTATCACTTCTCATAAACACAATTATAAATATGTACTTATCTATCTCCAGGCTGTTGGGACCCCGTAATGGAGTGGTGGGCGAATATCGTGGGCGTAGCTGCGACTTGGCTGCTGGCAGATACCGGAAAGGCTATAGAAATCGGCGACCGTTTGAACATGCTACCTGAACCACTAGCCAACTGCGAGGATCCACTTCCCGGGTAATTTATTTTGTCCACTTAAGTCTTGATACTTGTTTGACTTATTTTCTTCTTGACATTAGGTTATCTAAGAACTAACGATAGGAATCTTAACAATAAGAGACTAAAACACAACCGCGTGAACTTGTCGCCACACATGGAAAAATTATCACAAAATGCTTTAGTAGTTTGTCAACCAATGTATTTGATGCAATGGCTAAAATTGGTATTTTGCAGCATATCCAAGTGCGAAAAGTCTGCCAAAACTTGTAACTGTATCGACGCTTCCATACAGCAAAGTTACATATGCCAAACAAAATAAATGGCATTTGCAACTTTCGTGCCCGTCGATAAGGTTATTTATGCCAAATATAAATACTGGATTATAGGACTTTATTCGTTGGGTCGGTATGTATAAGGTATTCATCGGAAAATATTTTTTACAGCAACAATGCGAGTTTATGTAAATACGTGTCTATTTCTTTCAAACTGTAAATGTGTAGCAAAGTGTCTACAGTAGTTTCAAAAGAAATCCTGCGCTATTTTACTTCTAGTGTTTTATCAGTGTGATTTCTGTGGCACCAATCATTCCTATTACCTAAAAAAACACGAGCGAGCCTTACAGTAGTCGCATATGATGTGTAACATCTGACATGTATCCTTCCATGAAATTGAGATGACTCATTGGTCAAATCAAATAGCGCGCGCTTCCACGGGTCCACCGCGCGTGCTCATTGGTCAAATCAAATAGCACGCGCTCATTGGTCAAATTAAATAGCGTGCGCTTCCCCGGTTTCCTGTAACACATTGCCGTCCCTTTTCCAAAATCACTTCCACAAAAAATATCCAGCAACCGAGAGAAAATATGTTACACATCAAAATTATTAAAAAAAACTTGATTGTTACAATTTTTTGACATAATATCACTATTTTACTGATTGAGTCGATAGCACTAATGAAATATAATCAACGATTCAATTAACAATGAGAAGATTCACATACGAGCTCAAACTTAGAATTCTAGTCGCGCTAGTGTTTATAAAACAAAACTGTATAGTTTATAGTTGTCGTATTAATAACTATTGTCTTTCAAACCATAAACATTAGCTGATGAAAATATAGCTATTGTACTATTATCTTTAGGGCACTGCATATGGCGTACAAAAGCCGGCGGGGGCTGTTGAGCCTCAGTCAGTGCCGAGATGAACGCTCATTCGAGAGGACGTCCGAAACTATACTCAAGGTGTGTTCTATATTCTTTAGTCTGTTTAAATTGTGTTCATATTAATATTGTGTTTTAAGAAGAACATATTTAGTGCGTGAAATACATTTTGCTTGTGTTCTTCGATTATATTTGTCATATGTGATTACACCTAACAATTATTTTCATTTATTTTATAGGATATTCGTTAATATCTCATATCTTCAGAAGTCAATTTTAAATGTACATACAAAGGTTTTTATTATTTGTGCTTTCAGTAAATGCACAGTTATCTCACCATGAATGTCTAAGGACAAATTAACCATATTGAATTTCAGTAAAACATTTCTGATGCTACCTCGGAAAGAGCACAGAGTTATCACAGGAACTCAGAAATATTATTTTATATAAGTTAAATATAAATACTGTAGTTTTTTAAATACTGCCATGATCAACAACTATATCACTAAAATAAACAAATACATTCCGGGAGTGCCGGCAGAAGTGAAAACTTAAACAATTACGTGTGTATTTTTTTAATCGTCAGGTAATATTTTTTTTATATACAGAGGTGTCGGTAACGGTAACAGTGCCGCGAATTCAATTGTTTTTTCCCGTCTCAAAAAATGTCAACGTCCATGTGTATCTATGTACGTACATACACAATATATGTACATACTTATATACAGAGGTGTCGGTAACGGCAACAGTGTCGCGAGTTTAATAGTTTTTCTCCATCTCAAAAATTCCCACCGCGCCTAAAGAAGTTTTCACTTTAAAAATAAAACCGCAACATTATTAACTTTTATAACAGCTTTTATTTAACTTGCAATGTTCATATGTCTGTCTGTCTTTCCGGTTCCAATCTTGTGATCCATCTTTCAAGCACTTGCGGGTATCTGATTGAGATGGAATAAGGCATACGTATGTAAGTTTGGTGACAATGCAATAATATGGTACCATGGAACTGGTCTGATGATGGAGTCGGAAGGTAGCCATAGGAACATGTGAACTATACAACGTTACCCCGACGTGTTGAGGCCTATAAGATTGGTATTGACAAGTACTATACAACCAGATAGTGTTCAGGGTCTGATGATGAAGCCGAAATGTGGCCAATGGAACCACCCAACTACTCAATATAAACTCGTCATGTTTGGGCGAGTACTGTACACTCGAACGGTGTTCAGGGTCTGATGATGGAGCCGGAAAGAGACCATAGACTCCTCATACTAAGCAAGATCTTTCCTTGTGTTTTGCTAAAAAAGCTTGTTTTTGAAAAGATCCTTTTATCTATATTATCACGTCAGATCCCTTGCGGGGTAGGCAGAGAGTACAGAGTACCGACAGGTTCTTTCCTTACATACCTCTCTGACTTTCTCCACTCTCATAGTTCGTCTCATACACGCTTGCTGGTTACGGAGACTCTTGACTTGTCCTTCAGATGAGATCCTTTTAAAAAAAAACACACCGTCACGCCTATATTCCCCAGCGGGGGTGGCAGGTGTGCTGAGTACACCCACGATTCGCCGACGATGTTAGGTCCCATGTAATAGGGGGCGAGCCTATTGCCATATACCGGGCACAATTCCAAATCAAATCAATCCAATTGAGATCCTTTTAAATAAAAAATATTATTATATACCCTTTTGTATTATGTAATGTCTTGTATTGGCAGGTGTGTGATATCGCGGGCGCCAGATTAGCTGACTCACTGGCGTACTACTGCTGTCGGAAACCTACACAGCTTATGATGGTAAGTGTTCCATACACTACTGTATTCAGCCTTTTTAGGATGAACATTGCAAGTTACAAGCGACGTTCTTACAGTAAATTAAATAAAAAAGCTGATGGTGTCGAAATTTGCCTATATAACTGTGAAAATTATGTTAATCATACATGTCCACGTAAGTGGCGGTTGTAGCGCTGCCAGTCTTCGTTGTTCTTAGGGAACACCAAGGTTAAATAGTGTGCTGCTTATTAAGTCTGTGATGCGTAATAATCTGTGGCTTTGGAAGGCACGCTAAGCCGTTGTTAGTCCCGGCTGGTACTTAGTGAGTGGTCATTAGAAGCTTTTAGGGAGGGCTTGATAAGTTCCAACAGCAGGTGGCCGAAACCTGCATATCTATCAATCTGTGTCTGTGTCCACGTAGTAGCCAGCTTTATTCCCTCGCGGTAAAATAGACTGATTTATTTACGTAAGAATTTGATGTATTGATATGATGCGTTTTGTCACTTGCGAAATTCTTCCTAAAATATTTTAGAGAAGTTTAGTTTATTTTTACTCCATATATTTTTTACATTCATTTCGTGCCTGTTTTCTTCGAATGGGTGGGCAGAGGTGTTGATAGTACACTCATTTTTCGACGAAGTATTATTGCTCTCAATGTGATGGGACGAACCGGTCGCCATTGGCATATCATTTGCATACACTGTTTTTTTTTGCATGTTTTATTTTATTTAATTATTATTTCCAGCTGATATTGAAGATTCATCGGGATGACTATTGCGGGAGTGCATTGTAGTTGCATTGCACTGGTGAAAGTGACTGTGCAATATTACTACAAAGCAAATCTCGAATTAGTTGTTGACAACGCGCCGAAATATTATTTCGCTGATATGTTTTTATTTTATTATTTATTTTTATAATTATTATTGTTTTTGTATTATTTAGTGTCTAGCCGTAACCGCCGATTTAATTATACCGTTGAATAACATTAGACAATTATTAATAGTAGGTAGTTGAAATTTTTATTTTTAGTTTTTTGGTGTTCAACGGCTTATCTTTATATTACTCTATCAAATTAAAAGTGCTTTTGAATAAGCCAGGACTTTGGTTTTTAAATGATTCTTTTTGTAGTGATAGCCTAGTGGTTAGAGCGCTGGACTGCAAAGTCAGAGGTCTCGGGTTCAAACCCAGGCACGCACCCCTGCTTTTTGAAAAGCATGTGCGTATTAAAAAAATATTTATCACATGCTTTAACGGTGAAGGAAAACATCGTGAGGAAACCTGCATGCCTAAGAGTTTCTCGAAGGCGTGTGAAGTTCGCCAACCCGCAGTGGGCCAGCGTGGTGGACTATGGCCTAAACCCTTTCAGTTTGAGAGGAGGCCCGTGCCCAACAGTGGGGCCGTTTCTTAACAGGGCTAATATTATTATTATTATTGTTTTTATAATTATTAATGTTTTTTTATTATTTAGTATAGCTAGCCGTAACCGTCGATTTAATTATACCGTTAAATAACAATAGTAACAATTACATTAATAACAATTATTAATGGTAGGTAGCTCTAATTTTTATTTTTTTGGTGTTGAATGGCTTATCTTTATACTAATCTATCAAACTAAAAGTGGTTTTGAATAAGCCAGGATTTTGGTTTTTAAATCATTATTTTTGTAGTGGTAGCCTAGCGGTTAGACCGTTTGACTGCAAAGTCAGAGGTCTCGGGTTCGAGCCCAGGAACGCACATCTGTCTTTTCGAGAGCATGTGCGTTTTAACAATTAACTGTCATTTGCTTTAACGGTGAAGGAAAGCATCGTTAGGAAACCGGCATGCCTAACAGGTTTTCGAAGGTGTGTGAAGTTTGCCAACCCGCACTGGGCCAGCGTGGTGGACTATGGCATTAACCGTTTCAGTATGAGAGGAGGCCCGTGCCCAATGGTCGGACAGTTTCTTAACAGGGCTAATATTATAATGTTGTTTCTCAAGAAGTTTAATAAATAATGACCAATGGCCCTGTTTGTATACATATTTTCTCTTTGCGTTTCGTCGCCGTTTCCCATTGGTCTCGTACCTGTTCGCCCCATATTTATGCACCTAGTTGTTTAAAAGTTACTGTTCGCCCCTCAATACGGGCCGAACTTATTTTTAATGGTCTCGCGCCTCTTCGCCTGGTATCTTCGCCTTCAACAACATAAATTAACCCAGTTGCCTCTTAAAAAATTTATAGAGCCATCAACTCAAATAAATTGGAGGCATAGTGAAATAAAATTCAAAATATATTTTATTTTATTTTAACACTTAATACTTAAATAGAATAAGGGGCGAACGGGTGTTTCATAATTATTAAAAAGGTCTCGCACCCGCTCGCCCTCTATTCTCGCCGCTTGTTGTTTAAAAGAGTTTATTCTGTTTTACTACTCTCAACCCGGGGCGAAGTTATTTTTAATATTTATGAAGCGTCGAGGGCAAAACATACGGGGCGAACGGGTGCGAGATTTTTCACGCTCATCTAAGACAACGGGTAATTCTGAAATGGCCACGAGTCAAATGATGTAGATATATTCTAACTCGTGTGGTGCAGTTGATGCTCGTGCTGTGCTGCGACTGGGTGCTGGAGGTGCGCGCGGGCGTGTGGGAGGCGGCCGGCGGAGCGCCCGCGCCGACCGCGCAGCGCAGCGCCTTCCAGCGCGACCTGCACTCGCTGCGCAGGCTCTCGCAGAACTTGCCGGTAGGTACCCTCGCTGTGTGTGTGTGTGTGTATGTGTGTGTGTGTGTGTGTGCTATGCTGCCGCCATAGCATAAATATAACCCAGAATTGACGGACGATTTAGCGCAGTGTGTAAGAGCTTAAGCCGCTCTGCCCACTGCGTCAAATAGTCGCGGGTTCGAGTCCCGCACGGGACAAATCTTTGTGTGATCCACAATTATTTGTTCCGGTCTGGGTATTTGTGTATGTGAATTTTCATGTTTGTAAACGCACCCACGACACAGGAATAAATCATAGTGTGGGGCTACGTATAAAAAAAAAAAAGAAGCCGCGTCGCTGCGCGGTGAAGCAAAAAATCCACAAATGTTACGCACTCACCGCACTGCCCTTAATTTCCTGCGTAATGTTGGCAACCCAGTAAGACTTTTTGGAGTAAATGTTGATGACATTAGAGTAGATGATAATAAAATCATTATTGCCGTAACGTGTATTTTAAGCATATTCAACTCGAGAAATATAACTAATAAATATATATACTTACTATATATACTACTATTAAGGTTTGTAGTAATATACTAATAGTTTACTTAAAAATTGTAATCGAATATATATATATAAAGAAACCATAATAGTCAATAATCTGATACCAATAGATACCCAATACTATAATAATACAAGTTGCACTTAAAAATCTTTCTACTCAATTACATACCTTATATTAATTTAATCTATTTCTTTCAAGTTGCCACTATTTTATAGGCCTTAATAAACAATCATTATATTCCGCACTCACACAGTTACCATCTAACTACGAAGCCGCAAACTAAACAGATTTTGTATAGGCTCCCATTTCTCCGTTTGTAACTACCCTGCTTTTATTTATATTGTTTGTGTACGTCAATCCGCTAACTACGCCAAGTCCGCCTAATTTTATGTTTGTAGTACTATATAGTTTTGTATTTTCTCTGTAAGTCACGCCTATATTCCCCAGAGGGGGTGGCAGAGGTGTACTGAGTACACCCACGTTTCGCCGACGGTGTTAGGTCCCATGTAATAGGGGGCGAGCCTATTGCCATATACCGGGCACAATTCCAGACTCCGGACTCGTACTGGGAATTTTTCGTTAGAAAAACTACATTTGTCCGACCTAGGATTTGAACCCAGGACCTCGTGATCACAAAGCGATGTGCTTTGCCACCAGACCAACGAGGCAGTCTCTGTAAGTGATTTGTAAATCTTTTGAGAAAATAAATGTCTTAAACCATAGTAATTTAATGTAGGGAAATATATGCCGGCGAAGAAGATCAGTCAATTTTTACTATCTGTCAAGTGTCAGATCCCTCTACAAGATGCAGGAGTATACAAGCTTGATTGTGAATGTGGTCTCTCTTATATATAGGACAAACAAAAATACCGGTAAAAACTCGGGTTAAAGAACACATAGCTGACCTAAAACACCGTCTTACAAAGAAGTCTGCAGTCTGTGAACATGTCCTTGACAGCACCCGCCATAACATCAGATTTGATAGATCACAAATCACAAAGAACACAGATTCCTACCAAGGATGGTTCGCGAGGCTATTGAAATTGAAAAACATCCTAATTTCAATAGAGAAGATAGCTGGGTGCTACCATCGACTTGGGATCCGGTAATTAATATAATCAAATCCAAAATCAAGCATAACACTGCAAGACCTCAAGACACCGTGAGCTCATTCTGCGTAGATCGGACCAACAAAAATAATTAAGAAGTTTGAGGGTACCCCGAACAACTATGCCTTTTGGACGTCTTAACACCTCAGTCCCTCCCGTGACCATGGGTGCTGTAAAGCACTCGAAACGTCGGGAACAAAAAATCAAAAATAAACCGCGATAAAATCCGTAAAATAGTTTTATTTCATGTGTAATATTCGCGTAAATCTAAGAACTCAATACATGGTGTAGTAGTTAACTTAATTAATAAAATTTAATACTAGAACTAATAAAGTCCTCAGCAAATAAAATTACAATTTTATACTAGCAATACTAACAAAATGGACGCGTCTTTTGAATGCATTCTAAATGCTCTAGTTAGGTATGAAATGAGATCCTATCGTGTTTCTTTTTGAGCTCAATAGCATTTTTACAGCTCGGAGCGACATAAGTCGGCATAATTAAATTTAATTTGACACGCGCAGAGCACGTTATTTCGTGTCGGGCGACACTAGGATTTATTCCTGTATCATGGGTGCGTTTAGAAACATGAAAATTTACATACACAAATACCCAGACCGAAACAAATAATTGTGGGTCACACAAAGATTTGTCCCGTGCGGGAATCGAACTCGCGACTATTAGACACAGTGGGCGGAGCGGCTTAAGCTCATGACCACTGCGCTTAATTGTCCGTCAATTGTTGATTTAATTTGATGCGCACCCGCGGCTTGGATTATATTTATTCTAAAGCTGCGACTTGCTGGTAACTCTTTATTCTTATGCCCGATTTGTATTGGTCAAGTCTTTTGTGAAGAATTAAGTCCAGTTGGTAAAGACAGGAGTGTAAATCGTTCGGACAGTAACGACGACGAACGAATGACATTTCTGTACCTTCAGTGAAAGGTGATACAACTCAAGTTATAACACTTTTAGTATTTTTGCATATTATGCATCAGTAAAAAATCTCCTAATTTTGTGCATGTTTCTGCATATTAATATAAAAAAGCATTTCTCAGAATCTATACATATAAAAATGAATTGACGTTTCTTAGTCTCACAAAAACTCGGGAACGGCTGGACTGATTTGGCTAATATTGGTTTTAAAATATTTGTAGAAGTCCAAGGAAGGCTTAAAATGTGAGAAAATATAAAGAAATTGCAAGGAAAGTAGTAAAAACGACTATTTTATTTTTTGGCGGTACGAAGTTCGCCGGGTCGACTAGTTAACAATGTGTAAGATGGTATATTTCTATTTGTGACAAAGTAAACTGAACAGATTGTTTTAATTTATTTTTGTATTACTGATTCAACTTGAATTAACTACTTATATCGATCAGCAAGAATAGATTGAACATGGTGCAAATTGATATAATTATACATGTATCAGTGTACACTAATGTTATTGAATAGATGAATACATTTTTAAATAGCGTTAAACATGTCAAATATATCGTTCAACACTAAATATTCACTAAACTAAAACCAACTGTGTGATGATTCATGTAAATTAACATCAATTTACACAAAAATGTATGAAAATAAATCATCGTGTCAAACAATATAAGTATATATTTTAGTTAATATTAAGAAAACTACTTAAAATAACTTCTTGAGTCCTTGAGTAAAATGATCTAAGTGATTGTCTGTCAATAACCGTAATCAACACTCAATTAAGTGCAGTAGAAAACGTGAGAGGATTTTTTAAAACTTCTGAGTCGATTTTCTCAAAACTATGATTTTCGACTTGTATCAGCGTTTACTGAAGTTATAGATTTGACTGATTGGCTAAACTGACCACTTCGCTAAAGATATGACTAATGTAAATCGAGCAAGAAAAACAATCTTTTTATATCTACCGGAAATCTGATATGACGGCCGATTTAGCGCAGTGGTTAAGAGCTCAAGTCGCTCCGCCCACTGTGTCTAATAGTCGCGGGTTCGATTCCCGCACGAGACAAATCTTTGTGTGATCCACAATTATTTGTTCCGGTCTGGGTATTTGTGTATGTGAATTATCATGTTTGTAAACGCACTCACGACACAGGAATAAATCCTAGTGTGAGGCTACGTTTAAAAAAAAAAAACATTAAAATGCACAGCGGCTGCATTCGTATATTTAATACAAAATTTCTCGTTTCTGCTAATATTTTTCCAATAAAACGTTACAGAGACGATGTGTTTGCTGTAACACACGACACAGTATCTATAATGTTAATTATTTGTTCCAATCATCAGTGGGTGACGTCACGCGTGTTTCTGCAATCTGCGGTGTGCCGCATGATGGCGGGCGCAGCGCCGCGTCGCACGCAGCAGCTATTAGACGGCTCGTTACGTCCGCGACTCAACCGCTCCTCCATCATCTGCGGGAAAGGTACAGAATACTTTATTAATTCTACTACACATGGTAGTACACATGAACTGGACGAATAGTACGTCGTGCGCCCTGTTGCTGCTGTGGCCGGTATGCGTCGTGAAGGAGCATTCAAATAAAGCCGAATACTCTTGAAACAGTGCTCCACCCACCAGTTGTGACCCTCTTCGCGCAGAGTTTCTTCCTATCTTCTTCAATGCCCAGTCGCTCGAACGTAAGTGGCGCGATGTTTCGCGCTCCTAAATACTATTTTGTTGGGTTACAAGTAGTGGGCTTTGCATCGAGTTTATTAATCAAATGGACCAATTACGATACAACTATTCCTGTCCCTTTCCAAGGTTACACTCTTCCAACTGTATACTAGTGTTAGTGTGCTACAATTCTATTACAATACCTTATTCTAACTTAAACTATTACATAACTTAATCTATTACATAATCTATTTATACAAATCATGCAGAAGTCGTCCTGTACAACACATGTAGCACTAATGTGACGTAGCTACATCTAACACAAATGTTTTACTCTATTCCGATCTCGGTCTCGAACCTATTCGCGCCTTTATTAAAAAGGCGAGAATCCGCTATTTCGCGAACGCGTCCAACTATCGGAACCTCGCCGCCAACTACGCAACTGACTTCCTCCTATCAGCCGTTACCGCCGCCAACTACGCAACTGACTTCCTCCTATCAGCCGTTACCGCCGCCAGCGGCATATTCTCACCGACCCTCCCTATGCCCTTACTTCCCTTCTTTCGAATACAGACAGGTTTAGACAGGTTCAGTTAATAAAACTCTATTACTTAATTATGTAAATTGTAACGGTTTGGGTTTTAGGGACTAGCACATTGAAATCGTTATAATCGATATGTTGCTTTTTTTAAATGTACAAAATCGGTTGCCTATTTTTTAACGAATATATTATTCTATGTAGCTGACTGAAATATTTAGTATTCTGATGGCCAAAAATATTAATAAATAAACGTGGATGCGCTATCTTGACATATTAAAACAGTGAGTTTTATAGATTTTTAATAATAATTTAATAATAATACAGTACAGTGACGAATCAAGCGATTTGTTAGACGATTTTTCTGACCAATAACTTGATTCGTAAATAAACAATGAGATTATTTTGTTTTGTTATCCTGTTGATCCTAAATTATTTTTATTAATATCGATTCATTTTCGTTATAGATTTTCTCGATACGATATTCAATCCATTCTATTTCGCACTCACCACATTTCTAGAAAAGTCAAATTCTAAACGTCAGCGTACCCATGATTGGTGAAAAGGACTATAGTTACCCCCTTGCCCTTCTGGCTCGAGCATAGTGGTTGCACGCTCACCCTCTTGTCCGGTAAAGCTGTAAAGATCCCGCGCCCAACAGCGTAGATCACTCACACACAAACAAAAACAATCTTTTTACGTACCGACATGCCCTGCAGTCTCGACATAGATAACGATCTTACCGATTTTGGTTGATAGGTCGAAACGAAATAATTTAAATGAAATTTTAGTAGTCTTTACTGCCACAGCTATAAATGTTTGTCTTCATCATAAATCGGTAGTAGCGTTAACAATTGATTCTACTAAATGTCATCTGTTATCTCGAGACCTACAGGGTTACGTCACAGGTATGACAAATACTGTATACAAGCTGTAACATAATAAACGCAAGGCCTGAAAGTAGTTTGTTCTAAATCGGTAACTGAATTGATTCCAACTATTTTTAATGTATTTTACTTTTTTTTAATTAGCAAAAAATGGTTTTACTCCTTCAGAGCGCTATAAAAAATTAAATTTATTCTTGATTCATAGCAAGAAGATTCTAAACGCATTCCTAAAACGTATTTCTCAAAACGCACACATATACGTACAAGTTTTATTGTTAATTGGGGTATAAAAGAGCACTTTTAAAGCATTAAAAAAGGGTAAAAACCTTTAAATTTGAAAATTTCGTTTTCGTTTTGACTTTATGAAGCAATCTAATCGGGGTGTCTGAGGTCTTGCGTTTATTATGTTACACATTGTAGTGTTACATCAAATTAGGAAAGTAATATTGTGATGTGCGTTTACAGGCACAAATTTCACACACATGCAGAAACACCCAGACCGAAATAAAACACTGAATTACATGAATACTTGTTCTGCATTCAAACCGGTTAAATGAGCGGCTGCGTTGTTAATCAATCAGCCTATCGTAGTCCACTGCTGGACATAGGCCTCTCCTAACACGCGCCATTGCACACGGTCCTCCGCCTTCCGCATCCAGTCTGTCCCAGCGACCTTTTTGAGGTCGTCGGTCCATCTAGCTGGGGGCCGTCCTACCTTACGCTTACCAAGTCGCGGTCTCCACTCTAGGACACGCTTGCTCCATCGGCCGTCGGTCCTTCTGCAGATGTGACCAGCCCATTGCCACTTTAGCTTACTGAGTCTGCGAGCTATGTCGGTAACTTTGGTTCTTTGTCGGATTACCTCGTTACGAATTTTATCCTTCAAAGAGACGCCGAGCATAGCTCGCTCCATAGCCCGCTGTGCGACTTTGAATTTGTGGACTAGTCCCACTGTGAGTGTTCACGTCTCGACCCCGTAAGTCATAACAGGTAGGACGCATTGGTTAAAGACTTTAGTCTTCAGGCATTGCGGTATAGGCGAAGCGAAAACGTGACGTAGTTTGCAAAATGCTGCCCAACCCAATTGGATCCTACGGTTGATTTCTTTCTCGAAGTTGTTTCTACCAAATTGGACAACTTGTCCAAGGTAGACATACTCCCGAACAACTTCGAGCATCGAACCATCGATGTAGATCGGTCCCGGCGTGACATGCTCATTAAACATGATCTTGGTTTTATCCAAGTTCATGCCGAGACCGACACCTCGAGAGGCTTCATTTAGGCTATGCAGCATTTCGCTTAACTGTTCCAGTGACTCTGCCACGATGACGATATCATCGGCAAACCGAAGGTGTGAGATGTATTCGCCGTTGATGTTAATGCCCCGCCCAGTCCAGTCCAGCGTGTTGAAGACGTCTTCGAGTGCATTGGTGAAGAGCTTGGGGGATATTACATCCCCCTGTCTTACCCCTCGATGCAGCTCGATCGGGTTGGTCTTTTGGTCCTGGAGCTGGACGGTCATTGTGGCGGTATCATACAGACATCTCAACACCTCGATATAGCGCCAATCGATGCCACATCGCTGCAGAGCATCCAAAACCGCCCAGGTTTCGATGGAGTCGAAGGCTTTCTCGTAGTCCACGAAAGCCATACACAGCGGCTGATTGTACTCTTCGGTCTTCTGTACAATCTGCCGAACAGTATGGATGTGGTCTACGGTGCTGTAGCCTTTTCGAAACCCGGCTTGTTCCGGTGGCTGGAACTCGTCAAGTCTTCTGGCGAGGCGGTTTGTGAGTACTCTCGAGAACAACTTGTAGACATGGGTCTGTAGTTCTTCAGCAAGGTTTTGTCACCTTTTTTGAAGAACAGAACCACCGCATTCCCGCTCCACGCTTGAGGTGTTAAGCCCTGGTAGATGACGGAATTTAAGAGACTCGCTAGCTTTTTCAGGATTGGCGTCCCGCCTGCTTTTAGGAGCTCAGTGGTGATTCCGTCATCGCCTGGCGACTTGTTATTTTTGAGCTGCTCGAGAGCCACTCTGACCTCGTCCTGGTTGACATCAGGGATGTCTTCCGTGTCGTGGCGTGCGAGTGGGGCTCTGTGGTCGTCAGCGCTGGGTCTCGAGGGTTTAGCCGTAGTCCGTGATGCGTACAGGTCTTTGTAGAAACTCTCAATTTCCTCGAGTATCTCGAACTTGGAGGTCACGGTTTTGCCATCCGCTGTATTAAGTTTCGTCAGATGGGATTTACCTAGCTGGCGAGCGAAGACTTTGGTGCCTCTATTCTGTTCAATCGCAGCCGCGATGGTGCGGGTGTTGGAACATCGGAGGTCACGTCGCACCAGCTTCCGGATCTTCCGGTTGAGGTTCCTCCCGTCCGGCGAAGACGCCTGCGTGGATGACATTTCCCGTCTCTGCCTCATAAGTTCGAGAGTCTCGAGCGAGAGTTTAGACTCTCTGTTACCACTTTTGCCGGGAAACACCCTTCGAGACACATCCTGTAGCGTTTTGACCACTGTGTCGGTTTTCTCGTCAACATTGCCTTCGGTTTCCAGCAGGTCGAAACGATTTTGAAGCTCCAGTTGGAACTTTTCGGACCCTAAAGCTATTTGAGGCGCAGTAGGTCTGAGAGTAGACCTCATCATGCGACGTCTTTCGGCCTTGAAGTTTATATTTAGAGCGCCTCGGACAAGTCGGTGATCGCTGCCGGTATTAAACCTGTTGATCACGGAGACGTCTCTAAATATAGACTTCCTGTCAGTCATGATCAAGTCTATCTCGTTCCTCGTCACAGTGTCGGGGCTTCGCCATGTCCACTTTCTATGAGGCTTCTTCTTAAAGAACGAATTCATCAAGAAGAGCCCCTGCGACTCCAGAAAGTTGACCAGCATCTGCCCCCTGTGGTTTCGGCGCCCCACGCCGTGGGGTCTGATTATCGTTTCGCCGCGTTCTTGTACTCCCACTTTGGCATTGACGTCCCCCCATAACAACATTGTAGTGAGACTTGGTGGTGCCATGTAATGCCTTGGCTATGTCTTCATACATGGCTTCGGCTATGTCGTCGCAGTTTGTCGAGGTCGGCGCATATACCTGTACCACCTTCAGGGTATACCTGTTGGTGATTTTAATTATGAGGTACGCTACCCGTGTCGACACACTGCTGACTTCCACAACGTTGTTAGTGAGAGCTTTGTTGACCAGGAAACCGACACCGCCCTGAGAGGGCCGGTCACCTTCCCGAAAGTAGAACAGGTGGCCTGACTCAAGGGTAATCGTGTCCTCGCCCTGTCTTCGGACTTCGGATAACCCCAATATGTGCCAGTTTATGCGACCTAGTTCTACCTCGAGTTCAGTGAGGTGTTGGTCCAGCCGTAGAGAGCGTCCATTGTACGTAGCCAGGGTCAGGTGTTTTTGGTAGCCTTGTGTCGTAGCCCGGAGATTCTTCGCACCCCCTGCCCCGCTGTTACCGCGACCGCTACCGTGGTAGCGGACAGCGGG
The DNA here is from genome assembly GCA_905147815.2 of Phalera bucephala. NCBI lineage: Eukaryota > Metazoa > Arthropoda > Insecta > Lepidoptera > Notodontidae > Phalera > Phalera bucephala. The sequence goes on from LR990615.1 coordinate 18,575,008, forward strand.
ACTACCGGGAACTGGGGGCCTTTGCGTTTGGTGTCTTAACATGTTAGGAGGTTTTTGGCCTACTATACCACGCTGGCCAGACAGGTTGGTATAGGGTTTGTTTCAAATTTTCCTTTTCTGGTCGTTGATCGGATGACGTTACTACCTTTGGTGGACTCTTACCACCAGCCTAGCAAAAGTATGGCTACTGGGGCATTCTAAGTTTTTCTTTCGCTCCCAGCCCAGTAAGGAAGAGATTGTTAAATAAAAACTTATTTATTACAGTGAGTATTCCTCGAGTCCTATCAACTCACAAATCAAAACAAACCCAGGAATCACAAATTCCTCCAATTAATATTTTAATATTGCATTGTTACAAATTCTTTATGTTTTTGCAGAACGTGCTCTCGAAGGCGGCGGCGGCGATGGTGAACGGGCAGTCGCTCTTTATATGGCTTGCAAACATCTTCCTGCGGCTGTGCTCGCCGCGCCTGGAGAACGTGCTGGGATGCTCGCTCAAGCCGCAGCCACTCTCCAAAAGATTGGACACAGAAGTCGCCTGCCACATTGCTATCACCTCATGAAGTCCATAGGCACTATGCCATCAGTACCATGAAAATTGTAAATTCAAAATAAATGTACTCGCAAACAATCACAAGAGAATAAAATGTTTGATAAATAATGTCGCTTTAAACTGACAAAGGGTATTATTTTTTTATTTGGTAGTCTTATCTAAAGGGCATGACAAGAGTCTCCGTAACCGGCAAGCGTGTATGAGACGAACTTGAGAGTGAAGGAAATCAGAGAAGTCTGTAAGGAAAGAACCAGGTGAAACTCTGTACTCTGTACCTACCCCGCAAGGGATCTGGCGTGATGATAAATATAAGATACATTTTTTTATGTTTATTCATATTTGTGGTCTGATGTATACGCAAATACCACCAGAGTCCGACCGAGTCTTATCTGAAGTACAAGTCAAGAGTCTCCGTAACCGGCGAGCGGCGACGAACATTGAGAGTAGAGGAAGCCAGAGAGGTATGTAAGGAGAGAACTGGTGGAACTCTGTACTCTCTGTCTACCCCGGAAGGGATCTGGCGTGATGATATAGATAGATGTATATGTATCCTTCACGACACATTAAACGTGTGTGTTTTGGATGACAGCAGAGGGTCCAAGCAATTTGTGTATGGTCAGGAAAATCTGGTATTCGAGCCGGCTTGTCATCCAGCTGGGTGAGATATATCGAATGTGCGAATTTGCAGCGTCCGGCGTGATCGGTGAACTGGTATGGAATTTAAAATTAAATTCGCTAAAAAAAACCAACAGCGCACGAGAATACCATAGTTTTGTGGTCTCCTAACCACTACGAGAACGTTGGACCGGGTTGTAAACAATTTGTTCAGCACCCAGGTCCACCAAAAGCCAAAGAGTGGAGAACTAGGGTCTCTAAATTACGAAGCAAATAATATCACGAACATACATGCATATTCCCGAGTGCGATATAAATGTGTGTACCTGAGTAGGTAAGGCATACCATGTTTATTGGACCTAATCTGCGTCTACATGAGACCAGAGAAAGATTAACTTTTCGATCTCAAGAGTAGTACTCGTAGTCGACCGCATCGAGTGGAAACCTCGAATATTGCAGAGGTGCACTTGAAGTAAGAGGAAGTGCTTCCCCTGTGAAACCGTTCTATTTTTGCTATGTGACATGACTTGTAGAACTTGAAAGTCAATACCTAGTTAGGCCATGTTCCGTAAAGCTTATCCAGCAGCGCAAGGGGAGTTACTAAACTGATTCGGAGCCTGGAAACTGCGAATCCCCCTGGAAGCATCTGTCGGATTCTCTCGTCCGGTCGTCAACTGGCATGATAGCGCGGTCTGAGATATTTAGCATAGTTGGAGTAGGCTCTCATATTTGACTAAATACTTACTTGGGTCTCCAACTAACTGGGACTAGCCAGCGGAGGACTGAGCTCCGGATCCTGCTACTTTCTACAACAAGGCACCAATTACAACGGCCGCGCAATGTTTGAAATCTGTTAAAAAGGTTGATATGATAGGGCTTGACATGTCATTGCATGAAATAAATCCCTTTTAGAGTCGAAGTGTACCTACAGATAAAAATTTTGCATAATCCCCATTTTGAGAAATCATGCTTATAAGAAGTTTCCATTTTGCGCCTAAAGGGCTTGAATATGACTGCTACACTTGATGGCATGACTTTGCTGGACCAGCCACGACCATAAGCTACCACCGGTGAAGGTACTGCTCGTTTAGTACATGCCAGGGACCATGTGTTGGGAATCAAGAGTAAATGGACTTTGGTCCCCTATTGTGTTGGTATTTTTCACTTGCACTAGAATCGATTCTCGATTAATAAAGGATTCTAAATAGATTTTCGAAAATGGTATCAAGCGTATCGTTTGGTAATTGGCGTATCGTTTGGGCACACATCATTTTTTTTGTACTTTCCCATACGAAATATTTAAATTCAAAAAAATATAGTTCACAATTAATAAAACGTTTTATCGGCGCATTCGGGCCGCTTTCTTGGTTCGTGGGCAACTTTTTTGCGCAACAGCTGTGAAACGAAATGTCAATTGTCAAACAGCAGGGGAGGTATCGCAAAATAAAATACGATATTATTCATGGTACGGATTCTAATATGAAACAAAAATAGAAGTTGGATCAATAAAGCGGTGTTGTTTGTTGCTTTTGATTGCAGATATGAGGAGTTTCTTTTAAAGTAACGCTGCTAGTAAATTTTCTAAGCTCGTAAAATGGTTAGTAAACAAATTTATTTATTAGCACCCGATTAGCAAAGGTTTTCATCTTGCTATTTATATATAATTTATCATTCATTAATCCATAAAACTCTTTTTTTAAATTAAAGTATGTCTACATATTATTTAATCTTCCAACCTCATAGTTTTTTGTATATCTACATTTTTACAGGCAACTGCCGTGGCGACCGTACAGAAGAAATCAGTAGGTACGACGAACACTGGTGGGGTCCGAAAGAAATCAGGCCCCAAGTTTGAACTCACAGAAGAACAAAGGAGGGACATAAAAGAAGCATTTGATCTCTTTGACACAGAGAACACAGGAAAAATAGATACTAAAGAATTGAAAGTAGCAATTCGCGCTCTTGGATTTGAACCCAAAAAGGAAGAAATAAAAAAAATGGTTGCTGAAATAGATAAAGGTGATGGTAAAGTCTCATTTGAGGATTTCCTTGGATTGATGAGTGTAAAGATGGCTGAGAAAGACACAAAAGAAGAGATTATGAAAGCATTCAAACTTTTTGATGATGATGAAACTGGTTAGTATGAATTGTTTCTACTTACATTAACTTCTCTCTCAATAACCATTAACTGATTAACATGAGCCTGGTGAGGCAGTGGGTGAGTGTGCGACAAAAGTGATAGCTGTGTATAATAGTCAGAGGGAGATGCTAAATGACTCACTCACTTGTTTGAATTTTTTGTAGCTTAATTGTTAATTTGACAGAATAATCCTAATGAAGCATATCAGTAATCCAAAACATATCTATATCATCACGCCAGATCCCTTACAGGGTAGGCAGAGAGTACAGAGTTCCAACAGGCTCTTTCCTTACATACCTCTCTGGCTTTCTCTACTCTCATAGTTCATCTCATACATGCTCGCCGGTTACGGAGACTCCTGACTTGTCCTTCAGATAAGTCCCGGTCTATTTGGTCATGGTACGATAGTCTAGGTCTTCCCCAGTACCTACATCCTTCCACTTTCGCATTGTATATCAGTTTTGTCATTCTTTCTATATGCCTGAACCAATGGAGCATACCCTTTCTCATCTTTACACCGATACTCTCTTTCATACCTATTTGCTTTCTTACTACGCTGTCGCGAATACAGTTGGTCAGCTTCACTCCGCACATCTTCCGCAGAGCTTGCATTTCCACCGCATTTATCCTACTTTAAAGAACCTCTTGGAACTCTGTACTCTCTGCCTACCCCGCAAGGGATCTGGCGTGAGGTTATAGATAGATAGATTATCCTACTTTCTTTCTCCTTCTTACATACCCAGCTCTCGCTGGCATATAACCGCGTTGGGACAAGCACTCCATTATGTATGGCCAACTGCGCCTTTCGGCTTAAGTGCCGGCTTCCAAGTAGCTTTCCCATCGCGCCATTCACTCTGTTCCTTGCACTCACTCTTCTCTCTATGTCAGCGGTGTATTTTCCATCCTTACTGAATGCGCATACTAAGATATACAAACTCATTCACTTGCTCCAGCAGATCGTTCCCAACCACAATCCTTTCATTCGTTCTGGTTTCTTCCCTTTCAAAAACCATAATTTTGGTTTTCTTCACATTCAAATGTAAGCCATTTTTCATGCAGTCGTCTTTCATAACTGTGACTAGTGATTGCAGATCAGTGGCTGTTGGCGCTATCAAAACCGCGTCATCTGCATATAGTAGATGATTTACCACTAGATCACTCATTTGTACACCTTCATTCATCGCTTTCAGTCTTTGAAGACTTTTATCCAAATATATTATAAACAGTCTAGCGGACAACACGCGACCCTGCTGGACGCCGATTTCAACGTCAAACCAGGGTGACATGTTACCACCCACCCATACGCATGCCTTGTAGTCCACATAGGTGGACTGGACGGCCCGCAGCAGAGTGCCATTTATACCATACTCAACTATAGGCAAAATGTCCCAAAGTCTCTTTCGCATAACTCTATCAAACGCCTTTTCCAGATCCACAAAACCGCAGAAAACCTTCCGGCCCACTAAGAGAACGGGGAGAAAACTTTATCGGAACATCCTCTTCCGGACCTGAAACCCCCTTGTGCCTCGCTCAACATTCCATCGGACTTCTGAATCTAATCTAAATTCTGAATATACACACCATCATGCCTATATTCCCCAAGCGGGTGTGGCAGGGGTGTACTGAGTTCGCCCACGATGTTAGGTCCCATGTTATAGGGGGCGGGCCTATTGCCATATACCGGGCGCAATTCCAGACTCCTGACTCATACTGGGAATTTTTGTTAGAAAAACTACATTTGTCTGACCTAGGATTTGGACCTCCTGATTACAAAGCGATACGCTTTGCTGCTAGACCAACATGGCAGTCTAAGGAATTCTGAATATTTATAACATTATGTCCTATCTGGATGTACATAAAATTAACACTAATTAAAATTAGGCTGTTAAACACTAAAATTTATGCTTACTTACAGGGAAGATATCTTTTAAGAATTTAAAGCGAGTAGCAAAGGAGCTTGGAGAAAACTTAACAGATGAAGAACTGCACGAAATGATTGATGAGGCAGACAGAGATGGTGATGGAGAAATTAATCAAGAAGAATTCTTGCGCATAATGAAAAAAACCAGTCTGTATTAGATATCGAAGGCCTACTGAACGGTGAATGTTTTGTGACTAAAGAACATGCGAATTTTTTTCAAGTTTTATGAATAGTTGTTGCAAAATGTTGCTTTTAGGCATCGGATGTGTTTAGAAATTAATCTTATTGATATAGAATAATTCTACACCAAATAATTATTATAAGTTAATATTTACAATCTCTTTTTACCCTTTAACTGCTCGCTTCCAAAATCAGAAAATACAAATGGAACTATGACATGTAATTCAGTTGTGCTTAGTCAAAAAATACGTTTGTCCATAAATGAGTGTATTAGTGATTTTGAGAAAAATAGGTTTTTCTGTTTTTTTAATATAGCCCCAACTGACAGCACCATGCGCGACTTTTTTTTTTGCATATTAAATTATGATACAAATCAAACAAAGTGTTTGTTGTGTTTTTAGACCAAGAAAATAAATGTTGTAATAGAAAATGGACTTGCGACTTTTTGCTAAGCAATTCACCAGATGATTGATTGCAGTAGTATGCAAGCATTTAATTTAATTTTCTATAGCAATTTCAATGACAGTCAATTAATATTTTCAAGTGGATAAAGTGATGTGAAAAAAGCAAGATAATAAACCAAATAATATTCAATATCAAACATTAACCACTTAATTATAGGAATGAACCAAAAAATAATAATAACTGAACTTGTAACTATTTAAAATAATAAGTTCAAAATTACCACCATTTCCTATTGTAATTTTACAAATGTCTTGTTTCCCTTTTGAAATCGCTGTGAAACAAATATGTAGGAAACCAATTTTATAAAATATAAGCATTCCTGGCTACAGAAAAACAATAATAGTTAATTTTCTCTTAGTATTTTATACATATGGCTGATATCTTTAGGAATTGGTGCAAAACCTACTTTAGATACAATTTTTTATTCTTTTTTTTTTTTATGGACGCTGTTGGCCGCGAGGCCTTTACAGCTTCACCGGACTTAAAGGCGAGCGTGCAACCACTACGCTCTAGCCAGCCAGAAGGGCAAGAGGCGACATACTCGAGGGCGCCTCGAAGAGGCGCCCTCGGTTGGGACAGTCGCTGTAGGGTGACGGGTGCACTACTAAGTGTACCGGTCAACCGCCGGCTATGGGAGGGGATCTACTACTACGTCGTCGTCGTCGCCCGTATTCTGAGCGGAAAGAAGGGATGACAAAGCATCGGGGGGGGGGGGGCGGTGAGAACATGTCGCGGCCGGCGGTGGCGGCAGGGGTCGGGGGGGGAGATCGTAGTCGGCGGTGGCTACGATTAACGGATTCGCATGGGTAGATGCGTTCGCGAAGTGACGTGTTGACGCCTTTTTAATAAAGGCGCGAATAGGTTCGAGACCTAGATCGGAGTGGAGGTCGACGTTCCGTACGAACCAGGGGGCTCCTACGGCTTTACGGAGGAAGCGGTTTTGAACCACTTGGAGTTTATCGATGTGAGAGGGGGCCGAATGCCCGAACACAACACACGCATAAGTCATGATGGGTCGAACGCAAGTTTTGTAAAGTGTCACCTTATTTCTAAGGGACATTTTACTTCGCTTGCAGATTAACCGATAGACCGAGCACAAAGGATGCTCGGTGACGGACCCGCTTGATGTGCGGGCCGAAGGACATGGTACTGTTTAGGGTGACCCCTAGATATTTGACCTCTTTGACCCAGGGAATGGGTCGGTCGAACATGGTCACTTGGCCGAGATTACTTCTAGGGCAGCGCAGGGAGTGGCACCTTTGGAGAAGAACACCGCAGCGCTCTTGTCCGGGTTCACCTCAATACGCCACTTCCTGAACCAATTTCCTAGGGAATTGGCGGATGCCTGAAGGTTTCTGGTAATGAAACCCTTATTCCTATGCGAGACGTAGAGAGCGGTATCATCCGCGAATAGGGCTAGATGCGCCTTACTCGAACGAGGAATGTCGTTCGTGTAAAGGCTAAACAGGAGCGGAGAGAGAACTGAGCCCTGTGGGACTCCAGCACTGATGGAGTGGGAAGTGGAGCGCGTCATTTCGACGCGATAACGGAAGGCTTTTTATTCGTTTTCAAACCACTTTTAGTAAAGATATATATATTTTTTGTTGTTATATTCTGATCCATTACATTTCAAAGTATCCTTAGCAAAAAAGCAGAATGTGGTCATATTTGGAAATAGGCCTTTTTGGCTTAGCACGGCAGTGTTGAAAACATTGATATAAATTAAAAACATACTGAGTTCTTAGATTTACGCAAATATCACATGAAATAAAACTATTATTCTTTTCTAAAATAAACCGCGATAAAATCCGAAAAATAGTTTTATTTCATAAATTAAAAACATTCTCATAAATCTAAGAACTCGATATCGTAAACAGTTGTTACATATGTGGCTGAATGAAAAAAAGAAATATACAGAAAATATATAAAATGTTGTCAGATAAATCTGACTGGGGCAGTTAAGGGTAATTTTAGTTAAGCTTATTTCTTATTCATGAGTAGCTCTCTATATTTTATCCCATGTTCAATTGGCTCTTAAGTGTGTTACCGCCTCATCTGTTATTTTGCATGTCTTTTTAGGGTAGATAGGAATTGTTTTCCAAATATACCTTGTTGATTTATTTGAATAGATCTTACCTCAACATTTGCACAAAAATGTTATAATGTTTTGTTCATTCCAGTACTACATACTTTGTTTTTTTTTTTAAATCTTACTACATAATCAATAGTTTGTCAACCAGTGAATATATTTCACCTTATGTCATATTTCAGGTTGCTATTGATATACCCCTTTCTTCTTGTGTTTTTTATTAGTATCAATCAACATAGCATCCCTCATATTTCACTTTGTTATTCTAAACACAAATATGAGCCTTTCATTATACAAACATTAATATTTATAATAACTGTAACAGGTGTCTTTATGTCTATTAATAAGAATATAAGGTATTTATTATTAAGGAAAATATAGTACTTAATTTAAAATAAAAAGACGTATTTATACTTTTTAACAAAATAGAAACTTTATTTTTGCATTCCAAAGATGTGTACCCACAAACATTATGATGTTGATTTTTAAGTATTGCATTGTAGTAAATTAGTGTATTTTTTTAATATTTGTAGATTTATAATACTAACTACTCAAGCAATTGTAGATACAATATCAAAACAGTACATTCTTGTATCCATAGCACAACATTAGTAAATTGGATACATAATTTTGCTTTTTTTTAAATAAAATTGTTACAATTAGGTATGAGATTATGTCTAACTGAAAATGTAGCATACATGCATTTACATTCTTTTACATTTGATAGTAAGCCTGTTGCTTACCTTACATTATAGAACAACTGTTAAATAAAGAGACATGTATCTTCAACAATACATTAACTGGATGTCAAACCAGGAACCTTAAGGTTGTATACATTAGGCTCACAGTTTGTGTCTCACTTTCAGGCATAAGTAGAAAACCAATTGTGTAAAACACGAAGACTATTAGTTAGCTGCTCATTTGGAGTGAAAAGTTTTTTTAATTACAGCAACTCAATGCTGCAAATTTACTGCACCAATTTATGGCACAAGAGTGAACTGGCAGTCACTCTGTCATAGCCTAAGATTTTTAGCTGTAAGCCCACATGCAACAATAAAAGCAAATATAAATTTCTAAAGATGGTATGCCACAAGCACTACAGTCTACCATTCCAAAACATTGTATTTGTATTGATATGTGTCTTATTTATTACTTTCAGGAGATAATTTTACAGTTGGTGTTTACATAATAAGTTGGAAGCACATTCCAGTGATAATTTTTAATAATTTATAATGAATTTTCTTATCTAATTTCACAATTCAGTGATTGGAAATGTCAAGTATAATTACATATTGATAAACTTCATAAGTAAATGCTTATCACTGAAATACTTTTATTTTAAAATTACAATACGCTACTTATTTTGGGTGTAAATTCAATGTTTATAATAATAAACTGTGTGGCACTTCTAATCCTAATATTTTTTATTTCTTGCTGTACAGAAATACCAGTATATTTGTATTTAGCATTTAATACCATGCTAGCCAAAAATAAATGCGGAGATGCGGGGAACAAAAAAAAATAATATAAAGAGCTATATAAAAAGTAATCCTAAGTTTTAATTCTTACATCTATTTTGAAATTCAATTCCTCTCTATAGATAATAAAGCCTCAGAGTGGAAAAAATATTGAGTAAAAAAAATCATGATTTTTAAAACTAATACCTGTTTTAAAATAGTTAAAAAAATATGTATGACATGGAAGCACTCAACCTAACTAACAGATCTCTCCACTACAGTGCCTTCTGCCTGTCCAAAGTATGCTTTAAGACACATATTCACAAATAAGCCAGTTTCAACAACTCCAGGAATCATTTTTAAGTTAAGATTCACTTTATCCCAATCCAAATCCTGGTTTGTGAACATCCAATCAAGAATAAAGTTTCCATTATCAGTCACCACAGGTCCAGCTTTTGCTATCGCTTTGCGTAACTTCACTTCTCCTCCATAGATAGCCACAATCTTGTTCTGAATAGGAACATACGCCATTGGCACTACTTCTATTGGGATACCTTTCTTATATCTATCACCAAGTTTCACAGAATCTTTAGTGTAGTCTGCTATAACTACAAGTTTCTTTGAACAGGATGCAATTATCTTTTCTTGCAACAGGCATCCCCCGCCACCTTTGATAAGGGTCATGTTGGAATCGACTTCATCTGCTCCATCGATGGTTACATCGATCGTGGGGTTTGTATCAAGCTCGCCCAGCTTTAGGTTATGTTTTATAATCAGCTGTTTTGCCTGAAACGATGTTGGGATGCAGGTCACCTTCAGTTTCTCCGTCTCGATTCTTTCGGCCAAGCGTTGCACAGCATATACTACCGTTGAACCACTCCCCACCCCGAAAATACTATTGTCTTTCACAAATTCGTCAATAGCCCGGTAAGCGGCGACTTGTTTTGCTTGTTCTAAAGACATTGTAATGTTGTTATGGCAAATGCGACGAAAATTTACTACAATACCGCTGTGTTTCAGTTGTTTGCTTGCAAACCCCTTTAGCAACATCCACTAAAAGATATAAATAGCCGTTAGTAACTGAGTTTTATATTTCGATAAGTAGGTACCTATATTTCAACACAACTCTGATAGCCTCATTCGCTCACGGCATGTGGACATTTCGTTGACTTTGACAATTTCATTAAAAGTCAATACGTTTTGTTTCTCCTTTATTTTACTTAGAATTACCGACATCTTAATTTATACTTACTAAAATAATTATACTTAAACTTATGAAAATGAAATTTTAAGCTAATTATTGCAATATTTCTCATCTAATGTGTTTTATTTCATAAATGTCATAATAACGATAGGCGATTATTACTAAAACAATCGAATCATTCGATTGTTCCGTTTATTCGACTGAAATCGAATGACAATTGTAATTCGACAATCGTCATTGCTAACAATCGGAACATTCTCCCTGTATCGAATATGACCTGCGCATTGGCCATGCGCCATCGATTTTCATTCGTTGGTCGATTGTTATTCGAATGTATTTTTGTTGAATGAATCGGCAATTGAATGAGTGTAACTAAAATTGTAGATTTATTCGATAGTTTTTTTTCGTAACAATTGCCCATCGCTATGTCATACAATACATGAAGCGCAGTGTTTTTATCGATTACCAAGCCTATGTAGTAGTGGTGAGCGATTATGAGATATACTAATGGAATCATTTGATTATGAAAATGACTCGAGATATCTCGATTATAACCATTAGTAATGAATTAGATCCTAGCAGTTTCATGGGCAACAAAAGGGATAGTCATCTGTGGCAAAAGATTAACAAATGTGCGCTTTTCAGATGACATTGTCCTTTTCGCCTCCACAGCTCGCGACCTGGAAGATATGCTCCAAGAACTCAGCAGGAAGAGCCTTGAGGTTGAACTGATGATGAACCGGTCAAAAACACAAGTAATGACTAATAGTGTCAAGAGCAAAATTGAGGTAGATGGGCAAGCGCTACATTACGTCGATGAGTACATATACCTGGGCCAGATAGTTTCCTTCGAAAACAGGCAAAACAAAAAAATCGATCGTCGCATCAAAAACGCCTGGAAGAGCTACTGGTCCATGGGGCACCTTATGAAAGGCGACCTGCCTTTAACATTAAAACGGAAACTTATCGACATGTGTATCTTGCCCGTTCTCACCTACGGCGTCTCTCTCAAGTCCAAAAGTCCAAGCTCAAGGTTTGCCAACGAGCAATGGAGCGTAGGATCTTAGGCATAAAACGTGTCGATCGAGTACGGAACACGGTGGTACGCTCCATGACCCGCATTGTAGACGTTGGGAGTTAAAAACGCGACATTAAAATGGAATTGGGCGGATCACCTGAGCCGAATGGATACAAATAGGTGGGCCAAACTATGTACCGAGTGGGTTCCACAACGAGGTCATCGTCACCGAGGCAGGCCCAGGAAGCGGTGGCGGGATGACCTCGAAGCGTATCGAAAAGAATGGAAATTTTTGACAGGGGATAGAGCTCGTTGGAGAAAGGATGACAAGACCTTTGCCCTGCAGTGGGACACATTAGGTTTATATATATATATATATATATATATATATATATATATATATATATATATATATATATATATATATATATATATGTTACTAACATAACAATAGCTAATTCCAATTACGCACCACGTACGGCATGGCCAATGGGAATGATGCGATGGCACTTGGTGCGGGCTCACTGTATGTACCTGCTGTGCCAGCGGCGTACGCTCCTGAGTAATAGTGGTAAAAGTATTTTTTACGTTTAGATAATTAATAAATATTACTATTCATTATTGCGCTTAAAATATATCCTATAAGATATTTAATCATATATTAAATATAAATAAGAGACAAAGTAATAAGTATTCAATCTTTAATTAATGTTTTTGTTTTCGTTTAACTATTGTATTTTTATAGTATAAACTTTAAAGAAAAGAAAGTATTAAGTGAATACTAATTAATGTTTTATTGGTTATTTTAATGTTAGTTAGGAACAAACTTAAAATTATCAACAAATAGAAACTTAGTGTTTTTACCAAGCATGCTACAATAATAATGATATAATAATAATATCAGCCTATACTGCCCACTGCTGGGCAAAGGCCTTCTCTCACAAATCGAGGTGAGAGAGATTGGGTCATACTCCACCACGCGGACCCAGTGCGGATTGGTGGAGGCAGGTTTGTGGCCACCTGCTGTTGGAACTTATCAAGCCACCTTTAAGGCTTCCAACTCGGCTTAACGACTACCACATTAAGTGGTAACCGGGACCAACGGCTTAACGTGCCTTCCGAAGCACGGAGACGCTCGAATATGAAATGCCACAAACGGTCACCCATCTCAGGCCGACCGAGTCGAACGCTGCTTAACCTTGGTGATCGGTAAGAACACCGCGGTCGCACAGCGCTACGAGCGCCTCAAAGTTATATATTAGTAGTTATATATTGTAGCGCCTAAACTTTTTTTAGTAGTAGTACCTTTTTCAATATTTTTTCTTATATACAAAAATTATTAATTCGTACATCTATCAAGTATCAAGAATACTAAGTTAAGGTATACACGATATGTCGAACAATAAAAAAAAACCCTATTAATAATTTGTAAGCAAGACAACAAAAACCAATATTATCGATAATACTGGGTATTTCAAAAGCAAGATGAAGATCTCATTAGCTGGGAGAAGCTAAATACAATTCATCATCATCATCATCATCGTATGGCGATGTATTTTAAATAATGCGAACCACGATCAGAACTTAATGTCAGAGTGGAGGAGCCATTGTTTAGCCTCTGGTGTCAGCTGGTGTAGCCCCTCAAATCCGCCGCTGAATTTTTGAGGGGGACAGTCCTCCACATTGTGCTGGATAGTCTGCACTAAGTTTCCACAGTCACAACAAGGAGACTCAGTGATGCCCCACCTGTGAAGATGATAATTGCACCTTGCGACTCCGGTTCTGATCCGGTTGATGGAGGACCACACCAGCCGTTGCTCTTTGAAGCCTTGTACTACAGTCGAGGGGTCGGCTATGGTGAACTCTCCACTCTGACTGGATGTTGGGGTGGTTCTGGATGTTGTTGTCGCTCCAGATCGGTTTCCGAGAAGGAAGTCTCTGAGGGGGAATGTTGTTGAGGGTTTTTCGGATTAGCATCTCGTAGGGGGCCGTCCGAAAAGACTTCCGCCACTCACTGGCTGCTGCCTGTTTTCTCCTGAGCTCTGGTGGCGCAATGTTTGCAAGTACCGGTAACCAGGAAGTGGGCGTGGGTCGGAGTGTACCGGTAATTACTCGCATCACTCTGTTTAGCTGTACGTCCACCCAACTAGTATGTGCACTTTGATACCACACCGGAGCACAGTATTCAGCAGTAGAGTAGGCCAGTGCAAGTGCAGAAGTACGCAGGACGTCAGCACGAGTGCCCCAAGATGTGCCCGCTAGGCGGCTTATGAGATTGGCTAGGGTCTTTAATTTTTGGGAAGTATCTTCCAGGTGATCGCGGAAGGTAAGAGAGCGGTCAAGGATGACCCCCAGGTATTTAGGACAGAAGCTGTGGTTGACCTTTTTTCCCGCAGAATGTTACGTTGAGCTTTCTCTGAATCCAAAGAGAATCCAAAATCTCCCAAAGATCCTGCGATAGTGTGATTTCTCCCTCCTCAAATTTCTTCCCCTGGTCTGCTAGTGCCAGGTCATCGGCATACATACATTTTTCGGACTAAGTGCACGGCATGTCGCTCGTGTATACATTAAACAACAGGGGAGCAAGCACCGAACCCTGTGGTAAGCCGTTTTGGAGCTGATGGGATCTACTCTCCCCGTCGCCCAACAGCACTTTGATATTCCGCGGGCCGAGCATCGTCTTCAGCAGCGAAATGGTTCTATTGCCCTTGCAAAAGGTACCATAGCGCTTAGTTTGTATAGCAGTCTTTGGATCCAAACCGTGTCGTACGCAGCTTTAAGGTCTACGAAAGCGACGTACGACTTTTGACAACGCTGGTACCCAGCCTCGATGTAGGATGTGAGAGCCAGGACAGCTTCGGTTTGGTCTAAATCCAGCCAGTTCCGCGGGGATCAGGCGGTCGAGCGACGTTGAGAGCCGATGATACACGATCCGCTCCAGTAGTAGGTGACACTCAACAATGATATTGGTCTATAGTTGGTAGCATCATTAGCCGGTTTCCGGGGCTTCAGGATGGCTATTACTTTGGCTTTAAGAAAGATGTTAGGGAGCTTATTCGATTCTAGAATATCGTTAAAGAAATCGAGTAGCCACCTCCTGCCCAATTTTCCAAGATGCTTGCGAAATTCGGGACAGATTTCGTCGAAACCCGCTGCTTTACTGCATTTGACGTTTTGGAGTGCCGTTTCCAGCTCTTGTAGGGTGTAATAGGAACCGTACGTGTGGTCTGGTTCAAGACGCTTCATATTATTGATATGTTGGGCTCTGATACTTTTGGCAAAGGACTTGTCAAAGTTGGCCGACTTTGTAAGTTGCAAAGCGTCTTAAAATTAAGACGCTTTGCAACGTCCTCTGGATGTACTGACGACTCTATGGGAGCTGGTGCACGCGCTCCACCCAATTTGCGCTACAAAGTCCAACTCTTCTTACTAGAGTGTGTAAAATTTATGCCATCCACGCTATCCATCCATTTCTTGCGGCGGGATTCGTTTAGGGCATCCATAAAATTACGCGCTGTTTTTGAATCAGAGGTTGACAGGAAATTCTGGTATGCTTCTTCAGCTTCCTCTGTCCATCCTGGTATGTAATCCTTACGGAACCCCCTGGGTATGTGACGTTTGGCCGTTGCGATGATGGCCTTACATAATATCTCGTAGTTGTCTACTGTCGGTTTGTTCCAGTGAAGAATTGAGTCCGTTTGGCTGCTGAAAGCATCCCAGTTGGCTTTTGAGAAATTCCAGCGGGCTTTAGGGACAGACTCAACCAGAGGGATTTCAAGGCCAATAGTTATTAGAGCTGGTCGGTGTTGGCTGTTCGGAAAGTTATATAAGATTCTCCGAGTGGTGGGGAGCATATTGCCGCAATGGTCTTGGGACACAAAGCAAAGATCAGGATTAGTGTCGCTCTTCCATATGGCAGAGTGAAAGGACCCTTTATCCTTGGGATCAAAAATTAGATGGATGTCTTCTCTGTCTGCCCAGTCTGAGAGAGTCTCCCCATTTACATCATTTGAAGAGTATCCCCATGACGTGTGATGACTATTAAAATTGCCAAGGTAGATGGATTGCGTTGGGATGGGAGGATTTGAGAACACGTTGTTCTGTGGCTTGTATACTGATGATAACATTATATTTGAAATTTGGACAGTGATTATCTCTAAGTTATTCATACTTTTAGTTTCTATTATCTTGTATTCACTTAGAGAAGATTTGATATATACTGCGGAACCATAAATAGGGGAGAGGGTGTATGAGAGTAATTTAAAACCAGGAATATTACCACGTTTTTCAAGTTGCGCAGGATCGTCGATGTGGTGTTCTTGTGTGACAATGATGTCTATGTCATAATCGACGGCCTTTCTAGATAGGTACTCACATTTAGATTGTGACGATCCTTCGACATTGATCTGAAGAATACGTGCTGAGGGCCCGATTCTCCTAGTCCGAGGGCTCTGAGAAGAACCTTTTGTTTGGTGGCTCTGAGAAGGGCCTTTTGTAGATCGCATTATTAAAAGCTCGCTGAGAAATCCTAAGAGACAGGTTCAGCGCGCCATATAGAGGTCGGAATACTTCAGCCGCACAAGTGCGTTGCCCGGGGTGGACCCCGAGGAGGTATATTCTGACCAATTTCCAAATACAATTGATAAACACCTATCAAATCTACAGTTCTTTCGTAAACATTTACATTTTGGGACAATATTCATCCCGCTTCAAATTCGGCCGAACATCACAGAAAAACTTTATATATCACTTTTTTATCACAACTACTCAGAGGTTTATTCATTTTAATAAATAGGTGAGCCGCCAGCGGTCGATAAATCCTTAAATTGTAATAAAACACGAAGATTAGTAGCGAATAATGCTGGATGGCACATAAGCTACTAGCAATTGCCAGTCAAAGTAGTGTTGCCCTATTAATCGATTTTTAGTTCCAACTGTCACCACATTTTACTCATTCTCACATTTTACTTTTCTTTCTATTCTCTAATTATATTATCCTGGGATCCATCATTCCACGCTGGATTCGCTCAGTGGAATAAGTATGGAATAAGGCCTATTTTCTCTTTTGTTTCGTGAAAGTTCTAAGTATATTTAGACGTGGGATAGTATATTCTTAGGGTATATCATACCTAAGTTCTGAAGCTGAACTATTAAAAAGACCTTGCTGGGATAGCGGTCATTGTCACGTCCTTATGTTTAATAATAATAACACACTAATTTTGTTTTGCAAAACTAGCACACAGCCTTTTATTATCTCAAAACTGACATCATCCGTCAGTTATTCTTGAGGCTTTCCGACAAATTTATACCTTTTGTAAGAAATAAGGTTCTGTCAAGTTCTAATTATACTTATTACAGGTATTCTATACACATGCTGTCGACGTAGTGTGTAGCAGAATTTACAAACACCAATATATTTATTATACATCAGCTGATTCCGAATTTAAGTTGTTAATTTCATTGGATAAGCTCTTTAATTCGATTAACAAATTGTCTTGATCATCTAAAAGCTTTTTAACCATTTCAAAATGTGTGGATATGTCTAGATCTTTAGTTTTGGTCTCTATCGAGTGGATTTTTGTCATAGTCACATTTGATAACTTGTTTTGTGTTTTACTCAACTGGTATTCCGAGCATACGATACCAATATTGACACAATCTCGAGGTTTCTTTGCTTCACTTCTTCTTAATGAGGTTCCTTTATTTTTTACATCGATTTTAAAATTTGTATGGTAATTTGGCGCCAATGCCGAGTAGCATTCAAGAATGCGAAGCTTATTGTTGAGAAAACGGTTCTTATGTTCAAGTCGTAAGCATTTGTAATGTTCGTTGGAGTAATCTGCATAGTACTGTCCACAGCAAAGAATAATTTTCTTCAATTGCTGTAGAGAAGGAACATTTTCTACAGGCTCGTTGCGCATTTTCTGCAACTCTTTATATCCAAGATCAACGCAGCGATCGAAATATTCTAATTTATCACGAAGACTTTGGTTTTCTGTGGTCAACTTGTTGATAAGATCAGATTCATCTTTTCTTTGCTGAACTAACTCTAGATATTGATTGCGTGCGTAACTAAGATGATTGTTTAGTAAAGCTGTTTCGTTTTCTTTTGCCGAGGTCACTGTCTTGGCGATGACTGAAAACATATACCAACATAAATATTAAAACACACAACGCGTATGACCAACAAAACTACATGCTGGCAACACCGCACGGCATGTATTATAGTTCTGTTATTTGGTAATGCCTAGGCGAAACACACACGACAGTTTTAATCTAACAATGAAGGAGAAAGAGGCGTATTTTTATACAGTGTGTCATATTTTTAAATATCTTATCACAAGACCCTGTGTGTGATGTCTTCTGGTAGGCTACACACGGCAAGTCGGTTGACGAGACTATAGATCAGGGTCCAAGATCCACTCTTTTGTGAACGTAATCCTGTAGATCCCGAGATGTTATATACCCATATATATATATATATATATATATATATATATATATATATATATATATATATATATATATAGGTATATATATATATATATATATATATATCTATCTATCTATAACCTCACGCCAGATCCCTTGCGGGGTAGGCAGAGAGTACAGAGTATATATATATATATATATATATATATATATATATATATATATATATATATATATATATATATATATATATATATATATATATATATATATATGTGGAATACTTGAACAGCTTCCAAAAAATACTTTTGACTGCGAAAAAATGTGCCCCAGTATGGCGGTGATACGTCGCATTTGCCAACTTATAAATTATTCTGTACTGGTTGGACAAGGGCCTTCTTTCACAAATCTATTTGAGAAGGAGATGGTTATACTCTACCATTGGGACCCAGTGTGAATTGTTGAAGGCACGTTTGTGGCTTGTGGCTGCTTAGGAATTTATCAAGCCGCCTATAAGGTATGTCAATAAGCTTGACCAACGGCTTAGCGTGGCCTATGAATTATGTAGAAAGGCGTTAACTTTAGTGATCGCTAGAACATGGCGCTTTGCTACGCTACGCTCTATGAATATTGAATTAAAATAGATAAATCGGAAGGTACATAAAAGAACTTACAACATGCCGTTTGTAGATTTTGCTTTAACTTCTTAACTTCTTCCTTCTTGCATCTCAGAGAAGACTTGCATTTTATGAATTTATTAAAAATGTCTTCACTTTCACATAATTCGCTATCATTTGAATTTATCGATTCATTATGTAATCTGTAACAATTGCCGTATAAAAGACTAATTAGGTATTTTTTGCATAATACCTGTGTTTGGCATATAAAGTGTGTGATTTGGATATCCAAAGGAGCTTTAAGCACTGTTTTCCAGGTCAAAGCAGCATTAAAGTGTACTATTTTTCTTGTATGTAATTAATTGTAAATATCACTGGTGTACAATAAAGAGTACTCTATCTATCTATCTATGCCCAAATGGACTTTGATTGTATCAACACGCCTTTAGGTGAGTGCATGTTTACCAACCATACTTAATAGAATATCTACATATATCTATCTATATCATCACGCCAGATCCCTCGTGGGGTAGGCAGAGTGTGCAAAGTTCCAACAGATTCTTTCTTTACATACCTCTCTGTAATAATATACATAAAAGACTTTACCTTTGCATTTCATTTGCTATGGAAGAAAGTATGAAACGCATTTTTTCAGCTTCAAGCTCATCATCGCTCATTTTGTAGATTTTATTAAAAGTTAGTGATAATACGGAAGGAGCTAATTGTTATTGGATGCTAAACTCTGTAAGGACATTTGTTCAATTACAATTTTTCCTATGTTAATCACTATGTAAAAAGTAAAATTCAAATTTTAATATTTATAAACATAACCAAATAATGTTTTTATATTATGACAGTCACATGTCACATACCATAGCATATAACAAAATAACAGTAAAAACCTCTGCTATATGAAATACTAGCTGACCCGTGCCCACTTCGTTGGGCGGTAAACATTTTTACTTGTGATGAAATTATGAGTGTGGTTCGGTTAGTATTGAGGGCTATGATTTATTTCCTAACTGCCAAAAGGAGGGTTGTATTTTTCCAGCATATGTATTTGAAATGAGTGAATGAAATGATTATGATTGAATACATTATGCATATTCTAATTGTTCAATACTTCTCTGTATACTATATTAGATGTAATGTTATTATTTGGTACCAAAATATATTGTCTTTTAGGAGTTCCAACCCGAGGTAAGCCAACATATAACTAATGGAAAAAACACTGCTTTCGCAGGTCAATACCCACCAGAGAGAATGTTTGACCCTGGGACTTATAAATAGTGAGGGCAAAAGAGATCTTGAAGGGATACTGTAGCCTTTTAAACGGTATGGGTAAATCCGTCGGAATCATGGGTATCCGCGGAATATAAGCAAGTTGCCCCACTGCTGGCCCTGTGAGAATGGTCGCCACGATTATTTCCTCCCGCAACTCTTTTATAAGCAGCCTTGTGCCATTACACATGTTGTGGGGGTTTAAGTTCCTTAAAAGCATGATAGGAATGCCAACTTTTAACATAAGATCGTGAGGAGGTAAGCCAGAAGGACTCAAAGAATTTAAAAATTCTCAAGGATAGTGCACTGTATCCTCAATATTACACACCGTGTAATATGGACTTATACTGTTTGACTTGACCGGGAATTTTGTCTAAAATCATTTTATTTATCTCATTCACTGTATCGTTTCTGGGTGACACTATTGCTCTAGAACAAAGCCAATACTAATCTCTTTCCAATAAACTTTCAAGACCGGGATATATTGCGTCTATCAGATGTTCTAACCTATGTAATATGTGACCTAATCTATCGTCAAGTTTAATGGCATCACTAGTCGTTATGTTGGTGTTAGGACAGTTAATTTTTTCTTCTCCAGGATTCAGTAGTTGATGCGCGTGTTCCTTTTGTTATTACAGGCAGTGTTTGCCGAAAATCGCCCGCAAAAACAAAAGTAACACTACCCATAACAGCATCTGAGTTTCTGAGGTCTTTGAACGTTCGGTTTACTGTTTCAACATGAGCTCTATGACTCATGGTACATTCGTCCCATATAATTAAAGATGGCTCTTGTAAAAGTTTCCCGAGCGGTCTATTTTTACGTATGGAGCATATTGACTCTTGTTCCAATGATACTGTAAGCGGTGGCTTGAAGGTGGAGTGTGCTGTTTTCCCATCATTTAATAGAGTTGCGGCAATCCCTGAAGAGGCAATGGCTAGCCCATTTTTACCGGATTGTCTTACTTTTGCCAATAACAAATTTGCGAGGAATGATTTCCCAGTGCCTCCTGGGGCGTCCAGAAAAAAATATTTTACCTCTGTTATTTAACACACTGTCAATAATTTCGGTAAACTTTCATTAATAAAAACTAACAACTCATTGCTGTCGTACGAACGTGTCAGTATTACATCCGATGCATTGTTATGTGGCCGAATTGAAGAATCTAAATAAAATGTTCTTGGTAATAAAACAATTTCTTTCTAAAAAGATTGACATGTCGTATATGAAAAAAACCGTCTAATAGAAATATCACTCAATAGATTGCGACACGGTCGCGGTTCCATACCTATGTCGTATTATCTCTTTAACCATTTGTCCAAATTATATGCAGTAAAAGGGAAAAGTTTTGTTTTAAATAATTGAGACGATAAATTTACTTATTTTGATAAGAATTCATAATTGTCGATAATATGACCAATAAACATCACCTAACGATTTAAATTATTTTTAAATATTAAAAACTCCTTTTTGTGACTTAAATATAAAAGTTAGACATATTCTGTCACTGACTTTTTTATAGGCATTATCAAGCTCTACAACTTCTCTCTAGAACTCAATCATATATCTGTCATCGTTAAGGCAGCGTTCGTAAGAAACGTTTGCGTTCGACCGTTTTTTCTCCGACTTACCTTGCAAATCCGATCACGAAAAAATCTTTTCATTTTGCGGGTTAATATATAGCCTATGACACTCTCAAATAATGTGGCTTTCTATTAGTAAAAGAATTTTGAAAATCATTTCAGTAGATCCAGAGATTACCCCCTACAACCTCACAAACTCACAAACTTTACCTCTTTATAATATTAGTATAGATTTCATTTTTAGGGTTTCGTACGAACCCTTATAGGATCACTTCGTTGTCCGTCTGTCCGACGGTTATCACCTTTTTAGGGTTTCTTTTTCTCAGGAACGGCTAGAGGTATTCAGTTGAAATTTATACCAAATACGAAGGTCTACTCTACTGTTCTGTATTCGAACTCAGGACTCCGTGATCGCTACGCGCATTATTCGCCAATAGATTAACGAGGTATAGGTAACTTTTTAGAAGCTTTTGTGTTCGTATGTCTATCTGTCTTTCTGGTTCAAATCTTGTAATCCATTTTCAAGCACTTCGGGTATTTTATTTATTAGTTTTATTTTATTTTATTAAGATATCCAATAGCGTTTGACAATAGAAAGCATGAATCCGACTGAGCTGAAATTTAGCATACGTATGTAAGTTCGGTGACAATGCAATAACATAGTACATACCATGGACCCAGCTCCAGAACAGTCTTTTGATGGGGCGAAAGGTAGCCATGGGAACATGCCAACTACAAAACATAGCCACCTCGTGTTTAGGCTTGTTAGATTAATATTGACAAGTACTATACAACCAGATGATGTTTAGGGTCTGATGATGAAGTGGAAAGGTGACCATCGGAACTACCCAAATACTAAACATACCCACGCCGGGTTTGAGCTCGTTGGATTTGTCTTCACGAGTTGTGTAGACCCTGATGGTGTCCAGGATCTAATGATGGAACCGAAGAGTGGCCAACGGAACTACCCAACTACTCAACATAATCCCACCGAGTTTGGGTTCGTTGGATTTGTTTTGACGAGTTCTATAGATCCGGATGATGTCGAGGGTCTGATAATGGAGCTGGAGGGTAGCCAATAGAACTTCTCAACTACTGAACATAATCCTACAGTGTTTGGGCTCGTTGGATTTGTCTTATTTTATTTTATTTGGGAGGCTTACAGCTAATATAACAAAGTAGGTATAGATAAATAAAGTCAGAGAGCCATTAACAAGCCTCCGCATCTAGAAATGAGGTATATAAACATGATGCTTAAGTAGGTAAGTTGACAATATTTCTAAATAGAAAAAGAACTGTTAGAGAGATGAGAAGTATTTGATTAACACAGTGCTTAGGGTTGACAAATTACTTGTGAATAAATCAATTCTAGAGTTAGGATGGTCTGACCGCATAATTGAATTAAACATAATACTCGTACGCACGAGATAAGAATTACGACGAAACATAGTGCGTGAGAATGGAGTAAGTCTCTAGCCCTAGAGTTTCTTAGTGGCACGTTTAAACATATTTTGGAGGCTAGTTCGGGGCAGTCAACTCTAGATTGTGCCACAACTTGCCTTGAACAAATAGCGCATGTCAGAGATTTTCCTGCGGACATGTAATGGAAGTAAATGGAGACGAGTACAACGGTTTTTATAATTAAGTAAAGGAATTTTGTATTTGTAATTTAAAAATCTTGTAAATTTCTTTTGTATCCTTTTTAATCTATCCGAGTGCACTGCATACTGAGGATTCCATATTTGACTAGCGTATTCTAAGTGACTTCGGACATAGGCACAATAGAGTAGTTTAATAGTTTTCATAATGGCGAAGGAGCTGCTATTGCGAATTACAAAAACCTAGAGCGGATGATGCTTTGTTGGCTACATAATTAACATGGTTATCAAAGGATAGATTTGCATCAATAAGAACACTAAGGTCTTTGACGATCTGTACACGAGATAAAGTCTGGCTACCTATAGAATAGTTAAAGTCAATTGTATGGCCTTTCCTAGAGAAGCTTATCACTTGACATTTAGCAATATTCAGATCTTGACGAGTTTTATAAATCCAGACGCTGTCCAGGGTCCGATGATGGAGCCAGGAGGTGGTCAACGGAACTACCCAACTACTTACCATAGCCCCACCGTGTTTGGGCTCGTTGGATTTGCCTTGACGAGTTCTATAGACTCTGATGATATTCAGGATCTGATGAAGGAACCGGAGGGTGGCCAAAGGAACTACCCAACTACTCAACATAACCCTGCCGTGTTTGGGCTCATTGGATTTGTCTTGACGAGTTCTCTAGACCCGAAGAAACTAAAATTTGGCGCTGAAACTGGCCGAAACTGAACCCGGTACGAAACCCTCAGAGCGCGAGTCCTACTTGCAATTGTCTAGTTATTAACATAACAACAAGGCGACATCGTACGCTTGTTATGCTTTTGTGGTCAATTTCGCTTAACACAGACTCATAAATAAGAATAAAACAGCTAATAGGTTCTGTTCTACTATCTACTAGGAAAAAGCCTATTCTTACAAATTGAGGTGTGAGAGAAAGTCACGATGGAGGCAGGTGTGTGACTGCTTGCTTTTGAATCTTATCAAGGTGTCCATGAGGCTAACAACATGGATTGTCAACTATCATATCAAGTGGCTATCGAAACGAAACAGAAATCGTACTACTGTGGTTCATCCTGCCTTCCGCAACACGGATATGCTCCAAACTGGAAATGTTACAAATGGCTACCGGCCTCAAAGTGCAGATGGTGAAGTATATTACTTATATAAGAAATAATTCTGATCGCAGAGGCAGACTGCTCTATATTATGCATTAAGATGTTGGTGATATACAATACGAAAGTGGAAGCATGTACGTACAGGGGAAGACCTGAATATCTTACCATGATCAAATAGACTGAGTCTTATCTGAAGAACGGACCATTAAAGTGGAATAAATAAACTTACCTCCTTAATACCTTTTATGGTAAGTGACAATGGTACTAAAACAGATCGCTTTCTGTCTTTCCATATACGCTAACATTTTTGTTTTATATAATATGAAAGTAGCCATTCAATAGATTTTATTATTATTAAGTTGGTACGTAGTGGTGTGCCAGGCAATTTTCCGCCATACGCCCCGGCGCTGTCGCGTCGCCGCGCTGTGGCGGCAAACGGTTATCCGCCATTCCGTTTGTTCGCGAGACAACCGGCCCGCGTGGTAACCATTTCACGGTCGATTTCATCTTCACTACTAAAAATAGGGACATATCTTCCGAGAAATTTAGATCCGTTATATGGAATAGGAGGGAACTAAAATAAGTAAATGTGTTTTGATAAAGAATGGGACTTTTGAAATGGTGCTAGTGTATTAATTTTTGGCGTATCGTACTATGATTGACAACTAGGTTAATTAAGAGTATTATATTTTTTTAACCTGTCTCTCCCTATTATTAAGTCTATTTCTCTCTATAGTTTATAGTATTTTATCTAGATCTGACAGGGCTTAGTATTATATAATTATTTGTAAACAGCAGAACATCTTGGTACTATCGGTCCGAATAAGAATCACGCACACGGATGAGCGCTCTACGTAGCTTCTCGGCAGGATTCTACCACCGAGGTGTAGGTACCACTGAAACCGATCATGCTTTACTGTTTGCATATCTTTACAGTGGTATATTTCGTAATAGCATCAGTCGACTCGGCATCGGGAGGGTCGGTAAGAACATGCCGCGGACGGCGGTAGCGGCTGATAGGAGGGGATGAAACCTAATGATTCGTCTTTTAACGCCTATATATGAAAAGCCGAACCAAAGTCTAATAATGCTTTAAGAGGATGCAAATCACTGAACAATTTTTCACTCCAATCAATTGAGGCGCCAACTCACCTGAACTTTTTCATCGGCTAGTTATTTTTCATAAGTGGGCTTCATTTTATATAGACTTGATGAATGAAAATGATTCACCAATATATTCTAAAAGGATCTCGATCTTCTTACTTAGCCGTTATCCGCACGGTCGGTTTATTTCAATTTCCTTCATAAAAGACGCTATTCTCGGATTTGAAGTAGATTTATCATGCTCGGATAAAGCGGGCACTTTTTGTGCTTTTCTCGTGCCTGGATCTGACCCGAGATCTGTCCACTTAATGTGAATAATGGTGTACGATGGAAAACGAATGCGAACTCGAACACAAAAGACAACAATGCGAAGCGATTTCAGAACTCGATACAAGGATTTTGGCGAGATAATGCTTAATATTGTGGGTTTTTTTCATCGGCTTGTATTACTCAGAAAGGCACTTATCTTATACTTACAGCAGTGAAGATTTCATCTCAATAAATTCCTGGTTTATTAGTTTTATTTTGGGTTAAAATTTTAAGGGCTCATTCGGTTTATTTTCGGTAAATTACCTTAAATACAAATGTTAAACTGTTATATGCGACTTTTTACTTTAAGCGTTTAAAAATGTTATATTTTTTACAACAACTCGTGGATAACACCCGATCACAAAATTTTATCGAAAACGTGTTTCGATCACACCTCGACGACTGCCTCGTTGGTCTGGTGGCAAAGCGCATCGCTTTGTGATCACGAGGTCCTGGGTTCAAATCCTAGGTCGGACAAATGTAGTTATTCTAACGAAAAATTCCCAGTACGAGTCCGGAGTCTGGAATTGTGCCCGATATATGGCAATAGGCTCGCCCCCTATTACATGGGACCTAACATCGTCGGCGAAACGTAAGTGTACTCAGTACACCTCTGCCACCCCTTCTGGGGAATATAGGCGTGACGGTGACGGTGTTTCGATCACACAACTTTTAGGTACGAAACTGTTTCCATTAAATGACATGTATGTAGTTTAAATCTAAGTAATTAGGCCTATTCTATTTTATCATTTAAAATCCAGTACGTAATAAGAAAAAAATAGCCTTCAAATAGAAGAAACTGCAGCTCCATTTTTTGGCGCTATTTGTGATTTCCAATCAGGCTACGTCCCTATCCAGTTATTGAAATTATTGTATTGTATGGTATTGTTCCTATTATACATGATTATATAATATGAAACGTTCTTAATTTGCGATATATTCAGCTAGAAGTAAATTTAAAACTGTGTGTCTGTTTACACTTAATTCTTTTTTTGGTTCATTTTAAACTCGCCGCAAAGTTAATCACATGTTTGTAAGAAAATCTTTCATACTTTGTAGAAAGTTTACAATAACCCCCTCTTTGTGTCTCGCGGGGTAAAATCTTTAAATGATTCCCAGTCCTTTTTGGGAACGACTTGGGACATGATTAGCACCTTGCTGTTACCTCCTTTACCTAGATGTAGAATGTAGTAGCGGGCTGCCCTATTTTTTGTTCACGTTTATTGTCGCACTTCTGGGTATAAACTATAAACCTCCCCTTAATCTTTCACGTGGACTTATTATTTGCCATCTCTAGCTAATCTCCAAAAAAAAATAAGCCCTAATATAAGAAATATCTAATCTAATGAATGTTATTTATTTCAAAATTAACGTTAGACAAATAACACCGATGCAAGGACAGCATAAATCATGAAGATAGCTCTTACAAAGAATAATAATATTCAGTATACGATTGCATCAAAGCATACATAAATTTACTGCACATCGTCATATCGGTGCTGAGATGAACACGATATCCGTGGAATGCGAGACGTCTACAGATAATCGATTCCTTAGAGGCAAAAGCTCCCTTGATCGGGAGAGATGCACTTGAGATGTTGCTGCGCTGAGTAGCCTGATCTGTAGTACTTCTGTGTTCTGTGTTTATACGCGACGATTCTCATAACGTTGAATTATAACGGAATCTAATCCTAGACGCGATATTGGAGAATGTATTCGAACACTTAGAGCACCAATCTAGTTAGTTTGATGGTTCCCGCTGGAAGATTATAATTTTGCATTAAATAAATTGTTTTTTCTAAGATTTAAGATCTTAACAATACATACGCTTGCATACGTTTTTCTTACATAAAAATGAGTATACAGTTTACTGAAATATTCAAGGGCAATTTGTATTTGTTTAATCAATTTCAGTTGTATGTTTTTACGTTTGGTCAGTGGCCATATTAGCGCCACAGTTGTTAAGTCGTGTAAAGGAGGCAGACTACTGCGGCTTAGTGGCAACCACCGGGAAGGACCGATGACTACAATTTAATGACAATATATTATCATTGCAATCTCTGCCATATTGGGACCTATATTACTATAAACGAAATGTGTGTGTCGTTTAATGAAATATGTGTATTGTTTTTAGTAATAGGGTTTTTTATCTACTCCTTCGGGGAAAACGGGTGTTAAGAGATATGTTATTAAAATGGAGAAAGTTACTGAGTTCTTAGATTTACGCGGATATTACACATGAAATAAAACTATTTTTTCGGAATTTATCGCGGTTTATTTTGATTTTTAAGTTCCCGACGTTTCGAGTGCTTTGCAAGAACAACTATGCCTTTTGGATGTCTAACACCTCAGTCCTCCCCGTGACCATGGGTGCTGCAAAGCACTCGAAACGTCGGGAACTTAAAAATCAAAATAAACCGCGATAAAATCCGAAAAAATAGTTTTATTTCATGGAGAAAGTTATTAATAAATAGTTTTGTGCCCTTAGCGATTTACAGTAGACCTTACTTGCTCCAAACTAAAAAGGTGAATGCATGTAGCTTAGTACTAATCCAAGTTAATGTCCAAGATAATCATTTATATTGTAGTCGCGTGTATAAAATCCGTACCACGTACAAACCTAACAAAAGGACCGGTATGGCGGAGTCAGTAGACCCACCGGACCGCACGCCGCGTAAATAGTTAAATCTACTACTCTAATACAATTTGTAGTAAACCATGATCCCGACGCTAAGGTCGCATTATCGGATTGGAAAAAACTGTTACAAAACAATCTAGCGGAAACAAAAATGTATCTTAAGCTCGAAGATTTTAAGACGAAATTCGTTTGTGTGCCGAGACATGAATACGAGGGCGAGTTTTACAATGTTCATGTGACGGTAGGACCTTTTTGTTCGGCCTTTTGTGCAGAGAATCCGCGATGTCCCCGGGGCCGTGGGACACGATTTCCATTACACGAGAGAGATTTTTCCAAGAGGTCTTTGCTTTTCAAAAAAAATTTACACTACATTCAATGTTTTTAAGCAATCCCGAGTAATGGGCTATCAGATCAAATTAAACGTAGCTAATGCTGTGTGGTATCGGACCGGTTGCGCTAGAGAGCGATTTGGAAGGCTTATGTTCAGCGGAGGACAAGTATAGGCTAAGAAGATGATGATGATGAATGCTCTGTCTAATTTAAAGATGAATTAAAATAATAAGCAATAACAGTTTTACGATTAAAAATGTGGCCTTCTCTTTGAAAAAGGTTGCATATTTGTATCGACGTTGGATATTTTTGAACTGGAGATACATACATATCGCCAATATCTGAATTAAGAATTTGAAGATACGCAACTATAATTATAAACATATAAATAGAGATATAGTGATGCTTATCTTGAATTTTGAAATCATAAAGCCGCCGTTCGTACCTGCTTACAAGTGTAATACCTATTCTGGTCCAGATAACCCTACCTAGATGCTAGTTCTCGTTAAAATTTACTATGGTTCTAATAAAAATTGTAGTCCTCAATTAGATTTTGCAGACTCTTGTCAAATAGGTACTTGAATAAGCAGCAATAGTGTATTACGTAAAAAAACTGAATAGGTTGTTCTAGATCAGGAGTTTGTGACTTGCGCCTCTACGGGACAAATATAATAATATTAGCCCTGTTAAGAAAATGTTCCACCGTAGGGCACGAGCCTCTTCTCAAACTGAGAGAGCTTAGGCCATAGTCCACCACGCTGGCCTAGTGCGGGTTGGCGAACTTCACACCTTCGAGAAACGCATGCATGCAGGTTTCCTCACGATTAAAGGTTTCCTCCTTCACCGTTAAAGCAAGTGATAATTATTTTTTAATACGCCCATGCTTTCGAAAAGACGGAGGTGCGTTTCTATGTTTGAACTCGAGACCTCTGACTTTGCTGCCCAACGGTCTTACGATTAGGCTATCACTGCTCGGGACAAATAACAAAATAAATATCCTTACCTCGCGTGACACTAGTATTTTGGCTCGCATGTTCGGCGACAGCTGCACTTCAATTAGCTGCCCGATTTGGAAGTAGATATGTTTTGTTCGATAGGTATTTCATTCCCTTAGTACAATATTGCTATCAATAGGAATTATCTATACATACAAATAAAATTGAAGTGTCTGTTTGTAATGTCAAAATAACAGCTGTTTACTCAATGCATATGAAAGTATATGCGGTACATGTAACAAAAATACAATATTTAAATTTTTTGTCTGTCTGCTGCTAGACGGTTGGAGCTATTTTAACGGGACTTTCACTGGCAGATAGCTGATGTTATATTGAGTAACTTACTACTTTTAATTTAAAAATGTGCTAAATTCCACTCATGAAGTCGCGGGTAACAGCTACTTATTGTTAAATATATGCGTAAGCCACATCAATGCTACCGAAGTCCACTCCGATCTCAGTCTCGAATCTATTCGCGCCTATATTAAAAAGACGACAACTCGTTACTTCTCGAACGCATCTTCCCATGCGAATCCGCTAATCGTAGCCGCAGCCGACTACGAACCCAACCCCTGCCGCTACCGCCGGCCGCGAAATGTTCTCACCGATCCCCCCGATGCTTTGACATCGCTTCTTTCCGTTCCGGATATGGACGATGACGACGACGAAGTCGTAGATCCCTAGCCTAGCCCGCCGACCGGCGCACTTAGTACACCACTTTCCCCTGTAGGCGTTCCTCTTTGAGGCGCCCTCGTGTATGTCGCTCCCTTGCCCTTCTGGCTCGAGCGTAGTGGTTGCACGCTCGCCCTTATGTCCGGTGAAGCTGTAAAGGCCTCACGGTCAACAGCGTATATTACTCAAACACACTCACGCTACCGAAGTATTAGTAATATCCTTGATCTTCAAATAAACGTAAGTCACATACTTGTAGACCAATATTAGTGCCATACGGGATGATGCTAAATCTCTAAAATTATTTTTCAGATTGTTCAGTGTTTTCCCTAATGTGTACCATTTTTTCATGCCAATGATAGGCTTATGAGATTTTTTATCAGCACCGTGTTCATTTTGCATTATCAGGTGTAGGTACGCTATAGAAGTTTAGTATAGGCAGATTTCTAATGCTTTACCTATGTATAATAAAAGTAGCTTTATATATTCGTTTACATCAACTTTTATGCATTGATGACGGTTGGGTCCAGTAGTTAAGAACTCCGCTCCACTCGCTGGATCGAGTAGTTGCAGGTTTGGTTCCCGTACGGGACATACGTAACTCGGCGTGGCCCACAAATGTTTGTTTTGGTTTGTCGTGTTTGTGTACGTGATATTACTACGTGATAGTACGTGTAATTTGTCGGCCTCATTTTTTCCAAAAAAGAAGTTTAATCCAGATTCAGATACCTATTTGTAAAAACATGATGGGCCCAGTTTGTATATCGAGTAAGCTTTATAATAAAAGTTCGGCGCACTTTCGTGCGACTCTGCCCCGGGCCCTGAGGGCGCACCATACTTCGTTCCTAACTTTAAGAAGTTGGTTAACAGATGTTCCGCCTGACTTTTGTCCCCAAGTAACTCATGTATCCTTGTTCACGTACGTTTTATGTGCCACGAAAATAATGGCCTGTACCGATATATGGGCGATGGTAATGTTGAGAGTCCATGTTTTGCATTTCATAGTTTTTGTTGCGGGAACTCAGATGGGAATTTATCATGTTTTATTTATGATGAATATTCTATATTTCCTAGAGCAGAGCAAACTGCGTTATGGTAAGTGCTACATTGGTATTATAACAGGAATAACCTTTTCCTGTAAGCAGTGATAGCTTTGTGGTTAGACCGTTGGACTGCAAAGCCGGAGGTCTCGGGTTCAAACCCAGGCATGCACCTCTGTCTTTTCGAAAGCATGTGCGTATTAAAAGTTAACTATCACTTGCTCTAACGGTAAAGGAAAACATCGTGCCGGAACCTGCATGCCTAAGAGTTTCTCGAAGGTGTGTGAAGTTCGCCAACCCGCACTGGGCCATCGTGGTGGATTATGGCCTTAACCTTCTTAGTTTGAGAGGAGGCCCGTGCCTAACGCTGGGCTCTGTTTCTGAACAGGGCTAAAATTAGATTTTTAACCTTTTCCTGTATACGAAATCTCAGCTTTTCTTCTCGTGAACAGTGTTATTTGTCTGTAACTACGAGACACGTTGCTGTAATTGAATATTTATATAGTCGGTGATGCAAGTAAATAAATAAATTATTATATATATAGTTCTTAAAGGTTCAGGCAGAGAACATTGAGGATCCCATCAGTAAGGCAAAATATTCATTAAATATGATAACACAGTCTATATCTACCAAGATACACGCATTCGCCCACTCAAGCATTTATCTATGTCATCACGCCATAACCCTTGCGTGTATACGTACCCTTTATATCTCATATTACCAAAAAAAGTCCCAACGACACCGCTTTACTTAAAGCTTAGGTTGCCACAACTGACGGCATTATGCCAAATTATAAATGTTGATATCGTAATTACAGAAGTTATTATGTCTGCTGCCCGTATAAATGGGCCATTCGTTGGAAATATTTTCGCAACGGTAATGCCAGGTGATTTCGGGGACGTTCCCGTGAACAATGCTGTAAAAACGTTCGTTGTAATTGCGATCATTTTACTTGCCATTCCATTAACATGAACGCTGATCGGCGTTCGGCATTGTGTCGTTTGTAATCAATGTGATCGATAAAAAATGTTACATTATTCGCTTATTTACATAATGGAATGGATGGAATTGTTTTCGGGTTATTTTTCACGTACATATGGAGCGCTATTGTTAGTTTTGGTCTAGTAATTGCCTGAAACGATAGTTTTTATCGTGACTAGGTATATGTGTCACCTTAATTATTTTTGATGATGAATGTAGCGTGGATAGGTACGTGGAAAATTCACCTTACAGCAACGAGCTTTGTAGGTACATATGTTTTAACGACGGCTTTGTTTTAACACTGAATTGTGTGGTCGCGGATTCGATCTCCCACTAGACAAATCTTTCCGTAACCCACAAATGTTTTTTCGGTCTCTGTCTTTGTGTGTGAATTTTATAACCTCACCCACGATACAGGATTAAACCCATGTGTGGGGCTACGTTTTTTTAAATAATTACATTTTAGTTTCATCTTAAGCAACACACAACATCACTGTGTAATGTATGGGACTTTTAACAGCCAGTAAAGATATAGTAACTTGGTAGAAACTTCACCAAAACAAAAGAGAAGTTGAACCTAACAAGGCGTAAGCGAAGTTTATGAGTCCAACGCGGAAAAGATATGACAATGTTAAAAGCGTTCGACAAGTTCGATGGCAAATTTGTATAGTACCCGAATGAAGTAGTATTGCCCAAACTCAGTGTTGGTTTTGATTTTTTGCAGGGCCACCTAATTTTAGCAAGACCAAGACTAAGACCGACCCTGGAAGACTTGACCAAGACCGATTCCACGAGGCGCTCTCAAAGGTCCGTGAGAACCTTTTGAGTTCCTGGCGCGACGACCCATACATATCATATCACTTCGACCCATAACAGAAAAAATTTACACATATCTTATAAGAAGTAAGAGAGATCAAGGTAAGTCGATTATTTGATACACTAGGTAGGTTCCTAGAAGAAGGTACCCGCTTAATTAATCTTTATAAACCTGAAATAAAATGAAAACACGAATGAGCTCTTTGTTTTGTTGCTAATAGCACCTTTAATAAAATCTGAATCGACAGTCATTTTACTAAGACTACTACCTAAGTAAGTTTTTGTAAGAAAACATAGGTATGTATAAATTTATAAGAAGCATTAGGTCAATGCAAGACTCTTGCGAGACTCTTGATCAAGACCAAGACCAAGACTAAGTGTGCAATACGTAACGTATTATATAATGGTAAAACATGTACATACGTAAGATAATTTTCAACAGTTTTTATAAAATACTTACCTATCTACCTCTATTTATATCGTCACGCCAGATTCCTTGCGGGGTAGGCAGATACCACCTACAGAGTTTCAACAGATTCTTTCTTCACAGACCTCTGGAAATAGTTCGTCTCATACACGCTTGTCAGTTATGGAGACTCTAGACTTGTCCTTTAGATAAGATACCGTCTGTTTAGTCATGGTAAGATAGTCTTTTACCCAGTACCTACATCTTTTCACTTCCGCTTCGTATATCCATTTTGTCTTTCACCAGGTTCTTACCCAGAGTCCTTAATCGCTTTTCATAGTTTTTATTGCATAACAATGTTTTCATTCGTATCATTGGTAGGCGGACCTTGTTTTAAGTAGCGGCGTGTGGGACGAGGGTAGGAGTAAATTTTCTGCTCCGCTGCGCCGCTAGATGGAGGGACCTCGGGGAAACTAACGCGCACTAACCTGCTTGCGACCAAATGAGATGGACATTTTTAATTAGACCCGGTTAATTGCTCCGAGGTGGGTTTTAGTTTTCGGAGAAAATGTGTTTTGGAGGTATGGTTGTTGATTTTCCGAACCAGGTAAGTTTTTTCTATCTATCTATTTCATCGTGTTCCGTTGAATAAGGTAAGTTACGTTACGTATTTTGTTCTTAGAAGATATTGGATTGAAAAAATTCAAAAGTTTGGATCTGCGATGATTTGAAGGCACGTTTAAGATAACGAACGATTTAGTGCAGTGGTTAGGAGCTTGAGCCGCTCCGTCCACTTTGTCTAATAGTCGTGGGTTCGATTCCCACACGGGACAAATCTTTGTGTGACCCACAATTATTTGTTTCGGTCTGGGTATTTGTGTATGTGAATTTTCATGTTTGTAAACGCACCCACGACACAGGAGTAAATCCTTGTGTGGGGCTAGGTTTTTTTTTTTTAAAGAACTCCGTTTCGCCTATATTCCCCAGAGGGGGTGGCAGAGGTGTACCGAGTACACCCACATTTCGCCGACGTTGTTAGGTCCCAGGTAATAGGGGGCGAGCCTATTGCCATATATCGGGCACAATTCCAGACTCCGGACTCATACTGGGAATTTTTCGTTAGAAAAAACTACATTTGTCCGACCTAGGATTTGAATCCAGGACCTCGTGATCACAAAGCGATGCGCTTTGCCACCAGACCAACGCGGCAGTTTTAAAAAGAAACCTCTTTTATTACCACACTAGTTTCTGCCCGCGACTTTGCCCGCGTTGACTTTATACAGGAACCTAACATTTTCCGGGATAAAAAGTATCCTATGTGTTAATAAACTATCTGTGTGTGATTTTATCCAAATCCGTTTAACTGTTTTTGCGTGATTGAGTAACAAACATCCAAAGATACATACTTTCAGATTTATAATATTAGTATGATTCTTATTAAATCCTTTTCTTGTTTATCGGTTTATTTGTTTCTTTGAATTTTGCAGTCGGTTTTAATTAAACTTCCAAGTTAGAGACTTAAATTTTAAACACAGAGTAGAACATACCACAATTTTAAAAGTATAGTAGTGTCTCAGATTAGGGCATCCACACATAGAAGCTCTAAGCCCCTTACTGTAGGAACTACACAACACAGTCGGGACGTTTCGACGCTCGCTAGGCATTTCGCCGTTTTGACACGAGCTGTCCAGAGACGCTTGATCAAGACATAAAAACATATTGTTTTTAAGTCTAGCTCTTTGTTTTGTTGGTAATTGCACCTTTTATAAATTCTAAATCGACATTTATTATAACTTTTTGTAAGAACATGTGTAGAAATTGATCGAAGCATTAGGTCAATGCAACACTCTTGTTCAAAATCAAGACCAAGACTAAGTGTGCAATACCAAGACCAATACCAGGTGACTGATGCGAGACCAAGACTAGGGTCAGTCTTGTTTTGGGCAACACTGGAATGAAAGGACGTGGCAGATTTTGGCTACCGTTGCTAAAACATGTACATACGTAAGATCATTTTCAACGTTTTTATAAAACACCTACCTATCTATTTCTATTTATATTATCACGCCAGATTCCTTGTGGGATAGGCAGACAGAGCGGCCACCTACAGAGTTCTAACAGATTCTTACTTTACAGATCTCTCTGGCTTCCTTCATTATTGTTGTCAAAATTAATAATATTATCAGCATAAATGGTTTTTGTATTACATGTACTATACTTTATTTTAGACCTATACCTAAAATATAAGAAGATACATATACATAATATATACATCATAATCTTTGATATAGTTATTGCAAAGTGTAAGCCCCTAATTAAAGGAAATTTATGTAAATAGTTACAAATAATAGTTTAACGTGGATTCAAAGACTTGACATCCACGCGGTTTAGGGTTATGCATTATTAATTTCTTAACCTTTCAAGTTAATAATTTATCGGTACTTGCGTAGTTTCTAAGGGCAGGACCTATATTAGGTTTAAGTTTCAACGTTCGAAAATATTATGTAGGCGAAAATCAGGGTCAATGACATAGTCATTAAGTTTATCTAACGAACATATAGGCACCTACTAGTTAATATACAGAATGTAAGGAAGAGGTGAACGAAATTTAAAATAGGATATTATCAATACAATCAACTATAATTATGACGACACTCAATTTGTATCAAAAGAATTAAGCAGTTTTATATTAAAATGTATGAAACTGCTATTTGATTTCATTTTTGGTATAAGTGTCACATCTTTCAGGTTTTGGCCTACATTCTTACACTAATGATTAAACTTTCATGAAGTGGCAGGCTTTTGTCGTAGTCTAAGCAGATTATTATTCAGGCAGTAAGTTTTGCACCTACTGGAAAATATGTTATGAAAAGGCTAAAGGGAATTATGATCTGAGTAGGGTGTTTCATATTCAAGGTGTAACATGATAAACGCAAGACCTGAAAGTAGTTTGTTCTAAATCGGCAACTGAATTGATTCCAACAATTTTTAATGTATCTTACAATTTTTATAATTTGCAAAAAATGCTTTTACTCCTTCAGTTCGCTATAAAAAACTAAATTTATCCTTGATTCATAGCAATAAGAAGATTTTAAATGCATCCCTAAAATGTATTTCTCAAAACACACACATACACATTCAAGTTTCATTGTTAATTGGGGTATAAAAGTGCTTAAACAAAGAGTAAATACCTTTAAATTTGAAAATTTGGTTTTCGTTTTGAATATATCAAGCAATTCTCTAATTGTGGTGTCTGAGGTCTTGCGTTTATTATATTACACCTTGTATACAGTAGATATAAAAAATGTAAATGTGTGTTCAATTTAAATTTAAGAAAAATTACTGTTATCTTGTAAACTATCATTAGGTGTTGGTTCATTTTTCAGATGAATATTACCAACAAATACTCAAGTGTTTCTTATTTTTATTTATTTAGAAGAATTCATTTAAGCTTAATAGTTAACACGTAACTCTGGCTCCCTCCAAGATGCAAGCAGTCACTTAATTTGGGAACAACTAGTATTTATAATTAGTAAATTTATTTTTCTCACAAATAAAATTTGATTTGAATTGATCTGATATATTGTCTGACAATATTAAATTCTTATTTAAATTACCCAACCGAATTTTTACTAAAGATTTTTAAATTAGTACAGCAAATATCCGTCGTGTGGTAAATCTGTAACCCAATTTTAGTAATAGCACTATATGTGGTTTCTGCCAATGTTGCGCTGTAAACATTGCTATTTGCGTACGTTTCGATTCCCGGCGCATTCGGACACGCAGAACGTTTCACCTGGGATAGTTTGTTACCTATTCAAAGCGCTCACACAAATAAAACTGTATAATGCATAGCCGAATGGCGAGTTTGATTTACGAGGCGCGGCCGGCCTGCCGACCAGTCACGCGCTGAATAACTAACGCACCTAGGGGCTATTCAGATGCCCCTACTTTGCAAACACGATTGAGGGAGAAAAATAATTTTTAAATATACAGAAGGTAAGAAGGCTGGAGAAGGACGCGGCTAAAACATACATACGTTCAACACAAAGCTGATCGTTGTAGCGGTCTTTATGGAAGGCATTTGTTCTGCAGGGGAAGTCTTTCGGCTAAAGATACATACATTGATATTAAAACAGAACACTTATTCAGTATGACCAATTAAAGAGCTAACAGGGCGTGTTACAATTACGTGAAATGACGTTTACTAGTACTCCAGTTGCATAAAAAATATCATAACACGATCAATTAACGAATTTATTGTAACGCGTCGCGTTTGATTGTAGTGAAAAAGGGCCTACCAAAAAGTTATATAAAGACTAAATTATCATCACCAGATGGACTGTGCCTTTTGTTAGTGCTACCTATTTTTATTACTTAAGTACATAAAATGATGGGTTGACGATAACACGACATTTAAACAATCTCTTTGATGATACTATGTTATGATCACATTATGATCAAAGTTATTCTATTTCGTGTCTAACGACCCATAAGATATGAAACCCCACCTACGCTACTTCCTTTTGTTTTAGATTAACAAAATGGGATGATTATAATGGAATCTTGTGCAAGTAGCTAATGCGGGATAAAGAACTACAGTATTTTTCACATAGGTTGGGTAGCGACAGTTCTAATTGCCATACGAAATTATACTTTATACAATGGTAGTAATATATATACTATACTTATGGTTTTATGCCTTAACACCATTGAAATAAATATTAATTTCGTTTGGCAGGGGTTAATTGCACTATGTAAGTAACTGCGTAAATACTTGTAAACGTGCGGGTTCTGTGTTTACTGATATGGGTAAGTCTGTAGTCTGCGCGGGTTATACGCGCCAGTATGCAGTTCTTATATTTATTGACATAATTCAGTCAAATGACTTGCTTGGTGAATTAGGTTCGCTTTATTCAGCTGTGCAAGGCCACACGATAAACTTACATATATATTAATTAAACCCAACGCTAGAATATGCCGCGTCATATCCACTTACATATGGTAGGGGTATTATGCGTGTGTTCGCTTGTCTGTATATTTTGTTCATAACTGACGGCATATTGTATGGATAACTTATTTGGCGAGCGTCATAAAAATGAATTTATAGTGTTGCTAACTCTTTTTTTTTAAGTCTTACTACATAATAAAATCCATGTCGCTTGTTAGTTCATAAAATATCTAATAAAAGTATCAGAAAATATCTGCATGTCGTGTATCTTCATTCAATAATTTTAATTTAAGAATATCTTTTTAAAAAACAGCTTTTCTAGCAAAAAATAACAACGGAGATAATATCTTGCTTAGTTGAGTAGTTCCATTGGCCACCTTACGGCTCCATCATTAGATCGTGAACATCATCCGGGTCCAGTACTCACACACTACAGTACTCGCCAGGACAAATCTAACGAGCCTAATAACAACCGTCGAGGAGTTCCGTAGACCACCTTCCGGCTTCATCATCAGACCCTGAACATTATCTGGTTGTATAGTACTTGTTAATACTAATCCAACAAGCCTAAACACGAGGGGGGTATGTTATGAAGTTGACATGTTCCTATGCCCTTCCGTCTTTTCCACCATCAGATCAGTCACCGAATTTACATGCGTATGGATTCAATCGGATAGCCGCAAGTGCTTGAAAAATGGGTCACAAAATTTGAACTGGAAAGACAGAAAGTCTGACTCAATGAGTTAAATAAAAGCATGTAAAAATTAATGAACAACTTTCTACATTTTAAAGTTACTTAATATGTAGGTTCTTACACGTTAGATATAATAACGGTATGGAATCTTTATTTTCCAAGTGAATCTTCATCATTAATGCTCAAAATATATTTTTTATACATTGAGTTGACAAAAATGTTGGATGGATGGATTAAGGATCTGTTCCGTTACAGTTTTTTTTGCATGTAAATTTAGAGATAGAGTCATTAATACAGACATTACATTTACATTTATTACTATTCCAAAATAAATACCTTTTATTGATACAAATATATAATATAGATTCTTTGTCCTCCAACGTATTGTAGAATATGTGCGAATTGGAAATACTTGTCTGGTCAAACCTTTCAGTTGACCCTTACGATGTGGTTGCTTACAGTCCCCCGGGATCCTAACACGATTTTGCTTTTAACTGTGTTTTATTAGACAATTTACTCAGTTAAAACATTATTGAAAAATAAAATGCTTCAATAGAATGTTAGTATACAGTTATATTTGAGTTTTGAGAGTTGTAGTTTTGAGATTCAGTCCGTACAGATCATGAATCAGTCGTGATTTGGTTTTAAAACTACTTTTAAGTAGAGTTTATTTTTAAACCTTAATTGATTGGCTGAGTAGATTTTAATGGCGTTGCCACGTCAACGAGTACTTTTACATTTCGCTTCATTAATTTATAATAGTGAAGATAAAGTTGTAAGCTCTTTTCCGTTTTAATATTTTTTCGTATCTGTGGTGCTTTCCAACTGGGCTTATCCTAGTTGTAGTGTGCCTCTATGGCTGATCTGCCATTTTTTTGTGTCGCCGCTTTGCAAAGGAGGGTAGTGGAATTTTATTTTTCCCCTTCTCCCCTGTTTTTCTTTCTATTTAATTTTGTTGTGGGTTCCAAAACAATTAAAGCGCTACCCGGGATATCTCAAGGTTCAAACCTTGGCGTCATCTAAGGAGACCATTGAGGATCCTGGCTAACAGGAGTTACAATGGTGGAAATGTGTGGCGGGCTTAGTTCCATTAAAAAAAACCTCTTTCCCATTACACCTTGCTCGTTCTCAATTATTTCTTCAGTTTATTTACCATTTACGATATCTACATGATGTGGATTTGCTGCCATCATGATTAAGTGAATAATAAAAGTATATTATCTTTAGGAATATTATCTCGAAGGTGCTGGATAGTTACATTTGATATTAATTCGTAATAATAGCTATTTTACTTTATAAAAGTCTTGGCGAGAATTCGGATAAAATCATTTAGCACAAAAGCTGAAAAGCTATTGAAACATTAATGTAATCAGACATACTGCTAATCGGCTAATGGCGTCAGTTAAGGTAATGCGTAAAAAGATAAGAATCTTTTGAGTCCTCACTCCCTATGTAGATTTTAGATGTATGTTATTCACAGGATTGTTAGAAAATGTGTGTACAGTTTAAGCATATCTTGTTTTGTGATCTTAGTCATTCTATTAAAAAAAGTATATATAGTTTGGTTTACTTAACTAAAACTTATTTACTTCGATTTTCATCGGAATGATTCATCGTCAAACAATTGTTTTTATGCGTGTTTTTCTGTGTCGCGGGTTCATTTATGAATATGAATGTCACATTCACAAACACCCAACCGAAACAAATGTTTGTGGAACATACAGAGATTTGTTCCGTGTGGGAATCGAAACCGCGACTTCTTGATCCAGTGGGCGGAGGTTAAGCTCTTTACCACTAGGCTAAGGCTTTCGTCATAATTATTAGACTATTTTGAAAGAATTTTAGAAAAAAGATTGACAAAACAGATGTGTAATGCGAAAGTGGAAGGATATAGATATCGGGGAAGACCTAAACTATTTTACCATGACTAAATAGACCGTGTTTTATCAGAAGGTCAAGAGTCTCCGTAAGCATATATGAGATGAACTATGAGAGTGGAGGAAGTCACAGAGGTCTGTAAGGAACGAACCCTTTGCCTCTGGCGTAGATGTTCCATTATTATAAGATGTGATACTTCACGCAATATTTAACTTTCAGTACTATTACCAAAGTAAACATATACATGCATGTACGTTTATTTGTTGTAGACAAAATAGATAACGTTTTTACAACATCAATTATTCCTATCGTGGACAGCGTAGACAATGCTATCACGTCCATGGCTTAGACTAGGGATTCCCAAACTATTTTGGGCAAGAGACCCCTTTTCCAAAATGAACTGATACCTCAGACCCCCCAAAGCCAAATTAGTTACAAATCCTATCTCTAGTTTTTTTCCTATTGATACAAAATACTAACCAATTTAAAAACTTTGCGGTTGGTTAAGTGAGTAAACTTGACATCATTTTCTCATCAAAATTTAACAAAATAAATAGGCATAAAATTCAGTAAATATGAAGTGTAATTCATAATTATTAATAAAAATTACGTAAAAAAACTTAAGTAGGTAATTATTTTATGAAAAAATAGAAAAAAATATAAAAAATTCAGTGTAATGGATGAGCCTGGTTCCGTTCTACCAATCTAGCTAAAGCCTGTTCAATATTGGTGAGTTGCATCCTTAAATCTCCGCGTTCGTTGATTTTCAAACGGTTCTTTATTTTGTCAAAATGTTTGCAACCACTCTGAAGCCTTTTTCGTCTAATACTTAGATGGATGGCTTACACTTGAATGTGAAGAAAACCAAGATTATGGTTTTTGAAAGGGAAGAAACCAGAACGAATGTAAGGATTGTGGTTGGTAACGATGTGCTGGAGCAAGTGAATGAGTTTGTATATCTTGGATGCGCCATCAGTTAGGATGGAAAATACACCGCTGACATAGAGAGGAGAGTGAGTGCAGGGAACAGAGTGAATGGTGCGATGGGAAAGCTACTCGGGAGCCGGCACTTAAGCCATAAGGCGCAGCTGGCCATACATAACGGAGTTCTTGTCCCAACGCTGTTATATGGTAGCGAGAGCTGGGTATGTAAGAAGGAGAATGAAATTAGGATAAATGCGGTAGAAATGCGAGCTCTGCGGAAGATGTGCGGAGTGAAGCTGACCGACCGCATTAGCAACAGCATAGTAAGACAGCGAGTAGGTATGAAAGATAGTATCGGTGTAAAGATGAGAAAGGGCATGCTCCGTTGGTTCGGGCATATAGAAAGAATGCCAGAGGAAAGAATGACAAAACAGATATACAATGTGAAAGTGGAAGGATGCAGGTACCGGGGAAGACCTAGACTATCTTACCACGATCAAATAAACCGAGTCTTGTCTGATGGAAAAGTCAAGAGTCTCCGTAACCGGCGAGCGTGTATAAGACGAACTATGAGAGCCGAGGAAGCCAGAGAGGTATGTAAGGAAAGAACCTGTTGGAACTCTGTACTCTCTGCCTACCCCGCAAGGGATCTGGCGTGAGGTTATAGATAGATAGATAGACTTAGATGGAAAAGCGATAAGGTATTTTTCAGCAATGTTCCACAATGTAGGATACTGTGTTTCAATGTTGTGTTGCAACCAGAACTTCTAATAGCCTTGGTTGAACTTCAGCCTAAGCTCCTCATCTGTGCTGATGGTAATCAACTCTTCTTGTATTATCACATTAATAGGGGTTGATTTTTAGACCTCGTCGACCCCCAAAATCAGTTTTCATTTATGTCGACCCCTGGGAAACCGATATCGACCACTTGGGGTCCACCACCACCACTTTGCGAATCCCTG
This sequence comes from Phalera bucephala, assembly GCA_905147815.2. Classification (NCBI taxonomy): domain Eukaryota; kingdom Metazoa; phylum Arthropoda; class Insecta; order Lepidoptera; family Notodontidae; genus Phalera; species Phalera bucephala. Next base: position 18,617,982 of record LR990615.1, read on the forward strand.
GTTTAGACAAACAAGTGTGTGCATGTGAGCACAAACACTTAACTCGAAACAAATATAAAACACTAAAATTTTTAGAGTACCCATTAAATCCCGTCGAAATTTGAATATAAATTACAATGTGGCTATAAATGTGGAGTTTTCTGATTGCATTATTTTTGTACCTGGATACGTTCGCTGGGGGTGGCGTTTGAGTTCCTAAGTGCACATAAAAACGTAAGCAATCAAGCCAGATGTTTTTGCCAGGCACATAAACGCGAACGCCGTGAAGTGCAATTAAGCTGGAGTTTCGATACCTTCAAAATATATGCAATAAAATTTATACTACCTTTAAGAGAAACGGCTATTGGGGCGTAAGTGGCGTAAGGGCTGACTTTGAATAATGTATGTGCATATAATGAATGGCTCATATTATATATTTACTGTGTACGACTTATATATACATATATAAATTTCCGAACGGTAGGAATACACATTAGAACCAAGTAGTCACAGGGTCATTAATTAGTGCAACATTAAAAGTATTGCTGTATAAAAATCATCAAAGACTCTGTTGTTTTATTTGAAATTCTACATGTCACAACTCAAACCATACCTAAATAAAAAAATAAATAAAATAAAATAAAATTCATTTATTTCAAGTGACAGGGACTCATATTAGGTACAAAATTTTAAATATTAAAAAGGAAACATTTAAAGTACACACAACACAAACACAAAAATAGTATGTCGACCGTACTTTAACGACCGGTTCAGCCAATGACAGTGTTATGTCTGCCGCAGCAGTGTCGTATGTAAGTACAGTCCTCTTGTTCAGCGATCATGTTCAGGACGGTGTTGGCGCTGCCTCGTACCCTGCGCACGAGCGACGCACTGCGCTTGCGCTTAGTCGCATAAAAGCAATCGACGCGAACATACCAGAAGCGCTGCAGTATCGAGGCAGCCCCAACAACGCCCTGAATGCGTTATTGAACTGAACGCGGAGTGCGTTGTATGACGCACGAGTGTATCTCGCCCACAGGCTGCACGTGTAGAGGGAGGTGCAGTACGCTCGGAAGAGCGTTTCTTTTACCTCCCTCGTACAGTGCGCAAACCTGCGGGCCAGCATGTTTGCCCGTACAGACAAAGCCCTCTGCTCTCGTTCTATGTTAGCGTCGTCCTTGAGCCTTGTGACTATGTGACCTAGGTATTTAAACTGTTTCACCCAACTGAGTGGGACACCGTTTATGCAAACAGGTGGCATGCTTAGGCCACGTTTTGTATCGACCTCAAAGAGTACACATTTACTTTTACTTACCTTGTATTTAAGACCGTGGCTAACAGCATATTCCTCACAGATACGTAATAACTTCCTCAAACCACAGAGCGATGCGCTCAGCAGCACCATATCGTCTGCGTAACTAAGATTATTGACGCATACTCCGTTTATATGACATTCGACGTGCTGACTGCTAAGCGTGACGATCAGATCGTTCACATAGAGATTAAAGAGTGTGGGTGAGGTTAATCCTCCCTGCCTCACCCCTTCACCTCAGGTCCTGATGGTCTTGGCACCATTTAAGCCTAGATTTGAATGCCTTACGACTTTGACACATTACGTCGTAGACATGTTATGTGCGGAAAACCAAAATACGGGTGTATTTTGGTTTTCCGCACATAACCCACTCTCCAAACTTCGTCCTAGCATCCCGATGGGCGCCGCTAACGTGTCTGTTCCACCCTACAATGCGTATACCTCTCCCTTGTGTATGAGTGCTTTGCCGACTGTCGTTAGCTGCAGCCGTTAGAGCGGTCACAATGTCAGAGTATAACCTATCTAGAACATGTCTATGGTCTTGGTTTTTACAGTAATGATCTGCACAATTAGTAAACTCGATTGGAAAGTCAATGGTTCGCAATCGTTCATGACATACATGAGTATAAGACGCAATCTGTTCGTCAGTTCTTTCCCCCCATAATACCGCGTTATTATTTACAGTTTTTCAAGTAACTTCGGTGTTAAGATATTTAGGTTACATTCAATAATAAGAGGAAAATGGTCAGACCATACGGCGTCATAATACACGTACACGTTTTTGACACAGTGTCTTACAGATTGAGTTACTACACAATGATCCAACCAACTGCACGTCCCATACACTTCACTAAGAAACGTGTAGGTATCGGAGTCCAGTCCTAGTATATCCACGTCAATACATGACCAGAACTGCTCGTTACAAAAATTTAAAAGTCCCCTAAAAAAGAGTTCACAAGGATTCGCATTATAATCGCCTAACATGAAAACAGATTCTACACCATACTCTTCTATGATAGCACTCACCGTACCCAGGCAGTCCGTAAATTCAGGTAGATTCTCTGCCATGTCCGTTGGCATGTACACACTTACTACAATCAGGAGCCGATCACTAGTCGCGATTTTAATGGCGCATACACGAGAATTCTTACAACGCAGCACAGACACTTTCTGGAAAATGCTGTTCCTCCACAAAAGCGCTACGCCACCGTAGGGCCTCCCGCGCAGGATGCCCGCCGATATGTCAACCGCTGAAGATCCCGTGTACCCGAACTCACTGTCTATAGTGCCTAGGTAGGGTATTTCATTCGGTAAAGGCCACGTCTCTTGCAGAGCAATCACGTCACAGGTACGACACAGCTCCCTTATACTATCGACGGAACGTTTTACACTTTTGCAATTAAAACTGGCAAATCTATATAAGCTTTTACCCATTCTTTTGTTTATCTGAGTCGGTAACAGAGATAGGTCTGTGCGGATTTATGAACCGCCTAAAAATAATACCTTCAGGCCATAGTTTCTCATCTAAATACATATATAACTTCGTTTGCGATACAAAAATATTATATGCATTATGCCCTTTTCGTTTCTGAGTATTTATCTTCTGTAAGGATACAGTCTCTTGTGTTTTCATACGTATATATTTCACAATATCATCTTGCGTTGTTTCGTTGTGAACATTTGTTATAAACAGTAGAGCAACTTTCTTTTCAGCCGCCTTGAAATTACATTCTGAATCACGCGCCACACCTGATTTACCTATTACCTATTTATATAGCGATATTTTAAAGTTTTCTTGCGATTAAGCACTGTTTGCCATTAGTCTCATTTGATTGCATTGGGCCCGTTACAGTTGAAGCAGCCGATGCAGTTTCGCAATTTCGTTTATAACAGTCGTTCTTATCAGTCAGTTGTTTGGCGCATTGCATAGTTGATTCTATAATGGGTGACGTCATCGCGCCGACCACCTGCACCGTGTGTATAGGACCGGTTTCGCTCAACTTGTTTACCGCGCTTGCATTTATCGCCTGTCGCTGACGTTGACCGTTGATATTTATCAATTTCTTTTCTTTCTACCGACATGTATTTGTTTGTCGAGATACTTGATCTTCTGTTATTTTCTGATTCTTGTATGTTGTTGGTAATCTGTTTCTTGCAGATTCATGTAAATATGAGGAACTCAATGTACCACCGTCCGATACTGATGCTCCACTTTTCATATTCTCATTTAAGTCTGAGCTAAGTGGCAAAGAAACGTTCTTGAGTTTTAAAATTTCCTTTTTTAATTCATTCACCTGGTCTAATGTTGCATAGGTTAGATTTATACTTCGAGATTTCGGTTTTTGTTTGAAGTATGTCTTTCAGTAGTTTCGTACAATCCAGATGATCCCAGGTAATTGGTGGTAATTTCTCCAGTTGTCTGGCCACAAACACAGGAATCACGTCTGGTTCCACTGATTTAAACAGATTTACAATGTCTGCCAAATCTCTCTCTTCCTTTCCTTTATTCTTTCGTTTGATTTTACGAATGCCTGTAGGAATCGAATCGAATAGTAGTGATTTCGATTTCTTAACTTCTTCCGGTGAAAAAGACGATGTACATATTCGAACGAGGGTTTCTTCATCGATTACTGACACTTTATTTTGAATATATGTCAGAAGTTCGTCAATAATGATATTACACTCGTTACACTTAAGTAGATTCGTCATTTTACTATTAACGCAGTTGAGCGTCGTGAACCGAAGTTTCACACGTCCACAGCAAAGGGATGCGCGTGTAATGCCTAAGTAATGCTTCTTTTGAAATCCTGAAATTATTAATCAGTCTTTGCTTTTTTAATCTGGTTCATTGCTGAGCATTATTATAACAAACGTATATATTTTTTAAAGGCGTGTTCCTTGCTCATAATTATTCCCGTGAGCGCGTTTAAATACATTATTTTCATGAAACAAATGTTATATGGTCATATAAGGATTGGTTTCGTTTGGTTCAATTATGATGAATTCTGATTTAGGCGATTGAACTCTCCATTTGCCTTGCTGTAGTGAATGTGAAGATGTATGCAGAATAAGTAGAGCTGTAGCTCCATCATAAGTTACAAAACCTACTTCAATATCAAAATTTGTTTAAACAATTATTACAACTCAGTCCATTAATACGCCATTAATGGACTGAGTTGTCTCAAGCGCACTTCGCCTCGATGGGATTTTTTGCGCTGAAATTGCATTTTTAATTATTTTCAACACACAAACAATCGATTCTGCACCAGTTATGCTCAAAATAATAAGCGTCATTATCCAAAAAAAAATTGTCATCCGCATACATTTCGGGAGCTGATTGCCGAAGTGACCTATGGCGACGACAATTTATTTTTGTTTTGATGATTGACATAAAATTGTCTTTGTGTAGAAAATGTGAGTGATTAAAAATTAATCTTGTGAATTGTTATAATTTAACAATTGGAAGTTGAAATTTGGTATACAAATTGCTGTCATTTTTCAGTAATCTGTGGATTAGTGCAATTTTGAAGGAGGAAAATGTATAGCATTTCTAGTGAAAATATGAGAAAGCATTAATCTGTATTGCAATTGTATGACTGATTTCATTTCGATATAAATATAAAGAAATACATTAAAAAACAACTTAGAGGTAGTTAGGTGGTTGGTTTGTGTAACAACTGTTTACAGAGGTCTAGATCGAGTGTCTAGTGCCGGAGCTAAAACCTTTATCATAAGTATTTTAAGCCATCCTATATAATTCATGTCATCTGCCAGCATTAATATATAACACATTGGTTGCGTGATAGCAATTCTAACATTATTGTCGCGCTGTTAAACTTTATTACCGATTTATTTTTCTTTGACATCACAGATTTCGTAATGTTTGTCTTTTTATGAGCTTGTGAACAGTTTGTGTAATCGTTGTTTGATAGCGGCTATTTATTTCGGGTCCTCGCAAAAGTAGCGATAAACAGTAATGACGTTGGAGCAAATGTATTAAAGTGTTTTTGTCTGTGATAAAATTATTATACTGTGTTTCAGATAATTATGCAGATACGCCTTAACTGAATGTTGAGATTTTTTTTAAGAGTAGTTTAGATACATAAAGTTTAGAAAGTCATCTATCTGTCTATCTATATCATCACGCCAGATCCCTTACGGGGTAGGTAGAGAGTACAGAGTTCCAACAGGTTCTTTCCTTACATACCTCTCTGGCTTCCTCTACTCTCATAGTTCGTCTCATACACGCGCGCCGGTTACGAAGACTCCTGACTTGTCCTTCAGATAAGACCCGGTCTATTTGGTCATGGTAAGATAGTCTAGGTCTTCCCCGGTACCTACATCCTTCCACTTTCGCATTGTATATCAGTTTTGTCATTCTTTCTTCGGACATTCAGAAAGTCATAAAAAGTAAAAAACAAATGTCTCTAATCTGTGTTTAGTGTTTTCGCTTTGTCTTTTCTTGAGATTTAACAGATTCACTCAATGTATCCTCGCAAGTTTTAAAATAAGTGAAGGTTACTTTAAGTAAATAATAAGCAATGATAGCCTAGTGGTTAGACCGTTGGACTGCAAAGTTAGAGGTCTCGGGTTCAAACCCAGGCGCGCACCTCTGTGTTTTCGAAAGCATGTGCGTTTTTAAAAAATTATTATCACTTGCTTTAACGGTGAAGGAAAACATCGTGAGGAAACCGGCATGCCTAAGAGTTTCTCGAAGGTGTGTGAAGTTCGCCAACCCGTTCTGGGCCAGCGTGGTGGACTATGGTCTAAACCCTCTCAGTTTGAGAGGCCCGTGCCCAACGATGGGACAGTTTCTTTACAAGGCTAATATTATTATTTATTACTATTAACTATAAGTTAAATGTTAAGCAATAATGTAAATACAAACACCTTCTCAGTGAAACTATTTATCTACCGTGTTTATGCACCACTTTTTTTAGAAAAAAATCTTTAGAATATTTAATGTTTTAATCTAAAAAATATCTTTTAGCTTGTCCTTATCTAAGATGTGTTTATTTATAATACAGTCTCTGCTTACCCCGCATGGGATCTGGCGTGATGATATAGATGGATAGATAATACACTTTTTAGAAGTCGTTGAGTCTTTTTTTAAAGTAAATTGCCCTTTCATCAATATCGACGCCCAAACTATGATCATTAGTCGAACTAAGGTTTTTCACGCTATTTAATGAGAATGAATAGAAGCACCTCCTGAAATATAGATAATATTTTTTCTCAATAAATACCTCATTAATTGAAATAAATGATTAACCAATAATGGAATTGAAATAATAATGATACATTTTATTAATGTGACGTGTCGACGCAATACGAATAAAATAAATTATGTTTAACTGCATAAGTTCACTGATATACAATACTGACTGTTATAAAATTGACTACTACCTTCCTAAATCTCTTTTCTAGAGAACAATGGAGTGATTTTTGAAGTATGGTCGGTATACTTTATATGGTCGGTTCATATTGCCTCATGTTTTTAGATATATTTTAAACATATCATTTCCATACATATATTATTTATCTTTGATTAACACTTTGTGGTCACGAGGTCCTGGGTTCAAATCCTAGGTCGGACAAATGTATTTTTTCTAACGAAAAATTCCCAGTATGAATCCGGAGTCTGGAATTGTGCCCGGTATATGGCAATAGGCTCGCCCCCTATTACATGGGACCTAACATCGTCGGCGAAATGTGGGTGTACTCAGTACTCCTCTGCCACCCCCTCTGGGGAATATAGGCGTGACGGTGTTTTTTGATTAACCCTTTTTATGATTTTCACGCTATACACCCTTTCTCTTCAGATGTTCAAGAAAATATTAAAGGAGAATTTTTTTCACTATAATTAATGATAAATGAAACATATTGTATGTATTCATGAATTTGTTAACAAGATCATAATATAAGTATGTAGTTTATTATTACTTGTAAGTAGTTATGACATAAACACTCGTTGTAACTAAACTTGATTATTCTTCATTCTATTCCTATCAAGGTTTTCTGTCAGAAAACTCAGTGCTGAGAAAGCTTGCCTTAGTGCATATAATTTAATCCATATTATTATGTAATGTTTGCGTGTTAAATAACTAACTAACAATAAATGGCCCTGACACTGGCGTGGAACCATTTGGCCCTATTTAAATATTACATATATATTTTTTTACACCCGTTTTTTTCTAATAATGCTTTGCTGTTTTTTTTATATAATTGTACATACTGTATATAATATTCTACATAATAAATATGAATTGAACTTAAAAAAAACAATAGTTTTGAATCAAATTCACAATTAAACTCTATTGAAAAATACTGCTTAAGTATAGCTTACTTAATACCACACAGTAGGTAGCAGGGAGCAGATGCCAGCCTGGTTCCAAGGAAAAAAGGAAACATTGTGCTAACGATACTCCAAGGAAGATACAAATACTGTAAGAAATATTTATGGAGGTTTTTCGGAATGAAATCCCCGGGGATAGCGGGATGCGACGGTTTGGCTCCTGAAAATAGGGGAAAACACGTTTCAAATCCCCCGCCACATATAACTCTTAATACAGGGATTATAGAATGGCTTCTTAAGTCCTGGGTGCTAAAAGAAAGATAACAAGCAATTAGGGTTCGGTGATAAAAATAAATAACTACATATTTGAGCGTGGAATGGCTTTTTTGTGGTATTAATGTAATTTTTTCATTATATTATGATAGCGCTGATATTGTGGTTTTTCGACAGATACTGTGGCTATATTGAGCAATGTTAATTAAGGTTAGAATATTGCCGGTAAATCTGGATATTATATTGACTGATTGGTAACGATTAATTCTTATAATCTTTTTGTTCTTTCTTCAGAAATACGTAGTCCCACTTTAAGTATTATTTATTCCGATATAGTAGGTGCGTTTGCACACTTGAAATTTATATACACCAACACCCAGCCCTAGCCCGACGGTTGGCTTGGTCCAGTAGTTAAGAGCTTTAATCGCTCTGCCCACTGGATTGAGTAGTCTCGGGTTCGATTCCAGCACAGGACAAATCTTTGTGTGCCCTACAAATATTAGGTTCGGTTATTGTATATATGCATGTGAATTTCATGTTTGGTAACTCATCCACTACACAGGAATAATTTATAGTGTGGGGCTACGTTAATTCAAAACAAAAAGCAAAAAGCGAACATTTGTGGGTCATTATTTACAAAGATTTCTCCCATGCAGTACCTTTTCCTACAACTCCTTTCTTGATGGACGTCTATTATTTTGTCTATCTATATCATTATACCTTCAGCTTCAGTTCTATGGAGCATAGTATTCTTAATATTAAACTTACCGACCATGTTAGAAACACCACACTACGCTCCATAACCCAAATTGGCGACGCATGTCAAAAAGCCGCCAAGCTTAAGTGGGACTGAGCCGGACATATCTGCCGCATGAAAAATAACCAATGGGCCAAAATAATAACAGAATGGTCCCCACGGAATACTAAAAGACAACGCGGTAGACCCAGGCGGAGATGGCGGGACGAACTGGACAAATTTTTGAAAGACAGGCCTGACATGGCAACAAACAGAGAGGAGTGGAAATAGTGGAGGCCGGCCTTTGCCCAGCAGTGGGACACAATGGCTTATAATAATATCATTATGCCAGGTCCCTTGCAGAGTAGGCAGAGTGTACAGATTTCCAACAGGTTCTTTCCTTACAGACCTCTTCACCGCACAGTTCAGGACAGTTCCTCTCATACACACTTGCCGTTTATGGAGACTCTTGACTTGCCCTTCAGATAAGAAACGGTCTAATTGGTCATGGTAGGATAGTCTAGGTCTTCCCCGGTCCTTCACGAGCGACCCCGAGGAGGAAGGTGGCGTGGCGTGGGTTGGCGTGGCCCACGTCGCCGTGAGCACCGCGTCAGTGCGGGGGGAGCGTCCTATTAAGTATCCCCCCGATGGCGGGCTCTTTAGAGCGCGGTTCAAGCGGGGCACTGGTGCGTTCCATACGGAGATCCCGGAGCCCCTTCAAAGTCGGCCAACCTGGGGTTTTTAGTCGGTAGGAATCCAACACGCCCCGCGAGCTTTCCCCGAGGCTCGCGGAAGTCCTCGCTCCATTTAAAAAATAGTCTTTCCCGGTACTTTCTACATGCCATACATTTTTTCTCATCTTTACATAGATACTATATTTCATACCTACACGCTATCTTACCACGCCAGTATTTTGTGTCGCCTTTTGTTTTCTGCGGTGGACATTGCACTGTTTGATACCATTCATGATAATGTATTTGCATAAATGTTCGGCGTGGCTTATAACGTGTTCGATGCATGTTTAATCGGACATTGAATATAAAGAAAACAGGATTTGAATACTTTGAAGAGCACATGAACTGATTTTTTGCATCTAACTCAACAAAATATTGACTAAATTCTATTTTAGCCGTAAATTTCATAAGTTCATATACAATCTACGCTATACGATATTATGAGAGCAATCGAGATGTTTTACAAATTGTGAAAAAGTTTTAACTTAAAAAAAGATGTTCCCCTGTTCACAGTAAGGCATCACATAAGCAAGGCGGTGCGTAAATTTTGATATTGTTACGTAGCGGGGTAATTAAATGCCGAATAACGTGCGAATTACTTTGTTAGGCGCTGCACTCACAAAACAGTACGTCAAACACTAGTACACACATGCCCTTAACACACACTAGTAATACTCTCGTTAGTACCCAAATACTGCTTCCAAGTCGCCGAGTCACTCGTAGTATCCGTATATCGATGCTAAAGTCGCCGGTGTATTCCACTTAGATCGCTTGTTCTCCGTTTTGATCACTATCGCTTCCGAGAAGAGACTGTGTCCGTCCCCACGCTCTGTGTTCTTTTTATACTCGTATGAAAGTTCTAGAACGGACGCGAACCCTCTAAGTACATCGATAGAAGTACATCGAACAATAGTCGGCGCGGCCCACAAAGCGGTGTAATTATTACATACCTATTTTTTTATGTGAACAAACTTGTACTACGGTACTTGTAAACCGCGACCGCGCGCCAGCGATAATTAAAGGGGTGGAACCTTCTAGACGTTTCACCACTTAAGCGCGGATTCTAGATCTTTCTAGTCAGATCACCGGGGGACCTAAGGGTACACCCTTAGGTCCCCCGGATTTGGATTCTGGATTGGATGTGAATTCTAAAACGCAATACATTATGCGTTTTAGAATCCACATCCCCCGATAAAGACTTTTCAAGATATCGGGGTATGTTCGGGTCGTAACAATATTTTCTTTACAGAATACGCATATAAAATAAACTACACACCAATTTATAAACATTTGTAAACAAGTATTTTATAGACTATAAACTGTGATTGGCTTTCTGCTTATAATATTTATGTTGTGTTGTTTGCGATGCTGTAACTCTTTCTTTTAAATAAATCATCGTTATCATCAATCAGCCTGTATCTACCCACTGCTAAGTGTAGGCCTCTCCTCCATAACGCCATTCGTTCCGGTCCTGTGCTAGCCATACAATTTCACAGCCAGTTCATTCCACAATTTTCCGGCCACCTTCACGATGTCATCACTCCATCTGATGGTCTGCCTCTAGGCCTGCGTCCCTTTTTAGGCCACCACTCTGTCACGGCCTTGGTCCACCTGCTGTCATTCCGCCTCATCAAGTGTCCTGCCCATCTCCACTTTAACCTCGTGATCCGTTTACCAACATCTTCAACTTTCATCCGCCTTCGGATTTCTATGTAAGGTATTCGGTCGGCAAGGGAGATGCCCAACATAAATAGATATCTTTTATTTATGTTAAGTAAATAAATAAAAGGGAATGCCTCGTTGATCAAGTCGCGGCTTTACGAAGTCTTGGGTGCGAATCTTAAGTCGATAACAGAGTTATTGAGATTTTTAGTGTAATAAAAAAAATCTCCCTGAAAGTCCGTAGTCTGAAAGTTTACCCGGTAAAATGGCAATAAGGTCATATCATCGGCGAATTATAGGTGCACACAGTATACCAGTACCTAAGTACAGTACAAATATAGGCGTGATAATGTAAATAAAAAAAACGTATTAGTTATAAAATCTTTATTTCCAGCAACCTTACCACGCTAAACTAATATTAAAATCGGCCCAATGAGGTGCTTAACGGCGTTTTTTGCGTTCACCTGGGCCTCGTAAATATTACCCACGACCATAAAATGCATTAGTAAAGTCTGGCTTTGAATAATGCTAGCTCCGCGTTCTTTCCTGCGAGGGAAATAGCAGTATAAAGCAAGGTCATACGTTACCTGTTACGGTCCACTGAACTTAAAAATAAATGCTTCGCGTGAGCGTGTAAACTTTTGCAATGATGGCTAAAGTAATGTCTTTATTAATATTCTGGACTTTTACGGTTCATTCCCTTTATAGCGCTCTGCGAAGCTATCCACTTATATAAATATTTTTTTCATATCATGCATTCATATGAATACACGCGGATTCAATGCAGATTTGTAGGGACGATATTGTAAGCCCCCTGCTGTTAGAACTTATCAAGCTGCTCGTAAGGCCTTTGACTTGACTTGCATTACAACTACCACATGAATTTATAATCAAGCCTTGCCTTGCCTTCAGACACGGAGACGCTTGAAAATTATATTGCCACAAACGGTCACCCCATCTCAGGGTAACCGAGCCGAACCTTGGCGATCGCATGGAATACCGCTGTACCACGCTATGGGCCCTATTAAGTAAAGTAAATAAAATAAAATTGCCGCAAACGGTCACCCATCGCGAAACTTACCGAGATGAATGTTGCTTAACCCTGGCGATTCCAAAGAGCATCTCGATCTCGCAACGATACGAGCCGCATTAATAATCTAAATAAAAAAGCACCTAGACTTATTTACTATGTTTTTTTCCAACACCATTTGGAATTCTGAGAGGTCAGTAACGAAAGATTCTGTTGAAACTCTGTACTCTCTGCGGGGTACCGCAAGGGATCTGGCGAGATGATATACATAAAAAGATGAACTTGAAAAGAGTCGCCATAACCGGCAAGCGTGTATGAGACGAACTATGAGAGTGGAGGAAGCCAGAGAGTATGTAAGGAAAGAACCTGTTTGAACTCTGTACTCTCTGCTTACCCCACAAGGGATCTGGCGTGATGATGTGTTGTTGTTGTATGAACTTGAAATATACTAACAATAAAAGTCTAGGTTATTTATCTCTCAGTAAATTCGAAATCTCGGGCCCAACCCATGGGCAATGCTAATTAAGTAATGGCTCTGCAGGGACACATCGCGAAGGGTTCAAATTAATTAATTAACAGCCATTCATTCCTCCGATAACTTTGGTATAATATGATGAATATTAAACCTGCTCCGAGGGTTCGTTTTGAGTATCTAGATTATCTGATATGTTACAGTTATTTTGTACGTGAAATACTAATTGGTTTAAAGGGATTCCATGATGGTTTCAATAGTAATCGTAAGTGTATTGGGGTTTATCTTTAGAAATTAGAAGGTACTGAGTTCAATAGAAATTGTCTTTAGAAGTATAGCCTACTTAGTTTTCGGGTATTATGTGTTTGGGAGTTTAATAGCACTTGAGTATTGGACATAATAACTGATATATAATTCTTGTAATAATTATCGAAGGAGAAAGCTATGATATATACAAACTTGTTGGAGTTCTTGTCCCAACGCTGTGAAGTGTAGTATGTTATAAGTGGGTACGGTTCTTTAGTGGCTTTTATTTAGTATGTACACTCCTTTATAAGAACCGTACCCACTTATAACATACTACACTTCAGCTGTTATATGGTAGCGAGAGGTGGGTATGTAAGAAGGAGAATGAAAGTAGGATAAATATGGTGGAAATGCGGGCTCTGCGGAAAATGTGCAGAGTGAAGCTGACCGACTGCATTCGCAATAGCGTAGTAAGAAAGCGAGTAGGTATGAAAGATAGTATGGGTGTTCGGGAATATAGAAAGAATGTCAGAAGAAAGAATGACAAAACAGATATACATTGCGAAAGTGGAAGGATGGTACCGGGGAAGACCTAGACTATCTTACCACGACCAAATAGACTAAGTCTTATCTGAAGGATAAGTCAAAAGTCTCAGTAACCGGCGAGCGTGTATGAGACGAACTATGAGAGTGGAGGAAGCCAGAGAGGTATGTAAGGAAAGAACCTGTCTGCCTACCCCGCAAGGGATCTTGCGTGATGGTATAGATACATAGATGTGAAGCTCGAGTTCAGTAGCCATCTATGGAATGTTTTTGTTAAAGCTACTGTAGTTTTACTCTTGAAATTCTAGCTATACAAGAAATGAGAGGCTATTTTATCATATTGAATTAATCGTAAAATATATTTTAAACATGTAACCGTAGAGTTTTATTGCCCTTCTCCACAAGAGTGACATTCCGAAGTGATGGCAGTCTTAGCTACCTTTCTGACAATTTTTATATTAATAAATTATCAGAAACGTACGCCGCAAGGGATCTGGCGTAATTATATAGATATATAAACTCAATCAGCGTTTGACTGCACCATTGTCAACCAACAAAACAACTATAAGAGAGAGAGAGAGAGAGAGAGAGAGAGGAAAGAGACAGAGAGTCTTATTCGAGATTTAATGCTTTCTTTTTTTATTTATTAAGGATCCTAACAATTATTACATTGTTACATGTTATTAATATCTAAGCGTTTTTAAGGCTTTATGACTAAATGCACATCCACTTAAGGGTGACCTTAGCATGCAATATGATAAAGGTCACTGACTAAGTGGTACTAACAGGTATTTCTTAAAATAAAATAAATAAATAAAAACCGTCACGCCTATATTTCCCAAGCGGGGGTGGCGGAGGTGTACTGAGTACATCCACTTTTCGCCGACGATATTAGGTCCCATGTAATAGGGGGCGAACCTATTGCCATATACCGGGCACAATTCCAGACTCCGGACGCATACTGGGAATTTTTCGTTCGAAAAACTACATTTGTCCGACTTAGGATTTGTACCCAGGCCCTCATAATTACAAAGCGATGCGCTTTGCCACTAGACCAATTTCTTATGCTTCTTAAAGTAATTAAACTAAATATCTACTTATACACAAGATTTCTCTTTACACAGACTTTTTTATAAACGGACAGCGACTAAATAGTTAAAATAAAAAGTAAAAGAAAAAATACAATCTGAGGGAGCATTTCCCTTTTAGAACATGTTGAATCAAAATACTATTCCTGGTGCAATTACAGACTCGATTTTACTTGCACAGATACCCTTACCGTTAAATAGAATATTCGTAGATCACGCAAAGATTTGTCTCGTGCGGTAATCGAACCCGCGATTAGGTACTTGACCCAGTGAGCCTGAGAGGCCTACGCTCAGGACATTAAGGCAAGTAGTCGTCAAATAGGTGTGCACGTGTGTTTGGGCAAAACAGAAAGCAGTATTTTGATGTTTCAGAATTAGTAAGTTTGTCGATATCGCCGCTTAATGAACACCTAAGATTTGTAGGTTACAAAGACAATAATTAGTAGATACAAATTATACGGCCGCAGTCACATTCGTCGGCAGACAGGATCGATTTCTCAAGGCGAGGCACAATTTCTCGTGATTAGCGGAACGGCGCCTCGCACCACCCGCCTCGTGTTTACAAGTCAATTTACGAGGCGTATAATCAAAGTAATGTTAACAATCAACCGAGCGGTTTACAATAAATTAATAGCTACGTAATTCAATTAGTTCACGGATCCGAAATTGGTATAATACGATTGTTGATTTTCATGTCTGTATCGGTACTTTGTTTGTGAATTGACGTGGTTGATTGTTTAATATTATGGAATGTTAACAACTTTTGAGTACAATTATTTTGAAGTTGCAGATGGATTGTATTCTTTAGAAGAACATCCTCCCTCCGTCCTTGGTGGGAAGACTGAAGTATAAAAGACTTTGACCACACTTAAAATTCCCGACGGGTGTCTCGTTAGGTTAGGTTAGGCATTGGCTTTGGGACCTCCAAATGAAATGTGCCGGTACTCTTCTATAGTGTTTCGCTCGACACTTACATTTTGGGGAAAATAAAAAGGCGCTACCTCCATAAGAAGGTTCTCGACTGAGAGGGTTCTTGATGCTCGCGGTGGGAAATGTGGATCACTCATACCGACTTTCCCCTCGGAATCACAACATTTTTTTATTTTTTTTCTCTGTTTTTAGATAAACGTAGCCCCACACTAGGATTTATTCCTGTATCGTGGGTGCGTTTACAAACATGAAAATTCACATACACAAATAACCAGACCGGAAGAAATAATTGTATATCACACAAAGATTTGTCCCGTGCGGGAATCGAACCCGCGACTATTAGATACAGAGGGCGGAGTGGCGTAAGCTCTTAACCACTGGGTCCTTTATCCGACAGTTTGCAATCCCCATGAAACCAGGCATATAGTTGGTGGAACACTCGCACTGTCATCAGGAGTTTCATGGTTCGATCTAATAATAATAAAATACCAAGGTGTTACATAATTAACGAAAGATCTGAAAACAGTTTGTTCTAAATCGGTAGCTGAATTGATTCCAATATTTCCTAATGTATCACACTCTTTTTTTTTAATTTTCAATAAATGATTTGACCCCTTTAGTTCGCTATAAAAAACTAAATTTATTCTTGATTCATAGCAATAAGGAGATTTCAAATGCACCCCAAAAACGTATTTCTCAAAACGCACACATACACATACAAGTTCCATTGTTGATTGGGGTATAAAAGTGCTTAAAAAAAGGGTAAAAACTTTTAAATTTGGACATTAGGTTTTCGTTTTGCATTTATGAAGCAACTCTCTAATCGGTGTCTAAGGTCTTTCGTTATTTACGTTACACCTTGTATGATAAACTAACAAATAGTTCGAAATGATTTAAAAACTTATAATAGCCTCGCCCCAAATTATATTGGGACCAAAACATTATCGGTCAAATGTGTGTGTACATAGTGCACCTAGTGTGAATATAGTTTATTTGTTTTTAGAAAAACGTAACCCCATACTAGGAATTATTCCTGTATCGTAGGTGCGTTTATAAACATGAAATTTACATGCACAAACACTCAGACCGAAACAAATATTTGTGAGTCACACAAAGAATAATCTCATGCGGGGATCAGACCCGCGACTTCTCTATCAGTGACCAAGCTGTCCGTCAAACATCGTCGTAAATCGTAAATCTAATGTATACATACATATCATTACAAACAGATTCTTTAATCAAAACCATGTTCACAAATGTTGCACAAAAATATTCGAAACGTATAAAATTTTATAGAGAATCGGTATCCTCGGGAAATATTGAACAAGTTAGATTGAGGAAGTGACGACATTGTTATTATCGCCTCAATCCGGCTCCAGTGCTGAAACAATCTTTGGAGCTCCCTCGATCGGTCGGCAGTAAAATCTATGTTATGATTTCCATCGACAATTTTTATCTTTGGATATTATTCGTGATTCACGCACAATCCTGTTTCTTTGCAAATGGATAAGAATACTTATGTATCTAGAGGATAATCTGTTTATCCATTGTATACTATCACTGATTTCATTTTTATCTCGTCAGGTAAGTTAAGCAACGTCTGATTAACCCAGTACTTAGAATATCTGATACTACATAGTGGTAGTGAACGTATAAAATATGAATATCTTTGTTCCAAAAATCAGTTCTGTCAAGTCTATGAAACTCAACTATTAAAGAAGAAAGCATGCTTTCAAAATGGCGAAACATTCTCGTAATTAACCATTGTTTTTAAGTCTACAGATTTTCTTTTGTTATTTGGAAGCAATGAATACATAATTGCAACAAACAACAACAACAACAATACATCATCACGCCAGATCCCTTGCGGGGTAGGCAAAGAGTACAGAGTTCCAACAGGTTCTTTTCCTTACATACCTCTCTGGCTTCCTCCACTCTCATAGTTCGTCTCATACACGCTCGCCGGTTACGGAGACACTTGACTTGTCCTTCAGATAAGACTCGGTCTATTTGGTCATGGTAAGATAGTCTAGGTCTTTCCCGGTACCTACATTCTTCCACTTTCGCATTGTATATTGTAACAAACAACTCCACATACATAGTGGTAGAGGAACAATAATATTTTTCAGCAACGGAGAACTATGAGTGTACCCATACAAATAAACCACACGAGCTGCCATTGTGTTCCAAATAAAGAATTCGTATATTCTTCCGCAGAGTATAATTTTTCAAGGCATAACAATTGGCCTTAGTTTAAACACCGCTTGGTCCCGACTCAAGAGGGCGGAAACGAAAATTTCAGCTTTTTACGTTGGATTTTTTCGTCGTACTTACTTAAAACAATGCGTAATGACCCGCACGGCACGCATTTGTTCTGGAACAATCCAAATAGGCCATTTTTCATGTCGAACAATTGAGGGCGGGGTCGGACACAATTGGCAGGTATTTTGTCAAGCGGTTGTCGTATGGGATCGGGCGCGCCGTTATAAGTGCACTCTACCCGCCCGTTCGCGAACTTCACAGGGGTTTTTAGATGATGGATAAAAGAATGTTTTTAATAAATTAACTCAAAAAAAAATAAACACTGCCGCGTCTATATCCCTCAAGCGAGGTTCACTGTGTACACTGTAAATCCACTGTTCGGCCACGATATTAGGTTCCATGTAATAGGAAGCAAGCCTGTTGTCATTATATTGGGCACAATTCCAGTATTTTGAGAAATTGACTGTCTCGTTGGTCTACTGGCAAATAATACGCGTAGCGATCAGATCGGACAATTGTAGTTTTCAATTGAAAATTTCCCAGTTCCGGTCCGGGGTCTAGAAATGTGTCCGATATATGACTCGCCCTCTATATAGAAAAATAGGGGTACACAGTACACATCTGCTACCCGTGCTTGGGGAATATAGGCATTAAAGTTTTTATTTTATTTTTATTTTACAATGCCACAGTTTAGACTGAAATTGGATTATTTCCTATCGGAATATCACAATTTTGTCTGACGTAGGAATCGAATCTCCGTCAGATTTGCCTACCCCGCAAAGGATCTGGCGTGATGATATCGATAGATAGAAATAAATAGGAATGAAACCCAGGAACTGATCTCTACGCACATTAGTCGCTACTAGACTACTGTTTATTTAAAGATCCTGTTATTTAAATCAGTGTTAGATTAAAAAACGTTTTGTTTAATAACATCAAACAAAAATGATCATCTTGTCAGCTCCAACACTTTTTTTATCTAAGTATTCACATTGTGAACAAAGGTGTGCAAATCTGACGTGCCTGCAAACACGTATGTTTATATTATATCACACAAAAGTAAGTAATAAAGGAGACGGCTGCGTATTATTTATGATATTAATCACCTGACGAAGTGTGGCGGGCTCGCCGATAGGGCATAAAATCTTGCCTCTTATGATTTTCATGGCGGCCCGAGGCAGTGCGCTGGAATTTTTCGTTTTATTTTATGATGGCGCGCACTGTCGCGGAGAAATATTGGCTCGACGGAATAGCTCGTAAAGAAAGCCGTTTTCTTTCCACGGGGTTACGCACCGCAACTACATCGCCGACGCCTTCTGTTTACATTTTATTGTTAGGCACCATCCAGATTTTATGACACACGAGACTTTTTTTTTGTTTTAATTAGGTAGTCGTACTCGTATCTAGTTTTACGAGTTATATTGAGTGTTTTATGTAAGACCACGGATACTTTACAATAATGTAGTAAATCACCTACATATATTTTATACTTTTGATTGTGAAACAATTTTTGACTTTATGTTGACATTATAGCAGAAAATTTATTTATTAAAAATACCAACACCGATATATAAATGTTGCAAAATAAGATTAATTTGTTTAATAAAATTGATTTCTGATAACAGATCTCGCTTACTGTGTTTGTAATGTGTTAAATAACTGTGTTTGTGTTTTTATAATACATAAATAAAATTAAAAAATATTTCTGTTTTAATTCTCTATCCACAAGTAACAAATCACTTGGCTTCATCTTACATTTACTGAATAAAGATAACGTTCTCAAACAGAATTCAAGAATAAAAAGAGATTAAAATATGTGTCCTTGACATTCGTTTTTTAATCGTACAGGGTTGATACGGCGGGCGGGCGGATAGTATGGCGGTCCGAGCTATAAATATGAATTTAAAAAAAGTTAAATTAAAAATATTTCTGTTTTTACAGTGAATCCACTTTAAGTCACAAACCACTCGATTTCTCCTCCTTAATTTAAAATTTACTAAACATCAAGAACTCAATCAGAATTTAAGGTTAAAGAGGCATTAGAAGAAGTCTCTCTTCATCACTTTTTTAATAGTACTGAGTTAATACTGCGGGTGGATGGATGGCGGCAAGTTTTTAAACTATATAGAAAATTCTGTTTTGACTCACAACTAACAAAATCACTTACGTTGCATCGTTGCATCTTAAATTTACTGAATAACAAGAACATTTTCAACCAGAATCCAAGATTAAAAAGGGATTGAGAGGAGTCTCTCTACATCGTGTTTTAATCGTGAGCAGATGGTAATGCGGCCCGAGCTTTGAATCTAAAGTACAATTAAAAATATTTCTGTTTTCACTCTGAACCCACTTTAAGTTGCAAACCACTCGATTCCTCCTTTTTAATTTTACTGAATAAAGAGAGCGTGCCCGACCAGAATTCAAGATTAAAAAGAGATACATAAGTTTTTCATCCGCGCGGGGTTGATATGGCAAGGGGCGGGCGGGGCGGACCAAGTTTAAAATCAAGATTTAAAAAAAAATTGAAACACAATTAGAATATTTCTGCTTTGACTCTCGAACTCTCTTGTTACTTGTGACAAGTCACTTGGTTCCATCTTACATTTACTGAAGAACGATAACTTTCTCAACCAGAATTCAAGATTAAAGATGGATATTCTTTACATTAGTTTTGCAATCGTGCGGCGCTGATACAGCGAGCGATGGCGGGGCGACCCAAGTTTTATGTTTTGTAGTAGCCACTGTTTAAAATCTAGATATAAAAAAATAAAGTGGAATCAACAAAACATTTCTTTTTCCCTCTCGAACCACAAGTAACATATTCACTTGTTTTTTCTACAATTTCCTGAAGAACGAACGTTCTCAACCCAAATCCAAGATTAAAGGGATTAAAAGAAGTTTCTCTACATTAGTTTTTCAATCGTGCGGGGTTGAAACGGCGGGCGGATGGTGGGGCCCGAGTTTTGCCGGTTCACCTCACGAATCCTTCCCACATCATTATTCAAGTTAAGTGGACAGCCGGTCAGGTTAGTGGATGAGTAACAAAAATTCAGGGGTCGTTACACAAATCGGAATATCGCATAAAAGGTCAAAATGTATGTTGGGGTAGATTTACCTATTATGTTTTGAGATTGATGCGGGATGGGTCGGTTTTATATCTATGTTGCGTCATTAGTCAGTGGTTTAAGAAATATGAGAAGAAAGAAAAGTTTTAGATATAAATAAGAATAGTTTAAACGAGTACATTACGCCAGACCCCTTGCGGCATAAACAGATGTTATTAGTTTTTAGAGATTTACGATTATGGTTTTCGGATATCTTATATTATTGTTATTTTAAGATTTAGTTACAGAGTTAGTTTGTAGGTGCAGTTAACCATTCTTTATTCTTCTCTATCCAAATTGTATTCGTCTATTATAAACCGACTTCAAAAAGAAGGAGTTTCTATATTCGTCTGTATGTATGCTTTTTTGATTACTATTTTTGCATTGGATTGAGTATAGCTTCAGGGTGGTCCCATTTCAATTTCATTGGTATTGGACTTTGGACTTTGAAGATACACCAGGGAACTCCTAAAAGACAAACAATACGAATCTGTAGATTGAGTTATTATAAGTTTTGTGTTAATAATATACCTACCCTACCATACAACAAATCAAAATATTAACTGACTTCAAAAAAGGGGGAGGCCTACAATTCGTTTGTGTTTTTTATAACGTCTTTATTTATAAACTGATTTTAAAGACTTTTTTTATTTATTTTAAAACGTAGCCCCACACTAAGATTTATTCCTATGTCGTGGGTGCGTTTACAAACATAAAAATTCACATTTACAAATACCTAGACCGGAACAAATAATTGTGGATCACACAAAGATTTGTCCCGTGCGGGAATTGAACCCGCGACTATTAGACACAGTGGGCGGAGCGGCTTAAGCTCTTAACCACTGCGCTTAATCGTTCGTCTCGTTGTATCTGTGTTGGGTTTACTATAGCTTCGAGGTGGTTCAATTTTAACAAAAATCAGCACGAATGTATGTAAGATACCCTTATTATGGGAATTATATCAATCCCGTTACTGTCGTGTTATCCTGTTGTTATCCGTTGTTCGATTTCACAAGTGCCATCGTTGCTGATCCACCATCAGCAACGAGGGCACCTGCAAAATCGAAGTGCGAAGACGCATCGGAATAGCTAAAGGTGCTGTGACTCGGTTTCAAAAGATTTGGAAGAACCGAGGAATCGGCCTCAAAACGAGAATCAGGCTGGTGCGGACCCTCGTCTTTTCTATCTTTCTCTATGGAGCTGAGACATGGGCCCTTAAAGCAGCAGACCGAGGGCGTATCGATGCGTTCCAAAATCGTATCGATAAGTGTGGTGCTGGAGGAGAATGTTAAGGATACCTTGGACTGCTCATCGAACTAATGTATCGATACTGAAACAGCTCAGAGTCACGACAAGACTCTCTACCATCTGTGTCAAGCGTATCTTAGAGTTCTTGGACACATTGGCAATAAAGACGGTGACAACTTAGAAAAACTAATGGTCACTGGGAAGGTCGATGGACAAGGACCTCGAGGCCGCAGCCTAACACGTTGGTCAGACCAGATTCGCACCACTCTGGACACTATAGTCTACACCGCGCTGCATGTCGTCGAGGACAGGGGAAAATGGCAAAACATCACAAGACTCCTGGGAAGTGGAGGTCACGACCCAGAGCCATGAGGAATACGACTCGAGAAGGGTATCAATCCTATAGATATCTTACTGTAAAACTAAGCAGAATAATATAATATAGATATATAAATATGAATAACGAATTTACTCATCACTCAAAGTTTAAAAAAAAGGGAAACCGACTTCAAGTAGTAAAAAATAAATATTTGAAGTCGGTGCCGGTTAGTGCATTCCGTTACTTGGTTACAGTTACAGTTTACAGTAACGCTTACAGTTTTTTTTCTCAAATTACGGCGCAGGCTACGTCTATACTTATAACAAATTATTATGCAAGATACTTAGACGTAAATACAACCAGCATGAAATTTTATTTTCCAAACTCTGTATTCTAGCAAAAGTGTTTGGAAAAATTATCTAATCCTGTAGTTCGACTCAACATGGCGAACAGAGGGCGATCTACAATTATTAATCTTGTTCTCTTAAACGAGTACATAACTGATGTTATGGATAAGGGTGCTCAAATCGATGTCATTTACATATAATATGCAAAACATACGACCGTATTGATTCTTAACACTGGAATCAACGGAGATCTCTTTAGGTGGTTTTTGTGCTATATCGAAAACAGGTTAAGCAATTACATATCCAGTTGGGTGCTGATCTTTAGCGGTGTACCGCAAGGTTTTTTGCTAGGCCCATTGCTGGTAATTATCTACGTAAATTACATCGACTCTTGCTTCGACTCCTCTCGCTTGCTTTGTTTCGCCGACGACGTCTGGATATTCTCTTCCATAATTTCGACGAAAGACATGGAGGCACTTTAGTTGGATCTTTTACGGCTGGATAGCTACTGCGAGATGAACAAATTAGACTTAAACCCACTTAAATGATCGGTCGTTAGTTTGAGTCGTAAACCTCATCTCATTCCAACAATTTATAAACTGAAAAGACAAGCGGTCACAAACAGTAATATTGTTCGGGATCTAGGTGTTAAACATGATAACAAGCTTTTGTTTGATCAACATATTGATAAATTTGCAGCCAGGACGACGAAAGCACTAGGTTTTATATTGTGATTATTTAGTTCCTTTCATTAAGCAAAAACTCTGAAAATCCTATACTGCGCTTATGTTAGGAGTCACCTTGATTATGCTGCACAAATTTGGAACAATGACATGACAAATATGTTGATCGAATTGAACAAGTGCAAATGCGATTTATAAAACACAGTGCAGCACAGACACTTCAAACGCAGTGTTGCCAAGCCTAATTTTAGGAATTTGGTAGATCAAGTGCCAAAAATGGTGGAAAATCGTCATATGAAAAATTGGTTAATCTACCTACTCATATCATTCTAGTTTAGTCTACAAGCTTTGCTACAAGAATACTTTCTTGAAGCCAACCTGCATATTACTTTTCTTTTTTCCAATGATTTTAATGTATATATTACGAACACACCCACACTAATATTTTACCTTTAAAAAGATTTGACCTTCGCATCTGTATAATTTCTTGTTCAATGTTTTTTACATTTCTAAATCTATACAACATCATGAGGTCTTGAGTTTAAGCCCTTGGTCAAAAGTAGTAAAATTTTGAGTATCAGTCCGGAGTCTGGAACTGTGCTCTGTATAATGGCAATAGGCTCGCCCACTATTACAATCGGACCTAATATCGTCGACGAAAAGTGGTTGTACATAGTTCATCTCTGCCGACGTTCGTTCAGGACGACGAAAGCACTAGGTTTTATATTGTGATTATTTAGTTCCTTTCATTAAGCAAAAACTCTGAAAATCCTATACTGCGCTTATGTTAGGAGTCACCTTGATTATGCTGCACAAATTTGGAACAATGACATGACAAATATGTTGATCGAATTGAACAAGTGCAAATGCGATTTATAAAACATTTATGCTTTAAATTAAAAACTCCACTCTTCTGATTATTTAAAACTTTGCAAAAATGTAATATTTTTCCACTATTATCGACGTCGAACTGCTGATTTCACATTTTTGGCCAAACTTACTAATAACGAAATTGATAGCACTGTTTTGTTGCAAAAATATTTTTAATATGCCTCGTACATCAGTTTAAGTATAATTTATTAATGTTCAACCATTCAATTCCAAATTCAGGCGCAAATCATTTATGGTTCGTGCAAGCAGAGATTTTAACTATATATGCGTTTTCATTTGACCCTTCGGCTTCAGCGAGAAGGTATTTCAACCATAATTTCTTTAGTTAATTTACTTTTACCGATTTATTTTGACACATGCTCCTATGACTACGAATTTACATTATGTTTCTTAAACGTGAATTTTTAAGTTATTTATCATTATGTAACCTGTTTTTATTTAAAGGTGGTCCTTTAAATAAATAAAAATATAAGAAGTATGTAATGAAGATATTTGTATGATCACTTTTTTCTTAATTTATTAAGATAAAAATGATTGGTATGTATAAAATTTATAATAATATATAATAGTTACGTATACAAAAATGTAGGTAGGAAACTACAACCTATAAAATCATTTGCACAGACACGTTCAGATGACAAATAATTGCTAATTAAACATAAGCGAAGTGTGAGTCGAAGCTAATTGCGTCATAAAGTACATATGACTAAGGTAACGCAAGGTTGTCTGTCCTGCCATTAATGTAATGTGCTGACTTGAGAGATGACCTCCGACCCGATAGATGGGACGTGGTAATCCACGTGAATCATTAAACAAATGATCTCAAATCATTTATAAGAATGTGATGATGTAAATCAATAACCTTTCGGCCGCTTTGATGATGTAATTTTGAGTTTCCCTGCAATCTACACTTCAAACGCAGTGTTGCCAAGCCTAATTTTAGGAATTTGGTAGATCAAGTGCCAAAAATGGTGGAAAATCGTCATATGAAAAATTGGTTAATCTACCTACTCATATCATTCTAGTTTAGTCTACAAGCTTTGCTACAAGAATACTTTCTTGAAGCCAACCTGCATATTACTTTTCTTTTTTCCAATGATTTTAATGTATATATTACGAACACACCCACACTAATATTTTACTTTTAAAAAGATTTGACCTTCGCATCTGTATAATTTCTTGTTCAATGTTTTTTACATTTCTAAATCTATACAACATCATGAGGTCTTGAGTTTAAGCCCTTGGTCAAAAGTAGTAAAATTTTGAGTATCAGTCCGGAGTCTGGAACTGTGCTCTGTATAATGGCAATAGGCTCGCCCACTATTACAATCGGACCTAATATCGTCGACGAAAAGTGGTTGTACATAGTTCATCTCTGCAAACCCCGCTTGGAAAATATATGCGTGATGATATGAAACACTATGACAATCAGCCAAATACAATAGAGATTTCTTGTGACTAGGATTTCTACTCGTAATATGGGCTATATACGTTTTGTCATACAAAATTATTAATGAGCTCGATATCAAGGGTGATTGTGTAACTCATGCTACAAATTTTGTTCGATTTTTATTACAGTGAGTAGACTGAGCTCCACGACTGACGTACCATTATATAATATTCAATATTCGTTGTTGTGTAGATAAATTAGATAATTTTATGTCGCTATACTGGTATGACGTTTCATTATGAAAATTTTTATTTAAAAATTGACCGCCTCGTATGTTTAGTGGCAAAGCGCATCGCTTTGTGATCACAAGGTCCTGGGTTCAAATCCTAGGTAGGACATAAGTAGTTTTTCTAACGAAATCTTCTCAGTATGAGTCCGTAGTTTGGAATTGTGCCCGGTATATGGCAATAGGCTCGTCTCTTATTACAATGGGACCTAACTTTGTCGCAGAAAAGTGAGTGTACTCAGTACACCTCTACTATACACAGTATATAGAGGTAATGTTGTATCATGATATTTTTCAATTTTTGGTATATACTATGCATAACTTCTAATAGAGACTGCAATTAAGGACTATTTAGCCAAAAGAGTCTAATTTCGCACTAAGCAAAGGTTGCAGAAAATTAAAAAAAAAATATATAGCTTTTGATTGAAACAGTGAAATGGGCTACTATTTCTAAGGAAATAAGCACTATTGGCAAGTATCCTACGCTAATTGGCCAGTCCTTTCACCACGATGGCTAACTCTACTAGTCCAGCCCTAAAGCCAGCCCTGTGTGTAGTCTCTATAAACATCGAGGGTTACTCACAGGAAATCAGAAATACTTTCTGAGTTATGCCACACGACGCATTGCGACGTTTTGTGTGTGCAAGAAACCCATAGAGATGAAACCCAAGGCCGGCCATATATTCCTAGACTCACGCTTATCGCCGAGACCTGCCACCAGTGTAACGCAGTGTTTGTTGCTAGCGGCGTAAGCACAAAATCGATTGAATATTCAGCTCAGAATGGGATCGAGATTATAACAATAAACCTTGATTACTTTCTTATACAAGCCCCCTGGTACCCAATTTCAGTTTTCACCATCTAAAAACTTCAATGACCAGCCCGTGAAAGTTATAATCGGCGACTTTAACAGTCACAGCACGAAAGGCTACAACGACACTGACACAAGTGGGCAAGCTGTTGAGGAGTGGTCTGAAACAAATGATCTTGAACTAATGCGCAATACAAAGCAACCGGCCTCCTTTAATAGTAGCAGATGGAAGCGCGGTTACAACCCAAATCTTGTCTTTGTCAGCTAATGCATTAGCTCGCAGTGCACCAAGACCGTGTGCCCACAAATACCTCGCACGTAGCACAGGCCGATCTTGTGCACAATCCAGCCCTAAAAGTTCCTCTAAAGCGCCGATTCAACTATTCCAAGGCCAACTGGGAACAGTTCTTACAGCAGATAGATGAAGCTCTACTGAATGTTCCGCCAACCTCACAGAACTACGCCCGATTTCTCGACATGTGTTTACAACATCACGCCGATGTATCCCTAGAGGTTGTCGGACATCCATGTAGGATGTCCCAGGGCTCTCGAAAGATACTACATCAGGCCTGCAGAACTGTTTAAGGAGTATGAGAGCCTTTACAGTCGCGACCCCTTCTCCGAGGAAACTACCTTACTTAGTAGGCCAGGAATTGCTATTAGTGCAACTCGACAGGAGAGGTGGATCGATACTTACTAACATTGATTTAAGACACAACAGTAAAAAGGCATGTAACACAATCCGGAAACTGACTGGTAATCCTCCTCCTTCACCTGCACCCAGCCAAATTACCGCAAACCAGATAGCCCGTCAGCTCCTTCTGAATGGAAAGTCATCAGGCCGCCTTGCGAAGGTCCCAAATTTAAATAGCTGCGCAAGCACGTGATCGGATAAGTAAGCCATTTAGCCTGCCTGACCTAATTTCGGCTATTAATCAACTTAAAAGTGGTAAAGCGTCATGGGTGGATAAAATATCTGTGGAGCAATTAAAGCTCCTCGGCCCAGCTGCTGTGTCATCGTTGCTGTTTCTTTTCAACGGCTGCCTGGAATCTGCTCCCATTTCTCGACTCTGGAGTCTAAAGTGATAGCTATACCAGTGATAACTATACATCACTCCTGTGCCATACCTTTAAATTATTCGAAAGATTGCTGCTAACCAGGCTCGCGATCTATATTGGCCCAGTTTTGATTCCGGAGCAAGCGGGTTTCAGACCGGCAAAGTCATGCTGCAATCATACGCTGAAACTCACGCAGCACATAGAGGATGGTTTCGAGTTGTGAAAAATTACTGGTGCTGTAT
Organism: Phalera bucephala; assembly: GCA_905147815.2. Classification (NCBI taxonomy): domain Eukaryota; kingdom Metazoa; phylum Arthropoda; class Insecta; order Lepidoptera; family Notodontidae; genus Phalera; species Phalera bucephala. The sequence goes on from LR990615.1 coordinate 18,645,924, forward strand.
TCGTTGACCTTTTCGGCGGCCTATGATACAGTGAACCTGAGGCGATTGTTGTGGAAGGTGAAAATCATGACCGGTGATCACAAATTCGTTATAAAAATTCAAGAGCTCCTCTACAACAGTCGTTTTCAGGTTCATCTCCTCTCATACCAAAGTCGTTGGAGATCCAAAAAAAACGGCTTGCCGCAAGGCAGTGTTCTTGCACAGCTCCTATTTAATAGGAACCAACCGTCCAACCAACTAACGACTCACCGTCCAGCCGCAACAACATTTCCCGCTTCATTTACGCAGACGATCTTGCGCTAACTTCCCAAGCTTCCAACTTTGAGGAAGTAGAGGCTAACCTCACTACTGCTCTTGGTGCTTTGAGTTAGTACCGTGAGGAGAATTCACTTAAACCTAACCCCTTCAAGACTGAGTCTTGCGCGGTCCACCTTCGCAATCATCAAGCCGATATTAGGCTTAACATCCTGTGGCAGGGTGTACCCATAGCTCACAACCACCATCCCAGATACCAAGGAATTATTCTAGATAGCTCCCACAGGTCACACACAGTCACACAGGTCCACATACGGCAAAAAACTTGAAGCTATAAAAAAAAAGTTGCACAACCGCAACAACCTACTCCAGCGTCTCACTACCACTAAGTGGGGAGCCTCGCCGCAAGTAATGCGTACATCAGGCCTGGCGCTGGCATTCTCTACAGGTGAATATGCGTAGTGAAGTAGGTCCGCCCATGCAAGGCTGGTGGATACAGCACTGAAAGAAACTTCACGGGATGTCTGAAACCGACTCCCGCAAAACTGCTGTATCCACTGGCTGGCATAGCGCCCCCCGCTGTTCGCAGGGCTGTGGCGAGTTCTGCAGACAGGACAAAAATGGTAAACGACATACGGCACCCGATGCATGGTCACACTCCAGTAAAACAAAGACTAAAGAGCCGTAAGAGCTTTATAAAGTGTGTCGACCCATTAACTCTGGAGCTACTAAAAGCGAGGCGCAACCTTTGGAGGGAAGCAGTATCACTACCAAATCCCTTTCTTCTACCTACTGAAAGTCCTACACCTGGACATGTATTACCATTGCCAGTCTGGAAGTCTTTAAATAGACTTCGGATCCAGGTCGGCCGAAGCAAGGAAAACATGATCAGGTGGGGATTCAGAGACATTACTAATCTGGGGTATTTGTGCGGTGTAACCCATACGATGTCCCACCTTATATCATATTCTGCGTGTCCTTACATCCGTACGCAGCAAGAGTTGATGTCTGCTACCGACAATGTGGATCGGTGTGGCCACCTTCTAGGCCGCATCCATATAATTATAATCATGTTTGCCATCGAAACGCTAAGAAGAAGCACTATAATTCGAAAACAAAGCCAGTTTTATATAGAATTTTCAGTTAGTAATTAAATCAGTAAAAAAACGTTAAAGGACCAGAAAGGGGAGATAGCCATAGATAGCCTTTTGAATGAATTCTTTAAATAGTTTATTTATTTATTTTTTTTTTTATTTTTTTTTATTTTTTTTTATTTTTAAAAAAAAACGTTGCCCCACACTAGGATTAATTCCTGTGTCGTGGGTGCGCTTACAAACATGAAAATTCACATACACAAATACCCAGACCGGAACAAATAATTGTGGATCACACAAAGATTTGTCCCGTGCGGGAATCGAACCCGCGACTATTAGACACAGTGGGCGGGGCGGGCTAAGCCCTTAACCACTGCGCTAAATCGTCCGTCGTATTATATTCAATTTTGTACTAAGCCACGTAACGCAAATATATTTTAGCTAATTACTTTCATTTTCTATCTCATTTTAAACCATGTACATTCAAACCCAAACAACATTTTTAGTTCAGGTAATCCCACCTCCAAGAGCGAGACATGAAAGCACCAAACGCGTAAAAGTACCGGAGTTGGGCAATCAAATGTTAAGGATGAATAAGTTAATTGGCCCCCTGGGCGTATCGGCGGGGCTTCCTGCGGCACAGAGGAATGCATTTAAATTGGGTTTTAAGAGTAGAAATCACCGGAGCGCCCCGCCTAGCTAGTCTTGTTAGAGGCAATCTCAAAGTTTACGTAAACGAATAAACCTCCGCCGTGAAACCAAATTTATCGATATCCATTCAACTATTTTTGTAGCAGTTGCATTTAAATGAACTGCCGAGTGACGGTGCAGTTCGGTAGCGATCTATTGATTTTTATGATTGGTTAGCGTCTTTAGGATTATTAGACTTTGATTGATTAAATGACATAGAGAGAAGAGTGAGTGCAGGAAACAGGGTGAATGGTGCGATGGGAAAGCTACTTGGGAGCCGGCACTTAAGCCATAAGGTGCAGCTGGCCATACATAATGGAGTTCTTGTCCCAACGCTGTTATATGGTAGCGAGAGCTGGGTATGTACGAAGGAGAATGAAAGTAGGATAAATGCGGTAGAAATGCGAGCTCTGCGGAAGATGTGCGGAGTGAAGCTGACCGACTGCATTAGCAACAGCGTAGTAAGAAAGCGAGTAGGTATGAAAGACAGTATCGGTGTAAAGATGAGAAAGGGCATGCTCCGTTGGTTCGGGCATATAGAAAGAATGCCAAATGAAAGAATGACAAAACAGATATACAATGTAAAAGTGGAAGGATGCAGGTACCGGGGAAGACCTAGACTATCTTACCACGACCAAATAAACCGAGTCTCATCTGAAGGAAAAGTCAAGAGTCTCCGTAACCAGCGAGCGTGTATGAGAGTGGAGGAAGCCAGAGAGGTATGTAAGGAAAGAACCTGTTGGAACTCTGTACTCTCTGCCTACCCCGCAAGCGATCTGGCGTGATTATATAGATAGATAGATAGATTGAATGAGTGGTGGCCACTAAACGAATACCACAACCGTGTAAAGCTGTCACTAACATGGGTCTATTATTTAGTCTATGTGGTGTACAAGAGAGAAGGCTTATACCCACTGCAATGGGTGGAATGAGCTGAAAATGATGATGATCCTTGACTGAAGATGATTATATAGAAGACTTGTACAATTTAAATTAATTTACTACAAAGTTTTATGACGCTGGGCGTCGTAGCTTAGCGTCGTATAAAAATATTGTCATCTACAGCAGGATGTCTCATCACCTACAGCAGTAGACGGTTATGAGTAGTGTGCGTGGCCTCTTTCTACATATCCTGATCCGTACAAAGAAGCGGCTTTATTTCGTACACGAATATTGCCCATTGTGATAATTTAATAAAGTTATATTGTAAAGTTATAAATAAATGAAATGAATTGTAAAGGTAAGTTGTAAAGTTATAAATAAATAATATTAGCCCTGTTAAGAAACTGTCCCACTGCTGGGCACGGGCCTCCTCTCCAACTGAGAGGGTTTAGGCCATAGTCCACCACGCTGGCCCAGTGCGGGTTGGCGAACTTCACATACCTTCGATTTCGAAGTTATATTGTAAAAGATTTTTAATAATAAATTGCATATTTGTAGTAACCAATTGAGGAAGTAAGAAAGTGATGTTTATTTTCTAGGAATTGGCGTCTACCACGAAAAAAAACAAGGATTCAAGCTCGGCTTCTTTTTGCGTTCGTGTTATGACATCTTTACAGTCGCGGTGCAGTAACGTTTTATGGACGACTTAAGCTAAATTAATGAACGTATCCCCATTTCCCATAATTAACATCCGCGGGACATTATTCAAGTGACCCTGCCGTCTATAAATCTTCCGGAGGATCTGTCTCTTGCTGGAGAACGTTATATATTTTTGTGGCTGGCATATACAGGGTGGATTTTTGAGACGGGGCAGTAAGGGTAGTTACCTCAACATTGTAGGTACAGGAAAACAGTCCTAGAAGTACGAAATTTTGAGTTATATTTTATAATTTTAAATATATAAATAAATACTGTTGTTTAAACCCTCGAGAATTTGTAAAAAGTAGCTGCGCTTGTACTACTATGATTTCAAATGTAATATGACGTACGTATGATTCGTATTTTAATAATATTAGATACACGTTTAGCGCTTGGTAGAGTCTAGAACTTGTAACTGGTCTAGATATATGATCGGCGTTGTTAGTTGTTACATTGGGACCTTATATTATTAGCGGAGTGTGAGTATCGACTGTACCATTGTACAGGAATGTAAGGCTTACGCTATTTTGGTATATTTATATTGCTAGAGAATTTTCTAGCTACGTATCAACAACTTCTTATAACGTATACTATATTTGTATCACACTTAAGGATCAATTAAGACGTAGGTGAGTAAAGTATGTCTTTCAAGTATCAAAAAGTAATTTAAAATGCAATTTGAACAGCCTAATAGAAACGTTCTCACCAAGAATTGTTCCGAACTGTAATGGGTTCAGGTGAAATTAACGCAGAAAAATAGGAAAAGTTACAACGAGTTTTCCACCAGGGCTTTTTGCCTCCGCCAAGTAGCGTTGTGATTGTAAACTGCTGAATTTATAATGCTATTTTCGAACTCCACTTCATCGAGAAGTTTTAAAACGGTTCATAATTTTACTTGCGAGTGCTAACGTTTAGCATTCGTTGAAGTTCGATTCAATAAGTTCGACTCAGGTAAGGAGAGTGACTATATTGTTCCAATAATCTTCGAAGTTTGATAAATGCTGCTAACAGCTGTTATCCGTGAAGAGAAGTGTGAAGGTGAACGTAACTTTACCACATACACATCATATACATTGTTTATCTACGTTTTTTGCCCGCAATTCTGTCTTCATGTTTTTTACCAAAGTGGCCCCTGTGCTATTTTAGTTTGTAAGCTGCTTCTCTGCTAAATTCCAATAAAAATCATTTAGTTGTTGGAGCAGAAAGGTTCTCAATTAGTAAGGACGTACCGGAAGACGTGGAGTAGGCAGGACCCCTACCCCCGGCCCCCCTGGGCCGATGACTTGGTGAGGGTCGCGGATAGAAGGTGAATGAATACACCACAGAGTTGTGGCGATCTTTGGGAAGGCTTGCAGTAGACGTCTTTCAGCTGAAATATAGCTGTTAAGACATCATTGAGTAACAAACATCGAAATGACTAAAATTACGTATTATTATATTAATAGGGGTGTCAATTTGTACGTTTTGGGCACATCATTTCACATTTCCTATGGAAGTATTTGGGTATTCTCACGATGTTTTCCTTTATCCATAAATAAAAGCTCTATATATATATAATTTATTGATAATTTCTTCAAACAGAAATTCCTTGCGTTATGCAAGGCTTGCCACATATGATGAGGGCACTTCCCCGTGTAACTCGCGCCTAATGTAACGTATAAGTTTCTGGTGGAGGTAAATTTTCCAAATGAGTGTTTCGTGGCTAAAAATATATGATTTGTTTTGGTATTCTATTCCAAATGCTGAAAGTGCTAAAGGCTTTTGTGCTGCAGTGGACGTCTTTTGGCTGAAGAGGAAGAAGAAAATAAAAATGATACTGTGTAACAACTTGTTGATAAAAATCAAAGAAAATAAATTGTCGATTTAATTGAGTTGCAATTCGCAACACTCACAAGAACATTTGAAAATGGCAATTAAAATAAAAAATACATACCAAATAATAAAATAAAATAAAATTTTAACTCTAAGTCCTTGCATTACCTACCTACTCGAAATATGTATGATGTATACAGAATCCCCAAGAACAAAAAAATAACCAAACTCAAAGACGTACAAAACAACTTAGCGATCGAATTAAAGCACAAAATAAGCGTTGCCGTAAAACATCTTCAACCCCTATTTATCTGAAAGGGATGCGATGACTAAAGCAGATTTGTACCCTATCTACGCCTTCTTGTGGATTACCCTGCGAGTCTTTTATACTGGACTGGAACATCACTACTTAGGGATATTAAAATCCCTTCTATTTGTGTAAGAGGCTTGTTTTCTCGCTGACTGTGGACCGTTTATCGAATAATCTGGATAAAATCGAGGGAATTGAGCTTGTGTTGGTGTAATGTAAACAAAATGGAATAATGTTAGGAGTTTCTCAACAGTATTGCTTTTTTTAGATAAAAATATATTTTGATGACTGGAGGACGATATTATTTATATATATCGGCGCTTAGGTTTCCTGGGTGGCCGTTTCAATGCTGGTAGCGATGAAAGGTGGATTTAACTTCGTTTTCATAGTCGTCCGCATGGTGACCGAACATAAAGGAAATCTTGAAATAACACTGGGGTCTCGCCCGGTACACTGATCATCCTTGATATGCGAGTATGCGCACAATAGTTGGAGATTAATAGTCACATGGAATGCAGTGAGGTTTCCTTCTCCGCGATACATCCGACCGCTTGCCCCGCTGCCAGTCGAATCACAACGCAGCGCCTTCCGCCATCTTACATCGACTATCGACTATCTGTCATCGGTGATTCGTCATCTGGCAGATGTCATCTGTCATCGCTTCCCAACTAAACACACTCGAGAAATCATAGAGTATGTCTATGACAAGATTACAAGGTTACTAAAATGAAAATAACTGTTCGCCATTCTATTAACTGATTTTTATACGTCATATGATAATAGGATATGACATATATATCATCACCCCGGATTCCTTGCGGGGTAGGCTGAGAGTACCGAGTTCCAACAAGTTCTTTCCCTACAGACCTCTCCAACTTCTTTATACTCTTGTGGTTTGTCTCATACACGTTCGCCGGTTACGGAGACTTGACTTGCCCTTCAGATAAACCTGGTCTATTTGTTGTATTGTATTTAGTAATATTCTAGTTCATTCACTGTATATAAACTACAATATTTTTTAAATTTGTTTAATGTGAGACACAGACTGAGGAGGAAGATATTTTAATAGAAATATAGAAAAATTGAATTAGCTGTTTATATTTTTGTAATAGAGAAATATTTAATTAGTTTCTTATCAGCCGCCCTCAATGCAACTTTCGATACTGTAGGTACAAATTCGTACTGTTCGACATTATTATCACTATGACCTTAAGCTGACATAACCCAAGAGTCGTTTAAATTGGCCCAAATAAGTTATCTTTATTATGAAAATTCAGTCAATGCAAATCGCTCGTCTCGGATACTCTAGTTCAGTGAGGTGACCTATACTAACACGTACGGTGTAAGTATTTTAAAATATATATTCATTATCATTTATGTATCTCTTGAGGCACTTGTAGCGCGTTCGACTCGGTCGACCTAAGATGGGTGACCGTTTGTGGCATTTTCATATTCGAGCGTCTCAGTGCTTCGGAAGGCACGTTAAGCCGTTGGTCCCGGTTACCACTTAATGTGGTAGTCGTTAAGCCGAGTTGGAAGCGTTAAAGGAGGCTTGATAAGTTTGGCGAACAGAGTTGCACCGAGCTGCGCTGGAGAGCTGGCGGTGCAAGCTCGCCAATCCCGCTGCCGGTCACGCCGTCATCGCTGCACTGCTCATCAGAAGACACATCGGCGCACACGTTGCTGGTGTGCCGGTGTGCCCAACATGGGATGCCGAGCGGCGCCGGCTCACTGGAGCGCTCGGTGCAGGGGGACAGGGGCTATCGCTCCCGACCGTGATATCATCCATGGTTGGGACCGAGAGCGCCTGGGCGGCAATGGCAGCCTTCTGCGGGGCCGTCATGTCCACGAAGGAGGAGGCAGAGCGGGTGAGGGAGGAGACGTCCTCTAATCCCACTCGCAGTGGCGCGCTGGGCGAAGGCGCAGGGACTACGCCCGAAACGACCTTCGCCCACCGTAATCTCGGCCTGCAGGCGTCGGGGAGGGCACCCCGGCGCCCAAGCACTTAGCAGGCCCGCGCCGGAAAAGCGCTGCGTCCGCGCAGCCTCCAAAAGGCGGTAGGGGGAGACCGAACTCCCGTACACGTGTCGAGGTCCGCACCTAACTGCGGACCGAGCCCGCCGGTGCCACAGAGGTCATGCTAGTGACGATTCCTGTGGCCCGGCAAAAGGGCGGTAGGACGCCGGGGGGTTTTAGTGGGTGCAAGCCCCACATAACCACCCGGGCCGTGCCCTCGGCCCGGGGGTACGCGTTAGGCACTTCCCCCCGGAAAAAAAGGCTTGATAAGTTCCAACAGCAGGTGGCCACAAACCTGCCTCCACCAATCCGCACTGGGTCCGCGTGGTGGAGTATGACCTAATCTCTCTTACCTCGATTTGTGAGAGAAGGCCTTTGCCCAGGAGTTGGCAGTATAAGCTGATATTATTATTATGTATCTTGCTGAGATTCAAGGGTTTTATCCGCAGTTTTGCATGCATGGAAACATGGGTCCAACACGTAGAGGCCATTTGCAAGAAGGTAATGTTAATCTGTAAGTCACCTCTTGAGATCAATTGCTAAAAATGAAGAAACATAAACAGCAGGCGCAAGAAAGATAGAAAGAATACTTATTATTATGTAAATTATGCAAAGAGAACTATTATTGTTATTCAAAGCCATTGTTGGTCAACTACTGGCCATGGGCCTCTATTCACTTTTTCAACTTTTCTCTGTTTTTCGCCATCTCAGGCTAGTCCTTCAAAAGGCATCTAGGTCATCCCGCCATCTTTGTTTTGGCCTACCGAGTTGCCTTTTGCCTACCTAGGAACCGTTACATTATATAATAGGTATAAGTCTTCATCTACAGTAGTCCTTGCACCTGCTGGGGTCAGTTCGACTTCAGCAGGTTACTTCCACTACGGACGGACTACTACTTATGACGGACGATTTAGCGCAATGGTTAGGAGCTTAAGCCGCTCCGCCCATTGTGTCTAATAGTCGCGGCTTCGAATCCCGCACGGGACAAATCTTTGTGTGATTCACAATTGTTTGTTCTGGTCTGGGTATTTATGTATGTGAATTATGCACCCACTACAAAGGAATTAATCCGAGGGTGGAGCTCCGTTTTTGTTTTTTTTTAAAACTACATTAATTCCTTGTAAAGTCGTTGTAGAGGACTATTGGACCCATGCCCCGATGTAAGGTTTCTAAAGGCCTGGGTAAAACCTGTAAATCTCAGCAATGTACTAAAATAACATTAGATGAATAAAACAATAATTATGATAAATGTATAAATTTATGTAACTATTTTATTTGAGGAGGAATTTTTGTAAACAAAGTGCGCATGTAACTTCCTCAATAATTTTAAACATGTATGTTTTTTTTGTGTCAATGATATGTAAGATAATGCGTCATAGGTTTTATAAAAATAATATTAGGTTAAAATGATGATATAACATGATTAAAAATATGTATTTGCATTACAATCATCAAATTCTAATTAGCGGTAATAATTTTGAATGCCGTAATTAAATAGGGCAAGTCAAGAGTTTTGGTAACTGGCGAGCGGGTATAAGACGAACTGAGGAAGCCAAAGAGGTCAGTCAATAAGGAAAGAACCTGTTGGAACTCTGCACTCTCTGCCTATCCCGCTAAGAAACTGTCGTGATGATATAGACAATTAAATATATGAATTAAAAAACTCCACTCCTACTCTTACGTCTTGCGGAAATTGTAAAAGGCGACCAAGGGAATAAAAATCGTTCAATTTTGCTCGAGCAGGCTTAAGGCAATAGACTCGCTCCGTATCAAAGATTATAATAATGCTATGCTAAGATTATAATATTTCAAGATTCTTTTGATGATGGTGTTTAGAATACTATGACACTTGTAAGATCTAATACTGTTCCAGGCGACCTTAAATCAGTTTGGAATATCTCTAAACATCCAGACTGGTATTACTCGTTGTGATAGTATCATAAGTTAAAAATGTTTCTTGGAAATATGATCGGCCATGTTCTTTGTTACATAAATATGTACATGAGTCTACACAATTTCGCTGTTTGATATTTTCTTCATTTGTTGTACTATCTATGATGAATAATTGCAGGAAAGCACAATGAATAAGGCATTATTAGTACTTCTGGTCGTGTTCGCCGTTTTAGCGGCGTGTGAAGGAAGGGCAACTTGTCCTGGGTAAGTGATCTTCGACGATCTGTTATAATCTTTTATACCCGTTTTTCGCGAGCAGGCAAAAGTGAGTCTATTTCACTATTTAATAGTCATATTATGTTATAGACGGACGGCATGGTCCAGTTGTTAAGAATTTAGGCTATTTCGTCCTCTGGATCGAGAAGTAGCGGGTTCGCTCCCTTCCGGACAAATCTTTCTGTGGCGCAGAAGTATTTGTTTCGGTCTCTGAAGTTCGTTTTTGTAAACGCACCCATGAAGAAGTCAGAAGAAAGAATGACAAAACAGATATATAATGCGAAAGTGGAAGGATGTAGGTACTGGGGAAGACCTAGACTATCTTATTATGACCAAATAGACCGTGTCTTATCTGTAGGGCAAGTCAAGAGACAAACTATGAGAGTGGAGGAAGCCAGAGAGGTCTGTAAGGAAAGAACCTGTTGGAACTCTGTACTCTCTGCCTACATATACTCGTAGATAGATAGATAGAAAAAATCTCAGTGTCCGTTTGGAGTCTGGAAACGTGCTCATTATGGTGACAATACGCTCGCTCCTTACCTTACTTATATATTATATATTAGAACTTACGATGTCCTGTCTTATCAATACCTTAATTGATAATACATGATCAGGCTAGCATAATAATAGATTATTACCTAGAATGATATAACCTACCTATTGTATAATTTATAGGATAGTCATTGATTTGTGAATAATACTCGTAAACATATAATATATCTACGAAACCGTGTTGGGGATATATATGGTACTTGTCAAATTTTAGAGACGACGTTACGCCTATATTCCCCGAGTGGGGGTGGCAGAGGTGTAATGTGTACAGCCACTTTCAGCCGCCAATGTTAGGTCCCATATAATAGGGGCGAGCATGTTGCCATTATATCATGCACAATGCCAGGCTCCGGACTGATACTGGATTTTTTCTATAGAAAAATTACATTTTGACGAACCTAGGACCTCGTGATTGTTGCGTCCATTATTCGTCACTAGACCAACCAGGCAATCAGAGAGAATCAGAGAGGATACCTCTATTAAGTCTTTGTTCATATTTTTGTTATTATGTTTAATGTTCTCTTTAATTGTGTGAGCGGGAGTCGATCCCACGTAATATGCAACGCCGGGGCGACCGCTCAAACCACTGAGCTACCGATGCAGGTAGCAGCAATTCAGTGGTTTGATTGATCACCCCGCTATGGCGAATTACTTGTGTTCCATGCCCATCCACAGCGATAAGCGATAAGGGTGGATATGCAAATACCTTATGCGTTAAAATAAAATAGTACAAAGCATTTTAAAAATATTACCTACGTATTAACGATTAAAATATGTATTTTATTTCAGAAGTTCCCATCGGGCCAAGTGCGTGGAAAAAGTAAGTAATTTTTACATTTTTCAAATATTGGGTTACCTCGTTGGTTTAGTGGCAAAGCTCATCGCTTTGTGATCACGAGGCCCTCGGTTCAAATCCTAGGTCGGACAAATGAAGTTTTTCTAACGAACAATTCCCAGTATGAGTCCGGAGTCTGGAATTGTGCCTGGTATATGACAGTAGATTCGCCCTCTATTGCAAGGGACCTAACGTCTTCGACGCAAAGTGGGTGTACTCAGTACACCTTTGCAAACCGCTGCTTGTGGAATACAGGCGTGTCGGTGTTTATTACTATTTTATTTATTATCGAATAATATTCCTCTCCATCAAAAAATGAAACAGAAACTAATATATGTACCTATTGCCTTATTTAAAAAACTGTCTCGGCCCTTGTTCGCGTGCGTTACGATGCCTGAGTGAAATTGATGGTATAATCTTTATGTTTTTACAACCTTTTATTAAATTTGCACTTTTTGTATGTCCGTCTGTCTGACTTTCCTGTTCATAATTTGTGATTCCTTTTTTAAGCAATTGATAATCATCCGATTGAGCTGAAATTTGGTATACGTATGTAAGTTCGGTGTCAATGCAATAATATTGTACCATGGAGCTGGTCTGATAATAGAGCCGAAAGGTGACCATAGGAACATGTCAAGAACACAATATTAGCTCCTCGAGTTTAGGCTCATTGGACTGATATTGACATCGTGTTCAGGGTCTGATGATGAAGCGGAAAGGTAATAAATGGAGCCAACTAATTACTCAACATAACCCTGCCTTGTTTGGGCTCGTTGCATTTGTCTTGAAGAGTACTGTATACGCGAATGGTGTTCATGGTTTGATGATGGAGTCAGAAGGTGGCTAACGAAGCTACCCAATAACTCAACGTAATCCCGTCGTGTAGGGGCTCATTGGATTTGTCTTGACAAGTACTATGGACCCAGATGGTGTCTAGGGTCTGATGGTGGAGTAAGAAGGATGCAATAATTTATACTCCTCAATTAAGCAAGATATCTTCATTGCGTATTTGCAATAAAAGCTTGTTTTTAAAAATATTTTGTTAAATTTTTTATTGAGGACTTGTCAGTGATTGATCCTTATCTCACTTAATAGAAAGTGACGTTGGGGCTGAAGATGTAGCTCGCTGTTTCAGTAACAACCTATTTGGATCTTAGTCTAACTTCTGTCTTCTGAGCGTATTTCAGAGTATTCACTCTGAAATACGCTCAGAAGACAGAAGTTAGACTAAGTTCCAAATTGGTTTCCAACTGCAGGCAACATGTCGGAACATAACTGGGTTGTTTGGCATGACTTTGCTGGGAGGATGGTGACCAACTACGGCCGTAGCCTACTACCGGAGAAGGTGCTCGATTAGCATTGCCCAGGGACCACGTGTAGCGAATCGAGAGTAAATCCTACAGACGCGAGTAGCTTTGGTCCCCATAACTATAGTATTCTGTATACCACTGGAATACCATTATACGGTTTCGCCACATAGCCGCCGCAGCGCATCGGGAGCGCGACGGTGGCGCAGCTTGGGGGAGTTGTAATGTATGGGGACGCCACACAGCACAATCCTCGTTCGGCGCGACGACAAATGTCAGGACTGAACGTTTGTGTGTGTGTATGTGAATGATGTACGCTGTTGGCCGCGAGGCCTTTACAACTTCACCGGACTTAAAGGCGAGCGTGCAACCACTACGCTCTAGCCAGCCAGCAGGGCAAGAGGCGACATACTCTTCGAGGCGCCCTCGGTTGGGGCAGTCGCTGTAGGGGGACGGGTGAACTACTAAGTGCACCGGTCAACCGCCGGCTATGGGAGGGGATCTACTACTACTACGTCGTCGTCGCCCGTATTCTGAGCGGAAAGTAGGGATGACAAATGAAGGGGTGAGAACATGTCGCGGCCGGCGGTGGCGACAAGGGTCGGGGGGGAGATCGTAGTCGGCGGTGGCTACGATTAACGGATTCGCATGGGTAGATGCGTTCGCGAAGTGACGTGTTGACGCCTTTTTAATAAAGGCGCGAATAGGTTCGAGACCTAGAGCCGAGCGCGTCCATCGCGCTCCCATCGCGCTCCGTCTGCTATTTGATCAAACCTTAAGCGATGATTTTACAGTCAATAGGTGATTTAGCTTAGTGTCATTATAAATAGCCAACATTTTGACGGACGGCTTGGTTTAGTGGTAATGAGCTTAAGCCACTTGACCCATTGGATCCAGTAGTCACGGGTTTGATCCCCGAACGGGATCAACCTTTATGGGACCCACAAACATTTGCTTTGTTCTGTGTTTTCCATCTGTTTAAACGCATCCATGAATCTAGAATTCACGTGGGGTACGCTTTTTTTAAGAACAAAATAACCTATCAGCCACTTATATACCTATTTCCCTATTCACAAACTGCTTAGCTTATCTTGGTAATAAGCAGCCAACATTAGCCAAACTAGTTGGGCAAATTAATTGCAATACAAGCACCTTTATCACCATGTTTACACGGTACCAAGTAATTTGCTAAAAACAGATATTACCTATCGAATTTAAGTTACTCAGATAAAGTAATTGGACCAGATCAGGGGCGAAGGATTTATTATTGTGCTCGGAATCAACTCAAAACACAATTGTTTATGTAACCTAGTACTTGTTATGTTCGCCTAGTAGCGAAATATAATAATAGCGTGGCTTTATCATATTGATTTAATGAAACTGTTTATATTGGAGAATAATTTACAGATAGTGTAGTTATCATGTTTTTATACGGGCTTAAAAAACATCGTCACGCCTATATTCCCCAAGCGGGGGTGGCAGAGGTGTACTATGTACACCCACTTTTCGCCGACAATGTTAAGTTGCACGTAATAGGGAGCCAGTCTCTTGCCATATACCGGGCATAATTTCAGGCTCCGGACTGATACTAGTAATTTCTCGATAGAAAACTTACATTTGTCCGACCTAGGATATGGACTCAGGGCCTCGTGATCTCAAAGCACATTATTCGCTATTAGACTAACGAGGTAGTTACATGGAGATAATTAAATAATTTCTACTTCATACACCTAAGTTGCCAAAGTCAAGGACGTACTACACTCAGAGATGGGCAAAATGTCATCAGATTAATTGCATTTTGTAATATTTAATCATGATTCAAAATTAAAAGTGAATTCGTAATCGTTGAAGATTTAATCATTAATAATAAATTTAATCATTAATACACCGTCACGCCTATATTTCTCAAGCGGGAGTGGTTAATGAATAATCTGATTACATTTTGCCCATTTCTGACTACACGTATATCTGCGTATGATTGTTATCACGAAAGACCACCAATTCGTATTGGTGTCGAAGATAATACCTAAAAATAACTAAGCCGTTCCGGTTACCACTTAATGTGGTAGTCGTTAAGCCATTTTGGATGGATTATAGGCGGCTTGATAAGTTCCAACAGCAGGTGGCCATAAACCTGCCTCCACCAATCCGCACTAGGTCTGCGTGGTGAAGTATGACCTAATCCTTTTCATCACGATTTGGGAGAGAAGGCCTTTGCCCAGGAGTGGGGTAGTATAGGCTGATATTACTATTACTAAACCCTAGCTACCTTAGCATAAAAAGATTGATGTTACGTGACTACAAATTGACTAAATAAACATAACCGTGACAGCACGATTACTCGCTCGCGGTACACTAACGTCAAAGTTTTCGCCCTGTCCTCTGATACCAGTTTTTTCACAAAGAAATACATGGTACACCCATATTACGTCGAGATATTGATGATCCCAATTCGACATAACGATAACCCTGGCACCGTTCTTGGGGCATATCATGACTTTCAATTTTTTAGGTGTGTGTGTGTGAATGATCTACGCTGTTGGCCGCGGGGCCTTTACAGCTACACCGAACAAGAGGGCAAGAGTGTAACCACTACGCTCGAGCCAGACGGGCAAGGGGGCTCAAGGGCGCCTCAAGGACGAACGGCCTCGGCTTGGGCAGTCACTATGGGGGAGGGGGCATACTAGGTGTCTCGCCGTGGTGCTCTGCACCGGCCGGCGTGCAAGGGTGTCTGATCCTGTGTGCGGTATCTGTATCTGAAAGAGGGGATGTAAGGGCATCGGGAGGGTCAGTGAGAACTGGCTGCGGACGGCGTTAGTGGCTGGGATGGGGTATGGGAGGGGCATTTTTTAGGTTTTAGTGAGTTTACATCTTGAAATAGTTTTTAAAAATGTATTTAAATTTTTTTCAGAAACACAAATGTGACTCCAGCTCGTCATCCTCATCGTCGTCATCATCGTCTTCATCATCATCATCGGAAGAAGATAATTGCAATGAAGTGAGTAAAACATTGTATTAACTAAGAGCACTGAGCATTTTAAAACAACTTAAATTGTAAATATATGAAATAAATTAAATATTTTATATATTTACGATTTAAGTTGATTTCAAATGTCTCCTAGAAACATAATGGCGTTTAGTTCTAAATCGATATGTCGACAATCCAATCCACTCCATTCGTCCATTCGTCCACTCTACTCCATTCGTACCTACTCATAATCATCAAAATTATAGGTATTTACCATTTCCAGTTATCTACGCTCCGTGAATTAATATTCTATTACGACTGGGCGCCGATTGGACTTCAACCCTTCTCGAGTGGTTGTACCCTGGCTAGGGCTATGGACACTATTGATACCACCTTAAAAGAGTGTTGCGCTTATTCCGACAATACCTAGCTTAAACAAGTCTTCCTTCAAGCGTCTTGTCGTACCGCTATTTGCGTTATTAGTTGCTGGATTAAGGGAACGCGCGCACTACGGACTTTTCACCGCGCGGCTAAAAAGCCTGCGACATTTAAGGTTTCGCCACATAGCCGACGCAGCGCGACGGAAGCGCGACGGTGACGAAGCCTGGGGAGTTGTAATGTACTAAAATGTACGGGAGACGCCACACAGCGCAGCCCCGCTAGTCACAACCGAAAATATCCGAGCGCTTCTGTCGCGCTCCCGTCGCGCTCCGTCGGCTATTTGACCAAACATGGACCAACCCTTTAGGTGCAAGACAATTCAAAACTCTTTGTTACAATACTGCGGTGTGACATTATGCCATTGCGTTTTTACGCCGCGCGGCGAAAAGTCCATACTGCGCGCCTTGCCTAAGTCTCTTCTCTTATCTCTTCCAACTCATCGCCAGAGCAACGAAACTATATTCTTATATTGTTCTCACACGGATTATGTGATCTTTTATAATGCTGCATTAAAATATACCAAGAATGCCCTACAGGGCCCTTATTCGCTATGACCAAACGCAGCGCATAACAATAACTTCGTGAAATGATCACGTAACGGTATTCAGAGGGCTTAGCATAAAAAAATTGACGTTAGCATGACGCTAGCAAGTTAATATGCCAGCCTTGGCACACTACAAATTTACTAAATGAACATGAACGTGACAGCAAGCTTACTCTCTAGCATCAGGATAACGTCAATCTTTTAGTGCTAAGCACTCTGTATGACACCGGAGTACCATTAAACGATCTTTTCGCCAAGATGACTGACACTGCTGTCTCGATGGTCTAGTGGCAAAGCGCATCGCGTTGGGATCACGAGGTCCGGGGTTCAGGTTAGAATCCTGAAATTGTGCCCGGTATATGGCAATAGGTTTACCCCTATTACATTGGGCCTAACATTGTCGGCAAAAAGTGGGTGTACTCAGTACACCTCTGCCATCTCTGCTTAGGGAATGTGGCGTGTGTGGCGGTGTTTATTTTTATGTTTAGTTGGTCGTAACGAATAAGAGCCTAGATACTGAAATAACGCATTAAGTTAATATCGATACTTATATGTGTGCGGCAAAACCTTATTATTATGCGCAAGTGTGGCCTCGAAAGCGCGAGTTCACGAACTGTTATAAAATTGGCTGTTTCACCTTTAAAATACGTCATTGCGAGGCTCGGGATTCCCAGACTCATCGAGCATGTAGTTACTTGGTGTAAACATCTACTAGTAATTGACGTCACGTGATACAATACTCACAAGTTGAATACATCCTATCTATCTATAGGTAAACTTTAACAAATTATAATGGGGCTATGTCTGTACTATTAGAATATTGTATAAATGACAGCCTTTCCCGGAGCACCGGAGTACAGTCTTTGTGGTATTGTTCGGTATCGGATACTAAATGCAACAATACATTTTAACACATAATACCTACGTGTTCACTCACTACTATACATGAACGAACATGAGTATGTTAGTTTTGTGAACGTTTATTGCCATAATCAGCACCAAAATGGCAAGAATTAAATCGTTTTATTTGGTTACACTTGAGATTGAGGTCAATGCAATGGATACATCATTCCATTTCGTTTTAGCCGTCTGTACCTTCGTACATAAAGAGATTTCCTGAGGGCAGCGATCGGCAAAATGCAATCAGATTAATGATTAACCACCCCTACTTGGGCAATAAAGGCGTGATGACACCATCACCATTATATCATTAATGATTAACAATTACAATTAAATTTTGTAATCTTCAACGATTACGGTTACACTTTTAATCTTGAATTATGATTGAATTTTACAAAATGCAATTGTAATTATTAATCTGTTTACATTTTGCCTATTACTGCCGCTTAGTGAGAAAATTTTGATATAAGCGCGACGTTAGCTAGCAATTGTACTGTCACGTTCATATTAAATTTTTTGTTAATTATAAAAAAACCTACACCCACACTAGGATTTATTTCTGTGTCGTGGGTGCGTTTACAACAAACATGACAATGCACATACACAAATACCCAGACCGAAACTAATAATTGTGGATCACACAAAGATTTACCCCGTGCAAGAATCGAACCCGCGCAACCGAACCAAGCTCTTAACCATTACGCTAAATCGTCCGTCAAATTTAAAAAAATTGTATTTTGATAAGAATGACATATCAACTCAACAACATCAAGCTAACGTCAATTAAGAGTCAAGAGCTAAGCACGAGAGCGTGCTAAGCTATCTGGATACATTCATAAACCTCTATCAGATATTATACAATATTTTTTAGTATTTGTATCGAAGCCTAGCTATGATGCTGAGAAGCACTCCAATTTGCTCGCAGAATGTTCGCGTTGCGGCGAGTTTCTTGGAGCGAGCCTCGATTGCGGCTCTAATGAGCAATAATGATGGAACTGTTCGCCCAACTTTTGCTACGTTCTGTTATGTTATTTATTTTTTAACGAATATTAAGTGGGAGGGAACCATTGAGTCACTCCCAACCTGTTGAATTTAATAATTCTCTTCTGCATGATAGTCTTCCTTATAGTGTTTATACAGTCTGTTGTTTTATTATCTTGCAAAATTTACAGGAATAACTGCACAGTTATTCCTGTAAATTCCGCGATTCCTGTTACATTTAGTATAATTAATGCTATTAGCATTTATCATACTGAACATCAACTCATTTAAAAGGAATACAGCGCTTAGCACATTCAGATTGATGTTATAGTAAAGTTACAATGAGAGCGTGCTGTCACTTTCATATTTATTGTGTAAATCTGTAGTGTAAAAAGGATGGCATATGAAATCTATAGTGTCACCCTAACGTATTTCTGTTTTTTTTTTGGTGCAAACCACAAATTACTCATTTGTTTTAGTTTGCAATAGGAATGATTATGAGTATGAGCTAATTCTTTGTATTGATTCTTTTGTCGATAGATTGGCGGCAAAAGTGACTCATCATCCTCATCGTCGTCTTCATCGTCATCTTCATCATCATCGTCATCTGAAGAGGACACCAAAATTTGTGTCACTCATGTGAGTATTTTAAGTTTATTTACTTTGAATACGCCACTTTTATAGTTTACCGAATTCACCTAATGCGAGTAAGAGATTTCAGGATAGCATCTTAACTTTTAAAATATGTTTGGTCCATGCATTTATATAGTTGAGGTATCTATTTTGAAATCATTAAAAGCATATGCTCCAATGATCCAGCGAAGATTAGTAATGGCGTGTCTCTGTTAAAGATAGTTTTTGGTACGATGTAAGTATCTAGAATTATCTTCGGTTAAGTGCCTTTTGGTCAGGAGCTTACGGCTTAGAATACCATAATTTACTCAGAGGCTAAGTTTAGGTACTAGGCCATGAGAGCCTCATTTTAACGAAATAAAACACAATAAGACATAAATTCAGTACAGACTGATAGTTACTCAACTGCCAACTAATAATGCTGTTTTTGGAATTAAGTTATTTACACATGGTTTTCCTTTTATTTTCAGCACAAGAAAGGAAAACATCTGAAGGATTGCGATTAAACAGCGTTGGAGTAGCTTGTAGTGCTTAAATACAACATACTTATATATTATAACAATTTACAAAAAGTTACCTTTCTACAAAATACCTATTTAAGACTGCAAAACATTATATCGGCGGCAAATGCTTCAGCTCTTTGCCGTACGAGTTTACCGGTATGTCAAGTGCGTTATCATCGGCCTAATATGTTAATCTGTTACATCTCTTTCGGAAATTTTACAAGGATGATGAAAATACTAATTTTATTTATTATATACATTTATATCCTAGGTTATCCTACCGCATTAGCAACAGCATAGTAAGACAGCGAGTAGGTATGAAAGATAGTATCGGTGTAAAGATGAGAAAGGGCATGCTCCGTTGGTTCGGGCATATAGAAAGAATGCCAGAGGAAAGAATGAAAAAACAGATATACAATGTGAAAGTGGAAGGATGCAGGTACCGGGGAAGACCTAGACTATCTTACCACGACCAAATAAACCGAGTCTTATCGAGCGTGTATGAGACGAACTATGAGAGTCGAGGAAGCCAGAGAGGTATGTAAGGAAAGAACCTGTTGGAACTCTGTACTCTCTGCCTACCCCGCAAGGGATCTGGCGTGAGGTTATAGATAGATAGATAGATAGATATATCCTAGGTCAGACACGTGTAGTTTTTGTAACGAAAACTTCCTGAAATTGTGCCCGGTATATGGCAATAGGCTCGCCCCCTATTACATGGGACCTGACATTGTCGGCGAAACGTAGGTGTACTCAGTACACCTCTGCCAAGCCCGCTTAGGGAATATAGGCGTAACGTATATACATTTATTTTACTTTTTCATATTTTGTTTTTATGCGATAACCAACAAAAGTATTGCGGTACTTTAGTTGGAGATCGAATCTTTAGATGTTTTTAGTTAGTTACAGTCAACATGAATCATCCGGGATAGGGAAGACGCTGTCTCCTGTAACATAGTTTACACGGTATAAGCTTTTTAAACAAACATGAACGTTGTTGTTTAGAGTTAGATAGATAATCGTTTTTAGTTACGCATAAAAATGGGCTTTGAGCAGGTTGATACATTAGCCCGACGTTATGTATTAATAAGTCATGTCGCCTTTGATGGCGGCCGATGTGAACATGCCCTGTCCAGCGGCCGTGCCACCGGTATAGTCTGATGCATTCATTAGATTTAAGGATTCATTTGAATGTTATTAAGTAACTTAACTCCTAACTTTTTTGATTGTTGACTTGTACATATTTGTAGATTTCAGAAACAGAATACAATTATAATAAATCGTAATTTAAAAAAAAAATAGTTTCAGTGCGAGTACAATCAGGTCGTAGCCATATATAAAGAACATTGCACTTTAAGGAATTGGTTTAATCTTCTTTGATCACTTAGGTAATCAAATGTGACTAATTAGTGTCCGCAGCACAAAATTACCCAAGGAAGTGATCTATCATTAGGGAACTTTATTTTATTGTAATTGATAGCCTGTATATAATTTTATAAGGAAGTCGTTGGATGCAGGTGGCATCGGACCGGTTACGCTGGAAAGCGATTGGGGAGGCCTATGTTCAGCAGTGGACAAGTATAGGCTGAGATGATGATGATGATGATGATATAATTTTAGGTAGAACCATGAAGAGAAATCAGATAGGTGTCAAATCAATCTAATAGCGAAGTTACATTTGCACATAAGCCAGGGTACTGTGAAATTAAAAACTGACCTAGTAACTCCATAAAAAATAATCAAAATATAATATATTTTTTAAATCTACGTTATTTAATTCCCAGCGTAAGTGTAAATAAAATATGTCGTCATGTGTTGTTTAATTAAAATATCATAGCAGGAAAGGTATTTTAATCACGAAATGCCTTCGCACGGGCGTGTGGCATTTTTCACTCAACAATGTGTTATGCCATCAAAGGATATTTGGCATATACTGTTTTCGTGTAATGTTTGTGGCCTGACTTTGTAATATTGCGCTCGTAATATGTACAATTTTCCTATCGTAGTAGTTTTTCACAGATATTTTGTGTGTTTGAGTACACTTGAATTGGCATACCTATTATATGGGCTGATTTGTCTCATACGCACTTCAACCCCATGGGACTATTTGTGCTTTGGGAGAATAAAAAATAAAAAAAAAAGACGTAGGATTTAAACTCATGACCTCGTGATCGCCAGCCGTACCCTGCCCAGTGGTGATGGGTTTAAATTAAAATAAGACCAACGAGGTGGATAGGAGAATACTTTCTATTTTTTTTTCTAATAGCTATCAGCTTTAATCGGCTGCAATCATTTTTCATAAAATTTCTTTCAACAAACTGCGAAACCGTTAATTCAAAATGAAATAAAATGAAATCTTTATTCTTATTGAGATATGGTACATAGGATATTAGGTTTAGGTAAAATGGTGAAAATATCTAAAAATAAATTTAAAATATGTTTTTTGATTACTGGTCAGTAGGATTAATTTCTTATTTACAAATATATGTTTTATTTTTCTTTTTGTAAAGTATATAAGCTTTTTCCAGGAGCCACGAGTTGTGTCTGGTTTTAAACGTTTGCTGTGAAGGTCTCTTATATTTTTCGGAATATGATTGTATATCGTTTACTGTATCACAAATGAAATTAACTGTGTCGTAATTTCAAACAGAACTTAAGCTTTATTATTCGACAAAGCTAATTAGTCGGGTCAAAGTAGAAACTCTATAATTCAAATGGTCAGATCCACTACAATTAGTTGCTTGGTAACGGGAACTGAACCCGCTGAAGCGAGGTTGTATTGCGGAGCGGCTGACGAGATTTCTGCGATAAACTCTGAGAGCTCTTGATAAGTGTAAGTATCAATTATATTATAATCTTACCGATGTTTGTGTTAGCAATTACTTCCGATCAACGAAACAAACGTTGATCTTCGGCAATCACCAATTAAAATTAGAAGCTAATAAATTAGCAGAAAGAAAAACTACTTCGAATGCTAATCGTTTTCCCTTTTTTCATGCACGATATACTGTTGTAACTATTGAGCTATTCATAATATCGTCCCTAATCCCAGTATCACCATAGAAGTGGGTTCGATCCCCATCCGAAGCAACCTTTATTCCTATGACTAATTACTTATACTAATAATAGTATAACTAATTAGTCCTAGGAACACGGGCTCTAAGTTAAGTTTCTAAATCTAGCGGATAGATGGAATACTCTTTATTGTACACCAAATGCATAACAAAGTAGTTGTTGTAAAATAACACATGGTATAATGGGCGGTCTTATTGGTAATATCAATTTCATCCAGACAAAGAAGTCGAAAGAAATACAACAAAAATTAGAGAGCAGTTGGTGGCGTACATTTATTTAAAAATAAAGTAACTATACATAAATAAAATATGACATACATATATAGTAAGAAATTAATTAAAGTTATATATAGTCCAATAGAAATAAACGTCACGTACTATAAATAAGGATAGGTAATAGGACACAAGGTTATAAGTTATGACAGCGTCTCACTATTGACAACAGAGAGAAAGTGATTCTTAACCATCATTTTAAAAGTAGCTAATGGTTGTGCACATCTAATTGACTCAGGTAATGCATTCCACAAGCGAAAAGCTTGAACTGAAAAAGATTTATCATAGAAATTTGTAGAATGCATCGGTGTTTTTAGTCTGAGATTTTCCGGATGACCTTAGGAATCTTGAGTGTGTTTCAATGGATAAACTAATCCCTATTAGTAACCACCTACTTATCAAGAATTTAAATTAAATAAATCTTGCTATTTTTCTTTCAGAGATACAGGAAAAAACAATTGCTTCGCTTATGAAAGTTTTTACAAAACTATTTTTCAAAGCTTACCCTATGTTTATATTAAACACATTGTTATCTTTAAATGAAAAGCTATAGTATTAAATTATACTGTACATGGGACGAAACTGAACATGATATTGCAGGGTTAAATTATATACTTACTCAAAATTTATTTATGATGAAACTAATGGGCATTTTGAGGCTCTCACCAACCGCATATCGAAAAAAAGGTTTAAGTTGATGAATTTTGCAGAAGTCTCAATTGTTAAATTCTGTGCAATTTAGACACAACACGGTTCTTTAATTCTTAAATTATGAAAAAATTATAATAAATAAAATGTACAAAGGGAGCTTAACTCAAAATTGAGTTCTCTGACAGTAAACCTTTGAGTGACAGAAAGACAAAATATTAAAATAAGAATAGAAATGAGTGTACAACACGAAAGGAATAGTTTTAGATAATAAAATGATAGAATACATATAGATAGAATATATATCTATAAATATACTACACACTATACGATAACATAAAATATACTACTTGAAATAATACATACATACATATAACTTACATAGATAGGAAATGTTCTTTAATTATTTGTAGTTGTAGGTATATATTAAAGAGATGATCCAAATATGATCCTTACACACTTGTATACTATAAAATAATTGTGTGCACACAATTTATTCTAGACGACACACTAGAAGGAATGATAGAATTCAATTGGCACAATAAGCTGAAACGATCTGGTTAAGTGGTCGAACGAATTTCAATGGTCAACAAGTCCATCTTCATTATTATTGCTGTATTCGAAATAGAACTAGGCACACTTGGAATAGGAACTGTGATCGGACCCATTTTTTTAAATATTGTAGTCTTCTTTTATTTGGTGATGTTTGTCAGTCATATATTATAGAACAGTGTTAATCATTTTTTTTTATTATAAATACATAGCCTAAAAGTTCTTAAAACCTCCAGTTATAAAATGTAATCTAGAAGGGTTATCAATTGTTGTTTATTTCGTATTTGATGTAGTTACAGCGCGGGAAATTAGGAGACCGTTCTAGAAATATCAAAATCTTCGATGATTGGACCTTAATTTATACGCTTTAGGCAACGTCTTGATAAAACTGAATGTATGATACTGTGGGTTCATTTATATTGTGAAATGCATTCAGGTTATGCCAAAAGGTAAAGGATTCATTTAAATAACATCGCTTTAAATCGTAAAAAATGTAAGTGTAGGTATGTTGTTTCATTTTATTATTGACCGTGTTCTAGAAATGAAATATATTTACATTTTAAGTAGTATACTTCTAAAAATATATTATATTAGCTGTAAAATTAATATCAGTGGTACTTGTATGCGCATAACCAACTGATGTACATACATTATTAATAATAGAACAGTATCTACTAACTTTGTTGTGTAAAGGAGTGTTAAGTCAGTTTAAATATACTTATTCAAGTTTCTAATCAAGTAGTTGGTGTTCGTCTATGTATTTAACATAATAAATAATTTAACATCGATAAAATACTAATATATGGCTTGTTGGTATATGTTATCTTACTTGGATAGTCTGGTTGGCAATTGCTGGTTGATAAACGGACCGTGGCTGTCGATATGTTATAGTATTGTAAAATGAGTTCTGTGTCGATGAGTTTTATCGTGCTAAGTATTTTAACCTACTTGCTGTTTTGTACCGCTACTCCTCATTCGTCGGGTCAGTTTATTCTTGATATATTCGGGAACCCTGTAAAGGATCTAGAGAATACAATTAGCGGAGATAATAATTTATCGAGTCAAGACACTAAGGGCATTTACGAAGACAATACGTCAAACAAGGATGTAAAGGTGAAGTCTGGAACAAGAATGATCGAGGTGCCACTTAATAAAGACTCGTGTAAAGGCGGAACAGCGAGGGATGCTAATGGAGTATGCAGAGAGCCATGGAACTAATATAGTTGCGTATAAAAATTGTGACGTAGTATCCTCAGTGCATTACTTAAAAATGGACGCGAAAATTGTGCTTCTTATTATTGCGATGGTATTTTGTGTGTGTCTGGGAGGCCAGCCTCGTGTTGTGTTTAACTTTCACGACAAACTTCGAATGGCGACAACGTCAACTACTGAGAAAGTGGATACTGGACAAATAATAAAAGTGCCAGAGCTCGAATGCCCTCTTGGACAGAGACGGGATTCATTGGGGAACTGCAGGCAACGATTATAAGGTAACGCAAATTGTTTTATTGCAAGGCCTAGTATTATTTAATGATCGATTTTTATTCAGAGATTTTTAATTTGTGATCGAATTAATATAGTACAAGTAGGCATATCTCCTGTTTCTCAAGTTATAAGCAAAGGTGATTATAGTATACATCCAAGAATCGAAGAGACCTATTTTTTGCCTTCCTATCGTCATTATTCGCAAAAGTAAAAAAAATGTCTAAATACTTTTGGCAATGTTTAAATAGTAGCACAGATGAGTTTATAATTTAATGATATCTAATAATGTCTACTCTTGTAGGGTAAACCTACTTGTAACTACGTATATTATTATACATTATAATGTAACCAGCAATACATATCGTTGCAGATGGTGTTGGCTGTGGATGCCTGTGAGCTTTGGAGGAAAAACTACACTAATTGTAATCACGTTTAAACCAAGCCAGTTAGGTATGTTGATACTGTAAATAAAATTTTAATTACATTGACATTATTATTAGATATATTATCGTTTCTTGGAACGTATAAAGCAACATTTTGCTGATAAATCCATAATTAAGGTCACAAAAGTTATCTTTTAACTAAAACCATTCTCGAGAACTCAGTTAAGAGAAAATTTTCTGAGAAGACATCCCGACGAACACATAAGAAATGAAGATCACAGTTTACTTTTTATTCTGTTTTATTCTAATTTGGGAAAATGACTTTGTCAACGGTGACCTTGGCGACCTGTTCAATAAAATAGATGAATCGGCTAAGAAACTGAGACATGATGTAAGGAATTTTCTTTATGTAAATCCTAAAGAAAAACAAGAAGAACCTGCAGTAACGGATAATTCTAAAGTTAAACAAGGTGCAGTGGCGCAAGAAAGTAATCCTAAAGCCGCAGAAGTTAAGGCAGAAAATTCCTTGCCAAGTGCTACTCAGGCAACTGAAACCACATCGACGACAGCCGCACCAAAGAGCGGTTCTGATGGCAGGGAAAACTTTTCTGGTTCCTGTATGGCGGGTTACCTACGTACTGCGGATGGAAGATGCAAGCCAACCTTTTAATGGAACATTTATTTTTATAAATATGTAAAAATTATATACGAAATGTTTTAGCCTATTTCACGAAATAATAATCACATTCTGCTTAGAAATAAGGTATGAAGGGATGTTAAGTTAGATTTATTGATTGATTAATTTAATTTTAATGAATTATAATATATGTAATTTTACATCAGTAAAATATCTTTAAATTTGTCAAAGTAAAATGTTTTATTGATTGACATAAAAGATTTTTATTTTCTATAAATATTTATTATAAGTCTTTTATCATTATAATAGTGCAAGCTCATATTTTATATTATATTAATAAAAATTACAGGAAGTAAGTAGGTAATATTATGTACACCTATTACAAACACAAATGTGCTATATTATTTATGCTATACAATTTCTCGGTCACCTCTTAATGCGTTATAATTTTGTATCAAAATATTATCAAGGGGTAATTAAAAGCCGTCGGATACGCATTTCAACAACTGACACGACTAGTTTTTTTATTTCTTTCATCCCCTTTTACCACAATCACAGAAAAGAGTGGTGTTATTCTACTACTTTATAATGAGAAACTTCTAGCAAACACACGGGAAAATGGTTGGTAAGTCACTGTATTTTTAATTTATACAACTTACTCTTGTATTACAGTGCCCACACACAATGCACACAACAAATATTTGTGGTATACAAAAATTCATCCAATACGGGGATCTGACTCGTGATTCAGTGACCCGAGCGTTCAGACCACAAACGCAAGCTATCGTCATATTTAAAATTTACATTTCTGGAGTAACAGCGATTGCTTGGAATATGGGAATCGTGTACGGTAGTAATGTAGTTACAGTGGTTTGTTCGGTGACTACATCTTGAGAATCACTTGCATAACGATTAAGATTGCCATCAGGATTCACGTGATTCTCAGAATTAATATTATTAATGTCTACTTTTGTCTTTTGTTTCTTCTGTGTTGTGGAGTTATATGACTCCTTATTGCGCGGTAAGTCTTCATCGTATATAGTGTCTTCATTATCTGGATTTTCCCTGCCATCTGTTCCTCTGTTTGGTGGCCCTCTGCCACCAGGAGGTCCTCTATTATCAGGAGGTCCTCTATTATCAGGAGGTCCTCTATTATCAGGAGGTCCTCTGTTATTTGGGGGCCCTCTATTGGATGGAGGTCCTCGGTTACGCGGCGGGCCCCTGTTATCTGGTGGTGCTCTTTTATGAAGTGGCGCTTTGTTGAGGGGTAGTCCTCTATTATCTTCAAGTTCTCTGCCATCTAAACCGCGTATCCCAAATTCAAAACCGATAAGGTGTGGCAGTCTATTATCATCTCGTGAACGTATTTCTATAAAGAAAAAAACAAAGTAAAGCACGCGTATATCAACAATACTTATTACTTTATATTACCATTACCATTTAATTGCTAAAAGTCTTCTTGATAAAAGAAATGTATAGTTATGTATGTTTGAGAAAAAATATATAAAATTATATTTGACTATGACTGCCTCGTTGGTCTGGTGACAAAGCACATCGATTTGTGATCACAAGGTCCTGGGTTCAAATCCTAGGTTGGACAAATGTAGTTTTTCTAACGAAAAATTCCCAGTATAAGTCCGGAGTCTGGAATTGTGCCCGGTATATGGTAATAGGCTCGCCCCCTATTAAATGGGACATCGTCGGCGAAACGTGGGTGTACTCAGTACACCTCTGCCACCTCCGCTTGGGGAATATAGGCGTGACGGAGGTAATATTTAACTATAGCTCAGATTCGTTTGAAAAATACACGGTCATTAATAGTAATTGTTTTATTTTAAACTCTACAGTTAATTACAAGGATAAAAACTTGGACTGGCATTCATATTATTTTTTGCCGATAACCTTTGTTAATACCGACAAGGTCAGTGCCCCTTGAATAAATCACGTAAGTGTACTTTTTATGGGATTTGTTTTGGTTTTGTTATATAAACAGATACCTAGGTGCAAGTTCAATTAAACGAAATAACCAATTTGATGTCTTTATTTATAAAAATAAAAAGCAGTCAATTAGACAGTGTCTTAATGTCAATTGTATGCAATTACACATGTACATATAATAAAATGCATAAAGTAAAAGTTAATAAATACAGTTCTAAGACAGCTATAGTTGTCAAAATATTTATCATGATAGTACCAAATAACATTTGAAATATATTTATTACATATATTAATTTTACATAGCCTATATTTTCTAGCATTATCATCAAACTGATCAGAGTGCTTAGCACATAAACTTTTTAGCTTTGTCACGTTCATGTTTATTTAGTAAATATGTAGTGTGACCAGGATGGCATATCAACTCGCTAGCGTCACGCTAAAGTCAATCTTTTTAATGCAAAGCTCTCAGTTTTCTGGAGTAACAGCAGGTGCTTGATACAAATATGGAACTAATGGTAATGGTCGAGAAGTAGTCGTTACTGTATTGGATTTTTTAATTTTTGCCGTCATTGATGTTTGGTCAGGTGTGTCATCAGCAAATCGCACGTCAAGCAGATATTGGTCGTCATTTTCGCTTTCATTGTTAGAGTCATCGGAACTAAGTTGAAAGGCTGAGTTAGGTGAATTGGTCTCGGAATTGACTATTTTGGATGATTTAGAATTATCTGAGAATTGTTGTTGCTGCTTCGTTGTTGTGTCGCTTTGTCTGTCGTATGACTGAGTTTGCGAAGTTGTTGCTTGAACATTCCCGTCAAAAGGTGGCCGTCCACTTTCATTTGGACTTCGATTGTCATCTAATCTGTCATAAGGTGAGGGTCTATTTGCTTGGCGTGGTTCATCAGATTCAAACCATTGTTCATATGGCGGGTCATTGTATCGGGATGGTTGTTTATCTGGGTAAGATGGCGGTGGAGGCTGATTGCGGTAAGGTGAAGGTCTACTACCCGGAGGAGGCTCATCGCGTTGTGGACGGGGGTCGCCGTGATTTGGAGGCGGTCTGCCGTGATTTGGAGGGGGTCCACCGCGATTTGGAGGGGGTTCACCGCGATTCGGAGGAGGTCTTCCCCGTTTAGGAGGAGGTTCATAGTCATGTGGAGGTGGTCCACCATTGTGAGATTGGAATTCGTCAGGGCGTGGAGGGGGGCCACGGTGGTATGGCGGCGGTGGAGGGGGCCCTCCGCGATTAAATGGAGGTGGCGGTGGCGGACGTCTATCACGTGGACTGTCATAATATGAAGACTGTCGCGTTGGTCGTTCATCTTCGTATGATCTGGATCTGGCGTTTTTAGCAGGAGAGGGAGGTGGCCTGTGATAATAGTTGTTATAACCTGGTCTGTGGTCATATGAAGGCGGTGGCGGAGGTGGTGGTGGAGGCCCTCTCTCATAAGGAGGATACCAATCATCTTCTGGGGGTGGTGGTGGTGGTCCTTTGTCATGAGGAGGATGCCTATAATCATCCGGGGGCGGCGGTGGTGGCGGAGGCCCCCTATCATGGGGAGGGTATCGATGATCACGTGGAGGCGGCGGCGGTGGCCTATCATCATACGGTTGGGAATACCCATCGTCATACGAATAATTAGATCTATCGTAATAATATGAATGACGAATCATTCTTTCATCCGGTTTGTATCGACTAAGCGATAAATATCTACCTTGTAAACACTGAATTCGATAATTGCAAGGAAGTTTGATTAGATTGAGTGTGTGTGCATTGGGTAAATTTCGAAAAGAAGGGGAATCATTAACAGGTGATAGTGAAGGTAATTCTTTGTTGCTGAGATCTTTAAATTCATTTTTTGTTTGATGAACTAAAGTTGTGGTATTGTTATTAAATGATTTACTAGTGCTATGTTTTCTTGTGTCTGCATCGGTAACACTGGAAAACTCGTACTCGGTCGACCGCTTTTCTGATGAAGAAGAAATATTTATAATGTATTAAATAGACTTCAATAACGATATCTACCTAAAAGAACGTCATAGAATATTCTGTGTATAGCAATTTAACATGATATCGTGATATTATGCAACAAAGTATAAAAAGGTCGTGGAGATTTATAAAAAAACAATGTGGTGAGTCAGTAGTTTAGTTACCTATAAGAATTAATTAACAGAAGCAATTAGCGTTGAAATATCAAGCATTAGTAAAATTATATCAGTGTTTATCATATGATACAATAGTCTGTTTTTATTCGCATATTATAAAATTACATAGGTATATTAATATTACCTCAAATGGAGACACCATTAATTGTTTATCGAGGTCTTTTGGTCAAACGAACAACTTATTGTTATTAATTTACTTTATAGCTCGGCTTAAAATTAATTTATTCGTCACTGAAAAACCTTTGTTTGCAAATTTTTCTAAATCCTATTGTACTCGTGGTTACGAGTGTCAAACGACTCCTAATAAGTATACATATACAAGATGGATAAAATACCATGGTTGAAGGGAAAGTATCCCGAATATTTTCGATACCAAATTATCCTGAAGGGAAATAATTCCTTATTGTCAAAATACGTAAAGCTTTAAGCTAAGATTCTGCCATTGATGGTATGCAAAGGTTACTTCCCCACCAACCATGGCGTTTTCCATCCTGTTTAACAGAATAAACATAATATACAAACCTCTAGTATATTCATGTCTAGGTTCACAACAAACAGTCACGAGATATCCAACACACAAAACTGTAATACACTTCAACATAATTTAAAATACAATTTAATTTTCGACAGGTATTTATTTGATTTGAAGTAGGTACGTGAGTCGCTTTGCCGTCGGTTCCCCATCAACTAATTCAAAGAAAATTAACTGTTAGTAAACCTTGAAACCGGTTTTTGTGAGCAGCTGTTGTTCTCTGCAGGATGTAGTCATATACACTTTATTTTAGAACTGGAATTAATAAAAAACGCCGCAAAATCAGAATAGGACTTTGACTTGTAGCGTTTTACTACATTGACGGCCAGTCAACGGACCAGGTAAGTTTTTGCTATCAAAAGGTATGATTCCACTGATGACGTCGCGTTTTATTATTATAGTTTAAGTAATTGTTTTAAGTTATCCACTGTGCCGTGGTTTATTTATAGATTTGTTTAACAGTCATCAATATAAGTAACCAATATTTCTATGTAATTCTTCCGACATGAAACATGACAAAATGCAAGAATTTAAATGTTGGTTTTCATTTAAGGAGTAAACTCCATACTTAATTAAATATTATAATATATTTATTGCCATAATCACAATGAGAAGAACATTTTAAATTCAGCATTCTTACATTAATTTAATACTTATAATGATACAATATATACAAAATGTGTGGGTAACAACTCCTGATAACAATATTTTATTAGCCTTTATCTTTTCTTATTTATATATTAGCCTTCAAACATACATAGGTACACCTTATAGTCCATTGTGGAGCTTTTACATGATGCAAGTAAATGGTGCGAGTTGTGGCACTGACGCGTTTTGTGTCATATAAACGACCACGTAAATAAATGTTTTTTTTTAAAGACGTAGCCCCACACTAGGATTTATTCCTGTATCGTGGGTGCGTTTACAAACACGAAAATTCACATAAAAATACCCAGACCAGATGGGTATTTGTTTGTGAATTTTCATGTATGTAAACGCACCTACGACACAGGAATAAAATCATAGTGTGGGGCTAAGTTTAAAAAAAAAAAACATGTAACACGATGTTGCCGCACGAGTCACCCTCAGAAATAATTCGCACGTTTACTGAGACTGCGTACACGCACTTTTGAAACATACACATACAGCAGAGATACTGTATAAATAGCCTGTACGCCCTTCAAAATAAAAACCTTTCCCAATTAAATATTCACACACACAAACGTAAATTTAACGCCCGTGACGTCATTTGTTATTATTTCACGGAATCTAAATCAATGTCGGACCGTGTAAAGTGAAATGTAAAAGCCACTTACCTAATACTGAAAGCGGCGACAATCTCATTCCGGTCGACAAATTGAGAACACCTTCCGGTGGCGGGCGCACCGCACTCTCTGGTAAATAGCTATTTATTGTGGCAGGAGCGAGACACCTGTCCCACTGCGGGGTGGGACGCCTCTAAATGGAACACTGCTTTCGATAGTCGTTAATTCTTATTTGGTAGACTGTTTTAAGGGGGAAAGGTTGTAGCTTTAATTGTACTATTATGTGCTAGCGTGTTGTAAGATGGGTAAGCGATATTTGTTTATAAATGTACCTGATATGTTTAGGAGAATGATGTGGTCTACTATAGAAACTTCACAAATTTAGGTTGCTTATTCAGTACGGAAGCCACTTAATACTGGAAATGATACAATCTCATTCTGATCGACAAATTAAGAACACCTTCCGGTGGTGGGCGCACCACACTCTCTGGTAAATAGCTATTTATTGTGGCAGGAGCGAGACAACTGTCCCACTGTGGGGTGGGACGCCGCATTATGGAACACTGCTTTCGATAGTCGTTAATTCTTATTTGGTCGACTGTTATATGGGGAAAAGGTTGTAGCTTTAATTGTACTGCTATGTGCATGTTTGTAGTAAGATTTTTTTTCATGTCCTATTTTATTTTTATATTCAGATGTATAAACGAAATTTGTTTCTAATTATACCTACTATGTATAAGAGAATATTGTGGTCCGCCTTACGTCAAATACAGATTTCGTTGCTTATTCAGTATGGCATATAAATAAAATTGAAATAAATAATTAAAATAATTTGTTATAAATATATTACCTTTGACGTACTAGTGATGGACACTACCAATCTTGTGAGTCATTGAATGCAGGTGGCACTGGACCGGTTGGGCTAGAGAGCAATTGGGGTGGCCTATGTTCAGCAGTGAACTAGTAAAGGCTGAGATGATCATAAATTACCTTTATAATTAAAAACTTACATAAGTGTGGTTTCGAAATAAATGACCAAATACCGCCAAGGAATACACATATAAGATACATTTTTTCTTAGTTTTATTTGAAAATATTATAACACTTAATACACTGCAGTGGGATTAGTGTATTTCACCTGAATTATAAGACTAATATTTAACTCAAGAAATTTATTTTTAAGTTTATAAGATTTAGGCATAGTAGGTCCGATCAACTCCGTGTTCCCCTTACACACCAAAATCCGGTCTAAACCTCACTGTCGCCTACCCTTGACACTGTAAGGCCCCGCATTTCATACTGAATAATATGAACAATAATAATATTTAAGCTGTTTAGTTATAGTTTCAAATCGAAGAAGTCATGTTTATAGTATTTGTTATAAATGATAGTCAACCACTCTCAAATATATCCCGTGCATCAAACCTGTAACTACTTGATCCAGTGATCCAAACAGTATACATTCAGACCACAGGATCAAAGATCGACGAATTCCTTCCAAGAGAGTATTTTATCAGAGTGACCAAGTATATGGGAGATCTATATATAAAGGTAACTGCGTAGCGTAATGTCTGCATATTCTCAAGACCTAAGGACTTAACTGGGTAAGTGAGGTCTTTTACAATAATGAGTTCTTAGATTTACGCGAATATAACACATGAAATAAAACTGTTTTTCGCGGTATAATCCTAAAAATTGTTTAATTATATATCTTATGATGACCAAGTAGACCATGTCTTATATGAAGTCAAGAGTTTCGATAACCGGCGAACATTTATGAGTTGAACTATGAGAGTGACGGAAGCGAGAGAGTTCTGTAAGGAAAGAACCCGTTGGGACTCTGTACTCTCTACTTACCCTGCACGGGATCAGGCGTGATGGTGTACATAGATAGAGGTGTAAACAAAACCGGATCCATGACCGGAAAGAACCCCAATCCATAACCTTGACATTCAATATAATGACCATACGATCGAACCTGAAAATGTTACCAAATTCCTAGGATTATTGATAGATAGCAAGCTAACGTGGAAAACCCACATAGAGGAAACGTGCAATAAATTACATAAATATGCTTATGTTCTACTAAGGCTTTCAGAAGTTGTTAACAACGAAGTTCTTTTAATAGCCTATCATGGCTTAGTAGCATCGACATTAAGATTCGGTCTTATATTTTCGGGGCACTCAACGGACAGAGATAACCCCTTAAAAGCTCAAAAAAGATGCTTAAGGTCAATGTGCAGTCTGAAGACATGTGCCACCTGTGTGCCAGTGTTCAAATCTCTAAATGTATTAACATTGCCTTCACTTTACATCTTAGAGGTAGCTTTATTTGTAAAAACCAACGCTAGGTTATTTTTAAAATATACACCAGTACGCGGTGCTCCAGCTCGCAAGCAGTATTCCAATATGATATGCCTCAATAAATGTAAAACGAGTCTATCAAAGAAAAACCTCCTAGGTATAGCACCTTAAATCTATAATAAGGTGCCAAATGACATAAAAAATCTAGAAAATAATACATTTAAACAAAAATTATCATTATTACTAATTGAAAAATGTTATTATAGTGTTGACGATTTTTGAAATGATTAATTAATTTAATGACATTTACTTATATTTTATCTTAATTAATTATAATTTTAAATTCTTAATTTATTATTAATAATTACCAATTGATAATTTCGTATGCTCTATGGCAGAACATGGAATGACCTATTGTAATGTTAACACTCAATCCTTTATTTACCTATGTACACGAAATAAATGATTTGATTTGACCTATCACCTACTACTATAACAGCACGACAACACTCATCGGAAAAAATAGTGGATTCATGCAAAAATTTTATGACTATTCCACCAAAATATATGAAACTTGTTTGTGTGTGTCTGATAGTCTGATTGTAATCATGATACTTACACCTGTATAAGTATATACATATACAGTTCATTATAAGGTACCTATGTGCCTATTCTTGAAAGAAATGAAGCAGCCATTGGCCGAAGTATACCTAACGTCTATTTGTAGGTTTTACAAAAACGATATAAAACCTATCACGTAACATTGTCGGGTCTATTGTTAATACGTCCTCCTTGATCGATATTGAATAGTTTTTTGCTCCATCAGTTGCGTACAGGATAAAGAAAACACAATAAAGATACCACGAATACAGATACCACATCTGACTAGATACTCGCAATGATAAATTTCGCTTTGACTATTATGTTTCTTGTTTTTATTAATTCTCCTTCAACGTTAAATACATTAAATACACAAGAAGGTTTAAAATAATAATGATTTGGTTATCTTATCATTTTTATGAAGTTACCAGAAATGTTTGCTGCTGATTCATTTATATCAATGTATTTTGTATTATCAGTCTATCTTGTTCTATGAATTCGAGCTATTAAGAACTGTTTATAAAGTTTAGATCTTTTTTTGCTTTTTGTTTGTTATAGGCAATGAATGATAAAAGTTTTGTTGTATCTTGAGATCCATGTTGTTTAACCATTTTGAGCTATTTGTTGATGTTCGATGGAATGGTCTTAGGGAGCAGTTACAAGGAATACCTCTCTTGACTTGTCCAGTGACGCTGTAAAGGCCCCGCGGCTACAGTGTAGATTATTCACACACACACACCAAAAGGAATACCTTCCCTGGAACAACTCAATGGATAATAATATAATAATGTCTTGGAATATATGAAAACAGCTTAGTGTTTAGAGCGTAGGCCGCTCCAAACACTGGACTGAACATAATATTTAAGTACAAAAATACCCAGACCGAGACAAACATTTCTGGGTCACAAAAAGATTTGTCCCGTGAAGTCCCGTGTGGGAATTGAACCTACAACTACTCGATCCATGAGAAAAATGGCCTATTTATGCTCTGAACACTCGACTAAGCTATAACCAAACTGGAACAAGTCGTCGTTTAACCGAATCTAATACTAATATTAAAAAGAAATTGTTTGTTTTCAATCGATGATCTTTGAAACTACGGTGAACTACTGAAACGGTTTTCATAATTATTTTTTAATTACTTCTTAACATAATACAGAAGTGACACAGACCCAGTAGGTTGCGCCGTTGTCGAGCGGGTGCGAAGCCGCGGGGAGCAGCTAGATAATCATAAAATTTCACACCTAAACGCAATTTTGTTTAGTAAATTATAATATAAATTACTTTCAGTGAGTACCGTGAGACATCTTAAATAATTCTAAGTAATCTAACTGTTTCTAAGCTGGTTGCTAATTTAGTGCCTTTGCGATTGGAACAGCTCGCTTTGACTCCTCGTTAAATTTGCAACAATCCGAAATCAGGCGGAAAACTATTGGAGTCGGAACTGAACGAACGACTGAACGAACAAGTTTCCGACAGCAAGGGGCAGGAACGTCTTCGTTTGAATAGTTGCTTCAAACTTCTGACTGTAGTCGGAATAACTGTACAAGATTGGTTTATTGTATTTCGTAAATGTCGGATAATTAGTCCTAAAAGTTTAAAATTGTCGGTTTTTCATTAAACGACATGACATACGATTTACCTTTCCCGACAATCATTAACAAGTCAAGAGTCTTCGTAACCGGCGTGCGTGTATAAGACGAACTCTGAGAGTGGAGGAAGCCAGTGAGGTCTGTAAGGAAAGAAGCTGTTGGAACTCCTCTTTGCCTACCCCGCAAGGGCTCTGGCTTGATGATATAGGTAGATAGATAGGGATGATCATTAACAAATGAAGAAGAGATTAGTTATATTCATAGAACACTTTCAAAAGTTGCAAACGATCTTGCACAAAAGATATTTTTAACACTGTTGAAAGTAGGAAAACTTTGTTGATGGCATGTCAGTGGCACGGTACGAAACTTTGTCTAAGGAGCTAGTTAGTGACTGACTGACAACTGAACATTACCAGCCAACTAAGTGGCTGATTAGATTTACTTTAAAATAAAATAATTTAATAAATACCTTTTAAAAAACAAGCCTTTATAGCAAAAATACAAAGAAGATATCTTACTTAGATGAGGAGTTCCTATGGCTTTCTTCCGGCTCCATTATCAGATTCTGGACACTATCTGAGTCTAAAGTACTCATCAAGACAAATCCAACCAGCCCAAACACGGCAGGGTTATATTTAGTAGTTGGGTGGTTCCATTGGCCACCTTTCGGTTGCATCATCAGACCCTGAACACTATCTGGTTGTATAGTACTTGTCAATTCCAATCTAATATCAGACCAGCTCTATGATACCATATTATTGCATTGTCACCGACTTTACATTCGCATGCTAAATTTCAGCTCAATCGGATACCCACAAGTGCTTGAAAAATGGATTACAAGATTTTAACCGGAAAGACAGACAGACAAATATACGAACATTGCAAGTTAAATAAAAGCTTTTAAAAAAGACATTCTCTCTGTGTTGTGGGTTTACAATGAAATTCACATACACCCAGACCGAAACAAGTATTTGTGGGTCACATAAAGATTTGTCCCGTGCGGGAATAGAAATCGCGACTGTTCGATCCTGTGAGTTGAGCGGCTTAAGCTCTGACCTAGTGGATTAAGCCGTCTACCAGCAAGGATTTGGCATGTAGAGCTTCTTTTTTTGTTCCCCGTCACATGAAACCTGGACTCTCATCAAGTTTCCTTGTTCAGGTTACCTCAGTTAGCTGCAAATCAATAAGATCGACATTAAACTTACTTACCAAAATAACGGTGGATAAATATTTCTTAATATACATTTCAAATATTATTTGCCTCATCGACTCAAGGTTGAGTCAATATTGTTAGTGACAAAACAAACATGTAACAGGAAAAATTGATATTATTCTTACATAAACATTATGAAATGAAATATTTATATTATCAAGACAGAGGGTAGACAGATACAGAGGGTCTTACGAGGTAAGCAAAGAGTCCAGTTTCATCAAGTTCTTTCCTTACAGATCTTTCTAGAATGTAATTTTCATCCAATGTGGATAACTTTGGAGAGAACACAGCCTATACTGTCCTACTGCAGGGCAAAGAACTTCTCTCACAAAGCGAAGTGAAAGAGATTAGGTTGTACTCTTCCACGCGGACCCAATGCGGATTGGTGGAGGCAGGTTAGTGGTCACCCGCTGTTGGAACTTATCAAGCCGCCTATAAGGCATCCAATATGACTTAACGACTACCACATGAAGTGGTAACCGGGACCAACGGCTTAACGTGCCTTCCGAAGCACGGAGTTGCTCGAAGATTAAAATGCCACAAACTGTTACCCATCTCAAACCTACCGTAGCGAGCGCTGCTACTACAGCTTTTTTAAGAAAACCCATCTTCGTTGAGTATCTCGTAGTATCGAAGTCGAATCCATCAGGTGCAAACAACAACCTGATATAAAGTTACGCAGTGTTGTCACGCGGGACTAGCACAGATAGCTCAATTAGCAGGCCCGATGTATTGGAGCATAGCGTCGCATCCCTCGGAACAAATGGCCAAGTCATTCGTACACGTATCACATTGTCACGTTCTAAATTAGTTGCGTACCGTGATGCCGTTTTAAGAGTAGTTTTGTATCAGACGCGTTTCAAATTGTATTTGTATTGAAACGGCTGTCGTATATTTTATTTAGATTCTATCTGAGATTTTTTTATTCATGTTATAGTAAATGCTATTGTCTTCGTTACATTTCTGATAATTTGTAAACATAAATTGTCATAAATGTAGCTAAGATTACTATCACTTTGGAATGTCACTGTTGTGAAGAAGAAGGGCAAAAAAACTCTACGGTTACTCGTTTAAAATATTTTTTGCAATTAATTAAATATGATTAAATAGGAATGGTAGCCTCTTATTTTAGTAAAGCTAGAATTTCAAGCTTTTTTAATTACAAGCTTTAAAAAATATTCCGTAGATGGCTACTAAACCCCAGCTTTACATCTATCTAAGTATATCATCACGCCAGATTCTTGCGGAGTAGGCAGAGAATACAAAGTTCCAATAGGTTCGTTCCTTACATACCTCTCTGGCTTCCTCCACTCTTATAGTTCGTCTCATACATGCTCGCCGGTTACAGAGACTCTTGACTTGTCCTTCAGATAAGACACGGTCGAGTTGGTGATGGTAAGATAATTTAGGTCTTCCCCGGTACCTAAATCCTTCCACTGTCGCACTGTATATAAGTTTTGTCATTCTTTCCTCAGCTTCAAATCATCAATCAAAAAGTATACTGCAGTATTAAAGCCTACCCAAAGATTGGCAGAACGATCGGCTTTGTGCTGTATGCTTTAAGCTTTTATGCACCACCTTTACCCCTAGTCTGCTATTTTTACGCGATTTGTAATTATGACATGCTATAACATTGGTAGTGCTTTACAACTGGGCTTATCCTAGTTGTAGTCTCCTTCTTTATGGCTGATCTGCCAAAATGTTGTGACTCCCGTGTTGCAAAGGAGCGAAGTGGAATTTTATATTTTCCTATTCCTCCTGTTTTTCTTTCTAATTAAATTTATTGCATGTTCCAAGACAATTAAAGCGCTCCCCAGGACACCCCAAGGTTCAAACCTTGGTGTCATCTAAGGAGACTATTGTAGATCCTGGCTTACAGGAGTTACAATGGTGGGAATGCGTGGCGGGCTTAGTCCCAAAAAAAAACTGCTATAACATTCGTTCAATTACAATTATGCCTACAGTCGGTAATCTACGAAATTCTTAACAAAAATAGTTCTAGTGGAGAATCATAAGGACACCATTAAATTAACAGATTATCAAAACTGTCAAAACCAACGATTATCAAGTCAATGAAAGACAATTTTTCTAAAATTGCAGTAGCAGACTTGGTGCCCAGGTCATTTGTCTTTCTTGTTAAGTGGCGCAAACATTTCCAGTATTTAGACTTTTCTGACCAGTCTACCGGACCTAAAGTTGTGAAAGTAGCATTTGTTAGGTACTAAGTAATAAATTAAAAGCTTTTGGGGCATTGTCCTCCCAAGTGAATAAGGTGACCTTCAAAAAAATAAAATGACAAGGCCATTAACTTAATTGAGAGGTCGAACAACCAATGTAATAAGCATGATACGAGATAAATAAACAATAACAATATTTAAATGATTTTTAGGTCACATTGTATCAGTGTGCTTCGTTGGTCTAGCGGCGTATAATGCATGTAGCGATCACAAGGTTCTTGGTTCTAATCTCTAAGGTCGAACAAAATATAACTTTTCGTTAGAAAATTCCAGTATCAGGCCCGAGTCTTGCACTGCGTCCGGTATAATGGCAATCAGCTCGCCCCTATTAAATAGAACCTAATATCGTCTGCGAAAAGTGGGTGTACGTAGTACGCCTCTGCCACCCCTCATGGAGAATATAGGCGTAACGGTGTTTCTTTAATTTTTTTGTTGTATCAGAATGTTTTTATTGTATAAAACTGAAATATAAATTGTTTATTAAAAGTTTTGTTTTTCAAAATTGTTGGCAATAAGCACTCGATTGTATTCTCGAAGCGCAACTAAGTAAAGTTTTCTCCGAGGCAGCACAGCCATTGCCTAATTGGCTGAGGTTTTAAGTAATATTTACAACTTTAAATCGAATGCATTTTGAATGCACAGTTAATACCCAAAATTATTTCGTGCAAAAATAGAACTTATCAAATATTATATTGTGGTGTATACGTGGAAAATATTATGTGTGTATTGTCAGTATTCTTAACTACTACTTA
This sequence comes from Phalera bucephala, assembly GCA_905147815.2. Taxonomy (NCBI): domain Eukaryota; kingdom Metazoa; phylum Arthropoda; class Insecta; order Lepidoptera; family Notodontidae; genus Phalera; species Phalera bucephala. The sequence continues at coordinate 18,687,163 of LR990615.1, forward strand.
TCAGTAGTCCTAGATTAATATTTATCTACATCTATTGGATTTTCTAATTTTTACAAGCGTTTATTTAACTTGCAACGTTCGTGTGTCTGTTTGTCTTTCCAGTTCAAATTTTGTGATCCATTTTTCAAGCACTTGTGGGTATGCGATTGAGTCGAAATTTGGCGTACGTATGTAAGTTCGCTGACAATGCAATTATATGGTACCACGGAGCTGATCTGATGATGGAGCCGAAAGGTGGCTATAAGAACATGTGAAATTTATAACGTAACCTCCCCGTGTTTGGGCCTGTTAGATTGGTACCACTACCACTACCCTCGTGTTTAGGATAGTTAGATTGGTACACCACCCAACTACTCAATACAACCCTGCCGCGTTTGGGCTCGTTGAAGTTGTCTTGACGAGTACTTTTGACTTAGATGGTCCAGGGTCTGATGATGGAGCCGCAAAAAAGCCATAGGAACTCCTCAACTAAGCAAGATATCGTTCGTTTCTTGTGTTTTTGCTATAAAAGCTTGTCTTTTGAAATTTGAAAAAAAGGGTTTTTTAAAATTAAAATTATTAAGATTGACTTGAACGAGTAAAAATCTATCAAGCATGCTACTTGCTGCGGATGTTGTAAGATTTTTTATTCTATATACTTTAAGAAAGGCGTATGTTCCCGAATACTTTTATCCCGATCTCATGCAGATTTCATACATAGATCAAATCTCGTTATCTGACGAGAGTAAAATATTCTTATATATTATTTTGTAATGTGATTAACATCATGCCTTTATGCCTTGTTAGTCTAGTGGCAAAGTGTATCGCTTTGTGATCAAGAGGTCCTGTAGTTTTTCCATCGAAAAATTCCCATTATGAGTCCGGAATCTGGAATTGTGCCCGGTGTTTGGCAATAGGCTCGCCTCCTATTACGTGGGACCTAACATCTTCGGCGAAAAGTAGGTGTACTTATTAAACCTCTGCTACCCCTGCTTGGGGAATATTGGCGTAAAGGTGTGTGTTTATCAAGATCATTATTACTTTTACTACATTATTCGTAGTGGCGTATGATGCGGCTGGCGATCACGAGGTTCTGGGTTCATATAGTGGTGGGATAGTAGATAGATAGATAGATAGAGTACTCTTTATTGTACACCAGTGATATTAACAATTAATTACATACAAGAAAAAAAAATAGGTACAATTGGCGGTCTTATCGCTAAAAGCAATTTCTTCCAGACAACCAATGTATTGGAAGAAGCAACATACGGAATAGGGCAGTTATGGTGGTAGTAATCGATCGGACAGTATTACTATCCTATATCTCTGATGTTTAATTATTGTCAATGATTTTACTACATTTGTTGGAACCAAAGCATTCAGTGAGACGTAGATAAATCTCTCAGGATACCCGTATTACTTTAGCTTTAATGTAAGTGTAATGAGCTCTTCACACCGCACTCGGTGACATGTCAACAAGTTCGGACACTAAATACTTTTTCTTTACTTTATCTGTAAACAAGAAAATCATAAATCGATTTACATGAACAGTATAACTGTGTTAGTTAACTTATACTCATCTGATAGACAAGTTAATATTATTCTTCAAACTTAATTTTTTTTAAAGTAAGTGAGTTTTTGCCCTTCTTCTTCACAGTTGTTTACATTCCGAAGTGGTGGTAGAAGTTTCGTTATTTTTTTGTCCATTGACTGATACTGTAATTGTTTATTATTAAAAATATTTTGACTATAACAATTGATCATCTCGTGTCGCCAACAAAGGCAACTACCTATGTTAACGACTACCCTGAGGCCTAGGAACGAACAATTTGACGTTATAATAATAGTGTCGATAATGTAACGTTCATCTTTATTTAGTAAACTTGTAGTGTGCAAAGGGTGGCAAGTGAATTCGACAGCGTTACACTAACGTCAATCTATTCTTGTTAAGCGCTATTCGCGTGCTAAGCAAACAAAATGCTTTAAGCGTGCTAAGCAAATAAAAACTGGTCCGCGGATTTGATGTGTAGAGCGCTTTACCTTACGTCAGTAATGACATAAGCACACGTTGGCGTCGGTGTCTCAAAGGTACATTTCGCAGTAGGTATCGAGTGTTGTCGGCGCCGGCGTTTTGTGCTAAATAATTTAATTTCGGCGCTCGCGCGCCACGCTCCACGTTTGTACATAATTTAATCAATAATCTCTGTCTAACGAAATTTATCCCATAGAATATGGAACGTTTTGCTCATACTGTCGTGGCAGAAAACTAAAAATAACTTACAGGGTTATACGTAATTTTAAAATAAAGTATACGATAGCAACACATGATCTATAAAATGTAGATGTAGCACAATTAAAAATTATTATAATACCTAGTTACTTCAGAAGGTCGTTTCAGTCGTTTCAGCGATAATTTTCTATACTTTTTAATGGAATAATATATGTAATTAAGGTACCTTAATGTTTATACTTACATAATTATAAAAAAAAATAGTTCGTTTTTGTTTTATGTTTGTTACTAGCAATATAATAAACCTAAGCAATATAGCAATATAATACCGGGGCTATACCGGGTTATATGGCCTATGTTACTTCTGGATAAGGTAGCTTTCTAATGGTGAAAGATTTTTTGAAATCAGTCCAGTAGTTTTTGAGTTTATTCGTTACAAACAAACAAATCATACGGTGCCTCGGACCACCACGAAGGGTCAAGTTGATGAGGAAGGCTTTTTCATCAAGGTGGAAAAGAAGAAGAAGAAACCTCCTCGAAGAAACCGGTGTGGGTCTGCACCGGTCAACGATGGCACACTCCTGCGTTCAGCAGTACCGACGACGCTGCTGTACGTGTCACGGCTACACTACACCACCAAAGCCGATGACATTGTGGAGTATGCCCGCAAGAAGTCCTTGTATTCTCTGAGGGTCGAGAAGCTGAACTCGCAACACAATGCGGCTTTTAATTCCTTTGTTGTGCGAGTTCCCACTGCCAAATTGGAGACCTTCATGAGCGAGGACTTCTGGCCGAGGGGTGTCGTTTTTAGAACATTTCGTGGGAGACTGAGAGATACCCCCGTACAGCGCAACATGTCGCCGGCAACACATGTTACTTACTTTATAAGTTTATATATTATATGTATGTTAGTCTGTAAGGTATATATTCTATGGGCCCGTAAGTTTAACATAATATTTTTGTAAAATTTCAGTTGCCTGGATTAAATGACTTATTATTATTATAAATCTTTCCTCTTTATAATATTAGTATAGGTATACATACATACACTTTATCCCACTGGGGTAGGCAGAGACTACAGTTTTCCACGTACTACGATTCTGACACACCTCTTTCCCTTCATCTACGTCTCTTGGAAAAGTGCGTAGTACACTTAATCGACGGAAATGTATGAAGAGATGTATATAATAAATATGTTAAAGAAAATGTGTTAATTATAATTCGAGCTGTAGTGTGTAATGCGTTTAGTATAGACAGCAATTGTATTGAACTCTGTAACAAAAACGTAAATATTTTGGTGAAATTCAGATTAAAGATTTTTTTTAAAAGGTTCTAATTTTTTTTGTTAATTTCTTCGAAAATATTATTCGAAAGTAACTCTATGTATAAAAAGAAACTATGGAGTTATCGCATCATTTGTGTTAACAAAATATATAAAATAAATTCGATATTCAGAAAAAGGGTCCATTCACCAGCGTTCATAGAATTTTCAGTAGCAATAAAATAACAGTTTTACCTTGAAGGGCCGCCGGAATGGCGGGCTATATTCTAAAAACAATATCGTCCTCATGTCTCAGTCTATCAGGACTCAATGGCGGGTTGGGGAAAACTGTCACGTAATATGTAAATCGTTCAGGTCGGGATGTGGGCCGACTGTCAAACACAGCCGCCGGGTCAAATACATATTGGGCCGATTTTTTCTCTATGATCGCTTTACTTTCTATCGAACGAGGGACAAAGTTTTACAACGGTTTGTTTATTTTTTCCGTATCTTTCGAACGATGTCGTGACATTTGTTATATTTTTCAGGCATATTGAACTGTTCTATAATTTTGATCTATTGCTTCTTCTGATTTTTTGTGTTTTTTTATGGGCAGCCACACATTTCCGCCATTGCAGGTTTGAACCCTTGCGGTGTCCCGGTAAGGTCTAGGAACAATTAAAGCGTTTTAAAGAACAAAATGGAGATGTAGGAAAAATTTAATTCCACTTCCCTTCTTTGCAAAGCGGGAGACACAAAAAAATTGGCAGATCAGCCAGAGAGAAGGAGACCTCAACTAGGAAGCCCAGTTGTAAATCATCATGGATACAATAAAATATTAACAGGGCCTATCCTGAGCGTCATTTTTGATTCCAGTAATAGGTATGGCAAAAACGCTGGAACGCACGGAAATTATCCTGAGTTTCTACAATATCCGTGTAGTACCAGACGTATTTCTCAGGCTGTTTAACATAGTGGTATGCACGTTGTACCAAAGACTAGTGACTTCTGACTATACATGTAATTATAAACTGTAAACGTGTTTAAATTCATCATATTTTTGTTCTACCCGGATAATGGCAATGGTTTTAGGGGGTCTAGTTAATAATTAGCTTTACACTTGTTTAGATGCATACGCGCTAATCCAGCTTAATTTTAGTGTAAAGCTTCGTTCGCATCTCACAGATTTTTGTCAAATATTGCCGCTTCATAACACTTGATTATAATGTATTTAGGCTTTCGGTATCAAATAAATGTATGTATTCAAAATATATAATATAATTATTTTCGAGTAAAACACGGCGGAAACTTAATATCTGGCTGCTCCGGCTCGCGGTTTGAGGAGCACTTTCAACCGAAGTGCCGCTTAATGGCGCGACAATTTCGCGTCGCAATCGCGCGTTGCGACGGCTTTGTTTAAATATGCAGCAGGTCACCACCGGTGACGTAGCATGCTCGAAATATTACTGCGGCCGCCCGTTAGCATAATAGCACGAGCATCGCCGGCCGTGGCGTATTAAGCTACGCTAACGAGCATAGGCTTTATTTAGTATGACCAATCAAACACATAACGCGGCGCGTTATGGTAACTTCGTAAAATGATCGTTTAGTGGTACTCCAGTGGCATAGAGATTCACAAAGCTATCCTAACGCGCGGCGTTTGGTCATAGCGAATAAGGGCCCTGTGTGTGAGAATCAAATCATTTACTTGTTATATTTCGGAAATAGGTACATGGATGGATTTGGGTTATTGTTTGGGCAAATTTTAGTAAGTGAATATATAACTTATAAATATAACCTGATGATATTTACTTAAGTAAGTGTCGGAATCTAATTGGAAGACAACATTCTTTATGTTCCCACTGACCATTAAAAGTATGAACTACTTAAGTGGTGTAACATATTTGTCATGTTATTCTAAACGTTAACAGGACAGCATTTTTATTTGTGAAGTGAATACTATCATATCTTACTTACATTTTTTTCTGAGTGAGTACAATATCTGGCTAGGAGTCCTGGAAATAAAGTTATTATTCGCTTACTTTAAGACAAATACCTTAATGGTTGGTTAGATTTGTGTAAACCTTATTCCTCAGTATGTGTTTTGTATAAAAAGACATATGGAATATTTACATATTTTTAATGCCATCTAGTCATTTTTGGCGATAAAGAGATGATGTAAGTTTGTAATAAAATTCGCTTGGTTATTATAGTAGGTAGATAATCTTATGACATTATTGACATGCAACGCTTGCTTGATAAAACTGGTCACAAAAGCTATCTTTGAATTCTCTTATAATTAAACAGTTAACAATTCGAGTGAGACAAATCGATTTACTAAATGTACAATGAAGCTAGGTATTTACGTTCTACTTTGTATAATTTTAACATTGCAAAATGCAGTGGTGCACGGTCGCATAGATGATTAACCCTATTATATAACTGGATCTGTAAATAACGTGAAAAGTGATGTAAAAGATATTTTGCACTCGAAATCCGATGCTGAACTGAGGCGATCCTAGTGAATCAAAAAGTGATGATTTTTAGAAAAATTCTACAATAATAATAAAGAAGCTAAATCAAATACTGAAGCTAGTCAAGCAAGTAAATTGGCAGAAAATGTACCAAAAAGTAATTTTACTGGTGGAAAGCCGACCGGCAAGGATAACTTTAATGCTGCCTGCGTAGTAGGTTACAAAGGCACTGAAGATAGAAGATGTAATAAAATATTCTAGCCCAAAAATGTTAATTAAATATGGATATAACAAATATCTTACAGTCTTGTGATTGGTGTTATGATAAAAATAAAAAATAGTAAAAGGTATTTTACTTTGTGGCAGCAAGTATGCTAAAGTTATGCTGTTTTATTATTAATGTTTATCATTAAAAGTTTGATATTGCACTTTATATCACGCTTCTGAGTGAATAATTTATATTTCTTATAGTAAAAATAAGTAGTAACTCCAATAAGAAACATGTTTTACTTTGCTTGATGTACATCATCAAAAATAATTTGATGATAATCGGTTTACAAATAACAGCAATAATAAACAAACAACAATTAGACAACTGATCGTAATCTCCATTTGGGTATTTGCATCATAATCTATGATATCGTCTTTAATTATTGTCGAGTAAAATACGGCGCAGAACTTAAAATCTGGCTGCTCGGGCCGTAGAAGCACTGTTATCCGAAGTGTCGCTTAATGGCGCAACAATTCCGCGTCGCAATTGCGCGTCGCGACAGCTTTGTTTAAATATGCAACATGTCACCACCGGTGACGTAGCGTGCTCAAAATATTACGGCGGCCGCCCGTTAGCATAATAGCACGAGCGTTGCCGGCGGCGGCGCATTAAGATGCGCTAACGAGTTGTGTGTGTGAATTTGTGATTTTAAGTCGTGTACAGCATTAGCAGGCATTTGTTGTTTATTAAAAAGGTTACTAACTATAAGGATTTATTATTGAATTTCCTTGTTACTCTTTCTCTTCATTCTTAAAGTTTACACGACAGACATTAGGATATTTGTTAATCAATCAAATCAAAATGTTTTTAACGATTATAGCTCAAGGTAGATACTAGTTTTGCCTGATAATTTGTGTGTGCCGTCTTGGATTTCAAAACACCTGTCATTCTGTAAACCAGTTACTCAAGCCTAATAAATGTTATAGCGAAATACATACTTTTTAGATTTGAAGTTCACGTGATCCGATCGGTCACACTAAGCAGTAGGACCACGCGATCACAAGGTTTTCTCAGTTTATAGTTTTTTACACCATTATGCCTTTTATCTTTTAAAATTCTATCTGTGCATCCTTTAATATTCTTGTAGGAAGCTGGCGAGCTTACAATATACACTAAAGCAATGCCATTTCGCTGCAGGACTCTTCTGCACGGAACTTAATCCCGAATGAACTTTGAATTGGAAAATAAATTTAACGCATGTTGCATTGCTTTCATTATTATTGCAGCCGATGCCGGGTACCTATCGATACTACTCGCGGAGTTGCCTATCAATCTTCGGATAAAACTGTTATAATCTATCTATCTATAACCTCACGCCAGATCCCTTGCGGGGTAGGCAGAGAGTACAGAGTTCCAACAGGTTCTTTCCTTACATACCTCTCTGGCTTCCTCGACTCTCATAGTTCGTCTCATACACGCTCGCCGGTTACGGAGACTCTTGACTTTTCTTTGTTATAAAATACTTCGATATATATTTTCACTTTAACTCCTTTCTTACATGGAATGTATAGAAACTGACTAATGGTCAGTTTCTATCCGTTATCTGTTTAACACTTTTTGTGGTTTATAAAAGTGTAGTTATTAAATTTATCTCTTGATGACGTGACTTTTCATCTCCCGCAAGGGACCTCTCGTATTTCTATCTATCTATCTATCTATATCATCACGCCAGCTCCCTCGCGGGGTAGGCAGAGAGTACAGAGTTCCAACAGGTATTTGTATTTCTCGTATTTGTTTACGGTATTAGTCAATATCATTATCAGCAGTATCATCATGGAATTTAATTAATTTAAAAAATCAAATCAAAATCAAATCAAATCATCTTTATTTCAGGCTCAAAAAAAAAACAAACCCATAAGTTGTTAGTAAACATTTGCTTAAACTATGTTAGTAAATTTACATTTATTATTTTTATATACCATTACACCAGGTGTATCCTACACAGGTGCTCCATATAATGGCCCTCAGTTTTGCTGGCAACAACTCGTAGCAGACTGTTGTCACTGTCTCGAACACGTCGCAACAGGGATGCGCATCTTTTGCGTATAATACCGAAAAAGTCGTCAGTATGCGCCGCCGCAAACATACCTGATGCGCTGCAGAACCGAGGCAGTGACAACAGTACCCTAAACGCGTTATTGTACTGCACGCGCAAGGCATTATATGCTTTTTGTGTGTATCTGGTCCACAGGTATAAAAAGACTGGCAGAATGCCTTAAATAAAGTAATCTTGACATTACTGTCACATCTCGCAAACCTGCGGGCCAGCATGTTGCATCTTACAGTTAGCGCCCTACGCTCTCTTTCTATATCACAGTCATCTGTGCCATCTTCCGTAACCCAGTGACCAAGGTATTTGAACCGTGTTGTTCTGCTCAATGGCGTTCCACATAGCGAGACATGGGGTACAGTATCGTAATTTTTATTCCGGGCTTTGAAAACTAGTAGCTCGCTTTTCTTAGAATTGTACCTCAGTCCATGGGCCTCCGCATAGCACTCGCATATTTTTACTAGCTTCCTAAGCGCACTGATCGACGGACTCAGCAGCACCATGTCGTCAGCATAACTTATGTTGTTGAATGAAACTCCATCTATCAAACTCATCAAAAATAAATTGTTATATTATACTGCACAAATGGCTAGTGATAAACCACCTATTGTATGCAGATGACGCGGTTTTGATAGCGCCAACAGCCACTGATCTGCAAACACTAGTCACAGTTATGAGAGACGACTGCATGAACAATGGCTTACATTTGAATGTGAAGAAAACCAAAATTATGGTTTTTGAACGGGAAGAAACCAGAACGAATGCAAGGATTGTGGTTGGTAACGATGTGCTGGAGCAAGTGAATGAGTTTGTATATCTTGGATGCGCCTTCAGTAAGGATGGGAAATACACCGCTGATATAGAGAGAAGAGTGAATGCAGGTAATAGAGTGAATGGTGCGATGGGAAGGCTACTTGGGAGCCGGCACTTAAGCCAAAAGGCGCAGCTGGCCATGCATAACGGAGTGCTTGTCCCAACGCTGTTATATGGCAGTGAGAGTTGGGTATGTAAGAAGGAGAACGAAAGCAGGATAAATGCGGTCGAAATGCGATCTCTGCGGAAGATGTGCGGAGTCACGCTGACCGACCGTATTCGCAACAGCGTAGTAAGAAAGCGAGTAGGTATGAAAGATAGTATCGGTGTAAAGATGAGAAAGGGTATGCTCCGTTGGTTCGGGCATATAGAAAGAATGCCAGAAGAAAGAATGACAAACAGATATACAATGCGAAAGTGGAAGGATGTAGGTGCCGGGGAAGACCTAGACTATCTTACCATGACCAAAAAATCCGTGTCTTAGCTGAAGGGCAAGTCAAGAGTCTCCGTAACCGGCGAGTGTGTATGAGACGAACTATGAGAGTGGAGGAAGCCAGAGAGGTATGTAAGGAAAGAACCTGTTGGAACTCTGTACTCTCTGCCTACCCCGCGAGGGAGCTGGCGTGATGATATACATAGATAGATAGATAGACAAATGGCTAAATTAGTGGCTCATTACCATTATCAAAACAAGAAAAACATATAAACCCATGTGCCATTAAAAGTATTGCTGGATGCTTTCCGTGGCCATAATACGTACAAAGTATTACGTACATATCTACCACGGGGTAGGTTATTCACTCTTCAACTAAGTTTATTCTGATTTATGTCAAGTGAAATATAGCCAGATATGTTTAATATAGCCAGTTTTAACTAACGTATAATTATTAAGTACTGCGTCTATTATGTATTCTATGAATTTTGCGAGAATACAAAGCAACAACATGTATGTATAGTCACGCCTATATTCTCCAAGCAGGGGTGACAGTGGTGTACGGTGTACACTTATATCATCAGATGATGTTAGATCCTAGCGTGACAGGGGCTGAGTCTCATATCATTATAGCAAACAAAACTACAGACTGCGAACTATTATTTAAGTATTTTTTTATTATAAAAGCAACAGGAAGTCGTTGGATGCAGGTGACGTCGGACCGGTTACGCTGTAAAGCATTTGGGGAGGCCTATTTTCAGCAGTGGACAAGTATAGGCTGAGATAATGATGATGATGATGATAAAAACAACCTTTTGTTCGACCCAGGATTTGAACCCGGGATCTGTCCGACCGTACGATCCGTCATTAAATCGACGGGGCATTTTTTTGCAATGCATACTTTAGTTTCTTTACTAAACACACCGTCCCGCCCTATATTCCCCAAGCGAGGGTGGTAGAGGTGTACTGATTACACCCGCATTTCGCCGACGATGTTAGGCACCATGTAATAGGGGATGAGCCTGTTGCCATATATCCGGCTCAATTCCAGACTCCGGACTCATACAGGAAAGTTTTCGTTACAAAAACTACATTTGTCCAACCTAGATTTAAACCCAGGACCTCGTGATCGCAAACCGACGCGCTTTGCCACTAGACCAATGAAGCAGTCAGTTCCAGTTTCTTTTGTAATTAACAATAGATAAAACACGTCTGTCTGTCCAGGATTACCGTTCCGGCCCCGATTACGGCTCGGGCCACGTATAACCGTAAGTTATGATGGCGTTACTACTGTTCAATCTTGTCGGCGTCTGTGAGGATATACTGCGGCAGCGACGCCGCCGGGATGCCAACGTTGTGGATATTTAGCGAGCCGTTGGGATGATCACGCGAATTTATTTACTGGTCCATCTTAAATATTGTTGTTTATTACACACGTTTTGTACTGTGGTAGTCTATTGTATCAAAGCAATGAATGTCAGAAGCCTTAGCACGTACAGATTGAAAGTGGACGTAGAGATAACGAGAAGTATGTGGGAATCAGTATCAGATTTTTGATTCATGTAAACACTTATACAATTTGTGAATCGTTAGAAAAGTAACTAATAGTCTACCACCACTTCGTAGTGTCATTCCTGTAAAGAAAAAGTGCAAGAATCTCCACAGTTAGTCTTTTAAAATATTATTGTAACAATTTATTCCATCTACATTTTGTAGCCCTCTAAATCGACGGAAATGTATGAAGAGGTGCATGAACGTAGATGGGTGTGTCAGAATCTACTATGGCACATACCATTGTGGCAAACTGTAGTCTCTGCCTACCCCAGTGGGATAAGGGCGTGGGTGTATGTATGTATGTACATTTTGTTGTGGGTATGGGAAAACAATGTAGGGCATGAGAGGAGAAGAGGAGAAAGAGGCTGTTGGAATTCTTTGCCCTTAAAAGAGATTTGGACTGTAAAAATTTATATAGATCATAATCACACTTAAATTTGGTAACAAATATTTATAATATTGTCTTACAGTCAGTAAAGTTGTAAAAGGTACTTGTTAAATATCTTTTTATGATACTAAATAACTAAAGTGTAAGCATTTTTGTTCTATGTTACAGTAACGTCATTAAAAGGATTTGTTAATAGGTTTAATAAGTAGATACTTTCCTATGAAAAAGTACTTAAAATCTACAGTTTACGTCGATAGAAATAATAATTATGTAATTTATGTCTTAATAAAAACTTATTTTAAAAGTGAGAACAATATAATATAAATAAAAGGACTCAATTTTATTCAGGCGATATTAAAAAGCCAAGGGAATGAAAACATCAAGGGTATCCAGACGGGCTATATCCTTAGCCTTTTGTAAATATTTTCAATAATCCTCGTTTCTGTACAATAAAATAAGTTGATAAGATCAGGAAATACACCACGAGCAACACAACCGTTGAACACAGATAACAAGTGGGGGGCAATAATATGAATTACAGAACTAATAGTCTTTACAGACAGCCTCCATATGTCCGCCATGTTTTTAATAATAAGATTATTAAAAGTATTTATAATATCTTTCCCACTGTCATCCGAAAATTCGAATGATGCGCCACATTCTAAAATACTTTGTTTAAGAAGCGACTCAGCCGAAGTACAAGACGACGTTAGAGTTTTATTTGTTAACAAAGGAATATTAGTAAAAAAAGTTTCAGACTCAGTCGCCACTTCCTGATCCGCCCTCAAATTTGTATCACCAATTATCAAATTAAATTCTCTATTTCTCACTGTTGTCCTACCGGTTTCACTATTAATAACGTTTAATTACATTACCGGATTGTTAAACTGTATTTTTTAAGTAAATACATCTAGCAATGAAATAGGCTCTTTTAAAAATTTTAGAATAATTTTTTAGATATTAACTGACTTCTGATATTAACTGGCTTGGCAATGCCTATAAATAGCCATCGCCAAGCAAAGTTTTAATATCGACTCAGCTCTCTTACCGTTCGCACGAACCTTAAGCAATACTATTGACTGCATAGTATTTTGTATATTCATTATTAAATTAATATTGTAAAATAAATATATTTTTATAAAGTCACGCTGGCCTTTATATTTGATTAGCTAGTAATTGTTTTGTACTCTGTTATGAAAATGTAAATATTTTGGTAAGCGGTCGAAATTCAGATTAAAGGTACATTTTTTTATTTAAAAAAGAGACCTAAATAGACGAAACTCGTCACCACTAATCACCTTTATGTATAAAAAGAAAAGATGGGGTTATCGCATAATTTATAATAACATAATATATGAAATAAATTCGATATCCAGAAAAAGGGTCCATTCACCAGCATTCATAGAATTTTCAGTAGCAATAAAAAAAACAGTTTTACCTCGAAGGGCCGCCGGAATGAAGAGCTATATTCTAAAAACAATATCGTCCTCATGTCTCAGTCTATCAGGAGTCAATGGCGGGTTGGGGAAAACTGTCACGTAATATGTAAATCGTTCAGGTCGGGATGTGGGCCGACTGTCAAGCAAAGCCGCCGGGTCAAATACATCTTGGGCCGATTTTTTCTCTATGATCCCTTTACTTTCTATCGAACGAGGGACAAAGTTTTACAACGGTTTGTTTATTTTTCCGTATCTTTCGAATGATGTCGTGACATTTGTTATATTTTTCAGGCATCTTCTGAACTGTTCTATAGTTTTGATCTATTGCTATTTCTGAATTTTATTTTTTTATTGGGACTGAGCCACACCTTTCCGCCATTGTAACTCCTGTAAGCCAATACTTACAATGGTCTCCTTAGATGAAACCAAGGTTTGAACCTTGGGGTGTCCCGGAAAGCACTTTAATTGTCTTGGAACCCGAAAATTAAAACGCTATAGAAAAAACAGGGGGATTAGGAAAAATAAAATTTCCCTTCCCTCCTTTGCAAAGCAGAAGACACAAAAAAATTGGCAGATCAGCCATAGAGATGGAGATGGCAAGAACACTGGTACGCACGGAAATTATTCCGAGTTTCTACGATAGCCGTGTACCAGACGTATTTCGCAGGTTGTTTAACATAGTGGTATGCTCTTTGTGCCAGAGACTAGCTATTTCTGACTATCCATGTAATTATAAACTGTAAAACTGTTTAAAGTCATCATATTTTTGGTCTACCCTGATAACGCTGGTAATGGTTTAAGGACGTCCAGTTAATAATTAGTTTTACATTTGTTTGAGTGCATACGCACTAATCCAGATTAATTTTAGTGTAAAGTTTCCTTCGCATCTCATTGATTTTTGCCAAATATTGCCGCTTCATAACACTTCATTACTTTCTCTATCAGATAAATGTATGTATTCAAAATATATCATATAATTATTTTCGAGTAAAACACGACGGAAACTTAATATCTGGCTGCTCCGGCTCGCGGTTTGAAGAGCTCTTTTATCCGAAGTGTCATTAATGGCGCAACAATTTCGCGTCCCAATCGCGCGTCGCGACGGCTTTGTTTAAGTATACAGCTTGTCACCACCGCTAAAGTAGCATGCTCGAAATATTACTGCGGCCGCCCGTTAGCATAATAGCACGAACATCGCCGGCCGTGGTGCATTAAGCTACGCTAACGAGCATAGGCTTTATTCAGTATGACCAATCAAAGACGTAACGCGGAACGTTATGATACCTTGGTAAAATGATCGTTTAATGGCACTCCAGTGGTAAAGAGGTTCACAAAGCTATCGTTACGCGCGGTGTTTTCTCATAGTGAATAAGGGCCCCGGTGTGTGAGAATCAAATCGTTTACTTGTTATATTTCGGAATTAGGTACATGGACGGATTTTGGTTATTGTTGGGGTAATTTTTAGTAAGTGAAAGTTAATACCCCAAAAATTAGTGCCTCTAGGCATATAACCTGATGATATTTTTTAAGTAAGAATTAGAAGCTTCCGCGCGCATTTCATAATAAAACCTATCGCATTAGAAGACAACATTGTTTATGTTCCCACTGACCCTTTAAAGTATGAACTAATTAAGTGGTTAAACATATTTGTTTTGTTATTCTAATACGCCAGCAGGTACGCCAGTTTTATTTGTAAAGTGAATTCTATCAATCTCACTCTAATATTTTTCTGAGTGAATACAATATCTGGCTAAGAGTCCTGGTAGTAAAGTTATTATTCGCTTACTTTAAGTAACATATATTAATGGTTGTGTTAGGTTTGTGCCGGCCTTATTTCTTACTATGTGTTTTGAATAAAACAAATATATGGAATATTTACATATTTTTAATGCCATTTAGACAATTTTGGCGATAAAGAGATGATGTAAGTTCATAATAAAATTTTGTTTGGTCATTATAGTAGGTAGATAATCTTATCACATTTTTGACATTCATGCAGCGCTCGCTTGATAATACTGGTCACAAAAGCTATCTTTGAACTCTCTTATAATTAAACAGTTAACAATTCGAGTGAGACAAATCGATTTTCTAAAAATACAATGAAGCTAGGTATTTACGTTCTACTTTGTATAATTTTAACATTAAAAAATGTAGTGGTGCACGGTCGCATAGGTGATTTACTCTATTATGTAACTGGATCTCTAAATAACGTGAAAAGTGATGTAAAAGATATTTTGCACTCGAAATCCGATGCTGAACGTGATGTTTTTGTATCTACAAATATGAACAGAGGCGATCCTGGTGAATCAAAAAGTGATAATTTTGAGACGGCTAAAGAGCATCTTATTGCTAATAATTCTATAAGTAATAATGAAGAAGCTACATCAAATACTGAAGTTATTCAAGCAAGTAAATTGCCAGAGAATGTTTCAAAAAGTAATGTTACTGCTGGAAGACAGACCGGCAAGGATAACTTTAATGCTAACTGTGTAGAAGGTTACAAACGCACTGAAGATGGAAGATGTAAAAAAATATTCTAGCCCAAAAATGTAAATTAAATATGGATATAATAAATATCTTACTGTCTTGTGATTGGTGTTATGATTGAAACATAAAAAATGGCAAAAGGTATTTTATTTTGTGGCGGCAAGTATGCTAAAGTTATGCTTTTTTATTCTAAATTTTCTTAACCAATGTTTATCATCAAAAGGTAATCTCCATTTGGGTATTTGTATCATATTCTATGATATCGTCTTTAATTATTGTCGAGTAAAATACGACGCCGAACTCAAAATCTGACAGCTCGGGCCGTAGAAGCACTTTCATCCGAAGTGTAGCTTAATGGCGCAAAAATTTCGCGTCGCAATTGCGCGTCGCTACGGCTTTGTTTAAATATGCAACATGTCACCACCAGTGACGTAGCGTGCTTGAAATATTACGGCGGCCGCCCGTTAGCATATTAGCACGAGCATCGCCGGCGTCGGCGCATTAAGATGCGCTAACGAGCTGTGTGTGTGAATTTCTGATTTTTAAGTCATGTACAATTCTTAGAAGGCATTTATTGTTTATAAGGATTTATCATTGAAGTTCTTTTGTTACTCTCTCTCTTTATTCTTAAAGTTTACACAACAGACATTAGGATATTTGTTAATCAATCAAATCAAAATGAACGATTATAGCTCAAGGTAGATACTAGTTTTGTCTGATATTTGTGTGTGCTGTCTTGGATTTCAAAACAAATGCCATTTTGGAAATCAGGTACTCTAGCCTAATGAATGATATATTTATTGTTATATATATCTCAACTTTTTAGATTTGAAGTTCACGTGATCCGATCGGTCACACTAAGCGGTAAGTCCACGCGGTCACAAGGTTTTTTCAGTTTACCGTGTCCAAATACACCACTATGCCTTTTATTTTTTTAAATTCCGTCTTTGCATCCTTTAATATTCTTGTAGGAAGCTGGCGAGCTTACAATATGCTCTAAAGCAATTCCATTTGGCTGCAGGACTCTTCTGCACGGAACTTAATCCCGAATGAACTTTGAATTGGAAAATAAATTCAATGCATGTGGCATTGCTTTCATTATTATTGCAGCCGATGCCGGGTACCTATCGATACTCCCCGCAGAGTTGCCTATCAATCTTCGAATAAACTGGTATTATATACTAGGATATTTATTTTCACTTTAACTCCTTTATTACATTGGATGAATAGAAACTGACCATTGGTGTTTAATGCTTTTTGTCGTTTATAAAAATGTGGTTATCAAATTATTCTCCTGATGACGTGACTTTTCATTTTCCGCAAGAAATTTGTCGTAATTGTTTACGGTATTTTTCAATATTATTATCAGCGTTATCATCATCATTCATCGTGGAATTAATTATTAGTTTATTATGCTGTACAAATGGCTCGATTTCGTAGCTCATTGCCAGTCTCTAAAACAGAAAAGCCTATAAGCCCATCCGGCCGAGTCAAGGAAAATATTGATGGATGCTTTCCGTAGCCATAATACGTACATTACATACATATCTACCACGTGGTAGGATATTCTCTCGTCAACTAAGGCTATTCTGATTTACGTCAATTGAGTATAATATGGACTAAAAACAAAAATAGCCAGTTTTAAATAGTGTAGAATTATTAAGTACTCCATCTATTATGTATTCCATGAACTTCGCGAGAATACAAAACAACAATCTGTATGTATAGTCACGCCTATATTCTCCAAGCAGGGGTGACAGTGGTGTACGGTATACACTCATATAATCAGCGTGACAGAGGCCAAGCCTCATATCATTGTAGCAAACAAAATACAGACTACGAACTATTCTTGATTTTTTTTTAATAAAAAAGCAACCCCCAAGGCCCCACGATTCATCACTTTTCTCTTCAACACTTTAGTTTCTTTTGTAAACAAACCGTCACGCCTCTATTCACTAAGCGAGGGTGGCAGAGGTGTCCTGAGTACACCTACATTTCGCCGACGATGTTAGGCCCCATGTAATAGAGGGCGAGCCTATTGCCATATACCGGGCACAATTCCAGACTCCGAACTCATACAGGGAAGTTTTCGTTAGAAAAACTACATTTGTCCGACCTAGGATTTGAAGCCACGGCTTCGTGATCACAAAGCGATGCGTTTTGCCACTAGACCAATGAGACAGTCAGTTCGAGTTTCTTTTGTAATTAACAATAGATAAAACACGTCTGTCCGTCCAGGATTACCGTTCCCGCCCCGATCACGGCTCGGGCCACGTATAACCATAAGTTATGATGGCCTTACTCCTGTTCAATCTTCTCGGCGTCTATGAGTATATACTGCGGCAGCGACGCTGCCGGGATGCCAACGTTGTAGATATTTAGTGAGCCGTCGGGATGATCACGTCAATTTATTTACTGGTTCATCTTAAATATTGTTGTTTATTACACAGGTTTTGTATTGTGGTAGTCTATTGTATCAAAGCAATGAATGTCAGAAGGCTTAGCACTTAGATTGACAGTGGGCGTCTACGTGCACTATCGTCTGATTATAGTATGAGTGCACACCGTACACCACTGTCACTCCTGTTTAGAGAATATAGGGGTGACTATACGAACTGGTTGTTCTCTCTAGAGAACGTGAAATATGTGAGAATCAGAATCAGTTTTTTTATTCATGTAAATAATGATTAAATTTATGAATTGTCAAGTATAACTAATAGTCTACCAGCACTTCGTAATGTCATTCCTGTTAAGAAAAAGTGCAAGAATCTCCACGGTTAGTCTTTTAAAATAATAATTTTACAATATAGATCATTCATAAGTCAAGAGTCTCCGTAACCGGCGAGTGTGTATGAGACGAACTATGAGAGTGGAGGAAGCCAGAGAGGTATGTAAGGAAAGATCCTGTTGGAACTCTGTACTCTCTGCCTACCCCGCGAGGGAGCTGGTGTGATGATATAGATAGATAGATAGATAGATCACACTTCTTCTTCTTTTAGTGTCAATGGTTCATATTCGTCCCGCTAAGTGAGTGGCTAGTTTGATTGCGCCGTCTGTGGCCGCGCTCAGCTCTTCCCTTGTACAGGTGGTGGGCACAAACGACAGACTAGCAGGTGCGACATAGTCTGTGAGGTCGCACCGCAGTCGCAGGCTGTTAAATTTGGATCTCTGAATGCCTATGTACACAGCTTTTGTCTGCATCTACTTGCGTGCGGAGTGGATTTAATGATTTCCACACCGGCCGTGATAGTTGGTGCCCAGGCGGTAGTTACTTCTACCATGGGACGAAGTAAGGCGGTGGGGGTTTAGTTTCAACATCCTGAGTTTTTTAAAACAGTAATACTCTTTATTATACAAATGTTGGTGAACATTGTCGAATCCAAATAATTAGCAACATATTCAAACATATTGAGATCAAGAATAGTAACAGTTTCGATGCAGAACAAAAGTGCGCAAGCGATTCGAAATACTGAGAATGTTAAGCGACTTATGTTGCTGACCGTACTTACGATATTTGGCACCTAGGAAGGTAATAAATGTAAGTACGAACTAATCAAACGGAGTTTTGTACCTACATCTCTCGTATATCCTTCGAAACTCGACCGATTATGTCGAAAGCAATAACGATCTAATATTCATTGCCGACAGACACGGCCGTCTACATGGCAAAGCATAATACGTAATTAGATACAGCAATTGCTCCCTGGGCCTGCTCCAGTCCGCCACTATGCATTATGCACGAATGTAAATTGAATGTGCAGTTAGGTGCGTGGATTAACGCTAGATTGTGTGAATTTATTTTGGTCGGTATTAGTTTGTAGTTATAACCTTAAAACACCTTTATCACGATTTTATTATTGACTCACTTTCTTGTTTTACTATTAAGCACACATTTTGCAATCGATTGTGAAGTAACTTACCGCTTAACTGGAGATTTTGAACATTTAATATTGTTCAGAATCCCAGAACCGATGACAATGGTTTTAGCGATTAATGCATTAATTATTACCTATTGTATCTGCTTAAATTTGTTAGACCGTTTTAAAAACATGGTGGATTACTATTTTTAATAATTTAAAAATAGTATTTTCAAAGTTGGCTTCTTAATTTGTCATGGTAGTAGGTTCAACTTTATTATTTGGGCGAAATGCCCGAAGTGTCCCGAAGATCTCTGACCACGCTTTTGATTGTAATAATGTAGTTTTATATAATACTTGTAATTATTACCACACAAAAATTGGTCGACCTATAAGATCATATCAAGAAACATCTTTTCCCGATGAGATGCATATTATGTCCTTCTTCAAAAATAAACGTATATAAAAGTCGGGCCAATAAACAGGGCTTATTTCTGGAACGACTTAACAAAAACATAAAAATTCAATAACATGTAAATCCGTGTGTCTAAACGCCAAGTTTAAAGGAAGTTCTTTACAACAGCAACTTGATTGAGTGTGCTGTAGCAATAATCAAAGGACTAATATTAAGTGCTATGTGTAAAAGGTGGTATATATGTATGTGTATGGAAAGACATATAAGACTGCTTTGGTGGTCTAGCTATACCTTACAAACTTTTTTGAATCCTTTCAATTCTGTCTGTGTAGATATTATAGATTGGATTCCATACCTGAGATGAATATTCGAGATGACTACGGACGAGGGCGCAATATAGTATTTTAATTGTTTTAACATTGTTAAAATAAGATGATAATCTAATTACGAGTCCCAGTGCTTAAGAAGCTTTTTTGACGATATCAGTAATGAGAAGATCAAATACACGTTTAGAGTCAAATGTTACCCCTAGATCTTTTATTGAGTTTACTCTTGTTACAGCAGTACCGTTAAGTGTGTATGTGAATATTATAGGTTTTGGTTTTCGAGTAAAAGTGCAAATACAGCACTTGAACACATTTAAGTCAATTTTGTTAACGGTACAATATTCGGTAAAGCTGTTAAGATCGTTTTGTAGGGCCACGGTGTCAGCCTTAGTCGTGATGCAGCTTAATATTTTCATCTGCATAAATGGTTATTTTTGAGTTTATAAAACATTTAGAGATGCCATTAATGAATATTGCGAACAGCAACGGGGCTAGTAAGGATCCTTGGGGAAGACCGGCTGGTACAAATGCCGCTCTAGACGAGAATCCATTAAGAATAACAGTTTGGCATTTATTGTCGATATAAGAGGAGAACCATCTATACAGGTTTTCTCTGATACCAACAGCTAGTAATTTACGAAGCAGTAGAACGTGATCTATTCTATCAAATGCGTTGAAATAATCAGAATATATTATGTCGACCTGATGACGTAGAGACATATTGAAGGATAGGAAATCACTGCAGACGAGGAGGTTTGAGGTAGTAGAACGGCCGCTAAGAGAACCATGTTGATTTTCGGTGAATGTGTGTTTTAGTGAGACATATAGTTGTTTGTGAACAATTTTTTCCAGTATTTTTGCAAATATGCAGAGTTTGGAGATTGGTCTATAATTTTCGACTATATCTTTGGGCCCTTTTTTATGGATCGGTGTGACAAACGCTGCTTTCCAAATTTTAGGAAACAATCCTTCACTTAAAGACCGGGAGAACAAGAGAGTCAGGGGTGTGGTTAGACTTTTCGCACAATTTACAATAAAAACTGGGGCTCCATTATCGGGGCCAGATGATTTGTTTAAGTCTGTTTCTTTTAATAATTTGTATACCTCATCATCTTGAATGGTAATCGATCCTATGTCCGCTAAAGAGTGTGAAAAATTTGTGGGAGTAGATGCAGAGTTTTGTACGCTCGAGGAAATATCATGTGCTGTACCTGTAGGAAATAAGAATTAAAATAATCAGAAAACATGTTGCATATTTGTTCGCCATCATTGGAGGAAACTTGCCCATATTTGAAGGTAGAAGGATAAGAGTTACATCGTCTAGTGCTATTAACAACCGTTGAACACAGATGCCAAGTATGTAAATTACAGAACTTATAGTCTTTACAGACAGTCCCCGTATATCCGCCATGTTTTTTTTAATAATGACATTATTAAAAGTATTTAAAATATATTTTCCACAGATATCCGAAAATTCAAATGAAGCGCCGCATTCAAAAATACTTTGTTTAAGAAGCGACTCAGCCGAAGTACAAGACGACGTTAGAGTTTTATTTGTAAACAAAGGAATATTAGTAAAAAAGTTTCCAACTCAGTCGCCACTTTCTGATTCGCCCTCACATTTTTGTCACCAATTATCAAATTAAAGTCTCTATTTCTCACTGTTGTCCTACCGGTTAACTATTAATAACGTTCCAAGTCATTTTAATTACATTACCGGATTGTTTAATTTTATTTCTTTAGTAAATAGATCTAGCATAGAAAACAGGCTCTATTAAAAAAATCAGAATAATTTTCAGAATATTCTATAAATTCTGGTGTATGGTTTTAAGATTTTTCATCATAAAGTTTATATAACCTCAATCTAATTTGATAAATACCACAGGTTGTCCAGTCACTAAAGCCTGTACGATCACCAACTATGACATGTTTGGTTTTAAAAATGTTATTAAATTCATCACTGATAAGGTGGAACAGTGAGTTATATAAATCGTTTGGGTCATCCTGCCCGAGCAACTTGGGTACTTTCTCAATTAAATTGCATTTCAAACGCTCTAAGCGGCCTATATTCATTGGGACAAAGCTAACCTTTTTCCTTTGAACCTTACGTCCTAGGGAATAGAACCAACTGACTGCTATGATCCGATTCTAGTTTATTTACTACAAAATAATACCTAGGTCTAACATTAGTGAAAATATTATCAATAAATGATGCACTAGTAGCAGTTACTCTAGTAGGTTCCAAGAAAACATTGTACATATTATACGATTTCATAACGGTTATAAAATTCCTAGTAAGAATATTGTTTTCTAATAAATTGATATTAAAGTCTCCACAGATAGCTACTGTTTTATTTGAAGTGTTTTCCATTAATCGCTCAAAATCATCATAAGGTGAAGAAGAAGGTCTGTATACACGACAATGACTGCTCAGAATCAATACATGCCATTTCTATAACTCTTTCAACAGATAGGCTCACTATGTCCTTACGTTTTTTAAATTTAATATTATTATTTATGATTATTAAAGAGCCACCATGTATCATGTTAACTCAGCTGAAAGAGCTAGCAACCTTTAAAAGAATCATACTGGACCAAATTGAGGAATTTCCAAACTCCGGTTATATTTTATAGTTTACACTTCCTAGAGTTCCCACAACATTTCAACAAGAGAAAATATTAGACAGAATTGTTTTGTATTTCAAATGATTTTTATATAACCGATTCTGTAAATTTTATCGAATTGGTACGGCAGCATCAAAATTTGCTAATCTTGTAAATTTGATAAAAAACTTTTTAAAAAAGAGAAACTCAATTCTAACAGCAAAAAATAAATATTTGAAGTTGGTGCTGGTTGGTGCAGTCGGTTACTTGGCAACTTGGCTTATATTTATATTCCTATATTATATTATTTTACTTAGTTCTACAGTAAGGTACTTACAGGATTTATATAGTACTCATAGTAACTGATTTTACACATTCGTGCTGTTTGCGGTCAAGGAGTCCTGGATTAGTAGTCGTGGAGTATCTTTAAGTCCAAGGTCCAATGCCGATAAAATTAAAATGGGACTACCCCGGCGCTATACTGAACCTAATGCAAAAAGAATCATCAAAATCAGTTTATTAGCAAAGAAGTCATAAAAAGCACGAACGAATTGTGAAACAGGAGGACCTTTTTGAAGTCAGTTAATATTCTGTTTAGTTCTATAGTAGGGTACCTATAGGATTGATCGTTAGGGAGTAGTCCCTGGTGTATCTTAAAATTCCAAGGTTCAATACCAATTAAATTAAAATGGGACCACCTCGGTACCACAACTATATTGAACGCAATGCAAAAAGAATCATTAAAATCAATGTTTATCACCAAATAAGTTATAAAAAACACAGATGAACTATGAACCCCCTTCTTCTTTTAAGTCGGTTAATATTCTGCTTAGTTCTATAGTAGGGTATCTATAGGATTGACGTAATACACATATCTCAATCTACATATTCGTATTGTTTGTCGTTAAATGTCCAATACCAATAAAATTAAAATGGGACCATCTTGGAGCTATACTGAACCCAATGCTAAAATAATCATTAAAATCGGTCCACAATTGACGGCAATATCGGTGAACATACATATAAAAAAGCATACATGCAGTCGAACATAGAACCACCTCTTTTTTTGAAGTCGGTTAAAAATCTAAAATTAAAGTGACCGTTACAAGCTATTGCTTAGCTCATAAATAAAACTGAGGCTGCCAACTTCCCACTTAACTTCTTTATAGAGTTGGCTTCCTGTTTTTAAAAGTCCGTTGCTTTTTGCTCGAAGGCATAGATGCGGAGTTGTAAGTTCAAAACTACTTTTAACACTGTCTGCACATTTAAGCATTTTGTTAAGTGTTTAAATACTGTTTATTGATGCGCCTGTTATACACGAAAGGGTAGGTACAAGTGCAATTTATCAATATTAAATTCTCCGAGATGGTTACCCTTTTTCACATAGGTGAAGCCTAGTGAAAGCCTAATTGCCAAACGAAATTATACTTTATTCAATGGAAATAGAGGCATGCCCGTTTCTATATTTATGGTTTTATGCCTTAACACCATTGAGTGAAATGTTAATTTCGTTTGGCATTTACTCGTCAGTGAAACTTTGGCGTCAGTGAAAGTGTAAAACACTATAGCACAATATTCCACATGTTTGTGACGGCTAATAAAGAAAACACACTAATCATGTTGTGAGCATTAAACTATAATATAATCTAAAATGCAATATGTAGGAAATGCAATAAATAGTTATGCTATTTTATGATTTTTTATGATCCTCGCTTACGACATGGCAGCGTCATTTTTGTAAGTTCAAATTAATCTATCTTATCAATCTTATCAATACCTCTAATACTCGTATTTTTTTGGTACCATCACGATATGTCTCAGCATGAATCAGTTGACTTTGGCGTTATGCTATCGTGTTGATATTATATCCTTTTCATACTACAAATATCCTAAATAAAGATAAGCGTGACAGCACATTCTAAACAACCTTTAGCATTGCCACAACCGCCGACCGAAATGACAATTAAATACGATTGCTATATCAGTAGAACTAAGATGTAAAATAATCTGAACTGAAAAATGCCGTTACGTTCTATGTCATTAAATGAAGGTTCATAATTTCATGGACTGTCGACGCGACATGAAACATGGCGGCAAGAAGAGACATGAGACTTTACCTAGAAATGGCAGGTTACAAGTTTATTGTCTCCAACGACTTAGAACAATAGCTCTTTTTATTATACGTAATATTCCAGTAAAGCCTTTTAAATGGTCTCTTCTGTGGTTATATGGTTACTTAAGTAATATGAAAAGCAAATAAATGCATGTGTAAGTACGTAGCGTAGACTTTTTTTTTGTTTAATATATGGAATGTATTACTAAAATACGCGGTGTCGTAAAATCATTATGATATACAGGGTTACTGCTGATTATTTAATAAATTATTAAGGATAACTTGTATACACATTGAGAAACAACGTTAATTCTGACGTTTTTTTTTGTTTTAGGAAAAAAATGAAGTTTTTTTTTAAGAAAAATGACACTAATATTGTTCATACTCGAAAAAATTAAGCAATAGCTGATATCTTTTCGATAAAATTTATAAATCGCAGAGTAGACGTTATTTCTCAGATGGAATAAAGAAGTCAGGCCTTAAGAGGTTATTAATTATTTACTAGTAACCTTGTACAGTGTTAAGTCCATTGAGTGGAGCGGTTCCTGCTGTAACCACTAGACCAAGTCGTCGTCAGGTGATTTGCGTTATCAGCTGATTCAAGAACTTCAGTTTGAGTTATCAGTTGATTGATGATGATCATGATTTGAGTTATCAGTTGATTTACAACTGATAACTCAAATCATCTGATGGCTAAATACTATATAGTGGTTATTAACACCAGAGGCCTTAGCACGAAAAGATTGGTTAGCGTGACGCTAGCGAGTAAGCGTGCTCTCACGTGCATGTTTTTTAGTAAATTTATATTGTCGTCAATATGAAAAATCAAATCACCTGATGACGTCTGAATACTATATAGTAGTTATTAACGCCTGAACACTAAATTGTTTATTGAAATTATATAATCTGAAGTTTAAACGAGTAATAAAAAGAAATAAAATTTAAAAGAACATCGAAAGTACGATTTCCTCTCCCGGCCATCCAATTGAGCCTGAACGCGTTTATGCATTTTGCTCAGTTTTTATTTCACCGAGCCGAGGAAACAAAGATTTAATAGGTATTATAATTTAAATAGAATTTTTTTTCAATAAGGAAGTCTTCTAATAAAAATCAATCACGAGGTATTTTTTGTTTTAGTAGCCAGACATTGATTTTCATTATAATTATGATTTCCATAGGGAGAGTTAATATTGCTATTGTAAAATGTTTTCTTATAAGACAAGCCGGGGGTTAAGTATAAACCATTTAACGTAACTGTGATGTTGTAGAAAAAGTATGCTGTCACGTTCATCTATATTTAGTAAATTTGTTGTATGAAAAGGTTGGTATATCAACTCGATAGCGTCATGCTAACGTCAATCCTTTCTTGTAAACCTTTGTTCTATTGCTAAGGTCCCGTGATGCCCCTAGGTGAACCCAAATTAAATAAATTACAAAACTGAAGATATGTGAATGGCAACCCTTATTCTAATATATAATTATACCAATGTGTGTATAATGTAATTTTTTAAATAAATTCATACCAGTAGTTTTTATTCAGGTTATTAATTTTTCAAGTGTTAAATACACTAACTATTATAAAAAATATGAATTGAGCTAGATATTTATTTCTAAACATAATTTTATTAGGTTATGTCTAGACAGTGAGGCATCGGGGACGCGCGTGATCCGATTGTAAAACTACAAGTAATCACTTTAAAGCTATTGTGTGCAAGCCGAAATTTCTTGGAAACTAAACTAATCATCATTTCATATTGGTTCACTAGCGCTTGTATTACCAAAATGTAATAAAATAGCATATAAATCAGTCTGGACTGTCTCACTGCTGGATAAAAGCCTTCTCTCACAAATCCAGGTGAGAGAGATTAGGTCATACTCCACCACGCAGACTAAGTGCGAATTGGTGGAAGCAGGTTTGCGGCCACCTGCTGTTGGAACTTATCAAAATATTAGGCTTCCAACTTGGCATAACGACTATTACAATAAGTGGTCTTCTTCTTTTCGTATCTGTGGCTCATATCCGTCCCGCTAAGTCAGTGGCTATTTCGATCGCGCCGTCCGTGGCCGCGCTCAGCTCTTCCCTTGTACAGTTGGTGGTGCATAAAGGGCAGACCAGCAGGTGCGACATAGTCTGTGAGGTCGCACCACAGTCGCAAGCTGTTAAATTTGGATCTCTTAATCCCCATGTACATAGATTTTGCCTGCATCTACCTACCTGTGTGCTGCTCCGATTTCATGATTTCCACACCGGCCATGATATTTGGTGCCCAGGCGGTAGCTGCCCCTGACATGAGACAAAGTAAGGCGGTGTGGATATGGTCTTTAAAAAACTTTTACGGCTTTTGAGGTGGACATGGGGGATTTAGTGGCCATACAAGAGGTGTCGGGTATCAGAGTCTTGTTTTTTACTTTTCTATGGAGCAGGCCACATTCGCTAGGGGGTAGGTCATGATAAGTTAAGTCGGCTTTAGACATCCGGCGACCTCAAGATTCATCATTAAATCAACAAGGCATTTTTTTTGCAATACAGACTTCAGTTTCTTTTGTAAACACACCGTCACGCCTTTATTCCCCAAGCGGAAGTGGCAGAGGTGTACTGAGTACACCCACATTTTGGCGACGATGTTAGGCCCCACGTTATAGGAGGCTAGCCTATTGCCATATACCGGGCACAATTCAAGACTCCGGACTCATACAGGGAAGATTTCGTAAGAAAAATTACATTTGTCCGACCTAGGATTTGAACCCAGGAACTCCTGATCACAAAGCGACGCGCTTTGCCACTAGACCAATGAGACAGTCAGTTCCAGTTTCTTTTGTAATTAGCAATCGATAAAACACGTCGAATCGTCAAAAAAGTAACTAACAGTCTACCAACGTAATGTCGTTTTTTGGAATGTCATCCCTGTAAAAAAAAGTGCAAGAATCTCCACGGTAAGTCTTTTAAAATATTAATTTTACAATTTCTTTCATCTACATTTTGATGTTGGGTATGGGGAAACAATGTAGGGTGTGAGAGGAGACGACGAGAAAGAGTCGGTTGAGATTTTTTGCCCCTCCAAAGAGATTTGGACGAAAAGTCTGTATCTTGGGACCCGTGGAGTTAAACTAAGAGTAAACTTAATTTAGTTACAATTAGTAACGCGAGCTGGAAATTAATGACATATTATAATAGTAAAATAATAAAAGAAAATAAAACTAAAGTAGTAATTAATACTTGTGAGCCTTGCGTGCCTGGTTCTGTGGGTGTGTGTGTGTGTGTATGTGTGTGTGTGTGTGTTTGTGTGCGTGCGTGCGTGCGTGCGTGGTGGCGTGCTTGCGTGCGTGCGTACGTGTGTGTGTGTGTGTGTGTTTGTGTGAGCAATCAAATGTATGAGTGAACAGTTAAACGTCAGTTACTGAGTTGGATTCTATGGTCATGTCTATGCGGTGGATTCGACTCGACTCGACGTGGCCCAAACTTCAAATAAGTTTCTCAGTGTCGTCGAATCCCATATTTAACAACATACTCTTTACAATAGATTTGCACGAGTACAAAAAACCGTGTGTGATGTTTATTATCTTGTAAATATTATTATAGGTGTTAACCAGAGCATAGATAAGAGCACGTCTGGCCATGAGGGAGTTAACCTCAGGAAGCAGAATTCTGATTACTCGTCTTGAAATAATTAAGTTATAATCATCACTGTTTTTTAAAATTTTGTGTATTTTAGATATAGATCACACTTATATAGTTACACATATATAAATCATAATAATATCAGCTTATACTGTCCCACTGCTGGGCTAAGGCCTACTCCTACAAATCGAGGTGAAAGAGATGAGGTCATACTCCAGTGCCGAGCGGCGGAGGCAGGTTTTTGGCCACCTGCTGTTGGAACATATATCAAGCCGCCTATGAGGCTTCCAACTTGCCGTAATAACTACCAAATCACGTGGTTACCGGGACCAACAGCTTAACGTGCCTACTGAAGCACGGAGACGCTCGAATAGGATATGCCACAAACGGTCACCCATCTTAGGCCAACCAACTCGATCGCTGCTTAACCTTTGTGATCGCTTTGAACACTGCGGTCACACAGCGCTACGAGCGCCTCGATATAGACCATAATCACACCTAAATTAATAACAACTATATATTATATCGTCTTACAATCAGTAAAGTTGTAAAAGGTATTTGATAAAAGTGATTTTAAAGAAAATCAATAACTTTTTATAATATTAAATAAATACAGTGTAAGCATTTTCGTTCTTTATTGTAACAATGTTTGTTGAGACAAGTTTTTTTAAATGTTTTAAATTTTAAGAATCCAGCTTTATAGACATTTTAATAAGTACAGACTTTCTCATGAAAAGTACTTAAAACGTACATCTTATGTCGATAGAAATAATAGGTATGCAATTTATGTTTTAATATAAACTTATTTTAAGGTGAGAACACTATAAAATTAATAAAAGGAATCAATTTTCTTCAGGTGATATTAAAAAGCCAAGGGAATGACAACATCATGGGGATCCAGGCAGGCAATTCGTTTATTGACCAAATAGTCTTTTGTAAATATTTTCCCAAGCGCAGCGTGGGATGGCCACCTACCAGATGGACCGACGATCTTGTGAGGATCGCAGGAAGTCGTTGGATGCAGGTGGCATCGGACCGGCTGCGCTGGAGAGCGATTGGGGAGGCCTATGTTCAGCAGTGGACAAATATAGGCTGATATGATGATGATGATGATGAAATATTTTTTATTGTCCTCGTTTCTGTTCAAAAAATAGGTTGGTTGCGAGTGAATATTTTGTAGGCATTCTATTTGTTACTTTTCAGTTATAATTAATATTATCAGAATAAGTACCTTTGTTAATTTAGTACCTACGGTACAAACACTAGCCGTGTTCGGTACTTGTAATAGTAAGTAGATGCCAAGGAATGCAAGCGGTGGTTATTACCTATACACGGTGTAACATAAATAACGCAATAACTCAGACACCCCAATTAGATTATTGCTTTACGAATTCAATATGAAAATCAAACTTCCAATTGTAAGGAGTTTTCTATCATTTGTTTAAGCTAAAATTAACCATAAAATTTAATAATCAATTAACTTTTGTATGCGTATTGAGTTGTGTGTAACAGAAATACATTTAAAATAGCTGTAAAACTTTGAATAATTATTAAATATAGTAGTGGTTGCACGCTCGCCTTCTTGTCTGATGAAGCTGGTGAAGGTGGCCCCGCGGCCAACGGCGTTTATCATTGACACACACACACACAAAATTGTCGAATCCAAATAATTAGCAACATATTCATATATATTTAGATCAAGAATAGTAACAGTTTCGGTACTGAACAAAAGTGTGTAGGCGATTCGAAATACTGTGAATGTTAAGCGACTTATGTTGCTTACTGTATTTACAATACTTAGCACCTAGGAAAGTAACTAACGTTAGTACGAACTAATCAAACAAAGTTTAGTACCTAAATCTCTCGTAATATGTCCTTCGAAACTCGACCGATTATGTCGAAAGCAATTATGAACTAACTTACCGATGAACTGGAGATTTTGAACATTCAACATTGTACAGAAACCCAGCACCGATGATAATGGTTTAAGTGATTGATGCATTAATTATTACCTATACATCATCATCATCATCTCAGCCTATACTTGTCCACTGCTGAACATAGGCCTCCCCAGTACATAGGCCTCCCCAATACATAGGCCTCCCCAATATTGTTATTATTACCATAAAAACATGGTTGATTCTTACTTTTAATAATTTTAACACGGTAATTTCAAAGTTGGCTTCTTAATTTGTCACAGTAGTAGGTTCAACTTTATAATTTGGGCGAAATGCCCGAAGTGTCCCGAAGATCTCTGATCACGCTTATGGTTGTAAAAATGTAGTTTTATATAATGCTTGTAATTATTAACACACAATTTTCGATGAGATACATATTATGTCCTTCTCTAAAAATACACGTATACAAGGTCGGTCTGCACGCCAAGTTTAAAGGACGTTCTTTACAAAGGCAACTTGATTGAGTGTGCTGTAGCAAAAATGGGATTATATTAAGTGCTATATGTAAAAGGTGTTATATATGTATGTATAAGGAAAGATTTATATGATTGCTTTGGTGGTCTTGTGGCGAATAATTCCTGTAGCGGTTCCGGGTTTACATCCTAGGTCCGACAAAAATGTGATATTTCTATAGAACAAAATCCTGTGTTAGTCCAAAGTCTGCCATTGTGCCCGGTACAATAGGCTCACTCCCTATTACATGGGACCTAACATCGTCAGTGAAAAATAGGGGTACCTGTACAAAGTACGTCTCTGCCACCCACCCTCTCTTGGGAAATACAGGCGTGAGGGGCGTTTATTTTTTATGTAATTATTTGTGCCTTGCATCTCATTATTGTATGTATTTTTCCACTGCAATGTGTATTTATAGGTCCTATTTTCATGTCTTGTCAAGATACTAGGTACTCGATTAGTTTTATAATTTATGTTTCTTTACAATGACGGACGATCTAATAGTCGCGGATTCGAGTCCCGCACGTGAGTTTTCATGTTTGTAAACGCAACCACGACACAGGAAATAATCCTAGTGTAGGGCCACGTTTTTTTAAACAAAAAAAATGTCTATTTGCCCATGACGCGGCTGACGATCATAATAAACTGGACGGTCCTGGACTCGACAAAACGTTATTGGGATTTTTCTACCGAAAAATACTCAATACTTGCGCGGAGTCTGGAATTGTATGTTAGTAATACAATACAAAATACACAATAAAATAAAAGACATATGATACACAATGTGGTTGTTTTTCCACGGCGGGAGCTTAAGTGATGTTATGTTAAAACGGCGCGTTTTAATATGAGACGTTAAAAGTGTTAGGAAAGTGTTGTTAAGCACGGGCGCCACACCACGCATAATGAGCGTGTTAGGTATTTAATATTTTACTTGAAATAATTACTTAGATAATACCATAATATTAAGTTTAAAACTGATTAAAGACTTTATCATGTATTTTTGATAAATACTCAATACATAATTAAAAAAGTATTTAAAAACTTCCGTTGTTTTTGAATTTATTTAAATATGTGATTGTATTGACATCTTGATAATTTTAAAAGATGTTTTAGAAATGTAAATAATTATTGTGAGTATTATTGAATGATTATTTAAATAATACAGAGCTATTTTTGGTATCACTATATTCATTGCCGTTCTTTTAATTCTCGTTAAAAAGACTAAATTGTTACTGTGCTCTGATTGGCTTATATTCAAATTGTATTGGCTTATTTTCAAATTATAACCTTCTAACGTTCTTATCGATATTTAAAAAACTGATAGGTATCAAATATTATCGGCCTACACTGTCCCACTGCAGGGCAAAGAACTTCTCTCCCAAATCGAGGTGAGAGAGATTAGGTCATACTCCTCCACGCGGACCCAGTACGGATTGGTGGATACAGGCCTGTGGTCACCCGCTGTTGGAACTTATCAAGCCGCCTATAAGGCATCCAACATGGCTTTACGACAACCACATAAAGTGGTAACCGGGACCAACGGCTGAACGAGCCTTCTGAAGCACGGAGATCCTCGAAGATGGAAATTCCACAAACGGTTACCCATCTCAGACCTACCGTATCGAGCGCTGCTTGACGTTAGTGATCGGTAAGACCACCGTACTCGCACAGCGCTACGAGCGCCTCGTAATTATATACCGATACTTTTTTTAACCTACAGATACTTTTTTACGTTGGTGGCTTTACTTTTCCAAAAGTTTTGCTAACAATTGTGATCAAATCAAACCACGCTGGTAAAGCGCTAGTAGAGTGATTGCTTGCCATGCGTTGTGTTTGGCCCGTGTTACTCTTACTTTCAACAGTGTGTAATTTTTACTGCCATGTGGACAAACTACAGCTTTTCTAAGAAAACCCATCTTCGTTGAGTATCTCGTAGTATCGAAGTCGAATCCATCAGGTGCAAACAACACCCTGATATAAAGTTACGCAGTGTTGTCACGCTGGACTAGCACAGATAGCTCAATTAGCAGGCCTGGTGTATTGGAACATAGCGTCGCATCCCGCGGAACAAATGGCTGAGTCATTCGTTCACGTATCACACTGTCACGTCCTAAATTGGTTGCGTACCGTGATGCCGTTTTTAAGGGTAGTTAAAATGTATCGGACGCGTTTCAAATTGTATTTGTATTGCAATGGCTGTCGTATATTTTATTTAGATTCTATCAGAGATTTTTTATTCATGTTATAGTAAATGCTATTGAGTCTTCGTTACATTTCTGATAATTTGTTAACATTAGTTGTCATAAATGTAGCTAAGACTACTATCACTTCGGAATGTCACTCTTGTGAAGAGGAAGGGCAAAAAATCGTGTGTGTGTGTGTGTGTGTGAATGATGTACGCTGTTGGCCGCGAGGCGTTTACAGCTTCACCGGTATTCGTTTTAAATATTTTTTGCAATTAATTAAATATGACTAAATAGGAATGGTAGCCTCTAATTTTAGTATAGCTAGAATTTCAAAAGATTTTAATTATAGTAGCTTTAAAAAATATTCCGGAGATGGCTACTGAACTCCAGCTTTACATCTATCTAAGTATATCATCAAGTATGTCCTTGCGGAGTATGCAGAGAATACAGAGTTCCAACAAGTTCTTTCCTTACATACCTCTCTGGCTTCCTCCACTCTTATAGTTCGTCTCATACATGCTCGCCGGTTACGGAGACTCTTGCGTTGTCTTTCAAATAAGACATGATCCATTTAGTGGTAGTAAGATAATCTAGGTCTTCCCCGGAACCTAAATCCTTCCACTTTCGCACTGTCTTCATACCTTCAGCTTCACATCATCAACCAAAAATGTATACTGCAGTATTAAAGCCTCCCCAAAGATTGGCTGAACGTTCGGCTTTGTGCTGTATGCATTAAGCCTTTATGCACCACCTTCACCGGGGCCCCTAGTCTGCTATTTTTACGCGATTTGTAATTATGACATGCTATAACATTAGTGGTGCTCTACAACTGGGCTTATTCCAGTTGTAGTGTCCTTCTCTATGGCTGATCTACCGCAATGTTGTGTCTACCGTTTTCCACTTCCCTCCATTGCAGGAGGGAAGTGGAATTTTAGTTTACCCTACACCTTCTGTTATTGTTTCTAATTAAAGTTGTTGCAGGTTTCAAGACAATTAAGGGACTCCCGAAGGCTCAAACCTTGGTGTTATCTAAGGCGATCATTGTGGATCCTGGCTTACAGAAGTTACAATGGTGGGAATGCTTGGCGGGCTTAGTCCCAAAAAAACTGCTTTAACATTCGTTCAATTACAATTATGCCTAAAGTCGGTAATCAACTAAATTCTTTATGGTGGTGTGGTACGCTTATGGAAAACATAAGAACACCATTGAATTAATAGATTATCCGAACTGTCAAAACCAACGATTATCAAGTCAATGAACGACAGTTTTGCTAAAATTGCAATAGCAGACTTGGCGCTCAGATCATAGGTCTTTCTTGTTATGTGGCGCAAACTTTTCCCGTATTTAGACTAACTAGTCTACCGGACCTAAAGTCGTGAAGATAGCATGTGTCAGGTACTAAGTAGTTACTTAAAAGCTTTTGGGGCATTGTCCTCCAGAGACTATAAGGTGATCTTTAAAAAATAAAACGATAAGGCCATTTACTTAATTGAGAAGTTAAAAAACCAATGTAATAAGCATGATACGAGATAAATAAACAATAAAAATACTTAAATTATTTTAGGTCTAGCGGCGTATAACGCACGTAGCGATCACAAGGTTCTTGGTTCGAATCTCTAAGGTTATAAAAAATATAAGTTATCGATTGAATTAATTCCAGTATCAGTCCTGAATCTCGCATTGCGCCCGGTACACCTCTACTACCCCGCTTGAAGACTATAAGCGTAACGGTATTTCTTTTTTTTTGTTGTATAAGAATGTTTTTATTGTATAAAACTGAAATATAAATTGTTTATTAAAAGTTTTGTTTTTCAAAATTGTTGGCAATAAGCTCTCGATTGTGTTCTCGAAGCGCAACTAAGTAAAGTTTTCTCCGAGGCAGCACAGCCATTGCCTAATTGGCTGGCATTTTCAAGTACTATTTACAACTTTTAAGCGAATGCAATTTAAATACACAGTACATATCCGAAAGTATTGTATGCAGAAAAAGAACTTACTAATTATTATTTCGTAGTGTGTGGGAAATGTAATGTTTGTACTGTCAGTATCCTTACCTACTATTTATTAGTAGTCCTAGATTAATAATTACCTGCATCTATTGAATTTCTTATTTGTATGTCTGTCTGTCTTTCCGGTTCAAATTGTGTGGTCCATGTTTCAAGCACTTGTGGGTATCCGATTGAGTTGAAACTTGGCGTATATGTGTAAGTTTGATGACAATGCAATAATATGGTACCACGGACTTAATCTGATGATGGAATCGGAAGGTGGCCATAGAAACATGTGAAATTTATACCGCAACCCCCTCGTAATTAGGTTTGTTGAATTGGTACTGACAAGTACTATACAACCAGATGGTGTTCAGGGTCTGATGATGAAGCCAAAAGGTGGCTGATGGAACCACCCAACTACTCAATATAATCCTGCCGTGTTTGGGCTCGTTGAAGTTGTCTTGACGAGTACTTTTGACCTGGATCCAGGGTCTGATAATGCAGCCAGAAAGAATCCATAGGAACTCCTGAACTAAGCGAAATATCTTTGTTGTGTTTTTGCTATAAAATCTTGTTTTTAAAAAGGTCTTTTTATTTTTGAAAAATGTAGCCCTTCACTAGGAATTATTCCTGTATTGTGGGTGCGTTTACAAACATGAAAATAACATACACAAATACCCAGACCGAAACAAATAATTGTGGATTACACAAAGATTTGTCCCGTATGGGACTCGAACCCGCGACTATTAGACACTGCGCTAAATCGTCCGTCCGTTTTTAAATTAAAATTATTTAGATTGACTTGAACGAATAAAAATCTATCAAGCAAGATGTCATAACCATGCTGCGGATGTTGTAAGATTTTTTATCCAACTTTAAGAAAGGTGTATGTAACCTATTGTTTTTATCTCGATCTGATGGAGATTTTATACATAGATCAAACCTCCTTACCTGACGATAGTAAATTATTCTTAAATGTTATGATGTGATCAAGATCATTATTACTTTTACTGCATTTTTCGTAGTGGCATATAATGCCGCTGGCGATTACGAGGTTCTGGGTTCAAATAATGGGTGGAACAGTAATAGATCGGACAGTATTACTATCCCATATCTACATATTTGCGTGATGTTTAATTATTGTCAATGATTTTACTAGATTTGTTGGAACCAGAGCATTCAGTGAGACGTAAATAAATCTCTCAGGATACCCGTATTACTTTAGCTACTCTTCACACCGTACTCGGTGACATGTCAGTCAGTTCAGTCACTAAATACTTAAACATTTTTTCCCTATCTGTACCATAAATCGATTTACATGAACAGTATAAGTGTTAATAAACTTATACTCATCTGATAGACATTATTCTCTACACCCCATAGCAAATTTTTTTTTGAAGTAAGTGAGTCTTGCTCTTCATTTTCACAGATATTTACATTACGAAGTAGTGTTCCGTTTTTTTTTTTAAATAATTGTTTACTAATAAAAAATATTGTGATTAAAAAAGTTGATCATCTCGTGTCGCCAATAAAAGGCAACTACCTATGTGAACGACTAACCTGAGGCCTAGGAACGAACAATATGACGTTATAATAATATTGTCGAGAATGTGAGTTTCATCTTTATTTATTTTATTTTTATTTTTATTTTTATTACAAAAACTTTTAGTAAATTTGTAGTGTGCAGTGGGTGACATGTCAATGCGCTAGCGTTACAGTAACGTCAACCTGTTCTTATTAAGCGCTATTAGCGTGCTTAGCAAACAAAAAACTTTAAGCGTGCTACGCAAATAAAAACGGGCCCGCGGGTTTGATGTGTAGAGCGCTTTACCTTACGTCAGTAATGACATAAGCACGCGTCTGAGTCGTGTTGTCGGCGCCGGTGTTTTGTGCTAAATAATTTAATTTCGCCGCTCGCGCGCCCCGCTCCATGTTTGTACATAATTTAATCAATAATCTCTGTCTGACGAAATTTATTCCATAAAATATAGAATATTTTGCTCATACTGACGTGGCAGGCAACTAAAAATAACTTAGAGGGTTATACGTAATTATAAAATAAAGTATACGATAACAACACATGATCAATACAATGTAGATATAGCACAATCAAATATTAATATACTACCTATTTACTTTAGAAGGTCGTTTCACAGTCAGCGATACTTTCCGATACTTTTTAATGATGTAAAACACACACCGTCACGCCTCTATTCTCCAAGTGGGGGTGGCAGAGGTGTACTGAGTACACCCACGTTTCGCCATTCCAGGTCCCATGTAATTGGGGGCGAGCATATAGCCATATACCGGGCACAATTCCAGACTCCAGACTCTTACTGGGAAGTTTTCGTTAGCAAAACTACACTTGTCCGACCTAGGATTTAAACCCAGGACTTCGTGATCACAAAGCGATGCGCTTTGTCATTTTAATAATAAACTTGTATGTAATTAAGAGACGTACGAATACTTAAACGTTTATACTTACGCAATTATAAAAAAATATTATTTCGTGTTTGTTTATGTTTGTTACTAGCAATATAATTAATATACATACATACATACACTCAAGCCTGTATCCCACTGGGGTAGGCAGAGACTACAGTTCGCAACATACTACGATTCTGATGCACCTCTTTGGCTTTATCTACGTCTTCTGGAAAAGGGTCAAGTGCGTAGCACTCATTCATCTCCGTCGATTATGACGGAAATGTATGAACAGATGTATGAACGTAGGTAATTAATATGTGAAAGAAAAATATGTTGACACATAAGTGTCGAGCTGTAGTTTGTAATGCATTTTGTAAAGCTAGTAACTGTTTTGAACTCTGTTATGAAAATGTAAATATTTTGGTAAGCGGTCGAAATTTAGATTTAAGGTATATTTTTTATATAAGAAATATACTTTAATAGACGAAAATATTACTCGAAAGTACCTTTATGTATAAAAAGAAAAGATGGGGTTATCGCATCATTTATGATAACAAAATATTGAAAATAAATTTGATATCCAGAAAAAGGGTCCATTCACCAGCATTCATAGAATTTTCAGTAGCAATAAAAAAACAGTTTTACCTCGAAGGGCCGCCGGAATGAAGAGCTATATTCTAAAAACAATATCGTCCTCATGTCTCAGTCTATCAGGAGTCAATGGCGGGTTGGGGAAAACTGTCACGTAATATGTAAATCGTTCAGGTCGGGATGTGGGCCGACTGTCAAACACAGCCGCCGGGTAAAATACATCTTGGGCCGATTTTTTCTCTATGATCGCTTTACTTTCTATCGAACGAGGGACAAAGTTTTACAACGGTTTGTTTATTTTATACCGCGTGGTTCCCGGCTTAGAATAGGACCAACCCATCTCATCCCATCGGGTGTCGTACAAGGCGACTAAGGGAAAACTAGGGAATGGGCAGCAGCGTTCCCTTAACACTTTTACAACCAAAAACTGCGCTCGCCAACCCGCCTGCCAAGCGTGGCGAGTATGGCAAACACCCCCAACCAATATGGAAGAAAGCAAGAAAACCAGGCCCCTAGTCCCCGGCGGTCCTGTTCGTCCTGGCCACGGTAGCAGCCATGGTAACGACAGGACAAGGGGTGCTAAGAATCTCCGGCAGAGATTCGGCTACCACCAAAACCGAAAATTGGCCCTGGTGACATACAACGCTCGCACATTGAGGACAGATGAGAAGCTAGTTGAGCTGGAAGAAGAGTTAAACAAGTTGCGGTGGAGTATTGTTGGTTTATCGGAGGTCCGAAGAGAGGGCGAGGACACGATAACCTTAAAATCCGGCAACTTGTTTTACTACCGGGAGGGCGAACAGCAGTCCCAAGGTGGTGTCGGATTTATCGTCCACAAGTCACTCATAAACAACGTTGTGTCCATCACTAGTGTGTCGAGCAGGGTAGCGTACCTGATACTCAGAATATCCAAAAGATATTCGCTGAAGGTCATACAGGTCTACGCACCGACCTCGGCATACTCAGATGATGAGGTCGAAGTTATGTATGAGGACATTAGTAGAGCCATACATACTTCCAAAGCACACTTTACAGTAATTATGGGTGACTTCAATGCGCGACTGGGCAAACGGGGCGATGATGAGTTGAGAGTGGGGCAATTTGGATATGGGCAGCGCAACCCCAGGGGTCAGAGGCTGGCTGAATTTCTGGAGAAGGAGGGACTCTTTATGATGAACTCTTTCTTCCAGAAGCCGTCTCATAGGAAATGGACCTGGATGAGCCCTGATGGTTTCACAAAAAATGAGATAGACTTCATCATGAGCACCAAGCGACAAATATTTAATGATGTCTCCGTGATTCACAGGGTAAAAACCGGCAGTGATCACCGAATGGTCAGAGGCACATTAAATATTAATGTCAAAATGGAAAGATCGCGTCTGATGAAGTCTACGCTCCGACCTTCTAATACACATATCCAAAACCCCGAGAACTTTCAACTCGAATTGTCAAACCGCTTCGAATTGCTAGACAGCAGCGCATCAGTGGACGAAATCAACAATAGGTTGGTAGAGACTGTCCATACGGTCGGGTCTAAGCATTTTAAGCCCCACCGTAAAAATAGGCCTCAAAAGCTATCTGACTACACCCGAAACCTTATGGCTGAGCGACGTACCATGAGACTCCAAACCTCCGATGATGCTAAGTCCTATAGGCAGCTCAATGGACAGATATTGAAGTCCTTGCGACACGATCTACGGTCCTTCAACACAAGACGTATTGAGGAGACCATAAAGCAGAACAAGGGCTCCAAAGTGTTCGCAAGAGCCGCGTCGATTGGGCAAAGCCAGTTGACGAAGCTGAAGACGGAGGACGGAAACGTAACGTCGAATAGGTCAGAGGTGCTCAGGGAGATAGAGAGGTTCTATGGACAGTTGTATACCTCAGTAGCTGAACCTATTGTTGACTTGGTAAAAGACCCAAGAGCCAAGCTAACCCGACACTACACTGAAGATATCCCGGACATCAGCCTGTACGAGATTAGGATGGCTCTCAACCAACTTAAAAACAACAAAGCGCCGGGTGAAGACGGAATTACTGCAGAGCTTCTGAAAGCGGGCGGATCGCCGGTACTTAAAGTCCTTCAGAGGCTGTTTAATTCCGTCTTGCTCGAAGGAAAAGCGCCGGAAGCATGGAACAGGGGTGTGGTGGTACTCTTTTTCAAGAAAGGTGATAACACTTTATTAAAGAACTATAGGCCCATCACACTGCTGAGCCATGTTTACAAGTTGTTTTCGAGAGTCATCACGAATCGTCTCGAACGCAGGCTTGATGATTTCCAGCCTCCCGAACAAGCCGGTTTCCGGAAAGGCTTTAGTACCATAGACCACATACATACGCTGCGGCAGATTATACAGAAGACCGAGGAGTATAATCGGCCACTATGCTTGGCGTTTGTGGACTATGAGAAAGCCTTCGATTCGATCGAGACTTGGGCGGTTCTTAGATCTCTCCAGCGATGCCGCATTGACTATCGGTACATCGAAGTGTTGAAGTGCTTGTATAATAACGCCACCATGTCAGTCCGAGTACAAGGGCAGTGCACGAAGGCGATCTCCATAAAAAGAGGAGTAAGACAGGGAGACGTCATTTCTCCGAAACTGTTTACGACCACCATAGAGGACGCCTTCAAGCTCTTGGAATGGCGAGGACTTGGCATCAACATCAATGGCGAATACATCACTCACCTTCGATTTGCCGACGACATTGTGGTCATGGCGGAGTCGCTGGAAGATCTAGGACGAATGCTCGGCGACCTCAACAGAGTATCTCAACAAGTGGGTCTTAAAATGAACATGGACAAAACGAAAATAATGTGTAACGTCCATGTCGTACCCACCGCACTCACCGTTGGGAACTCTACTCTTGAAGTTGTCGACGAATACATTTACCTGGGACAGGCAGTCCGGTTAGGTAGGTCCAACTTTGAGAGAGAGGTCAATCGACGAATCCAACTCGGCTGGGCAGCGTTCGGGAAACTGCGCAACATCTTCTCATCCAAAATACCTCAGTGCCTTAAGACTAAAGTTTTTAGTCAATGTGTGTTACCAGTGATGATATATGGATCAGAGACGTGGTCTCTTACAATAGGTCTCATAAAAAAGCTCAGAGTTGCTCAGCGAGCTATGGAGAGAGCTATGCTCGGCGTTTCTCTACGTGATCGAATCAGGAATGAAGAGATTCGTAGAAGAACCAAGGTCACCGACATAGCCGTTAAGATTAGCAAGCTGAAGTGGCAATGGGCGGGCCACATAGCGCGAAGATCGGACGGGCGTTGGGGCAGAAAGATTCTAGAGTGGAGACCACGTATTGGCAAGCGCAGCGTGGGACGACCACCTGCCAGATGGACCGACGATCTTGTGAAAATCGCAGGAAGTCGTTGGATGCAGGTGGCATCGGACCGGTTACGCTGGAAAGCGATTGGGGAGGCCTATGTTCAGCAGTGGACAAGTATAGGCTGAGATGATGATGATGATGATTGTTTATTTTTCCGTATCTTTCGAATGATGTCGTGACATTTGTTTTATTTTTCAGGCATGTACTGAACTGTTCTATAGTTTTGATCTATTGCAACTTCTGAATTTAATTTGTTTATTGCGACTAAGTCACACATTTCCGCCATTGTAACTCCTGTAAGCCAAGTCTCACAATGGTGTCCTTAGATGACACCAAGGTTTGAACCTTGGGGTGTCCCGGAAAGCACTTTAATTGTCTTGGAACCTGAAAATTAAAACGCTATAGAAATAACAGGGGGATTAGGAAAATGTCACCACCGGTGAAGTAGCATGCTCGAAATATTACTGCGGCCGCCCGTTAGCATAATTGCACGAGCATCGCCGGCCGTGGCGCATTAAGCTACGCTAACGAGAATAGGCTTTATTCAGTATGACCGATCAAAGACGTAACGCGGCACGTTATGATAACTTTGTAAAATGATCGTTTACTGGTACTCCAGTGATAAAGAGATTCACAAAGCTATCGTAAGGCGCGGTGTTTTGTCATAGTAAATAAAGGCCGTGTGTGTGAGAATCAAATTCGTTTACTTGTTATATTTCGGAATGAGATACAAGGACGGATTTTGGTTATTGTTGAGGTAATTTTTAGTAAGTGAAAGTTAATACCCCACAAAATATTGCCTCCAGGCATATAACCTGATGATATTTACTTAAGTAAGAATCGGAAGCTTCCGTGTGCATTTCATAATAAAACCTATCGAATTAATAATAATAATAATAATAAATTCTTTATTTGCCAATAAAAATACATACAAATGAGGTTACCGTCGGTCCCAAACTAGGCTAAGCCTGTATCTTGGGCACCGTGCTTCATATACATATAGTGGGTTGTCATAACAAGTTATCTGAGATTATAGAACATTCTTACAGCTAAAAACAATAAAAAAAGAAAGAGAGTATAAAGAAAATTATTAAAATATACAGAAACATGTAGCGTAAATACACAATTTTGCCTGTGTGTGTGTGTGTGTGTGTGCGTGTTTGTGTGTGTGTGTGCTTGTGTGTGTATGTGTGTGTACAAAACCCAAGTGATAGATTTATCTACTTATGGTTAACAAATTTTCTGTTTGTGTGTAGGTCAAAGTAATAAGCCATTTTTTGAGTATATGTTTTATTTGATAGTTTGTAGCGTTCCTGATGTTGTGGTTTTTGTTTATTATGTTGTAATAAACAAAAACCACAACATCAGGAACGCTACAAACTATCAAATAAAACATATACTACATATAATTAGAAGACAACATTGTTTATGTTCCCACTGACCCTTTAAATACACATTTGTTTTATTATTCTTATACGTCAGCAGGTACAGCATTTTAATTTGTAAAGGAATTCTATAAAATCTTCCTTTAATTTTTTTCTGAGTAAATACAATATCTGGCTAAGAGTCCCGGCAGTACAGATTTAATTTGCTTACTTCAAGAAACATATATTAATGATTGTGTTAGGTTTGTGCCAGCCTTATTTCTTATTATGTGTTTTGAATAAAACAAACATATGGAATATTTACATATTTTTAATGCCATTTAGACAATTTCGGTGATAAAGAGATGATGTAATATCATAATAAAATTTTGTTTGGTCATTATAGTAGGTAGATAATCCTATCACATTATTGACATTCATGTAACGCTCGCTTGATAATACTGGTCACAATAGCTATCTTTGAACTCTTTTATAATTAAACAGTTAACCATTCGAGTGAGACACATCGATTTACTAAAAATACAATGAAGCTATTTATTTACGTTATACTTTGCATAATTTTAACATTAAAAAATGTAGTGGTGCACGGTCGCATAGATGATTTACCCTATTATGTAACTGGATCTGTAAATAACGTGAAAAGAGATGTAAAAGATATTTTGCACTCGAAATCCGATGCTGAACGTGATGTTTTTGTATCTACAAATATGAATAGAGGCGATCCTAGTGAATCAAAAAATGATAATTTTAAGACGGCTAAAGAGCATCATATTGCTAAAAACTCTACAAGTAATAATGAAGATGTTACTGTTGGAAGACAGATCAGCAAGGATAACTTTGATGCTAACTGTTTAGAAGGTTACAAACGCACTGAAGATGGAAGATGTAAAAAAATACTCTAGCCCAAAAATGTAATTTAAATATGGATATAATAAGTATCTTACAGTCTTGTGATTGGTGTTATGATTAACATATAAAAAATAGCAAAAGGTATTGTATTTTGTGGCGGCAAGTATGCTAAAGTTATGCTTATATATTCTAAATTTTCTTAACCAATGTTTATCATCAAAAGGTTGATATAACACTTTATATCACGCTTTTGAGCGGATGATTTATATTACTTATAGTAAAAATAAGTAGCAACTCCAATAAGAAACATATTTTATTTTGCTTGATGTATATCATCAAAAAGAAATTAATGATACTTGGTTTACAAATAACAGCAATAATGAACAAACAACAAGTAGACAACTGATCGTAATCTCCATTTGGGTATTTGTATCATATTCTATAATATCGTCTTTAATTATTGTCGAGTAAAATACGGCGCAGAACTTAAAATCTGACTGCTCTGGCCGTAGAAGCACTTTCATCCGAAGTGTCGCTTAAT
This sequence comes from Phalera bucephala, assembly GCA_905147815.2. Taxonomy (NCBI): domain Eukaryota; kingdom Metazoa; phylum Arthropoda; class Insecta; order Lepidoptera; family Notodontidae; genus Phalera; species Phalera bucephala. The sequence goes on from LR990615.1 coordinate 18,731,194, forward strand.
GGCGCAATAATTTCGCGTCGCAATCGCGCGTCGCGACAGCTTTGTTTAAATATGCAACATGTCACCACCGGTGATGTAGCGTGCTCGAAATATTACGGCGGCCGCCCGTTAGCATCGCCGGCGGCGGCGCATTAAGATGCGCTAACGAGCTGTGTGTGTGCATTTCTGATTTTTAAGTCATGTACAATTCTTAGAAGGCATTTATTGTTTATAAGGATTTATTATTGAAGTTCTTTTGTCACTCTTTCTCTTTATTCTTAAAGTTTACACAACAGATATTAGGATATTCGTTAATCAATCAAATCAATATGTTTCAACGATTTTAGCTCAATGTAGATACTAGTTTTGTCTGATATATTTGTGTGTGCTGTCCTGGATTTCAAAACAGATGCCATTTTGGAAATCAGGTACTTTAGCCTAATGCATGATATATTTATTGTTATATATCTCAACTTTTTAGACACCCACATATTTAATAGTGGCAACAACTTTTTAGATTTGAAGTTCACGTGATCCGATCGGTCACACAAAGGGGTAGGACCACGCGGCCACAAGGTTTTTTTTAATTTACAGTTTTATTTACCATGCCCAAATACACCATTATGCCTTTTATCTTTTCAAATTTCGTCTTTGTATTCTTTAATATTCTTGTAGGAAGCTGGCGATCTTACAATATGCACTACAGCAATTTCATTTGGCTGCAGGATTCTTCTGCATGGGACTTAATCCCGAATGAACTTTGACTTGGAAAATAAATTCAGTGTATGTTGCATTGCTTTCATAATTATTGCAGCTGATGCCGGGTACCTATTGATACTCCCCGATGAGTTGCCTATCAATCTTCGAATAAAACTGGTATTATATACTGGGATATTTATTTTCAGTTTAACTTCTATCTTACATTGGATGGATAGAAACTGACCATTGGTGTTTAATGCTTTTTGTCGTTTATAAAAATATGGTTATTAAATGTATATCCTGATGATGTGAATTTTCATTTTCCGTAAGAAACCTGTCGTAATTGTTTACTGTATTCGTCAATATCATTATGAGCGCTATCATCATCATTCATCGTGGAATTAGTTAATTGTTTTATTGTGCTGTACAAGTGGCTCAATTTCGTAGCTCATTTCCATTATCAAAAGAAGAAAACCGATCCCTAGGGCTACAAGCCGTAGCGGTCGTGCCAAGGAAAGTATTGTTGGATGCTTTCCGTGGCCATAATACGTACAGAGTATTCACATACCTACCACGGGGTAGGGTATTCACTCTTCAACTAAGGTTATTCTGATTTATGTCAAGTGAAATATAGCCAGATATGTCAAATATAGCCAGTTTTAACTGAAATAGTTAAGTACTGCGTCTATTATGTATTCCATGAATTTCGCGAGAATACAAAAAAAACCTGTATGTATAGTCACGCCTATATTCTTCAAGCAGGCATTTAATCAGACGATGTTAAATCCTAGCGTGGCCGAGGCCAAGCCTCATATCATTGTAGCAAACAAAATACACACTGCGAACTATTCTTGTTTTTATTTTATTAAAAATAACAACCCTTTGTCCGAACCAGGATTCGAACTCGGGACCTGACCGACCCCACGATTCATCACTTTTCTCTTCACGACTTTAGTTTCTTTTGTAAACACACCGTCACGTCTCTATTCACTAAGCGAGGGTGGCAGAGGTGTACTGAGTACACCCACATTTCGCCGACGATGTTGGGCCACATGTAATAGGGGGCGAGCCTATTGCCATATATCGGGCACAATTCCAGATTTCGAACTCATACAGGGAAGTTTTCGTTAGAAAAACTATCCGATTTGTCCGACGTAGGGTTTGAACCCAGGACATCGTGATCAGAAAGCGACGCGTCTTGCCACTAGACCAATGAGACAGTCAGTTCTAGTTTCTTTTGTAATTAGCAAAAGATAAAACACGTCTGTTCGTCCAGGATTACCGTTCCCGCCCCGATCACGGCTCGGGCCACGTATAACGATAAGCTATGATGGCCTTACTCCTGTTCAATCTTCTCGGCGTCTATGAGGATTTACTGCGGCAACGACGCCGCCGGGATGCCATCGTTGGCGATATTTAGCGAGCCGTCGGGATGATCACGCCAATTTATTTACTGGTTCATCTTAAATATTGTTGTTTATTACACAGGTTTAGTATTGTGGTAGTCTATTGTATCAAAGCAATGAATGTCAGAAGGCTTAGCACTAAGATTGACAGTGGACGTCTACGTCCACTATCGTCTGATTATAGTATGAGTGCACACCGTACACCACTATCACTCCTGTTTAGAGAATATAGGGATGACTATACGAACAGGTTGTTCTCTCTAGAGAACGAGAAGTATGTGAGAATCAAAATCAGTTTTTTTATTCATGTAAACAATGATATAATTTATGAATCGTCAGAATAGTAACTAATAGTCTACCACCGCTTCGTAATATCATTCCTGTTAAGAAAAAGTGCAAGAATGTCCACGGTTAGTCTTTTAAAATAATAATAATAAAATACAATATAGATCAGTATATCACACTTCTTCTTTTCGTGTCAATGGTTCATATTCGTCCCGCTAAGTGAGTGGCTAGGACAAACGACAGACTAGCAGGTGCGACATAGTCTGTGAGGTCGCAGCGCAGTCGCAGGCTGTTAAATTTGGATCTCTGAATGGCCATGTACACAGATTTTGCCTACATCTACTTGCGTGCGGAGTCTATTTAATAATTTCCACACCGGCCATGATAGTTGGCGCCCAGGCGGTAGTTGCTCCTGACATGGGACGAAGTAAGGCGGTGAGGGTTAAGTTTCTCTCCATAGTTTCAGCCTGACCACTATTGGGAGAACCCGCAATGAAGGAGTGGTCTTTACAAAACTTGCATTCACACTTAACACATCACACTTATATATATATATATATATATATATAGACCATAATATTATCAGCCCATATTGTCCCAGTACTGGGCCTTCTCCCACAAATCGAGGTGAGAGCGATTAGGTCATACTCCACTGCGGAGCAGCGGAGGCTGGTTTCGTGGCCACCTGTTGTTGGAATTTATCAAGCCGCCTATGAGGCTTCCAACATAGCTTAACGACTACGACATTACGGTTTCATGTGCCTTCTGAAGCACGGAGACGCTGGAATAGGAAATGCCACAAGCGGTCACCCATCTTAGGCCGAACGCCTCGAACACTGCTTAACCTTTGTGATCTCTTTGCACACTGCGATCATACAGCAACTTGTACGGTGAAGGCCCGGCGGCCAACAGCGTAGATCATTCACACACACACACACACACACACATACACACAAAGCTACGAGCGCCTTGATATAGATCATAATCACACTTAAATTTGGTAACAAATATTTATAATATTGTGTTACAATCAATAAAGTTGTAAAAGGTACTTGGTAAAAGTGATTTTAAAAAAAATAATTTATTTTTATTATATTATATCCGTACGTACGTACAGTGAAGTCATTTAAAACATTTTTTAATAGTAATCCATGAGAAGTACTAAAAACCTACAATTTATCCCGATAGAATAATAGATATGTAATTTATGTCTTAATAAAAACTTATTTTAAAAGTGAGAACAATATAATATAAATAAAAGGAATCAAATTTCTTCAGGCGATATTAAAAAGCCCAGGGAATGACAACATCAAGGGGATCCAAACAGGCGATTCATTTATTGACTAAATATTCTTTGGTAAAGATTTTTTATTGTCCTCGTTTCTGTACAATAAAATAAGTTGGTTGGGAGTGAATATTTTGTAGGCTTTCTAATTGTTACTTTTCGGTTATAATTAATATTATCGAAATACCTCTGCAAATTTAGTATCTATGGTATAAAAACTAGCCGTGTTCGGTACTTGCGATAGTAAGTAGGTGCCAAGGAAAGCAAGCGGTGGTTATTACCTATACAAGGTCGATCGTAAATAACGCAAGACCTCAGACACCCGATTAGATAATAGGGAATATGCGTGTATTTTTTTATATTTTTATACGATAGATTACATCAATATATAACTGCATAAAAAATTTAAGCGTCGAAAACAAAAAGTAAAGGGCATAAAAAAAAATGTTGAAGATAGCAAACAGATAAGAGCATTTTAAACGCCCGCCATTTTGGCGCGCTTGGCGTGACGTCAAAGTCTAATAACAACCAATTAGTGAACAGCTGTAGAAGTATTTTATTCTGTAATTAATTTTTATTTTGTATATTGCGACTATTATACAATGGAACAACACTGTGTTGTGCCTAGGTGTAAAAATACAATAAGAAATGCACCCGATAGGTGCGGACATAAGGAGAATGTGATGTAAAATCAGAAAAAAGATACATGGTATCTCCATCAACTTGTTTATATTGCTGCGAAAATCACTTCAACTTAAGAATTAACTTAATAATTTAAACTAAAATGTTGTCTTTGTGTAAATCGACAACAATAAATAACAATAAAACTAACTCAATAGCAAACATCTAACAAATATGAACTTGTTGACATTTGTATTGTAGCCTTTGACGTCATATTCGATCTGACCAATAGCGTGGCGTTCCCGCTACTTTGAAATTCCCACAATTTTTTTGTACTTTTAATAATTATTTTCTTAATAAAATAGTAATGTTATTAAAAAATATAAGTATAGACATTATTCTAATACGATAAAGTTTGTAAAAAAAAATATTTGATCCTTATTTGAATTACACGCATATTCCCTATTGCTTCATTATTTCAATACAAAAACTAAATTTCAGAATTTAAAGTTTTTAAGCATTTTGTAAGCACTTTAATACCTCAGTTAACCATGAAACTTGTATGTGTATGTATGCGTATTGAGAAGTACGTTTTAGAAATCCATTTGATATCTCCAAGTTGCTTTGAATTATAAATACATTTAATTTTTTATAGCGCACTGAAGAAGGAACAGCATATTTTGCAATTTAAAAAAATGTAAGAAACATTAAAAATTCTTGGAATCACTGCACGTACCGATTAAGAACAAACTACTTTGAGGTCTTGCGATAATTATGTTACACCTTGTATATGTATTACCCAATCGAACCCAATAGACTGTGTCTTATCTGAAGGGCAAGTTAAAGAGTACTGGTGACTGTTGAGCGTGTATGATACACACTATGAGAGAGGAGCTAGCGAGAACGATCATGTAGGGAACATTCATGATGGAACTCTGTACTCTATGCCTACCCTAAAAGGGTCTGGTGTTATAATATATATACATGGGTAGATAGAAAATAATTACACTTGTAAATTTAGTATCTAGTACAGCAAACAGTTTTAGTACCTAGAAAACAAACATTATTTAGAACTTACAAAAAAATAGTAAGGCACAAAAGGTAAGAGACTTGCAACGTGCTGTGGGTTATAGAAAACTGATGATAATGATGACGATCGTACAGCCAGCAACGTTATTAGCTTAACATCTTCAGTTTTGCAAAACAGTGATACTCTTTATTATACAAATTTTGGTAAACATTGTCGAATCCAAATAATTAGCAACATTCAAATATATTAAAATTAAGAATGGTAACAGTTTCGATGCAGAACAAAAGTGCGCAAGTGATTCGAAATACTGAGAATGTTAAGCGACTTATGTTGCTGACCGTACTTACGATACTTGGCACCTAGGAAGGTAACAATCGTAAGTACGAACTAATCAAACGGAGTTTTGTACCTACATTTCTCGTAATATATCGTTCGAAACTCGACCGATTATGTCGAAAGCAATAACGATCGGCGCATCGGTTGCTCGGAGACGGTATTGCAGGCCGGACCGTAATCTAATATTCATCGCCGACAGACAAGGCCGTCTACATGGCAAAGCATTATACGTAATTAGATGCAGCCAATGCATCCTGTGCTTCTCCAGTCCGCCACTATGCATTATGCACGAATCTAAATTGAATGTACAGTTAGGTGCGTGGATTAAAGCTAGATGTGTGGGAATTTATTTTAGTCGGTGTAAGTTTGTAATTATAACCTTAAAACACATTTATCACACTTTTATTATTGACTCGCTTTCTTGTTTTACCGTTAAGCACACATTTTGCAATGAACTAACTTACCGATGAACTGGAGATTTTGAACATTCAATATTGTTCAGTAACCTAGAACCGATGACAATGGTTTCAGCGATTGATGCATTAATTATTACCTATTCATCATCATCTCAGCCTATACTTGTCCACTGCTGAACATAGGCCTCCCCAATATTATTATTATTACCTATTGCATCCGCTTAAATTTTTAGACCGTTTTAAAAACATGGCTGATTCTTATTTTTAATAATTTTAAAACGGTTATTTCAAGGTTGGCCTCTTAATTTGTCACGGTTGTAGGTTAAACTTAATAATTTGGCGAAATGCCCGAAGTGTCCCGAAGATCTCTGACCACGCTTTTGATTGTAATAATGTTTTAATAATGCTTGTAATTATTAACCCACAAAAATTGGTCGACCTATAAGATCATATCAAGAAACATCTTTTTTCTATGAGATACATATCATGCCCTTCTCCAAAAATACACGTACACAAGGTCGGGCCAATAAACAGGGCTTATTTCTGGAACGACTTAACGAACGTATTAAAATTCAATAACATGTAAATCCGTGTGTCTGAACGCCAAGTTTAAAGGAAGTTCTTTACAAAGGCAACTTGATTGAGTGTGCTGTAGCAAAAATCAATGGGATTATGTTAAGTACTATGTGTAAAAGGTGGTATATATGTATGTGTAAAGAAAGACATATAAGACTGCTTTGTTGGTCTAGTGGCGAATAATTCCTGTAGCGGTTCCGGGTTTTACATCGTAGGTCGGACAAAAATGTAATATTTCTATGGAAAAAAATCCAGCATTAGTCCGGAGTCTGTCATTGTGCCCGGTACAATAGGCTCACTCCCTATTACATGGGACCTAACATCGTCGGTTAATAAATGGGGTACCTGTACATAGTACGTCTCTTGGGAAATAAAGGCGTGAGGGGGTTTATTTTTATGTAATTAATTGTGACTGACATCTCATAATGTGTATGTATTTCTCCACTCCATTAGTCTTTATAGGTCCTATTTTCATGTCTTGAAAAGATAATAGGTACTCGATTAGTTTTATAATTTATGTTTCTTCATAATGACGGACAATATAATAATAATAAATAATAAAAATATCTACTAAGGTGACAAAACTATTAAATTTCAAATGAAATAATTTTCGTATTATTATAATCGAATGGCTATATGGAATGGTATTTGAAAATTATAGTTGGATGGCTATTTGTTGGCAATCGAGAGGTTCTAGGTATGGACCTAGAACATATGGACCGCGAATGGTCTCGGTTGGACAAAGTTTGGTTTTCCATCGAAGTAATATCAGTAGCAATCCGGGGCTTAGAATTGCGTTTTATTTTATCATTCTATATCACTTATGGTTACAAAGAGTAAGAAGCAGGGACTTTGGTTACGACGAGGCAAATAATCCTACTATTAACTTTTACGGTTTAGCGCAGTGGTTAAGAGTTTAAGCTGCTCCGCTCACTGTGTCTAATAGTCGCGGGTTCGATTCCCGCACGGGACAAATCTTTGTGTGATCCACAATTATTTGTTCCGGTCTGTTTCATGTTTGTAAACGCACCCACAACACACGAGTAAATCCTAGTGGGGCTACGTATTTAAAAAAAGAAAATAACAAATATGTGTATGTTTGTTGCTCAATCAGGTACAAATGGCTGAACGCATTTCGATGAAATTTGGCTCACAGATAGTTTATTTCTTTTTATCCCGGAAAAATATAAGATTCCTGTTTAAAGTCAACGCGGACGAAGTAGCGGGTAGAAATAAGTATACGACAAAATAATCAACCTTTATTATTCCAATGTTGGGCAAGCCATCTTCCTCTCTCAAATGGAGGTGAGAGAGATTAGGTTTGGTTAGATTAGACCCAGAAAAGATTAGTGACCAATATATATATAGTTCCATCACCTTTTTAATTTACAAAATTCTCATTTTTTAAAACCATATTTATAGGTACTTGCGATATAAAAACCCTCTAAATCGCACGATAAACTCAAAATACCCGAGCAAAAATTTTCCGAGCACCAAAATTTAGTACGCTACAAAACCAACCGTATCTCAGACAGCTGAAATGGTAAGTTTATATACCCCGGTCACCTAGCTTAACTTTAGGCAATCATAGACGACCCTCTGTCTCGGCGGTGGAACTGTCGTATTTCCTCATAAGGGCGGAGAAAATGCCGTCATACCTCACAGTTAGCCATCTCCCTGGTGTGTTGTAAAGATGCCCTTAACACTAGTCTTCATTTTCTAGTGGGAGCGCTGCATTTGTCTGGGGTTTATAGCCGAAATAAGCTTCTTTAAATCCTTTCAGTTTTTTTGGGCGGTTATTTTCTTGCGAAAGGTGCATGATTGTTTAATCGCGAAGATACGCTCAACCCGTTTTCATACTTATAGTACACGTGTGTAATATTCTTTCAACGTGTAAGTTATATCGTATTATAGGTACGTAGTAATTGAACGATCTTTGGAAATGTGCCTCCTTATTATCGGTATCGTACAGCATAGTTACAAAAACAAACCGTGGTACAAAAAGAGAAAATGCTTTTTTTTACTAACAAATTAATTATTGAGGCCTTAAACTGAATTCAGAAACATTAGTCAGAGTGTGAGTGACTGCACCATGCAGAATAATTAGTAGTATATGCTAGATCAGTTTCGGCATAGGCACACAGTACACATTTCCAACAGGTTCTTTCTTTGCTCTCTCTCATAGTTCGTCTCGTACAGGCTCGCCGGTTACGGAGACTCTTGACTTGGTCTATTGATAACTAACATGCCTTAATCACAAAATAGATGCTTGTTTTGGGACAATCATCTGTAACTCTATTTATACAATATGTTTATGATAGCTGTAAAACACCTAACTAGAATATAAAGGTAACCATTTCATAATTTTGAGTGGTAGCGCTTGCGACATGTAGTATGTATGTACATACATTATACACAATCATTACTAATAGCTTTCTGCTGGTTCTGTGAGTGACGTTGTTTAAATAATACCTGCATATCTGAGTGAGGCATTTCAAACCGTCAGTTCCAGTGCTATAAGACAACAAACTTAGGTGTGATCAAATATTAAACAGGAATTACATTCACATTTATCTATGATATTCAAATGGTTGTCGCAGGAATAACTGTACTCTTGTAAAGGTATGATACAATATCTTACAAAATAAAAAAGATTGAATGAGAGGTATTTACTTTGTGGTGGGACGAAACAGGTTATTAATCAGGGTTTTTTTTCCAAAAAGCCTCTACGTGTTGGACCCATCTGCTTCTGGCAGCTGTCCAAAAGACGGGTTACAATCTGAGTAAAATCTGTGCCTCCTGAATGATACCGCATAATAACGTATCTAGAGAAATTATTGCTTATAAAATTGAGTCAGGATCGATCCATTCTTAGTATTTTGTAAATTTTATTTAATTTCTTGCTTACTGCTAAAAATACTGTTACTGTAATAAACACTTTTATATCAAACGGACCAAAATCCAATTTAATTGGAACATCGAATTAGGTTTTAAAATTCTATAATTAAAAAAACAATATTTCAAACTAGCCATTGAAATACCACCGCTCAAACAATAACGCTCAAACCTTGCGCAAATTTCATTACTCGCTTCACAAGAGAATGGAGAGATGTACGATTATTTCTTTTTTAAATCCTCGTAATGGAGCATCCGAAATGGCGGATCGTTACATTGGCTCACGTGGTGCGGGCACCTAATAGCCTTCCTCTCTATTCCTCACTATTTGCCAGGTGCCTGTGTTCCCACGTTTCCCCTGCTAAAGGTTATTGGGCCTGCTTTCACGCTTTTTATTGCCTGAATGCAGATTGAACTCTATTATTTTTATGGTCGAGCAAATTGCTAGTTTGTTGCTTTATCACGATTATCAAGACGAAATTAGTTCCGCGATTGATAGGATTTTCTTCTTCTTTTATTTACCAATTTACGCGGCCGCCTGTGTAGGGTAGTTTTTAGTTTCTTTTTTTATTTTCGTTTGACTTGCTCTCTGAATCTCGGTAGTTTTATCTTTATACATCAAAGCTGTCTGGTTTTAATTAAGCAGATGTATATCTGGAAGGAATATCATAAACATTAATAAACAAGCAGTGATAGCCTAGTGGTTAGACCGTTGGACTGCCAAGTCAGAGGTCTCGGGTTCAAACCCAGGCACGCACCTCTGTCTTTTCGAAAGCATGTGCGTATTAAAAAATAACTATCATTTGCTTTAACGGTGAAGGAAAACATCGCGACGAAACCTGCATGCCTGAGAGTTTTTCGAAGGTGTGTGAAGTTCGCCAACCCGCACTGGGCCAGCGTGGTGGACTATGGCCTGAGCCCTCTCAGTTTTGAGAGGAGGCCCGTGCCCAACAGTGGGACAGTTTCTTAACAGGGCTAATATTATAATAAACACGGTATCACCAGTTTCTAAGAAAATTCAATAAGAGGCGTTTCACGCTGTATAATAAAATTTAAACACATATGTATTTCATTATTTCAATTAAGTGTATTTGCATGCTCAAAGCAACTGTAATATTTTCGAAAATGTAGCCAGAAACCGTTGAAACTCAATAATAATGCCATATTTCATTAAAATTGGTCTCAAGCCGATTCGATACTCGATAAGTATAAAGCGCTTTTTAGGTCTTTAATCGCTCTCTATATAAATCCCGCACCACATGGAATCAACTAAGAATCTTGTTTATATTCTCATCATTATAAGTGGACTACAAGTATACAACACTTGTTGTTAAGTTAAGTTAAGTTTTTCTCAGTTTGCATTCTCAAAGAGCGCTTAGTAAAATACCTACACGTATCTAGCCATTGTCTGTCACCGTGGACATATTAAAGGCTGTTTTTAAAATCGTTTGTTGCTTGCAGCTTTGCTATCGCCGTGGCTGACGTCACAGAGATCGCGTGCATGCATGACTTTGTACGTGTGCAATTTGCTCGAATACTGTTTTTATTTTATCGCATTTTTTTCTAGGCGTATTTGTAATGTTTTTTTGTGGAATGTATTTTTTTACATTACGATATAATATACTTTTCTCCGGCCGTTGCTCTCTCATAGATCAAGGTGAGAGGAAATAGGTCATACTCCTTTGAGCAGACCTAGTGCGGATTGGTAGAGGCAAGTTTGTGCCTACCGATCTTGGAACTTATCAAGGCAACCTATTTTGCTTAAGGATTACCACATGAAGTAGCAATATAAATAGATATACGCGTCTTTCGAAATACGGCGACGATTGAAAACGGACATTCCTCAAAGAGCCACCCATCCCATCTCGATCGACTCGACGCTGTGAAACCTTGGTAATCCTGCAGATCTAGAGCGCCTCTATTGAGGCTTATATAGCCTTTTGATCTTAGATCTTACCCATATAGGTGAAATATCTTATATTTACGCTCTTCTTCAATCTTAGGTGCAAGTAGTGAATTTAGATTAAAGAATCTCGTTGATCGGAAAGTATTTATTTCTTAGAGTACGGGTGTACCTATTTCAAATTGCATCCATAAGTTTAAACTGAACTTTGCAATATATTATGCTATACGTCCGAGACCTACAACATATCTTCGAATAGTAGTTAAGAACTAAAATATGTATATGGGTGTTATGCATAAATAGGAGTCAGCTCTTGGTGGCGATAGCTAGTAGGTCTAAGTATAACTGGCGACTGAATAGAGGTCTTTGGATGATGAACAAAATAGTGACTGTATTGTTTTTAATAGCTGTTAGTATAAGAAGCTACTCAAGCGTTAAAAAATGGATCTCCTTTATTTAACAGATTTTTGGAATTAAGCTAACAATATATCTTAAGATCAGTTTTGCTTTCCACCCCTTTTGTTAAGCTATCCTTGGTTTATGCGCCAATGTTTATGTTTGTGCCAACACTTTAGAAATGATCTAACAGCTTAGAAAATAATCTTGGAAAATTTTCCTTATTTTATTATAGAAGCCTGTCTTTGTTACCTGATAGACCAGTCTACATTGTTCTCCCATTCCCCATAACTAGTAAACAGACATACCAGTTGTGTTATTTTTTATTTTAACAGAGGACTATTTTTCCCTTTTTACAAGCTTTCATTTAACTTGCAATGTTCGTATGTCTGTCGGTCTGTCTTTTCGGTTCAAATCTTGTGATCCATGTTTCAAGCACTTGCGGTTATCCGATTGAGTTAAAATTTGGCATACTTATGTAAGTTTGGTGCCAATCCAATAATATCGTACCACGGAGCTAGTTTGATCATGGAGTCGAAAGGTGGCCAGTGATAGGATCATGTGAAATTTGCAACGTAACACCCTCGTGTTTAGGCTTGTTAGATTGGTATTGACAACTACTATACAACCAGATATTGTTTAGGGTCTAATGATGAAGCCGAAAGTGACCAATTGGTTCTATTCGCCACTTTTCGGCTTTATTATCAGAACTACTTAATATAACCTCGCCTTGTAGGATGTAGTCTTGTTGGATTTGGTTTATTGAGTACTTTATTCCTGGATGGTGGTCCAGGGTTTGATAATAGAGTCGTAAAGAAGCCGTAGGAATTCCCCAACTAAGTATGATATCTTCGTTGTGTTTTTGCTATAAAAAAGTGTTTTACCAAGGTCTTTTTAAATAAAAATTGTTATTTTCCACAAAAATTACATTCCGCAGTGCTGGTAGATTATTTGTTTCTTCCATAACTATTTAAAAAAAAATACTCTCTCTCTCTCTCCTTGGCAATTATTATTCCCATCTGATGGTGGGGTCTGCCTTCTTAATTTTCTTCTTCCACTTCGCTCTGTCGGACGTGTCGTGTTTGGAGACATTGCAGATACACAGGTCTTTCTTGACCACATCTGCCCATCTTGTTTTTGGCCGTCCTCTGGGTCTTGGCCCTGATAGGTTTAGATTGGCCGTTTGGACTATTGAGGGCTATATTGTTTGAAAAGGCGTCCAGTTTGTCCCTTAGCTATTTTTGTCTATTTTTATTGTGCTGTGAACCTATTCAGTATATTATATATTTGCATGAGATTTGACGTGACGACATAGATAGATAGATAGAATTTCATCTGAAAAGAAAATTCATAATAATTATTAGAGGTATACACTTCGAAGTCTAGTTCTTCAAATAACGACAGGGTACAAATCATGAATATAAAATAAATTAGCACCCGGTTTATTAGTCCAAGTTAAATTGAATCGTAAAACTCGAGCATTACAGCGGGTCCCGTAAGAAATATTTCTGGAGCAGGCAACTTAATTAGCGTGTTTTCTTTGATTACGGCCATCAGTGCACCGGGTGGCAGGAACGGTCCACCTGAGCCGCGCGTTACGCTTAGCTAAATTACTACAATTTCTTTCGTCCCGTGCCAGGTAAAATGGTACTGTAAGCACATCTAAATAGTTTACGGGATAGTTGAGGCGATTACATTATTATATAACATGTAAAAACCTAACGAACAGACCGCCGTAAGAAAGAGCTAGGGAATCAAACTCCGATGAGTAATATAGAACTTACGAGATGTATGTCTCGTTGATCTCATATTGCCTAGTGCGGCTGGCGATCATGAGGTCTTGAGTTCAAATCGTAGAAAAATTTTTGATATATTAAATTGCTACTGAGCAGTTCCATGTTTAAAACTGTTCGGTATGGTGGAATTAGGCTTATCCTTATTACATTCGTATCTGAAATAGTTGGAGAAATAGGTGGGTTTACACACCACCTATATCTCTGCCGCTGTTTTGAGGAATATTGACGGTGTTTTTTTACAACATTATTTTTTCACCTAACCGGCGAGCGTGTATGAGACGAACTATGAGAATGAAGGAAGCCAGAAAGGTCTGTATGGAAAGAACCTGTTAGAACTTTGTTCTTGCTGCCGACCCCGCAAAGAATTATGCGTGATAATATAAATTATTATTATTTATTATGCTGCCTCGTTGGTCTTGTGGCAAAGCGCATCGCTTTGTGATCACGAGGTCCTGGGTTCAAATCCTAGGTCCGACAAGTGTAGTTTTTCTAACGAAGACTTTCCAGTATGAGGCCGGAGTCCGGAATTGTGCCCGGTATATGGCAATAGGTTCGCCCCTATTATATGGGACCTAATATAGGCGTGATGGTGTGCGTGTGATAAAAACAATACTTCGTCATTATTTGCCACGCGGGAGTGGTACAGGGGTATTGTACCTACGAGTATCCAACTACATTCCGCCTACAATTTTACGTCCTCATGTAATATTGGTGAGCCTATTATTGCCATATTCGGGTGAACCTATTTGCAATATGTCTCTGATAATTATTGTTACAAAACAAATTTTCAATTTTGATATAATATAATATAATTGATCACCAAGGCTAAGCGGCGTTCGGCTCGGGCGGTCTATGATGGGTGACCGTTTGTGTAATTTACACATCCCAGCGTCTTCTTGCTTCGAAAGGCATGCCAAGCCGTTGGCCCTGGTTACCACTTAATGTTGTAGTCGTTAAGCCGAGTTTGAAGCTTTATAGGCGGCTTGATAAGTCAACAGCAGGTGGCCACTGCCTCCACTCCGCACTGGTCTGCGTGATGGAGTGTGACCTAATCTCTCTCACCTCAATTTGTGAGAGAGGGCCTTTGCTCAGCAGTACCCTTTACTGATTTTTGCCGTATTCTAACCGTATAGGCTGTGTTATTATTATTTATTTATTTATTAATTATGATTTCTTATAAAATATACATAAAAATACAAAATAAAAATATTCCTGTATATTTTATATAAATAAAGGTGCTCTGCCACAGCGAGGTCTATGAACCAAGCTAACAGTGGTTAGGGCTTCAGAGTGAGGAACCTCCTCACGATGCGTGCCGTGTCTAAAACTACTGCCTTCTGTATCAAACCCTTAGTGAGAGCTTTTCGAGGTGTTTATCGAACCCCTTCGTTATTAGGCCATTGATTGCTATGACTATTGCAATATTATTATTGTTATAATTTTCCGCAGGTAATTTAGGTAGGTCCAACTTTGAGGGAGAGGTCAATCGACGAATCCAACTCGGCTGGGCAGCGTTCGGGAAACTGCGCAACATCTTCTCATCCAAAATACCTCAGAGCCTCAAGACTAAAGTTTTTAGTCAATGTGTGTTACCAGTGATGACATACAGATAAGAGACGTGTTCTCTTGAAAATTGCAGGAAGTCGTTGGATGCAGGTGGCATCGTACTGGTTACGCTGGAAAGCGATTGGGGAGACTTGTGGACAAGGAAAGGCTGAGATGATGATGATGATGATGATTATCCAATTTTGCTAACATAAGGTATCAGCATCGGTTGCCTAAATGTCGGGCATTGCAGTGTGGAGTGGGTTGCCGGCGGCACCGCAAGTATACGCGTTATGTAAATTTGATGCCGAAAGTGACGCGCGGTCGGATGTTTCGTCTATCCGAGTTATGCCGCCTATCTCGGCCGAGGTACGCCGGATTGCTGAGATTATATGCCAGGGTAATTGTGACGTGTTTTGTTTGAAAATAAACATTATTAATTTAGGAGCCGATGTATAGATGAAAGAAAGGTATGCTCCGGTGGTTCGGGCATATAGAAAGAATGGCAGAAAAAACACATATATAATGCGCAAGTGAAAGGATGTAGGTACCGGGGAAGACCTAGGCTATCTAACCATGATCAAATAAACCGTGCCTCAACTGAAGGTTAAGTCAATAGTCTTCCAAACCGGCGAGCGTGTGTGAGACAAACTATGAGAGTGAAGTAAACCAAAGAGTTCTGTAACGATCCTTCGGGGGGTAGGCAGAGGGTGCAGAGTTTCTACAGGTATAAATAATAATATTATGGTTTTGTGATACAATTTTGATAACGTCAGGTATCCTAGCATCGGTTGTCTAAATGTCGGGCATAGCAATGTCGAGTGGGTTCCCGGCGGAGCCACAAGTATGTGCGCTATGTAAATTTGATACCGAGAGTGACGCGCGGTCGGACGCCTCGTCTATCCGAGATATGCCGCCTATCTCGGCCGTGGTACACCGGATTGCGGAGATTATATGTTAGGGTAATTGTAACGTGTTTTGTTTTTAAACAAAGATCATTACTGGGTTCTTAGATTTACGCGAATATTACATATGAAATAAAACTATATTTCGGATTTTATCGCGGATTATTTTTGATTTTTTCCGACCGATTCCTACCAAGGATGGTTCGCGAAGCTATTGAAATTAAAAAAAAACATCCCAATTCCAATAGAGAAGATGGCTAGGTGCTTCCATCGACTTGGAATCCGGTAATTAATATAATCAAATCCAAAACCATGCATAACACTGCAAGACCTCAAGACACCGTGAGCTTATTCTGCGTAGATCGGACCAACAAAAATAATTAAGAAGTTTGAGGGTACCCCGGATCAACTATGCCTTTTGGACGTCTAACACCTCAGTCCCTCCCGTGACCATGGGTGCTGCAAAGTACTCGAAACTTCGGGAACTTAAAAATCAAAAATAAACCACGATAAAATCCAAAAAATAGTTTTATTTCAAAGATCATTATTTGAGAGTGTACATTTTTATATATTTAAACCTTCTTGTTAGGGTCACGGAAACTATCTGACAATATCGAATGTTGGTTTCCTACAATATTCTGTAAAACATTTTTATTTATATTAAAACCAGTTTTAAATGAGAGTGTTTGAATAAAATCTTGATTAATATCTTATTTACTCAAGTACTTAATTAAATTTTAAGTAACTTAATGCAATCAAATGTATATTGCAATGTATCACTGCATTCCATGTTTACACGCACTTGGTCACTAAGAAGTAATATAAAATTTAGATAACTATTAAATACGTGTACATCAGCCATTACAGCACTAGTTTTATACTCGTATACAGAACTTGTGCCTATTTCATAGCAACAGTTTCATAACAATCCATTTAGTACTTGACGATTTAGCGCAGTGGTTAAGAGCTTGAGCGGCTCCGCCCACTGTGTCGAATAGTCGCGGGTTCGATTCCCGCACGGGACAAATCTTTGTGTGATCCACAATTATTTGTTCCGGTCTGGGTATTTGTTTGTGAATTTTCATGTTTGTAAACGCACCCACGACACAGGAATAAATCCTAGTGTGGGGCTACGTTTAAAAAAAAAAAAAAAAAAAAAAAAGTCGCAAAGACTGAATTGCAGGAATTAGACTTTATATGCTCCCAAATGGTCTGCGTGATTTCAATGTTTAACTAAGTAGGCTAAGTCTGTCCTGTTGTTAGTCTTATATTTTTAAAGTTGTAGCAATTCGAAATATGTATGATTATTGTTGGTTCCTTTTTCGCTGGGCAAATGTCTCATCTCCTCCCTCCATATGGCTATCCTTGGCCAATGATGACCATTAAGCTCGATATGCGTCAAAATCATTGCGCCACCACTTTCTAGACCTACCACAACGACTATGTTTTTTGTTTTGTGACCCATTCGGGACTGAATTAGCCCCCCTGACGGCGTCATTCGGTACCCAGCCTATCCTTCTTATGTCTTCGCCCTTGATTTATGGAACTTATTTTAAGCATTTTCTAGCCATTAGAATGAAGTCTTTTAAAATCTTATTTTTTTTTGCGTCATTTTCTATCGGGAGGTAGGCCATTAAGAATACATTCACTCTGAATAGGTAGATTTTAGAGAAAAATTTCTTAATTAGGAATTGGCTTTTTTATACATATGGACATTCAACTACATTTTTATATTAGACGGAGTAAGTACTTAAAAATTCTTTCCCTTTTTTGTTCTTGAGTTTGTTGTATGTTGTAATATCTTTCTGATTGTGGCGTGTTCTCTCGTCCGAAGAAAAGTATGGTTGGTTAATTTAAGACCAAAATGGATTACAAGAGGAATTTTATCTAGTAAGCGTAGAAGGGAACTATTGTGGCAATACAGAACATCATTGACAGTCACTAAAAAAATACTTTTAATGATATATTCTTGAAGATATAGAGCTATTTTAAATCTTACACAAAATAGTTACTTTTTGAAAAAGTCTTCTAACACGCCAAAGGCCACCTGCCAAATAATAAACAAAAAGTAATTTAATGAAATGTAGAGACCAAATTATTACTCATCCCAGACACATAGTACAACTTTTCAATGATTACTTTGTTAAAGTGACTAAATGTGATGATAATTTCAAACTACCTCTTTTTTTAACATCGAAAACTCAGTCAAATTCCGTTTTTGTTCACCCTAAATCGGCAAATGATATTCAAAAAAATAATCATTGCCCTAAAAAAATGTTGCGAATACCGGTTATGACGATTTTACAATACAAGTAGTTAAGGATGTATCTCGTATAGAATTCGGAATATTCCGCGATAAATTAAAATATATTTTTATTAAACCTTTGTTTGAAAAAGGTGACATAAGTGACATTAGCTGATAGTGACATAGATCTATAGCGTTGCTTTCCAAAATTTTGATGATCCAATGATTTTCCAAAATTTATGAATAAGTTATTTATTACTCCTTATACGATTTCCTAGGGGCTAGCAATCTAATTGCATCTATAAATATGGCACTCTTTAATTTTATAAGACTATAATAACCAATATGGACAATCGCAAACCTGCAGTAGCCATTTTTCTCATCATATGACAAAGGCTTTTGATCACGTTCACCACGATATCTTGCTTCGAAAACTATATAATTATAGCATTAGGGGTAACATTAACAATCTACTTCAGTCTTACTTAA